>CM057457.1:314027500-315319166 GCA_016271365.2 Neoceratodus forsteri
AATGCACCTAGTTTCTTTCTCCAGTAGCAAATTTATGCCCTCCCCTCTTCGGTACAAAGACCAATTCTGTCCCAATAATCTTAGGAGTTTGGGTCCCACGTATGAGTAGCCCAGTAAAAAGCATCCAATTAATTTTTCATATCATTTGGAAAAAGAAAAGGAAGGCAACACACATAAAACTGTATTATGCATGGAAAAATGTATTATTATATCAGTCTAAATGTGCATGCTGTGCAAAATATGCAAAGCCCAGACCAAAATACATCCAACTGTCAGAGCCCCAGGAGGGTGGCCGACTAGACTTCCCAGTGTTTCATGTCACACTAACACTTCGACAAGGGTCTTTTCTTTAGGCAGCTGCACTACTCTCACAACCAAGTAGTAGAGTTTTATCCTCCCCATACCCTCTGAATTTATCATATCCCCTTTTGTGATTGCCCCAATGTACTCCAGTATGCAGACTCAAAACTGCTGGATTGTAAGTCCAACATACAGGAGCTTGCAAGGGCATCATGCCACACGTACTACAAATTTAGTAGTACATGCTAATAATTGTTTTATTGGCAATAAAATCTGGGATATAGGGTGTGAAAAAAAAAGTCATGTTTAACCCCTTGATGGTAGATACTGCATGTTCTATATGGAAAGAAGTCCTTAGGCCTTGGTAAGCTCCATGTCCCCCCTTTTACTCATTAATGACTGTGCATTAATTCATCACCCAGATTTCTGGCCCTGCTATGTGTAATCCTGGGTTTATCAGACAAAACTGAAGACACATCAGGAACTGTACTAAGAATGTGCCAGTGTGAGCGTATGATGATGATCCATGTTCTGACTACAATGGTGTACCCTCTCTATCTCCTTTTCCCTCATCTGCAGGCCTGTTGCTACTTAAAGAGCTACTGACGCCTTAAAGAAAACTTTAAAAACCATAATAATTAGGTACAATTCTGCTTGCATTCTATTTATATTTTATATATTTCTCTTCTCCATAGAAACATAGAATTTGATGGCAGATAAGGACCGCTTGGCCCACCCAGTCTTCCCATTTCCCTACCTAATGGATAAGCTGCAGATCCTAGTTAACCAGCAGCCTACTTCTTCCTACCCCCACCCCCTAGAATTGCCTTATGACTGTCCCATGCTTGCTTGAATTCCACCACTGTTTTTGACTCCACAACCTCCTCTGGAAGGCCGTTCCATGCATCCACAACCCTCTCTGTGAAAAAATACTTCCTTAAATTACCTCTGAGCTGCCCCCCATCTTCAAGTTGTGCCCCCTTGTTCTTGCACACCTCTTTTTTTGAAAGATGCTACCCTCTTGGACTTTGTTGATTCCCTTGAGGTACTTGAAAGTTTCTATCATGTCCCCCCTCTTCCTAGCACAGAAGGAGCAGGACAGAGAGCTGTACCAGTTAAGGCAGAAGGAAGCAGGGAGGGAAGTCAGAATAGCAAAGGCCCAAACTGAGGAAAAGATAGCCAACTCAGTTAAGAAGGGGGATAAAACCTTTTATAGGTACATCAGCGAACGTAGAAAGACAAAGGGAGGGATAGTGAGGCTGAATAGAATGAACAGTGGGTGGGCAGAGGGGGACAGTGAAAAAGCAGGAATACTGAACGAATATTTCTGCTCAGTATTCACAAAAGAGGAGGGGGAAGTGCCTAATCCAATTAACAGAAGCACTCTTGATAGGGGGGTCGATCCCAGTCCTTTCACAGAAGAAAGGGTTCTGCAAGAACTCCTAAAACTGAAGGTGGACAAAGCAATGGGTCCTGATGGAATTCACCTCAGAATTCTAAAAGAATTAAGGGAGAAACTAGTGAAACCACTGGCTACTCTTTTTAATAAATCATGGGAAGATGGTGTGGTACCCGAGGACTGGAGGAAGGCGGATGTGATTCCCCTTCACAAAAGTGGGTCCAAGACAGAGGCAGGAAAATACAGACCTGTCAGTCTGACCTCTGTGGTATGGAAAGTAATGGAGTCACTTCTGAAGGAAAGAACAGTTGAGTACCTAGAGGCTAGTGGAGCACAGAACCCAAGGCAGCATGGGTTCACAGCGGAAAGGTCAGGTCAGACGAATCTAATAGATTTCTTTGACTGGGTGACCAAAGTAGTAGACCAGGGAGGGGCTGTGGACATGGCCTACCTAGACTTTAGCAAGGCATTTGACACAGTCCCACACAAAAGATTAATAGTCAAATTAACCAGCCTGGGAGTGGGACCCAGGGTGGTAGCCTGGGTAAAACATTGGCTGGACAACAGGACACAGAAGGTAATTGTAAATGGAGTCCATTCTGAAGAAAGGGGGGTTACTAGTGGGGTACCGCAGGGTTCGATATTGGGTCCAGTCCTTTTTAATGTCTTCATCAGTGACATTGCAGAGGGACTGGAAGGAAAGTATGCCTTTTTGAGGATGACACAAAAATCTGCAACAGGGTTGATACACAAGGAGGCGTGGAAAGGATGAAAAGGGACTTGGCAAGGTTGGAGGAATGGTCAGAAGTATGGCAGCTAGGATTCAATGCAAAGAAGTGCAAAATAATGCACCTGGGAAACAAGAACCCAGGGGAAGAATACACAATGGGTGGGGAGGTAGTAACAACAACAAAAAGGAAAGGGACCTGGGGTAATCATATCAGATGGCCTTAGGTTAGCAAGCAATGGAGAAGGCAGTAGGGAGGGCTGGGGATACTGGGATGTATAGGGAGAGGCATCAGCAGCAGAAAACAGGAAGTTGTTATCCCTCTGTACAGACAGTTGGTGAGACCCATATAGAGTACTGTGTCCTGCTCTGAGACCCCATCTCGCAAGGACATAGACAGGATAGAGGCAGTCCAGAGGAGGGCAACTAAAATGGTGCAGGGTCTGCAAAGAAGCCGTATGAGGAGAGACTAAAGGAGCTTAATATGTATACCCTTGAGGAAAGAAGGAGAGAGGGGACATGATAGAAACTTTTAAGTACCTCAGTGGAATCAACAAAGTCCAAGAGGGTAGCATTTTTCAGAAAAAGAGACTTGCAAGAACAAGGACACAATTTAAAGATAGAAGAAGGCGGTTCAGGGCAATGTGAGGAAGTATTATTTCACAGAGAGGGTAGTGGATGCATGGAACAGCCTTCCTGAGGAGGTTGTGGGTCTAAAACTGTGGGAGAATTCAAGAATGCATGGGACAGACATAAGGCAATTCTTGTGGGGTAGGAAGAAATAGGCTGTTGGTTAACTAGGATTGCATGCTCATCCTGTAGGTAGGGAATGGGCAGACTAGATGGGCCTAGCGGTCCTATCTCGCAAAGTCTATGTTTCATGTATGTCCTTTCCTCGAGGCTATACATATTAAGCTCCTAAGTCTCTTCATATGTCTTCCGTGCAGACCCTGCACCATTTTAGTTGCTCCTCCTGGACAGCTTCCATCCTGTCTCTGTCTTTTGTGGAGATTGGGTCTCCAGAACTGCACGCAGTACTCAGATGGGGTCTCACCAGCTGTCTGTACAGAGGGATAATAACTTCCTGTTTTCTACTGGTGATGCCTCTCCCTATGCATCCCAGTATCCCCCAGCCCTCCTTGCTTCCTCTCACATTGCTTGCCCACCTTTAGGTCATCTGATATGACTACCCCAGGTCCCTTTCCATTTTTGTTGTTGTTAGTATCTCACCCCCCATTGTGTACTCTTCCGCTGGGTTTTTGTTTCCCAGGTGCATTACCTTGCACTTCTTAGCATTGAATCTAAGTTGCCATACATGTGACCATTCCCCTAACCTTGCCAAGTCCCTTCTCATCCTTTCCACCCCACCTTGGACATCAGCTCTGTTGCAGATCTTTGTGTCATCTGCAAAGAGACATACTTTTCCTTCTAGTCCCTCTGCAATGTCGCTTATAAAGACTTTGAAGAGGACCGGTCCTAATACTGAACCCTGCGGTACCCCACTAGTAACCCCTTTTCTTCAGAGTGGACTCATTTACTATTACTCTCTATGTCCTATTCTCCAGCCAATTCTTTACCCAGACTGTCATCTTGGGACCCACTCCCAGGCTGGCTAACTTGTATATTAATCTTTGTGTGGACTGTGTCAAATGCCTTGCTAAAGTCTAGGTAGGCCATGTCCACAGCCCCTCCCTGATCTACTACTTTGGTCACCCAGTCAATAAATCTATCAGATTTGTCTGGCATGACCTTCCTGCTGTGAATCCATGCTGCCTTGGGTCCTGTGCCCTCTGGCCTCTAGATACTCGACAGTTCTTTCCTTCAGAAGTGATTCCATCATTTTACCTACCACTGAGGTTAAACTAACAGCCTGTAGTTTCCTGCTTCTGCCTTGCTTCCACTTTTGTGAAGGGGAATCACATTCTCCCTCCAGTCCTCAGGTACCACCCCATCCTCCCATGATTTGTTAAAGAGGGTAGTCAGTGGTGTCACTAGTTCTACCCTTAGTTCTTTTAGAATTCTGGGATGAATCCCATCAGGCCCAATTGCTTTGTCCACCTTCAGTTTTAAGAGTTCTTTTAGAACCCTTTCTTCTGTAAATGGGCTGGTATCAACTTCTGTATCCAGAGTGTTTCTAGGTTTTATCCCCCTTCTTAACTGAGTTGGCTATCTTTTCCTTGGTTTGGGCCTTTGCTGTTCTGACTGCCTTCCCAGCTTCCTTTTGCTTTAACTGATACACTTCTCTGTCCTGCTCCTTCTGTGATTCCTTGTACTTCCTGAATGCTTTCTTTTTCTCTTGAACCTTCACTGCCACTTCCTTTGAGAACCATAGTGGTTTCTTACATCATTTCGTTTTGTTTATTTGCTTCACACAAAGGTTTGTTACCTCTGTGATAGCAGTTTTTATTATTCCCCATTGTTCTTCCACCCCTCCTTTCTGCCCATTTGCTAGTGCATTCCTTAGGCACTCACCCATTTTGGCAAAGTCAGCTCTCCTAAAGTCCAGTACTTTTGCCTTTGTATGGCTTGACTCTATTGCTGTGTTTATTGTGAACCAGACTGTTCGATGGTCGCTAGTTCCTTGATGGCTACCCACTTCTACATCTGTGATCCTCTCTTCATCTCCATTTGAGAGAACCAGGTCTAAGATTGCTCCTTGAGTGGGCTCCAATACTAGTTGTCTAAGGCATGCCCCTGTAGGGCATCTAGAATAACCCCACTCTTCAAGTGGCTGCTGCAACTGCACTCCAGTTAACATCTGGCATATTCAGATCACCCATCAGCAATATCTCCCCTTTTTCTGCCATTCTAAGTATACTTTCTATCATTTCCTTGTCCATTTCCTCCCCCTGAGAAGGGGGTCTGTATACAACCCCTGTGCGGATTGTGGTACCATTGCCGGTCTCCATAATTTATTACTAAGGAAATGTATATGAATATATGATCTTTATTCCTTAGAGTTCATTTTAAGTTCATCTGCCTCTATAGCTCACTCCCTACTTCAAGTCATAATCCTCTGTTGTGACATCACAATCTGTTGCCATGGGAGTAACTGTGAGGTCACAAGCAGTGCTCTATGACTTCTGGTAGGGAGAAAGCAGCAGGAATAGATGAACTCTTCAGGACCAATGATCCTGTTTTCATGCAAGTAACCTACGTAGTAAATAATGGGGAGGAGGAATGCTGAACTAATGGAAAATACAAGCTGGACTGTGTTTAAATATTATGTTTTGTTAAAGTTCTTCTGAACGTGTTACCAGCTCTTTACTAAAGCTTTGCATGTTTCTTGCTTCCTGCAGGGCATAATCCAGTATCAGTCAATCAAAACTTTATATCTGTAGTGCCCCTGCTTGGGGTGCTGTACAATACACACAATAAAACCACACATAAAATAATCATAAAGCTTATTTCAGAGCTACTACAAATTTCCGTATTCCTAAAATGACTAATAGTGGATAGTCTTAAAATTTCAGATTATAGTATACGAACATTACGAAATTTCCAGCAGATAAAGGCCTAGAGGTCTATCAAGTCTACTCAGAATTGCAGCTAGCACTCCTTATTCTGCAGCTGCCCTCCTCCCACCCTTCCCTTCATTAACCCTCCCCTTGTCCTGTCCCATCCTCGCTTGAAGCAGTCCACTGTTCTACTGCATACCACTTCAGCAGGTAACTCATTCCACCCAGCCACCACCCTCTCTGTAAAAAGTGTCTCCTCATCTCCCTCCTGAACCTTCCTCACTCCAGTCTCGTATCATGGCCCTTGGTGGCCCTCCTCCCTTACTTTGAACAGCCCTCTGTACCCGCTCTTGTTTATTCCTTTCATGTATTTAAAGGTTTCAATCATGTCACCCTGTCTCTCCTCCTCCAGTGAGTACATGTTCAACTCCTTCAACCTCCTCTCGTATGATAAGTCCCCAGCCCCTTGATCATCTTTGTGGCTCTCATGCACCCCCTCCAGTAACTTAATGTCCTTCTTCAGATACGGACGCCAGTACTGTGCAGTACCCAGGTGGTCTAACTAATGACCCATACAGTGGCAGAATCACCTCCTCCCTCCTCGAGGATATACCTCTTGCAATACAACCCACTATTTTGTTGGCCTTTGCAGCTGCCTTCCTACATTGTGCCGAGTTGTTCATTGACCCTGTAATGAGCACACCCAGATCCTTCTCCTCCTCTGTCTGGGCTAGCTGCACTCCCCCTTGCTGGTAACTCCTCCTTGGGTTCTTCATCCCAAAATGCAGCACCTTGCACTTTTTGGCATTATAGCCCAGTTGCCAGGTGTCTGACCAGGTTTCAAGCTTTGTCAGATCATCCTGCAACCCCTGCCATCCCCCTAGGTCATCCACCACCTCGCCTACCTTGGTATCATCAGCAAACAGACTGATCTTGCTTTTGATGTCCCATGATATGTCTGCAGTGAATATTCCAAACAACACTGGTCCCAACACTGAGCCCTGTGGAACACCGCTCATCACTGCCCTTGGGTGTGAGAGCTCCCCACCCACCACCACCCTCTGTTGCCTTCCCTGTAGCCAGTTTCCTACCCATCTCACCAGCTTTACACCCACCCCTGTGCCTACTAACTTCCTTCTCAGCCTTCCATGTGGCACTGGGTCGAATGCCTTACTGAAGTCCAGATACAGGACATCCACTGCATGGCCCCTGTCCAGTTGCCTAGTTACCCAGTCATAGAACTTGACCAGGTTGGTTTGGCAGGATCTGCCACGTATGAAGCCGTGCTGTCTGCTGTCCTGTAGTCCTTTGGCCTCTAGGAGGGCCACCAGCCTCTCCTTCAGGATAGTCTCCATTAGCTTACACATTAAAAGTACATTAAAAGCCTGCTCAAACAGGAGTGTCTTGAGTCCCCTCTTAAAAGTCTCCACTGATGGGGCCTCTCTAAGATGGACTGGCAAAGAATTCTACAGGACAGGTGTGGCTACAGAAAAGGCCCTATCTCCTGACTGACGTAACCTTGTCCTGTATTTTACCATCATAGTCCCTTTCTCTGCATCAGCCCCATAATTTGCTCACCTGTTCTTCAAAATCAGAGGATCATGTACAGTTCCATTTCTGGTGGACAATCGTCCATATGGAACACATTTAATTAGTCAACGTATATGGGCACTGTGCGTATGAAGGAGGGTATTGGTGGCTGTAGGCTTATGGAGACAATTTTGAATTATTTTTAGCTTCATACCAATTTCCAAATTTTAATATAGAAATAGTTGTTGTTTTTTAGGATCAAGAGGACTGGTGAAGTTAGGATTTAAATCATTACATTTCAGCCACTCCCCAAAGGCCTGTACCTCTTCTTCTTTTCCCTTCCAAATACAATCATGTCATCAGTGAACCACATCCAATGAAGATCTTGCTGGTGAATGGGTTCACTGATGGGTCCTCATTCATCCCATCCTCCTTCCACCCCAAAAAGAGGTTGGTGTAGAACTGAGAGTGTTTGCTGGTAGAACCAACAGCATTCCACTCTTGGTTATGTTTGTGACTGTTGCTATTTGCTAATGTATAAGCCTGTCAACTTGCCTCTACTTCATAAAGAATTTAAATTGATTGTTGATGCTATTTGTACTCCATTGTTTTTACACTTGTTGTCTATAGCTTAATGCAACTAACTGTTATATGTATTTAAAATTATACAATGGGGGTCTGAGAATGCCAAAACCTGATTGGCTGACTCCTGGTACCTTTCAGCTGTGTTAAATCTCAGTATGAACAATGCAAAATGGTGCCAGTCAGCCGTGTCTCCAAGTCCCACTCTCTGAAATCCATCCAAGCCCCCATACTTGAAACTAGAAAAACACCATGCTGAATCCTCGCTAAACTGCCATCTCCCACAACTTATGCCAAAACACACAAAATAAACTATACTAAGTCCCCAAAATACCAACAAAACTCAGAATTAGCCACAATAACTTTCCAAAACACTCGGGCAAGCAACATATGAACCCAAACAATATTTACAAATCATTCCCTGCAACTGCTTCCATGAGACTCACCAGTAAAACTTTTTTTCAGTCTTGTTCAACGCCATTGCTACTCTGGATTGCCATTTTCCCCAAACCATCAAAAGTGCTGAAACCAATTGCTCCAGTGAGAACTCCTTTTGAAAAAAACAAAAAAAAATGTTGTCTGATAAGGCTGTTCTTTCAGCTATTGGGCACCGAGAGTCACCTGGAACCACAGGCTATACAACAGTGGCATGGTCACATCACGCTGACTCATAGCATGACTTAAAGAGGCACTTGTTACTTGGGGCTCTCTCTTAAAAAAAAAAATCACGATTCATAGGCTCTCTCTGTTAAAAAAGAAACATGACAGCGTTTTATTGTGTGTGTGAGTGCAGCTGCAGTAGAAGCTTGGCAGCTGTGTGTGTGTGTGTGTGTGTGTGTGTGTGTGTGTGCGCGCGCACGCGCACGCGCATGTAGCTGCATTAGCTCGGCAGCAGGTAGCAGCTTCAGACTTTTTCTTCTCACACAGCAATAAATTCAATAAAAAAAAACACTTTGTCTTTATTTTTTTCTCACAAAAATAGAGGGCAGTTGTATAATCACAATAAACCACTCCAGGATGTGGGCTGTGCTGGGATTCACCCACTTCTGGTATGTTTATTCACTCAGCCTGTGGCCTTGTGACCAAACCACACCAGATGTGCGTAAATCCCAGCATAACTCAAACCCTGTCATAGTTTATTGCTTAAATAACTGTTGAATGCAATTAATTCTGGGTTGCTCCTGAGAAAGATTATTTTTGTCTCAGTGAGCCTACCCTACATTTGAAATAAATGTACTTGTTTGATTTAACTGGTAAAATACATATGGTCAGATTAATTGGTTATTCTAAGGTGTGAGTCGTTTCCTAGTCAGTGGTAGGATTCATTGGTTAGTCTATGGTTGGATTCACTGGTTAGTCTGTCATCAGATTTGTTGGTTAGCCTGGATGGGCTTTGCGGTCCTTATCTGCTGTCAACTTCTATGTTTCTATGTTAGTTTGAGGTCAGATTCATCATTTAGTCTGTGGTTAATTTGTTGGTTCATCTATGGTGGGATTTGTTGGTTAGTCTGTGATGAGATTCACTTGTTAGTATGTGGTCAGATTTGTTGGTTAGTCTATGGTCAGATTTGTTGGTTAGTATGAGGTCGGATTCATTGTTTGATCTATGGTTAGATTCGTTGGTTGCTCTATGGTGGGATTTATTGGTTAGTCAGTGGTCAGATTCACCTGTTGGTCTGTGGTCAGATTCATTAGTTAGTCTATGGTCAGATTCACTGGTTAGTCTATGGTTGGATTCATTGGTTAGTCTCTGGCCAGACTACATTACTGGCACTGAGCTGATGCTAGTAAAGTACATCACAACAGGCTTTGTGGATGGACTGCTACTGCCTCCAGAATGGTCTTAGGTTACAGATTAACAGTCCGATACAGTTTCTGCCACATACCTTTTTAGCTCTGTTGGCCATTTGTGCTGTCATTCTCTAAAATCTTTTCTCTGTATTTCTCAGATGCACAGCTTCTGGTCTGGACACTGCACTTTTCTGAATTCATCTCCATTCTCTGGCTTATTTCAGTCCATTTTGCCAACCTTTCCTTCCATATAGAGTCTGGCTGGGTAGCTGTGACTGCAACCAGTGTCACCATATACTTCTGCCATCTTTCTCAAGAGGTTTACTTGATAACAGTATCTCTGTCCTTCACATCAGCAGGCCTACTCCTACAAGTTTTGTAAACAACTCTGCCTCAGGGCAGATCTGTGTTGAACTTATCTCTAAAGCAAGGCATGGGGGAATTTATGAAGGGCTGCCGTTTTCAGCTTCACTCACAAGCCATGCCATGGTTAGAAATAACATAACAGCACTGCAAAAACAGGCACTGAACATGAGAAAGTATACATTATCTAAATGTTTTATTAAATGGATAAAATAACCATTATCCTAACAACTGCATAGCTTGGAGGGATCAGGGGTTTCAATCACTTTCACAAGGAGCGTGTCTTGAGGGGAAGGGGTAGTGCTGGTAGTGACAGCTATTTAAGTTGCTTACTTAAAGGCACATGTGCAAAAAAATGCCACTTGAGCAAAACTCAACAAAATATATAAGTGCAAGTGCGAATAGTGTGAAATTGTCTTACGCAAAGAACAAGGACACTTTAAAAAACTATACTGTGCGGTTTTCAGGAACAGAAGCCAGCAAGTGAATCTAGTGGGCTGCTGGCCCAGTGGTGCAGAGGGCTGAGGCACTTATACCTCATCTACTGCCACACAAGTGACCTGGGTTCAGGAATGAGCCTGGGCCACTGGGGGGTCAGTTTGTGGAGGGAGGATCGAGTGCCCCAATGGATGCTCTCCTCCACTGGGAAGGGAAGGCAGACTGTCCCACCGCAACACTGCCACTTAGGTGACCATGGATGGTGGTGCAGTTCAAGGCAGCAGTTCTGGTTGGGGACACTCCCTGATGGAAGATGTCGGCATGACTTATGATGTGTGCATGTCAAGTCATCACCTTCACAGAGCATCCATGGATCAGGGAACAACCAGAACAGAGAAAATATTGCTGGCAGCAGGATGACGCCTTGTGATACCTTGCAGACTCCGCACCACTGAACCTAGCAAGGCCATCTGGAGGTGGATTGGTGGACCCCCAATGGCCCTACCACAGGAGGAATCTGGAGGAACAGGTATTCACTACAGGTAAGTCCTGGAAATGGTGGGTGATGAGGTTGGGGATGCCACGAGAGCTGAAGGGGCTTGCCTGTCAAGGGGAGAAAAACAAACACAAGTGAATCTAGTAGCCACATGCCATTACAATGTATAATTTCATATCTCTGCATCTCAAAAAGTCCAGTGCTGATCTGCATCATTGTAGCATAATGCATAATAGCCCCAACAGAGTACAGCCCAATAAATAATGCAGAGTTGAAATATGCAAATCTTGGATACTCATGTTCATAGGGGCCATATGTCAAGGAGGTGCTGGAAATAGACGCTGTAGCACTTCAAATGGTTCTGCAAACAGAGCAACATTCATAAGACAGGATGGTTATACACGAGAAGGCAGGAAAAATCTTCAGCAACAATTGCATACAAATGCGAAGACATTATTATGACACATTGCAAATAATGTTTTGATAAATGAGATGACATCAAACCTGTCATTGAGTCCTGGGCTGTTCAGAGCCCCCAATGTGTAAATCCAAAAGGACTCCTTAAGTAGCAAATGCTCCAGATTACCACCGCGTCCCCAGAGATACTTTATCACTAGCACAGATTCTGAATCTGTGCTGTACCTCACTGACTTTGGTCCTACTCACATGTGTTGTCAAAGCATTGGTGGCATCCTCCCTTGCCATGCTATGGAGATGTTCCCCCACTCTCACTTTGAAGACAAGGGGCATTTTCCCTATATCGAATGCGTCACAGATACATGTACCCAAATAAACGACATTCAATGTCAAACAATTCAGAAAATGCATAATACAAAACTTGCAGTTGTATTAACAGTCAAAGTTTTAGTTTTGATAATCAAGGGGCAAAATTTGCATGAGCCACACTGAAAACATCCCATGGGAGGCTAACCACATCTCTTTCTGAACTTCAAGACGTGGCTGCAAGCTAGGTACTGGTTTATCTGTAATAGTCACACCCCTTTTATAGACAAATTTGGGTTGTATCTCAGTAAATTCAGACAGATGACGTTTTGCAAGATGTACCAGTTTTCCCTCATTACACTCTCAGAAGCCCCAAAATGTCTTTGAAAGGTTGTTACAAAATGCAGTCAAGGACTCTTCTATTTGCTGCCTACTAATATTTAGCAATGTCTCTCTCTGAGTAGTGCTAACTTGCTGTTTTGCTATCTCAACAGTATCAGAACTGTACTCGGGTTGGAGGGACCTATTTTTAAGTTCATCACTCCTGTTAGTGAAGTCAACGTTATCTGTACAAAGATGCCATACCCTCAGAAACTGGAACGTTGGGATATTATTAATGGTATGGCATGGGTGTAACTAGAGGCAAGTAGAAAAGTATTCCTATCTATTTCCTTCTGAAGGTGTCATCAATGTTTTTCCTCATCATTAGGTCCAGAAAATAAATTTTCTTCATCAGCTTGCACAGTAAACTGCAAATTTTGGTTGGTACTTTCTAGGTATCCAATGAACTCCGCTAGCTCCACCATATCACCCCCCACACACACACACATATCAAGAATATGTTGCCTATATAATGATGCTACAAGTCAGTCACATGGTAGTAAGGGTTGACTGTGGCATCACAGACAAATGCTTTTTTCCATCTCCCAAGGTACAAATTTGCATAATTGGGGCAAAGGCTGCCTATTGCTGTACCCTGTTTTTGGTGTTAATATTTACTCTGCAAAATAAAAATATTTGAGGTGAGTACATATTATGTACATTGTGCCTAAAATACTTAAACTGAGAATCCATAGAGGTCTGTGTGTCCAACAAAAAAATGAACCGCCCTCCATCACCCTCATAGGAGATATTTGTGTAAGTGACTTGATGTCAAAGGAGACAAGGAGCCAATCTGTTTCCAGCTGGATGTCCCCCATGGCATGCAGGATCATACATTTTTGGTTGGACACACAGACCTCTGTGGATTCTCAGTTTAAGGATTTTTAGTATAGTGTGTAGAATATGTACTCACTTCAAGTGTTTTTTATTCAGAGGAATCAAAGCAGTATAGACAATAGTTGACATGGTTAAGGGGTAACCCCCTCACAGTAAAATGCATAAAAAGCAATTAGTATATTGCTTGCATCATAGTTACATACATTTAGTTACATTACATACACTGACTACCCTTTTTAACAAATCATGGGAGGATGGGGTGGTACCCGTGGACTGGAGGAGGGCAGATGCGATTCCCCTTCACAAAAGTGGGAGCAAGGCAGAAGCAGGAAACTACAGACCTGTTAGTTTAACCTCAGTGATAGGGAAAATGATGGAATCACTTCTGAAGGAAAGAATTGTCAGTATCTAGAGGCTAGAGGGCACAGGACCCAAGGCAGCATGGATTCACAGCGGAAGGTCATGCCAGACAAATCTAATAGATTTCTTTGACTGGGTGACCAAAGTAGTAGATCAGGGAAGGGCTGTGGACATGGTCTACCTAGACTTTAGCAAGGCATTTGACACAGTCCCACACAAAAGATTAATATACAAGTTAGCCAGCCTGGGAGTGGGTCCCAAGATGACAGTCTGGGTAAAGAATTGGCTGGAGAATAGGACACAGAGAGTAATAGTAAATGGAGTCCACTCAGAAGAAAGGAGGGTTACTAGTGGGGTACCGCAGGGTTCAGTATTAGGTCTGGTCCTCTTCAATGTCTTTATAAGCGACATTGCGGAAGGACTGGAAGGAAAAGTATGTCTCTTTGCAGATGACACTAAGATCTGCAACAGAGTTGACGCACAGGGTGGGGTGGAAAGGATGAGAAGGGACTTGGCAAGGTTAGAGGAATGGTCAAATGAATGGCAGCTTAGATTCAATGCTAAGAAGTGCAAGGTAATGCACCTGGGAAACAAAAACCCAGGGGAAGAGTACACAATGGGGGGTGAGATACTAACAACAACAAAATGGAAAGGGACCTGGGGGTAGTCATATCAGATGACCTAAAGGTGGGCAAGCAATGTGAGAGGGCAGCAAGGAGGGCTGGGGTGATACTGGGATGCATAGGGAGAGGCATCACCAGTAGAAAACAGGAAGTTATTATCCTCTGTACAGACAGCTGGTGAGACCCCATCTGGAGTACTGTGTGCAGTTCTGGAGACCCAATCTCCAAGACATAGACAGGATGGAAGCTGTCCAGAGGAGGCAACTAAAATGGTGCAGGGTCTGCACCGGAAGACATATGAAGAGAGACTTAAGGAGCTTAATATGTATAGCCTCGAGGAAAGGAGGGCGATAGAAACTTTCAAGTACCTCAAGGGAATCAACAAAGTCCAAGAGGGTAGCATCTTTCAAAAAAAGAGGTGTGCAAGAACAAGAGGGCACAATTTGAAGATAGAGGAGGGGCGGCTCAGAGGTAATTTAAGGAAGTATTTTTTCACAGGGGGGTTGTGGATGCATGGAACGGCCTTCCAGAGGAGATTGTGGAGTCAAAATCGGTGGTGGAATTCAAGCATGCATGGGACAGTCATAAGGCAATTCTAGGGTGTGGGAGTAAGAAGAAGTAGGCTGCTGGTTAACTAGGATCTGCAGCTTATCCAGTAGGTAGGGAAATGGGCAGACTGGGTGAGCCAAGTGGTCCTTATCTGCCATCAAATTCTATGTTTCTATGTTTAGTTCTTTTATATCTGAAAACATCCTGCTCTTTCCGATACACCCTCTTTCACTGTTGCCCCTCGTGATTTCCACTGCCTTAGTCCTTTAGTACCCCCTCTGCACACCCCACCTTGAACCCCCCATTTGTGAATTATGGCCCCCTGTAAACACTTGACATTATCAGCTCTCTTCCTAATTCTCCTGTCACTTGAATATCCAAACAAACATTCAGATTTCCACAAATACATCCAATGCTACCTTAACACTGTGGCATAGAACTGGCACTAGTAATGCCCCAACCCCTAGTAATGGTGGGCTGCACATCCCAGATGGTTACCTGCCCCTCAACTGTTGGGTCATTATCTTGCACGTGCTACCCCGCCCTGCTACCATACCATGTACAACAAAGAAGGGTGGTGTTAGTAATCATAAGCAAAAAGGCAACCTGATAACTCTAAAAAATGTCCTGCTACACATTGCTATGATGTTTCTACTCATCTCAGATAATATCCACCCTAAGCCTCAACCCCAACAGCCTCTTGGTAGTGGAGACAACCACCAAGCACTAAAAATAACCTCAATTAATATCTGTAGCCTGGTGGCCAAATTTGTTTAGCTCCAAGTATGGGTAAACCAGCACAATCCAGATGTTCTTTCATTAGTGGAAATCTGGCTCTCACCCAAGATCTCAGACATATCAATAGCTCTAAATGGGTGCACCCTCTTCAGGCTCGACAAGCTTGGGAAAAGGGTGGTGGATGTGCTATTTATGTCAGAGATCATCTGTGGTGCCACACCTTCCCTGTAATTGACACTGGGAACACTGCATAAGCCCTAGCCATTAGGCTGCTGTTAGGTGCTCATAGCAAGTCCCTAACAATTGCCTTGGTATACATTCCCCCTAGGGATCAATCTGCAGGTTTCCACAAAATCATTGACTACATTAAAGGCCTTAAGCAAAATTGGAAGGTGGTAGTTTTAGGGGATTTCAATATAAACTGGATGTCACATGAGGCCGCCAAATACAAAGATGCCCTGTCTTGTATTAATTTCACTCAAATGGTTGATTCACCCACAAGGATCAAGTACTGTACTGGCTGCAGTACCCTGCTCGATTGAATCCTCATGAATCAACTGGACCAGATCTCTAACACCCAGTCCTTGCTAACTCACTTAGTGATCACTCCTCTGACATTTGCCACTGGGCTGATAAGACCCCTAAGCTCCCCCCCAAATCATAATGAGTCACACCCTCAAGTGTGGGCAGCTAAACTCACTCAAGGCCTATGTTAGATACATTGACTGATCCACCCTCGACTCCGCAACAAACACAGACCAGGCACTGGATTATTTTATTACTAAATTTAATGAAGCATGTGACATCTGTGCTCCAATTAGTAAATGCAAGATTAAGGGAGTCTGCAATTCCTGGATCACCCCCACTCTGCTGAATCCCATGGCTATCAGAGACCATCTTTGGCACAGAACCAAGGCCACTGGCAAACAGGCAGATGTTCAGAAATATAGAACAACCAGAAAATCTGCACCCATGAGATCAGACTAGCTAAATCATACTATTTCAAAGACTGCCTCACTAATTCCTGGGGAGATGGCAAAAAATGTTGGTAAAACTTGAAGGACCTTACTGGTAAAAATAACAAAACGTTACCCTCCATGCTAGTGGTGAATGGGTAAATCACCCAGGACCCTAACACCATTGTCAGTTCCTTCAATGATGCTTGCATTGAGCTCAGCAACATACTGCCACCTGATCTCCCTGATGCATCTGATGGAATGGTACGAGGCTCTAAGACCCCTTACAATGAGTCTCCCACAGGTCCCCCTTCTACCTTTAAAGCAATTATCATGTCTAAAGCCAGAAAATATCTCCTGCAGGTACTAGACAAATCTAGACACAGCAACGACACACTGGATCTAAAGCTACTTCCCTTACCCTAGATATGTGCTTCTGCCGCTAACAAATCTTATGAACCTATCTCTCTAGCTGGGACAATTCCCCCTGATATGGAAAGTCATAGTGGTCACCCCAGTCCACAAAAGTGAGAGCCATATACTCGATACATATCAATACTGCCTCCTCTCTCTAACGTGTTAGAATAGTTTCTGACCAATTGGTCGACTATCTGGAAAAGTATGGGCTAATATGCCCACAGCAGCACAGGTTCCACAAGGGGCACTGCAACTCCACTGCCCTATTGGAGTACTCGGCTTCCTGCATGGGGCACTAGACCATAGTCAGATAGCTGGGACGATTTACATCAACCTCACTAAGGCCTTTGACATGGTCAATAATAAAATACTACTAAATGAGCTCCCCTCAATTGGCATCTCTACCGAAGCTGTAGGATGGTTTCAGAGCTACCTTAGTAATAGGTCCCAACGAGTAAAAATAGATGGCATCCTCTTCAGTAATCATCGAGTTCTCATGAGTGTCCCTCAGAGGTGAATTCTTGGCCCCCTTTTATTCAGCCCTTTTATTAACAAACTTCCCTCAGTCGGCAAAGAACATATTCTCCTTTACGTTGATGACACTGTCATCTTCTCCAAAAGCCCTGACCCTCACCAACTTGAATCTCACCTCCAAAGTGACTTCACTGCTGCGAAAGTTTACTTCTCTAAATGCAAGCTTCTAATGATGTGAACCCCCACGATAAGCATAAGGACTTTCAGATGACAATCCTGAATAGCCTACACCCCTCACAGCTCTCTGTCCTTTGCACAGCACAGAGATCAAATTGTTAAGGTTGTCAGTTCTAGAATTGGCCTACTATACAGGTACGAGCATTGCTTGACCCAAGAGGCCTTGTCACTCACCATAAAAAGCTCCATTCTGTCCATAATTGACTACGGGTTAGTGGTGTATGGTGCAGCCCCCGGCTTCACCCTCAAAAAGGTTAGGGTTGCCCTTAATAAATCCTGCAGACTGTTTCTTGGTGCTCATAGACTAACCCACACTTGTGACCTCTATGTGCAAAACAATTGACTTACCCTACAAGGTCGAGTATGTCTCCTTGGGAAAAAAAACTCCCTTGGCCTATCCCCACTTGCCATCCAGAACCTCCTCTTCACAGCATCCAACCCCCACAGCACAAGAAGCATAGCCAGACATTCACTGCATGTCCCTTTCTTCCGTACCTCACAAGGGCAAAGATCTTTTGCATACTGTGCCCCACGATGGCTCAATGAACCCCCTCCCCCACAGATATCACCAGTGAGTCCAAGCTGGGGCCATTTAACAGAAAACTCCTCCAACACCTCACCAGTCTGAGCAGCTGTGACTGCTTGCCCCAGTTCCTTTTACTGCACACCCACCTCCTGTCCTCTTCTCCCTCTGCCTCCTATCCCTCTCCCTGCCATCCTTAACTAACCCCTCGCCTTGCCAACATCTTCTATACTCCATGAGGCACTTATTTCCACCCTCGCCTCTCTTTTCCTACCCCCCCTCAGTTTGAGCTAAGACAAAGAAAAATGATTCTGCTTAAATACTTCATGTTTTGTAAATCTGTACTCAAATTGTATGTAACCATGTATTCTCCTGTATGACTAACTGTGCCATGTCACACTGTACTTATACTGTTTGCACTGTTCCAATTATGAAATGTATGTATTGTGTTATTTTTTGTTTGACATGGAACCTTTGTAAATGAGCTTCCAGCTCAAAGGTGTTATTCCAAGATCTCAATAAAAAAAAAAACTTCCTCTGGCTAACAAAGTGTCCAGGAGTTAATTTAGTTTTAAAGACCAGTGTCCAAATAGGAGCTGCCTGGACCTGGCAATACAGTTCATAACAGGAACATCAATAACCTTGGCTTGAAATGGCCCTAACTAAATGTAAGCATAACGTGGATGATAAGGCTATTCAGTAGCAGAGTTTAGGTTGTCAGGCTTGTGGTGCAGTTAATGCCCTTTAATATTACGAAGTGAGTGGGTTTTGGCTAGGGTGAGGAAACACTAAGAGGCCTGAATTTTTTGTCTTCCGAGTCTTTGATGTCATACCTACTTAGGTCAGGGGGTTCTCTTGGCTGATGAAGGTCCCATTTTTCTCCGGTATGAGCATGGTTTTCAAGTGTTAGTCTGAAAGTGGCTGTTATTGACCACATTCTTTTGATCACTTCCACTCTGTCTTCCTAGGAAGAGAGCGTGGATAGGGTGCACCATAGCCAGTGACTGTGATCCCTTTGAGAGTTGCAGCACAAAGGATCCTTAATAGTTTCTGCTGAGCTTGGTTCCCTATTTTTGGAGCCCTAACCCCCAGTATCAAGTTTTTTTTTTTTTTATATTACTACTATTTTTTGGCCCCTTGCGGAGTGGACCCCAGTGACCTCCAGCCACCTGCACCCGTGCCCCCTGGACCAGGTCTGGCACATGAATTTATATGCCCCATATACACAGAGCCAGCCATTATTGCTCCACACCCCAGTAAAGGCACCTCTCGTGTCCGGGGGTGCAGGGCATGGCCATCAGTCACCGAGATCGCCCCGCTATTTCTGCTATTTTACTTGTCCCTTGGGAGCTGGACATGCAATGGCATCAGAAGCACGTCAGTGCTGACATCTGCTGCACTCTCCCCACTATCTAGGCATGCAGCTGAAGTGCATCTGGCCTCCGCCAGTTGCCGCTGCAGCATGATGCATTGTACCTACCAACCCCAGAGGAAGGAGAGCAGTCATGGGACGCTCAATCCTTCCTCTCCCCTGCCAGCCCACGGCGACCCGAGTCCATTCACGAACCCAGGTTGCCTGTGAGGCGTGAGGTGTGGCGCCCAGCGACTTAACCTTCAGCACCACTGGGCCTGGTCAGTATCAAGTTTTTTAAAAGAAAATGGGATGTGTGTTCCCCAAGACCCAATCGGCTTCATAGACGCTCTTCCAGTAAGGTTGCAGCCTCTGGCCCAAACTATATGGTAGTGCGTTCCAAGCTCACCATACTTCCACCAGCATAGGTTGGTGTTACCCTGTTTGAAGTATTGGGTTATGGTTGGGGTCTGGAAGAACCTGGTTAGGCACTTCTAGCTAAACTCTTTCAATCCAGGAGAGGCAGTTGCTCTCCAACATTTCTCCCAGTTATGTTCTCATTCCTCTGTTGTTGTGATTTCTGTCTGTGTCGCCATCTCCCATTGCATGTGGATGAGCATAGTTTCTTGATGTTCTGCTCCCATCAATGCTTTATGGGCCCTGGAGACTGTGCTTTGCCTACCAGTTAGCAGAGCTGCCCAGTACGGAAACTCTTCTAACTGGGTTAGTTCCCTGTCCACCTCTGCAGTTCTGTCTTGAGATGACAAGTAATGCCTCACCTGTAGGTAGTGGAACAGGTCCTGCCCTGGGAGACCATATCTCTCCTGTAATGCAGCAAAGCTGATGCAGCAGCTCTGGTAACCATGGATTTATTCTGTGCTAGTGTGAGCTTGTTCCACCTGTGGAAACATGGGTGTACCCATAGTGGGTGGAAGTCTGGGTCACCTATAATACAGGGCAGTATGGCCTAGAGGTTAGAGGAACGAGGTGAGAATGAGCTTGATACATCCAGCAGACCAGACCTGAGTTTGATTCTCACAGCCTCCACTTGCAAGTCACTTAACCACCCAGTGCTCCCAGGTCACCCCTGGAAACAGGCACTTGTGCCTAGTGGGCCTTACCTGGTTACCAAAGACTAAAATTAAAAAAAATAAATAAATACAAATAATTTAGGGTGCTGGTGAGTCTCTTGGCTTTGAGGAGCATGCGTAGAGTGTGTTTTGTCCCAGGATTGTGGACTTCCTGCCAAGTGTTCTGAAGGATGGCTGAATGGTACTGGAAGGGGCGGGCATCTTCCATCTCCATCTAGCCAGTGTCGCTCCTTTGCTTAGTCCATGAGACCACCAGGGCCAGCTGCACTGCCAAGTAGTGCAGTCAGAAGTCATGTATGGTGAGACCACCCTTTTCCCTCAGGAGGGTAAGGAGTTTTTTTGCTGATCCTATGTCTGCCACCTGACCAAACAAAGTGCAAGAGGGTTTTTTGCAGTTTCCTCCAGAATGTCTCTGGTATTCATAGTGGCAGTGCCTGTAAAAGGAACAGAAAATGGGGTGACACATTCATTTTGAGGGTGAATATCCTCCCACCCAAACCAAGAGGCAGGAGGTCCCATCTTACTATGTTGCCTTTTACTTCAGTTAAGCAAAAATAGAGGAGACAGAGAAGGGAAAATTCTGACTCCCAGGTATCTCACCGTATTGTTTTTCACCTAGCGAAAGAGGAAGGTCACTCAGAAACTGGGTGTGCATGCTGGCTGCATGGTGCAGAGTGAAGGGGTTCACTTGGCATGCTGGTGACCTGGGTTCGTGCCCTGAGCCCGGGTGTCAGGAGCGGAGACTGGCAGGGAGGGAGTTCAGAGCACCTATTGGACATTTCCCTCCCTGAGGTGGGTGGGCACCTGGAGGTGGATTGGGTGACGTGCTTGGCAGTGTGAAGCCTTGACACGCCACTGCATGTCCCCAACTTAGGTTGCTGTCATGAAGCCCAATGAGGGTGGAAGGAGTGGGGAGGGAAGAAAAATGGAAAAAATGCCCCCTCGGTCGACCGGATGACAGCCTGGTTCCTGTTACTCTGAAGCCCCAAGTGTCCAGACTGACTCCACAGCACCCAGGATATGTAGCCGTGCCTAAAGGCCCCCATGGAAGGGAGGGACCCACCCAACAAAGGGTTAAGTCGGGTTACCCGGGGGGGGGGGCTGCTAAATGGGGATGGTGGATGGCGGCAGGTGCACCTTGGCAGCCCAAAGGAGTGGCCAGTCAAGGTGCCTAGGAAGGAGCAAAAAAAAAAGAAAAGAATCTGGGTGTGCATTTGCCTCCTAATCTGATTGCCTCAGACTTGTCTAGATTAATTTTGTATCTGGAGACTTCCCCATATACACTCAGTTATTTTCTTTTTTTTTTGGTAACTTGGTGTTAATTATTTTCATAAAAGACATGAAATGTCATACATTCTCATACAAGAAAAGTATGTATGGGACTTCTGGTGACATCACCAAGGAGAATGTAGCAGTAGGTACGGAGCTCTGACAACTTTCATCAAAACAGCCTCCTAAACTACAGAATTTCAAGTAAATAATATAAAAATGACATCAGATAGGAGGCATAAAACCTAATGGGAGACAGAAGAAAGAAAAACAAAAATCGAGCTGCACTGGATGAACCCCAATCACCGACTGAAGAAACGCGGGTCCCAACTACTCCACAGAACATGGAGGCTGAAAATGAAGCCCAATCTCAGCCCTTCAATAATGCAATTCTGAATTAATTAAAAGCATTCTGAATAGAAGTATGCTCATTTCAAACTGAACTTACTGCAGAAATTACAAAAATAACCACTCAAGTCACAGAGCTTGAGACGCACCATGTGCATCTAGACACCTGCACAGATAAACTGGAAAGGATTGTAGTGCATCTGTTAAATGAACAAAAAGAGCTGGCAGACAAATGTGAAGACCTTGAAAATCGCTCCAGAAGGAGCAATCTCAGAATATATGGGGTGCCTGAAGAGGAGGAAGGTTGAGACATGCCCGCATTTCTAGACAGTATGCTTAGAGAAACCTTGCAATTGGGCCCTCATCTGCCTTTGGACATTAAACGAGTGCATAGGGCGGTCGAGCCAAAACCACAGGCTAGAGGCTGCAGTCCATTGTAATAATATTTCTCAATTTTGCCACAAAGCAACAAGTATTATTATTGACCTGGAGGCAGAAAACAGTCCATGACAAAAACAATCAAATTTTCTTTGATAATGACTATTCTGCAAACATAGCAGCAAAACGGAGAGCAAACGCACTGATTCTGAGAGTCCTCAAGTTGCAAAAATTTTAATTCCACACTCCATACCTGGCATGGCTCTACATCATGATGCCTAACAGCCCAAAGTACATTGAATCCCCGGAAGACGCTGCCCAGTACCTGAAGACAAGAAGAATCGATGTGCCCACTATGAGACAGCCAGTGATCATCTGAGAGGAGCAGGGCCCTCGAGATCCTGTGAGAACTCAAGCAGAAGAGAAGAAAAGATGGGGAACAAAGCCTTGCAGCCCTAAGAGATGCAAAAGAATGCCTTGAAGGCATTCTCCCAAGCGACCATTGAATGAAACACCTGTCCATGACGGAAAAGCAGGTACCCCCAGTCAGGGACAGTAGTTGGGGCTTGGTGGAGAAAAAGCTGCAACTAAACATATAGAAACTTCCAATGACGCAGCCTAAAGGACAATGCTTTCAATGTCAGCTCAGCGGGAGGGAACAGTGTTGAAGAGAGTGATCATCCAGGGTGAAATCTAATGTTTAATATTTAAAAAAAATATTTTAATGTGTTTTGGGCTAAAGGTAGGGATCAGCTGGGGAGGGAGCGAGATTGAGGGGTGACCCAGGAGCCTGATTGTCAAGAGCACTGCCCTGTGGGACAAAGATTGATGGAGTGGAAATTTGATTAAATATAAATCTAGGAATCTATCTGTGGGCCATCAAGGTGCACTGGGGATTTCCTGGCTGGTGGGCCTCCCGGGACATGCATGGCCTGTCCAATTGTGCAGACCGCATGGACCCAGGACTTGGGCCTGAGCAGGTGAGAGCTCCAGTGCTATCGGGCCAAGAGAGAGGAACCCTGCTGAAAACAATCCCTGAGTTAACAGCCGGGTGGGACCCCAATGCCGCTACTCCTGGGTGTAGTCACTTGTTGGAAGTGCTCTCAGCGTCATTGCGGGGTAGAGGAATTGGAGAAGAAACCCTGGGACATGAAGGGTGTGAACACTTGCAGCGGGAATGTGATATGGAGGGGGGACCAGATCTTCCTGGGTGCTGCCCCAGAGGTCACAGACCGGCCTGAAGGTAGTTGATCCGACTGCAGCAGTGGGTTCGGTCTGTGGGTTCTCGGGGCACATTATGACTTAGATGTGGCACTCCTTGATGTGATCACCCAGAGTGAAATCTACTGTTTAAAAATATTTTAATGTGTTTTTGTCTGAAGATGGAGATCTGCCGTGGGGCTGACGATCCATTGCAGGGAGGAGATCAAGGGGCGACCTGGGGCCCGACTGACATGAACACCACCCCAAAGGACACAGATCGATGGAGCATAAATCTGATTGAATATGAATCTAGGACTCAATCTGTGTGTACTCGGGGCACACTAGGGGTTTGCTGGCTGATAGGCCTCTCAGGACATGCATGACCTGTATGACTGTTTGGACCATGTAGACCCAGGGCCTCAAGCCTCGGCAAGTGAAGGTGCCAGTGTCATCGGGTTGAGGGAGAAGGGATCCGGTAAAAGCAATTCCCAGGTTGACAGTCAGGTGGGACCCCATTGTGGTTACTCTTGGGTATGCCTGCATGTTGGGGGTGCCCTCGATGACGCTGTGAGTTGGAGATTGGAGAAGGATCCCCGGGATGAGACAGAAGTGACCCCTCGCAGCTGTTCTGTGACACAGAGGGGCAGCCCAAGGAGACCTGATTATCATGGGTGCTGCCCCTGGGGACACAGATTGGCCTTAAGACAACCAATTTGGCTGCAGCGATGGGGTTCAACCTGTGAGTTCCCAGGGCACATTATGACTGAGAGGTAATACTCTTTGTTGACTACTGGACCTCCCAGGGCATGCATAGCCTATTAGAATAGTGGGAATGCATGGCCCTGGGACTCGAACCTGTCCACCCACTGAACAGCAGTGCCCCTGTGACATTACAAGAAGGAGGACGTGAAGGGGAGACCCCAAGACATGAAGGACGCTGACATCTGTAGCTGAGCTGTAGCCTGAGAAGATAGCTTGAGGGGTCCTGTACATCATAAACAAGGCCTTGGAAGCCACGGATCAAATCCAAGCCACTTTTACACAAACACAGGGGTGGAGTTCCATCCATGGGTTCTTAGAGCACAATTGAAAATGCGATGTGCCACTTCCAGCTGATTAGTGAGACCCTGTGTCAGAGGTGGCGTGTTGGTGATTGCCATGCCATGTGATAGTTCCAAAGGTAATCAGTCCCAGGTTAAATCCAGGACAGAACCCTGTCTGGCCCAATCCGGGGGAAGTCTCATACCAACATGGCCTAGTTGATGGCTCGGACCTGCACTGGGGGGTTGATGAATGGGGCTGGATCACCAAGCCCCATGAGATGCAGATTGACCCAAGAGCAGAGTTCGGTCAGTGAGCTCTCGGGGCACACTAAAAAAGTGATGTGACATACCTTGTTGGGTGGTTGACCCCTGAGATGCATGAAACCCATAAGAACAACTGGACCATTTGGTCTAGTGCATCTGGAGAAGCAGCTATCCTGTTTGAACAGGAGAATGAAGGGGCCCTAAATGTATAAGAAGAGACCAGAGCTTCAGCAGGCTCAAGTGACCCTGAGGTGACTTGGGGAACATAAATGGCCTGCTGATCCCTCCCTTACAGAGTGAGAGCACTGTAGGTCCCCCCGGGGGGGGGAGAGAATTGGTTCTGGCTTGAACTGGAGAGTTTAATGGTACATCTGAGCCCCCCCAACCTGGATGGGGTGAATGACACACGGGCGGGCAGCCTTGGGCTGATCCGATGGGGGAGGTATTCCCCTTGAAGTGGAGCAGATCCAGCCCATGCAGGGTGTCCCCTCCACTTCCCCTACATTTCAGAGAAAAGAGAAGGGACACCAGATGCAAACTCTGCATTTTCTCCTGAGTTAATCAGTGGCAAAATTCAGGATGATGAAGGCTGTCTGCTTACCACAAGTAACCCCACCCTTCAATTTAGAGCATTCCCTTGACGGACGTGAATCAAGAGAATAGGGATCACACAGGCTGACTGATCCATATACCTCTTCTAGTAGCACTAAGTGGCTATGGGGCCCACGGTCAAACGTGACTTTTCCCCCACCAGGAGTTTAGATCTGCTTCTGACCAGGGGAGGTGTTAAACCTCCCCCTACCTTGGAAGCTTAAAAGAACATCATATTGCCCTGAATACAGAGATGCGCCCACACAAAGGTGTGGACGACCTCTGCCCATGGCTGAATACATACAACCTATGGTGTTGCCCAGTTGGCACAAATGTTACACAGTTAAAGTTGTTTATTCAAGTTCTAATATATGTTTATTTGCTGAATTTTAAGGCAGGAATGTATACTCTGATCTGCCTTTTTAAATATCTGTGCACTGATTTTCTTCTCTCTCTTGAAATACTTGCTACATACACCAGCCACTGGAGGGGAGGGTGGCTCTCGGCCCAATTCAAATGAAACTTAGCAGACAGGAGACAAAATGGATAAAACTTCCCTAGTGATTTCGCTCAATATTAATGGGATAACATAATCCCATTAAGAGGAGCAGATTATTGCAAAAATTAAAGAAAGATTAACAAGATCTGGTGTTTCTCCAGGAGACACACCATTCAGAGTCGGAGAACGACAAGTTCACGAGGATGGGATACCAAACAGTAATTGTGGCTTCACACAGCTCATGAGGAAGGTGGGGGGGGGGATACTAATTCCAAGGGGAATTCCTTTCACGCTACAGGAAAAGGTAATTTACCTTGAGGGAAATTATGTGATAGCCACAGGGACAACACTCCAGCCACTCTATCCTCTTTATATCTCCCACCAGGCACCAATAAAAAAAAAACAGCTCAAAAATATTTTAATAAGCTCCTGTCAATGATGCAGGGACAACTAATTATGGGGGGGGGGCTTAAAGGCTTAAATGTCTCGCTGTCACCAGCATTGGACACTACTGGCCCGACCCCACCATAGAGCCAGTCCTCTGCAAAATACCTCTGCCAGACGCTGGCCCACCTCAGCCTGGTGAATTTATGGAGGCATTTCTTCCCAACTGGAAGACAATATACCCATTATTCCCCCACACACTGAGACAGCTTCCTGCCTAGATTACCTGTTCACAACAGTAGAGTACCTGAGCGTGGCCACAGATCTTAGCCACGGAGCATCAATACTTTCGGACCACTTGCCCATATACATCAAATTCAAGCTGGGTAAGCCTCAAAGAAGGACCTGCTGGAGATTAAATCTCTCACATCTGAGAGACCCTGAGTTCAAACAACTAGTTGATAAGAAACAAAAAACAAGGCCCCAAAATGACTTCTGCAGTCTTATGGGATACACTTAAGGTAGTTCTGAGTGCGGGATTATAGCCTATTTGTCCTGGAAAAAAAAGGAAAGGAAGGGGAAAACACAAGAATTGCAAGAGACACTGGCTACCCTGCTGATCTTTCTATATTAGGGAGATACCGCCATTGTCCCACAGTTAAAACCAGTAAACAAAAACTTCAGAAAATACAGGATCAGAAGACAGAACAGCAACTCTTCTATTTGCAACTGAACAGATATGAGGAGGGACCAAGGAGGGCAAGAATTGGTTTGTTTTTTTGTACTTTCTATTTTTCCTCCCCCTCCCTCCAGCTCGGATATCCTCGGGAGCACCTAGGAGTCATCCCACTGCAAGCCGCCTTACCTGATCTGCCACTGTCACCCATGGAGCCTCGGTTTACTCCCTGGGCAGGGATGAGGCGGGGCCCAAACACCCCGAACATTCTGGTCTCATTGGTCGAGGGGTGCCAGGAAGGTGGCTGCACATCAAGGGCAAGCTCCGGTGCTCCATCTCCCTTGGAGCTGGAAGGCATTTCCCCTGTTCTGTAGGGGAGTGGCCAGTGCCCCCATGTCTAGGTGTTTTTCCACTGACATCTGCCACTCCCAGCCCTTCTCTCACACTCTGATGCTTGCTATGCCTCCAGCTTCCACCAGAGGCCAGTCAAGCACTGAGCAGGAGTCTCCCTCCCTCCCGGGAGAGGAGAGCTGTCCTTTAGATGCTCAGTCCTCTCCCTCCCCTGCTGACCCCCAACTTCCCGGGCTCGTTCCTGAACCCAGATTGCCGGCGTGACGCGAGGTGTGGCATCCAGCGCCTCAACCCTCAGTGCCACCAAACCAGGGGGGGGGCAAGAAATTTAGCCCATAAACTGAGAGTACACAGGGTGCAGGCACGTGTAACACAACTCTATGAACCAAATACTGGAAAATTATTAAACTGACCCTTAGAGATCAGATCCGCCCTAGCAAAATACTACCATCAGCTATACACGATGGAGACTCCACCCCCTGCAGAAGAAATTAAGAATTTCCTGGAAAATCTTCCTTTGCCCAAACTGACACACAAGCGGGCCCAGAATATACTGCTCTCAGTTACACATCTAGAACTGGATGAAGCTCTCAAGGTTTCAAAACGCAGAAAGCCCCAAGTCCAGGTGGATATTCCATTGAATTCTACAAAACATTCAAGGAACCCATCCTCCCTCTACTACTCCAGACATTTCACAAGGTTCAAAAAGAATCCCCCCAACATGGAATTATGCAGTGATATCAGCCATTCTCAAACCCCAGAAGGACCCTAAGCAACCAGCCTCATATCGCCCAATCTCCATGTTAATCTACGATTATAAAATGTACATGTCTATCATGGCTCAGAGGCTGGGGAATTTTTTTTTTTTTAACTTTATTTTTATTAGTTTATCTGTATAATGTACACAGCACTCTGCCCTCATAGGCAGGCTTACAAGGGTAACAAACAGTACAGTAAGTACTTACATCATTGTTACAGTAAGGAGGTAATAAGCCCCTAAAAGTTGGTACATCACTGGGGGGGATTACTAAAAATATTTAAACAATTTCACTCGTTGGATTTAGGAAAGGCCTTAACTGCCTGGAGCAGGGAATACCTACACATAGTTTCCTTTTATTAAATCAGGCATCCATTACATCAGGTAAACATTCCCCAAACCATTCTCATTAGTTCAACATTAGTAAAATAAAGCATTACTCCCCTTGAAGAGCATAACCCAGTTTGCTACAGATTTCAACAACTTTTAACAGACTCCAAAAGAAGAAATAAACATTCATTAGTTTATGATCGGTCACAAATTATATTCCTCGACCTGCACCTTACGAGCTTTTAAGGTGCATGTCTGGAAACTGAAAGGTGCCAAAGCAACCCTCTCCCACTGTAGATACTAGAAGACGGGTTGTCAGTATTTTAAAAGGACACCATTTTAAATTGCCATGTTTTTAAGCCGCCCTATACCCCAGCAATTATCCTAAAACATATATAAGAATTTTAATCTGTAAAGACAGATAGTACCAGTATTAATGTTCAGTGGCTGGGCAGCTTCAGAAAATTAATGGTACACTTAACACAAGCAGTGAAACTGCAATATACGTGTCCTTACTCAGTGTCCCCAGAATCACTTTCAGATGCATCTCCCTTCGCTCGAAATTCCTTTTCAATGTGGTCCACCAGTTTAGCCGCTTCCACAGAGTCTGCAAATTGATAAGATCTTTCCCCATATGTGATCCTCAAACTCGCCGGCATCAAGAGGACATGGTGAATACCCTGGTGTCTCAGATGGGCTCGAATACAATCGAAGCTCTTCCGCCTTTGCCTAGTTGCATAGCTCAAGTCAGGAAGAATGTGGACCTTGGCACCCTCAAACTTTACCGATCCTAACTTCTTTGTTTGTGCTATAATTGCATCTCTATCCCTAACATTCCCCAAGATCACCAGAAGAGTTCTAGGGTACAGTTGATTGGTAGCCATATGGTTCCTTCTGCCTCAAGGGCTAATTCTGTAAGCCTTTATAATCGTGACCATCTCTTGAATTTGTAAACTGTCCTCGAGGAAGGTTGTAAGGAAAGGCAACAGATCTTCTCCTTTGGTTCTTTTGGGTATCCCCAGGATCTGAATATGAGTAGCTCAAGAGCCATTTTCTAAGTTCTCCAGACATTGCCCCAATACTGCATTTTCTTTGGTGAGTCCGGAAGAGATCATCAGCGCTGTGGCTCCTAATTTTGAGGCGGCTTTAGTTTCTTCTTCGATTATGACCACTTTAGTGTCTAGCACTTTAAACTGGGTTGTGAATTCTTCCATTCTTTGATCCAACCTCTGGATCGCTTTTAGTAGTGCAGCGTTAGAAGGTTGAAGTGATGAGTCATCTCCTGCTGCTGTGGGCAAATCTTTACTGGCGCTCGGTTTCAGGTCTTTCGGCCTGGTTCCCTCTCCTCCAGTGCCTGTTCTATTTGTCCGTCCCATAGCTTCAAAAATTGGGCAGATAGCGTTACCAACAGGTAGGTCAAGAATTCCTTCTAAAATAAACGTTTTTAGGAATTAAAATGTGCAAATCGAGCTTACTCCTATGGAGCTCTGCTGAATTGCTTTCGCTAGCTTGGCTGTTGTTCATCCCCCCTCAGAGGCTGGAGAATTTATTGTTGCTCCTTATTGACCAGGACCAAGTAGGCTTTGTCAGGCAACAAAGAAATACAAAATCACACATGCCCCCACAGTGCAAAGCATCATGGGCTGCATATGCAAATGACCACAGAATATTATGCTGGTTCAACTTTAAGTAGAAATGCATGGTGCCAAAAGGCCTCTCACACAGTTTGCAAAGGGTGCCAACAGAATACATAGACATGTGTTTCTTCCTACCAGGACTCATCAGTATGCCTCATCTGTTTGACACCCCAGTGGGATGAACCAGCTACCCTAAGATAGTCTATCTGCGTTATGTTGTGGTGAACCCAATTAAAACAAAAAATAATTTAAAAGACAAAGAACCTCTATGTGCAAGCACTGAGGCAATGGTTACCCCAAAGGGCATTTGGCTGGGAAGCCAAGTTTCAAAGAAATACAAAATCACACATGCCCCCACAATGCAAAGCATCATGGGCTGCATATGCAGATCACCACAGAATATTATGCTGGTTCAACTTTAAGCAGAAATGCATGGTGCCAAAAGACCTCTCACACAGTTTGCAAAATTTGTCAGGCAACATCAGGCACATGATAGTATATGCCGCAACTTAACCCTTTTAGATTTTTGCGACACAAAGACAGATACCCCTAGCACTATTGGGCATAGACACAGAAAAAGGCTTTGACAGGGTTGATTGGCCATACCTGTGGGCCACCTTAGCAAGATTTGGGTTTCCAGCCAAATTTACAAAGATGCTCCAAGTGATCTACGACTCCTCCATGACCTTCCTCTGACTAGATGGCTCCCTGTATGAGGCATTCCCCTTATCTAGAGGAACCAGACAGGGCTGCCCAAATGATATCTTATTAATCTTCACCTGTCCTGAGGAGTCCATTTCAGAAGTTTGGAAATTATTAGGGTAATTTTGCAACCTATCTGGCTACAAGCTGAACGACAAAAAAACAGAAGTCCTATATAATTATGCCCCATTTTCCCAGATGAAAAATGCCTATAAATTTAAATGGCAAAGAAACACAATACGATACCTGGGTATAAAGCTAACCAAGAACGTAATACATTTAGAGCTTTTAAACTACAAGCCACTAACCCAACAGCTAACTGAAGATATGACATGATGGATGCAACTAACTATAGAATAGAAGCAGTAGAGCAAAATGTTTTGCCGCATATCCTTTACTTCCTCCAAACCCTACCAATCCAACCAAGTAAATCTTACTTCCAGGCCTAGGATAAACTTATCTCAAGATTTATATGGCAGGTTAAGCCACCTAGGATTAGGTACTCAATCCTTTAGCTCGCCAAGGAAAAAGAGGGAACAAATCTCCATAACTTAGAACACTATGCCCTGGCCATTCACCTCCGCACCATCTGCCCGTGGCTAGCTGAGTCCTATCAGCCACACTGGAAGTACATAGAAATGACCCTAAATAACACCCAAAACACCAGTCCATATCAGTTTGGCAATCCCCCAAGATGTACTCCGTTAACTAAATTTACCCAGTTCACAGCAGAAACATTTCACCAATGGGTACATATACAAAAAAGTATCTTACATCAGCAGAGTGACTATACCTACAGGATATGACATATGATATGACCTTTCTCCCAATAAAACACATGGAGTGCTCAGGAGGTGGAGGGAATGTGGGGTCAGATACACGTACAAACTGGTGGGAAACTCAGGAATACTTCCATTTGTCTCACTCCAGAAATCCTACCGACGCCCTGATAGGGAGTTGTACAAATATATACAGCTTTGTTCCTACCTACAGCCTAGGGAGGATGTGCTAACTCAGATAATAGAGAAACCCTCACAGTTTGTGGGTGTCCTGACAGCATACATCCAGGGCCACACTCAACCCCACCTAAATAGCCAACTGTATAAAGCACTTCACGCTTGTGCCACAGACTCCACAGCAACTGTACTCAAGAACTGGGACACTGAGTTAGATACAGACCTTTCAGTGGAGCTCTGGCACAAGTACACGCTCCTCTGCTATAAAGTAACCACTGCTAACTAACCCAAGGTTCTATTTTGGGTCCCCCTTTGTTTAGTCGTTTTCTTAATACTCTTCCTTCTGTTTACACTAGATCTCAAATTTTCTTATATGCTGATGATGCAGTGGTCCTCACAAGTGGCCCCCTTATTGAAAATATTGAGAAAGATTTAGCTGATGACTTTTTGGAGGTACAGAATTGGTTCAGAGTTCATGGATTGGTTTTAAATAAGAAAAAAACAAAATCTATGGTCTTTGCAAATATTAAAAAAAGACTGAATTTGGATCCTTTATTGTTATTATATACCGTCTCTGGTACTTTGATTGAAAAAGTTAAACAATTTAAGTACCTCGGTCTATTGATGGATGAGAGTCTTTCTTATGAACCTCTTATACTTCCTATGGTGAAGGTGACTCACTAGCAGCTAGGGGCCTTATATAGATTATCTCCTTTACTCACTGATTCTACATGCCTTTTGTTGGCTCAGAGTTTCTTACTGCCGTTAATTGATTTTGGGGTTTTGTTTTATTATACTGCAAGGGAGGAGCTGTTATCTAAGGTAAAAGTGTTACTTAATTCAGTCACTAGATTTGTAGTAAAATCTCCACAAAGGGTCCATCATTGTAATCTCCTAGAGCAAGTGGGCTGTCTTCCTTTGTTCAGAAGATATAAACTCCAGTTGGGGATCTTGGCGAAAAAGGTGATACTTAGCAGAGTCCCAGACTGTTTCTCTCTAATCTTTAAAAAACAGAACTCTAGTGTTAATACACGGTCAACAGATAATTTTCTCTTTGCATTCCAAGAATGCGTACTTCCCTAGGACAAAAGGCATTATCCTACATGTTACCTACCTTTTTTAATACAGTGCAGTCTGTGTTTGAATGCGTGAACCTTTCCCTTTGCTTCTTTAGGCATAGGTTGAAAGAGTATCTTTTTACAGGGTGTAAGGGTAAATGGTTTTGAATGATAATGTTGAGACATATTTATATGTATTTGTATGTATATGTTTCTTTTTTTTTTTGTTATTTGTATTTTCTTTTTAAGATGTATGTATTTTATATTGTACTTAACTGTTACCTGTACACTGATCACCCATGAAAACAGACAATTTTTGGCCCATGGTCCTATCAGTATAAATAAAACAAACAAACTACTGAAGGGAATACTCACGGAAATGCTGGACTAGATTTTTTTGGACCCCAGCTATAGTAGCCAAATATTCAGACTCCACAGATGGACATTGTTGGAGGGAATGTGGTCAACACAAGGCGGGTCTAACACACATCCTGTGGGATTGCTCAGCCCTAGCACAGTACTGGCATTTGGTAATACATGAACTAGAAACTATATTTGACTGCCCAGTCATGATCACTCCCACACTAGCGATGATGGAACCCCCCCCCGAAGGCAGAATACCACCCACTGCCCAATACAGGTTAATCATACTAATGCTACTAGCAGCTACAAAAGTCATTACAAGGTTGTGGCACACGGTAATGGTACCCACAAAGGATAGCTGGAGAGAGCGCACCCTAGAGATCTATAACCTAGAAAGAGTAACAGTGAAACTGCAGAACAGGGGTCCCAAGTGGGTCATGTTCCAGTTAAGACACTACACAGACTTTGTCCCATAGGCCAGGATCCCCTCCCCCCATAAGTGGGGTGAGATAAAACATAACCATGAGAATTCCACACTTAAGAGAGAGAGAAGCCTTATATGTATATAGTTGATATTCTTTAATTTCTCTATGTACTAAATTTGTTTAGCCTAACCTTTGTTGCTCATAATAAGGTATGCAATCAACATACAGAGCCTTAAAGATCAGTTTTGATGAAAACACTTGTACCAAAGGGATACAAGGTTCTCCCTCTCAGACCACTAGAAAGAACGAATAAACTGTGCTTGCAATCTAAGCTGATATTCCATCTATTTGCCTTCTAGGTGTTCCACTACATTCTCCACTTACTCCTCCCTCCAAATTTAAAGTAAGTTATCCTAGCAATTTGATTGGCCGGAACCATCTACTGAGTAAGTACACTGCACTACGTTTTCACAACCTCCTATCAGGACCAGAAAAGGTATGTAATTTTTTTTGCCCCAGATTTCACTACTAAAGTGAATTAAGGTAAGCAAATGGCCTAAGGTTCCATGTTAACAAAACATGAGCCATAAACCTTATAGCTTCCTATCTGAGAGGACAAGTGAACACCCTAGATAGTTTAGCTAGATTTGAAACTTGGTAAGACAAACATAGAGAGCTGAGGCAAATAATGACAAACAGGGTAACAAAGAGGACATACAGTTCTAATAAAGGAAACGCAGCTGGCAATGTGATTGTGGGGGTTGGGGGACCTATATAAGTTCTCTCCTAGGGGAATATGTATAATAGGAAAGAAAAGAAAATCCATGAGGTCATCGGGGGGGGGAACACTACTTGCTTCGACCTTGAACAAGGCCATAGGTAGGTTGTTGGCCCCTGGATGCTCCACAGGGTATAAAAGATAACGGGATAAAATGATCCTGAATAACATAAAAATGAATTCTAGAAGTCGTACACCAAATCCTCATAATCACCGAAACATGGCTGAAACCCCATAACTTGGACACCAAATTATCTCTTCTTGGCTATTCACTCACTCGCTATGACCGCCTGGGCAAAAAGAAGGGTGGAGGTGTTGACATGTTCATCTCCACCAAGCTACAATTTGCACAGTCCAACTCCCCAATCCCGTGCATCCCATTGACTCTCTCCTACTCAAAATATAACTCCCCCACTCCATCCCATTATATGTAACGGGGTCCTACTGCTCCCCCGACACTCCCCAGCACGCCATCCTAGAACACCTAGACACCCTAAAATCACTTGCCTCGGGTGGCGAACTATACATCCTTGGTGATTTCAACATTAACTGGCTCTCTAACACAAGCTCCAAGCTCAAAAACCAGGTGATTGCACTAAACCTCTCCCAACAAATCACGGAACCCACTCGCCTAAATCATAAATCCCTAAACCACTCGCTCCTTGACTGGGCCCTCACCACCCACCCCCATCAGGTTCTAAAAGCTGGTCTCCTACTCATCTCCCTAAGTGACCACCACATGATTTACGTAGTAAGGAAAATTTTCAAGCCCCGGGCACCGCCCCACTAACTTTACTCACCAGGTCCTACAAATCACTAGACCTTGCCGCCCTCCTAAATGATCTATCTAACACTGACTGGTCATTCATCCAACACACTTCCACCATTGACTCGGCCATGGGCTTTTTCAAATCCAAGTTTCTCACAATCTGGGACCACTACACACCTCTCAGAAGAGCCCAGGTAAGGGATGCCGACCTACCCTAGGTAAATGCTAACATTATAGATCAACTCCACGCTAGGGACAAGGCTTGAAAATCTTACAAAGTTACTGCCTCACAGGCAGCACTCCAACACTACCGCACACTCCACAATGCATGCACCTGGATAATTCGTCAGGCTAAAGCCAACTATTTCAAGGTCTCCTTCCACTCAAACCTCAACCACCCAGCTAAATTCTGGAAGTCAATGAAATTGCTACTCACTCCCCCTTCCCAGCCACCCACCTGTGCCTTAAATGTAGCCGGCTCCATGATCACCGATTCAGGTGAAGTGGCCACCGTTCTCAACACTTTCTTCACTAACTGCACCTTCTCCCTTCTACCCACAAACCCACTCCACCCTATGATCCCACTCCCCCCCCCATGTCACCCCCACCATGGACCTCCAGTTTCTCATTTCGCCTGGTCTCCCCAGCCGAAGTACTAACAGCCCTGTGGTCACTAAACCCAACCAAAGGTAAATGCCCTGCCGGCCTCGACTCCAAGATGCTATACCTATCTGCCACAGCCATCGTCGCCCCACTGGCCTCCCTCTACAATCTCTCTCTTTTTCTCTCGCCAGACTCCCTGCTGATTGGAAGCTTTCCACTGTCATCCCTCTCCCTAAAGGAGGTGACCCGTCCTCACTGGGTAATTACCACCCTATCTCCCTGCTCCCTATTCTAGCTAAAGTTCAGGAAAAACTTGTTCTCACCCAACTATCCACCTTCCTTGACTCCTCCTCCTTCCTCTCGCAATACCAGGCTGGCTTCTGGAAATCACACTCCACTATCACCTCCCTTCTAAGGCTAACAAACAACATCCTCACTGGCATGGATAAAGGGCACATCACCTCAGCTATCTTCGTCGTCCTAGCTAAGGCCTTCAACATGGTCTCCCACTCACTCCTGCTATCCAAACTCGTCCTCACCTGCCTCTCAGGTGTGGCCACCAGCTGGTTCCACTCATACCTAGTAGGGAGGCAACAAACAGTTAGAATCAGATCACACTCCTCTGTCCCCCTACCTGTTACAATAGGGGTTCCCCAAGGCTCGGTCCTTGGCCCGCTACTCTTCTCTATCTTCCTGAATGACCTGCCCTCAGTGTGCCCCCTCTTGGCCATACACATGTATGCCGATGACATTGTACTTTATGCCACAGGTCCCTCCCCGGCTGAAGTGTCAGCCAGACTCCAGCAGGATTTTAATGCAATTCAGCTCTGGTTCCCGCTCCAACCAGCTGTTTCTCAACCCGAAGAAAACCGTTTCACTTACCTTCGGGTCTAGGCAAAGGCTCTCCCATGTCCTCTCCTCCCCAACCTTCCACACCTTAGATGGGTCCCTTTTGGAGACCTGCACCTCGTTCAGATACCTCAGGGTCTGGCTTGATCAGCATCTCAACTTCTCAGTCCATATTGATGCAATCCACAACAAACTTCACCCAAGACTGGGCGCCCTATATCAGAACAGAGGTTGTATCCCACTGCCAACCCACAAAGCAATTGTTCAGAAAATGATTCTCCCACTATTTGACTATGGGGACATAGTCTACAGCACAGCCCCCAAGTCCTCCCTTGTCAGGTTTGACCCTCTCTTCCATTCTTTCTGCCACTTTGCCCTTGACTGCCTGCCCACAGCTCACCATCGTGACCTCTACAGATACCTAGACCTGCCTTCTTTACAGGATCGGAGAACGGTGCACTGCACAAGGTTAATATCGAAATACTGGACCCAAACCCTCCCCCCTTACCTAGTAACTACTCTAGCTACCCAAACTCCTTCAACTTACTCCCTCCAGAACACCAATGCCAGGCTACTCCAACTTCCTCATATGACCTCCGCCAAAGGTCAGCATGCCTTCAAGTACTGCATGCCTAACATATGGACCTCCCTCCCAGCTGAGGTCAGACACTCCACCTCCTCACAGCAGTTTAACCTTCTCCTCAGGCAGCATTTCGTCTCCGCCTGCATGTGCAGCTAGCCCTCTATTGCAGCCATTTGCTTCAATTGTTTGTTTGTTGTGTACGTATTCGCTCTTATAGGTAATCCCTTTACTGCTGAAGCAAGTGACCCTGGTTTAGCTCCAAATCTGGCATTTTGCACTAATAGCTACCCCCTGCCATGAGGCAGCTGTATCTTGTACTCTGTAAATATTTCATCAATGTAATGTACTACTACATGTATAGTTCTCTCCAATTCCCCTTCCCCCAGGACGCATCTGGAATCAAGCGTTGCAGCGCTCAGTATGCCTTCCTGGTAAAACTTTTAAATAAATAAATAAATGGCATGAAGTAATTTGATGTAAAAACTGTACCTATGTGTAAACTTTTTTTTTGTCTTCTTTCAATTCTGTAACCTTGTTGAGTATGAAATAATAAAAAATTCAAATATAAAAAAAATATGTATGAACAGTGTTTACTCACAGAATAATTTGATATTCTAACATGTTCCCTGTAATCTGTTACAATAGAAAGTGGGGGAATATAACAAAACGTTATAGTCCATACTTAAAGTCCAGTAATGCTAGCCTTCTGAATGGTTGAGGAGGAAAAACCTTACATAGGTAGAATTAAACTGGCCTGGTGGCGCTGAGGGCTGAGGCGCCAGACACCTTACGTCATGCCACATTGACAACTGGGTTCGGGAATGACCTTGGGTCACTGGGGTGCTGGCAAGGGGGGGGAAGGAGTGGGACGGAACAAGCTGGCAGGCTGCTTTCCTCTCCCAGGGGTGGTGGTGGGGTGTTGTCGCCCCCCCCCTCGTAGTTTCGCCCCACCGGTGGGGTAGTGAAGGTGAGAAGGGGGCAGCAGTACAGGTGGGTGAATGGGCTGTGTAGGCTTTTGGAATACATGCTTGCCTCCACACGCACGTACGGCAATGTGCCGGGGCCTCGGGCGGGGGAAAAGCAGGAGAAAACCTATAGCAAAATACCATAAAAATCTCTATAAAAAATAAGTAGAATTAATAAAGGGAAGTTAACTGCACCCTCTAAGTGTTGCTGTTTATCCATTTCTACGAGATAGTGAAAAACAGGAAAACAATGCTTTTCTCTTCCAAAATTCAGCACAGACATCTCTGATAATGTATAAAAACTATGAAACATTTAAAATGCATATTTTCAACAGAAATGTATTAACTGTCGTTATTCAGGACTGTTGACTCCTCCTCCTCCTCCTCCTCGACTCTGCAGAGATGGTAACAACAAGCAATGTGGGAAAACCACCACGTGGTACCATGTGACTTGTACTCTTGTGCTTTCCCAAAATCCAAGAAAATGTTTCTGCTAGAAGTTTATGGTATGGAAGAAAGTCTGTATAACTAAGAAGTTTATTGTTCGCAGTAATCAGTGAGAGACTCTTTTTACAGAAGCCCCATGTGCCAAACAAGTTGTAATGTTTTTTTTGTTCCAGTTCTCCTGTCCTTGGACCTGCCCGCTTGCCGCCTCATGCCGAGGCTTGCCCCCTTGGGCAGGGCCACTGGGAGGGGAACCCCCTCCCAATGGACAGTTTTGGCAAGCAATGGCTTACCCCCTGGGTCTGGGCCATGGGAGCAGGACCCCCCAGCGGACATCGGAGGCAGTGGATGGTGGGGAGAATAGGTTGCCATGCTGGAGGCCAGCTTTTATGGATGCTTGCTCCCTTGGGGGTGGGGACATGCAATGACATCCAGCGTCTGCCCGGCCCCCTAACAAGATGGCTCAAGTCACAGCGGTACCCCCAGCCTCCACCAGGGGTCTGTAAAGCACAGGACACTCTTCCCCTCCCTCCCCCGGAGAAGGAGAACATTTCCCAGGATGCTCGATCCTTCTCCCCGGCCAGCCGTCTGACACCCGGGTCCATTCTCGAACCTGGGTCGTTGTCGTCACAATTGGAAATCCAACCACTGTGCCGGTGAGCCGGACTCTCAAGTTATGATGTTAGCAGGTACTGTACTCATGACTCACTGTTTAAGACACTGGTCAGGTCTCAGCCAACTCCTCCTCCTCTTTGTTTGCTGGTTACATGGCGGTTTTAGCAACAAACTCTGCCCCCATCTTTTCCAGCCATTGACCCATATCCTTTGGGTCAGTGAACTGCCAGGATTTGCCATTGTAGGTGACTCTCAGTCTGGCAGGTAACAGAAACAAATGGACAATTCCTAGAGCTCAGAGGTGTTGTCTAACCCATTCAGTTTGTTTTCCACCAAGCTCAGGTTTGAAAAGAGAGGTCAGGGAATACCATAACATCCATCTCATTAATCGTTAGTGGATATGCTGCATGAGCCACCGTCAGAAGTGCGTCTCTGATCTCAGCCCCTGAAGTCCAGAGTAGTACACCCCAGGGTGGTATGACATTGGCAGGCCTTGCTCTGGGGTTTACATGGGAGGCTCTATGGAGGGAAGACCAGTCAAAGGAACTACCACAGAAGATGTTAGCCACTGCCTCACAAAGTCTGACAAATTGGTCCCCTACAATTCTTCTATCACTCCTACTAGATGCAGATTGCTTCCACGGACTTTGTTTTCCAATGCTTCAAGTGTGTTTTCCTGTGTCAGAGTAGCAACATCTGCTTGTGTGGTCGTCAACCACTTGTTGCTTTCCACTGCTGATTTATTAAGTTCTTAGATTGTGGTTTAAATTTTTTCTATTTTTGTGTCCATAGTTTTCATGGATGCAACCATTTGTTGCCATGGCAGGTCTGTTGCAGTCTCCATTGTGCTATCTGGCTTGTGGCTCATCTCTCTGGCCTTCATACGTTTCTGAGCTCCTTGTTTGCTGGTTTGTGGGCTTCACTGTCTTTAAAAAGGTACCAATCTGAAACTATAAAGATCAGGAACATGATGCTGTATGAGATAGAGAGCTGAATTCAGCAATCAAAATGTTATTTTAAAGTAAATTGCAGAGCTGATGGGGGTGCTGCTGAGGAGCCTAATAGGAAGCAGCATTTACTTTGAGCTCCCAGGGGAAAATTCAGTTTTAAACTAAAATAGTGTATTTTTTTGCATCTGGATTCTGAATTGAAATGTTTGGAAGGTGGAGGAACCTAGCCTCACTGAGAAAACCCGTAAAATGGGGAAGAATAAGGGAACAGCTGCTGCAGCGGGTGATTTTTTTACTCCCAAATGACAGAATCAGGAGGAGAGGCCTGGGCAACGTGGTGCTATATCGGACTCTGTTCCTGACCCAACAAAGGTGGCATCTCTCACCTCTATTCAGTCCACCTTACATCAATTGGTGAAAACTGTGCAGAACTTAGATAAAAAGTTTGATAATCTTACTCTTATAGTGTCCGCATTGGAAACAAGGATGGAGCAGTGCGAAGCTACTGTGTAGAGAGGGGTCACCTCAGTGCTCAGATCAGTGGATACGACTGTTAAGCTGAGTAAAGAGAGCTCGCTCCTCCGCCAGCGCTTAGAAACAGTTGAAAATCAGGCTAGGGAACGCAATTTAAGAATAACTGGCCTGTCAGAAGGTGCTAAGGGAGATGACCCTTTGTTTTTTGCTAGATCCTTACTTCCAGCTATTCTAAATATGGAGGAAACTGATCCCCCACTGTCTCTTGAAAAGGCCTACCGGATTACTCCACGGCGTGCCGCAGCTGACCCAGCAACTCCACGGACATTCCTGATCATCTGCACTGTCATCGGGGACTGGGATAGAGTCTTGACGATGGCCAGACATCATAGAGCCTTCAAGCATGGAGAGAACTCCCTCTTGCTGTTTCCAGACTTGTCATACAGCACCTCTCAAAGACGTAAGGCCTTTGATGGACTCAGAGGGCGGCTCTGGCTGCTAAAAATCTCTCACCAGTTGTTGCTGACAGCCAAGCTCCAGATTATTTGGAAAGGCCAGCAGTATCTGTTCAACGAAGCCCAGGAAGTGGAGAATCTTATCGCACAGATGGAGTCAGAGATGGCTGAAGGCAATGATGGTACTTCCTCAGATGAGGACTAATGTGAATGGCAAGGCTGGTAATGTACTATGGGGCCTTGATGGGCCTAAACTGTCATATTTCTCCAGCGACTATTTGTGGGACTTGAGCCCTTAATGGACACAATTATATTTATAAACACAGTTCTTACTTTTGCCTTCTTTAGGAGCCCATATAATAGATATTCTTTGGGGGTATGTTGACTGAATAGCAGGCATGTGATTGTTACACTGCTACAGCTAAATGTCATGCACCCACAAGATTGAAACAAGGACTGTTGTTCCTCTTTTTGTCTTCAGTACAATTTGGACTCAACAGCAAAGTTGTGGGGTTTCCCACTACAAATTACATAGTGACTTAATAAAAATATTGTTTTTTTCCCACATAACTTGAATAGGGATGTATAATTAGTACTGTTTTATCTAGTTAATGACTTCTGGTTTTCTTCCTGGGGGCTTGGGATTATCTAATTTCCTTTAAAAAAAAAAGATATCTGGATAGCATTGGGGAATCGATTTGACATTGGTCAAACATGATAATAGGGTATATGGGATAATAGTAGTCTTGGACTGATTCCCCTTTGGCCTTCCTGGCTATGTTCTCAGTCATATTGCTTTTAAATGTTAACTGGTTGAGTAATTCTTGATGTATGATGTAACATTAGAGAGGGTGTCCTTCATTAGTGCTTTATAAGTGAATATTTGTATGCAATAATCTATATGGTTATCCTCCTGTGTACAATTGTGATGTAAGTTTTGCTTACAAAATCAATAAATAAAATTAAAAAAAAATTGCTGAGCTGATGTGCTGAGCTTATACATAGATACATAGACAGTGTCGGCAGATAAGGGCCTATGGCCCACCCAGTCTGCCCATTTGAGCTTGTAAGTTCAGTTTTTTTTTCCCTAGAAGTCTGTTGCCCCTTACCCTTGACCTCTAGAATTCCTTTATGTCTATCCCATGCATTCTTAAATCCAGAGATTGTTTCAGCCCCCACCACTTCCTCTGGCAGGGTGTTTCACTTGTCCACCACCCGTTCTGTGAAGAAATTCTTCCTTACGTTTCCTCTGAATCATCCTCCCTCCAACTTCATCCCATGCCCTTTAGTCCTGGAACATCTTTTTTGCTTAAAAATAGTGTATTCCTGCACCCTGTTCCTACCTGTAAGATACTTGTATGTATCTATCATATCCCCTCTCTCCTTCCTCTCTTCCATGGAGTATATGTTCAGTTCCTTCAACTTGTCCTCATAGGACTTGTGATGCAATCCATGTACCATCTTTGTTGCCCTCCTCTGAACCTTCTCTACCCTGTCTATGTCCTTACGTAAGTAAGGTCCCCAGAACTGTACACTGTACTCCAGGTGGGGCCTCACTATTGTCTTGTATAGTGGAATTATTACCTCCCTTTTCCTGCTGATGATGCCCCTGCCTATGCATCCCAGCATCCTATTTGCTTTACCTGCTGCCTTGTCACACTGTTTCCCTACCTTGAGGTCATCAGAGATGATAACCCCAAGATCCCTTTCTTGCTTGGTGCATGCTATATTCTCACCCCCCAACTGATATATTGTGCCAGGGTTTTTGTGCCCCATATGCATTATCTTGCACTTCTTTGCACTGAATTTCAACTGCCAAACCCCTGACCATTCTTCAAGTTTCTGCAGGTCCCTTCTCATTCTGTCTTCACCCTCTGGTGTGTCTGCTCTGTTATAGAGCTTTGTGTCATCAGCAAACAGTGAAATTCTACCTTCTAGGTCCTGTGCAATGTCACTGATGAAGATGTTGAATAGGGCCGGTCCCAGCACTGATCCCTGTGGTACCCCACTGGTCACTCTTCCCTCTGTGGAGTGACAGCCATTTACCACCACCCTCTGTGTCCTGCCACCCAGCCAGTTACCTACCCACCACCCTACTGTCCTGCCTACACCCATATTCCCCAGTTTGTGTAATAGTCTTCTATGTGGCACAGTGTCAAAGGCCTTGCTGAAGTCCAGATAGGCCATGTCCACTGCCCTCCCCTGATCCACCTCCCTAGTCTCCCAGTCAAAATTCAACAAGGTTGGTCTGACATGACCTCCCCTGGTGAAACCATGCTGCCTTGGATCCTGTAGTCCATTGACAACCAGATGTTCCACCAATCTCTCTTTCAGTAGTACTCTCCATTATCTTCCCACTACCGAGGGTGAGGCTGACTGGTCTGTAGTTCCCCGCTTCCTCTTTGTTCCCACTTTTGTATAACGGGACTACATCTACTGTCCTCCAGTCTTTGGGTACCTCCCCTGTTTCCAGTGATCGGCTAAACAGGATAGCCAGAGGTTCAGCCGCCACCTTTCTTAATTCTTTAAGGACCCTGGAGTGTACCTCATCTGGCCCCATTGCTTTATCAACTCTTATTACTTCCAATTCCTTCAGGACCTTTTCTCGAGTAAAGGGACTTGTGTCCATTTCTGCACCATTCTCACCCCTTGTACTCCCTTCAGACCCATTACCCTCCTCTTCCTCAGTAAAGACTGAGCAGAAATACCTGTTCAATATGTCAGCTTTACTGTTGTCATCCTCCACGCGGCCCCCATCCTCCCCCTTCAGTCTCACTACCCCTCCCTTTCCCTTTCTTTTTTCACTTATGTACCTGTAAAAGGTTTTGTCCTCTACCCACTGATTTTGCAATGTGTTCTTCTGTCTGAGCTTTGGCTTCCCTTACTGACCTCCCTGCCTCCCTTTGCTTCTCCTGGTACTTCTCCCTATCCCCTTCTGCCTGTGTCTTTTGTATTGCCTGAATATCTTTTTGGCTTTCACTTTCTTTGCTACCTGTTTGGAAAACCATAATGGTCTCCTCTTCCTTTTCCTCTTGCTAACCTGCTTAATGCATAATTCTGTTGCTCTTGTGATCCCCATTTTAAATACTGCCCACAGTTCCTCAACCCCTAATTCCTGCCCCATTCCCCTTAATGCCTCTTTCAAGTATCTCCCCACTTTCCCAAAGTCTACCCTCCTAAAATCCAGGATACGTGTTTTTGTGTGGTTTGGTTCTGCTCTTTCTGTGATTTCGAACCACATTCCTCAGGTACTCCCCCACTGTTACCCTCATCACACTGTCCCTGTTTGTGAGCACAAGATCCAGTATTGCCTTCTGCCAAGTTGGTTGCTGCAAAAGCATACTGCCTGGAGAATGGCTCCCCCATACTCTCAGTACTTCTAGCAGGGTGGGCACTGAGGTTTCCCAGGAGGTCAGGAAAAGTGAGTCACTGGCATAAAGTGAAATTGTGTCGCCTCTATCACCAGCCCTCACTCCTTTTATCAGAGGGTTTTGATGTACTGCCACTGCCAGGGGCACTATACACAGAGCAAACAGTAAGGAGGAGGGTGGCAGCCCTGCCTCAACCCCCCCTGCTCAGAAGGAACTGGTCTGATTGCACACCATTGACCCATACTGTAACCTGTGGAGAAGCATACAGGACCGGGATGCTTTCTTGGTCCCTCCCATGCCCATTTTCTCCAGTGTTCTGGGAAGGAACTCCCAGTTCACCCAGTCAAACTCTTTCTCAGCATCCCCTAATGATCGCCAGAGCAAGTTCTGTGAATTGTCTCTGCCACAGGATAACTATTGAGAAAGTGTCTAATGTTGTCATGGATTAAATGTCCATTAATGACACCTGTTTAGTCCAGGTGAACCAGGGATCCTGTAAACTTATGTGGTCTGTTGGCCAGAATGGACATGAAGACCTTCTGGTCTATATTATGGAGGGAGATACAGGTGCCTTTCCCGCTTTGAAATTTCCCTCTTGGTTATGGGCCGTCCTGTGCCTCCCTGGCCTCCTCTGTGGATTTGCACAGCTTGACTGTGGAAAAGAAGGCATTGAACCTTTCAGGATACTGGTGAATTGTGTACTGCTTGTACAGGAGTCCATAAAAGGCTCTGAATTGATTTGCAATCTTCCTGGGGCCCAATATGAAAGAAGTAGCATCAGTATACCTATGGAGCCAACAGGCTAACCTACTGACTAAAATTCACCCAGCCCTGTTCCCTGATTCCTAAAATCACTGTCAGGAATATCTTAGGTTCCCCTCAATTTTTGCATCAATGAGTTCATTCAGGTGGTTCCTACAGCTTTCCAATCGCTTTTTTACCTCTCCGTTCTGAACGATTTTATGCTCCAACTCAAGGTTAGAGAGTTGGTTTTCAAGTTGAAGTTGTTCTTTTTGCCTCTCTTTTTGAGGTTGGAGGTGAAACTTGTGGTGTGACCTGTGGCCATGGCTTTAAAGTCATCCCACCATATTGCTTCAGTGGTGTCGCCTCTGGGGTTAGTGACCATGTACTTCTCAAGGCACTCCATTGTCATCTTTTGGTATCCAGAGTCATATAGAAGGGAAACATTCAACCTCCGGTTGGAGGATTTGATCACTGGTTCAGTCACTAGATCCAGAACCACAGGAACGTGATCAGAGAAAGTTATGTTTTTAGTTATCCAGGAGTCCACTACGTGAACCCAGGTGGCTGGAACCAGGAAGTATTCCAGGAGTAAGCAGATTTGTTTGGAGCTGACCAGCAGGTGTAGTCTCTGTCCCTGTGCTGAAGGAAGCACCAGATATCAACTAACCCCAGTTTGTGGACTAAGCATTTGACGTACTTACCTACTTTGTACCTATGTGTATCTCCATCCTCCGACCTGTCCATAGATGGGTTTGGGAATCCATTAAAGTCTTTCTCATGATGTAGAGGTCTCCTGGAGGAAGGGCCATTGAAAGGAGTCCCCCCCCCAAAAAAAAATTAAATGCCATCCCTCTCTTGATTAATGATATACACATTAAGAAGGGTGCAATGTGAGGACCTGTATCTGCTCTTTATGCAGATGTAGCTGCCCTCCATATTCTGTTTAATTTCTGCAGTTTTGAGGGGGCAGTTTTTGTGGATTAATATTGCCACACCCCTACAATGGGATGGGCTGTGTAACAGAGGAAGTGGATTACACCCATCCACCCTCTTTTCACTTTTGTGTGTTCTAAGTGGTTGAGGTGGATCTTTTGGAGAACTGCTACAATGGCTTTCTGCCATTGCAACTCCTTCAGAACCTGAGCCTGCTTATGGGTCTGTTCATGCCCTATACATTGAGGGTTATTATCTGTCCCTCAGCCATACCCAGTTGTGGGGTTTCGGAGCCCGACCATAGCATGTACCCAGCATGCTTTATTTTCTTTTTTTTAACTTGCATTGAACTTGCATGGACAAGTGTAAGATCATGCATCTTGGCAACAAAAACTGGAGGGCAGTATATTGTATGGGTGGCCATGACCTGGCAGTAACAGACCACGAAAGGGACCTAGGCATCACCATATTGAGAGACCTGAAGGTGGCAAAGCACTGTGAGAGGGCAGTGGCTAGAGGCAGCAGAATGCTGGGCTGCATTGGGAGGGGGATTACTAGTAGGAGGAAGGAGGTCATAGTGCCCTTATACACCCATCTGGTTAGGCCGCATCTGGAATATGGGGTCCAGTTCTGGAGGCCATATCTCAGAAAGGGTGTGAAGAGGCTGGAGTGTGTTCAAAGGAGGGCAACAAAGATGGTAAATGGGCTCAGACACCTATCCTATGAAGAAAGGTTAAGGGAATTGAACATTTACTCCCTGGGGCATAGGAGGGAAAGGGGGGACATGATTGAGACTTTCAAGTACTTAAAGGGTATAAACCAAGTGCCAGTGGAGAGCATCTTCCAGTTGAAAGGAAATCAGAGGACATGGGGCCATGGATTGCAGATTGTGGGGGGGACAGTTCAAGGGGAACATTAGGAAGTACTATCTCACAGAGAGGGTGGTGAATACTTGGAATAGGCTCCCTGAGGAGTTGGTTGGAGAACTAACAGTGAGAGGGTTCAGAAAAGCATGGGACAGACAAAAGGGACTATTGAAGGTGGGGGTGGGAGGGACATGTCCTAGCAGATAACTAGGCAAAGTGGGCAGACTAGGTGGGCCTGGTGGTCTTTTTCTGCCATAACATTTTTTTGTATCTATGTATTAAGAGCAGTATATGTCACAAGTATACACTGCAGATTCCATTAGAAATATTGCACAATCAACATTTATTCCTACCGGAATCCAAAGAACAGGAATTTATATAACTAATAAACCAGCAGAAAAGGTCTGTGTCTAGGTTTAACTAAATATTTTGCCCATTTCTTTCCAGGTACTGTATGTCCATGAGTGACCAGTCCATCACCTCCTGAGGTGTATGTCCATTAAACAGAAGAATACCAATGAAGGATGAAATGGGTACAGCAAATAGACTTTCACCTCTAAATAGAAAAGAAATAAGACTGAGATCATCCCCCGTATCTGTATGTGCCTATGCTATATTCAGGCCAAAGTGCTCCCTTTACACAAGAAGAGATCCTAGTATTTTATCTCTTTCATCTTCCATCACCTAGAAATAAAAAAACTTTCTTGTTTTATAAATACAACAATTTTACTCATTATGCCACACCCCTACAATGGGGATGGGCTGTGTAAGAGGGGAAGTGGACTACACCCACCCACCGTCTTTTCACTTTTTTGTGTTCTAAGTGGTTGGGGTGGGTCTCTTGGAGAACTGCTACAATGGCTTTCTGCCATTGCAGCTCCCTCAGAAATTTTAAAGATATGCATTTTTTTCTCAGAAAGAATGCATAGAACACCAGCTGGTACTACCTATATTCACTTGTTTATCGTTCTTAAATATAGAGGATATTTTGTGGTCTTTGGTTAATAACCACGCTGTAAACACTTTGAGAGGTTGCCATGACATCATTGTAAACCTCGAGAGCACAGCTCGAGTTTTTCAGATGTCGTGGCAACCTCAAGAAGTTTTTTCAGTGCAGTTGTTAACCAAAGATCATTCATTATATTTTATAGTGTATGGGCTACCAAGATTGTGTAATTGCAGATTGAATTACTTTTCTGAATTACTTTATGGAACATTGATTGTTGTGAGCATTCCGTTTTGTTATACCATTGATATGACATACTCAAGAAGGGTTAACAACAGAGTGATGTCATAACAATGGCATAACATATAGAATAATATATGGGTAGGTGGTTATAATGAGAATTTTACACACACACACGAGGTGTGGGATGCCACATAAACCCCGAGGATGAAGCCCAAGGGGTTTATTTAGGCATCCCACACCAAGGATGTGTGTGTGAAATTTGAGTTTATACCACCTACCTATATCTTATTTTATATAATTGCTGACCACAATTTTTTTCACCCATAGGATGTTTATTTGAGAAACTGTGTTATTTGGCAAGAGGGTAGCCAACTGCAGCAGTACTGTGATTCATTAACTGTGCTTTTTATTGTACATCTCAGTAACAGTAAAATAGATTAGCTGCATAAGAACTTAATGATTTCATTACATTTCTTTTTTTTTTTTTTTACTGTTTCTCTGACAGTACTTGAAATAGTGAGGTCCGTCTGGTAACTTCGCTCGGTAACTGCGTGTTGCGTCTCAACTAAAACAGGTATCTAAAACTTTAAACAGTACTGAACAAAGAACAATTGTTAATGTTTTCTAAAGTTCTTTAACTATTTTGTATGTGAATTGATTTTTCTGTTGCGCTGTAAGGGCTCCAGTTGCTATGGTTATGTCGTTGCGTGAGAGATCTCAGGGAGTTGCTTGAAGATCTCGCAATGCCTGTGAGGAGAAAGAGAATTTTTTTGTAATGTTTTTGGGTGTTTTTTTCTTGACAGGACACTTTTCTTTGATGGACAGAGTTGAAGCAGTGAGAGGATGGAGTGAGGTGACAGACCGCAAGTTTGTAAAGAAAAATCTGTGTTTCTTTTACAGGTGTTGGTGGCTCGCGCTGGTCACAGAGAAAGCTGGTGCATGTTTGCCATTATAACCAGCTTTGCTGGTTATAACGGGAAATTATAATTGGCTTTCTCTGTGGAAAAAAATAGTGACCAGTAATTATAAGGTTGTAATCTGCTTGATTTCAGTTAATAATAAGGGCTCCCCATACATTATATTAGTTATTATGTTAATATTCTTTTTTTTTTTTTACACTTAACAGATCAAATGTACTACAAACTCTAATAAGAATGTCCTAATACTGAATATAGAGTGTAACTGTTTTTGTTAGAAGAAATTATTAAATCTTTGTATAAGACAAAACAGTATGTAATATGAATGGTTATATCAATTGAACTTCAAACTTAAATAAAGAAGTATAAAAAAATTAATAAAATGAGCTAAGGATTTTGAGCAATCTGATTGGTTGTTAGCCATGTATTAGAAGTGTCTAATGCACAGTTAAAAACTACTCCTGCCAACCTGGATGAATTTCCTAGTCAAAATCCTTATGCCAACAATAATTTTCAAAATGAAACCACCACCATTGTTTCCTTCACAGGAGACCGTCCATGACAGTCCATCGGTTCAACTCTGCTTATTCAAAAAAAAGATCTCCACATGTAAAACTTCTGTTTTTTAAACAAAAAAATGAATATTCACTCCAAAATATAATTCCAGTACCAAGTCTTTTAATATCATCAAGTTCCTGCTGCGTGTCTGCTCATAGATCAGACTGCCCCCCACCCCACCCTTTGCACCTGGCTGCTTCCCACAGATCCAAAGTGGCTCCCCACCCCTCAGGCTCAGCAATCAACTATTTCAAAGTGCCGCACCAACTGAACACATGCTGCTGAGGAGCAGGTCGTAGGTAGTGGGTTTTGTCTAAGATACTGCTTACCGATCCTGCGCTACTCAGACTCATCTTGTGCACACGCATTTTGTCTTGCTTGTCCATTCGCCACTGGCTTGCACACACTACAGTGATGAATGTAAATTAAGTTCCTTGATTTTACATCACCACATGGAGGCTCCACAGTTACTGCTATTCCCTTTGAATGTTGCTCCCACAACAGAAAGAAAACTCAGTACATTACATAAGCAGACCAGGAGAAAAACTGGTTCTGCAAGAAAACAACATTCTTCCAGTATCCCATGCTCCCACCCCCCACAGTGCAGTGCACAGGGGTATAACAGTCCAGGATGGCATTTCCATTTTTCTTGCTGCTCACTGCAGGAGCAAGTTTGTTTATACTGTAGTTGTTTATTTGTTTAGACTTTGGCCTTGCTTTGCACCATGTGGTTTTAGCGTCTGAGTTCGGCTGCTGGCTCCTTTTGAGCTCCGGACGATTATTTCGACTAGATTGAAATTTTGGTTTAACAAACATAAGCTTGTTTGTTGTTTTATCTGTATTTCTTGATTTGTTTACTGATTTTGGCTGAATCGTTTGGGCCTTCATCCAGCAACAATGCCCAGAGAGATCTCCAAGAAGGATTAGCTGAAGATGGACATCTTACAAGAGGTCAGGACGTTGCTAAAGAATGCAGTTAGGGAGGAAGATTCCACTGCTTCAGCAGACCCTCAGGCTGAGGCTTCTACTTCTGATCAGCAGGCCATTTTTGTGGCCCAAGTAGACTCAGACCAATTTGATTTTGTGAATGATGGGCTGTCTGGTGATGTCCAGAATCCCCATGAGACTTCCAGCTCTGGAAGGAAATCTGTTTCAAAGAAACAGAAAAGGAAATGCTCAAAAAAAACCTTAAGGGTAAAGCAAAAAAGACAAAGAGGACCAACAATTAAACCACCTCTTCTGATTCTTCCTCAGATTCTGCTAGTGACTCTGATTCTCAACAATTGTGGCCTTCTGATTGTGACTCTGATTATAACTTTGATACTGACGGAGAAGAACACTCCTCTGAAAACAGCCCGGGCATGGCAGACCCTGATATAGGGGAGCAAGACAGCCCATTTGACCCTGAAAAGCTGACACTCCAGCATTCCTCAGAGCGGGCCCCTCATGAGAGGGCCGCAGAATATATAGTTAAAGGATTGAGAAAACCAGTTGATAGAAAAGACAGATGAAAAATGAGAATTGAATGCCCTTGGCTGCAATTAAAACATAAGGTGGCCTTGACTTCAGAACTGGATGATGGCTTTATATCTTTTTTTGGAAATAATGGCAAAGACACCAAGAAAAGGTTCAATAGAAGCCTTAAGGCATGCCAGGATAAGCTTCTGGATATGTCTGTCCCTCTTGTACTGTTATTGGATGAGACCAAGAGGGCCATTGACGAAGACAAATTGATTGACCCAAAAGTTTTAAGGAGATGGACCCAGAGAGCCATATGCTTCATGGGTAATGCCAATTCCGCCATTGCAGCAGAGAGACGTAAAACAGCCCTGCTGAGATTTTACCCCAAAGCTGTTAAATTGGCTTGGAAAGATGCAGGCCCAGCAGCAGAAGCATGGCTGTTTGGTGACCCACTAATAACAAAAATGGGTAAAAAAGCCAAAGTTTATTTCTCCATGAGGAAAGCCCAGGCATTGTATAACTACTCCAATAAACCACGTGTTTTTGGCAGAGCTGAGGGTGGCAGGGGCCACACTCTCAGCCATGACTTTCCACCCAGAGGCTCCTACAATGGACAAGGTTTCCAAAGAGGCCAGAGCAGAGGCAGATTCCAGCCAAGACTGTACGCAAGAGGTTACAGAAGTAACAGGCAAGGTTTCTGCCCAAGGCAAGATGGAGGTGAGTATGCCCATACTCAGGGCCAAGGGATCCTCTCTATTATGCAGGGTAAAGAAAAATTTTGTTTTGACCTCCAAACCACTATTTTTTGTAGGCAGATTATGCCACTATGCCCACAATTGGGAAAGCCTATCTGGGGACAAATGGATCCTGGACACTGTCCAGGGCTTCAGGTTGGAGCTAATGCAGCTCCCAACTCAACTAAGGCTCCCAAGACAAACTGCCTTTTCTGGAGAGGAAGCTGTGATGGTTCAAGAGCAAATTTTGGGAATGTCCCAGAAAGGGCAGTCTCTCTGTTGAACGAAAATCGGGTAGAGTTCCTGAGCAATCTTTTTCTAGTATTAAAGAAAGATGGGGGTCTACGACCTATTATAAACTTGAAACAGTTAAATCAGTATGTGCCCTACAGGCATTTCAAAATGGAGGGTATCTACCTCCTAAGAGACACTCTCCTACCAGGGGACTGGCTAGCCCACTTAGATTTAAAAGATGCTTTCTTCACTGTGCCCATCAGAGACACAGACAGGAAGTGGCTCAAGTTCCGTTGGGGAGAACATATTTGGCAATTCAGTTGTCTCCCCCTCGGCCTGACCACCACCCCATGGTGTTTCACAAAGCTACTCAGACCAGTGAGAGCCTGAGTTCAAGCGGCAGGGACCCGGGTGATAATTTACTTGGAGGACATGTTGATCATGGGTTAGAACCAGATGCAGCTGATGGAGGATGTTCAGGTCACATGCCTTCTTCTTGAGAGGCTGGGGTTTGTGATCTGCCACTCCTGAAACTGTCAGTGAAGACAGCTATGCACAAACATAACAACACAATTAAAAAACAAAGCTGCTCAGCCGGCCTAGTGTCACTGACAGTTGAGGTGCTGGACGCCACACCTCGCGCCATGCCAGGGACCCGGGGCCGAGGGAGACCTCGGGTTGCCAGGGATCGGCAGGGGAGGGAGAGGATCGAGCATCCAATGGACTGCTGTTCTCTCCCAGGGAGAAAAGGGGAGGGTTGTCATCCTGCTCCTTGGCTGCCCCCCCCAGCGGAGGCTGGAGGGCAGCATCAGAGGTCGGGAGACACAGAAGCGTGGTGACGTGATGTGCGCGTGCCTCCACACATGCATGTTCACGTCCCAAGGGGGGGGGGGTGTACGAGGAGAAAATGGAAAAAAAAATAACAAAAACCAAAGCTGCTCACTCATGCTATGTAGAGACATTGGGAAAAAACTACAACTGTGGAAGCCTACTAAGGCCAATAAGCTTACCCCCCCCCAAAAAAAACGCATAAATTCTGTAGGTGAAGGAACTATTTTTTTTGTAAAATTCAGACAAATGTTGATTTTTTATTATTTTAACCTATTAATTAAAATTTTGATATGCAAATAAAATAGTCCCATTTTATAAGTGTAATAAGACACTCCGGGGTGTGCATTAGACAGTTCTAATGCCCGACTACGGGTCTGGACGCACTCGGCCTGTTGCCTCATGTCTCACTACGCACCCTAGCCATGCATTAGAGCTGTCTGATGCACACCCCATTGTGTCTTATTGCTTACTTTGCACTCTTCTTAATTGAACTACTGTACATGTGCTATGCTCAAGATTTTCTTTAATTTATATTCATTGCAAACTTATCTAGTTTAACAAACTACTCTCAACTTGAATAGCTCATTAATCTATTAACTTCATATTTATATTATCAAAATCAGTTAATAAATCTATTAAACAAAACTGTAGGCTCAATGTTTATTCTTTTTAATGTGTAAGTACTCAACTTTTGTTTTGCAAGAAGATACCCACCCTCAGCTGGTGAAATAGAAACATGAGTCAACTATTTATTTTCCTATTAAATAAAGTTGTTTATTACTCGAGAGAAATCAGGTTTACAATTAGCCCTATAAACTGAAAAAAACAATAAGGCTGTGCAGTACCCTTTGGTCAGTTAGGAGCTGCTTCAGAACAGATGATCTTACTTCGAGAGGGCTCTTGCAGTAGGTAATTACATATAGGACTGACGTCAGCAGGCGGCAGGACCCCACGGAAAAATTTCTAGCTAGCAGTCCCTGGTGGGGACCGCCCCCACGTCAGGTGACCGGCGTCAGACGACGTCGGTATAAAGGGGCAGTCCCAGACGCCCGCTCATGCAGCGCCTCGCGGTGAAGTTCATAATGCTCAGTCCTGCTGCTTCGTCGTTTTTTCCGAAAAGTATCAGTATTTTGTATTTTCTTCATCAGGTGAACGTCGGTATATGTCGTCCCCTTCAAAAAATAAGTGCGACTCGTGCGGCGCCCAACTGCCTCACAAAGATGATCACTCCCCTCTGCCTTTTCTGTTTAGGCCCTGACCATGCGGTCGACAAGTGTCCGCACTGCATACATTTCAACACGGCCACCCGCAGACGACGCCAGCAGTCTCTTGAAGCCCATCTCCTCAAAAAAAAGATGTCCGCAATGGAGAAGGAGTTGAAGAAACTTCCGCAGGCGTCGACCTCCCCTGAAGGACACAAGAAGCGGGACAAGGAAAGGCACCGGGAGAAGGCCTCCTCCTCCTCCGCGACCCGCCAGAGCCGGCCAAGGTAACGCCCTCCGGGATCGCTCGACGGCAGCCTCCAAGGCTTTGGAGGAGGCGCGGCCTGCCCGCTGTTCTGTCGAGTCCGCTGGTGCCTCCGGCAAAAGGAGGCTTCCAGCCCTGGTACCGCCAGCAGGCTTATGGCCTACTGGGTGCGGGCGCCCCATAAGCTGAGACGCCGGCCTCCGACGCCTGCCGGGAGAAGGCCGCTAAGATGCCTGGATCCTTCGGGCGGCGCATGGCAGCTTCCCTCGACCGGCCTCTTCCCATCCTCGCCCGCTCCCGACGAGGGACCCTGAAGTCGGACACCGCCCTCTGGCATCCACCAGGACTCGCCCATAAGTCTCATGTCGCCTTCGACGTCCCGCTGGTCTCAGAGCTCACGGCAGACCCTATCTCGTCTTGCCTCGCCCCAGGCTCCCGCAGCTTATCCGGGAGCCTGAGTCCCCTGCCGGACCCTGGGGACTTTTCCCTTCCAACTCCGGGTGAGGCTCGGGATGCTGGTCCGCCGTCTGATCCCCTCTCTATAGAGCCAGATCTGATGCCGGCTTCCTGGATGCTGGCCCCGAAACCGGCCCCGCCAACACTGGTTCCGACGCCGCCGGGGGATATTCCTCTCCCATCCGGCCCTCCACCCCACGGGTCTATCATGGTCGATCCACCCGTGGAGTTCCCTACTGGGCCGTCTGCTCTGGCAGCTTCTCTGGTACCTGGGTATCTGCTGTCTTATCCGATGCTGGCTTACCCGGGTCCTCAGTATCCTGCGCCGCAGTACCCGGCGCCGACTCCACCGTCGCCGCAGTACCCGACGCCACAATACCCAGCTCCGGTATTCCTGCAGCTGGGTTATGGATATTCCCCTTACGGATTTCATCCGTACAACTATCCCCCTTCTCCTCCTCCACCGCCCCCTAGGCCGCTGGTGGATCTCCAGGAAACTCTGGCCTCCTGGTGGGCTGAGGCCAAGGCTAAGCTCACCAAGGAAGTCGAGAGCCATCTTACGGTGATGGTGCCACCTCCGGCCCCCGTACGCCCTAGACGGCACACTCCCTCTCTGCCTCCGGATTCCCGGGCTCTGCCCTCGGGATCCAGAGAGGGGCAGGACACGCGTCCAGGGATCCCCCCAAGGAACCTGCTCCTCCCCCTAGATGAGCTAGGGAGTCTTACTCTGCTTCAAATTCCTCTTCTTCTTCTCTCTTGGACTCCTTGGAATCCTCCGATGGTTGTTCCGAGAAGGACGACGAGCCTCGCTCTCCGTCCAAGCCCCGGCTGAGGACTCCTCCGATGTCTCCTCCGGAGGATCCTTCCTCATGGAGTTGCTCAGGAAGATCCAGGAAGTCCATCAGTGGCGTTCTTTAGAGCCAGATCCTCAGCGGGTTAAACTCGCCGAACATCTGGACTTGCCCCTTATGGCCCCTACTCTAGTGCCACCCTGGATCGAGCCTCATGCCCACCTTGTTTTCACCATTTGGAAACAACCATTGGCTTTAGCCCCACTTCCTTGGAAGTCCAACAGGCTATACCAGGCTCTGGAGGGTGTAGATTTTTTAGAGTCTCACCCCCGTGCAGACTCGGTTGTGATTAGCGCCTCTCACGGCCGGTCAGCACACCCGAAACATTTGAGCTCGTCTCCCCCGGATAAGGAACCTCACCTTCTGGATCAGTGTGGAAGGAAGATTTATGCTTCTTCCACACTGGGGATTAGGGCCCTAAGCTATGTAGCACATATGGGGGATTACCAGAAGGCTGTTCTTACCCAGGCGGAATCCAAGATTGACTCCTTACCTGACTCCCAAGTCAAGCAGGAGTTAGCCGACCTGGTCTGTTCTGCTCGTTCGGCCAGTTGTCACATTTTGAGGATGACCTACGATGCAGTGGACACCTCAGGATGGAGCTCTGCGTTCGCCGTAAGTCTTTGGTGTCACGCATGGCTCCGTGTGTCAGGTCTGGTCCCGGAGGTGCAATCAGCAATTCAAGAAGCACCTTTCAGAGGTTCTGTGCTTTTCGGTGGTGATGTCAAGGACATCATCACTGACTTGCAGGAAAAGGGGACGGCCCTTAAATCTGTTGATTCAATGTACCCCCATCCCCCGCAGTGACGTCCCTTTCATAGATGCAGCCGGCCTCAAGCAAAACCTCAGGGAAGGCGAGCCACCAAACGTCAGGCCCCCACAGCTGCCAGGCCCCCACTGCCCAAAAAAGCAGCGGGTGCCCCAGCTGCAGCGCTGCCTCACACCACCTGACTCCTTCCCTCTCCCACCGCCTCTGGATGCCCCAGAAGAACCGGTAGGAGGGAGATTCTCCCTCCACCTTCCGGGTTGGGAGAGGATAACATCGGATTCATGGGTGCTTCAGATCATAGCAGAGTGGCACTCCATAGAGTTTCTGCAGAAACCTCCACGTCTCCCCCCTCTGAACTCCTCTTACTCAAGGGACCATCTTCCTTTGGTCAAGGAAGAAATTTCTGTTCTCCTCGGGAAGCAGGCCATAGAGCCCGTCCCCCCCCTCACCTTCACAGGACAGATTACTATTCCCATTTCTTCCTTGTACCAAAGAAGATGGGAGATCTCAGACCCATTCTCAATCTCAGCTCCCTGAACCTCTATGTGGAATACAAGAGGTTCAGGATGCTCTCCCTTCAAACCCTCTTGCCCCTGCTTCGACGGGGCCAATGGCTTTGTGCACTGGATATGCGGGATGCATACCTGCACATCCCCATTTGCCCTTCGCACCGAAAGTACCTCAGGTTTGCATTTCAGGGGGACCACTACTAATTCTGGGCACTCCCTTTTGGTCTTTCCTCAGCTTCCCGAGTTTTTACCAAATGCCTGGCAGTGGTAGCGGCCCACCTGCGTACTTTGGGAGTTCAGGTTTTCCCCTACCTGGACGACTGGCTCCTGGCAGCCCCATCCAGGGAGGAACTCTTGCATTTTCTCTCCCTCACCCAGCAGGTTTTCACTGGCCTGGGTATCACCATCAACCATTCCAAGTCTCACCTGGATCCTTCACAGAGGCTCCAGTTCATTGGGGCAATCCTCGACACGACAATGTGCAGGGCCTTCCTGCCTCCGGATAGGGGGGCCTCCCTCCAGTCCCAGATTTCCCTCCTATCGGAACACAGGAAGGTTCCGGCGAGGTCGGTGCTCCGTCTCCTGGGGCTTATGGTGGCTGCCATCCCGATGGTTCCGTGCACGCCTCCACATGAGGATCACTCAGTGGACTCTCCGCTCTCAGTGGGATCAACTGGTAGATGACCTAGATCATCTGGTACTGATCTCCTCGCCGATGATAAGAGACTTGCAATGGTGGATGGTTCGAGAGAACCTATTCCAGGGGGTCCCCTTTTTTCATCCTCCCCCCGCTCAGACTCTGACCACGGATGCTTCAGGCGAAGGTTGGGGAGCCCATCTGGGTCCTCACTGAACCCAAGGCTTTTGGTCAAAATTGGAGTTACTTCTCCACATCAATGTGCTCGAGCTTCGAGCAGTGCTTTTGCTATCCAGGCCCTTCACCAATACATCCTTCCTGGTCACCTAGCTGTCCAAACAGACAACATGTGCATGGTGTGGTACATCAACAAGCAGGGCGGGACTCGGTCCTACCCGCTATGCAGGGAAGTGATGAGGGTTTGGGAATGGGCAACTCTTCACAACCTTCACCTCACGGCGGTCCATGTCCCGGGAGTCAACAATGTCCTGGCAGACAAGCTAAGTCGTTCTTCGGCTCTACCACATGAGTGGGAACTAGATCAAAAAGTTATAAAAAGCATCTTCCAGATTTGGGGGACTCATCAGATAGACCTGTTCGCCTCCTCCCAAAACGCAAAGCTTCCAACCTTTTGCTCGCTCGCTCCAGAGTGAGGCGCTTTCTGGAGCGACGCTCTGTCTCTAAACTGGAAGGACAGATTCATCTATGCTTTTCCCCCAATTCCTCTGGTCCCTCGTGTGTTGCAGAAACTCGCTTTGGAAGGAGCGAGAATGATTCTAATCACTCCTTTCTGGCCCAGGCAAATCTGGTTCTCTCTTCTACAACAATACTCAGAGGTTCCTCCTCTTCCTCTTCCTTTATCTCGAGGATTGCTGACCCAGGATCGGGGACCCTGGTCCATCCGGGACTCAAGTCTCTTCAACTGCATGCATGGCTCCTGCAGACCTAGCCCAATCTCGCTTTGGCGTCTCTCCCAAGGTAGTCGAGATTCTGGTGGAGGCTAGAAACCCTCCACTAGGTCCACCTACGCCATGAAATGGAAGAGATTTTCCATTTGGGCTGCATCCAGGAACATGGAGCCCTTCTCCTGTCCTGTAGCCGTTCTGCTTGATTACCTGCGCCATCTTTTCGACTTGGGTCTCAGACACTCCTCTTTGAAAGTCCATATGGCGGCTGTTTCAGCCTACCATGTCCCTTTCTCTGATAAGGCATTTGCCCAACTGGAGGTATCCAAGACCTTTCTCAGAGGGGTCCTCCATCTGAGGCCCCCTGTTTGGACTCCTGCTCCCCCTTGGGATTCGAACTTTGTTCTCGAGAAACTTACCCTTCCTCCCTTTGAGCCTGCGGCTTCCGCAGACTTGAAGTTCTTATCATGGAAGATGCTCTTCTTGGTGGCCATTACTTCTGCTCACAGAATTTCTGAGCTCCAGGCCCTTATGTGTAAAATCCCTTATCTGGTTTTTCATAAAGAAAGAGTAGCTCTTCGTACGAATCCTAAGTTTCTCCCGAAAGTAGTAGCGGAGTCTACCTTAAATCAGTCTATTGAATTACCTGCCTTTTTCACGCAGTACTCCAATCAAGGAGAATACTTGCTCCATACCATGGATGTCCACAGGATTCTGAGATACTACACCGATAGGACGAAGGATCTCAGAAAGACTGATCAGCTGTTCGTCTCCTTTGCTCATAAAAGGGAAGGCAATGCTGTCTCCAAGCAATGCCTATCAAAGTGGTTGGCTCACTGCATCACTTACTGTTAAGACAAGTACAACAAGACCCTCCCGGGTCAAATCAGAGGCCACTCTACTCGAGGAGTAGCAGCCTCTGCGGCTTGTTTCAAGAATGTGTCTGCGGCAGACATCTGTGCTGCCGCCACTTGGACTTCTGTCCATACATTTTCTAAACATTATAGTTTGGACATTGCCTCTCCCCGTAGAGCAGGCTTCGGGTTAGCGGTCTTGCAAGGCCTCCTATCTTCAGGTTTGCAAGTTTGTTTGCTATTTCGTGGAGTAGCTCCTCCTCCCGGTGCCTTTCCATTTGTTCCAGACTGCTTGGGATTCTGTCCTATATGTAATTACCCTGCAAGAGCCCTCTCGAAGTAAGATAGTACAATTACGTAAGAACTTACCGTAACAGTAGATCTTCGAGAGAGGCTCTTGCAGGTACATACTTTCCCACCCTCCATCCCCTAGGCTTTTCAGCTCTTTTCCATTGAGGAAATATCTGCTTCTCTCTCGTCCGGCCTTCCGGCCTGTGGGCGGAAAGAACTGGAAGCGGCATCTGGGACTGCCCCTTTATACCGACATCGTCTGACGCCGGTCACCTGACGTGGGGGTGGTCCCCGCCAAGGACTGCTAGCTAGAAATTTTCCCGTGGGGTCCTGCCACCTGCCGACATCAGTCCTGTATGTAATTACCTACTGCAAGAGCCTCTCTCGAAGATCTACTGTTACGGTAAGTTCTTACATAACTGTACTTTCCTTCTGTCTCTTTAACATAATGAAAATATAGGAGGTATCTAGCATTATATTTTTCAACTTGAAGTTTTAGCTTGGCTGTTATTGCCTCCATATGTCTAATAGCCTGTAGATTACAGTACCACTGATTCTGGGAAGGGGGGTCAGGTATTAACCAACTTTGTGAAATAAATGTAAGAGCGGCCACTATTAGAATCAGAAATAAGTATTCTTCGGCAGCAGTTTGTAATTCCTCGGGATGAGGGGCAGCCTAAAATCACATTTTCAAAATGTAGTGCCTGCTCTACACCCATAATAGATTTAATTATCTCCCCAACTCCCCTCCTTTACTTCTGAACTCTGGGGCAGCTCCAAAAATTACGACAATGTGTTCCTTATAATCCACACCCTCACCAACAGGCATCTGAGGGGTGTGTAGCATAATGTTTAGAGATGGTAGGTGTAATAAAATATCTTCCATTCACATTCCATCTAAATTCTCTCCATATGGCAGAAGAGGTGGTGTTATGAGTCTTTCATCATATTCTTTTTCAGCAGAGCTCTGGTAGTTGTCTCCCAGATTCTGATTCCCATTTGTCTTGTAAGGTCTGGAGGGCTAAATGGCCCATGCCTTCCTGCATAAATTTATACATATGGGAAATAAGGTGCTTAGTATTAAGGAGAAGGGCTTTCGTGTGAATCAAAGAGGTCACTCTAGGCAGGGGTGCTACCAAAGCGATAACTCCAAATAGTGTATTTATATATTGGCAGCACTACAAATGTCTACAAAAATCTTTTTTGGTAAACCATATTCTGTTTGCATAGTTAGGTAATCTTTAGTTACATTCTCATGTATGAAATGGTAAAAAAATGTCAGTCCCCGAGCAGCCCATCTCTCGAAACAACTATCTTTCCCTTGCACTGGGAAATTGGGGAGACGACCTAGAGGTGTGAAGTGCCATATATAAGAAGGCAATTCCCATCTAGTCCTAGCTTTCAACCACATGGATATTGTATGTCTGGTCCAGCAATTCTTAATCTGTTGTAAATCTTGGCCAAAATGGTCTATGGGAGTTATCGTAAAGGTATGTTAGCATTAGCCCCTTCCTCCAAAACACACCAGCTTCCCTGATGTAGGGGGGGTTAAGCATCTTAACCAAGGGTACCAATTGTGCAGCCAAATAGTATGCCTGGAAGTCTGGGAAACCCCATCCACCTCTCTCCTTAGTTTCCAATAACAATATTGTTTTTAATTCGTGGTTTTCTGCCTGCCCACATAAAGCACATAACTTTTTTATTTAGTTCCTTCCAGTCAGCCTGTGGGACTGGAATCGAGAGAGTAGAAAACAAGAACATCAACGTTGGTAAAACATTCATTTTTGTCGAGTTCAGGTGATTAGAAAAAGAAAAAGGAAGCGAGTGCCATCTATTTAGGTCTTCATACAGTTGTTATAATAAGGTCCAATAGTTGTACTTACACATTTTAGAAAGGTGAGTGGTAATCCAAATGCCCAAATAATGGATTTTATCTCTGATCCACTTAAAAGGAATCTGGACCTTAATTGCTGGAGGAATGGACCCACCCATCAACATTACTTCATACTTATCCATATTAATTCTGAACCTGGACAGTATAAGAGTTTAGCAGTTGCAAAAGAGGGGTAAGTGACTTTTCAGGATTTTCTCAGTAAATCAAAGTGTCATATGCTTACATTGAAATTTTGCATTGTTGTTTGCCGACCCTTATTTCTTGAATATCCAATGTTTGTCTAATTGCTGCTGCCAGTGGCTCCAAACTAAGTGCAAACAACAGCGGCAAAAGGGGGGGGGGGCACCCCTGCCTGGTTCCTCGTTCTATTTTCAAAGAGTCTGACAGAGTCCAATGAACTCTAATCTTAGCTGTGGCGCTTTCATAACACAACATAACCCATTTCAGGAAGTGGTCTCCTAGTCCCATATGCTTCATTACTGTTTGAAGGAAATTCCAATTTAGGCAATTAAACACCTTGTCAGCATCTTAAAAAAATTGCAAATTGAGCTGATTTCATGGGCAATTTATATATAAGAACATTTAGTAATTTTCTAATATTATCTGACAAATGTCTTTTTGGTATAAACCCTGTTTGATCTGGGTGGACCAGATAACCCATACATTGTTGCAGTCTTACTGAAAGAATTTTAGTAAGAATTTTGAGGTCCTGATTTAACAGGGAAATTGGTCAATAGGCTTCACAAATGTTTCTTGGTTTGCCTGGCTTAGGTATAACAGCGATCAGGGCATCTTTCCAAGTGCTCGGGATTTTACCTTCACCCAGCATGCTTTATATCTGCTATTTCCCTCTCCCCTGGATGTCATTGCTGGTGGAAACACCATCTACTGGTGGCTGGAACACTATTAGGAAGTATTAATCAGGGTGATTTTTAACTGTTTACTCCTCACATGCACCAGTGATAGTTGTACTAGGGGCTATGATACAATGGGTATACTGATTACCTGCATGGGTATGTAGGGCCTCCCAGTTGCATATGCTCACTCCCCAGTAACTCCACATTTCCAATCTCATTGTGCGGTGTGAATGTGAAATCAAAAGGAGTGAGCTGGTGGGGGTACAAGAGGCCATATCGTCCCAAGGGGCTAGCAAGATTGTCAATGTGGGCCAAGTGAGTCATAGCCTTCCTCCATTCTACGATGTGCATCCTGACCAAGATTTCCCATTTCTGCCCTCTGGAGGGCCTTTTAATAGTTTTCTGAGCTGTGGGATAGCAGGACCACAGTGTCCCGGGGTGGAATTTAAGACCCAAGCCAGCCCATGCCTGGGTTCTACCGACGCCCAACCCTCCCTCACTAAATATCCACTAGTCACCTTTGTCTGAGATGTATTGCTGTGAGGGGAAGGCAGTTCTCAGTGTTCTTTTTTTTTCAACTGTATTTATCCTCCTCCGGCTGGTCACCCTCATCGTCCGCCAACCCTCCCTGTCTTGGGGTCTTTCATGGTCTTATGGCACCATGCGTGCCATGGCGGATCCCCAGAGTCATTTTGGAGGCTTCATCCTCAGTGGCCACTGATATTTCCTCTATTATCGCCCCTCGGTCCTACACCCGAGACCCCTGAAGTGGTGGTGCATGCGCGTGGAGGCGCACATGTACACCACAGCTCCAGTGCCAGTCTCTTCAACCCTCCCTCAGCCTAACACCAGAAGTCCTTGGCGCGGCACTACCACTCCGGCCTCCACCAGGGGGCAGCCAAGGTCCGAAGACACCTGTTCCTCCCTCCCAAGGCAGAGGGCCGCCAACCAGCAGCCACTCGCATCCTCTCCCACCCACTCCCACCGACTTCCAATGACCCAGGCTCACTCCTGAACCCGGGTCGCCGGCGTGACGCGAGGTGTGCCATCCAGCACCTCAACCCTCTGTGTTACTGGGCCAGTTCCACTAAATCAAATGTTGAATAGAGCCATATTACAGTTCCAGCATTAACCTGCAGTTCGTAAGTCTGTGCTGAAAACTGTCTTCCTTTAGGAGAAAGAGTTAGTAGAGAGAATCAGCCTGCTATACTCTTCCTTTGAGCACCTAATGCTGTGGTTAGACCAACTGTATAGTTAGTGGTGTATTTACGACCAAAAAGTCAAGTGTCCCTCTCATCTCCCTCTTTGGAATCTGAAGAAGCATCTCCTTCCTGTGCAGCTCTCTCCACCTCCAGTTTGGTGATTAATTTACCAGCTTCCTTAGGATCGGTGTAACTATAAGCCTTATGGCCTATGGTGACATGCAGGCAAGCTGGCATTAACATGTTGTTCAGAATCTCCTGCTCCCAGAAGTGATGACGGACCGCGTCAAAACTTTTCCATTTATTGCATGTAGCATATGATAAATCAGGGAATAACAATATTTGCCAAAAACAAAAAGAAGTTAGTGCTACACTGGAAGCAGCAGAGGAGGTGCAGACAGGGCGGCCAGCCCAATATGAACCACAAGCAAAAAGAGTCGCGCACCCCAGACATGAACCAGGATTCAAATTCAGTGCAAAAATATTTTATTGCGAATAACAGCAAATTAATCCAGTGCAAATAACAAACAAAATAGTTGGAGCAACCAGAACCCCTGCACTTTGACACTAAGGTCTTCCAGAGGAGGCTCCGACTGTATTCAGGAGCCGTCTATGTCTACACCCCTTCTGCTTCTAGCTGCCTGCAGGATCTGATCTCTGATCATTGTTGATGCCGTAATCAGCTTGATAGTCCTCACTCCCTCAGGTTGGCTGCTGGCATGGCGTGTATTTACTCGGTAGGCCCAGATCACCAAGCCTTGCATATCCAGGCCATATGTTTCTGCCAGCCACTTGAGCACAAAAGAGAGCAAATCCCCTCCCTCAGTCCCTTCCGGCACTCCGATTATTCTAACATTCACTGTCCGAACTATATATTCCAAATGCTGTAGTCGGTACCACATGAGAGCCTGCTCTTTGATGCAGGTCACTGCTGCAGCTAGGGCCTGTTCTGATGACTTCTCCGTGGCTTGGGCAGTGCTAGTCAAACCATCCATTTTCTGCTCCACTACGATCATTCTGTCACAATAACGATCCATCTTTTTGTCCATCTGTTGAACTGTTCTTGTAAGGTTTAGCACTGCCTGCTGTAGCGATCCTAATGTTGCTGGTCTGGAGTCATCTTTATCGAGCTCCGCCAATAATGGGCCTGCTGGAGTTGATGGCATTTGTGCCACCCCACCATGAGGGCAAAGAAATTTGCTTTTTGTTCGGTATTCTTTTGGCCCATTTTTGTGAACCTTCCTCCAGTTAATCAGTGCCAGACAGGGAACAAATGTGGGTATTTTCACACCAATAGATGATTGCAATATTGCAAAATAATATAATTATCAGATGCTGTCCAGGGAGCTTCCTGAAAGTGCGTCTGTGTGGCTGAGCAGCTAGCCACGCCCCCCCAGGTATGCTGTTTTTGGTCAGTAAGTCCATCATGGATTTCTTTGGTTTAATCTTTTTTTTTTTACTTTATTTTCAAAACTTTACTTTAAACAGTACGGCTTTTTTTTGTATCATATATTTATTGAACTTTTCCTATATATATATATATATATATTTATATATATATATATATATAGCACAAGCATAGAAAGATAACACAGCTGGCCCGGTGACACTGAGGGTTGAGGCACTGGATGCCATACCTCGCGCTGCGCTGGCGACCTGGGTTCGAGAACGGACTCGGGTCAACAAGGGTCAGTCGGGGGAGGGAGGACTGAGCGTCCCAACGGATGCTCTCCTCCCTCGTGGAGGGATACTAGGGGCGCTATGTGTGCCCGACATCCTGAGAGAACCGGTATGTGCACCGGCTCTCGAAGGGTTGGCGGCTCTGTTCATCGGAGTCGGCGAGGGGGGACGCTGTCGGGCGCTTGGGAGAGATGTGCGTCAGCATGTCGCCTCTCTGGACTTACATCCTTGTGCTGGTGTCCCAGGGGGCGGGGTAACAGGGGACACAGAAAAATGGAAAAACTCCCTCAGCAGTCCTAGATGATGGCCATCTCGAGCCATTCAGACCACCACCAATTCTTGAGACAGACTCCGATGTGCAGGCAGGAGGATGGTCTAGAGGCACTCTGGGGCAGATTCCGAGGTCAGGGGGCTGAACTGGGATGGACAGCCCGAAGGAGTTGACACCAGGGGCTGGTAGGAGAGATAAAATGAAAGTGAAAAAAAAAAAAAAAAAGACAACACAACTTATTGTGAACAGTTTAAGACACAAAATAAAATCGATCTCACAGTCCAAACCTTTAGGGGGTTCTACAAATTCCTGGTATTTTCAAAAAGAAGCAGAAAAAATTATTTGGTACTCATCTTATGTCCTGGAGTACAGTACCCACAATTGTCAAGAATAGTAAGTTCAAACCTACCCAGAATGCCATTATACATCAAAGCCCTACAAAAGCAAATTATACCCGTATTTTACATTGAATCTTCTTGTGTGTGGAAAAGCAAAAAGCAAATGCACAACACCCAGCATAAGATCCCCAACATGTGGTTAGTAGATAAACAATGCATATGAAAAAAAAAAAGTTCATGTCACTTATTTCACATTGTGTAGTACATATATACTAATACACACATATTTTGTCAAGCAACTGGTGATTGAGTAACTTAATTTCTTTTGCTCCTGTACTCGGTCCTCATGGCCCTCTGGCCAAGTACTTCCCAGAACCAAGAGCGTCTAATATGGGTCAGATCCACAACAAGGCCCATCCCTATTTAAGTGCTGCTAACCTTTACCCGCCACCCCCATCTCACAGCATCATTGCCTCCCTAACCATGAGAGTGTCCAAAAATGTACTTGAATCACTAAGAAACCTCTCCTCCCTATCTTTTAGCACATAGGTAAGCCTGTCCACAGCTAGGACCTTGATTACCAATCTTTTCCATTGACCTATTGTTGGGACAGTGCCCATTACCCATATATTCTGAATCCTTTGGTGGGCTACAGTTAGTAAGACCCTTATCCATCTAGGGTATAAAATCCATTCATCTTCCCCATCCTCCTCCTCCACTTTGAACAGGAGTGATGAGAGGATGTTGCTATAGGTAGGGCCACCCATCCTCGAAAACTCTTGAGTGATTCCCCTTCAGAATGGAACCAAGTGGGGGCAGTCCTAGTAATCATGAAAGAAGCCCCCCCTTGCCGTTCCACATTTTCCACAGGTTGGGGAAACCCTTGGGTAAAGCTGATGTACAACACCCTGGGGTAATATAACTGATGTATGAACTTGTACGGCATTTCCTTGAATTTATTACATAGGAGAAGCCCCATGTGAGATCCTAGCAACAAATCCTAGTTATCATCAGAAATTTGGATGCCAAGGTCCCTTTCCCTCCATTGTCTGACCTTAAGGGTGGAATGCTTACATTTGAGGAAATGTATGAAGCAGTATAGTGCCCCGCAGCCTCCATTTGCATACTGTGTGACTCTGAGCAAGTCACTTAACTTCCCTGTGCTCCCAGGTCACACCTGTAAATAAGCTTCCAGCTTAGTGTGCTACTCCTGGTTAAACAGTTGGGGGAAAAAAATGGAAGAAAAGTGTGGTGTTGGGGCCAGCCTACCAGCACAGCGACTGGATTTCTGCTTGTGGCACCAGCAACCTGGGTTTGGAAATGGACTCGAGCCATCGGAGGGCTGGCTGGGGGAGAAGGATGGAGTGTCCCTTGGACAGCTCTCCTTCTCTGTGGGGAGGGTGAGAAGGATGCCCGGTGCATGACAGACCCCTGGCAGATACTGGGGGTACTGTGGCAACCAGCATCAAGCATGCTCAGGGGGTGGAACAGACATGAGGCATCACTGCACATATCTGCCCCCAGAAAAAACAGAAAAGATTGCCGCAGCCAGTGCCTTGATGATGCTCACCTCGCCGTCCCATACCCAGCTCCCAGACTGACCCCCCCGACCTATCCTGATGTTTGCAGCATTTGGGCCAGTGCCGCAACCCACCCTGGGGTATCGGCAGGGAGAGTAGCAGCTCACGTGGAGTATGGGAGGCGGCGAGGACCATGACCAGGCCGACGGTACCAGAGCTGGCACAGCAGCACAAAAAGTATACTAAATACAAATAAAAATAAAAAAAAGGGTGTTGTTGGGGAAGAAAGCCCTATCCTGTTTAGCGGCCCTTCCAATTAATCCCTTTTCATTTCTCTTGGCACCCAGGATTTCCCTTTTGACATTAATAAGAGGAGACTCCACCAGCGATAATCTATTCAATTTCTGACAGTAGTTCTGGAGCTGGAAATATCTAAACAAATGGAATCTGGGAATTCCTAATCCCATTTGGATTTCCTCAAATGTAAGCATTCCCTCACTAGTAACCAAATCTCCCAGACGCCGAACCACCCGGTCTCGCCACAAAGAAAATCCAATGTTTTCTAGTCTGGGTAGAAAGCCTTGGTTACCTACAATGAGGACCAAAAGGGTGTTTGCCTGATCGGCTCCTCTCCTTTTCTTTTTTTGTATCATATTTTTCTTGTGGTTTTTCATATGCCATTCAAGTATAATCAGACAGAGTGATACATAATTTTTACCTTACAATGCTCCCCTGTTATTGTGTGGATACCTAGTTAATATGCAATCACTTGCCAAAGTTTTATTACAAGTTGATACCCATCTGGCACAATGGTTAGAAGAAGAAAAAAGAACAGAATCATTTAGCCTATAACTATATCCTCTAAAGCAGAAATATATAGCAAATAACTTCATTCAACTATACTGTGTATTATAAAATGGCCAGACAAAATATAGAAATCTCATTGGCCAAGAGAGATCAGCTGACCATACATTAAGTCTATATATACACACAGTCATCCTGGTCCTAAACCACATCACACAATGAACAAATCAATCCTCCTACAACCAGAACTATTTTCCATCAATCTCCCTACAACCAGAAGTGATCTTCCACCACAAACATGGCTGCTAGCTTTACACTGTAGAAACCTTCAACTAGCACTAAAAATAAAAATACCTTAAATATAAAATAAAACAAATTAATTAAATGTTTACCAAATCATCACACCCTTCTTACACTCTTAAACAAATTAGAAACATTAAGTATTGTTTATAGTTTTCATTGCAACTGTTTCTTTGCCAATGGTAAAATTCCCCCTTCTTTCTATACCTTTTCATTAAGGAAATCTCTTCTACTTGCTCTGACAGTTAGAAAATTGAGTCCATGGCTCTAAAACAGGCCTTTGTTATGTGTGTGTACAGTATGTTAGCAGATGAACATTCTACTAGTAGAACTGAGCAGAATTTTTAATCCTTGTATTCCATGGTAAACATTCCATCATAAACATTCCATTTCTTGAATGTGGGGAAACACAGAGAAAAAAAACAGAATGAAGAAAGTAGGCAATAATACTATATAAACAAAGAGAAAATGTGGCGAATGACTCACCCTGCTGTTTCGCTTTTAGAACAGAGCAAGCAGTTCATGGTGCTGTTAGTGAGTGTGGCAGTTTTGAACTATGCTCATGCTTGCAACATCGAGGAACTGAGAAGCCACTGTTATGGCTTCCTTTTAGTTTTGTATACAGAGTGAGGAGAATAAAATAAAGTAAGAGGGCTATGTGTCATACTTAGAATGAGGAAAACAGCATTTGTGAATTGTTGTGGCTGGCAGGGAATATAAAGTTTAAGTGGGTAGGGAGGCACACACTGTATAACACTACTTTAATCTAGCACCAATTGGTGGAAGGACTATTTTATGTTAAAAGCACAGATTCATTTACATTTTTACTTATTTAAAAATGTGTTTTAAAGTAAAAAAAAAAATGCTTCTAAAAATAAAGGGCCATTTAATAAGCGCAATAAGACACTCCGGGGTTGTGCATTACGGTGTGATAACTGCACTCCTAGGGACGACCGGCACTTGGCCTTCAGCCTCGTGCCTAACTACGCCCCTAGGAGTGCAGTTATCACACCATAATGCACACCCCGTCGTGTCTTATTGCTTACTTATGACCTATATAAGAAGAATAAAAGTGATAAGAATAAATAAATATGCTTTGCCTTAACCCTGAGTACGTCTCATTGTGTTTTACCGCCTCTGTATTCATTCATTATTTTGTGATGCAGGAGCTTCGTAAGTTGTTTTAACCATTTTTGTTAGAGTATAATCTTTGTTTTTTTTTCCCAATAAGCATAAATGGGCCCCCCTAGGACGTCCATCCCTCCCGAAGGAGAGTAACTTTCCCTAGAGTTAGTGTGGTTAGGAATGTGGCCCATGTATTCAGAAATTTCTCCTCCTGTCCCTTTAACACATATGTCAATCTGTCCACTGAAAGTGCCCTTAGGGTGAGGGTTTTCCACTGGTCCACTGTGGGGACATTCCTGGTAATCCATAGATTTTGTATCCCTTGTCTAGCCACTAACAGGAGGATCCAAACTGTCTGGGGTGTAACTCTGATTCTTCATTTTCCTGTCCTGCCACCCATAGCAGTAGTGATCTGGGTAACCTGCTATCTTGTTCAGCTCTGTGACTACCCCTCTCCAATATCCCTGGATTCCCAGGCATCCCCAGCAATAGTGTAACCATGTGCCCCTATCCTTCCCACATTTCCCGCATGTTGGCGATACTTCCGGGTAGAACCTATGCGCATTGGATGGGGGGGGGGTAATATAATCTTAGCAGGAATTTGTTTTGCATTTCTTTATATCTGTTGCACAGTAACAATCCCATATGGGAAGTCAGTAGCAGTTCACAGTTATTATCTTCGATTAACATGTTAAGGTCTCTTTCCCACCTCTGTTTCACCCTGTGGGGGTCTCCTTTAAAATATACTCTGTCTAGTTTAGCTGCCCGGTGATCAGCCCCTTCTCCTGTATCTTCGCCCATAGGATTTCTTTCTCGACCTCTGCCAAGGCAGATTCTGTATTGGCCTTCCTATTAAGGCTCTGCCAGTATTTCCAGATCTGAAAGAATTTGAGAAGATATGAGGAAGGTATTCCCAGGCCCAGCTGTAGGTCCTGGAAGGACTGTATCCCTGTTTTGGAGGTCAGATCTCCTATACATCTAATGCTCCTGTCCTGCCAGATTTGGAATCCTTCATCCCCCATCCCTGGTAAGAAGCTTGGATGATCTACCACTGGTACCAATATTGTATTTTCTTGTTTGGCTCCCCTTCTTTGCCTGATACATGTCCACGCATCTAAAGATGCTATGACCAATGGGTTTGGGTATTCCTGACACTTATATGATTTCGGTCCATCCACCCCTAGGTAAGCAGTAAGTCTACCAGTGCACTCACCCACTCTCTTCTAGTGTCAGCCAGGTGGCCGCCTCCCCTCTGCTGACCCAGTTGTGGATATACCTATACTGGGTAGCTAAGTAGTACCCCTTCATGTCTGGCAGGTTGAGGCCTCCTTTCTTTGATGCAGCCTTTAGCCTTGTCAGGCTAATTCATGTTTTTTTTTTACCCTGCCATATAAAGGTTCCAAATTCCCTATCCACAATCTGGATGTCCCTGTTCTTGAGACCCATCGGCATTATTTGAAGACTATATAATATTCTGGGTAGCACATTCATCTTTAACACATTTATTCTGCCAATCCACGATATTGGGAGTGCCCTTCATCTTTGCAAGTCACCCAAGACTGGGTCTACCATAGGTTTGTAGTTGGGTTTGTACATCATCTCAAGATTATTGCCCACCTTGATACCCAAATAAGTAAAGGCCCCAGGTATTTAAATCTCCCTTATCCCCACCATTCTTCATATACATTATCTCAGATTTAGTTAAGTTATGCTTATAACCAGAAAACTTAGCAAAGCTCCCCACCAGGCCCAGAATAGCAGGTATAGATTGGTCAGGCTGAGTTAGTAAGAGCAAAATATCAACCACATACAAAGTAATAGTGTGATGTCTTCCCTGTTTATCTGGTATACCTCAGATCTGGGGGTTCTCTCTAATTTTAATTGCCAGTAGTTCTGTGGCGAGGGCAAACAGGAGGGGGTGAGAGGGGACACCCCTGCCGCATGCCCCTCCCAAGCAGAAACTCCTCTGATGGTGAGTCATTAATTAGTATTCTTGCTGTGGGGGTCATGTAAAAAGCTTTAACCAGCTAAATATACTTTTTTTCCAATACAAATGTCCCCATGATTTTAATCAGGTATTCCCATTTTATCCTATCAAAGGCTTTTTCATCATCCATAGATAGAACACAAGCCTTCCCTGGGTATTTATTTCCCCACCATATGACATTAAGAAGCCGTCTCATGTTATGGTATGACATTCTGCCTTGTAGAAAGCCAGTTTGGTCTGGATTGATTATTAGGGGTAGTAATTTATCTAATCTTAGTGTTAGAACTTTTGTCAGTATTTTACAATCATAATTTAAAAGTGCTATGGGCCTGTAAGAGGAGCAATCTGTTGGATCTTTGTTCGGCTCGGGAAGTACATATATGTGAGCTTCACAGCATGACTTAGGTAGGCCCCTCTCCCCACTTGCCTCCTCAAGCACATTCCTGATAGGCTCTGCTACCTTCTCTTTGAGTTCTTTGAAGTATTTGGCCGTAAACCCATCTGGTCCTGCAGCCTTACTCCTTTTAAGCATTCCTATAGCCTGTAACGCTTCCGTAGTGGAGATCATGCTGCCCAGAAAGGTTTGGTGTGCTTCTGTGAGTGTTGGGATAGGAAGCCCCTTCAAGAATTCCTCTCCCAACTGCACTGTACCTTTGCATTCTGCAGTATATAGGGCTGTGTAAAATTCTTGAAAACGCTGTTTGATTTGCAAGTCTCCTTGCACTATTTTGCCCTTTTTATATTTTATTGCTATAATTCTCTTCAATGTTTTCCCTCCCCTAATTAAATTCACAAGCAATGGCCCTGGTTTATTGCCCCATTTGTATATTTTTTGTCAAGCAAACCTTTGTTTCGCTCGGTTTTCTTCACTTAAACAAGTGTTTAGAGCTTCCCTGGCTGCCTGAAGCTCATTTAGAGACTGCTTATCTTCGGTTTCAATTACTTTTTTTTCTAACCGTTGTATCGTTCTCTCTAGCTCTTCCTGTTTTTTTTTTTCTTCTTTTTTTAGTCTCACTGTATAGCCAATTATTACCCCCCCCATAAGCCATGCTCGCCTTCCAGTATGTCCCCTCTGCCTTCACCGTGCCCTTGTTAGTGTTTTCATATACAGTTCATTGATCCTTCAAGAATTGTCTGAAATCGCTTTTAGATAGTAGGTAATTGGGGAAATTCCACTCCCCCACGTCCCTGTTCCCCACCCAGGGCTAATTCATGTTGGACTGTGGCATGGACAGACAAGTAGATAGGGATATGTTCCACTCTAGTGACTGTAGGGTATACCTCCCTTTGTACATATATATAGTCTAGTCTGGACCAGGTAGCATGTGGGTGGGAATAGAATGTGTACTCATGGGTCCCTGGGTTGGACGTCCTCCAGGCGTCCACCAGTGTTAGCTCTGTTAGGCCCAACTGCCTCTGTTGTACTGCCGGGACCGCCCTGAGCCTTGCTCCTGAGTAGTCCAATCCAAGGTCCGCAACACAATTGAAACAGATGTTACCAAAGGTGATTAATTTCCCTTGAACTTCTCCCACCACAAAAATGTATCTTCCTTCCTTGGGATCTTTAACTATTCAGTGGTGCACAAAGGGAACATTTTTATTAAAATAGAATGGCTACGCCCCTCTTACGGGAACTGTAGGAGGATACATGGCAAGCCCCAACCCAGCCCCCCACCAGCTTAGTATGTTCCCTGGGTGTCAAATGGGTCTCCTGCAACAGTGCTACATCTATTCATTTTCTATTTAGCACTGCTAGCACCTTTGTCCTCTTAGTTGGCGAGGAGAACTCCTTTACATTCCAAGAAATCACGAGGCTGTGCCGAGGCCTAGCCATGACCTTCCTTCCCCTTTTGTCCCTTTTTGACTCCTCTTCATTTTTGTCGTCACTGTTGCACGTTTCTACTTCTGGTGTAAATTTTGGCAAAGCAGAAAGAATAGTTACTGTAAAAACAATAAAAGTAACTCTGAACAATCATGTACACCAACATGTGTACCAAACATTGAAACATTTGATAACTTTTGTAGAACAACCATTCCAACATTTCTCCTCCTCTCTGTCTCATTTTGACTGGTAAATTATCCTCTCCCCTTCCCTTCTGATTATCTGTCAGTATTCCTCTTTTTGTCTAATCCCAGCTCTATGCTCCCTTCCCCCCCACACCACCATTTTAGGCTTATATATTGCTCTGGTGCCTTCATATGCCCATTTCTCATTTTCAGTCATGTTTCCTTAGCGGGTATGTCCCAGTGGGTACATGCGGGGACAGCCTTGGTATATTCCTCATAAATTACTCTTTCCTTTCCTTCTTCTCTGTTTCTAAACAACCACAAAAAAAGGAAATCCCAACCTGTCCTCACGAGCTCCCTGCTCGCATCCCTTTAATTACATTATTATCACTCAATTCAATGAATAACCCCATTCCCTCTTCTCATGGTCTCTCCTCTCAGTGACTTTAAAGGCAGGCAACAGGGCCGCTGGTGATGTTAGGCCCGTGAACCAGCGCAGCCGCCATTCTGTCCCAGGACTCTCCCTTATGCATCCTGAGCCCCTCTCCCCGTTAATATTCCCGGCATCCCCGTCTCCTTCCATCTTTGCCTTTATCCACACTTGATTTTCCTGTATTTATTAGCTTGCTTTGACCCCGACTCTCCCCTTCAGTCTATAGATGGCTGTAAACATATAAGACTAGTCCCTCAGAGCACACACACTGTGCCACTTAGTATCAGTGCGACATACAATAATGGTTTCGGTCCCATAAAGAAGGCTATTAGCCACCTTTGAGGACTGTCCCTTCTCACTGTGAATCTTCGCCTTATGGGTAACACCATGGTCTTCATACAGCTGGTGCCAAAATGCTTTGTAGTCGTGGACCGCATGCCGTGTGGCACTTCCTGCAGATCTCCCTGGGAGCACAGTCATTGTTTTCCATGGAAATGCGACCATTATCTCATATAAGCATACTTAAAGGGAACCAGTCCAAGTCCAAGCTATTAAAGGAGTGTGGTAGAGTTACTCCATACTGCATATTCTTCCCCTCCCAATTCCAGCCTCCCCCTCCCACACCTCTTTAGTCCTTAGGGAATAGTCCACAAGTAAGTCTGGTTATTTTATGGGGTTATTAGAAAGTGGATAAACAGTGTTTCAAAGTACTCACTGTGGATTTCATCCGTTGGTTTTATTCTTTTTGTCCCACTCATCTATGTAGCCTTGCACAAGTATGTCGTACCTTCCTAGCGGACCTTGACAACAGCAGGATATGCCATAAAAAATTCTATGCCATGTTCTGTCAGTTGGTTCATTTGATTATTACATTGTTGCCATTTTTTCTGGGTTCTGGTTGAGAGATCTTGGTGCAGGGTTATCTTGTGCCCATCAAAGGTAAGATCCTTCTGGTTTCTGTAAGTCGCCAAAAGCGTCTGCTGATCAGGGTAGTGGTGCATCCTGAATATCACTTGGCGAGGGGGTTGATCTCCGGGAGGCACCGGCGCCAATGTCCTATACGCCTTCTCTACTTTTATCTTCCCTGTTTTGGTCTGGACATTAAGAAGCTTGGGTAGGGTAACAGCACAAAATTCCATAAGATTTCCTCATTCTGCCCCCTCCAGGAGCCCCCTGATGCGGAGATTATTGCAGCGGCTGTAGTTCTCCTGGTAATCTAAAGCGTATTTTAGATCCTCTTCTTCCTGCTCCAGTTTGGCTATTTTATCAGGTACCCCCATGTAGAATCCTCTATGTCTGATATTCTCTGCTCTGCCTCCTGGATCCTTCTCGATTGCTGTTTAACTTCTGAAGCCAAGCTGCCTATGGATCTTTTCACTTTATTCCATTTCAGCATACGGTCTGCCAGGATTTGTTCAAAGACGGCCTTGCTAATTACTGTGAGCTCTGCGGCTGAGAAAGATATTGTGCCTGGTCCACATGGAGCAGCTTGTTCTGATGCAGCAGATCTTTTTGCATTCTTGCCGCCATGCCTTAATGATTTCCCAGATGCCAGGTACTCGTCCATTGCAGTAGTTAGTCAGGTAGCTTTTGATGCTGAAATTAGAGATTTTTGTAGGTTTTTAGGCAATTTTAATACTTCGTGGTATGGAGCTCTGGAGAATTGTGACCGTTCAAGTTAGCTGCTCATTAACGACACCTCTCCTTTTCTTAATGGCTGCCCACACCTCCAACACTGAGGTAACATAGAAACATAGACTTTGACGGCAGATAAGGACCACTTGGCCCATCTAGTCTGACCATTTCCCTACCTACAGGATAGGCCGTAGATCCTAGTTAACCAACAGCCTATTTCTTCATACCCCCCACAAGAATTGCCTTATGTCTGTCCCATGCATTCTTGAATTCTCCCACAGTTTTAGACCCCACAACCTCCTCAGGAAAGCTGTTCCATGCATCCACTACCCTCTGTGAAATAATATTCCTCACACTGCCCCTGAACCACCCTCCTCTATCTTTAAATTGTGTCCCTTGTTCTTGCAAGTCTCTTTTTCTGAAAGATGCTACCCTCTTGGACTTTGTTGATTCCACTGAGGTACTTAAAAGTTTCTATCATGTCCCCCCTCTCCCTTCTTTCCTCAAGGGTATACATATTAAGCTCCCTTAGTCTCTCCTCATACGGCTTCTCCTGCAGACCCTGCACCATTTTAGTTGCCCTCCTCTGGACTACCTCTATCCTGTCTATGTCCTTGCGGAGATGGGGTCTCCAGAACTGGACACAGTACTCCAGATGGGGTCTCACCAACTGTCTGTACAGAGGGATAACAACTTCCTGTTTTCTGCTGCTGATGCCTCTCCCTATACATCCCAGCATACCCCCAGCCCTCCCTACTGCCTTCTCACATTGCTTGCTAACCTTAAGGTCATCTGATATGATTACCCCCAGGTCCCTTTCCTTTTTTGTTGTTGTTACTACCTCCCACCCATTGTGTATTCTTCCCTGGGTTCTTGTTTCCCAGGTGCATTATTTTGCACTTCTTTGCATTGAATCCTAGCTGCCATACTTCTGACCATTCCTCCAACCTTGCCAAGTCCCTTTTCATCCTTTCCACGCCTCCTTGTGTATCAACCCGTTGCAGATCTTTGTCTCATCTGCAAAAGGCATACTTTTCCTTCCAGTCCCTCTGCAATGTCACTGATGAAGACATTAAAAGGACTGACCTAATACTGAACCCCCGGTACCCCACTAGTAACCTCTCTTTCTTCAGAGTGGACTCCATTTACAATTACCTTCTGTGTCCTGTTGTGTAGCCAATGTTTTACCCAGGCTACTACCCTGGGACCCACTCCCAGGCTGGTTAATTTGACTATTAATCTTTGTGTGGACTGTGTCAGATGCCTTGCTAAAGTCTAGGTAGGCCATGTCCATAGCCCTCCCTGGTCTACTACTTTGTCACCCAGTCAAAGAAATCTATTAGATTTGTCTGACATGACCTTCCCGCTGTGAATCCATGCTGCCTTGGGTCCTGTGCTCCACTGGCCTCTAGGTACTCAACTATTCTTTCCTTCAGAAGTCACTCCATCACTTTCCCTACCACAGAGGTCAGACTGACAGGTCTGTAGTTTCCTGCCTCTGTCTCGGTCCCACTTTTGTGAAGGGGAATCACATCTGCCTTCCTCCAGTCCTCGGGTATCACACCATCCTCTCTTGATTTATTAAAAAGAGTAGCCAGTGGTTTCACTAGTTCCTCCCTTAATTCTTTTAGAATCCTGGGGTGAAGTCCATCAGGACCCATTGCTTTGTCCACCTTCAGTTTTAGGAGTTCTTGCAGAACCCTTTCTTCTGTGAAAGGACTGGGATCGACCCCCCTATCAAGAGTGCTTCTGTTAATTGGATTAGGCACTTCCCCCTCCTCTTTTGTAAATACTGAGCAGAAATATTCGTTCAGTATCCCTGCTTTTTCACTGTCCCCCTACCTACCTAGGTAACCAGTGGATTGGTGTTACCCAGTTGTCTATAAGCTTTAAGACCTCTTGTATCTAGATAAGCTGAAACCCTTCCTGGACAGCCTTCCTCTTTCAAGTCAAGCCAGTTGGCCTCACTTTCCTTGTTTACCCAATTATGAATGTATTGGTGCTAAACTGCCAGGTGATGTCCTTTAATGTCTGGGAACCCCATACCTCCGTTCTCCTTTGATGCCTTAAGTGTTTGTAAAGTGATCCTTGGCTTTTTCCATTTCCAGATGAAATCAGAAAAGCCTTTTTCTAATTTTTTGAGATCCTTATTAGATGGACAGTATGAGACCATCTGCATCATATAGATGCAGTATAGTGTATTTAGTGTATAGTATGTAGTGTATATTGTATTAGTATTTTAGGAGGCAGTATAGTGCAGTGGTTTAAGGGTCTGAGCTGCAAATCTGGTGAGCTGGGTTTGAATCCCACAGCCCTTACTTGCATTCTGTGTGACCCTGAGCAAGTCACTTAACTTCCTTGTGCTCCCAGATTGCACCTGTAAACAAGCTTTCAGCTTAGTGTGTCTCTCCTGGTTAAAAAAAAAATAGAGGATCCTTGGCGGAATATTCATCTTAAGTAGGTTAATCCTGCCAAGCCAAGAAATTGGGAGCGCACACCATCTGGACAGATCCTTTAAGACTGATTCAAACAGTGGTGTGTAATTCAGCATGTATAGGCTACCAATCTCAGGCCCTACTCTAATGCCCAAATATGTCAAGAATTAATCGACAAGCCTGAGACCCCATATACATCTCCCCTGTCCCCCCAAACAGTACAGCTTAATGACCATTAGATAGGCATTATTACAATTAAATATACTCACATGTACTTCTGAGAATACATCATTTTGACAATAACTAAAATGTCATGTCCCAAACATTGGTACTGCACCTATGGGGGTCCTTTATAGTACAACTTTGTGTACAACCTAGATTTTCCAAATAACAGCCACATGTTAAAACTTTTGAAGACTAGAAAATAAGTTGGAGATCGTAGGGGTGGGACAGAAATTAACTAGGTGAGTAGAAAACTGGTTGAAGGACAGAAGTCAGAGGGTGATGGTTAATGGGATACATTCCAGGGAAATGGGGGTGATGAGTGGGGTGCCCCAGGGGACGGTACTGGGACCTCTCCTTTTTTTTTTTATACTTTCTACTGCTCCTGTATGGCCCCCATCTGACCGGCTCCCCCAGTTCCATCCCCCGGAATTACCGGGGCTTACCTTTACGCCCGGTCGGGGAGCGGTGCCTGCAGAGAGTCGGTCGCCATCCTGCCGCCAGTGTCCTTTTTCCTCCATTTCTCCCCTGTTCCTGAGGGCTCCAGGAGAAGGTTGCGTGCCTGTGGAGCCATGCATGCGCCTTACAGCCCCGGTCACGACCCTCCCCCATCTGCCCCACTGACCTATCGTCTGGCACCCTGCTTGCACAACCCCTCGGCCTCCACCAGGGGGCAGCTGTTAGAGAGGGATGCCATCCTTCCTCCCCAGAGAGGAGAGTTGCCGATACCAGCTCCACCCTCCCCCCCCATGCCAACCTCCGGCAACCCAGGCTCGCTTCTGGACCCAGGTCGCCGCATGCCGCGAGGTGAGACATCCAGAGCCTCAGCCCTCTGCACCACCGGGCTGATGGGGACCCTTCCTTTTTAATATCTATATCAGTGATATAGCGGATGGGCTGGATGGGAGGGTGTGTCTTTGTAGACGATACAAAGATCTGCAATGGGGGGGACACCCCTGGGAATGTGGAGGCCATAAGGAAGGACCTGAAGATTCTGGAAGGGTGGTCAGAAACCTGGAAGTTGGAATTCAATGCTATAAAGTGTGCAGCGATGCACATGGGGCGTAAGAACCCGCAAGCAGCTTACATTCTGGGAGGGGGTAATTAAGCCAACTAAGCAGACCAGAGATCTAGGGATCTTAGTATCAAGCAACCTTAAAGTAGGTCATCAATGCAGCAAAGTGGTGGGAAAGGCAAATAAAATGTTTGCTTGCATTAGGAAGGGCGTAACAAGCAGAAGGAGGGAGGTGATAAAGCCATGGTGAGGTCGCTCCTGGAGTCTGGGGTCCAGTTCTGGAAACCACACCTATGCAAGGACACAGATGGGACATAGAGGGTGTAGAGAAGGGAAACCAAGATGGTGCACAGTATGCAGGGCAAGTCATATGAGGAGAGGTGGAGGGAATTTGATCTGCACCCACTGGAGACTAGAAGGGAGAGGAGGGACATGATAGAGACATTTAAGTACATGAAGGGGATCAATAAGGTAAGAGAGGGGAGCTTATTTAAGAGGAAGGTGGGGGTTAAAACTAGAGAGCATAGTCTAAGATTAGAAGGAGGAAGATTTGGGGCAATGTGAGGGGGCGTTACTTCAGGGAGAGGGTGGTGGAGGCCTGGAATAAACTACCAGAGGAAGTGGTGGGGGCAGAAATTGTGGCAGGATTCAAGAGGGCATTGGACAGACATAAGGGGTTGGCAAGTGGAGGGGAAGGAGAGGTCTCATGACATAGGTAATGAGTAAAGGGGGGGAGGGGCAGACTTGATGGGCCAGAGATGCCTTTTCTGCCACCAGTGTTCTATGATTCTATGTTGCCATGAGCAGGGACACTTACATTTATAGATTCCACAACATCGTGCACCCTATAAGAACAGTAGCGCTTAGTCGCCCAAAGCCTGCATAGTATATAACTCATAATAGGGAACCCATTAGGTAGCTCACTGCCATCGAAAGGAGCAGTTTGAAATGTTAACCTTAAGTTGTAACCTTACATATAACTATTAGACATACATTAAGTGAACATAAACTGATTAAAGAAATACTCCGGCATGCACCTATTCACATTAAAATATATAATTAAATGTGCAGTTTTGACAGAAGCTTCTTTCCCATCTAGACTTAGTATGTAATTTGTTCAGAATTAACATTTATCACTATTATGAAAACAGTGATTACTAGACATATAGCAAGAGTAAATATTTTCTCTGTTTAGAGATGTCATTGTAACCAAATCAAAACATTTTAGGTATTTTTTAACATAGAGACAGTTCGCAAGGGTCTCACAGTGTCTTCAGAGAGTCCATAAAGAAAAAATGGGTTCAGCCAAAGGTCTAGCAGTGATCGTTTATGATCGTAAGGTTGATTTCTTCTCACTCTCACACCATAATGAAGGGAAATGTCCAAAGGCACAAAAAGAAGCTTTGTGCACGGGTGAGAAAGGGAGAGCTGTTTTCCGTTCTTGCTGATGCCATGTGTTGCCACCATTTTGCTCAATAGTTCTGTTGGACTCGGAGCGCATTAAAAAGACAAATACTCATTTCCAAATATTTATGGCAATATGTCCAAATAATGTCCCAGAGCCCTCACACCACAAAACCAACATAAAAAATTGGCAAAAGGCGGTCCGCTGCCTCATCTTCACGTCCCTTGCATGTTGTGACTAGTCATAATCAGACTGTCAGTTTACCTCCTCTTCTACTTCAGACTCCATTTCTCTTTGCCACAACTCTATCTCTATTTTTTCTGCCAGTTTGGCCATGTCTTTGGGACTGGAAAATTGATAGGGCTTGTCTCCGTATAATACATTCAGGCTTGCTGATATCAGCATTATGTGATGTATACCGAGTTGTCTCAGCTTAGTTTCGATCCCATTGAACCCCTTCCTTGCTGCCATGTCTCATAGCTGAGGTTGGGGAAAAGATGAATTTTACTCTTCCACCATTTGGAGGGGCCGTTCTGTTTTGCTTTGATCAAGAGGTTGTCTTTCAAACACAGAACCCAAAATGATTAGCACCGTCCAAGGTAAGGGAGCATTATTCTGTAGACGTGTGTGACTTCCCTGGGAAATAATCCTATAACACTTCACAATAGAAGGCGCTGAGGTGAGCTGATAATGATCATAAAGCCAGACAGACTGTCACCCCCAACACCTTCCTGTAGTCTTAGAACATGTACATGAGTTTCTCATACAGAATTTTCCAAGTTTTCAGGTCTTTTCATGAGGAGGGTATTTTCTTATATCAGCCCTGTAGAAACATTTAGAGCTCTATCTGCAGTCTAGACAACCTGCTGGATTTTGGCTTTTAGAAGTCCAATGTTACTGTTCATGGATTTCATCTGCCACCAAACTCCTCCATCCGTTTATCTATGGACTGCATAGCTTTTTTCTTTATTTAATCTTTATTCGTTTTGAAATATCAAAACAAAGTTACATTCCATTCAGGAAACATCATAAGGAGTACATGTAGAGGCAATGCACTAATTCTATATAGGATAGCTGGATTCCCTGAATATACTCCAAGCGGAGGGGTAATTTAACAGTACAGAATTAAGCAATATAAAAACCAGATAGGCTGTATAACTGTAGCCCAGAAACGCATGGCCAATAATCATCACAGTTGAAAATCCAGTATTAGCTATCCCTCAGAGGGCACGGTGCCATGCATGCTATACCATGCTACACCTAGATCAACCCGGTAAAAGGAAGGGTGGTGGAGTGGCACTACACGCTAGGGAACCCCTCTCAGTCACCTTGATCATCTGCTCTGACCCCGCATCCCCCTGCAAGTGGTTCTTTGCTGAATGAACCCTAGGTTCTTCAAAAAAACTCCACCTGGGGTACTGCTACAACCCTCCTGCCGGGGGGTGTCCTTTGCTTATTGAACTTCCTGGCTGGACTGGGACACCTCTCTCTTTCCAGGGACACTACACTCCTCAGGGAGTTCAACCTTAATTGACTAAGTGCCCATGAACCTGACTACTCCAGTCTTCTAAAGCTGTACAACTTAGTGCAAACCATCTCCATCCCCACCAGACACAACTCCTGTATGTAAAACCACTCCTTGCTTGACTGGGTGGCTACTAATAGAGAGGACAAGGTTCTTCAGGTGGGAACCTTGTCTGACTCATTCAGTGATCACTTCCCCACTTACATTATCTGGTCCACCAAGACCCCCCCCATACCTGTCTTTCAGGAACTTCAGCTGACCTGACACCTCCAGTCTCCCTGATGATGTCTGAGTGGTGAGCTGACCTGCTCTTTACTCTGTCTCGGATGTGGCATCTGCAATAGGTGTTCTCATGGATGCCCTCCTTCTGATCCAGGACTGGCACTTCACAGAGTGAGAGGCAGCTGTACTCATTGGCTCTCCAAAGAACTACTGACCCTGATGAGAGGGCTAGAAAGTGGGTTGCTTGTAAAATGTTCCCTTCCCCTCACTTCTGGAATGACTACAGGTGCATGCGTAACACCTGTGAGCAAACCGCCAAGTCCTTGAAATGTAAATACTACTGAAACCTATAAAGTGACAACCTTGGTAATCCCCGTAGTTTCTGGGTCTCCATTGGTTCTTTGCTCAACCCATGAACCCAGAACCCTGTCATTAAACTCAACTTCCCCTCTGGCCCTTTGATTGATCCCCCTGATCTTGCCCAGGCCTTTAATAAAAAATTCAGACCTCACTGCGTACCTCAGTAAACATCCTTCCCACCTGCCACCTAGTCCTGGTGGCCTGACCAAGTCCTCCTCTTCTGTGAGAACTCCCCTTCCCCTCCTTTCTACTTTAGGGCCATCTGCATCAGGGAAACTATCAAACTTCTGAAGAGCCTCCACAGTAGGGGCAGTCCCAGTAGCGACGGTCTCTACACTTCATTTCTTAGGCTTATTTCCCCTGCTATCTCTGAACCTCTCGCCTTCATCTTCAATCTGGCACCAACCATATTAACCATGCCTGACTCCTGGAAACTTGCCAAGTTTGTGGCAATATTCAAGGCTGGGGACCCCCTTTCCCCTGACAATTATAGGCCCATCTCCATTTTCCCCCACCTGAGCAAACTCCTGGAGAAAAATGCCCATCATCAGCTCTCAGAGCATGTTGGGAAATATAACCTGCTGTGCCCTCAATGACATAACACAGCACCACATCAAAGTTGGCCCACTTCACCAACCATGTCCTTAGAAACACGAACCTGGGGAAGGTCAGAGGCGCAGTATTTGTGAATCTGACAAAGGCCTTTGACCTTGTCAACCACTTCCTCCTCCATGTTAATTTCCTCAGCCTTGGCTGCTCAACTGAGATCTCCTCATGGTTCCGGAGCTATCTTACGGGTAGATCCCAATCAGTTACCATTGATTCAGCCTCCTCCCTGTCCCTGTCTGTCTCCATGGGGGTCCCGCAAAGCTCCATCCTGGGCCCCCTACTGTTTTCCATCTTTATAAACTCCATTCCAGCTGAGGCACTATAGTACACAGACGATCTCATCCTCTTCCATAGTCACAAGTCCCTTACAAACATATCCTCCATACTAACCCTAAATTACAGTGTAGCCTACAATTGGTTTCTGTCCAACAGACTTTTGGTAAACAAAAAGAAAACTAAACCAATGCTCCTTGGGTCCAAGCTGTATATTTCAAACATCACCAAATCAAATTCCTCCCTCTTAGTGCTCACACTTCAAGGCCCCCCTGTGCAAGATGTTATCAGCTTCAAATAATTGGGTGTAACCCTAGACTCCTCCCTCTCATTCGTGAAACACACAAACAACATAATGCATAGGGTTAACCAGAAACCTGAGGCTGCTTTCCAGCATAAACACTGCCTGCCCATGGAGGCACGCCTAGCCATTGCCCAAGACAACCTCCTCCCCTTATTGATTACTGCTCCCCCATTTATTCCCATGAGTCCTCAGCACTGCACTCCAAACTTAACTCAGTTTATAACAGTATCTATCAGCTCATGCTCCTGTCACCTTACTCTATGCACCACTGTAATTTGTATTAGTTGTTAGGGTGGCTCCCACTACAAGGATGGTACCTCTATGCCCTTGGCTGCATCATCGACAACTCCCTGAGAGGCAATCAGATGTCCCCGTACTCATCCGTCCTCAAGGGCTGAGCAGCATGCAGGTGTCTCTGTAAATTTTCGGCCCCCCAAATGGAAGTCCCTAGAATCTCCACTGCCATGTGCAGTAAAGCCCTTTCCTTCGCAGCCCCCACTCTATGGAACAAGCTCCCTGTATCTGTCCCCTCAACTGACTCTCACCTCACCTTTAAACCCCATCTGAAATCCTGATTGCTGATGGAAGCCAAATGCTCTTGTCCACCCAGGTAATGCGTCTCCTCCTCTGTTTCTGAATCCCATCAGTCCCCTTCCCTGTTAAAGGTCCCACCCTTTCTGGGTGCACCTTTCACTCTATTTTTACTGGACTTTCTCCCTTCCTGGTCATGTTATAACACTTTTATTATTTGAGATCTCATGTCAATCTTCCCTGATTTTTTTTATCTCGGATGTGTACCAACCTACCCAATGCACTGTGTACCTTTACGCAACCATTTGTGCTAATCTATCTCCTAGTGTTGCTTTACCATTGTTGTTGAAATGCCTGCACTCCTTGTTATGTACCCTGTATTGTTTGTATTCATTGTGCCATCTTCATGGCCTGGGTTATGCCTGACTCTATGCACTGTGTACCTTTATGCAACCATTTGCATACAATCCCATCTCTTGTGTTGATTTTTGCCATGTTATTGATGCCTGTAATCCATGTTACATAATTTGAATTGTATGTACTCATTGTGCCATCTTCATTGCCAGGGTCATGCCTGAAAACGGTCCATTTGATCAGTACATCCACCTGGTAACCAGAGACATAAATAAAAATAAATAAATAAATAAATGCATAGACCGAACAGTGCATTAATAGCTGAGATAATACTAATAAGGAGCACTTGAAACAAGCTATAAATTGCTAATGAACTTATTCAATATGCAGCATAGAAAGAGAACTTAGGGTACAGTTAAACTCTGAAATAAATAATTCACAGTTGAATATATGTTGAAACTATGCTCTCTAGACAGTGAGTATAAGCAATGAAAAATTCCATACAGTAGGTAACCAGAGCTTACATATAACTGAGTGCAACTGCGAAGGTTAAATGAATGCAAACAGGAGAATACCATGTAAGATCAGTCCCCAGTGGGAAGGGAACAGAAGAAAATAAATAACACTCACTCACATATAGCAGCAACTGGTAAAGGTACTTAAACTGGTTGGACGTGTGGAATGTACAAACCAACCTCAACAGTACAAGAGAGAAAAAATACATTTCACTCAAAAAAGTTCAACCCTCTTCAAAACCATTGACCATGCCTCTTTAGGGTCACCCTGCTGCGGTCAGAACTGCTGACATTTTGTTGCCCATTTGCCAGCATCAGACAGATCTGTGAACAAACACCACACAGAGTTTTGATGGAAAAAGAATCACATGTGTAGCATTTAAATCCTTAAAGATCACGTGCAATGGTTTTTACATATTGTTAATAAAAGCTTGAAAAAGTTTGAATTCAAGTCCCTGTGTCACAATTAGTGTTTTCTGAAAATGTCATGCTGTTTTGTTTTGTGGTTTTCTTTAAATCAGCATTTGTTAACTTGCTTTGCAGTGGTTGAAAACAGTGGACTTATTTCTGTCCCTCTCAGGCAGGCTTGGAGAGCAATGACATCATCTTGGAGTAGCTTGCTGCTTCAGATTCCCAATCAGAGCAGCAGTCTGTAGAGGTAATGGTTTGCTCTCCAGGTTTCGTACAAACCCAGTCTCTGGTTTGTGTTTAGATGGATTAGCTTAAAATCTGTTATTCTCTTCTTATAAAAAGTCAATCATTTGAGTTTCAGTGCTGAACTGAACTAATGGAAATCTTTCTCTGTGAGAGAGCAGCTTGTCTGTATCACAGCTGTAAGTTCTTTCTTATCAAAACTCTGATTTTTTTCTAACTATATAACACAGGGTCGTTTAATGAATATAAAATAAATCTACATTTTTTTCATTCATAGAAACAGTTTGTCTTTGATGTGGCCTTCATGAATACATTCTTTCTTGACATTTGTTATGCCACTCACCAAAGACGGAAGAAATTTGACGGAGATCCTAGTTAACCAATAGCTTACTTCCTCATATTCTCTCCCCACTAGAATTGCCTTATGTCTGCCCCATGCATTCATGAATTCCCCCACTGTTTTTGACCCCATGACCTCCTCAGGAAAGCCGTTCCATGTGTCCACCACCCTCTCTGTGAAATAATACTTCCTCATGTTGCCCCACAGCTGTTCCCCCTCTATCTTCAAATTGTGCCCCCTTCTTCTTGCACATCTCTTTTTCTGAAAAATGCTACCCTCTTGAGGTACTTGAAAGTTTCTATCATGTTCCCCCTCTCCCTCCTTTCCTCGAGGATATACATATTAAGCTCCTTTGGTCTCTCTTTATATAGCTTCTGATGCAGACCCTATACCATTTCAGTTGCCCTCCTCTGGACTGCCTCCATCCTGTCTATGTCCTTGCGTAGATGAGGTCTCCTGAACTGCACGCAATACTCCAGATGGGGTCTCACCAACTATGTGTACAGGGGGATAACAACTGGTGATGCCTCTCCCTATGCATCCCAGTATCCCCCCAGCCCTCCTTACTGCCTTCTCACATTGCTTGTCTACCTTTAGGTTGTCTGATATGAGTACCCCCAGGTCCCTTTCCATTTTTGTTGTCATTAATACCTCCCCCCCAATGTGTACTCTTCCCTTGGACTTTTGTTTCCCAGGTGAATTACTTTGCACTTCTTTGCATTGAATCTGAGCTGCCATATATTTGACCATTCCTCCAACCTTGCCAAGTCCCTTCTCATCCTTTCCACCCACCCCCCTTGTGTATCAACCCTGTTGCAGATCTTTGTGTCATCTGCAAAGAGGCATACTTTTCCTTCCAGACCCTCCACAATGTTGCCTTAAAGACATTAAAGAGGACTGGTCCCAGTACTGAACCCTGCAGTACCCCACTAGTAACTCCCCTTTTTTCAGAGTGTACACTGTTTACTATTACCCTCTGTGTCCTGTTGTCCAGCAAATTTGTTACCCAGGCTACCACCCTGGGACTCACTGCCAGGCTGGCTAACTTGTTTATTAATCTTTTGTGTGGGACTGTGTCAAATGCATACATACATAGATACATAGACAGTGTCGGCAGATAAGGGCCTATGGCCCACCCAGTCTGCCCATTTGAGCTTGTAAGTTCAGTTTATGTTTTCCTAGAAGTCTGTTGCCCCTTACCCCTGTCCTCCAGAATTCCTTTATGTCTATCCCATGCATTCTTAAATCCCGTGATTGTTTCAGCCCCCACCACTCCTCTGGCAGGGTGTTCCACTTGTCCACCACCCGTTCTGTGAAGAAATTCTTCCTCATGTTTCCTCTGAATCGTCCTCCCTCCAACTTCATCCCATGCCCTCTAGTCCTGGAACATCTTTTTCGCTTAAAAATAGTGTATTCCTGCACCCTGTTCCTCCCTGTGAGATACTTGTATGTCTCTATCATATCCCCTCTCTCCCTCCTCTCCTCCAGGGAGTACATGTTCAGTTCCTTCAACCTGTTTTCATAGGACTTGTGATGCAATCCATGCATCATCTTTGTTGCCCTCCTCTGAACCTTCTCTACCTTATGTCCTTACGTAGGTATGGTCTCCAGAACTGTACACTGTACTCCAGGTGGGGCCTCACTAGTGTCTTGTATAGCGGAATTATGACCTCCCTTTTCCTGCTGGTGATGCCCCTGTCTATACATCCCAGCATCCTATTTGCTTTACCTGCTGCCTTGTCACACTGTTTCCCTACCTTGAGGTCATCAGAGATGATAACCCCAAGATCCCTTTCCTGCTTGGTGCATGCTATATCCTCACCCCCAACTGATATATTGTGCCAGGGTTTTTGTGCCCATATGCATTATCTTGCACTTTTTGCATTGAATTTCAACTCACAAACCCCTGACCATTCTTCAAGTTTCTACAGGTCCTTCTCATTCTGTCTACACCCTCTGTGTGTCTACTCTGTTACAGAGCTTTGTGTCATCAGCGAACAGTGAAATTCTGCCTTCTAGGTCCTGTGCAATGTCACTGATGAAGATGTTGAATAGGAACGGTCCCAGCACTGATCCCTGTGGTACCCCACTGGTCACTCTTCCCTCTGTGGAGTGACAGCCATTTACCACCACCCTCTGTGTCCTGCCACCCAGCCAGTTACCTACCCACCACACTACTGTCCTGCCCACACCCATATTCCCCAGTTTGTGTAATAGTCTTCTATGTGGCACAGTGTCAAAGGCCTTGCTGAAGTCCAGATAGGCCATGTCCACTGCCCTCCCCTGATCCACCTCCCTAGTCACCCAGTCAAAAAATTCAATGAGGTTGGTCTGACATGACCTCCCCCTGGTGAAACCATGCTGCCTTGGGTCCTGTAGTCCATTGACAGCCAGATGTTCCACCAATCTCTCCTTCAGTAGTGCTTTCATGATCTTCCCCACTACCGAGGTGAGGCTGACTGGTCTGTAGTTCCCTGCTTCCTCTTTGTTCCGCTTTTGTATAAGGGGACTACATCTGCTGTCCTCCAGTCTTTGGGTACCTCCCCTGTTTCCAGTGATTGGCTAAACAGGATAGCCAGAGATTCAGCCACCACCTCTCTTAGTTCTTTAAGGACCCTGGGGTGCACCCCATCTGGCCCCATTGCTTTATCAACTCTTATTACTTCCAGTTCCTTCGGGACCCTTTCTAGTGTAAAGGGACTTGTGTCCATTTCTGCACCATTCTCACCCCTTGTACTCCCTTCAGACCCATTACCCTCCTCTTCCTCAGTAAAGACTGAGCAGAAATACATGTTCAATATGTCAGTTTTCTGTTGTCATCCTCCACGCGGCCCCCATCCTCCCCCTTCAGTCTCACTATCCCTCCCTTTGTCTTTCTTTTTTCACGTACGTACCTGTAAAAGGTTTTGTCCCCTCTACCCACTGATTTTGCAATGTGTTCTTCTGTCTGAGCTTTGGCTTCCCTTACTGACCTCCCTGCCTCCCTTTGCTTCTCCTGGTACTTCTCCCTATCCCCTTCTGCCTGTGTCTTTTTGTATTGCCTGAATGCAATCTTTTTGGCTTTCACTTTCTTTGCTACCTCTTTGGAAGATCATAACGGTCTCCTCTTCCTTTTCCTTTTGCTAACCTGCTTAATGCATAATTCTGTTGTTCTTGTAATCCCCATTTTAAATACTGCCCACTGTTCCTCAACCCCTGATTCCTGTCCCATTCCCCTTAATGCCTCTTTCAAGTATCTCCCCATTTTCCCAAAGTCTGCCCCCCTAAAATCCAGGATACTTGTTTTTGTGTGGTTTGGTTCTGCTCTTTCTGTGATTTCAAACCACAATGACTAGTGGTCACTGTTCCCCAGGTGCTCCCCACTGTTGCCCCATCACACTGTCCCTGTTTGTGAGCACAAGGTCCAGTATTGCCTTCTGCCGAGCTGGTTCCATGACCAGTTGCTTGAGGAAGGCACCCTGAAGGGAGTCCAGGATAAATCTGCTCCTAGTTGATGCTGCTGCTGGGATGCTCCAGTCACGTCTGGAATATTGAAGTCTCCAACCAGTACTACCTCATCCTTGTCTGCCATCCTTTGGATGGCTAGCATCAGCTCCCTATCTGTTTCTTCCTCCTGGGCTGGTGGTCTATAGACCACACCTGTGTGGATGACTGTTCTCATTTTCCTTTCCAGCTTAACCCACAGTATCTCTCCCCAATTTTTTTTCTCCTGGATCTCTGTGGCCCTTATGTCATTTTTTACATACAGTGCCACTCCTCCTCCCTTCCTGCCTGCTCTGTCTCTTCTGAATATGTTGTAGCCAGGTATGGCCATCTCCCAGTCATGGTTATCATTACACCAGGTTTCAGTGATGGCCACAATGTCCAGGTCTGACTGCACCATGACAGCCTCCAGATCTTCCATCTTGTTGCTAAGGCTCCTGGCATTTGCACATGGCTTTCCATGATTTGACCTCCCTAGACTGTTTCACTGTTCTACTCCAGCCCCTTCCTTGATTGTCCTTTATCCCTGGTTCTCCTTGCTGTCTGTCCTTCTGCTGAATTTTGCTCCTTTTCTGCCTATCCACCTCTTGAGCACTAATCTCCATCTTTTGCACACTGCTTTGCAGAGATAGCCACTCCTCTGGTTCACTGGTTCCACTGCTAGCTGTGGGGGGTGAGCAAGTAGGTACCCTCCTTGCTGGCCTGCCACCCCCTTTGCTAGTTTAAATGCTTGTCAGTGTAGCATTTAAACTTATCATTGAGTGCTTGATTCTCCAGGATGGATGCAGGTCAGTCAGGCTTGAACAAACCTCCATCCCTCCAGGTGGGTCCTCAGTCACCAATGAATCCAAACCCTTCTCACAGCACCAGTTCTTTAACCATGAGTTAAAATTCCTGGTGCATGCACTCCATGTTTCCTTGCCTCTCGCAGGTAGTACTTCTGAGAAAGTGACAGAAGTAGCTACTTGCTTGAGACCCTCCCCCAATTTCCTAAACTCTTCCTGAACTTCCTTTGGCTCCCATTTGCCAGGTCATTAGTACCTAGGTGGATATGACATCCAGCTCACCCTTCCGTCTTGCCTTCCCAGTGATCCCCAGGATCTTCCTTCCATCCCTCCATGCCGTGGCACCTGGTAGGCACCTCACCTCCCTGTCCTCCCCCTCCTGTGTTCCTAGCTGGATCCCTCTTATGATGGAGTCCCCCACCAGGTTTCGCTTCCTCCTCCTCTGGGGTCCACTGCTTTCCCCGCTGAGGTCACCTCCTTGGCTAACCTCCACATCCTTTCCTTCCACTTCTCTGGGTACCTCTATTTGGTTGTCCTCATTTGCCAGTGTGGCATATGAGTTCTTGAGTAGAATAGGATCTGGGATGTGCCTCTGCCTGACTGCTCTAACCCTCCCTGAGCCTACTGTCATCCAAGTGCTCCTCGTTCTCGGCGTCCTTTGAGGCAGTTGCATTGGACTGGGTGGTCTCTGGATAGGGGTGATGGTACTCCTGACCCAGTTTACTTCCACTCTGAGTCTGGCACCTCATCCCACAGTCCAGAGAGATGCATGCAGATAGGGCAGCACCTCAGTGTCCAGGTCTGCCTGAAAATGGCTGCCCCACAGCCACTGCATCGTACCACTCCCCACATTATACTGCAATTCCACTACTTGTCTGCTACTGAAGCTCTCCTAGTTCCCTTTTTATTAATTTACTGTCCTAAAAATCCTGCCACTGATCCTCAGATAATTTTCTTTAAAAAAAAAAAAAAGAAACCAATAAATAAATGAGTCAAAACACTTGTCGTGCTGAGGGTGGGCTTCTTCCCCTATGCCCTCCTACTTCACACCCTTACTATACCCTGTGTTTAGCTCCTGTCAATCATATTTAACAGGGCATATAATTAAGAGTTGGGAAAGGATTAAACACAGCACAGAATTACACCACCACTATGTTTTAAATTTTCAACAGCCCAAAAACAATTATAAGTAAAGACAACAAAGAAAGTACAATGTCACTAAAAGCCCACAATCTAAGTTTAAAAGAAAAATAGCAATTACCAGTTACTCTAAAGCATTGAATTGAATATGTTTCCTTCCTACCCCTTCTGGCTTCTTCTGAGAAAATAAAACTCTACTTGCTACCTCAACTCTGACTAAGCCCCACCTCCAGTTATCACGTAGCTGAGGTCAGAGGCCAGACAATTAACACCCTTCACCCAATTACAGGGCAGTCAGACAAGCCAAGATAAAATTTGCAGCAATTAAAGACAGCACACAATTACACCACCAGTATGTTTTAAATTTTCAACAGCCCAAAAACAATTCCAAGTAAAGACAACAAAGAAAGTACAGTGTCACTAAAAGCCCACAATCTAAGTTTAAAAGAAAAATAGCAATTACCAGTTACTCTAAAGCACTGAATTGAATATGTTTCCTTCCTACCCCTTCTGGCCTTGCTAAAGTCTAGGTAGACCATATCCACAGCCCCTCCCTGATCTACTACTTTGGTCACCCAGTCAAAGAAATCTATTAGATTCATCTGACATGACCTTCCCGCTGTGAATCCATGCTACCTTCGGTCCTGTGCCCTGCTGGCCTCTAAGTACCCAACAGGCCTTTCTTTCAGAAGTGATTCCATCATTTTCCCTACCACTGAGGTCAAACTCACTGGTCTTGAGTTCCCTGCCTCTGCTTTGTTCCCACTTTTGTGAAGGGGAATCACATCCGCTCTCCACCAGTCCTCAGGTACCACACCATCATCCCATGATTTGTTAAAAAGTGTAGTCAGTGGTGTCACTAGGTCTCCCCTTAATTCTTTTAGAATTCTGGAGTGAATCCCACCAGGCCCCATTGCTTTCCCCACCTTGAGTTTTAGGAGTTCTTTCAGGACCTTTTTCTTCTGTGGATGGACTGGTATCGACCCCCCTGTCCAGAGTGCTTCTATTGTTTGGTTTAGGTACCTCCCACTCGTCCTCTTTTGTGAATACTGAGCAAAAGTATTCATTCTGCCTTTTCACTGTCACCCTCTGCCTACCTCCCTTCCCCTTTATTAAGCCTCACTATCCCTCCCTTGGTCTTTCTTCACTCCTTAATGTACCCATAAAAGGTTTTATCCCCCTTCTTAACTGAGTTGGCTGTCTTTTTCTTGGTTTGATCATTCACTATTCTGACTACCTTCCCTGCTTCCTTCTGCTTTAACTGATACAGTTCTCTATCCTGCTCCTTCTGTGATTCCTTATACTTCCTGAATGCTTTCTTTTTCTCCCTAACCTTTCCCACCACCTCTTTTGAGAACCATAGTGGTTTTTTACTTCATTTTGTTTTGTTTATTTGCTTCACACAAAGGCTTGTTGCCTCTGTGATGACTGTTTTGATTTTTCCCCATTGTTCTGCCACCCCTCCTTCCTGCCCATTTGCTAGTGCATTTCTTAGGCACTCACCCATTTTGCCAAAGTCAACCCTCCTAAAGTCCAGTGCCCTCGCTTTTGTATGGCTTGGCTCTACGGTTGTGCTTATTGCAGACCACACTGTTTGGTGGTTGCTTGTTCCCAGATGGCTACTCACTTCTAAATTTGTGATCCTCTCTCCATCCCCATTTGAGAGTACCAGGTCTAAGATTGCTCCCTCCTGAATGGGTTCCAACACTAGCTGTCTGAGGCATGCCCCTGTAGGGCATCGAGAATGACTCTGCTCTTGGATGTGGCTACAGCAAATGTGCTCCAGTTAACATATGGCATATTCAGATCCCCCATTAACAATATCTCCCCTTTTTCTGCCATTCTAAGGATACCTTTTATCATTTCCTTGTCCATTTCCTCCCCCTGAGACAGAGGTCTGTATACAACCGCCGTGTGGATTGTGGTGCCATTTTCTGTCTCCAAGGTGACCCACAGTGCATCCACTCCTCTGTGTTTATGCTTTAATTCTGTTGCTTTGATCTCTTCTCTTATGTGGAGAGCTCTTCCTCCTCCTCTTTTACCCTCCCTGTCCCTTCTGTAGATTGTGTACCCTGACATGTTGACATCACAGTCATGGTTCTCCATGTACCATGTTTCTGTGACTGCCACAATATCCATTTGCCCCTCTTCCGTCAAGGCCAGGAAGCTTGTTACCCAGACTATGGGCATTGGTACTCATCACCCTCCATTTTTGATGGCCTTACCCCTTTTAGCCCCATCTCTGCCCTTACTGCCTTTGCCTTTTTCTCCATTTACTCCTGTCCTGCTCCCTATCGACTTCTCTACCTTGGTGTTTATTTCACTAATAACCCTGTTTTGTGGGGAGAGGTTGGAAATTGCCTGCTTCTTATCAGTGCCTCCCCCCTTGGCTAGTTTAAAAGCTTGCCAATGAAGCATTTAAACCTATCACCTAAGATCCTGGTTCCCATCCCGGACAGATGCAGACCATCGTGCCAGTATAGGCCTATATACCTCCAGGTGGACCCCCAGTCCCCAATGAAGCCAAAACCCTGTGCTCTGCACCAGTTTTTCAACCATTCATTGAATTACTTGGTACAGAGTACCCTAGTCTTACCCATGTCATAGGCAGACAGCACCTCTGAGAAGGTTACCATGCATGCTATTTGTCTAAGGCCCCTCCCCAACTCCACAGACTCTTCCAGTACTGCTCTGATCCCATGTCCAGCTAGGTCATTTGTCCCTAGGTGGACAATGACATACAGCTCCCTCTCCCGTGCAGCTGCTCCCACAATCCTGAGGATTTGTTTCCTGTTCCTCCAAGCCATGGTGCTGGGCAGGCACCTTACCTCCCTCTTCCCTCCCTTCCCCAGTTCTACCCCCTGACAACTGAATCCCCCACCAGGAACTGCGTCCTTCCCCTGTGGTGCCCAGGCCACCCTCCTGTGGGTCTCCCTTGTGGAGGTTCCCAGCATCCTCCTTGGTCTCCACTGCGGGTGCCTCCATTGAGGAACCACGCTTTGCCAGAATGGCGTATGAATTGTGAAGAGGTACAACTGGAGGGATGCACCTCTGTTCCACCACTCTCACCCTCCCTGAGCTCACTGTGGTCCAACCGCTCCTCTTTCTTGACAATCTCTGAGGCAGTGGTGGCAGCCCAGGTGTTCCCAGGGTAGGGGAAGTTTCCCTACTCCTTGCCAGGTCAGCCTGGAGATGGGCAACCTCCTCCCTCAGAGCGGAGAGTTGCCTGCAAATAGGGCAGCATCACAGCCTCCAGAATGTCCCCCAGAAAACTGCTGCCCTACAGCCAGTGTATTGCACCACTCCCCACATATCTCTTTCCCTTCCTTTTTAATATATTTTTTTGTCTTTTTTGTTAATGTGTGCGAGTGTTTACCCTCTATGCAGTATGCTGGGCTGTTAAGGATATGACAGTTGTATGCCCTGTGCCCTCTTGGGTTTATATTATGGCCTTCCGAGACAGGGCTTTCAGTAGCCAATTGTCTAAGTAAGGGAAGACATAGAGGCCCTCTCTTTGGAGGGCACCTGCCACCAAGGCAAAAAATTTGGTAACTTACACGTGGTGCAGAGCACAAACCAAAAGACAAGACACAGAATTGGTAGTGCAAGCCTTGGAGCATGAGATGCTGGTATTTCCTGTGTGACTTATGAATCTTGACATGAAGGTGTGAGTCATTCATGTCCAGAGCAACCTTCCATCTCCTTTTGGTAAAAGGGGGAGGAGTGATTGCAGAGAGACTATTCAAAACGTTTTGTATTCTATGAATCGATTCAGTCATTGTAGGTGTAATTTGGGCCTTAGATCCCTGGTCCATTTTGGGACCAGAAAGTACCAAGGATAATAGCCCTGGTTCTGTTCTGAAACAGGGACAGGTTGCACAGCCCACTTGGAGAGGAGGTTCTGAACCTCCTCCAGCAGGAGGGTAAGATGTCAAGGGGAATATCTGTTTGGCATTGGGGGGGGTTCACTGGAGGAACAGTAAGGAGCTCTAGGGCCTTACCGTGCTGAACTACCTCCAGAACCCAAGCATCGGTTGTTATCTCCCTCCACTTTTGTAGAAGAAGGGAGATTTGGCCTCCCATCAAAACTTCCTGAGGCAGTGAGGCCAGAGGAAGGGGAGGGGAATCAGAAAGTACCGGGGTGATGGGGTGCTGGTAATGGTCTAATCTTCTGTAAGTCTGGCATGGGCAGTAGGAGGCAGGTTTGCAGCTTAGGAGTTGGGAGACTGAGGTCTCTGGGAACCATGTCCTGGGCCTCTTGAACAGCCCCTGCCTGGATGGATGGGCATTGTGCTTGCAAAAAGAACCTCAATCCCTTCCCTGGGGTTTAGGGTTCAAAGTATGCAGGAATCTCAAAGTCATTTTGAGGACTGTAAATCCCTCAATACATTTCCTACATCACTGCCAAACAATTGCTTCCCTTATCATATCAGGTCACGCCTGCATTAAAAATGACTATACAGCTGGGGGGGGGGCAACCTGGAGGTTAGATCCCATTTTATTTAACAAAGAAGACTTACTGACATGATTGCATAGCAAAATCAAGGGGTTTTGTGGACTAAACAAGGGGACAGTGGAAGACTCCGGGGTGTTGTGGGGCATTTTAAAAATTTTTATAACGGGAACGAGCCATCACCTTTGCAGCAAAGCTCAAAAAAGAGAGTAAAGGCCGGCCCGTCAGCGCAGCAGTAGTGCTACCACTCACAGCGCCGGTGACCCGAGTTCAGAAATGAGCTTGGGTCATTGAGGCCAGCCAGGGGGGAGAGGTTTGAGCATCCTAACAGATGCTCTCCTCCTCTGGGAAGGGAGGCAGTCAGCTCTGCTACATTACTGCCCCCCCCCACCCATAGCTGACTGTGACAGGACTGAATAAAGCCCTGTCCCGTTTGTTACGCAGAAAGAGTTAAAATGCAAGGATCTGTTCTGTCCTCTCCTTTTCTGTCTCTTATCTGTCTTGTTGCACAACCAAATGTGTTCATGAGACCTAGGAACTGATCATTCCAACGGTCTTTGTGATTCTCCGCCTCTCGCTGTCTCTCTGCCTTCACTTGCTGTTTCTGTCTTTTCTTCCCCCTTGCATATCTGTGGTTATAAAATATATGTGACTCTTTGTGTGAAACTGTAAGTGACACTGGGATCCCTTTGTTTGAAATGTATATAGTTATACTGCTGAAATGATTGCAAAAAGCTATTTTTAATTTAGGGGGTTAACCTGAGATGCAGATTGAGCTCCTCTCAGGCTTGTTTGTAAACTCTTTTGCAGAGCTGTCAGCAGGAGGCCAGATTGGGTCACTGTTCTATCTGCAAGCCTGCTCTTTTTTATACTTTATTAATGATTCTTATGTATCATACATCAATTTCAAGATAGACATATACAGTTAAATTTATAACAGCATTCCTACATTTACCAAGCTGAACTCCCAAATGCTAATAAATTAAAATAAGAAAGGGACAATAAAATTAAAAAAATTAAAAAAACAATTAACTGTGGGTCTGTTATATATACTCAGTCCATTTACCTCTGCATTGCAGTACAAACTATTTTCATTGTTCACTCTTTAATTAATTAATTCAAAGACAAAGAATACATTTAGTTGGAGACCTGAGTCTATAGACTAGGGGCCCGTGGGACATAGTATGGGCCTTGTACCGTGTCTTTATACCTACATGTGATGAGGGAGACTCTCATACAGATCCAATCTGTTCCATTGATTCTGATATTTATCCATCTGTTGTGAGAGGCTAAATGTGAGTTTCTCTAAACGTTGTATGTGAGTAACCATCTATACCCATTCCACATCAGTGGGGAGGGGCCCTACTGCAACCGTCTTTTTGTTATCATTTTTACAGCAGCAATTGTTAAAATAGTCCACAGATACCTACCGTCCCGTCTCCTCACCTCTCTTGGATAGAGCCCCAGAATCACATTCTCTGGTCCTATCTGAGCCTGGATTCCAAATATGTCCCTTAGGTGCTGTTGCACTTCTGTCCAAAATGTGAGTGGTACCGGACAGGCCCAGAAAATATGGGCCTGCAAAACCGCTGCCTCACCACAACTTCTCCAGCATGAGGGAGGAACACTGGTGTCCCTCTTTGAGACCTGCACAGGAACCAGGAAGAATCTCATTCAGAGCTTCTATCCAAATTCTTTCCAAATGGGGGAAGAAGATGCACGCCATGTGTTTCCCCCACACCTGGACCCATTGTTGTGCATTAAGAAGGACACCAAGGTCCGCCTCCCATTTGCTCTTCACATAATCTGATGAGTACCCTTGATCATTTATATAATTGCCATATAATAATGAGATGGCCTTTTCTCCCCTGGAAGACCTCCATATGCTCTGAAATATTGATTGACCAAAAACATATAACAACCTCTCCTACTGAGTCCTTAGTACGCTATTAATATGGTTTCTTAACTGGTAGAACTGGAGTCTGTCTCCCTCCCTCCCCCCATACAAACCTCTTCTGTGCCAACTCAAAGGAAGTCACTGAGCCCACCTGCAATAAGTGGACCGGGGAGGTGACCACTCTTTTAGTTGTTGTTTAAACCAGTTATCCTGTATTGGGGTGGGGGTGGGGGTTCTGGATAATTTATTCACCACGTATATTGCCAAAGGAGAGCCTTAGTTTGCCCTCTAGAAATTCTCCTCCTCCAGCCCTCTAGTACTGCTCTAGTACCAGAGAACCTAGACTAACAGAGCCTCAGTTGTGTAGTCTGGAACAAGATAGCCCTAAGTGTCAATGCCCCATGCCCCTCCAGATCTATCTGCTTCCACTCAGAATTATATTGTATATTACTGCAAAGCAGGGCTGTCCTCATCTGTGCTGCCACCCAGTAGCCCTGCAGGTTAGGAAATGCCAGCCCCCCCTGGGATTTGGGGAGAAAAAGAGTTTGCTTCCTAACTCTAGGTCATTTTTTGCCCCCATAGAAAAGTGAAGAATAATCTCTGTCCCTTCTCCAGTTCCCTGAGGTACCACACAGGGCATGCACTGAAAAAGATATAATAGGTGGGATAGTGTGTTCATTTTGAGGGAGTGAATGCGAGCATAAATAGAGAGTGGGAGCAGTGACCACCTCTTAAAAACTTGTTTTCAGCTGTTTCCGAAGACGGCTGTAATTTAAATTGTAGAGCTGTGAGGATGTGTTCCAGAGTACAATCCCCAGGTATTTCATGGATGGCAATTCCCAATTCATGGGGAACTGTTGTTTGATGTTCAGGGGGACTTGGCAGTGGAGGATTAATAACGCTATCTTAGTTCTATTTAATGTATACCCTGCTAGGATGGAGAATTCAATTCAATCTGAACTTCACCCTGCCTACCTTTCTACCCTTCCTGTAATTCTCTTCTACTGTTTTTATAAATTGCTCCACAGTTTATATAAATACTGCTTATGTTGCTCAGTTTGTCATTCACCTGAAGAAGGGACCTGTGAGGCCCCGAAAGCTTGTGTAGAATTCTATCCTTGTACAAGACTCTTGCTGGTCCAATAAAAGGTACCAAACCTTCCAGTGTCTTCAGTTTTCCCAGGACCAATATGGCTAGAATCTCTTTTTACCAAACAATAGGGAAGGTAACTTAGTGTCATTAATGTGGTCAATAATATGGACTGTTCTTCTCAGATTATCTTGTGCCTGTCTCCCTGGGACAAATCCAGTCTGGTCTAAATGTATTAGTTCAGGGAGAATTAATTGAATGCGGTGGGCCAGTATTGAGGTCAACATTTCGTAGTCATTGTTAAGAAGAGAGATGGGTCTATAGGAGCGGCAAAGTATGGGGTCCTTTCCAGGCTTGGGTGCAACCGATAACTCCGCCTGTGACCAAGAAATAGGGACTCTACCCCCTGCCCTAAAAATATCATTAAAAGTGTTGAGTAGCAGCAGGAACACTTCCCATAGAAACATAGAAGTTGACGGCAGATAAGGACCACAAGGCCCACCCAGTCTGCCCATCTCTTTTTCTTCCTTATGAATGTGCCATCGGCCTTTGGTCAATGGCCTATCTATTCATAGTTATCTGTATTGCTCCCTTATGCCTATCCAATGTCTGTTTGAAGCCCTGCACTGTATTCATATCCACCACTTCCTGAGGTAGGCCGTTCCATGCATCCACCACCTTTTCTGTGAAAAAGAACTTCCTCACATTACCCTTAATCGGCCTCCCTCTAATCTCATGCTGTGTCCTTGTGTCCTGCTATTTTTCTTATATTGAAATATGTTAGACTCTTTCACCTTGTTAATGCCTCTTAAGGTGTTTGAATGTTTAGATCATATCACCTCTCTCCCTCCTTTGCTCTAGGGTATACATATTGAGCTCCATTAATCTGTCCTCATATGTTTTCTGATGCAGTCCTTGCACCATTTTGGTTGCCCTTCTCTGGACTGCCTCAATTTGGTTAATATCCTTGTGAAGGTGCAGCCTCCAGTACTGCATGCAGTACTCCAGATGGGGCCTAACCAGTGTCTTGTAAAGAGGGATTATTACCTCCCTCTTACAACTTGTGATACCCTTACTAATACACCCCAGCATCCCTCTAACCTTACCTACTGCTTTAGTGGTCTGCTTGGATGAAGTCAGGTCATCGATGATGATGATGCCCAGGTCTCTTTCTTCCCTTGTGACTGCCAGCAACTCCCCTCCCAGTCTATAGGTGGCTTCAGGGTTTCTCTTCCCTATGTGCATGATCTTGCACTTCTTTGCGTTAAACCCCAGTTGCCACTCTTCCGACCATTTTGCCTGTTTATCCAGATCTCTTCTCATTCTGCCCACCCCATCTGGATCATCTACTCTATTGCAGATATTGGTGTCATCTGCAAACAGACAAACCTTACCCTCCAGTCCATCTGCAGTGTCACTGATGAAGATATTGAAGAGGACTGGCCCCAGGACTGATCCCTGAGGTACCCCACTTGTGACTTGCATCTCTTCTGACTGTATACCATTTACCACCACTCTCCGTTTTCTGCCTGTCAACCAGTCTGCCACCCAGTTGACCAACTTCTGACCCACCCCGAGCCTACCCAGCTTATTAATCAATCTTCTATGTGGAACAGTATCGAAAGCTTTGCTGAAGTCAAGGTAGGCGAAATCAGCTGCTCTCCCTTGGTCCACCACTCTGGTTACCTAGTCAAAGAAATATGTGAGATTAGTTTGACAGGACCTTCCTGTTGTAAACCCACGCTGTCTTGGATCCTGTGCTTGTATGGATTCCAGATGTTGCACTATCCTTTCCTTAAGGAGTGCCTCCATAATCTTGCCCACAACTGAGGTAAGACTGACTGGTCTGTAGTTCCTTTCCTCCTCCCTGTTACCACTCTTGTGGTGCGGGATCACATGAGCCCTTTGCCAGTCTTCTGGGACCTCTCTTGTGCTCAGAGACTCACTAAACAGTTCTGATGATGGCTCTGCTAGCTCCACCCTTAGCTCCTTTAGTACCCTGGGATGTATGCCATCAGGTCCCATTGCCTTGTCCATCCTGAGCTTATCAAGCTCTAGTAGGGCCCTTTCTTTTGTGAAGGGACTAGTGCTCACCTCACTCCCCCCTATGTCTATGGTGCTGAACTGTGGGCCCTGCCCTACCTTCTCTTCAGTAACTACTGAGCAGAAGTATCTATTTAGGATAGATGCTTTTACATGGTCCTTCTCCTCACATGCCCCCTTATCCCCTTTGATCTTAGCAATACCCCCTCTGGACTTTTTCCTTTCACTAATATATCTATAGAAAGTTTTGTCACCTTCTTTTACTGTTTGTGCTAGTGTTTCCTCAGTTTGGGACTCTGCCTGCCTTACTGCCTTCCCTGCTTCCCTTAGGGAAGTTTGGTATGCCTCCCTATCTTCATGCCACTACATTCCCTTATATTTCCTGAAGGCCAGCCTTTTGGCTCTGACCTTGTCTGCTACTGTTTTTGAGAACCAAAGTGGTTTCCTTCTTCTTTTGCACTTCCTTTTCTCTCTAACACAATGGGATGTTGCTTCAAGTACTGCATCCTTAATGCTTGCCAACTTTGTCTGTACTCCCGCACCTGAATTTTTTTTGCCAGGGCTAGCTTAACTCTGTTGGCCATCTTATCAAAGTCAGCTCCTCTGAAGTCCCATATTTTTGCCTTGCAATGGGCTGATTTAGTCCTAGTGGCCAAACTGAACCATACCATGTGATGGTCACTGGCCCCCAAGGTGACCTTCTACCTGGAGATCTGTGATCCTTTCCCTGTTAGTCAGTACTAGATCTGGGATAGCCCTGTCTCTTGTGGGTTGTTGTACCAGTTGTTTGAGGCCCTCCCCCTGCAGGGAATCCACTATGTATCTAGTTCTGGCAGATGTTCCTGCTGCTATTGACCAATCTCTATCTGGCATATTGAAGTCTCCCATTATCAAACCATCCCCTTTAGCTGTCATGTTTTGCATATCTTCTAACAGTAGTGTGTCTATGTCCTCCCCCTGGTCTGGAGGCCTATAGGCAACCCCAGTTCGTATGGCTGTCCCATTTCCTGTTTCCAGGGTGACCCACAGTTCTTCTGGCTCCTTATGTGTATTCTGAATTTCTGTAGCTTTGATATTTTTATTGACATAAAGGGCCACTCCACCCCCCTTTTGCCACCGCGGTCTCTTCTGAACAGTACATAGCAGGGTACTGAAGTCTCCCAAGTGTAATTACCGGTGAACCATGTCTCGCTAATGGCTACTATGTCCAGTTTAGCCTCTGTCATTATTGCCTGCATGCGAGCATTTGTGTGCATGAGTTTCCATTGGCCAGATTTCAGTATGTTAGTTGTTGGGCGAGGTCTGGCATTTCCCCTGTGCGTTGTATGGGGAGCCGGACCTTTTTTCCTTACCTGGTGATGCAAATGAACTACAAACATGCTGAACTCCTGTTTGATCACTAGCTGAGGGGGGAGGGGTGTTCTGCCCATTCGATGTATCGGATGCTGCACCCCTCTCCCCATTTGCTAGTTTAAATATTCTGCAAAGATGTCAAACTTCTGCCCTAATGCACTGACTCCCTCCTTAGTCAGATGCAGTCCATCGAATTTAAAGAACTTTCACCCCTAAAACTGTTGCCAGTTACCTACAAATGTGTGTCCTTTTTCCTGACACCAGCCCTTGGCCACATCTTTAGCTCCCCTATCACCCCTTCTGTGATCTTTTGTCCATCTGCCCCCCCTCTCCCAGACTAGCAGGATCTCGGAGAAGGAGATGCCGGACAAAATGGATGATAGCTAGTCATCCAGCCTGGTCAGGTGTTCCTTGGTCTCCACAACTGACCGGCTGGTGAGATCGTTAGTCCCTATGTATACCAGGACATCAGTGTTTTCTCCTGCTTCCTGTACAGTTTTAGCAATGCAGTCAGTGTCTCTCCATGCTGATGTACCTGGGAGACATCTGACCATTACCCCTGGCTGGAGATAGGTATCAACTCCCTGAATCATGGAGTCTCCTATGATCAGAAGCTTTTTGGATTTTGTTTTTGATTTTTTTGTTTTGGTTCCTGTTTTGGGTCAGTTTTGTTGTGCTAGTATCTGTGCTGCAGTATCCTGCTCTGCAGTGTCCTCTGCCCCTTTGTTTGATTTCAGAGATAGAGGCAGATACCTGTTTGTAGTTTTTATATGGTTTGTGGAGGTGATATGTTGGAGAGCACCAAGTGATGGGGCACCCAATTTGCCCCTCCTGACCACCTACCAACCTCCCGGATCAACTACCCTCTGCAGTCAAGTGCTTCTGTTGGATGTTGGGAAATGGCAGGTGGTTCTTATAATATATTTCCTCCTGAATATGCGATTTGAGGCACGAGCTCTCTGCCCATGCTGCCTGGAGCTGAGCCCTTAGATCTCCAGTGGCTCAGCATGTGGACAGTGTCCCAAATCCTGTATAACTGCCCTTTTGAAAAGTGTCCCGCAGTACCTGCAGTTAATAATATCCATTCCAGATAAGTTGCTGGGTTTATAACCTGGTCAGAGTAATTAGAAGCAGAAAAATGAAAGCACAAGTTTGATTTTGTGTTTTGTTTGTTTGTTTTTATATAACTTGTTATAACAAGTTAAATTACTTGAGCCCCTGTAAATGAGGTCACTGTGTGGATACCCTCCGATCCTCCCCTTCCTGTTTTGCTACAGGAAATGTCATGACTGTGCTACCCTATAAAAGGAGTGTAGTGTGGGGTGGTTGGGGATGGGGTGGGTGGTTGGGCCCTTCCCCTGCCAAAAAAGAAGAACCATGGACGAAAGAAACAAGTAGGTAAGAGCAGCAACAAATGCAGTAGCCCTGAAAGCTTATCCTAATGATAGATAAAACTGTAAAACCTGTAAAGCACAACCTGTAATAAATTCACAGCAGATATACCCTGTAAGAAACACTTTGCTACAGAGAAAAATAAAGCAGTAACAGAAGATATACCTTGCAAAAGACAATTTGAATCAGAAGATTACAGCAGTAATCTGTAAGCACACACCTGTAGGCACACTCCGTAATAATGCAACAGAAGGTATACCCAACAACAACAATTTGAATCAGAGAAAAATACAGCAATAAAATGTTAGCAACAAACAATCCCTGTGAGTACAAAATAAAATAATAATACACAGTAAATCTGCCTAGCCAAAAGAAGCCTTAATCCTTTTCCTTGCTCTGGTAAGGTTCTTTGCTCTGTCTTTATAAGCAACCTAGAAGAAAAGAGCTCAGGTGAAACTAGGTGCCTTTGCCAGCAAACCTAGTTTTGGCCCCCTAAAAGGTTTATAAAATTTGGCCGGCAGCCCATCACTATCAGGGCATTTACCCGTTTTAAGCCTAGATACCGCTGCCACCAATTCCCCTGATGTAATCGGCAGCAGAAGAGCCTCCTTCTGTTGTTCTCTCAACTCTGGAAGAGAGACATGAGAGAGGAACTTCATCACCCTCTTGTGATTGGGATTTGGATCTGCTGCATAAAGTTCCTGGTAGTATCCCCTGAATGCTTTTGGTATTCCAGGTATTGACTTCACTATCTGCCGTGTGCTAGGATGCGGAATCCCTGATGTGATTGCTCTAGCTGGTTGTATTCGCAGTCTATTAGCAAGGAGTTTGAGCAATCGAGGACCTCCCTCATAATAACTCTGGCACAGAAACAAAAGCTTCTGCTCCACATAATAATCCAGGAGCCCATTTAATTCATTTTTAAGTTTCAAAAGATCCATAGCTCTATTTTTGTCTATCTTAATTTTTTGAAGGGCCTCTAGAGAATTAATCTGTTCCTTTAAGTGCAGGCTCCTATCCTATCTCTCTTTTTTCTTGCTAGCAAGTGTTATGAATTTCCCTCGCAAGACTGCTTTGGCAGCATCCCACAACACTGTAGCAAACACCTCCTGTGAGGCATTTTTCTGTAAATACTGCCTGTATGTTTCCTGAATTTCCTCTTTCACTTTTGGGTCCTGCAGCAGTGACACATTCAAGTGCCAAAAGGAGCTTCTGGGGGCGTCCAGCGGTTCTTTTTTTTTGTTTGTTTCATATGTTTATTAGTTGACAGTTGCCCATATACAATTCCTAGCCAACAGCTATAAATAATCCATATATCACAGCCATATTCATTTGCCATGACACTTTGATATTATAACATTTCAGACTTCATTAAAACATTACTGTCCATTTTTCTTTTATTTTTAAGTATCCCCCCCTTTAACCCACTAACCCAATAACCTCTAACAATTAACCATTAACTCGGTCTGTGTCCCCTCTTTCCATCTCTTCCCCATCTTACATGTCCAGCGGTTCTAAACTAAGAAAAATGGGGACATGGTCTTAGATAAGGAAATCCCTGTACCACATATCCTTAACTATGCCCATCTGTTCTTTTGGATGTAGAAAATGATCTATCCTCGAGTAAATTTGATCTGCTGCAGAATAGTAAGTGTAGTCCCTGCGGTGACCAAAGATCTGCCTCCATATGTCCACTAGTCCCATCTCTCCCAGTAGCCTATGCAAGCCTGCGCTGCAAAGAAACTGGCAAAAACATTTTGTGAGAAACAGGATGTCTCTTAATCAGTTCCCAGGCAAAGACTTATAAAAAGAAAAGCAATACTTTTGCTGGGGAGAGAGTGAAACTTGGAATTAGAGATACTCTCAGATGAAAGATTTTGTTTTCTCTGTTTGTACTGCCTTTGTACATAGTTATACTAAATAATTTTTATTCTTTATTTTACTGTTATTGAAAATAATAATAAAACATTACTTGTGAATTTTACAACTACTCCTTTTCTTCCTATGCTTCCTGACCTGTGCCTCGATGACACTGACCACAAGTGGCAGTTCAGTTGGGAGCAGCTTGTGGGTGGGATGACGTGTGCTGTTGCCATATGTGCATGCGTGCGTGTGCACCCTTGCTGCTGCTGATGTCCTGGGGGACAGGCAGTAAAGAGCAGCAAAAACCCTGGCTGGCAGGATAGTACCAACTGCTCACAGGCCCTGCACCTGACTACCCAAGCACCACCTCCACTAGACTGGATCCATTCTACGGTGGCATGTGGGGCAGTCTCTGCTGTCCCTGCCAGAGGCAGTTAAGCTCCGGGGAACTTCTGAGGTAACAGTAAGTACTGGGGGACACAGTGGGGCTGAGGCAGCTGAGTAGAAGGGGGCTGACCAAGGATGCAGTGGCATAAATAGCAGTAGCTGAAAAAAGGAAAAAAAGAGTAGGCCGGCCCGTTGGCACAGCGAAAAGATTTACCACTGTAATGTGGGCGACTTGGGTTTGAGAATGGACTCAGGATGCCCAAGGGCTGTCCGTGGGTGGGGGTGAAATGAGCAGCCATTGCATGCTCTCCTTCCCCCCGAGGGGGGTGGGGGGTTGACTGCCTCCAGTCCGGTGCTCCCAGGTGACCACAGGTCGCATCATTACTGGAGCACTGGAGAGCATCGCTCCTCAAGGGGTGTGTCAGATGCATGACATGGTTGTGTTGTGGCATCTGCCTTGACACGACCATGAAAAGAAGAAAAATGGCCTCTGGCGTGCCACACGATGCCTCCCACTCATCGCAGACCCAGTGGTCTCCCCAGTGCCTCCATAATAGAATCCTTCGGGGCTACTGTGGGGGCTCTGGTGGCTCCACCCTGGGGGGTAATAAAGGGGGCACTACGTTTGGGAAGGATCCCCAGTCCGGTGGCGGTGGCAGGGGCAGCTGAAGGGGAGCCACTGGATGAAAAAGCATAGTAAGTAAAAAAAAATAATTAAAAAAAGAGTAACACTCAAATGTTGTCGCTGGTAAAACAGATAGCTGACCTCAAAAAAGAACTCAAAATAAGATTATGATGCAGGGAAGTATTATCCCTTAACCAGGCGATGAACAGCACACAATGAAGTCACTAGTGACCTCTACGCAAATAGAAAGAGCCTTTTCTTATCAAAAGGCAAGATATTATGTACCTGGGAATAAATGTGGCTAACTGCTGTTTTACCAGCTTAAAAAAGAAGCGGTGCTCAGGCATACAGATCACATCTGAACCCGTGCAGGAGGAAACTCTGACAAAACAAAAAGACATAAATTCACAGTTTGCATAGTGTTATACCAAACTCTATATATCTGTTCCTAGCAACCACACTGCTACCCTGAGCTGATATGACCTTTACAGTGGGTTACCACAGCTCAGTGAGCAGGACAGCATTCAAAGATGCGTGGGACAGAGCAAGGGACTAGAAGAACTTATTACAAAACAGGAACTGCTGGCAGCTATGTGGAGGTTGGGGGCTTATCATCTGGGGCCAGTTAGGCTTCTGATAGAGCTGTACAAAATGATAGCCGCAGATCTCTTGGGGACTATGTATGAAACATTTAAAGCTGTATTTAAGGAGGAGAAACTTCCAAAATCCTTCACTTTTTTTGTAAATATCATTTTTATTAAAACATTTTTTTGAACATACCTACAGTTGACTGGTTCCAGCTCTCTATAAACATTATACATCATTTGAAATATGGTACATAGGCAGTACCTTGTGGAGAGGAGCCTCCAGTGTTCTTCTTAATTATACTCTTTAATATGACTAGGTATTAGTTTCATTAATGCCACAGACCCCTTGACACAGTGCGGGGTGTGGCAAAGTATACCAATAGAAATTTCCTTAGGTTTCCCTAGTCGTTATCATATAAGCATGGTGTTGAAGGAGCTCCAATACAAGGTGGTGGCCCTGCCTGACAATGCCCCCCAGGGGCGCACACCAACCCATTGCCCCCCCCAGCTAAAATCTATTCTACCTCAGGCAGCTGCTGGTCAGCAGTAAATATATGCTGTATCAGCGGCCGAGTTAAATAGCGGCAGTGAGAGGTCATGGTACAAATTCCCTATCATTGAGCATAGAGTATAAGATCCAGGTAGTCCATGTAGAGGTGCACTTCTCCTGCTGGTCATTGAGTTTATGGGTAATTTGTTCCATACAGTAAATTAGAAGGGTTATTGTCCACCAGTCTTTCAGAGTTGATATTCTAGGGGTAAGCCATGCTTTAGTTATTGCCTTTTTGGCTGCGGTAATAAGAATGCCTAGCAGGTAATGGATGTTAGGGCCTCTAAATTCTCTGGGATATTGTAATAAGATATATAGGTTCGCTGTTAGTTGGAGCTTTCTACTTAATGTCTCTTGGAGTTCTGCCTGGATTTGCTGCAAGAAGGGCTGTAGTCTTGGGCATAACCAAATCACTTGCATGTGGTGGGCAAGAGCCTTGTCACACCCCCTCCAGCAGCCGGCATCCCCACCATGGTGGAAGTGCTTGATAGTGGCTGGAGTTCTGAAGTACCTAATCAGCTGCTTCCAAGCACATTCCCTCCATTGATATGAGATGGTGACCCTGGCAGAGCCCTGATAGGCCTGTTGCCACTCTATCTCTGAGATAGGGATCACCAGCTCCTCTTGCCATTGAGTCTGTATAGTTGTGGTGAGTTCCTCATGTATGGTTAGAATGGGCTTGTATAAGGTTGAAACTAGATGTCCCTGGTCCAGTTTGCAGATCTGGATGATCAGTTCTGAAATCAGGGGAGGGTGCATCTCTGCTCTCCATGCCCCCTAGGTATGTAGGTTACTACAGTAGTGCCTAAGCTGCAGATATCTATAAAAGTCTGTTCTTGGGAGGCTGTATTCCTTCTGTAGCTCCTCAAAGGTCTTAAGTATACCCTGGGAGAGGATCTGGGACAAATATGTAAAGGAGTAATGTTCCCAGTCTTGGAATCTATGATCCCAAAGGCGGGGGGGGGGTTGAAACCCCAGCAGGGATAAGATAGGGAACAATAGAGCTAGGAATGGTATGAGATGAAGGGCCTTTCTAATAGAGGCCCATACCTTTATGTGGAACCCAACACAAGGCTTGGTGGTGATTGTGGTTCTAGGGTTGAATGTGGGGGAATTGAGGGATTGATAACAGGGTGAGCTGGGAAGTAGGTGTAACCCCCTTGTTACCCGGGGTTACTAGAATCCCAGTAAGACCTAGTGGTAGGCAGGGAAGGCAGCTTATGAAACTCCAGTTAAATGGGTTTCACACTGTCTCACTCTGTTCTCAGTCTCAGCTGAGACTGAGGGATGACATCGCCAATAGAACTTTCGCAGCTGCATGAGCCACATTGGAATCTGCAGCAAAGGGAGTTAGATAGAACGTTGGGAGTTTTGAAGTCAGTGCAGAAGTTTGTCTTCAGTGAGTGAAGAGTGAAGTTGGGAGCTTGCTGGTAAAGCAGCTCAGTGAAGGCTCTAGGAGCCTCAGCCCAGACAGAGGGCTACTCTTAAGTAATAGGGTGTGTGTCTCCACCTTAAAGAGAGACACAGAAGATTACTGAAGTGGTGGAGACCGCTGTCTTCGGGTCTCAGTGCCCCCCCCCTCGGGGGGGAAGGTTTCCCTGCAGATTCCTGGGGCAACCCCCTAGTTCTGCTTGTGGAGGAGAAGCTGCCTGTTCGTTCCAGTATTTATTTGGGAGAAAAGACGATTTGTGAGTCACCTGTGGGGCACCTGCAAGGCACCTGCAACGTAAGGGTGAGTGTCTGCTCTGGCTAAAAGGGCCTATGTTTTCACCCTGGGACTTGTGTGACAATGTGGGGATTGAACTACTAAATATTGGGAAGCCTAGAGAAATGGGCTAAGCAAAGTAAAAGTAGTTTCAAGTTCCAGAGTTTGTTTGGGATGCAAATAATATGTAGAGGTGATGTGACAGACGTCTACCCTTAATCTACATTTAAAAGTTCAGTACAGGAATTGTTCAGTTTCCAGAGAAATGGCCGGTATGGGCTGTGGGAGCTGGAGGTGGGTGGCCCCCCATCTTTAGTGACCAGGTCCACCTCTACAGATTTCTTCTGTGGATTTCTACTTTGCCTCAGACACTTGGCCAGTGATGGGGGAAGTACCCAGATGTGGGATTGTAAGGAAAATTCTCTATAAGAGTCGCAGACTCTAGTGTGGTTTGGGGAGCCACAACAGGAAAATTGGTTCATTCCTCAAATGGACTGCGGATCAAGCGGCCGGCGGGGGAGCCGGGCCAATGGGGAAAACCCAAGTGTGTACAAGTCGGGCTGTGTACCCAAAGCTGCGTGCAAGTCCGGGCTGTGTGCCTGGTGGGTTTAGAGCCTGAGGGCTGGAAATAGTGATAAAATGTTCTGTTGTCTCTAATCTGCATTACCAGGAAATGTAGCCCCTTGGGGGTCCGTCTATGCTTTGTTTGTTCAGCTAGGATGTGAATAAAAGCCACACTGAAGAATCCCATTCCTGGTTCAGGACATTACAGTTATTGCTTCCTGTGTTCATATTTACTTGGGTGCCCCTGCCCAGAGTAGCCAACCCTAGGCTCCCATGTGCCGAGTAACCTCATCCACCCCGAACCCAGTCCCCACCAGGTATTGCTGTCAGCTTCAACAGCATGCCACCTGTCATTTTGGCAAAAAGGCAGGGGTGAGGGGTTACAAAAATGGAGGCACCACTTTGGATTTTGTTCTGGGAGGAAGGTGCTCGGGCAAGGGGACTAGCATTTTGGCTATCTGGCAGTGGGTAGCCCAAAAAGCTGAAGCAGTTTCCCTAGTGTGTTGCTGTGTGCTGTGGATCTTGTGCTGCTGTTTAAAATGCCAACTGTTTACCAAGGAGCAGTAAAGCCAAAGAGTGTTCCCTTGTCCTGCATCAAAATAGTTTACAGCGTTTTTGCCTTCTTTAAAATGAACTGTGGTAAAGAAAAGTGTGGAAGACTAGGGGTAGCAACAGAAAAATTGTGCCCTGGACATTTGAAATGCTTTTAAAATGAACTGTGGTAAAGAAAAGTGTGGAAGACTAGGGGTAGCAACAGGAATATTGTGCCCTGGATGTTGGAAATGCTTTTTGAATTGACTGAGAGACTACAGTGTAAATGGCTATGTTAAATGGCTGAAATGTGCTCCCGCCGTGAAGTCAGTTGAGAAAGAAAAAAAGTCTCATTCTACAGTTTAAATTTGCCTGCTCGACGATCGCCGTGAGGAGAAGAGCCCTCGCGAGGAAGAAGAGGCTCATTTGCATGGCGTCGTGTGGTTGGTCAGGTTGCAATCAGTCCCGCCCCTCAGCCAGGTCTACAATGACTGCCCCAGCATTCGAGAAGGAGTGTGAGTGGAGTGCGTGTACTGGCAGTGGAGGAGCGTCGCGGAGTGTTAAAATCGTTGTAAACAGTTTAAAAATTGACTTTCTAGTTTAAAATCGGGCTCAACCCGCTAATTGATCGTTGAAATTGCAAGAGTGGTGGTTGAAAAGACGATTGGTAGGACTGCCCGCCCGTTTCTGTTCTGAGGCCTCAAAGAACTGGCTGCAGGCCGTTTTTCCCCATCGCAGCAAACTGCTACTGATAACAGTAAGTAACCACCTAAAAACTGCTCAAACAGTGATTTTCAGCCCTATGCCATATAAATGTGTGTGCAGCAGTGTAGTTGCTTTGCAAGTAACGACTGTGTAAAGTCCTGCCAGCAAGTGCAAGTCTGTTAAGCCATTGACTGTGTGCATAGTAATGAATTTAGCCTCAGTTTAAAGTTTGAAGCCAGAGAGAGACTGTGGGTTGTAGCCAATGTGCAGCACAGGCAATCCTGTGCTAAAAACCTGAAGCTTTAAGGGACTGTGAAAAAAAATAAATGTTACCAGCATGTAAAAAGTCTGTGGAAAATCCTGTAAATGTGTTTAAAGCAAGAATAGAGCAAGTTGTGCAGTTTGAGCAAAAGTTATCAGTAGTTTGTGTAAATCGGGTGCGCAGTGGCTTGACCCGGATTCTAAATGTTGATGCACAGGAGTGCTGCCGCCGCCATTACAGGGTGGGGTAGTAGCAAACACAGCAGCAGAGGAGCCATTTTACAGCTAAAGAGTGTGTTCAATAAAGTGGGACTTTCAGTTACAGTGAACTTTTGTTTGTTTTTCTGCAGTTATGGCCTCAGGACCAGCTCGTTACCTGGATCATGCCCGGGTTGCAGTAACAGCAGCAGTAAATAGACTGAGGAATATTGAAAAGTGGTGCTATGGAGGGCAACTACCTCCTCATGTGGCGGTTCCTGGTTTTCCAGTGCATGTATGTCAAATATGCTTGAGAGCTGGAAGGATGTCTTCATGATTCCTCACTGTGCTGGATGCTAGAAAAATATGGCTTGTATAAAGCGCCCAATCCGCTTGGCTCCCACATGGACAAAGATTCAGGAATCTGCAGTTGGCAGCACACAGCACCAGGCGGAGCTCAGAGGAAGTGCCCTCGGGGAGTGTGGCACAAAGCTAGAGGGTGCAGAGTTAGAGACAGAACCAGAAGTTGAAGTTTCAGATGCTGGATCCCAAAGGAACGTCTCGGATAAAGCATCAATAGACCCCTGGGGGGGGGGGGGACCTAGCCCAAGTCTCTTAGACGAAGATGAGATGGGGGAGACCTTTGAGTGGGAGGTGTCGACCTCCACGCCTAGTGATGAGTGGATAGTCTCAGGAGTGAGAACGACTGCTCACTCCTGGGCTCAGATCCTCAGTGAAGAGGAAGATGAGGGAGAACTTATGTGGCCTTGTGAAAAAGGAACGGGTACACAGCCTCAAGATCTTGCCTCGGAGTAATGTATGGAAGAAAGTGGTGATGCCACTGCCCTGGCTTCGCAAAAGGAAGAAGTCAGGGATCCATTTCTACTTTCTTTAAGGATGCGTAGCTGGCAGAACCAGGACTGGTCACCCCCAAGCCAGGCCAGTGGTCTCAGATTGACCAAAGCAAGTAAAGAGGAGAGACTGGTTCATAGGAAGGCAAATGAGATCTATGGTATGACCTTTCCTACCTTTCCTCGGAAAGTCTGGGAGGAGATTGAGAACTGCAGGAAATCCTGGATCTGGGATGAAGCAATGAAAAGTGTGCATCCTGGGGCCAACAAGCATGTAAAGAATAGACTGTTCCACGAAAAATATACCCAGTGGAAGAGAGGCAGGACACTGTTTATAGACAGAGTGAAAATAGTGGACGGAGAGGGACGTGAAATCTCCCACTGTGTGAATTATGTGTGCCCAGACGGGGTAATAATTCAAGCTCCTGACCCCCGGTACTATTGGCCTCAGTGCAAGGACCTCTCAGCAAATGTGCCCGTGCCTACTAAATGGAGAGCCGAGCAGTGGTAGTCAATACTGCCACACCAGACTGTGAAGTGCCTTATTGATTCGCCAATATGGACATCCAGGACTCAGGTGCCCCACATTCATCAGTCTACAGTGTACTGGCCTTTCCAGAAACCATTGACTGGCCTACCAGATGACTTCAGATCCAGAGAGGACACCAGCCCAGCTGTACCCTGTTCATCGCCTGGTAATCGGATGATATCGGACCAGCTGTTTTCTTTTTGTTCCTGTTCTAAGGTTCCATCTCTAGAGATGACATCATCCCAGCTGTTCCCAGATGTGCCCTCCTGTGGTTCCCGGAATATGTCCGCCCAGCTGTATCGGAAGAAATGCTGCCAGGGAGAATCTTCGTCAGAGGTGCAGGTCGGTCCCAAAAATTTCATACTACAAGTGGCTGGTAAGTCCGAACTTTTCTATCTTTATGACATTGCAGTACACACCCTACACTAACAGACTTCAAAATGTGTGAACTGTCCTCAAAGACTCTCCCCTTCAGGACTTTGGCCTGTATAGAACTGTGCTTCACCGGGCTCCGGCCCAGGAGAGACTCTTTATTGGATTAGCCTTCGGGCACTGTGGTCACTAGTTGGGACTGTTAGGGCACTCCATCCCCCCCAAAGGTGTATTATAAATAATGTCATTGTTTTCTAATGTAAATACTGTTTTTCTACCTTTTTCTAAAAAAAATCTTTTTGGGATTCTGCAGTGTTTTGATGGTAGGGGTCTAGGTAGACTGTGTATGCAGATTAGGAGAGTGTGTTGTCTTTCTTTTTCTTACAGGTGTTCCTGGGAAGACAGAAGAGAAAACAAGAAGAGGAGGAGGGGCTCATCGGAGTTCCTCATCAATGCTTTAGTGTGTTTAGAAATTTAAAGTACTGTGGTGTTATTGTTATGGTTGATGTTACTGTATTAACCCTTTCCTTCCACAGGTGTGGTTGTGGGGGTAGGGTGGAGACAGTAAAATATGGTATTTTAATGATGTGTGGTTGCAGGTTGCCCAAGGCCGGGGAGGTCCCCGGGTTGTTTTTGTTTTTGGGGGTATTAGGTTAGAAGCAGATAGGTTTTCCCTAGAGGGTTAGGGGGGATAGACAGGCTGTGGCTCTGACCTCCAGTAGGGATCACAGTGCTGATCTATCAGGGCTATGCTCTGGATGGTTCTACCAGAGCCACTAGGTGTCCATAGTAAGTGGATAGTGTAGAGGCTGACATGTCAGCTAAAGGTCTCTAGGCCCTTAGTGTTGCCTGCCTGTGCTTGCACATGGTAGGAGGGGGCTTGATCACCCCCCTCCGCAGGTAGCACATAGGGTGGGATGGCCTAAGGCCGGGTAAATAATGACTGCAGACAGTCATTTTCCTGGTCAAGGGCGAGTGTAACCCCCTTGTTACCCGGGGTTACTAGAATCCCAGTAAGACCTAGTGGTAGGCAGGGAAGGCAGCTTGTGAAACTCCAGTTAAATGGGTTTCACACTGTCTCACTCTGTTCTCAGTCTCAGCTGAGACTGAGGGATGACATCACCAATAGAACTTTCGCAGCTGCATGAGCCACATTGGAATCTGCAGCAAAGGGAGTTAGATAGAACATTGGGAGTTTTGAAGTCAGTGCAGCAGTTTGTCTTCAGTGAGTGAAGAGTGAAGTTGGGAGCTTGCTGGTAAAGCAGCTCAGTGAAGGCTCTAGGAGCCTCAGCCCTGACAGAGGGCTACTCTTAAGTAATAGGGTGTGTGTCTCCACCTTAAAGAGAGACACAGAAGATTACTGGAAGTGGTGGAGACCGCTTGTCTGAAACCAGTGCCCTCCTCTGGGGGTAAGAAGGTTTCCCTGCAGATTCCTGGGGCAACTCCCTAGCTCTGCTTGTGGAGGAAAAGCTGCCTGTTCATTCCAGTATTTATTTGGGAGAAAAGATGATTTGTGAGTCGCCTGTGGGGCACCTGCAATGTAAGGGTGAGTGTCTGCTCTGGCTAAAAGGGCCTATGTTTTCACCCTGAGACTTGTGTGACAATGTGGGGATTGAACTATTAAATATTGGGAAGCCTAGAGAAATGGGCTAAGCAAAGTAAAAGTAGTTTCAAGTTCCAGAGTTTGTTTGGGATGCAAATAATATGTAGAGGTGATGTGACAGACGTCTACCCTTAATCTACATTTAAAAGTTCAGTACAGGAATTGTTCAGTTTCCAGAGAAATGGCCGGTATAGGCTGTGGGAGTTGGAGTGGGTGGCCCCCCATCTTTAGTGACCAGGTCCACCTCTACGGAGTTCTTCTGTGGATTTCTACTTTGCCTCAGGCACTTGGCCAGTGATGGGGGAAGTACACAGATGTGGGATTGTAAGGAAAATTATCTCTAAGAGTCGTAGACTCTAGTGTGGTTTGGGGAGCCACAACAGGGAAAATTGGTTCATTCCTCAAATGGACTGCGGATCAAGCGGCCGGTGGGGGAGCCGGGCCAATGGGGAAAACCCAAGTGTGTACAAGTCGGGCTGTGTACCCAAAGCTGCGTGCAAGTCCGGGCTGTGTGCCTGGTGGGTTTAGAGCCTGAGGGCTGGAAATAGTGATAAAATGTTCTGTTGTCTCTAATTTGCATTACCAGGAAATGTAGCCCCTTGGGGGTCCGTCTATGCTTTGTTTGTTCAGCTAGGATGTGAATAAAAGCCACACTGAAGAATCCCATTCCTGGTTCTGGACATTACAGTTATTGCTTCCTGTGTTCGGATTTACTTGGGTGCCCCTGCCCATAGTAGCCAACCCTAGGCTCCCATGTGCCGAGTAACCTCATCCTCCCCGAACCCAGTCCCCACCAGGTACTGCTGTCAGCTTCAACAGCATGCCACCTGTTGTTTTGGCAAAAAAGATAGGGAACACTTGATCTCCATCCAGTGAGGGGAAGAGGCACTTAACTGCCTTGACAGCAGGTGAGTAATGTGGGCCACCCAATAATAGAACTGTAGACTGGGGAGGGATAGTCCCCCTTTCGACTTGGGTAGTGTTAAGATCTTCAGACACACCCTAGGCCACTGTCCTGCCTAGATGAATCGAGAGATCACCTGGTTCCAACCCTGGAAGACAAGCTGTGGTAGGGGGATGGGTACATTTTGGAATAGGTACAGCACCCTAGGGAGAGTTACCATCCGAATCAGTTCTGTGCACCTTTTGAGGCTCAGAGACAGGGTATGCCTGTATGCCAGATCTTGTATCAGCTGGGTTGTGAATGTGCATTTCTTAATGCTTAGTGTATGTTGAATGTTGTTATAGTATTTGTATGAAGGGTTGTCTTGTAATTTTTTAATGTCTGATGTTGATTTATGTTGTTTTATTGTACTGTCATTTAAATTTTTTGCAACATCTTGACCTTCTTTGTAATAAGTCTTGAGTCGCAACAAAAACCCAGGGGAAGAGTACACAATGGGGGGTGAGATACTGACCACAACAAAAATGGAAAGAGGCCTGGGGTAGTCATATCAGATGACCTAAAGGTGGGCCAGCAATGCGAGAAGGCAGTAAGGAGGGCTGGGGGGATACTGGGATGCATAGGGAAAGGCATCACCAGTAGAAAACAGGAAGTTGTTGGCCCTCTGTACAGACAGTTGGTAAGACCACATCTGGAGTACAGAGTACAGTGTACAGTTCTGGAGACCCCTTCTCCGCAAAGACATAGACAGGGTGGAGGCTGTCCAGAGGAGGGCAACCAAAATGGTGCAGGGTCTGCACCAGAAGACATATGAAGAAAGACTAAAGGAGCTTAAGATGTATTGCCTCGAGGAAAGAAGGGAAGTGGGGACATGACAGAAGCTTTCAAATACCTCAAGGAAATCAACAAAGTCCAAGAGGGTAGCATCTTTCAGAAAAAGAGATGTGCAAGAACAAGGGGGCACAATTTGAAGATAGAGGGGGGATAGCTCAGAGGTAATGTGAGGAAGTATTTCTTCACAGAGAGGGTTGTAGATGCGTGGAATGGCCTTCCTGAGGAGGTCATAGAGTCACAAACAGTGGGGGAATTCAAGAATGCATGGGACAGACACAAGGCAATTCTAGTGGGGGGTAGGAGGAAGTAGGCTGTTGGTTAATTAGGATCTGCAGCTTATCCGTTAGGTAGGGAAATGAGCAGACTAGGTGGGCCAAGCGGTCCTTATCTGCCATCAAATTCTATGTTTCTGTGTTGCATATGAAAAAGGGCCTTGGCTCATATGTTTACCCGATAAACAAAACATAAATAAATTTTGGTAGGCTGATGCTGGTTTTCTGGCTAAATATAGTCCTAGATATTTTAGCTTGTTCAAATCTCATTTGTATGGAAAAAGGCTCCTGATTACTGGGGATGGTTGGTAGTTAATAGTGAGGGACTCCATTTTAGATGTATTAAATCTATAGTCAGATACCTGGCCATACTCATTAAGAATGCAGTTGACCTCCTTTAGGGACGTTTCTGGGTTACTTAGGCAAAGCAGAATATCATCTGCATGGAGTGCTGTATGGTGTTCTGTACCCCCCAAGACCACCCCAGTGAGGTTTCCTGCTTCTTTCACTTTCTGTGCTAGTGGCTCCATATATTTTGTGAAAAGGAATGGGGATAGGGGCAACCCTGGTGGGTGCCCCTCAACAGAGGGAAATATTGAGAGTGATGACTGCTGATTTTTACACAGGTCTTGGGGGAACGGTAGATATTTTTAAGTACCTGGATAAATGACCATGGGAACCCACTCCAAGAACCATGTATACATATAGGAACTGCCATGATACCCAGTCATATGCTTTTTCAGCATCTAGACTGATTAGGGCTGAGGGGGTATTTTCTAACTCCATCTTGTGTATGGCTTGCCACGTTCTTTTAATGTTGTCCGTTGTAGTTTGGGAGCAGATGAAGCCTGTCTGGTCCATCCCTATTAACTCTGATAACAGGGTATCCAGTCGATGAGCTAGTATGCTCATGAAGAATTTATAGTCCGAATTTAGTACTGAAATTGGTCAGTATGAGCCGCATTGTTGGGAGTTCTTGTCTGGTTTTAGCAGGACTGATATGGAGGCATATGGCCAGGATGGGGGGAGGGATGGGTCCACCTCCAAGACTGAATTGAAGGTGGACAGCATATCAAGGAACAACTGATCTCTGGTTGTTTTGTAAAATTCTGTCCCATATCCGTCTGGTGCAGGTGCCTTTAGCATTTTGGATCTCAGGATAGTTGCCGTCACCTCCACTTCTGTTATGGGCTGTGTAAGTAGGTTACTCTGTTCCAAGAGCAAGTGTGGGAGGGTTAGGGGTCCTAGATATGTGTCTATATTTTCATTTAATTTTATTTGTTCTACTGGAAAAGCATGTGAGCAAAAACTGCCCATTTTCACAAGCGTCCAGTTCAAAGAAAACAATAAAGCAAAGTTACAAAGTGCTGGTAATAGAGAAAATAATAAACACATAGTGACAATGTGCTGGTACAGGTAATATAATACAGAATGGTAGGTGCAAAAGACAAATAACAAATATCGAGGATGTAACAGTTATTGCGTGGAGGTGTGTGACCCTGAGTAAGTCACTTAACTTCCCTGTGCTCCCAGGTCGCTCCTGTAAAAAAGCTTTCAGCTTAGTATGCTACTCCTGGTTAAACAACTAAAAAAATAAAATAAAGTGCTGTGGAGAAAGCGCGAGACTTGTTTTTTAATTTTTTTATATTTATTCCAGAAGGTGAGAGGTGTGAGAACAGTACAGCGAGAGAACATAATAGAGGAGGAGAGGTGGGTTAAGAGGAAGAGAGGAAGGAAAGAGAGACAGGATGGGGAACAGCTGCAAGAGGAGGTAAGGGACAGGCGCTTCCTTATGTTGTGTTTGAATGAGGTAGTGGAGGGGCAGAGTTTGTGCCCCCAGTCAGGAGTCCACCAGCCATTGTAAGTTGTCTACTTGAGAATAGCATTGATCTATTCTAGAGTAGGTCTGGTGAACCGCCGAATAATGTGAGTAGTTCCTCGATCTTGGATGGAGGTGTTGCCATATGTCACTCCATCCCACCTCTTGTGTGAAATGTTTAAAATATTTGTGTGCTGCAGTTTGTGTATGTGTAAGGAACTTTTTGTAGGTCACCCATTTCACTATCCTGTGCCCCCACCCCATCCCTCAACCATCCCAGAAAAGACCTCACTGTATGTGCCGGCAACACTTCACTTTAACAAATGACAGCACCAGGACCACCCCCCTGAAAAAGAAAGGCCACTCTGTATCTGCCAACAACACCTTCAAGAGATAACACCAGGAAACCCACCCCCCGCAACTGGGCTGACACCCTCCCCCCATCACAACACCGCCACTTTTACAATAAACTGTTTGGGGGGCCCTTGCATTCACTGCTGAATGAAGTGCATCCAATCAGCATCCCTCCGATCCTAGCTGGGCACCTGAAACCTTCACTGTCTGGGGGCCCATAACTTTCTGCTGGCGTCCTCTCATCCATTCAGCAGCATTCCATTCCTGAGTTTAAACCTGCAAACATAAGGAGAGCTATAGTAAATATCAGGTCCCATTGCAACCCTTTATGTGGCTAAAACCTTTTAAAGTTTATACTGTGCAACTGGAGCGTTCGCTTAGCTTACGTCCAGTGTGCTTCTGTAATGGGGATTAAGGTGCTGCCTCAACATTTATAGTCTGGTCTTCCCACTGTGTTCTGCTGTTGGTGTAGTCCATTGGTGGAGTCATCCCCCCCACGAGGCACTCAATGGCAGAGTCCTGAATGTGCATCATGACGTCACGTCATGGCAATGTAAAAAATCCAGGGGGAGGGTTCAAATCCTCATCGTGTTCAGGCCCAAATCCTTGAAGAAAGTCCAGTCCATGGACTCAGTGAGCCATTGTAGGCCCCTGTTGTGGCGCAGTGTGGGTAGGTCACTTCTGGCTCCTTAACACATCGATGATTTTCTGTAAAGCCTTCGATGCCTCCTGGAATCTTGCTGCCCACTCTGCCATAGATGCTGGGATAGTTTTGCTGACAGTGATTGCTTTACCCGGGCCTGCAAAGTGAGGATGTCGTTCTTCCTCCTCATCAGCTCCTCTGCCACTGCATTTGCTGTCTTGAAAGACATTGCACCATCTGGGAAGAAAACTGTTATCCTTGCAGGATATGGTGTTTGGAAGCGGAGCCAGGCCATTTTGAGAACCTTCATGATGGGGAGGTATGTCTTCCTCTTTGGCATTATTTTGGGGATAAAATCATTTTCAAAATATAGGTGATGGTTCTGGTGGTACATGGCCCCTTTCTGCCACGCTGGGTGGAGTATGGTATCTTTTTCCCTGAACCACAGCATGCGCACCAGTACTGTCCTGGGTCTGGCCTCCAGGGGCAGTTTTGGACCCAGCATTCTATGGGCTCTGTCCATTTCAAGAGTTACGTTGTCTTGGAGGGTAAGAGATGTTCTGAACAGGGTCTGTAAAAGGTTTATTATATTAGGTCTCTCAATCCCCTCTGGGAGCCTGGAGATCCAGATATTATTTCTCTGGTTGTGACTCTCTGCATCATCTGCCCTGTCCTGGAGAGATTGAATGGTCTGGTGCAGTTGGAGGGTAGCTCTCTCCGTGAGGTGGACCTGGTGATCAGTTTCAGTTAATTGTGCTTCATGTCCCTCCTGTCTCTTTTCCATTTTATTTATGTCAGCCCAGAGGGCAGTAGTAGTCCATCTAATTTCTTTTCTGAAATCACTGATCTCCATGAGCATCTGTGCCATTTCTTTCTGTAGTGTAGTGATTCCTGGCCGTTCGGTTTTGGCGCAACCACACCTGGAGGGTAGAGAGGCCTGGGAGCTTTCACTCTCCGTATCATGATCCAAGAGTCTCTCTATGTTCAAAGGTTCATCCGGTAATATTTTTCTAGATCCTCGACGCTGTGACATCCTATCTCCTTCCACTGTGTAATTATTTCGTTTTTGGTACTTTTTAGCTTATTTTGAAGGTTTAGCTGCTGGTCCTGGTCGGAGCTGTCCTGACTAGTGTGCAGTCAGTGTCATGACATCACCGGGAGTCCTCCAAATCCTTCACAGAGGCAAGGGTCATAGTCCTTCCAAAGTGCTCTACACTGAGAAATATGGTAGCATCATACTGTCTAATCTGTCTGCTAAATGCAGATTTTAAAATTCTACCAGCATATTGGCTACAAGACTGGAAGGGATACTTTCCAAAATAATATCTGCAGATCAAACAGAGTTTGTAAAAGCAAGAGGGGCACACATGAACTTCAGAACTTTGACACAAATTTTAGCAAGGCCAAGGGGTGACTCTGAGTCTCTCATGGTGGCGGTCTCGCTTGTTGCCGAAAAAGCATTTGACCAGAAAGAGTGGGACCACCTCTGGCACATCATGGCCTGCTGGGCTTTGGGCTCAAGCACATTAAGCTTGTGCAATCTATATATCTGAATCCCATGGCAGCCATGCAGACAAATGGGTGGGTTTCCCAGCAATTACCCTTGTGCAAGAGCACAAGAAAGGGTTGCCCCCTGCTTCCAGTACTCTTCGACATAGCCCTGGAACCTAGCTCCCTAAATATTCAAGAACACCCAGACATCAAAGGAATAGAGATAGAATCAGTGGCTGCACCAGTATCTCTATATGCGGATGATTTATTAGTCAGTGTGACACTCCCAAACGTGGAACTTCCAGCTCTGATAGAGGTAACTGAAGCATATGGCACTAGAGCTGGGTATAAAATTAACTTGGCCAAATCCATTGTGATACCCTTACGCAGCTGTGACCACTATTTCCTGCAATTCATCCTCCTGTTCCAGGGGAGTATGGAAGGATTTACGTATCTGGGGTGACTATTACTAAAATAATCCAGGGCTTATTTGAGGCTATCTACCCCCCCCACCTACTAACAAGCACTAGAGGGTTACTCTTCAAATGGAAAACTCTGCTACTGTTGTTGGTGGAAAGAGCCAATGTGTTGAAAATGATTCTCCATAGATTTCTGTACCTATTCCGCATGACTCAAGTTCCTATGCATGACAGGTGTTTCAGACAGTTTAAATCAAGCTGCACAGATTGGCTATGGGAAGTACAACTCCCAGTAAAACTTGTCAAGCCCCTTAGACCTGAAAATGTCTCTAGTTTAAAAATCTCATGCTATGATTTCTTACATTTTGCAGAGACTGCTGATGTAGCTAGTAGTTTGAGTCTGATATTTTGTTTCTTTTGAAAAGTGAAAAACAGACTGCCCACCATCCTGGTGTTGCCACACAAAATATGTTTGTTTACATTTCCTTGATCAACTCCCAATACATCTATCCTGGACTTAGGAACATCTCCAACACAATCTAGCCACTAATTATGCAGTGGGAGAAGAAGCTATTGCATCATGAGGGGCTGCATTGTTTGGGGGTGTTTCTAATATTCAGAAAACATGCAATAAGAGTAGATCAAGGATTTGAAACAAAACAAGGTTGGGTATAACTGTATGTTAACATGCATTTCAGTTCTAAGCAAGGAGGCAGATAATACAACCAGCAACATTAATGAATTTTAGAGAAGGCAAGCTATCATAAAATGTGGTATTTTAACTCAAATAATATGATGCAAAAGTGGTTGACAGTGTCTCTTTATCTACGATCAACTTACTTTGCCACTGGGAAGGGGTCCGGGGGGTCCCCACTTTGAAAGGGCAGCACAGCTGGTGGAGCCACATTGCTGGTACAAAATTAGGTGAGAATAAAGGGACGTTACAAGAAGGTGCACGTAGGAAATTGTGTATAACTGACTTGTTATATTCCACGGGGGGGGGGGGAGTGCAATAGGGCTAACGGCAATATAACAATAACATACTTGTTAAAAACCTAGCATAATGTGCACAGACTAATAGGAGTGGAATCACTCCACACCAGCCTGGCCCCACTATAGGACAACCTACTTTACCCTGAATTTTTTTTTCCTCCTTTTTCCCTGGCTGGCCTTCCTTCCCACTGACCCTCCCAGCCCTGTCATCCAGGCTTTTCCCTGGGCTTACCTCTCCGAGTCCCAGTGGTTTGCCCTCCATAGCTGGGTGTCTGTTGATCAATGGATCCAGATTCCGGGAGGAGCCTGGGTCACTGATTCAGGTCCTGTGGAGGGTCGGTGGTCATCCTACTAGCCAGGATGTTGTTAGCCTTTCTTTCCCCTGTTCTTGTGCCTAGTAGCCTCCTCATAGGGACACCAGTGTTGGGACATTGTCCATGATGTAAATGTGTATCGGTGGATCCCTCCTCCCTGTGTCCCATGCACCCTACCATCTGCACATCTGTAGACAGCAGTGCTGCAGCACCACCCTCGGATGGAGGAAAAAGTCCTCTGAAAGCTCAATCGTCTCTTTCCCCAGCCGGCCCCGACAACCCAGGCTCATTCCCACACCCACGTTGCAGGCGTTATGAGCAGTAGCTCTGCCGCTGCGTTGACGGGCCAGCAACTCTTCCCTGAATTCTTAAAAGACTCAGGCTTTAAATGCTGTAACCAAAAGGGAATAACCCTCCTTGGCCACCTGCTTGAAAACGGGAAACTAAAATCCTTTCAGGAACTGAAAATGTCACATGACCTCCAGGAGGTGCATCTTTTCAGATATGTCCTCATTAGACACTATCTTACCACATTTCTGGGCTCATCACCATTGTTGCAGGTGCCATCTGGTGTAGCCAGTATCCTATAAAATGCCCAACATACTAGGGGACTGGTGTCTAAACTATATAGGCATCTTATACTGGGGGTCCCTGGAAAGGTGTCCAGAGTAGAGACAAATGGCAAAAAAATACTGAATGTTGAGATCCCAGAGGAGGAATGGGCAGACATCCTTAGCGATGGATGGAGAAACCAATACAATAAAAATTCAAATTAATCCAAATCCTCACAATTCAGCAGGCTTACTACACACCAGAGGAGACTGTAAGTTCTCTTCCAGATATGATGATGTATTGTGTATGAACTGAAAAGGAGACTTGACCCAGATTATGTTTGCTTCCCCTTGACTACTGAAATACTGGCAAGACATAGAAGACATCCTATTACAAGCCGCCACCACTCCAGTTAAATTGGAACCACAAATAGTGCTTTTGTATGAAGTTGGAAAAATCAGATGACATGAGGGAAGGGGCACAGAAATTTGTTCATATAGCCATTATCTGTGCTAAACTAGTTATTCTTGCACAGTGGAAAAGTGAAGCCCCCCCACACACACACTCACACTCAGCCAGGAGTGGTTAAAGCAACTTGGCGAGTGCACTGTATTGAAAAGAATGATCTATAAAGCAAGAGGGAATGTGGCAATATATGATAAAAGATGGTTGGCATTTGAAGAATTCTTGATTAATAGGAGCTAGGCCACCCAGAATGGGGAGATCCCAGCCCCAGCTAAAGTAAGGGAGGGGCACACCAAACCTGATTCACCTAGCAAAAGACTGTCATACTGCTAATGTACATGGGTGCTTTTACAGTCAACTGACATTCTGTATACTTGTCATGTAATCTTGGAGTATTGTAATTCTCTGCTGGAATTATTTATTTTTTTTGTATTAGTTCTTTTTCTGCCCGTCCTAGCATGACTTTATATAGGGACAATGTAGGGTTCCATTTATGAGCATCTTCAAATGCATCTATTTTCACCCTTAAGTTAGTCGGGTCATGGGCTTCCATCTTACGCTTATGGGAGGCATAGGCGATAGTTTGACCTCTTGTATAGGCTTTGAGGACTTCCCACCTAACAGCATGGGAGGCATCCCCCCTTCTATTTAAAAGGAGATACTCCTGTATACTAACCTTCATGTACTGTACATACTTCTGATCTTTCAGGAGCAAAGGGTCTAGTTTCCCGTTTCCAACTACTTTAGACACAGCTGATCCCCTAAATGTGACCCCAGGAATCACATGGTCCGATATAATAATCGGGCCATAAGTGGCCTCTTCTACACTGACCAATAAGGCTCCAGAAATCAAAATCCTATCAAGCCTGGCATATGTGTGATGTACACGTGACAAAAAGCTATAGTCTCGCCCCCCAGGGTGTACATATCTCCAGGTATCCACCAAACCAATATCCCTCTGGAGTTCTTTAAGGGCTCTGGCATTTTATGACTTATGCATGGAAGTTCTACTGGATCTGTCCAGGACAGTGTCCAGTACACAGTTGTAGTCTCCACCTAGGATCTATGTGCCCTCCCAACTAGCCCTATAAAGGGACAGTTTTTGAAAGAAACCCGGGTTTTCCATGCTCGGTGCGCACTGAGCCCAACTAAAATACCCTCTACCTATTATGTTGATTTTGGCCAAGGCATATCTCCCCACTTGATCTACTTTGTGTTAAATAATCTGGACAGAAAGACCCCTGGGATCCATATCGAGGCCCTGTGCCTTTGAAGAGAACGCGGCGAGATCCATATACCTCCATATACTGCACAATTTTTGCTCTTCCTGATGTAAAATGAGTTTCCTGAAGTAGGACTATATTTGCTTTGGCCTTCCTTATTTCCCATGACTTCCGTCTTTTCAAAATTGACTTCAGGCCATTCACGCTCCATGACACACACTTACATAGAAACATAGACTTTGACGCAGATAAGACCACTTGGCCCACCCAGTCTGCCCATTTCTACCTACTGGACAAGCTGCAGATTCTAGTTAACCAACAGCCTACTTCCTGCCACCCCTGCTACAATTGCCTTTATGTCTGTCCCATGCATGTTTGAATTCCTCCACTGTTTTAGACCCAAACCTCCCCAGGAAGGTGGTTCCATGCATCCACTACTCTTCCATGAAAAAATTTCTCATATTACCCCTGAGCTGCCCCCTCTATCTTTAAATTGTGCCCCCTTGTTTTTACACAACTCTTTTTCTGAAAGATGCCACCCTCCTGGACTTTGTTGATTCCCTTGAGGTACTTGAACATTTCTATCATGTCCCCCCGTCCCTCCTTTCATCAAGGGTATACATATTAAGCTCTCTCAGTCTCTTTTCATATGAATTGTGATGCAGACCCTACACCATTTTAGTTGCCCTCCTCTGGACTGCTTCCATCCTGTCTATGTCCTTGCATAGATGAGGTCTCCAAACTGCACACAGTACTCCAGATGGGGTTTCACCAACTGTCTGTACAGAGGGATCAACCACTTCCTTTTCTACTTGTGATGCCCCTTCCTATGCATCCCAGTATGCCCCTGGCTCTCCTTACTGACTTCTCACATTGCTTACCAACCTTTAGATCATCTGAATGACTACCCCAAGTCCTGCTCCATTTTGTTGTTGTTAGAACCTCCCTGCTATTGTGTACTTTCTCCTGAGTTTTAGTTTCCAGGTGCATTACTTTGCACTTCTTTGCATTGAATCTAAGTTGCCATATGTCTGACCATTCTCCAACCTTGCCAAGTCCCTCTCATCCTTTCTACCCCCTTGTGTATCAACTCTGTTACAGATCTTTGTGTCATCTGCAAAGAGGCATACCTTTCCCTCCAGACCCTCTGCAATGTCACCTATAAAGATGTTAAAGAGGACTTGACCCAGTACTGAGCCCTGAGGTACTCCACTAGTGACCCCCCTTTCTTCGGAATGTGTTCCACTCACTATTACCTTCTGTGTCCTGTTTCACTTGATTTGCTCAGCCATAGTTATCAAAAATGTATACACCCATTGCATCCTGTATGCTTAAGTTCTGCACCTCTGTACTTATTTTTTCTCCTTTAAAACCCAAAACTCCCCCCTCTCTACCCCCATTGTAGATTTTCCCCATTCATCTCTGCAGTGAACCTGTCTCACCCCAAGGCTGTGTAAGCAGCGGAACCTATTTCTAGCCATTGTAGGTATCCCTGCTACACAGTTTCTTGCAGGATCTCCAAAAGATGCATAACAAATCAGAAAAAAACCATATTCCCCTTACTATTTTCTCATCCCTTCTATGTAACCCTCTCGTGTCCAACGTGGATAACCGATATCCCCTCACCCCCAGGCAGAAATAGCACTGCCAGTATTCCCACTACAAGTACAAGAGTGCAATGACCACCCCAGCTGAAACAGTCGTTTTTGACTGAATTGAAGTGTTGTCCCCGACCCTGAAGATCCCTACTGTAGTCCTGGTAAATATGAACTTTGCCATTACCATACTGAATGAACCCAACCTGCTTAGCTTTTTGCAATATTTTCTTTATCAGAGTATCTCAGTTACTTTATTAGGCAGTGTCGGGGTCTATCTCCTGCCTTGGGTGGGGGCTGACTTGGTGCGCCTTCGATTTCAAGGTCATATATTCCTCAGGTAGGCCCAGCTGCGCACTACCCATTGATGTATGCTCAGGTTAGGGTTACGGTGTTCAGTCCCCTCCAGAAGCCCTATTATACGTATATTTGATTGTCTAGACCGATTTTCTTGGTCCTTGAGACATTCTTTCAATTTTGCCATTGTGGACTGGAGACCATTTCGTTTCGCCGAGACTCCTGCATATGAATCCTCCAGCTCATCTAAGCAACGCTTCAGTTCAGAAATTTGAGCAGCATGCGTTGTTTTTGTCTCCAATAGACTAGTCACCACAGACTGGAGGTGAGTTAGCTGGGAGGTTATATTGCCAAAACCTGTCTTCATCTCCTGCTGCATCGCAAGGAGAGTGTTCAGAACCCCAGCTAGAGATTTAGTTGAGTCCATTTCCTCTACTTGGCGGTCGATTGAGTTTTCCACCTCGTGGTCCCTCTGATTGCAGGCCGGAGATCCTGCTGCTTTGGGGAGAGTACGAGCATTCAAAGGCAGCTTAGCTTGCTTGTTTTTTTGTTTGCCAGATGCCATTAGGTTCAGACAGTATTCCCACGCTGTTCTAGGATGTCAGTAGTGCACTGACTATTTTACTCAAGTTTAATGCTGGTGTCCTGAGGAGCTCCCTTAGCGCAGTCTGCCATCTAAGCCCGCTTAGCCACACAACCTGTAAGAAATCCTTGATAGAACTGATGCTTGAATGTATGCCTGTAACTGTATGATATGATACTGCCTTTTCATGTACTGTGTCCAAATATTTCAATAAACATGAATTAAAAAAGTGATTTCTACATGGATTTAGATTATGTGGTGCCATTTTATCCCAGTTAACATGGAATAAGAGGGGGACTGGGGTCTCAAAGGGAAGCTCGACTTGTTTTGTTGTGGTCCAAGATGGGGAGGGATTTGCAGAGTGCCTGAGAAGGAGCAGTCAGATATGTGTGGCCCAGTAATAGTAGTGGAGGTTTGGGAAGGAAAGCCCTCCCATAACCGAGGATGAGTTTAAAATTCTAAACTGAATATGTGGACATTGGCCTACCCAGATAAACTTAGATATTAGACACTGCCATTGTCTCCAAGTCATGTAAGCCATCCATTGTCTCCAAGTTGTGAAAGCCATCCACCTTGTAAATGAGTTCACTCAATGGTGTTTTTGCCTGGTAAAATAAAGACTGATTGATTGATTGAAAGGCTGAAATACAGGTATCTTGGAAAAGAGGTACAGTACACAGGACAGGATCACCATTTTAATAATTTTTTTTCTTTTTTTCATTGGTACTTTATCCTCCTTGTCTCCCCAAGCGGCCCCATCTAACTGCCCTGTCACCCAGCTCCTCCGGGATCTTACCTCCACACCATCCTAGCCACAGGACCTGGCAGCCAGGCCACCGGTGTGGAGCCTGTGGGAAGGGTTCAATTGTCCTCTTGCTGCAGTGGGGTGTTTTTCCACCATTTTCACCCTTCCCTCCCTGTTGCTGGGACGCGACACATCAGCGGATGTACATGGAGGCATACACATGCTGGGGAGTTCCGTAGCACCTACCCTTCATTGGCGTCCCCGCCTCGTTCTACCTGTAGGCCTCCACCTGTGGGCAGTCATTCAGAGGGACTACCAAGTCTCCTCCCTGGGAGAGGAAGGCTGTCCTCTGATGCTCGATCCTCTCCTCCCGGCCGACCCCAAAGATCCACTTGCACTGCGAACACAGGTCGCTGGTGTGGCAGAAGGTAAAGCATGATGCCACAGCCCTCCATGCCACTGGGCCGGCCCCATTCTGATTATTTCCATTCTGTGTGACAAGGATAAGGGTAATGTATTCCTCTGCATAAGATCTTGCTGGAGCTGTATAGTGAAAGAATGCTAATTATCATGATAAAACATATTAGAGGCTTTCGGTAAGTGTATCCCCAGATATTTTTCCAATGTAAGGTCCTAGCAAAATGCGTAGGTGGTACGAAGCTCTGGGGAAGGGTCAAAATAAAATACCAGTAGCTCAGTTTTAGTAGTGTTTAACTTGTATCCAGATAGGGATCTGAAATGGTGAAGGATTTCAAAGGCTGCAGGTCAAGAGATTTCCAGTGATTGAAGGCGAAGTAACACATCGTCTGCATGCAAGGCATTCTGTAGCTCCACTCTTGCCAAAGGTATTCTTTGGATGTTTGGTGGCTCTTGGATTGCCTGAGCAAGTGGCTCAATATAGAGCACAAACAGAATGTGGGACAGCAGGCAGCCCTGCCTGGTGCCTTGGAATAAGGGAAATGCATCTGAGTGATGTCCACTGCCTTTGGCACTGGCTTGCGGGACTGGTATATTTGCTGCAATAGCTGAACAGATTTGAATGAGAATCCCATCCTCCCAATACCAAGTATAGGAAGAACCAGGACCCCGTCAAACACCTTTTCAGCCTCAAGGCTTATAATGACCGGTGAATTAGGTGGGATTATAGACGATATAATATGTGCAATGTCCTTCTGATATTATCAGAATTTGTAACATGGCCAAAACATGAACAGGCAAAATAAAGAAGGCAATTGGTTCAATTGCATCAGGTGTCACAAGAGCAACATGGCATTATGGCACGATAATGCCGTGTTGCTTGTGAAATGCAGAAACTACCCACAGGGAGAAAGCAGCAGTATACAGAAAGACAACAGGTAAATCACGGTAACGAGTAAGTAGGATGGCTGGGCCGGGAGTAGGAGAAGTGTCACGGAGACACAGCGAGAGAGAAATAGTATAAGAGGGAGAGAAGGAAGTGCAAATGGAGAAAATTTGGGTAAGTTGCAGCGTATGTGGAACGAGAGACATGACTAGATGTCAAGTTTGGAAACAAGGAACAAATAGGAAGATGTGCAGAGATAGGGATTAGGGCAGTGGGTGAAAAGGTGAGGAACCTGGGGAAAAAGGAGCGAGGAGATGCCAGGGATGGAAGGAACAGGAGAGTAGTACAGCAATGAAGCGAAATGGCTGTTATTCGGAGACAGTCACGGTATACGGCACCGTAATTTAAATAATCATGGAATATCGATGGAGTTGAAACACAAGAAAGAGAGCTCGAAATTCTCGCAGCCTAATACAGCGAAGCAGTCTGAAGACGAGTGTGTCAGGCAAAGACTATGATCTAATGGTACTAACCGCTAAGGCTGTATGCAAATAAGACACAGAGCCTCAGTGCGACAGAGTAAAACTAGCAACTCGGGTGCTCCTGACAGTGATAGGAAATGAACAGCCATTAGAAATATTGAACAAGTTATAGTAATCGAAGTACAATACATGTACGTATTCTTATGTGCAAAAGTATTGAAAGGACATATATGTATGTAACAGAGTGTCACCTTAACCTCTCAAAGTAACAGTAAAGTTTACTGTTTATCTCAAATGGTATAGTTGTGTAATTGATCACAGCATTAGAAACCGTGTGTGTGACCCGCGTAATTGCACACCATGTTATAAGCTCTACATTCTCGACAGAGTCAGAGTTAATGGTTGGATCATAGGACAGACTGCCCCGTGCCACAACGGTCTCAACCATGCATTAACTCCCCATTAGATGCCACCTTCATCGGTGATTAATGCTTACTTATATGGTTTTGGATGAAACTGGTTTGGTTAAGTCCAATCAATGCAGGAATCATTTTATCCAGCCTCTTGGCTAACACAAACATAAAATATAGAATAATGCATGGGCAAGTGTGGCTTATGGGGATTTTATGCACACCCGAGGTGTGCACAAAATCCCCATTAAAACACACTTACCCATGTTTCCTTTTTCATATTTACTAGTTCTGATTTACATTTTAATTAAGTTTAAAAAATTGTTTCATCGCAGGGGTTGGATTTCCACTTGAGACGCCAGTGACCCGGGTTCGGGAATGAACTCGGGTGCTGGAGGACCGGCCGGGGAGAGAGGGCTTGAGCGTCAAATGACTGCTTGCCTTCTCGGGGAGAAAAGGACCTGGTGTTTGCTGACCCTGACGGAGGCCGGGATACGGCAGTGTGCTGGGTCCCAGTAACTAATGGGGCATGGTGAACGTCGGCATATGCCTTGATGTTTGTGGCATGCCACGTCCCCAGGGAGCAAATGGGAAAAAGAGCCCCATGGCTGACTGGATGATGGTTGCCAGCTCCCGCTGCTGCTGGACCCTGAGCAGTCCATGGACCACCTCAGCAGCACCCAGGCCAAGAATTGCGCTGGCTACCCTTCTGGTGCCTTACCCCTCGGAGGAGAGGGACCCACCCAGCGAAGGGTTATGTCTGCGTTACCCGGGGGCTGCAATGTGGGTGATGGGTGACTGCATCAGGGCACTGTGGCAGCGAGAGGCACAGGAAGGCTCGAAGGAGAGGCCAGCCCAGAGCTGGGAGCAAAGAAAAAAATTGCTTTGTGAGGTACTGTGGAGTTATCGAGAGCTTGTGCCTCGCACTGACCATGTGAAAAAACTAGTGCTACTGGACGTGCGGTGTGAGGACAGCTTCTCCGGTAGCTTTCTAAGGTGCTGCTTTCGTTTTTGTGTGCCTGTTGTTTACGGAACTCCGGGTTTACGAAGCTGTTGGGCACTCGCTGGCAGTGGTTTATAACCACTAACCAGTAAATATGATCTTATAATCAGTGTTGGGCACCAATATCAGTCGATAGGTGCTGCAGCGGTGGGGATTTCTTCCTGGTTTTAACCCTTGCTGTGACACAGGCTCATATATCGGTCCAGAATTCCTATACGTTCTAATTGTCTCAACAGATTGTGGGTTTATATTACTGAAATTACAGAATATGCCCAAGAAGGAGGTGGTAAACCCCTGGAAAGTATTTCATTATATGTTCAAGTTAAAAAAGGAAGCAGTAACTCACAGTTAATTTTGTAGTACTCCGAGCCGTATCTGTCAGGAACAGGGGCTTTCATAGTTTCAAGGGTTTTCACAATCTGCAAGATTTCAATATCTGAAACTGGTGCTGCCAATTGGTCATGGTGTTTGCAAAAGAGATGGGGTAGCTTGAGGGAGGCTAAAAAATCCTGTATGTTTTGGTGGGGGTGTCTCCTCCCAAACATATAATTGTTGGTAATATGTTTTAAAGGTGTTGGTTATGGCATACAGTTTAAAGCAGGGGTGACCTGTATCTGGATGTAAGATGGATGTGATCGTTGCCTTATGGCATTGCATCCATAGATGGAAAGCTAATAGTCTAGTGGCTCTAGGGACCACCTCCACATACCGCTGCCAGACATAAAAAATAAGGCAGCTTCTGTTTGTTGAAGGTGCAAGTTATCAAGTTCAGCCTTAATTCTGTCCAGGTGTGGTTTTATGGAGGTGTCACCTGTTGGTGTGCCATTTGTAAAAGTGAAGGGTTTCTTCTAATTGTGTTTGATGTCATTGTCTCTTTGTTTTTTCCGGGTTGTGCCCTGACTATATATCCCTTCAGGACTCTCTTAAGTGTATCCCATTGAATTGCTTCTGACACTTCATTAGAAATATTGTGTGTGTGTTGGGGAGGGTAAATTTAATAAAATGAATATCCTGCCAAGGATTTTATATGCCGGCAAATGGTTCCATTCCTCCAACTGCTAAGAATATTAAAAGGGTTGGAAAGGGTTTTGTGACTTCATTTGGCAAGGAAGAAGCCCAGAATGTGGCTAGACAGACTCAAATCATCTTAGGAGAGGGAGGGCTGGATTTCCTGGACCTCAAGGGTATTTCCTAACTGTTCAATTTCGGTACTTGCATAATTGGGTGAATAAGGGGAGGCCTCCAGATGAGTTGAATTGTAAGGGAGATAGCCTGGGATGATTAATCAGATATCTATCTAAGTGGGGTATATAAACAGACCCTGACTCAAATCCTCTGGTCGAGGTGGTTTTAGAGGCCTGGTCTAGTATTAGGAGAAGGAGGAGGCAGAGGGGAGAATACCTTTCATACCAATAGCATGGAACCTGGAATTCTTCCAGGACTGGAAGATTAAGGCTTTAAATTATGGGAGGACAGGGGTTAGATGTATAGGAGATCTATTCAATAAGGAGGGCATGTACCCTTCAACACAATAAAGAAAAGTCTGGGCTGCCAACCTCACACTTCTATAAACTCTACAGATAAGGAACTTGGAGGAGATCTGCATAGAATGCCAATGGACAGATCCCCACTGATGGAGGTGGAACAGGAATACTGAGCTAGGAAGAAGGAACAGGACCTAAGTGGCAGGGTGGCCAAACATGATAGAGTAGACAGTACTTCCTGGATCTAACAGGGCAAACTAAATAAAATGGGAAATAAATTTGGGCCTACTCATTTCAGAGGAAAATTGGAAACTTATAACCCCCACTCATTGCTGCTATGCAATCGATTCAAGGAGTCACAATACAAGTTTATTCACAGGCTATATTATCCTCCTAGCATGGTTCACAAATTCTGCCCAAGCGTGTCCCTGATGTGTGGCTAACGCCAAGTGGCTGGGGCACTTATTTCCATTATTTCTGGGAGTGCGCAATCCTCGGGATTACTGGAGGGATGTGGCAATGGACATTGCAGCTACCTGGGGAGGGAGATTGAATTCTGCCCTTGTCCCTTCTGTTTGGTATAGAACTGGGGGATGGGGAATTGTGTCCCAGATGGGTAAGAATAATGCTGGTAGTGGCCAGACAGGTTGTAATGAACACTTGGTTATCCTGTGTAGCCCGCCACTATGGTGATGTGGAAAATCTGCTGCTGACGACGCTGGTCATGGACAGACTTACATATGCCCTAAAGGGAGAGAGGAATGATTTCTTTTCGAGTGGGACAAGTTTTGATATCCTGAACCCTGTAGAGACCCAGATACTAAGGGAGGGGTGAGTTTCTGAACAAAGCCAGTAGGCACACGTGGCTACAACTCAGTGGCGTAGAATGGCCCAAATGATAAAATCACAGAATATGCCAGCAGTAGCTAATAGCTTTAGGCAGCATACCTCAAGTAGTTCTAAGTGATAAGATTAATAGGCAAAATTGCACTAGTAGCAATACTGTTTTGTTGACATTAGCAGAATCTGTTTATTAATGTTCTCTAATATATTGTTTGAATTATAAGGTGACTATATAATGTAATGATTCTCTTCTTCTATTACCTCAATGCACAAAGTCATTATGATGGTATGTAGAGGGGGCTGGGATACAGGCCTGCTATGCTGAGGACCAGTGGCAGGGCGATAGAGACACTGACCATGAAGGTGGATCTTTTTTTTCCCTCCTCACTGGGCTGGTAATACCAGTTATTAGAGTGCAAGTAATTATTCTAATGAAACTTATAATATACTACCCTGTCCCCTTCTTGTATGAAGCTTGTATATTCCCATAACTGTGGTGACATGTGCATGAACTTTGTAATTCTCTTGTACTGTATATTCTATCTGTAGCTTGTTAAAACTTAAGAACCATAAAAAAAAAAAAGAAATACCATGTGTAATAATTTCACCTATTTCACAGAAAGGAAAGTATGAAGTTCTCAGATTTTAGGTGTATGGCACACCCAGATCCCACTGGGTTTCTACTGGTGTATGATCAGAACTATTAATATCTCCTAAGCAGCAGTTCACTACCCAGCCAATGTTTTCAGCCTGTGTAAAACAGTAATTAGTTTGGAAATATGTCCTGTGTACTGTGAAGTAGTGGGTATATCGGTGGGTGTGGGGATGCTGCTGTCACCACACATCTACCCAGCCCATCTCTGCACAGACTCTTTTGAAACATTTATGTTATGCCGACTGACATTGGGAATGCTTATTTGAGGAGAAGATGGGGCAAAATGCCATATTTAAGTCCACTGATAAAAGAAGCACTCAGTAACAGTTAAGGAGTAGAAGATCAACTAATTTTTCAAGTGTTGGGGTATTGATTCCTGGAGGCATATATGTTTGCTGGCATCATTGCTATCCCATTTAGTTGCCCTTGTACTAAAATCAGGCAGTCTTTCTTATCTGTGATCACTTTGTGCTCCATGAATATTGTATTCCGAGGAATATGCATGGCCACCCAGCACTTCCTGAGAGAAGAAAGGAAGAGTAATTGGCCAAAAAGCCAAATTTAGTCAGTTTATAATGCTCCAAGACTGACAAATGGGACTCCTGTATATATAATAAATCCGGTTTAGACTGTTTTAAATGAGTGAGCACCCTATGGCATTATATTAGGTTGTTAAGTCCATGAACATTAATTGAGCTCAATAATACCATTGCCTGAGCCATTATAATTTTAAAAGAGGAGGTCCCTGGTCTCCCCACCCCTCCTCCCAACCACCACTGCTCAACATAATTCAGCCAATACCATGCCTTTTATAAAACAGTAGTAATATAAATGAATATAACCAGTAAGCAAACTTTGCATGGAGAAAACACTCCAAGAACATTTCTAACAAGGGATGGCAGGTGAAACAGTGCCAGGTCTGAGGCCTATTAATGGCCATTTCTACAGAAAATCAGTTGTACATATTAACCCGTGTAACTATTTGACTTCTAATAGGGAGTCTAGCTAGGCACCGCTTGAGGTGAGCAAGCACCCTGCCTCCAAAGGAATGGCCTTCAACAGCTTTGCTATCTGGGGAAGGGGGTGTCAGGTGGGTGAAACCAGGCTTTGTGTATGAGGGATAGGCCATGTTGGAACTGTGATCCTTCCCTTCCTCTGTCTTTAGGTTTAGTGGGATGGACTGTGGTCATTTTTAAGGGGTGATCTACTTATGTGAAAAACTAAGTAGATTTAGGTGGAGGGTTCAGTTGCTTCTCTTTGTCTCCCAATGGTGGATTCCATGGCAAAACTTTGGTTGTCATCATTTACAGGACAAAGATACTATTACCTGGCTGTAGCCTGTACGCTCCCCCAGAAATTTTATTATTTGGTGATCAAGTGCTTAAGGACTTATATTTACTATAAAAACAAATTGCCTTTCAGTCTCAAGTGCAGTCCAACTCTCCTTTAGGTAACCTCCCAGTCAGTTCTGCCAGCTGACCCATTATAATGTCATTTTGAGACAGAGGTGACCCAACCCTGACACAGAAGGTCTAAAGATTGTCCAGACAGAATGTTGTGCTGTGTGCTCTCCATGAATGATAATGTTGCCCTAGTTTTAAATGAAACATTGCTGTTGTGTTATTGTGTTATGAGATATATTTATTTATTTTGTTTTTGTTGACCGGGTAAGTGCACTAGACAAATCATATTTCTGTTCCGAGTGGCATTGTGTGCCCTGTTCTACTTTTGCCATCCACAGAACAGGAAGAGGGGTTAATTCCTGTTTCAGGATAATTTAACCCAGTCTGTATTAGTTTTATTTTAACTTCTTGGGACTAGAAATAGCATTTGTTTGTTCTGGTGTATCATAACTTACACCAAGACATTAAAAGAGCTCCAGGCTTTTAAAAATATTTGGGTTAAATTCTGGCTCTGTGCACGAGCAAGTCTCTTAGCACCCACGCACACTTCCGGGACTCTAGCGCTACATAATACACCCTGCTGCGAGTGGGCATCCTAACTGGCACAGCAGTTCTGAAAGATTGTCCAGACAGATCATTGTGCTGTGTGCTCTACGTGAATGATAATATTGTCTTAGTTTTAAATGAAACATTGCTCTGTTGTTATTGAGTTGTGAGATATATTTCTGTTCCAAGTGGTATTGTGAGCCCTGTTCTACTTTTGCCATCCACAGAACAGGAAGAGGGTTATTTTCTGTTTCAGGATAATTTGATCTAATCTGTATTTTTTATTTTAACTTCTTGGGACTCAAAATAGCATTTGTTTGTTCTTTTTTATTATTATTTTACCACGAGAGACACACACTAAGCTGAAAGGTTGTTTACAGGTGCGATCTGGGAGCACAAGGAAGTTAAGTGACTTGATCAGGGTCACACAGTATGCAAGTGGGGGCTGTGGGATTCAAACCCAGGACTCCAAGTTTGCACCTCAGAGCCTTAAACCACTGTGCTATACTGCCTCTGGTGTATCATAACATACACCAAGACATTAAAAAGAGCTCCAGGCTTTTAAAAATATTTGGGGTTAAATTCTGGCTCTGTGCACGAGCGGGTCTCTTAGCACCCACACACACTTCTAGGACTCTAGCACTACATAATACACCCTGCTGTGAGCAGGGCGAGCTGAGCCGGGGCAGCGCGAATCGGGGCATGAAGACACACGCAAAGACATGCACATCATAGCGTATGTCTTGCATGTTTAGCGAGTCTAGTGATTGTTGGAAAACCAAGATAACAAATGCCAGAAAGCAGGTATAGTCTTGAGACAGTTAACTTCATGAAGTTGTATCTGGAATTAAAGGGAAAACTAGTGGTGTATAGGAAATACTCCTCTAACATATATAAGAAGGTCTTTACTATTAGAATTATGTCTATAACTGTAAATACATACTTATTTGTAACATGGCTTTCAGTTTACTAACTGACACTGGTATCTGTTTAATCCAAAGTGCGTCCTGTCTCATGCATAAACCAATACAACCTGAGGATCCTGACTGTGTGTTTATGTGTGATAAATGCAAACAAAATATCAATATGTTAAGAGAAATAAACGCATTTAATGACAGATAAAGTACTGGACAGAGTCAACAACAAGTGGTACTAAGGTATAATGAGCTGCAGAATAATCAGCCAAGTGATATAAGCAATGTCCCAGAGGGTCTAGTTAAACAACTGCAACATCCTTCACCCCCACCCCTCCCCCAGAATCCAATAATGCCAGTACCACCTTGAGCACTAATCAAGTAACTACCAAAAAAGAGGGTAACAAAACTACAAAAAGAGAAGTAGAGAGCTAGGTAATAATGAAAATCTAGAGGACGAGTGGTATCTAGTTCAAACTGCTAAACCTGCAAAAAAAGGGAAGAAAGGTTGGTCAAGCATCAGATACCCCTCTTGAACCACTTTGACCCCCTCACTAGTTTAAATGAAGATCCTATGGTATCTAATATTAACTCAGTACCAGATGAGAATCAGGAAGCTATAACTTTAACTGTAAACACTCCCACTACAGCTGGAGCTCCAACAAATATATCTCAGCAGAACAATTGTGAGGGACACCATTTAATACAATTTGAGGCTGAACTTAATAACAGTGCTATCAATTGACCAAGAAAACAACACAAAATGTATGTACTTGGAGTCAATAATAACCATCTGGACCATATTATATGTGAACCAGACAAAGCCACTAGAACCCTATCCAGTTCTGGGGAGCTGGATGCAATATGTCACTTATGTGTTGGATAACATATTAAATAAGGCTCCAGCAAATTTCCTGGTGATTACTCATGTAGGAGCCAATAATATATTCCGAGAACCTTTACAAAAAATAAAACAGGAATTTGTTACTTTAATTTATAAGATTATTCATCTTGGATGTATTCCAGTAATCTCGAAATCCTCACCATTCCAAGAGCTTGAAATATGCAATACAAAAACTAAAAGAAATCAATAACTGGATTAGGGCATGGTGTTTGAAACAAAACTTACTATGCATAAACACATTGGGAATCATTTGTTGACAACGACAGGCTTTATTGTTGGGATGGACTGCAGTTAAATAAAAATGGAAATAAACTTCTAGCAGAACAGATAACAACATGCATCAAAAAAAATTTAAATGGTTAGATGGAGGGTAGTGCAATCAAACTGTAACAATATGCTTACTCAGCAGATTTCTTTCAAAACCTCTAATAGACTAGCAGATATGGAACCAATGAACAATATTAATCAACCAATAAAGAAAGATAAAACATTCTCAAAAAGGGAACTAAAGATAATGCTCCTCAATGACAGAAGTTTGAGTAATAAAATAGAAGAATTAGAATATACTTTTTTTTTATTTATTATGCTTTTGGCCCCTTGCTCTGAGGCTATCAGCCACCTTCCTACACTCACCTTACCCTCCAATTGCCACCGTCCTCCACTGTCACCGATATTCCTGGCTATCCCCCCCAGGGTGGGGCCGTGGCACTGCTGTCTGCCTGTCTATGACAGGGAAAGGTGCCGGCTACCTGGCATTGCCTCCCTGGCTCCCCCTTCCCCGGGCGGGGTTTGGGGCTCGGAGCAGCCCACAGCACCATAATTAAGTCAGTGGCATGGAGGAGTGGCGGAGAGCCATACAGGCCAGGTACAGAGGCAGCGTCATGGGACAGGCTCAGGAATTTTTGTGTGCTTTGCAAGGGGGCGAGGAGCGCAGCATGATGTCTGGCGTCTGGCCCACCCCTCCAGTCACTCTTTCAATGCCAGTTGCTGCAGTGCCCTGGCCTCCCCAGAGAGGAGAGCTGTCCCTGGGACGCTCGATCCTTCTCCCCCTGGCCGGCCCTCCGACAACTTGGGTCTGTTCCAAAACCCGAGTTGCCAGCGTCGCAAGTGGAAATCCAACCACTGCGCTGATGGGCCAGCCCAGAATTAGAATATACTTTATCTGAATATGATATTGACGTATGTGCAGTAACCAAAACCTGGTTTAGTGATGGAGATTGAATGTCCAAGTTTCTGGCTATAACCTGTTTCATAAGAATAGAAAAACTATAGGAGGTAGGATAGCTCTTTTTGTAAAATATAATATTAAAGTATTAGAATTAGATAATAATACAGATACCAATCTTGGACTAAGTTGATATCAGTTAAACATATCCACTACTGGACTTAAAATAGAATTGGTTTACCACCACCACCACCACCCAACTATACTGTAATTGAAAATGATTTATTAATGTCAACATTAGAAACCATGGATACCGCTGGAGAGAGTATCGTAATGGGAGACTTTAACTTCCCTGGAATCTGCTGGCAATCGCTGTTATGACAAAGTGCAGCTGAAAAAGATTCCTTGAAATTCTTACACTATTAAATTTAGACCAATTAATAGTTATACTAACAGAGGCAATAATATATTAGACTTGGTACTCACAAATATGCTTGAGAATATTAATAACATAAAAATGTTGCTGCCACTCTCAGACAGTGACCATAATATGATCTACTATGAGTACATAGCTAAACAATAACAGAAGATAAACCCTCTTTAGGATTTTAAAATGCAGATTACAATAGTATTAAGCAATACCTAAATACAATGAACTGGAAAAAGGACCTAGAGGGGAGTGAACTAATTGCAGCTTGGGGAGCTTGGCAAAAGCATGTAGATTTTTGTATCAACAAGTGGATACCCACAAGATGTAAATGCCAAAAATTAAAAAGAATCCCTTTATGGTGGAATACCAAAATTAAAAAATTACCAAGAAAGAAAAATATTATAATAAGTACAAAACAGCCCCAACTAGTACAAACTGGTGGAAATTTAAACTATTAGCCAAAGAAACTAAACATAGTATTAAAAAATCCAAAACCAAACTTGAAGAGAATTTAGTGGCACGAGTCAGAGATAAAAAACAATTTTTTACCTATATAGGATCACTGAATGGAAAGCAACCAGTAGTAGGCCCCTTGCAAACACCAGCTGGAGTTATTACTGACGAAACACATATGGCTAATGTTCTGAACAATTACTTTCTTAGTGTTTATAATAAAAAAGGTTGTGTAACACTCCAGATCCCAGAGACTAAAATCCCCCTGTACCATTTACTAAATAAGAAATAATAGATTGTATACAAAAATTTAAAACATCAAGTGGCCCAGGACCTAATGGCATAACTAATTTTTCATTAAAAAGTTGGTCGATGAACTAGCTGGGCCATTAACATTGCTTTTCAACATCTCCCTACAAGAGGGTAAAGCATTCTGAACATACGAAATTTGCCAACAGATAAAAGCCTAGAGGTCTATCAAGTCTGCTGGAATGTGCAGCTAGCACCCCTTATTCTGCAGCTGCCCTTCCCTTACACCCTTCCCCTTCATTAACCCTCCCCCTTGTCCTGTCCCATCCCCTTTTGAAGCAGTCCACTGTTCTACTGGATACCCCTTCTGCAGGTAATGCATTCCACCCAGCCACCACCCTCTCTGTAAAAAAGTGTCTCCTCATCTCCCTTTGAACCTTCCTCCCTCCAGTCTCATAACATGGCCCCTGGTGTCCCCCGCCCCTTACTTTGAACAGCCCCTCTGTACCTGTCTTGTTTATTCCTTTCATGTATTTAAAGGTTTCAATCATGCCCCCCCCGTCCCTCCTCTCCTCCAGTGAGTACATGTTCAACTCCTCCAGCCCCTTGATCATCTTTGTCGCCCTGCGCTGCACCCCCCCCAGTAACTTAATGTCTCTCTTCAGATACGGGTGCCAGTACTGCACGCAGTACTCCAGGTGCGGTCTAACTAATGACCTATACAGTGGCAGAATCACCTCCTCCCTCCTCGAGGATATACCCCTTCCAACACAACCCAGCATTTTGTTGGCCTTTGCAGCTGCCTTCCTACATTAGGCCGAGTTGCTCATTGACCCTGTAATGAGCACACCCAGATCCTTCTCCTCCTCTGTCTGGGCTAGCTGCACTCCCCTCAGCTGGTAACTCCTCCTTGGGTTCTTCATCCCAAAATGCAGCACCTTGCACTTTTTGGCATTAAACCCCAGTTGCCAGGTGTCTGACCAGGTTTCAAGCTTTGCCAGATCATCCTGCAACCCCTGCCATCCCCCAGGTCATCCACCACTGCTCCTACCTTGGTATCATCAGCAAACAGACTGATCTTGCTCTTGATGTCCAATGATATGTCTGCAGTAAATATCCCAAACACTGGTACCAACACGGAACCCTGTGGAACATCACTCGTCACTACCCTTGGGTGTGAGAGCTCCCCACCCACCACCACCCTCTGTTGCCTTCCCTGAAGCCAGTTCCCTACCCATCTCACCAACTTTGCACCTGCCCCTGTGCCTACTAACTTACTTCCCAGCCTTCCATGCAGCACTGAGTCGAATGCCTTACTGAAGTCCAGATACAGGACATCCACTGCATGGCCCCTGTCCAGTTGCCTATTTACCCAGTCATATAACTCCACCAGGTTGGTTTGGCAGGATCTGCCCAGTAAGAGCCATGCTGTCTGCTGTCCTGTAGTCCTTGGCCTCTAGGAGGGCCACCAGCCTTTCCTTCAGGATAGTCTCCATTAGCTTACCCATGATGGATGTGAGGCTCACTGGTCTGTAGTTTCCGGTTCATCCTTGGGGCCACCTTGTGGAGGGCACCACATGAGCCATCCTCCAGTCCTGAGGTACACACCCCCAAATGTAGTGAGGCATTAAATAGATCTGCCAAAGGTCCTGCAAGGACCTCTGCCAGCTCCTTCAGTACCCTGGGGTGGATGACATCTGGGTCTGGCACCTTATCCACCCTCAGTGCCTTCAAACCCTCCTGAACTCTGCCCTCCATGATTTCTCCATCTGTCACCCTTCCCTCCTGTTTCTGCCATTTCTCCCCCTTGGGTGTCACCTCCTCTTCTCTTTAGTAAATACTGAGCAAAGTACTCATTTAATTCTTCTGCGTTATAACACCTACTTCACCCAACCTCCCTCCTTCCTAATCCTTACTATGTGATCCTTACAGCTCTTTTCTCCTGATGTACCTAAAGAAGTCCTTCTCCCCTTCTTAATGCCTTGTGCCAGCCTGAGTTCCGTAGATGCCTTGCCCCTTACTGCCCTTGTCACCTCCTTCGATTCCGCCAAGTACCTCCTTGTCCTCCCTCTCCTGTTTTCTTGTACTTCCTAAAGGCAGCTCTTTTCCTCCTTACCTTTTTCATGACCTCCTTGCTCAACCAGCTCGGTTTCTTAGCCCTAGCCTTCTTGCTCTGGGCCTTGCAGCAGGTTTTGGTTGCCTCCACTATCCCCAGATTTATGAGCTCCCACCTCTGGTTAGTGTCCATCCTAGATTTAATTCTGGCCACGCACCCTTTTACCACTTCCCCCATCCTCCCAAAGTCGGCCATCTTGAAGTCCAGCACTCTTGTGCCAGATTCCACTCCTTCCTTGCCCATATCCAATGTGAGCCATACTGAGTGGTGGTCACTCCCTCACAGTGGTTCCTGCACTGTAAGTTCTCTCACAAAGTCCCCATTTGCCAGCACAAGGTCAAAGGTATTCCCTAACCTGGTTGGTTCACTGACCATTTGCAGCAGGATGCTGCATTAGAGGACTGGAGATCGGCTATAGTGACCCCTATATTTAATAAGGGAAATAAAGCTCATGTTGCTAAGTATAGCCCAATCAGTTTAACGTTGGCGCTAGGAAAAATTATGGAAAGATTGCTAGTTAAAAGACTAGTAGCACACATTGAAGACTCTGGAACTAGGGACATAACACAGCATGGCTTTGTCACTGGAAGGTCCTGTTTAACTAATCTCCTCCATTTCTTTGAGCCAGTAAGTGCAGCACTAGATGTCAGTATACCAGTGGATGTGGTGTTCTTGGACTATGCGAAGGCCTTTGATAAAGTGTCCCATTCAATATTATTGGAACAATTATGTAAGCTGAAAGTACACCCTGATACAATCAAATAGGTTGAGTCCTGGCTAATGAATAGATCTGAGACAGTGTCAATCAAGGGTCATTATTCTAGACCTGGCTGGGTTACTGGCAGAATCCCTCAGGGCTCTGTCTTGGGACCTATTCTTTTTAATATTATGATAGCTACCTTGCAGCCAACTAATAATATCTGGATCTGTAAGTGATGCATGACTGCAAGGTGGGGTTATGTACCAACAATAAATGATGCTAGATTGTTTCAAATGTTGCAGTGTCAGTGGCTCAGTAGGTAGCACACTTGCCTCTGAGGCTTGGAGATCAGAGGGCTGTGGGTTCAGTTCCCACATCTGGCACTTGGGTTAATATCCCAATACTGACAATGTAGTGCTGCATGAGATGGGTGCTGCACTTCTGAGGTGCCGTCTTTTGGATGAAATGTTAAACCGAGGTCCCATCTGCCTGGATTGGTGGTAGTTCAGGTGGATGTTAAAGATCCCATGGCACTTATCAAAAAGAGTAGGGGAATTTTTTATTAAAGAGGTGGACTTCATAACACAGCAATACATATGAAAACAAACAAAAAATACAGAAAATTTCAACAAATGAACAGAGCAAAAAGGGAAAAAGAGAAGCTTATAAATGCAATACCAATGAGTACAATTAATCCATAAATGTGCAACTTTTTCCTTATCAAAATGCAATAAATCCATTTGTATAATATCATGTAAAGACTGTTGAATATTGGCCAATAATTCAACATGTGAAACCCACTTTTGATGAAGAACCCCCAAACATCTGATTTGCCACAAATGATAGTGAATAACAACAAAAATAAGATATAGGTTCTCTGTATTATATTTCGCACCTAAAACATGATTCCCACCACACATAATATCAGAGTAAGACAGTTTTAAAAACTCAGGTTCCCTCCAAACAACACTTAAATAAGCCCAAAATTGTACTACAAAAGCACATTCAGAAAATGAATGACACTGAGTTTCCACCATCTGTGAACAAGACGGATGGGGACAATATCTATCTTCTAATTTTTTATGTTTATGATTACCCTTCACACTAAGCCTACCAAAATTCCCAAACCATAAACAATCCCACATTCTAGAAGGGATACGAGGATTCCTTAAATGATGCAACACTACCCTCTGTTGTACAGAAGAACAAAATGGAAAGACTATCACAGTAGAATTAGCATTGGACAGAATAGTGTGATAAACTGCCTTTCTATTCAAAATCAACAGATCCTGAATCTAATTTTCCATTTAATTGCCATCTTAAAACAGTCAATACCATAATCCAGTATAGGGGTCTGTTTACCCAATAACCTGGTATTACCCTGTTCCCAAAACTGTATATTTGGTGTGATCCAAGCCAAACCCAGTGAGCGCCATATCTGAAAACCCGGTTTCAAGGCTAAACCAAAGATATAACTGAAAAAAATACTAAAATTAAAAGCAACTGGATTAATCATACCAACACCCCCTTCCATAATGGATTTATAAGTTATGTCACGTTTAATTGGGTTTAACCGGGATCCCCAAAAAGCCTGAAAAAGAAAACACTGAATAATCTAGTAAACAATGTTTGGGGAGGTGGAAAGACATAGCTAAGATACAAAAAATAGGTAAAAGTAAAGTTTTAATCAAAAGCACCCTCTTTTTCTTACTAATTAACCGATTCACGCCAACCCTGTACTAAACGTTCTGCCTGCCCTAAATGTGTCAACCAATTAGAAGAAGCACATCCCAACCCCCAAAGCGGACCCCAAGAACCAATAAAGGCTCAGACTGAATCTGTATCCCCGAAAAACAGAAGGCAGAAGAGGGTAGCACCTAAAGGAATACCAACACTCTTATCCCAATTTATCCGGGAGTCTGAAATAGCTGTATATCCTCAAAATATTACAAAGGACCTCTTCCTTTGTGTCATCACCCAACGAGCACCACATCTGCAAAGGACATAGTTTTAACAACAAAACCAGTTTGGGAACCAATATACCCTGAATATCAGGAGAGCGTGTAAAAGATGAATCAATATATCCAGACAAAACATATAAGAGAGGGCTCAGAGGACAACCCTGTCGAACCCCTCTCCGAATCGCCACTGGGTGACCATACAACCCATTCACATTAGGACATAAGGAAATATTGTCATAAAGTGCCCTAATCCAAGAAACAAAACTTGCCAGAAAACCAAATGCATTCAAAACTGCAAACAAAAATTGATGCGAAATACGATCAAAAGCCTTTTCCTGATCCACTCCCACCACCCACCCCATGACCTGACCGGAATCAGCCGCCAAAACAATTCTCATAGTACAATAAGGTTATCTTTAATCTGACGGCCCGGAACCGCACATGTCTGTTCGATACTAATCAAATAATCAGAAATTTTATTCAACCTGTTTAACAAAATTTTTGCCACAATTTTCCTGTCAATATTAAAAAGGCTCAAAGGCCTCCAATGATCAATATTATTCTGTGCACCCTTTTTATGAATTAATACCAACATTGCTTCCTGCATGGAAGCAGAGAAAGTGGATGACTGTAACATATGGTTAAAAAGAACCACCAAAACTGGAGACAAATCTTCAAGAAAATGTTTATAAAAAGCTGCCCCTAACCCATCCATACCCGGGGCTGCATTAGAGTTCAAGTGTTTAACCACCTGAAATACTTCCTCAGCAGTGTTATCATGTGTCAACATGAAAACATCTTCCAACCATACCTGGGGTAATGATATGGTGTGTAAAACCTGCTCCAAATCTCCACTAACCTCCTGATTAGCAAACATAGCAATGAACCTACCCTCAATAACAGATAAAATCCTTCCGTGAAGTGACACTCTGCACAGAGGAAGAAAGCAATTCTGAAATAAACCTATGCTTAACTCTATCCTGACAACTCTTAAAGGGATCAATAGAAGATCCAATGATTTGGCCCTGGTATACTGAAGGGCACCATCTTATTTTTACTTTCTGAATCTGGGAACCATAATCCTGGCTAGTAGTGGCAGATAATGAAATCAAATGCTGTAAATGGTGATGTAACTTTAAATAGTCCATATAATCAGACCGACACCTGGAAGAAGCCAAGGATTGAAACAAAACCCTCCAATCTTTTTAGTGTCCTCCCACCAAGTAGAAATGTCAGAATAACAATCATTAACAGAAAGTCTAGCTGTCCAACAACGCTGCCAGCTCTGTATTTTAGGATTCTGCACAAGACATCATTCAACTGCCACTTTGTTTTTTTTACATCTAGGAGTATCTTTCCAAGAAATCTTGGCGTATAACAAAACATGATCAGAAAATTCCACTGCCCTAATAGCAGAGTCTAAAACCTGAAGAATGTGGGAAACAAAGAATAAATCAGTCCTGGTTTTCAAGGTACCTTTAAAGAAGGTATAACCACCAATAGGATGCAGTTTCCAATAGGAATCCTGTAAACCAGCAGTAGTCAGAATTTTATTCAATGTATTAGTATCACAAAACAGTTTAGGAGTCTGCAACCCCCTATCAGTTTGATGCAAACCACAATTAAAATCTCCAACCAGATAACTAAGCGTGAAGTATGTAAATATTGGTGGAGCTCTTCAAATAAAGAAACCTAGTTGCCTTAGTTTGTGAGGCATAAATAGCAACAAGACAAAATCTATCACTATGATAAGTAAACTCTAACAATAAAGAACGCCGGGGTGTATATCGACTAACCGTGTAACTTGAAAATCAGAATTGGTAAAAAGTATTCCAACACCATCACAAGCATCAAGCCCAATAGACCAGAAAGAAGCTCCTAGAGGTCAAGCTCGAGATGCAGCCTGTAATTCACTATGAGTTTTAAGTCTGGTATCTAATAAACAAAGGACATCACAAGAAACTGAAGAGTAAACATAGTACTAGCCAACTTCCGGCCCCATTTAATACTATTAACATTAATAGTGGCAACTGAAAGAGAGGACATAGAAAAAGGGAGAAAAGGAAAAATCACCCAAAAAACACTATTCATGTCATCCTAGCTTTTCGACACTGCCGAGTACGTTTAGCAATGGAATCTACACTCCCTTTTTCCTCAGTATCAGTAGTGGATAAGAGAGAGGAGGTATCAGTACCATCTTCATCAGACTCCCTCTCCACTAACACTGCAAATTTATTACCCTGTGCCCAGGCCTCAGATGGCTCTTCCTTGTCCTGTCCCTCTAAGGACACTGGAGGTCTCATCTTTCGCCCAAACCCGGTCCGTTTTTTTGATACAGGCCTAAAGCCGGAATCATCAAACTGTGGGGTTGGGGGGGAGGCATGTCAGGGAGCACATCAAGGTCCAAGGAAGGAATAGGGGCAGCTATTATCTCCTCCAACTCAACCTGTACATCCATAGTCACCGTAGCACCCAAAGGTGTAGGGGAAATTGCAGGGCCCGCCTGAGAAACATCAGCCGCAACTCAGAAACCCCGGATCAGGAACATGTGAAACAGAAGCAAGACTAAGGTCCACAATCTTTTTAGCATGCAAATGTTGGGCTTGGTCAATAATGCCTTCATGGGAAGGGCAATCGTCCCTGTTATGTGAAGCCCAAGGACATTTGCCATAAGCGTGTCCAGTATTCTCACAAAGATTGCAACGAAAAAGATTCAAACATTTAGCGGACCCATGCCCAAACTCCAAACAATGACTACATTTAATAGTGTCACAGGCAGAGCTAAGATGAGTCCAAGACCCACACTTAAAACAGGATCGAGGTTGACCTATATAAAAAATAGCACCCCATCCCAACCCAAATAAAATGAACTGGGGAGATGCACAGTACCAGAGTTTGTGACAAACAACTTAACCCGGATTCTCAAACCCCCATCCCAGATTTGTTCACTATCCAAAGTAGAGGAGGGAGAACCCAGAACCTCACAACATTGCCGAAGCTAAAATAAAATATCCTCAACGTTAACCCCTTCTTTTTTAAACATAACAGTAATAACTCGAACAGTAGGTTTGGTGAGGGTATTACTTGAAAGGGGGGACCAAAGGGTGTGTTTTTTACAAACATTATACCTGGCCCAAAACCTATCCAAACGAGAAACAATTTTAAAGCTAATACCAAAATTGGAATTACCAATACTAATCAGGGCAAAAATCTCTGAAGAAAGAACTTCATAGAACCCTTTAACAAGGCCCGAGCAATATAAACACGGCCAGGCGCCTCCTTCAAACCCCCTTTATACAAAAAAAACGAACAGCATTGTGGTGTGGAGCAGGTTCCTTCCTATGTTGAAACAAATCTGAAAGCTTAAAAGGTGCTCTAGGACAGTCCTCAGAAATCTGTGCAATAACTGCTGGTGGAGGGCCTACCCTTAAAGCATCCCCTACTACCCTATTATCTGAGGCCTCAGTGGCCTGTAAAGAAACCCCCCACAGCCTCCGGTTGTTGCAATACATTCCCCATATCAACAGTGTCAGGCACAATTTTAGAAGGTATAATTGTAGGAGGTATAACAGAAGCAGTCACAATAGCACAGTCCAAGTCCTTACCCCGGGGCAAAATGATGGAGCTCATACCCTCAGCGTTGGTGGCCATAGGAGCTGTAGTCATTTGTAACATCCTGAGATAGGACTGGTTCTGAGAGTCTGGGGACCAGGTGCCGGTATCTGAAAGTTCCCACCCCACATCCCGCAATGCCCGTTGCGGAGACCAGGACGGACCGCCAGGAACAACTGCCGGAAGGCAAGGCAGTGGAAGGAGCCCTCGGTACCTGCTTGTCTAACGCAGGAATAGAAGCAGAAGTCTTGCTCCAGCCTGGTGTGTTCTGATCCTGGGGGAAGACAAACTCTGCCGGAAGAAGAGCGGAACCGGCAGTGCACAGAGGTGCACCCTTAGAAGGGCACACAGAAACTGGTGGTGTAGAGGAAGGTTCCGTGGTAACGAGAGCCACTGTAGCAAGGTCCGTGGGCTGTAGGCACTTGGGCGAGGTAGGAAACCAGATTTTACTGCCAGCCCGTGGAATCGATGAGGCAGCAGAGGATTCAGAAGACAGAACATGCACTGAGTTCAAACGGAGAGAGGCAGGATCCAAAACGGCAGCATTTACAGCAGCAGCCATTAAAGGTACAGCAGCAGTAGAAAACGGTAGGCAACACAGCAGAGGTAGAACTAATCGCAGGGAGATCCTCTAATGCACGATCCAATTTCCATAATTCCATTAAAAGCTTAGACTTTTTACTAGACAATGCCAGTCTAGCGTTGCAAACCTCCGGTTTTACAGCAGGGCACTCAGGCTGTTCAAAAGACAGAGACTCTGTTTCAAGCTGTAGAATCTCGGAATCACTAAAAAACAGTGATTCATAATCTGCAGCAGCTATCTCCACTTCAGAAGCCTCTTGAAAAATAGGAACAGGGGACGAGGCCAAGACCCCTGCACCAGCAACATCCATCTCCTCTGAAAGCTCAGCAGCACTGGCCATCTCTCCTCAGTGGCCAAGGATCCCCCTACTGACAGAAATGCAGTAGGGAGTTTTATTGAAAGAATGGACTTCATTACAACAAAAACAATGCATTAAAATCAAATTCAATGTACAAAAAGAAAAAGGGGAAGAACAAGAAAAGAAACAGTTATTTAGTCCATGTGGCACAATTAATCCAATAACTCATAAATTGTTCATGAGGTCCATTAGTAGAGTCATAACACATAAGTTCATCCACTGCTTTACACACAGTGGCTACCAGTTCTTCAGGGGTAATGATTTTCTGTTGCAGAAGCCACAGACACCTAGACTGCCAAATGTAAAATCTCAAAAGACAAAATATGATATACATGGTAGTACTGTGATATGAAACAAAAGTATTAGGGAAAGGGCCAAACATAAGTGTAGAATAATCTAAGGACATAAATTCGGGCACCTTCCAGGAAGCAGCCAGTAAATCCCAGAATGGTTTAATATACGAACATTCAAGAAATAAATGACATTGAGTTTCCAGGATTTGACTACACGCAGGCCTAGGACAATACCTCTCTGACAATTGCTTATGTTTACTATTATTTTTAACCCCCAATTTACCATAATTTCCCAACCAAACACTATCCCATATATACGGAGGGATACGCTTATTGGTAAGATACTGTAAAATAAGAATCTGTCTGTCCGACGGGCAATCTGGGAACAGGACCTCAGAGGTACGATCCATGGAGAGCATATGTTTATACAACTTCTTTTATCATAAGACTGCAACAAGTGTATAGTAACTTCTCATTTAATAAGTAGCCTCATACAGTCTTTCATATACAAAGGCAACCCACCAGTCTGGATAAGACTCTAAACTTTTCTCCCGCCACCCCAGGCGACAGAGATCAATCCACTGCTCCATATAGGGTTTCCAAAGAAACCACCCAGGTTTAAAGGCCAATCCCAAATTATAAGTAAAACAGACTGAAAAAAAGCAATAGGGTGGATCATAGCAACCCCACCTTCAGAAACTGGAAGATAAGTGAATTCCTTTTAATGGGGTTTAGTCAAGATCCCCAAAAGGCTTGGAAAAAAATGCTATAAAGTTGTGTCCACATACGTATTGGGGGCAGAAAAATATAACTAAGATATAAAAATACAGGAACAAGAAGCGTTTTAATCAACAAAATCCGTTTTTTCTTAGAGATCTGCATACCTTTCCATTCCCCAACTTGTCGTAAACCCTTAGCCAAAGCCTTCTCCGAATTGTATCCAGCCATATCCCCTGGGCCAAAAAAAACCCCCAATACTTGAATAGGGCCATTGGAAACTGAGATCCCAGCCATACACCCAGATTCAGGCACTGGCGTGGAACCTATAACCACTCCAGTACACTTATTATAATTAACCTTTGATCCTGAAATACTTAAAAAAAGGTTAATTGAGTCTTGTAACGCAGAAACAGAAAAATGAGGAGGCAATAATAAAACCAAATCATCAGCATAAGCCAACACCGACTGCAGTGGCCTACCCTGAAGCACATCAATACTCCGTAGAGCCTTGTTTGCTTGTAATAATCTAATAAAAATATCAATGGAGAAGGCATATAAAGTCGGACTCAGTGGGCAGCCTTGCCTAACACCCTTTGTAATAGCCAGTTTCTTCCCCAACCAACCATTAACATTTGGTATAAGTACTGCCCCCCTGTACATTGCCGAAAGCCAAAAAACAAATATCTCTGGTAAGCCAAAGGCTTTCAAACCAAAAAGGAATGCGTGAGAGACTCTGGATCAAGGCTTTTTCTTGATCAAGTCCAAATGCGAACCCCTGCAACTGTCCAAGATCCCCTCTACAAAAAATCTCTCGAAAGTATATCAGGTTATCTTGTTGTTTTCTACCCTTAACCGCACAAGTTTGTGCAGGATGAAGAAGCAATGGAATGATCTTGTCTAGCCGGGACAAAAGAACTTTACTCAGAATTTTCATGTCAGTGTTCAACCAGCTAAGTGGACGCCAATTACTAATATTGGTTTTATCCCCTTTTTTATAAATGAGAAGCAAAATCGCCTCTCTCATAGAGGGGGCATAAGTACCAGTATGTAAAATATGATTAAAAAGAAGTACCAAAACAGGGTCTATGGTCTGTAAAAAGGTTTTGTAAAACCCAGTACCAAGACCATCTGTTCCCGGGGCCGTGTGAGAATTCAGCAGACCAACTGCAGTTTGTACTTCTTCCAAAGAAACATCTACAGTTAGTTCCTGCTGTTGATCTCAGGATAGCCCAGGTAGCTGTAATTCCTGTAAAATATTGTTGACAGCTGCCTCATCCAAGATAGAATCAGGGGCCAAACAAGTGGATAAATATTGTTCCACCACAGACAAAAGGTGGTGTGGATCACTCACAAGGTGTCCCGAAATGTCAGTGAGGGAGGTAATAAGTCTGGAGTTTACTCCTTTATGACTTTCTTTAAAGGGGTCCAAAGAATGTTTGGACAGACTTGTGCCAAATCTTAATTCCTGATCTAAAGACCTACCCCTGTTATATTGTAACTCCACCATCTGTTTTTTTAAATTCGCTATATGATTGCTCTAATTATATGTTGATGTTTCAGCCAGCGATATGAGATGTTGCAATTGGTGTCTTAGTTGTAAATAGGACAGGTAATCTTTCTGTGTTTTAACTTGAGCCCTATGTAGAAAAAAATGTTTCCAACCCAGTTTGGTATCCTCCCACCACTCTAATATGGAATCATAGCACTCCACCACAGATATCCGGGCTGCCCAATCCTTCAACCAGAACCTCTTAAGGGCCTGATCTTGTAACATACTCTCATTCAATCTCCACAGGTTCTTTTGACATCTCGGAGCCCTTTCCCATGAAAGAAGGACTGTGAGAATATTATGATCTAAAAATTCAATGGGTCTAGAGGAGGCCTGAACTATCTGCAAAACTGATGAAACAAAGACAAAATCAATCCTCGTTCGAAAAGTACCTTTAAAAAAAGTGAATCCACCCGTAGGGTACAATGTTCTATAAGCATCTTTTAAATGAGCCGTAGACACTACCTTATGTAAAGCAACCGAATCACAAAACATTTTATCTGTTTTGAGACCCCTATCTTTAGTAGATAATGCACAATTTAAATCACCAATCGGGAAGTATGTAAGTAGGGCTGTACCTCTTTAAAAAGGGCTACCCGTTGAGCTTTTGTTTGAGGGGCATAAACAGAAATGATCCGAAATCTAGCCATAGGAATAGAAACGTCTAAACATAGAGCCCTCCCAGGGTGAATGTCCACCAATCTGGAAACTGCAAACACAGAATTGAAAAATAAGATACCTAAACCATCACAGGGTTCCTCCCTTATAGACCAGAACGATGGCCCTAAAGTCCAATTATAAGAAGCATGTCTTAGTTCCTGAGAGGTCTTCAATCGGACGTCTTGCAAACAAAGGACGTCCAAGTCAAAAGTTTTAAGGAGAGAAAGAAAACCAACACGTTTCTTCATGCCCTTCAAACCATTGACATTTAAAGTAGAAATCTTTAGAGAAGACATATCAGGAAAAAAAAAGAGAGTAGGTCAAAAAAAAAACAAGAAAGGGACAAAGCGAACACCTCAAGGGGGTTTACCCAGCTGCCGCCTTCTAGTACGTTTGGCAATGGAATCCTCAAATCTAGTTTCAGAATCCGTGTTAGAAATAACCGACGAAGTGTCAGTGTCCTCCCCAGAATCCCCACCAGCATCTTCCTCAAGTGGGGAAAAGGTATTCCTCAATTTAACCGGGTCTCTCTGGGCAAGGGTATCAGGAGGGGGTTTAACTTGTAGCATAGTCTTGCCACACCTATTCCGTTTCCTAGGTTGCACCACCTTAAATGGGGCATCAGCTGGGGGGGGAGGAGGGCATCTGATCCAAATCCTCCTCCACAAGCAAATCCCCAGGATGAACAGGAAGGGAAGGCATAGTAATGTCCACCATGGCATCAGGGGAGGTAACATCCATTGTGTCAATTGGACTAGCAGGATGAGGGGCAACCTGGGCAGGAAACTGAACACAGTCAGCAGCCTGCTGCACCGTCTCATCAGATTTCTGGGAAAAAAGCCGCTGTGCTTGATTAATAAGTCCGTCATGTGAAGGACAGTCAGTTCTATTATGCGAGGCCCAAGGACACCGCCCATAGGCATGACCAGTCTGTTCACATAGGTTGCATCGAAAAAGGTTCAGACAAGCAGTGGCCAAGTGCCCATTCTCCAAACAATGATTACATTTAGAGGTGTCACAAGCAGAACTTAAATGCAGCCGAGACCCACACTTAAAACATGATCTAGGTTGCCCAGCATAAAAGATGGACCCCCGATCTTTCCCAAGAAAGAATACACTAGGAAGGTGAACTGGACCAGAATTAGTAGAAAAGTTTCACTTTAACCCTCCAACTACCATCCCAGATTTTTTCACTGTCAAGCGTGGGGGTAGTCCTTCCTAAAATATCACAGCTCTTGCGTAACCAAAATAGGATGTCTTCAATATTGACACCTTCGTTCCTAAATAGAATAGTTATGTTTTTAATCAAGGGTTTAGTGAGTGGAATAGCCTGAAACGGGACCCATAAAGGATCAGACTTAAGGTTCTCATATTGTGCCCAAAACCTGTCAAGTTTGGAAACATGTTTAAAGCTGATATCGTAGTTCCCATTCCCTAAAGAAATCAATGCAAAAATTTCAGACGAAAAATATTTCATTGACTGCTTCAGTAAAGTCCTAGCTATAAATAACCTATCTGGTAGTTGTTCCAGGCACCCCTTATATAGTAAGTGTACTGCGTTTCTCCGAGGAGCAGGCTCCCCAGTCGGCTGAAATAAATCAGCTAGCCAAAACAAGGAAGATTTATGGGGCAACCCCTGAGCATCATCCCTAGGAACCGAGCTGAACTCCCTCTCAACAGTAGGTTGTAAACCCTTATCCTGAACAATTGGTGAGGCAGTACTAGTAATATGAGAAACAGAAACATTAGGCAATACAATATTAGAAGTACCCCGGGGTGTGGTGGAGCTCAGTGATGAATCGTCGTTCGTGGCCACAGTAACAGAAGAAGTACACATTTTTAAAAAGGAGGGGTCCGTGGGATCCAGAGTCCATTGCCCCGATGTCCCTGCAATCCAACCAGCCTCGGACAGAGCTCTTTCGGGTGACCAAGAGACAGTATGCGTGTTAGGGGGCTCAGGGGCTAAATTCCCCCATTTCCCGGAGCGTTTCCGATCCAAAAAAGAAAACGTCTGTTCAGTATTAATTGGAAGAACAGAGTAAGCAATAGAAGGGTTTGAGACCAACCTCGTCATTCCCAATCTAGGTTTTTTGGAGTGCGAGTCCAGAGGAGCAGGAACATCTGAAACCACCTGCAACGTAGAGCCCCCTGCCAGAACATCCATCAGAGTATCAGATACATGAGAATCCGACGATTCCTCAGTAGAAGGAAGCACAGCCACCTCCTGTTCAGCGTCCGACCCAAAACTCACTCCTTTCTGGTCCGAAACATTCTGGGCCCCCTGTGGAGCCTCCCATAGCGCTGTGAGTTCCGCCTCGATAGCTGCACTTTTCTCCATCAACTCCTGCTGGCAACGCAAAAGCTCCTACCGACGGAAACAGGCAGGCACAGTCGAGCTCAGCCTTAGGAATACCTGCATCCAAAATAGGTAGGTTCTCGCCAAAGCGGCGAGTTTCAGTAGTCATAACCAAATCTCGTCCATTAGAAAAGGTAGCACCGCCATTTCCACATCGAAGCCTCCCATGAGACAGTACAGGAGCAGATGCCAGAGCTCCTGTCTCAGAGATGTCCTTCCTTCTCGCCACCCCGAGGAAGTGGCTATCTCTCCCAGGTGGCCTAAGTCCCCAGTGGAGAGTAGGGATTTCCGTGTCCTGGCCAAATTTCCTATTCACTAAAATACCACCAACAGCTTAATCTGGTTCAAGGTCAGTTGGCATTCATCTGTATCCTCTTCCCGGTCGTGCCTGAAAATAGGCAGGATTTGTCTAGTGCACTTACCCGGTCAACAAAAGCTAAATAAATAAAATAAATAAATATTGATAAAATAGTCTCCTGGGCCAAAGGTAATGAGATGGAGTTTAACATAAAAAAATGCAAGGTTATGCATTTCGGAATTAAAAATCCTATGTATACATACACAATTGATAATATTCCCCTTACGGAAGTTAAAGAAGAGAAAGATCTTGGGGTGATAATCTCTGATGCCCTTTCCTTCATTAGGCATAATTAAGAAACCATAAAGAAATGTCAAAAACTTATAGGGTGTATATTAAGGAACATTAAAAGCAGAAACAAAGATATACTTCCACTTTATACTACTCTAGTATGCCCATACTTGAAATATTGTGCCCAATTTTGTGCTCCACAAGATATTAAATACAGGAAACTGGTAGAAAAGGTACAGAGAAGATTTACAAAAAATATTAGGTCAGCCAGAAATTTAAGATATGGTAACAGACTTGAAAAGCTGAACTTGAACTCATGTAACTACAGAAGTATAAGGGGTGAAATGTGTTTAATCTTTAAATATATCAAAGATCCTTAGGGATTAAATACCATAGGGCTGACCAGACATATGGGTAGAAAACAAACTAGATCACATGCACTTAAATGAATAGGTAATCAACCTGTTACAGTAAGGAGAAGTAAATTCTTCACACAGAGAGTGATTAACTGATGGAATACACTACCAAAAGACATAGTTAACTGTGACACCTTGGATACATTTAAAAAAAAGATTGCCGGCCCGTCGGCGCAGCGGTTGGATTTCCACTTGCGATGCCAGCAACTCGGATTTCGGGAATGGACTCAGGCTGCTGGAGGGCCGGCCGGGGGAGAAGGAAATGAGCATCCGATGACGGCTCGCCTTCTCAGGGGAGAGGGGTATACACAGCTCAGAGCCTGCTGACTCCCGGCGGGGGAGTATGGCAGACGCCAGCCCCACAACACTAAGGAGGACGGATGTCGGCTGTATGCCTTGACGTCAGTGGCACGTTGCTCCTCAGGGAGCAAATGGAAAATGGCACCTGGACGATTGGATGACGGCCTTCCGAACCCTTACCACCAGGCTCAGAACTTCCATATGCCATCCCAGCAGCACCCCACGATCGTTGGTTGGCCGCCAGGCCCTTCCCTACGAAGGTAGAAAGACCCACCTGGTGAAAGGGGTACACCAGGGTTACTTGGGGCTGAAAGCAATGTGGGAGGTAGAGGTTGGGAGAAGCATGTAGGGGCAAGTTCATGTGGGGCCTGAAGGAGAGACCAGTCAGGTGCGGGGAGGAGTCAAATAAATAAATAAGAAAAGATGGGATAAGTTTATGAGGAATCATAATTTTCTTCCACCACTGAGGTGGTGGCGAGTTCATTAAAGGCCATGACTCACTGAACCCAAAAGACAATAGATCATTCTTTAGAAGTTAAGTCTGAGCTGCTTATCAGTTGGTAATCCATATGTGAGGTAGCCTACTGACCCCCAACACCCTATCACTGCCTCCCCTCTTCCCCTCCGGCATCCAATCTGTTTCCACTCCTCCACTTTGTGCCTAGGGCTGGATAACTAGATTAAAGCAATGTTAATGATTAATTAAAATTAGTGGGGCACCTCTCCCCAGACCCTAGAAGTGTCATGCACTTTCTCCTGTGTGGTCATGCTGCTTGTTGTGGTGCCAACTGTTGGTCGCTGGACTGTATCAAGCTCTTGTAGTGCAACTGTATTTAAATCAAACTATGGGGTAGCAAGGGCTGGCCGCTGAAGACTGTCCACTGAGCCAAGGCCTTACAGTCACTTTCATGCAGCTGGTCGCCAGGGCGCCCCCCTTCCACCTCCTTTCCTTTTATCAAAGGCTTGCTGATATGAGTGCAGGCTGGTGGCAGTCATGGATTTCTTACTTCGGTTCTGGGCTCCACTCCACCTACACCCAGGCCCAAGCTTAAGCAGGTCTGCTAGTGTGTGATTCACCATAGCTTCTCCAGTTTGATTTAAGATCAAATCCCACAAGGGTAGCACTCAGGAGAAAGTATTGGAGAGTAGTGCATTTAATTCAGTGGGAGAGAAGCCAAAAATCCCATCCCCATTTGACGCTTAAGGGAAAGTCACGCCAACTTTATTTCAGATGCCGGTAACAAGGGGAGGGAAAGCGGGAGGCAGCACTTAAATGTAAGCCAAGAGAGTCAGTATGAGGGAATCATGAGGGAAGGTAGACTAGAGACCTACCTGCTGAATACGGCTGAAATAAAAATTATTTCACTGTTCAGTTTCTCCCTCTGGGGGCCCCAGGTTCTTGCAGTCTGGTGTACTCTGCACAGCTTTCAGCTGAGTGGCAATCTCATGAATTGCGACTACTGCATGCTGCCTTTCTTGTGCTCTGGGTATCTGCATAGTCCAAACATGCTTTGAGAGTTTGGAAACCAAAGCGTCTGTGGCCCATCTCTTAGGCAAAGGGAATTGCAGCTCTGTTCCATGGGCTCACAGGTCCTGAGTGGCAAGGTCAGCTGAGTCACAAGTTTTCTTCCTGTTAGGAAAGTCCACAATAAGTTTAGCAGGCCAGGGTGTCCTAAAGTGGATTTGTTCAGCTTGTACAGCCTTCAGTATTGGACTGTATTCTCACCCGTGAGCTGAAATTGCAGGGGAGTAGTCATTGTCCCAATAAAGTTGGTAGTTTTGATATCTAACATCTTTCTGCCACTATATTGTATGAAGAACATCTTTCTTGTCAGCAAACCATAAAACTGCACAACTGTGGACGGAGGCGGGCTTTGGGCCAGGTGTTCGATGGGCTCATTCAATTTTGAGAGTTAATTCTGAGGGAAAGCCCAGGGCATTATAAAAGAAATAGTGGAGGAAGGGATTAAACGTGTCACTTCCATTTCCTCAGGCAGCCTATAAATCCTCAGATTGTTGTCTGTTTTGCCATTCTGAATCTTTCATTCGGTCCTGCAAGTGCTGTACAGTGTAGTGAAGCTGAAGCACTGCTCACTTGGTACAGTCCAGCTCTTATCAGTAGAAGTCAGATGGTCCTCCATTTCATTTTTTTGTTTGTCTAGCTTATTAGTGTCAGTCTAAAGTACATTGGTGGTGGAGCAAATTTCTTTATGGAATACTTTAATTTGTTCCAGGTTAAGCCCATTTGTTTTTTGAGGGAGGTCACAACCACAGCCTTGCCTTGAGGACCTTGATCTCTCAGAGCTCTCGCTGTTCAAGCTGCTGAGCTTGCATCCATCCCCATCTACTGATTCAGCCGTGAGTGATTCTGACCCATCCTCCTCATGTCACAGGATACTTCCTTAGGACTGTCAAAAGTTTTTCTGTAAGTTTCTTTGAAAATGTTTTTTTTTTAATTCAAGTTTTCTCCCTGAGACCTGGTAGGGGCTTTGGTCATCTAAGGAGGAACTCTCTCTCTCAGGTTCCACTGCTTCTGCATTTGCCAACCTTGGTGATTCCCCACATCTACCCCCATGGTGGGGCCAGGGAGGAGGTGTCCCCCCTCCCCGGAGACCAAATGCAGAAGCTGGGGTCAGCCCTCGGCTACGGCAGACCATCATGGAGCCCTGCCAGGCTCCTTTTTTCATTTTCTCCTGGCCTCCTCCCGACATTATTATGTTGGGGCCTGCCTCCTGACCCATTTTGCCCTCCAGCCACCACCAGAGGCAATCAGTGGGCGACAACATGACACCCTTCCCTGAAAGATGAGAGCAGTCCTCTGGATGCTCAGTCCTCTCTCTCCCTCCCTGCCAACCCCCGGTGCCCCGGGATCATTCTTGAATCGGGTCAGCAGGGTGGCACGAAGTGTAGTGACCAATGCCTCAACCTCCAGCGCCACTGGTCCAGCCAGTTTCTTTGAAATTTAGAGGTTTTACTATCTAGACTAACATGCAACTCCTTCTTCTGGCTCTTGCTCCACTCATGACATCACCAGAAGTCCAGTTTTTTCTTTTTCTATGTCAACATATCTGTAAGGATGAAATCCACACATAGTAAAGAATCTTAGGGTATGACTGTATGTGAATACCTGTAACATGGTTTTAATCTACAGCCTGTATCACAACATAGTGCTACCCTCTGTCTGCTAAGTGATGATTGATGCGGCACCTCAGCTGCTGTATCCGATTGGTCCGCCTGCTGTGAAACTTTCCACTGATTGGAGCGCCTTTTCAGGCTACGAACTGCAGGGTTAGGCACTTGCTGGATGGCTGCTTTTAAATTTCGACAGCTAAAATACTCAAGATATTTTTTTTTATGCACTACTGTTGAAATTGCCTGACTGAGTTAAGTTAATGCTGTGATAATAACTGATTCATTTATAAGTGCATTCATTTAACTGCTAGCCTGTTTCTGCTCAACTTTGTCTTTCTCCTGCCTCTCCAGTGATTTCATTTCTGATCTTTTTCTCTACTTGAACCTTTAATCTCACTGTCTACCTCAACTCTAGCTCACCGCCTTACTCTAACCCATTTCTAGCACCACTACCAGACCCCCTTTTCTCTTGACATCCTCTGCCTGATCTATTTACTTATGTAACCCTAGATGGCGCTATCCCAGGGGCTACTACTAACATACTAACATACTATTTGCCAGCAGATTAGGCCTTACGGTCTATCGAGTCTGCTCGAACTTTAGATCCTTAGTTGGGTGCCGAGACCCTCCCATCCCTTGTGCTCCAGAAACCCGTATCATCCATCCCCACCTCCCTGGGACAGGACATCATCTGATACATCCACTTTCTGTGTCTGTCCCATCCTCTCTTGAAGCCCTCCACTGTGGATCTCTGAACTAGCTCACCAGGCAGTGCATTCCAAGGGTCCACCACCCGCTCAGTGAAAAACCTCCTCCTCTTTTCCCCCTTACCCTTCCACCTTCCAACTTCAAACCATGCCCTCTGGTGATACCTCCTGCTTTAGTCTAAAGATCCCTCCATGTTTACCCTATTTATTCCTTTGAGGTACTTGAAGACCTCAATCATGTCCCCCTGCCTCCTCTCCTCCAGTGAAAACAGGCAGAGCTCCTAAGTCTGTCCTCATACGCCAAATCCCCTAGCCCTCGTGATCATCTTTGTTGCCCTCCTCTGTACCCTCTCTAGGAGCTGTATGTCCCTCTTAAGTGTGGTCTCCAGTACTGTACACAGTACTCAAGGTGTGGTCTAACAGTCCATTGTACAGCGTGAGAATCACTTCCTTGCTCCTAGAGGTGATCCCTCACGATGCATCCCAACATCCTGTTTGCCTTGCTAGCCACTGTCCTGCACTGCTCAGAGTTATTCATACATGCATCCACCATGACCCCTAGGTCTTTTCCCCTATTGAGGCCTCCAGTGCCTCGCCTCCCAGTGTATGCCTGTGTTTAGGGTTTCCCCGACCAAGATGCAACACCTTGCACTTGGTGATATTGAAATTTAATTTCCATGTGTGAGCCCAGCTTTCCAGGGTGTCCAGGTCCCCTTGCAGGGCCAACCTCCCCTCTTCTCCCTCAACTACTGCTCCCATCTTGGAGTCATCCGCGAAGAGACTCATTTCACACCCTATACCCTCCTGATGTCCGATATGTATGCATTAAACAGGATCGGACCCAGGACCCGAGCTCTGCGGTACCCCACACCAACCTCTCTAGGGTTCGAGAGTCCCCACAGACCACTACTCTCTGAGTGCGCCCAGCTAGCCAGTTTTCAATCCATCTGACCATCAAAGGGCCTACTCCTAACCCCATCAGTTTCTCCACCAGACCATTGGGACAGAGTCAAACGCCTTGCTGAAGTCCAAGAATAATACATCCACAGGCTTACCCTGTCCAGTTCTGATGTTACCCATTCATAGAACTCACAAGGCTGGTTTGACATGATCTACCTGCACAAACCCATGTTGCCGACTATCCAGACCTCCCACCTCCAAGTACACCTCAATCGTTCCTTTAGTATACTCTCCATTAATTTTCCCACCACCGAGGTCAAACTGATGGGTCTATAGTTACCTGGTACTTCCCTCGACCCCCTTTATGGATTGGTACCACATGTGCCTCTCGCCAATCCCTAGGTACCCTCCCTGTCTCAAGCGACCTGCTGAAAAGCTCCGCCAGGGGTGCAGCCAGTATGTCCGCCAATTCTCATAGTACTCTCGGATGAATGCCATCCGGCCCAGGAGATTTGTCTTTCTTTAGGGCCTTGAGGGCTAACCACACCTTTTTGGCGGAGATAGCATCATCCGTCCCTCCATCTTACTGGCCTTTTTATCTTTACCCAGATGTGACACCCTGGGGTACCTCTCTCTCCTCTTGCTCCCTGATCCCACTTACTGATGTTTCTATCCCTCGTGCCTTGCTTTGTAGATATCCCATCCCTCCTAGTGAACACAGAGGCAAAGTACTCAAATACCTCTGCCTGGTCCCTCGCCTCTTCCACCCACCCTCCTTCTGATCTCAATCTGCTGAGATGGCCTCTTGGTTTTTCTCCGCCTCCCCAATGTACCGAAGAACCCTTCCCTCCATGTATTCCCCTGTGCCACGCTGCCTTACTGACTTTGCTCCTCACCATATGGGTGACTTTTCGATGCAAGCTGGTACATTTCCTTATCCTATCCCTCTTGTTGTTTTATATTTTTGTAGGCGCCTTCTTTCTCTGACTGCTACCTGTACCTCTCTGGACCACCAGCATGGTTTATGTGACCTTGCTCCCTTACATTTCACCTTAAGCGCAGGTCCTGACTGCCTCATGAAGTCCCGTTTTATGACCTCCCATCTCCTTTCCACACTTGTCATTGAGGTAATCCCCATCAAGTGATCCTTGAGAATATTTCCCATGCCCATGAAGTCTGCCCCTGAAGTCCACTGCCAGTGTCCTAGATCTCACTCCCCCTCCCCCATGCTTATTTGAAACCAGACAGTATTGTGGTCGCTCCCCGTCAGGGGGTCTTGTACAACCATGTCCCTTACCAGATCCCCATCTGCCAGAACCACATCCAGGGCATGCCCTCCCTTGTGGGCTCCATCACATGCTGTGTTAAGAAAACATCCTGGAAGCCATCCAGCAGCCTCTGCCCTGGCCACCTTAGAGGACATGGTTCCCAGTTTGTACCTGGCATATTAAGGTCCCCATCACACCACTCCTTCCCTTTTTGGTCCACACTGGCAATGATGTTGTCCAGCAAACCATCCTCTAGAACCTCACTCATCCCGGGGCCTATATGCTACACCCAGCTTGACCTTATTTCCTGCTGAGGACCGTAGTGACCCATAAGGCCTCCACGTTTCCCTCTGCCTCTTCTACCCTAGCAATTTCTATGTCATCTCTAATGAACATAGCCACTCCACCCCTCTGCCCTCCTTTCTATCCTTCCTGAGCATAGTGTACCCCGTGTGTTTAGGTCCCAGTCATGGTTTTGTTGGCCACGTTCCGACCGCAGCCACATCCACCCCGCCCCCAAACAGCATGGCCTGGAACTCTGGCAACTTGTTTCCAAGCTCCTGGCATTTACTAACACCAACCCCACCCCTTATCCCTGATTCTCTTTGTCGAACCCCACCCAGATTCCTTATACTTCCATCCTCCCTCTGCTCCTCCTGAAACTTCCATCCCAATCTGTTTCCCCTTCCCCTTGGGCGTGAAGGCTACTCCCTCATCTGGAGGAGAGGGCTTGGTCAGCCCCTCCCTTATCCCTTCCCCTCACAAGTTTAAACCCCACCTTCTTGTATGTAGTCAGTCATCCCCTGTTTAGACTTCCTTCCTAATGGGGCAAGATGAAACCTGTCCTTGGCATATAGTCCCTTATCCTCCCAAACTCCATTCCAGTTCCCTAACACCCCAACCCACTCTCTTCACCCCACTTCCTGAGCCAGTCATTAACCTCTGTGAGCTTCATTTTTCTCCACTGAGGCCTTTGGTACTGGCAATATCTCCGAAAAGGAAATGTTGCATCCATTATCCCGACAGACTCTGGCAAGTTCTTGAACCTTGCTTGATTTCCAAATGCTATTTCCTCTAGATCATTAGTTCCCAAATGCACCAGGAACTGGTTCTCCACAATCCCTAACCATTTCATACACCATGAACTTTGCTCTGTGCAGTGTCAGCCCAGAAATACACACTACTCTCACCTGGCTATGGCATCCACCCCCTGTCCTCCCACTGGATACCCCTAATCATCGAGTCTCCCAATAACAGAACCTTAACACCGCCATCATCCTTATGGTTACCTCCACTATGCCCTCTCAGCCCCCTTCCCCTTTATTCATGATCTCACCTCGTGGGAGTCTTCCTGCCTTACTAGAGACCCCTTGTCACCCTCCCTTTCTGCCTCCCTTGCTATTTTGCCCACTTAACTCAAACTCCTCTGAATAGGTGTCCCTTTAACCCTCTTATCCGAACCATTTATCCTGGCCCTGATGGTTTCTCCTTCCCCACACCGCCATCCTCCCCTTGTAATAGTACCCTGCCTCCAGAGGCTCTCTGTGGGTCCCCTTAGCTAGGGCCCCATCCTTGGTACTGACCCCTGCTGAAAGGGGCCTCTCCCACCTCCTTGTCTCCCAGTTTCTTCCAATCATGCTCTCCTCTCTCATGTCTGGAATATGTTGCATCTCCCCCATTTGCTTAACATATATGTTTCCTCTCCTCTGGGACTATTTCTGTCCTTTCCATTGCCGGTCTGTGATGCCCTATGGGTATCAGACTCCCTCCCGGCCTCTGTATAAGTTTCTCATTTCCACCAACCCCTTCCCTCCCCTCTAGGTTGCTTAGTAGCTCAAATTTATTGGCGACACTCTATGTCAGCCTCCATCAAGTAACCTGAGATTCCCTGACTGCACCTCTAAACTGCCCCTCTTCTTCCCTCTTGCTCTGTTCACCTTAGGAGCTCCTTCCCACAGTCTGCTGTTTTAGGCTTCCACAACAGCCCCTCCTGACTCTTCCCCCACTATCTTTGTATTCAGAATGTTCACCCCGTACGCTCTCCCCTTAGCATCAACTTCCCTATCTAAGGGTCCTCTGTCCCTAATATCCCCCCTCCTGCTTGCTGTAACATAACGTCCTGTAATTTCAGAGCATTGCCCCAGTCTCCCCTCAGCCCCACCCTTCTGCTGCCCATATCCACACCCCTTATCCTTGGACACCCCCCCAGCTTACTCCTTAACCAATATACCTCACTCCTGATACAAGATAACTGTATACAGAGTGGGCAGCCTCTCTCCAGGCCCAATTTAGAATTAGTGCCATCCCACAGCCTGTACAGCCTACAACCCTTCCAAAGATGCCTGCCATGGTGGAATATGGCCACCCTGTTTATCCCCTCTGTTTATAATGGCACACCCCTTTCTCAGTCCCTTTCCCTGAATACAGTTTCTCTCTATACTCTGCGTGTGTCTACCTGTGCACACAGCTACCTGGGCTCAGCAGCAGAGGTTGGCAGTCAATGAGTGCTCTGACAAGAAAAGATATGCCACAATGGGGCGAACTGTTGAGAGAGATCCGGGAATTCAAAACAGTCCTTTATGAAGGCCACGCCTGCAAGTATGGGCCCTGACCTATATCCGACTGATCAGTATTCAGTATGGGGTGGGGTACCCACCCATGTATCTTCTGCTGATAACGGCTCCAAACTCGATTCCTTGACCATGGAAGTGGAGAAACTGACGAGATGTCTCCAAATGCTTATCACGCCGAGCCCCTGTAAAATAAGATACAGTGCAACAATCACAGTACAATACTTTAACATAGACAAATACCTCAGGCAGTATAACTTTGCTGAAACAAGCAGCTCTGATTTATTTAGGGGGATATAACAAGGACAGGGGGAAATCAGGTTAATTAGCTTATCACTTTACTCATCTACCTATGGCTCTGTGCACAGGCCTATCCCTACCAGTTACTGTCCCTGGGTACCCAAGCCTAGTGGCTAGTCCAAACCATGGCAGCTGGTAGGCCCTTTCACACAGAGAAAAGAAAATTAGTTAAACAGTCAGCAGTACAGTAATTCCATTTGGATTCAATGTGGCAATTCAACAGGGAGCTACTCTGAATTAGTACTCATGACCTCCAAACAAGATAGGGTCCTTCAACGTCAGCAGAGCTACTCTTGAGCTCCACGAGACCCTCACACATTTATATGGCAGACTGCAACAGGCAAAGTCCTTTAATGGCAGCAGGATTCACTTGAGCTGCACAAGCCTCCTCACACATTTATATGGTAAAAGAAAGTACTATACCAGGCAGGCTGCTTCTCTATCCCGATCGCAATTACTGCACAATACCCCGAGAACACACAGCAGATTCAGTTCCTGACAGACCGAGTGCAATTCAGCAATTTCTCCAGTCTTCTACAGGGTGAGCCTGGTTTCTACTCTTCAGATATCCTTGATTCTCTTCACAGGACTGATTCAGTCCTAACAAGCAGTTACACAAGCTGCAGACCGGAACTCTGGGCTTACACACGTTTCCGACTAAAACTGCACACTAAAAAGCACAGGGCTCCTTCCCTCTTCACTGCCAGAGCTCAACTGAAACTCCAGCAGACAAAACGGGCACTTCCTTTGAGTTCCTCCCAGTTCTTGGCTGGATTGGCTGTCACCACAATAGACTGCCCCTGTTGGTCCAAAAGGCGCAAGTCCAACTACATCTCCCAGAGTCACTGCCCATACAATCCTCTTGTGGCTGGCTCAGATTACGAGTCCAAGTTCTGATTTGTCCAAGGCACCATTTTAGAGCTACCTTATCCCACACCTGATTGGTCCAGTTCAGCAGTTCAAAACTAGAATGGGGAACTAGGCAAACACAGTTCTGACTGCAAAGAAAGCAGGTTAGACAAACTGTATTTTCATTATTACTCTAAATGATTTCTGGCAAACAGTTACATCTTTCAGATAGGTTCCCTTGCACTCCTAGTGACTGCAAAAATGGAGTGAATTGCAGCAGTTTGAGTGGTACTCAAGCAGAGAAACACACAGTCCCCCATATAACTAATTATGTCTGCAAGCAGACAGCTCTTAAAGAGACAGTACCAGAGGCTCTAAAAACACTACAGATAAATGGTCAAACGCCAAACACCATTCAGGCTTGGAGCATTCAAGCAAGCTCCTGGAAGTCTTTGGGAACCCCATTTGCAGGGGTTACACCTTCCTGGCTCTGGGAAAGCTTGACGTCCACGCAGCAAGTACTTTAAGTTTCAACTGCAACTGTGATACATTTGCATTAGGCTCACACATGTAATCATCAGTCAGTATATCATTTTACCAAGAACACATTTCTGAAACATTGCAGTATCGTCACTTTACACAGTATTACACACACATTGTACCATAACTCAAGTTATTACCTCTTGTACATGAAACCTGAAGAGGGGGCCTTCCCTATCAGTTACCTTGGGGCTGGACGGGCAAGGCACCATACTTAGAGGGCAACACAAGTAACTTGAGTTAGCACTGATGCTCAGTTTGGGCAATGAGCTCGGGACACATACACTCCTTTATGGACAACATTGAGAGGCAAGTCCACAGGCCTCCCAAGGGAATCATAACTGAGGTGCACCACAGGCTTTACAGCTCAACCAGTCTTTCTAGGGGAACTGTTACAGTCTCTGCACTCTGAGCCTCATTTTCAGCATTGTCCTCACTTGTCAGGGAGTCTCCATGGGGTAGAGAGGCTAGAACTTGGGGCACTTTCAGCTCCAGGAGTTACAGTTTCGGAGTCCACAACATTTGGCTCACATGGAGAGCTTTGACACTGGCAGTGGACTGTCAGGGTACTCAAATACTCTTCTTGTTCTGGTGTATCACCAGTCTGCCCCAATCCATCATTTTCCTCCCCTGAAAGCTCAAACAGTTCAACCACGCACAATGATTCCATTTCATCTGATCTGATGCTTTGCACTTCACTTTCTGGGAGCATTGGCTCCAGGGACGAAGCTGGGGGCTTAGACAGTCCAGAAGGCCCAGCTTCATCTCCAGTATTGACTAGAGGATTGCCCCGAAACAACTGACTCAGTTTTTAAGAAGGATAGTATTCAAAGTCACTCTCACTTTCTTCTGGTATGGACTGACAGTCATGCTCAACTGGGACTTGTGGAGGGGAACACTTTAACTCTGCTTCTGTAGGTGCAGACTTTCTTGATCTTTTCTTAGCAGCAGCTCTAGCCACTGGTCCAGAGGGGGCATCTTCTGGGGGCTCAGACTCAATCAAGATTTGTCCAATGGGCAGCAAATGATTTCTATGCATTGTTTTTACATCTTTTGAATTATTCTCAGGCCTTACTTTGTACACTGGTAGATCATCTAGTTTGCCCACTACAATGTGAGGAGATGGTGCCATCTGTCAGCAATCTTGTGTTTGCCATGCAGTCCCAGATTTCTTAGCAGTACCGATCTCCCTCCTGGAGTTCCTGTGCTTTCACCTTTTATCATACCTTTCTTTGTTGGCCAGATTTCTTTGGCAGCCATGGTTTGAGCCAGTTGGTACACATGAGTTAGCTGGGCCTTTAACTTTGCACATACTGTAAATAGTTGTCAGCTTGAACCCCTTCAGGAGAGACCCCAAAACACACATCTACCGGGTAGTCGAGCTTCTCTTCCAAACATCAGGCGGTAGGGCGAGAACCCAGTGGCATCACTTTGGTGCAGTTATAAGCATGTACCAAGGTGCTAATTTGTTGGCTCCATCTAGGATTGTCCTTTGGGCAGGGTGCCTAGCATATGTAGCAAAGTGCGTGCTGAAACGTTCAGGCTGTGGGTCCCCTGGGGTGGTAAGGAGTGGTTCTGACTTCTGACTCCCACAGAGAAAGCATCTCTTTGATCAGACAACTCTCAAAGTCTCTCCTTGATCAGAATGGATTCTTTGTGGAGCCCCATAGTGAACAAAAAGTTTTCTACAAGTACTTTGTCCACAGTGGATGCTTTCTGGCCTTTGGTGGGAAAGCTTGGGCATATCTCGTGAAATGGTCAGTGACCACCAGCACATTACTGATATTTCTTTGATCTGACTCCAAACTCAGAAAATCAATACAGACCAGCTCCATGGGTGCACTGGTGGTGATGTTAACAAGGGGGCAGCCTCTGGGGCAAAGCTTTCCTCTGTAAGCAGCGACTACAAGTTTGAATGTGTTGCTCCACATCAGCCCCCATCTTAGGCCAGTAGAATCTGGATCTCACCAAGTCAAGTGTTCTGTCTATACCAAGGTGCCCCATGTGGTTGTGCAAGGACCTCAATACTGAGTCTCGAAAGGCAGTGGGCAGCACTAGTTGTTGTTTGTCTACTTGTCCCCCTCTGTCTACTGTTTCTCTGTATAACAGTTTATTGATCAGTTTCAACTTAGGGCCTTCTTTGTATAACAATGCTGTTCTCAAATCAGTGGAGCGTAATTTGGACACATCTTTTCCTGCACAGAGGGCGTCTAAAGCTGATTTGATCATGGGATCGTGGGACTGAGCCCACCGAATACTGTCATTGTCCAGCTGAGGCAGTGCACCAATGTCTATTGCAGAAAAGTGGCAATAAGCAGCAGGTATGCAATTCTCAGAGGGTCCCAAGCAATCCACCATGCAGTCCACTGCGTCCATGGACATTTGTTCCTCCCTGTCAAACTTCCGGCAGAGTGCCCGAATGTCAGATTCTGCCAATCTGACCCAATCATCCTGGGAAACAGGCCTCCGGGAGAGAGCATCAGCATCTTTGTGGTTCAGACCTGCTCGGTATTCAGAGCATAGTCGATGTAGATAATGCAGAAAGCCACCTATATTGTGTGGCATCCAACTTAGCTGAGGTCTGCACATAGGTCAAAGGATTATTGTCAGTTTTACTAGTATTTTAGCCCCATACAAGTACTCATGGAATTGGTCAACAATAGCCCACTTCAAAGCTAGGAACTCTAACTTATGTACAGGATAGTTCTTTTCGGATGGGGTCAGGCTTCACTGGCAAAGGCCACTGGTCTCAGGCCATTCTCGTGTTTCTTGTACAACACAGCCCCAACCCTTGCAAGCTAGCATCAGTGTGCAGGACGTTAAGGTTTTCTTGGATCGGCATAGGCCAGCACTGGAGCATGGGTAAGTTGATATATGATCTCATGAAAAGCAGTCTCATAATGGAGTCCAGCGGCCCCAAATACTTCACCGGACGAAAAATACACTCTTCAGTCTTGAGGGACGCTGACTTTTGGTATTTTGTGGGTTGGGGATACCCTTGAGTAAGGTTAAGTAAAGGCGGATCACTCTTGAATAGTCCTTGATGAAATGCCGATAATAACCACAGAATCCCAGGAATCTTGCAGTTCTTTAGATTTTTGGGCTGTGGCCAGGTAGTCAAGGCCTCAACTTTACTTGGTCGGTCTTATCCTCGCTGGATACTATGTCCCACATACTTTACTGATGTTTGAAAGAATTGACACTTATCAATGGACAGTTTAGGCCAAAGTCCTCCAGTCGGTCCAATACCTTAAATAATCTGCTCTCATGTTCCTCCAGTGAGCTGCCAAACACAATAACATCATCTAGGTATACCAGGCACTCTAGTAAGTTCATGTCCCCACTGCACGCTCCATCAATCATTGAAAGTGGCTGGGGCACCTGAAACCCTTGAGGCATCCTCATGAATTCATAGAAGCCAAGTGGACAGATAAAGGCTGTCTTCTCATGGTCCTCTGGGGCCATCGATCTGGTAGTACCCACTGCGGAACCAACACAGAGAACCACTTGCTCCGCTTAGGCAGTCCAAAGCATCCTGAATGCGGGCATTGTGTACTGATCAGGATAGTCCGCGTTTAAGGTGCGATAATCCATGCACATCCTTACTGTCCCATTCTTCTTCCTCACTACCACAATGGGGAAGCATAAGGGCTTCTGGATTCTTGTATTACACCAGCAGCTAACATCTCTTGCAGATGCCGCCTCACATCATCTATGTCAGCAGGTGCCAGGCGTCGAGACCTCTCTACGAAATGGTCTTTCGTCATGCAGCCGGATATTGTGCTCAGCCCTTGCACGCATCCTACATCCCATTCCTTTAAAGAAAACACCTGGTCTCTCTGAGCAAGCTTCTCACTGATCCTCACTTTCCATTCAGCTGGCAACGGGAGTCGCCAAATCAAACAAGTCGAGCGTTCTCTGTCATTCTTCCTCGAACTCTTGCTGGGTGGCACTGCAGTGTCTGCACAATGCACATTAGCCAGGATGCAACCTCTATTTACTTGAATGTTCTTTCAGACACATTATGAACTTGGACCATTACCCTTCTGGCTAAGCATGGCTCTAGCGGGCAAAATACTAGGCTTGACCAGCAGTCCCTCTGGCAATTTTCCACGCCTGGTGCATCCAACATTAGTATTTTATTCTTAACATCCTTTCTGATACGGACCTCTCCTGTAAGGTACACTGGGCATTTGGGCCAGGATCAGAGACTCAGGATCCTTCTTCCATACAATTCCGACCGGTTCCTCTGGTTCTATTTTTTCAGCATCTCTGTGCCTCATAGGCTCTTAATTAAAGCCGGAACTCTTAAAGCTCTACTAGTCTTTGACCCCTGTTTTCATAACACAACTGTGCCAGCCTTCCGAACATATGAGCATTTGTTCCAATCAACAAAGGGACACCATCATACAGTCCAGTGGGGGACACACTAAGGCTAGGTCTCTACTTGTTTGGCCACTCCAGCCACGGAGGTGGGGAAAGACAGCCAAATTTGGATATACCCGGAATAGGGGTAGGCCTTCTCACTTAACCCCCATACATGCAGTCCTTCTAATGGTTGTAAGGGTATGTCTGACAAATGCTTCTGATACCAATCCTGGAACATAATTGTCACTTGGGAGCCACTGTCTAATACAGCTCTTGTAGACACTCCATTCACCTTTACAGTGGTCTCCATGGAGGGACCCACTATTCTGGACCAGTCTGGAGAGGCGATAGGGGCCTGAGGCAACTGACCTTGCCACAAAAGGACGTGAGTTAGCATTTTGGTGCCCTCACTGGATCATTTCGCACCTCTTAACCACTAATTTGTTCTCTGAAGCTCTCCTTGTAGCCTATATGCAACTTTGTCAGTGTCTTTTGGGACCGCATTCCCTTTTCATGTGCCCATCCTTCCCACAATTATAGCAAAACATACTTTCTGGAGTTTGAGCTGGCTGAGGCGCCACACTGGGAGCCAGGGCGGGGGTATTACTAACTGGAAACCTTGGTGCCATCTCTGTCTGTGGCGTAATAAGCATTTGGAGACATCTCATCAGTTTCTCCACTTCCATGGTCAAGGAATCGAGTTTGGAGCCGTTATCAGCAGAAGATACATGGGTGGGTACCCCCCCCCCATAGCAGATGCAGTCGGATATAGGTCAGGGCCTGTACTTGCAGGCGTGGCCTTCATAAAGGGACTGTTTTTGAATTCCCGGATCTCTCTCAACAGTTCGCCCAACATATCTTTTTCCTTGTCAGAGCACTCATTGACTGCCAACCTCTGCCCCTGAACTTCACTTGATGGGTCACCTCAGTCACTCGGGTCGTAGTCGCAGCTATTAGTGCAGGTCCCTCCCGAGGTTGCCTTTCTCAACTCCTCAATTTCTCTCATTAACTCATCATAGGAGGGGGGATTCCAGTCGATTTGCTAGGCGAACTGAAGCAACAGCAGTTCTGAGAAGGGGGAAGACTTAAGGATCCTGTCCAGCCTGGTTCGGTCCAGTTCAATCGCTGGCAAACTACCCTTTCTGAGGCATTCTTGCAACAATTTTTCCAGCCGAGATACATACACAGACAACAACTCCCCTTGGTACTGTTGTGCATTTCTTACTCTCCACCATAGGTCCTTATCAGAATCTGGGCTCCCATACACATTCTCCAAGGCCTCAAGATAGGCCTGTGGAGTTGCTTCAGGGTTACTGGCCCGTTTAGCATGATGGTAGCCAGGGCAGGACCTCTGAGGCTCTCACTAACCCTCTTTCGCTTTTCGGCTTCCGAGTTACTGCCATTCTAGCACTTGGGGCAACATAGTTCTATCCAGGTCTCCCAGTCATCCTCCTTGAGGGGTGGGAGGTGCCAGAGAAGATCCTCAACCTTCGTAAGAGTCGTGACTAATGGCAGGTGCAGAAATAGGAGTCTGCATTGGTTCAGCCACCATTACCGTACTGGAGCGGGAGAGGTGTTGGGAGAGGAACACCCCAGGTGGCAAGAATAGTTTCTTCAAGTCCTCCACAGTTTTCCTTCCCCAGCAACCATTTAGCAAATTTCTCCTCAAAAGTTTCAGTTAGTGGTGGGGCTCATTCCCCGGTCTTTACTGTCCTTAGTTATCACTCTCCAAGCAGTGAGGGCTCCTCTGGGGTAATGGTCTGTGGCACTTTGGAGCTATCTATGGGATCCTTAAACTCTACTAGGGCCAGGAAAGTGTGGGTGAGCAGATTAGCATGCGACCCACCACCACAGGGTTTTGTAAACCTTCCACCTTGGAAAGTACTCCTTGTACAGTGTCCGTATTGATACCCAGGGGGATGTCCAAGATAAGCATAGCATTTTGGGGATCGATCTCCTCCCCAGTACACCACTCCACCAGCCGGTGCACAGCCACTTCTGTTGGGGTACCCATTTATTTTTTTTTCTTAACAGTGGTTTGTAAATATGGCCACTAGAGGACACACAATCCCAGCGGTGAGCCTCCAAGATGTAACCCCTAGATGGCGCTATCCCAGGGCTACTACCCCTGCCTGATTTGCCACTAACAGGTTGAGAGGCCTGATCCGATGGCGGTGCCTCCACCCAGAGGTCAGGGTTTGCAATAGTTAAATTAACTTGGTCACAGCCCTCTGGGACACTGCAACCCCCCTTTCTTCCCACTAGTGGCCCACACAGTATATCAGAATTACCTTCACAGTATACACTTACCCCCAGGACTGGTTCAGGCACTGGGACCCCCTGTAAAATAAGACACAGTGCAACAATCACAGTACAATACTTTAACATGACAAATACACTCAGGCAGTATAACTTTGCTGAAACAAGCAGCTCTGATTTATTTAGGGGATATAACAGGACAGGGGAATCAGGTTAATTAGCTTAGCACTTTACTCATCTATCTATGGCTCTGTGCAAGGCCTATCCTCACCAGTTACTGTCCTTGGGTACCCAAGCCCTAGTGGCTAGTCCAAACCATGGCAGCTGGTAGGGGCCCTTTCACACAGAGAAAAGAAAAATTAGTTAAACAGTCAGCAGTACAGTAATTCCATTTGGATTCAATGTGGCAATTCAACAGGGAGCGACTCTGAATTAGTACTCACGACCTCCAAACAAGATAGGGTCCTTCAACGCCAGCAGAGCTACTCTTGAGCTCCACGAGACTCCTCACACATTTATATGGCAAACTGCAACAGGCAAAGTCCTTTAATGGCAGCAGGATTCACTTGAGCTGCACAAGCCTCCTCCCACATTTATATGGTAAAAGAGTACTATACCAGGCAGGCTGCTTCTCTATCCCGATCGCAATTACTGCACAATTCCTGGGAGAACACACAGCAGATTCAGTTCCTGACAGACCGAGTGCAATTCAGCAATTTCTCCAGTCTCTACAGGGTGAGCCTGGTTTCTACTCTTCAGATATCCTTGATTCTCTTCACAGGACGGATTCAGTCCTAACAAGCAGTTACACAAGCTGCAGACCGAACTCTGGGCCTTAGACACGCTTTCACGACTAAAACTGCACACCGAAAAGCACAGGGCTCCTTCCCTCTCACTGCCAGAGCTCAACTGAAACTCCAGCAGACAAACCGGCACTTCCTTTGAGTTCCTCCCAGTTCTTGGCTGGATTGGATGTCACTCACAATAGACTGCCCTGTTGGTCCAAAAGGCCAAGTCCAAACTACATCTCCCAGAGTCACTGCCCATACAATCCTCTTGTGGCTGGCTCAGATTACGAGTCCAAGTTCTGATTCGTCCAAGGCACCATTTTAGAGCTACCTATCCCACACTGATTGGTCCAGTTCAGCAGTTCAAAACTAGAATGGGAACTAGGCAAACACAGTTCTGACTGCAAAGAAAGCAGGTTAGACAAACTGTATTTTCATTATTACTCTAAATGATTTCTGGCAAACAGTTACATCTTTCAGATAGGTTCCCTTTGCACTCCTAGTGACTGCAAAAATGGAGTGAATTGGCAGCAGTTCGAGTGGTACTCAAGCAGAGAAACACATAGTCCCCCCATATAAACTAATTATGTCTGCAAGCAGACAGCTCTTAGAGACAGTACCAGAGGCTCTAAAAACACTCACAGATAAATGGCTTAAACGCCAAACACCATTCAGGCTTGGAGCATTCAAGCAAGCTCCTGGAAGTCTTTTGGGAACCCCCATTTGCAGGGGGGTTACACTTAGAATCACTGCTGGCACCTTCCTTACCTCCTCCTGGCTCTCGGTCATCTCGAGGCAATTTGCACCCTCTCAATCTCAATGCTTTCTAACCCTTCCCCTGTCTATCTTTAATTCTGGCCTTTTGTTTTTCTTGATCACCCCCACACCCTGGTGATGGCCTGCCACCAGCCCCCACCCTAGGCCTTTTGTGTAAATCATTATTTTAACCTGCTGTCTCCTCTTGCCCCCGAGGATTGCACTGCCCGAGCAGCGCACCACTCCATGAGGCGAAGCTTCATGGCTGCCGTGCCGGCCACCGCCAGACTGACACCAAGTTTCCAAGGCTGCCCTCCTGGTCCCCGTCCTCAGATCTTCACTGAGCTATAAACTTCTGTGCTACTCCTCTGTCTGCTAAGTGCTGATTGGTGCGGCACCTCAGCTGCTCATATCTGATTGGTCCGCCTGCTCTGAAACTTTCCACTGATTGGAGCACCTTTTTTCAGGCTTACAAACTGCAGGGTTAGGCGCTTGCTGAATGGCTGCTTTCAAATTTCATCAGCTGAAATCCTCGCAAATATTTTTTCCTGCCCCCCACCCCCTCCCAGGCCTCCTTAAATACACTTTAGCCACTCCTCTTCGGCACGCCACTTTCCTCATTGGCCCACTTTCCTCCTCCTATATCAGTCACTCCCCTTGGAAATTCCTCGGTTCCTACTTAGCCCCTACTCTAATTTTCTGCAGTTTCTCATCCTCTACTTGCCTTCTTTCTACCTACTACCCTCCTCCTTAAATACCCTGTACCTCAGTGTGTCACAGTCCTGGCCCTGGGTAACTTGCCCTCCAAATTCTTTTTTTCCCACTCTAATTACTACACTATCACACTTTTCCCACTCTAACTGCTACACTAACAACACTATCTTATAACTACTTCTCCAGATAATCCTTTGGGGCTGTCTGTTTTGACTCTGGCTATGCTTTCTAATCCTCCCTATCTAAATCAGTCCCTGTATAAACTAGTCAGCAGCCACTTTCCTATCTTGCCTGAATTACTATTTTAAAGTCTCCCCTCACCAGTATTGCCTGGACTACTATTTTAAAGCCACCGTGTACATCAAACTACCAACCTTTGTTTGCCCTAGGGCTTCTGCTAGTTACAGTCCCTCATCAGTTCACTGGGCTGCCTCAAGCTTAGCTGACCTCTCTCTGCCTCTAGGTAGCTAAAATGCACCATTATATGTTGCTATTCCTTATTGTGTCCTCTCTGCCGCTACTCCATCTTTACATGCTCTCTTTACCTCAATCTGTTTTTACAGTCCCTAAGTTCCTGCCAAATGACTACTTCTTTTCCAACCTTTTACTACTTCATACTCCCCTCTGTGACTCCTCCCCATTACTACTAAACAGAGCCTGGCATCACCTAGCTACTTATGCCTATAAAATGTGTCACCTGAGTACATGTAATCCATGTCCCTTCCTGCGCCGCAAGCTCTGGTATCTTCTACTTGCCATCCTGCTCTCCGGGGACGTTCAAATAAATCCAGGCCCTACATATGCCACACCTGATTTGATTAGCAACGCTAAAGGTCTGGTTGTTATGCACCATAATATCAAGAGTCTCTCTCACAATCTTACTGATCTAGAATCCTGGACCTCCCTCTACAAGCCCGACATGACTTAAACCTGGCTAAATCCTTCCACCCATGACTCTATGTGCTCCCTTCCTTCCTATAACCTCCTGAGACTCGCTAGAACTGTACCCAAGAGAGGGGGTGGTACTGCTGTCTACTTTAAAGACCATCTACATCTCGCTGCCATAAAATCACCTCACCTAAACCACTGTGAGGTACTTCATACTCTACTTACCCTAGGTACCAAAAAACTACATACTGCATGTGCCTATAACCCCTATCCAACAGTCAGAAAGGCCTTGACAAGTTGCTGGATCAAATCTCTCACCTTGCTGGGAAACATGAAGTTCTGATACTAGGAGACCTTAACGTTAATTGGTTGGGGAACACCCAATCAACATTACTGACCAGGTTGCAGAGTTTGAACCTTCACCAACTCATAAGTGATCCTACTAGGACAACTCCACTCTCTAATACAAGTACACTGCTGGACTGGATTATGACCAACCACCCTGAAAACATTATTACCTCTGGTGTACTACCTGATGCCATCATGAACCACTCCCCTACCTTCTGTATCTGGGGGAAAAGCAAGCCTAGTCCTTCAAAACCTCGTCTCATTACTTTCTGCAACTATGCGAATTTCGACTCAGAGCTTTTCCTCCATGACATTGCTGCAACTGAATGGTCCTCCCTTCTAATATCAAATGATGCTCAGATTTCCCTCAGTCTATTCATGACACACTTCCTAGCACTTCAGGATAAGCACTGCAAACTAGTAACTCAGTGGGTACAAAATAGGCACACCCACTGGCTAAAATCAGACCTCCTTGCTAAACTAAACAAAGAGATAAAAGCTGGCTTCATTTCAAGAGCTCAGGGCTATCCTCTGACCTTAATACCTACAGGGCCCTACAGAACTCATGCAAAAAGGACATCAAAAAGGGTAAATATTTTTACTGCAAAGATCTCTTAACCAACTCCTATGGTGACTCAAAAAAATTCTGGTCCCATATTAAATTCTTTCTTGGATTGAATCCCACATCCACCCCTAATGACATGTCCCTAAATGGTGTTCACTGCAATAATACCCGTACCATCGCCAATTTCTTCAATGATAAATTCTCTGACCTCTCTAAGTACACCTCCTCCTTCCCCATCCAGTCGAATACATCTTCCTCATCAACTGTCACTGGTCCTCATTTCTTTTTTAAGGTGGTCTCCAGGTGTGAGGTGCTTGGCTTATTAACCAAAATCTCTGACTACTCTGCAGCTGGCTCGGACAACCTTGAGCCCAAGCTTCTAAAGCTATCTGCCCTACATAGCTGCTCCCCTAGCAAAAATGTTCACACTATCCCTGTCCCAGTGCTATGTCCCGGAGACATGGAAGGTTGCAAGGATTACCCCTTTTTAAGAAAGGAGATCGCAAAGATCCCGCTAACTGAGTAGGCAGACACGGTGGTGGTTGCGCACTACTCGTACGGGACTCCCTTATAGGTCAGACACCCCAGCTCCTCAACTTGATTATGGAGCTCAAGCCCTTTCCTTAAAAATCACACCTGACCCCACCCGAGGCCCTCTCTTCCTCATGGTCTCCTACGTACCCTCGAGGAATCAAAACCAAGTGGTCCAGTCCCTCATTGACTACCTCACATCTCTCCCTCACAAAGTGGAACAAGTCATCCTAGGTGATCTCAATGTTAACTGGCTTGCCTCCACTGCCTCCCATATAAGGGACTCCTTTGCTGCCCTGGATTTGTCCCAGTTATTCACCCAGCCCACCAGATGCAACCACTCTACTGGCACCAGCACTCTCCTAGATGTTGTTATATCTAACCGCCCCTACAAAATCCAGGATGTCACTGTCCTCCCCGACTCTCTTAGCTATCACTCCCCAGTCCTCTGTCTCTAGTCATCCTCCACTCTGAAGCCAGTGTCCCAGGCCACTCTATGCTACCATTTATGCCCCAGTGGCCTCAGAAAATTAAAACAATACCTAGCCCAGCTAGACTGATACCCTATCCAGCATGCCCCTGACATTGACTCAGCTCTTGACCACTTCACAAATGCCTTCTGTAAGGCTTGTGACCTTTTCGCCCCCCTCACTAGGATCCGCTCAAACAAATGCAATGCCCCATGGATCACCCCACCCCTTCACCAGAGACTTAAAAACAGAGATAATCTCTGGCACATTGCTGTAGAATCAGGAAAGGTGTCTGATAGACAGGCCTACAATGCAGAACGCAATAAGTGCATTTGGGCCATTAGGCGGGCCAAGGCAGAGCACTACCAGACCACCCTCACTTCCACTTGGGGTTCAGACCGGACCTTCTGGGATAATATGAAAGAGCTAAATGGGAAGTCCTGCTCCCCCCCACCATCTCAGCTTTCCATCAATGGCACCCCCACCACAGATCCACTCCTTGTAGCTGATTGCCTTAACACTGTCTTCTCTGACCTAAGCTTGGTCCTCATCAGCAGCTTCTTTGACCCAATCCCCACCTCTCCCCCTCCAGTCCTGCATCGCCCACCATTCTACCTGCATAACCTATCCCCCAAGAAGCCAAGCCACATCTGCTAAAAGTCTTATGCAGCAATAACCCCAACAGTGACCCCCTTGACTCCAGGATCCTCCGTATGGTCTTGGACGAAGTCCTAGTCCCCCTGACTGACCTTCTAAACTGGTCTCTGTGCCTGGGTCAGTTCCCAAGTGCTTGAAAAACTGCTGAAATCACACCCATACATAAGAGTGGGGACCAGTCCACCCCCAACAATTACCGGCCAATCTCTATCCTCCCCCACTCTCTAAAGCCCTTGAGAAAGTGGTGTTGATCAAGCTCTCTGAATACCTAACCAAGTATGACATTATGTGCCCAGAGCAGCACGGTTTCAGCCCAGGACACAGTACAATCTTGGCTCTTCTGGAATTCTCCCAACATCTGCATGCTGCTCTCGACTCTGGCAGCCTTGCAGGAGCAGTGTTCATTGACCTCTCCAAGACCTTTGACACTGTCTGCCATCCACTTCTACTCGACTCTCTCCAACACCTTGGCTTCGCTGGTGGTCCCATTTCCTGGTTCTTTAGCTTCAGTACCTCTCTGCTAGATCCCAGTGTGTCAAGATCAGCGGCTCCCTCTCCAGCACTCTTCACATTCCCTCCGGGGTCTCTCAGGGCTCCATCCTGGGTCCAGTACTTTTTACTCTCTACCTCAACACCCTCCCCAGTTCATGTACCAGTAAAATGCTCCTCTACACCGATGATACAGTCCTCGTTGCCTCACATCCCAATCCCACTTCCCTCCAATTATCCCTGCAGCAAGCTTACAACCAAGCCGATAGGTGGTTCGGCGACCGCAGACTGGTCTTCTCCCACCACCAAAATAAAGCTAAAAATACCTCCCTCTTAATTATCCCCAGCACTCTGCACCCACTTGAACAAGTGACCACATACAAGTATCTAGGCATCACGTTCGATACCGCCCTCTCCTTCCGCACCCACTTTAATGGCTTGTCAGTCACTATTAACTCTCGGATTGGCCTGCTATACCAGCACAGAGACTGCCTGCCTCAGGTTGCCCTTAGGCTGGCCATCACCTCCTCCATCTTGTCCCTCGTACACTATGGCTTGCCCATCTGTGCCGCAGCTGACAACACTGCCCTCTCCAAAGTCCAGTTCTCCATCAATAAGGCCTGTAGGCTCCTGGCTGGTGCCCCCAGCTACATTCACACCTGTCTTCTCTATACTACCACCAATCTGCTCAACTTTGAGGAGCAACTGCTCTACCAGACCTGCCTTCTTGCTAAGAAATCACTGCTAGGACTCTCCCACCAGGGGGGTCTCCACCTCCCTACAGCAGTCATCATCATCCGTCACCACCCATAGCTCTGTTAAGGCCACTTTCAAGGTGCCCAGAACCAAGACCTCTCTTGCCCAGAGATACTTCCTCTACCGAGCCCCCACCTGGTTGCAGTAAATTGAATGCAGTTTAAAGAGCATTTTTTTATGTAGTAACTCCCCCATGCCTATTTGGTAGTTTACCCTTGTGCAATATCATCCTTATACAAAGTGTAATATTCTAATGCCTGAATTTCTTGTAAAAAACGCTCCCTGGACCTGCAGCTAAAATGCCCCTACTTCCCATGTTGGAGGCACGCCCCCATGCTGGCATAGCTCTGTTAAGGCCACTTTCAAGGTGCCAAGAACCAAGGCCTCTCTTGCCCAGAGATCCTTCCTCTACCGAGCCCCCACCTGGTTCAGCTCCTTCCCTAGTTGCATCTCCAACTTGCCAAAAATTGGCTCCTTCAGAATAGCCCTTCGGAACCATATCTTTAATACCTGCTGTTGTAGGTGCAACTAACCCCCTGTTGTAACCTGTGGTACCTGCCCGCCTTGCCCCCCTGGCTCAACAACGTCCACTGGACAGCCTCTCTCTCCCCCAGACCCACTCCTTCCCTACTAGATCCAAACAGGGAGGTAACCCGCTGTCTTCTCTGAGGACCTACTATATCCATGAGTGTGACTCACAATTTTGTAACACTATGCAACCTAAGTAACATACAAACTACTACATTATGTAACCTAAGTGTATCTATGTTAAATGTTCCTTTTATTGCACCTGTAATGTTATCCTCTGTTTTAATCTGCACTGTAATAACTGTCTTGATGTCTGCCCCCCCCCCGTGACGAGGTGCCTTTGTAAATGAGTCTCTGACTCAAAGGTTGTAAACCCGATTTGTAATGAATAAATAAATGAATAAATAAACTACAGGCCCATAGCTATCTTATCGGTTATAAATAAAATACCGGAGAAACTTGTATCCGCTCAAACAATTAATTTCCTACTGAAATATAACCATCTTATCTCTGCCCAGCATGGCTTTCGCAAGGGCCACAGCACTACTACCGCCCTTCTTAAATTCATTCACATACCCTTATGGCTATGGACTCTGGCCTTCTCACTGGGGCCATTTTCATTGATACGACCAAGGCATTTGACCTTGTTGATCACTCCATCCTCCTAGCCTCCCTTACATCACTAGGATTCTCTCAGAATGTTGTAAGGTGGTTTGGCAGCTACCTATCCGACAGGACTCAAACCATGAAATACAACTCCACCCTCTCTGACAAGGCCACCATTAACATTGGGGTGCCGCAAGGGTCCATCCTTGGGCCACTGCTCTTCTCAATTTTCATCAATAACATCACCTCTAACCTCCATAGGACTGCTTCCCTATTATATGCAGCCAACATTGTTCTTTACACTAGTGATAACAGCATTGATGTCATCAATCATAATCTCTCTCTTGACTTTCAACAAATCCATCTATGGCTGTCTAGTCATAAACTTGTCTTAAATGAGTCCAAAACCCAATCTATGTTATTTGGTTCTAATGCCAAACTCAGACTTTCCCAAACTAAATTTAAAGTCTCCTCCCCAGTGGCTCAACTCTTGGGATGGTGAATGCATTTAAATATCTGGGCATCACACTAGATCCATCTCTAAACTTCGATCTGCACATCCAACAGACCTGCAAGCTTGTTAATGCAAAAATTGGGATAGCCTACCAAACCAGCTATATGCTCACCCCCTCTGCTCGGCTTGCCATTGCCTGTGGCGTACTCCTTCCATCACTCACTTATGGTGTTGCCACCTACATCTCCATGTCCAAATCTAGTCTCCGAAAATGGGATGTCACATACAACAACATCTGTTGTTATGCATCCTCCACTCATCGACTGAAACACCACTGTCTGCTCTATTCGGATCTGGGATGACTTCCTCCTTCGGAGCTAAGGCTTTAGCCTATGGCTCCGTCATTGACAATATTGTCCAATTACAAATACCTAGACCCCTGGTGGATCTCTTCCTGACTCTGGCACATCGCTATGGTTTGCGGTCTGCTAATGATGCGCCTGTCTTCATCCCCAGACATAATTCCTCCAAAGGTGCTATGGCTTTTGCCTGTCATGCCCCCGATTTCTGGAACTCCCTTCCGTCAATCCTCAACCCACTCCTCCTTTAAAAAAGGATTACGGAACCATTTTGCCACTACCCACAGATGCATTTTCTTCAAACTCCCCCTCCAGCCCCTTCCTTCTTCCTAGCCTCTTCCCTCCTGGTACTTCTATTTGAGCTCATCAAGTAGTATAGCACTTTCTTATTTTTTTCCATCCCTCTTGCCAAACTATCCCTATTTTCACTACTCAGGCCTCGCACTTCTATCTCTCACCACCCTACATAATTCCTCATAGCTACTTTATTACTACCATCTTACCTTGTTTTCACAAGTCGGACAACATGTTATTAGCCCTGGTTACTAAAATGCCTCTGTATACTCTGTTCTAGCATATTATTTACAGTGTTACTTGTAACTACCTTGCTTATAATTATTTGCTTTGTATTATGTTGTCTACTATGCTTATTACTTTGTTCTGTAGTCTACATTGTTTAATATTGTAAAAGTTGTCTTGCTTTGTGTACTTGCTCTGTTTGTACTGTATCCTCCCGGGTTGTGCCTGAAAATAGTCATTGCTATGGCTAGTGCACTTACCCGGTAAACAAAAACTAAATAAAAAAAAATAGTTCTTGCTGTGTATGTTAACCTTATAAACTCAATAAAGTATTGCAGGGTTGCCGGTAATGGTGTGACCTTTTGTAAATCTGGCATGAGCTCCAGGAGGCAGGTTTGCTGCCTGGGAGGTGGAAGGCTGAAGTCTCTGGGAACCATGTCCTTGACCCTTACAATATCCATGGGCAAATATATTAATAGTTGCCACTAGGAAATCAATTATTAAATCTTGGTTAGCCCCACTGGCCCCTTCTATAGAAATGTGGCATAACTTAATCTGTAGTATCTATCAAATAGAGAAGATCACAGCTAATATTAATAACTCATTATATCCAGCTTCTGAAATTTGTTGGTGCAGATGGGTGGTATATATTATAATAATAATAATAATAACTTTATTTTTAAAGTGCCTTTCAAGAATATCAAGGCGCTTTACATCAAGCACAATATAAAATAACAATTTAAAACATACAAAAATACATTAAAACAACATTTAGTTAGAACAAACCATACAATCATCCAACCAATAACAAATAATGATAAATAATTTCCCTAATAATCAAGATAAGCTAAACCCCATAGGTAGGTTTTTAGATCTTTCTTAAATATCTCCATGGAGGTGCACTCCCTTAACCGGCGTGGTAGAGAATTCCAAAGAGTGGGTGCGGCATAAGAAAATGCTCTGCTACCTGAAGATTTTAAATTCGCTCTTGGAATCTCTAACAACCCCCCATCGGCCGAGTGGAGCGATCAGCCGGGGTAGTAAGGCACCAGAAGTTCTTTCAGAAATGTCGGACCCTGATTGTGAAGGGCTTTGAAAGTCAATAAAATGACTTTAAAGGTGATCCGTCACCGTATAGGAAGCCAGTGCAGTTTGCGCAGCACCAGTGTAATATGACTGGATCTCCTTGTCCCAGTCAATACCCGGGCTGCAGTGTTCTGCACCAGCTGAAGGTGACAGATTTCAACCCCAGAAAGCCCAAAGTAAAGGGCATTGCAGTAGTCCAAATGCGAGGACACAAAAGTGTGGACCAACGTTGGTAGGTAGTCAGACGGAACGAGGTGACACACACTGGCAATATTCCTAAGATGGTAGAAGTAAGTCCTCACAACGGCTGACACTTGGGATTGAAGGGTCAGCCTATCGTCCAGGACAATCCCAAGGTTGCGCATCTGTTCAGAGGGCAAAAGTGACACACCGCCAAGAAAAATTCCAGAAGGCGTACTACCATGTGACCTCACTATCTGACCACCCGTGGTCCACCACTAACACCTCCGTTTTCTCAGAGTTCAACTTTAACCAACTAGAATCTATCCACCCTTGGATTTCTTCCAGACAGTTGTTAAACACAGAGAGTGCTCCATCCTGGTCAGGTGCAAAAGACAAGTATAGCTGGGTATCATCTGCGTAGCAGTGAAACCTCAGCCCATACTGTCTTATAATGTCTCAGAGGGGCAGCATGTACACTGCAAATAACATGGGTGAGGGCACTGAACCCTGAGGCACCCCATAAAAAACTTGATTTTGTTCTATAATGCATTACTTGATATGTGTAGTATCATTCTGATTCCACTGACTTATTTATTTACAGAGTAATCAAAACATTTTTCTCTGACAGGCGAAGATGACTATAATGTAGTAAGCATTTTACTTTATTAAAGAAAAACTATGCCGTCATATCATATCAATTTTATTTGTTTCGATGTTAACAGGCAACTCTTTTCCTGTAGCTGTTAGGGCTATACATGTTTGCTTTAGTTTGTTTTCACTGTCTGTGGTAGCCCCCTGTGACTACCCTGGGGTCTCCATTTTTGGGCTGTTGAAATCTCATTGTCCATGAGAGCTGCATTAGCATATGAGAACATCGTGTCACATTACCCATTTATACCATGTATCTCTATGCTGAAAGAACAAATACCCTGCAAAAACTCTCTGGAAACACATAAATTGAATGCAGTTTAAAGAGCAGTTTTTTATGTAGTAACTCCCCCCCCACGCCTATTCGGTAGCTTACCCTTGCGCAATATCATCCTTATACAAAGTGTAATATTCTAATGCCTGAATTTCTTGTAAAAAACGCTCCCTGGACCTGCAGCCAAAATGCCCCCATTTCCTATGTTGGAGGCACGCCCCCATGCTGGCATGTTTTATGATGTCAGTACTGGAATAGTGTGGGGGCGCACTCCATAGACTATAATGGAGGCAGTTTTGACTTTTTTTTTTTTTAAATTCTTGCCCGACTCCTTGGCTTCAGAGGAGGCCCTGTACCCTCCTCCTACGCCATCCACCAGGTCCATTCAAGGCTCCCCCCTACCCTGGGTTTCATGTTGCTTGATGGGCTGGGGGAGTATGTATTTTTCCACCATTTTTCACCGGGAACCCCCGGAAGATGCCAGCACAGAGGACTACATCCAGATGAGCGACATACTGATGCATGCCTTCATCAAGCACCCGACAGCGTCCCCCCCTTGACTCCAGAGAGTCATGCGCTCCTTATTTCCTGTGCTTCCACTGGCAGAGGAACTATGGGTGCTGTATGCACCCTGGTAACCCACACCAGGAGGAGAGTATCCATTGGGACACTCAATCCTTCTCCCCCTCGTCTGGTTCCCAGCAGCCCGAGTCTATTCCCAAACCTGGGTTGCCAGCGTAGCATGAGGTGTGGCGTCCAGCGCCTCAACAGTCAGTGCCACCAGGCTGGCCCTTTTGTTTAAATACGTCTGAGTGCCAGTTTTAGAAAGGAAGGCCACTGCTCAACTAACAAGGTCCTTTCCTTGACTCCTTCACCTTTTTCACTCCTTACCAGTCTGGCTTCAGAAAAACCCACTCCACTGCTACCTCCCTTCTCAGGTCGACCGATGCCATCCACTAAGAGATGGATCAGGGCCTCATCACTCCCACCATTTTTGCCGATCTAGCCAAGACATTCAACACGGTCTCCCACTCCCTCATCCTCTCAAAGCTCTCAACCGTTGGTCTCTCAGTAGAAGCCGTCAGCTGGTTTAGCTTCTACCTCAAGGGCAGGTCCCAGTCTGTCAAAACTGGTGACAGCATCTCCCCACCACTACCCATAAATGGAAATTATGTACCTACTGTAATTCTTGATCTTCTTGGATGGAGTCTCCACCACTCAGTCACACTAATGGGACTACGCCGGAGGTGCGAGGACTGAGTGGGGAGCCAAAATTCTTCAGGATGGCCAGCACCAAGGTAGGGCCATGAGGAAGTGACACCGCAAGACCGGCTTGCGCTATATAGGCTACCTCAGTGTCGACCCTACAACTGCCTCAGTACCTTTTTTACTGAGGAGATGCAGCATAAACTAACCTAGTGAAACTAACCTATGTCAGACATAAGAATAGTCAGACTGACCCATATAAGAAGGGTCAACACAACAGTCTTCACAGCCCAGCCATCGAGGAAGTGAAGACCAACAACAGAGTGAGTGAGCTCGAGGGATGGTGGGTGGGCGTGTGAATGAGTAGTGGAAACTCTATCCAAGAAGATCAAGAATTACGGTAGGTACATAATTTCCATATCTTCTTGGACATAAAGTCTCCACCACTCATTCACACTAATGGGAGAGTACCGAGCTAAATAATCCCCCAAGAAGGGTGGCAGGAGAGGGGAGCTCACTTAGGACAGAAGTCCACTGAGGATTGTCCTGCCAAAGGACTGATGCTGTCTGGCATGGACATTAAAGAACAAAAAAAGCAGCACTTATTGCAGAGAGACCATCAGTCAAGACACAGTATATGTAAACAAACTGTTCTTTTATTCCGTAGAGGTGCAAAAATTGGCAGCAGCAGCAGCAACAGTTAGAAATCAGACATGGCACCAACATTTCTCCTGGTCCCTGCCAGGCTACATCAGAGTGATCTACCATAAAGTGCAAAGTGCTCATTATTTATAGTGCCAAAGGTGTGTTTAAAATTCAGTGCAGCCAATCAAAGGTCTGCATCAGAGGTTAGATCTTAAAGGTATAATGGTCATTATTCAGTTCTTTAACATACAGACAATTTATCTCAGCACACTAATAAAATACTAAAAAACATGGACTATAGCTAGGAGTATTCTAATGAATATCAAACAGTATAAAGTAATAATTGCACAAGTTTTTCATTTTTACATTTTTTACTCTTTTTTTACCTCGGTCCTGCTGTTTGTATAATAATAAAGAAATTGTAATAAAACCCGCTGATAAGGGTGGGGCTATTGTTATAATGAACACCTGTGACTATATAAGGAAGATGAGTGTCAGCTTCCTGATCAGCAGTTTTATGTTAAAATCGCTAAATCTCTGATTTCCAGTTATAAGGAACATGTTGATGCAGTACTGAGTAGAGGTTTTGTGAAGGGGTATATTACGGACGTCATGTTTATAACTATGACGGTTGTATGTCCGGTTATAACAACTATGTATGTTTTACCTAAAGTTCTCAAAAGTTTGAAGCAAGCCCCAGGGAGACCCATCATTTAGGGCAAGGGGTGGCTAACTGAACCCTTTTCCCTTTTTGTGGATCTACACCTTCAGCCCTTAGTGAAGAATCTTAGGTATTACATTACAGACTCAACTGACATTATTAACATTGTGGAGAATCTGGATATACATCAGGATTGGTACATGGCAACCCTTGATGTCTACTCCCTGTACATGGTTATCCCTCATGAGGAGGGACTGGAGGCCATGCATTTCTTCCTAGAGCAGAGGGGGGGAGAAAGACAGAGTAGCAGCCCCTACTGCATTCCTCATGGAAGTGGCAAGGGAAGTGCTTACTAAAAATGCTTTTTACGTTCGCTTGCGCGCATGCGCAAGGAACGTCTTGGGAGAATGGGACACTTTGGAGGTGTGCCCCTCCTATGCAATCCTGCTCCATTGAGCAGGCATGGCAGTCCTGCACTGTCGACGCTGTCAGTTGTGTATGACAGCCGTGGTCTTCTCTTCAAAGAAACCACTGCTGTCATACACAGCACCGTGTCACGCTGCCCCCAAATCTTTGCTGCCACGCTGGGAGCCCACCCCAGCATGGCAAACGTCCCGTGTCGTCTGCCGACAAGGGTGCCCAATCTCCCGTCGGCTCCATGGCCCCCCCAAGCCATCCTTCTGCTACACTGGGAGCCCACCCCAGCATGGCAAATGTCCTGCGTTGTCTGCCGACGGGGCTGCCCAATCCCCCGTTGGCTCCACGGCCCCCCAGCCATCCTTCTGCCATGCTGGGAGCCCACCCTAGTGTGGCAAACGTACCACGTCGTCTTTTTTTTGTGAAAAACCTGTAAATTAAAAACGGTCCCATGGCGCTTCTCCCAGCCCCCCACAACCCGCACCCACCGACTGCGCACCTGCCTCCCACACACCCCTCACCCCATACTTACCTCCGGAGCTTACGCGACGATCATCGGTGGACCTGTAACACGCCTGCACTCTTCAAAGCCAACCGCGAACTGAGGAAATGCCGTGTAAGCTGTATAATGGGCTAGATAGGGGGTTTCAACTTTATTGCATATCTCAGGCATTTTTGGAATTTTTGTACCAAATTTTCAACATGGGGTTTTGGGACCCCTTCTCGGAATGATGTCACTGTCATGGCATTATTCGGGCCGAAGGGTGATTTGAGTCACGCGCAGTCACTGCACAAAATCACCCTTCAGGCCCAAATAATGCCATGACAGTGACATCATTCATGAGAAGGGTCCCAAAACCCTATATTGAACATTTGGTGCAAAAATTCCAAAAATGACTGTTTTGCAGCTGCAGTTGTGTGCAGTTCCTACGCAGGCTCGTGAAGTTCGCAGAAATTTTCAATATTTTCTACCCAGATTTTCAACATTGCCATTGTACCACACCTCCTTATGAACAGTACAGCTGTCATTTTTCACATCCTCCCCAAAATGTGTTTCCGTCCATGTAGCGCACAATCGCGCAGTCGGTGTGCGAAATCAATGTATGGGACACATTAAGAAAATCATGGTGATACTGTTCATTAGCAGAGGTCTTAAAATGGCTATGTTGAAAATATGGTGAAAAAATTCCTAAAAATGACTGTTTTACGAGCATGCGTTACGCAGTTCCTACGCACGCTCGTAGGTTTGTGAATTTTCAATATTTCCACTCCAGATTTTCAACATTGCCATTTTACCACACCTTCTTATGAGTAGTACAGCTGTCATTTTTCACATCTCACCCAAAACGTGTTTCCCCATGTAGCGCACAATGGTGCAGCTAGTGCCAAATCAATGTATGGGACACATTAAGAAAATCCCAGTGACACTGTTCATGAGCAGAGGTATTAAAATGGCTATGTTGGAAAATTTGGTGAAAAATTCCTAAAAATGACTGTTTTGACAGCGTATGCTATAGTTCCCACGCACGCCAGACGCTTGCAACTTTTCAATATTTTCATCGATATTTTCAACATTGCCATTTTACCACCCTCCTCAAGGAGCAGTACAGCTGTCATTTTTCACATCCTGCCCAAAACGTGTTTCCGCCCATGTAGCACACAATGGCGCAGTCAGTGTGCGAAATCAATGTATGGGACACATTAAGAAAATCACAGTGACACAGTTCATTAGCAGAGGTCTTAAAAGGGCTATGTTGAAAATTTGTTGAAACAATTCCTAAAAACGACTGTTTTACGAGCGTGCGATGTGCAGTTCCTACGCACACTCGTAAGTTCGCAAATTTTCAATATTTGCACTCTAATGACTTCCAAATACCTAAACAGCACATAGAAGCAAGCAACATTCAGCATTGACAAATGCTTGTACTTCTTTGTCACTGATTTTTTAAAGCCATGTCCAAGTGCCAAATACCACTGCAAATACCTGCAAGCGAACGTTCAGCATTGACAAATGCTTGTTTGTTTAGGAATAACATTTACTTGCAAGTTCAGGGTACAGCTATGGGGACCACCACGGCCCCAGTTTTGCCAATTTGTATGTAGGTAAATGGGAGGCGGAACATCTCTAACGCCGCCACAAATCCATTCTTTTCCAAAGTGGATTTGTGGCAGCGCTTTATTAATTATATATTGGTGGTGTGGAAGGGGTCCATCCGTGAATTCAAAGATTGTATGATGTGGCTGGAAAGCACCAATAGTTTCCTCACCTATAAATAGACAGTTCATTGGGATGCAGTTACGTTCCTGGATCTTAAAATATACAGGAACACATAGGGTGGGTTGTGTACAACGTTATTCCAGAAGCCAACAGATCGAAACAGCCTGCTTAGGTTTGATTGTTGTCACCCCCCCCCACACACACACACTAAATTTAACATACCAAAGGGGTCACTGGTTTGAACTTTGAGGAATTGTTCTGAACAGGGTGAATTTGAGCAAAAAAAGGAATGTGTAAGTTAGGAGATTTGCAGGCAGGGTTTACAGCAACCAGAGTATAGCCGCAGGTCTGTGCAAAGTAGAAAATATGAATAGGGAAACAAGTCTTGGAACAGAATAGGGCCCAACCTCATAAACAGATGATTTGCCCTTTTATTATGACCTACTCTAAGTGTGCCAACCAAGTGAAAGAAATCATCACCAGTAACTGGTCTATACTCCAGCTGGAACCTAAGCTGCAAAATATAGTGGAGGAAGGACCAAAAGCTGTTTCCAGAAGATGTAGAAACATTAGGGATATGGTAGTGACAAATATTACCTTGGGACCAGAACCTGTTAGATCTTCTATCCCCCCCCCCCCGAAATGGGTATACATAAATCCGATAGGTGTAAGTATTGTATCTGCATCTGTAGTGGAAAGTCCTTTATACATCCAAATAGTGGGACATAGGTTGAAATTTGCCATTTTATTACCTGTGACACTCAAAATGTAGTGTATTTACTTAGATACAACTGTGGTTCGTTTTATGTTGGCCAGACTACTCATCCCTTAAAAGTAACAGTGGGCGAACATGTACGAGCTTTGCAAAGGGGAGATACAACCAAGGGTGTAGGCAGGCATACTCACTGTACACATTTGTGTACAGTTTATTTTGAGTACTTGTCCTAAACCATGTACCTTTTTATTGCCATTATCATTCTAATGTGGTGTATTATAGTTAGTATGGGCTACTGAGTAGTGTCTGTATCTGATTAAACCTCTATTGTTTATGACATAGATATGCATACAACCTGTTTAGAAATTAGATGAATCACCTGTTGTAATGGGGGGGCAGCAGTTGGACAGGATGTGTACATTTTTTAAATGGGGGGGTAGCAGTTGGAGAGGATGTGTACAAAATGGAAATTTCTGGCTACACCCCTGGATACAACATATGCTATTGTCAAACATGTACAAAATAATCCACAGTCTACACACCAGATTGAATTTAAGGGTATTGAACATGTTCATCTTGGCACCAGAGGTGGAGACATCAAAAAATTGATAGGCCAGCGTGAAAGTTTCTGAGAGTTCTGAACTGAGAGCTCGAAAAGCTTAAGGTTTAAATGACAATATAGATTTGGCTGCTTTCCTTAAAAAATTTAGATGTTCATATGGTGTGTTGAAAGATTTCTTGGATTTGCATAAAGTTTGCGTGCCTGGATAAGTTAGGAGGTTCGAGTCCCACCAGGACCGAGGTAAAAAAAAATAGTAAAAAATTTAAAAATGAAAAACTTGTGCAATTATTACTTTACACTCTTTAATATTCATTAGAATACTCCTAGCTATAGTCCATGCTTTTTAGTATTTTATTAGCGTGCTGAGATAAATTGTCTGTATGTTAAAGAACTGTATAATGACCATTGTACCTTTTAAGATGTAATCTCTGATGCAGACCATTGATTGGCTGCACTGAATTTTAAACACACCTTTTGCACTATAAATAATGAGCACTTTGCACTTTATGGTAGATCACTCTCATGAAGCCTGGCAGGGGCCAGGAGAAACATTGTTGCCATGTCTGATTTCTAACTGTTGCTGCTGCCAATTTTTGCACTTCTATGGAATAAACAACCAGTTTGTTTCCATATGTTGTGTCTTGACCAGGGGTTGACCTTAACTTTTTTTTGCACTAGCCAGCAGGACAAGTCAGTCTAAAATTGCACTAGCCCACAGTGTGTCACAGACATGTGCACGGAGCTCCAAGCAGCTGCACTGCAGATGTCTGCATTGGGTACATTTCATACTTCTGCCAGAGATGCCGCTACTGCTCTGGCAGAATGGCCATATAGAGCATCGCAGTTGAAGGCAACCTAATGTCTGATCCGGTGGAGTTAGCCAATGCTTTTAACAATTTCTTCACTGACCTTGACAGATATACTGATCCCTCACCTAGCAACACTAATTTCTCTCACCTTCCCACCCATACTGTCCCCAACTTCCACTTCCACCTGGTTACACGGAAGGATGTCCTCACCCTTCTAAACACCATCAAACCAGATGCCTCTCCTGGGGTCGATAATCTGGAGCCAAAATTTCTGAAAATAGCTGCCGGGATTATTGCGGCTCCACTAAGGGACCTGTTTAACAAATCCCTCCTCCTTGGGCAATTCCCCACCACATGGAAAATGGCCACCGTTATCCCCATTCACAAAGGTGGTGATAAAGGCCAAATGGAAAACTACTGTCCTATATCAATTCTCAATGTGCTTGCGAAAATGCTGGAAAAACTGGTGCATAGACAGATTCTTGATTACCTCGAAATTCATAATCTGCTTACAGAAGTGCAACATGGTTTCAGGAAAAACCATGGCACTGACACTGCCCTAGTCAAGTTCATCCCGGATGTTCTTGGGGCTATGGATCAAGGTCTAGCCACTGGTGCCCTATTCCTGGATCTTACGAAAGCCTTCAATTTGGTAAACCACGATCTCCTTGTTTCCTGTCTTCAGCACCTTGGACTTGATCCACTTGCCTCCTCCTGGTTTCATCATTACCTCTGTGGAAGGCAGCAGCTGGTAAAATGGAAGGGTACACCTTCTACTATTAAGTCAGTGTGCCAAGGAGTCCCCCAGGGTTCCATCCTTGGACCCCTGCTATTCACTATTTTCATCAATAGCATGCCGAAGCACTGTGGTGGGGCCAGCATCCAACTGTATGCAGATAATGCCATTATCTATAGGAGCTCAAAGGATTTACGTCAACTAGGCCAGAACCTCAATAAGGACTTCAGAGAGGTGGAAAAGTGGCTAGTGGACATGAAACTAGTCCTTAACCTCAAGAAATCCAAGGCCATCCTTTTAGGTTCCAAGCAGTTAGGAGCCAATAGATCAAACCTCCTACAGATCTTCTCGGCCAGCGGGACTCCACTTGAGGTCTGTGCATCCACAAAATATCTTGGAGTACACCTGGATCAGGGGCTAACCCTGAACCCGCACATTGAGGCTACCACCAAAAATTATCCATCAAAGAATTGGCCTCTTATATAGACTTGGAGGATTCCTCTCCAGGGCAGCCCGTTTGGCTATCACCACTGGTACCATTCTCCCAGTGCTTCTCTATGGTGCTCCCGTACTTCAGCCACTTCAGGGCTCGGATCTCAACAAACTCAGAGTTCTCTATCATAAAATTGCCCACTTTGCAACCTCTGCCCACCTCCGTGATCACCACTGCAATGTTCTCACCTCTTTGAGCTGGCCATCACTTGAGGCCAGGCTTGCATTCCCTACACTCTGCCTGACCTTCAAAACAGCCAAGCTCCCAGCTCCTCCTAGCCTAAATGGACTTTTCCTATACAAATCAGCCAAATGTGACCTGAGGTCCACTGCCTATCCTGCCCTGGAAGTCCCTAGGACTCGAACCCAAGCTGGTGACAAATCCTTTGCCATTTCTGCCCCGTCACTCTGGAACAGTCTACCCGCAGTTGTGGCTAACAACTGTACTCTGTACTCATTTAAAACGGCCCTAAAATCTCACTTAATGGTAGTCAATCAGTGCTGTTGCACTTGAATGGCTGGTGCCCCTTGCACTCCTTAGTCTTGACCAGTTTTTGTCCTGTTTCTAATTACTACCTGTTCTCTGTTTTGTTCTGTAATACCACCTATGTATGTACCTATGCAATTAATTGCACTACTTTTGTCTATTGTATGATTTTGTGTCTGTTATCTGTAATTAATTCCGGGTCGCCCCTGAAAAAGGGACTTTGTTGTCTCAATGGGCTTACCCGGTCAACAAATTTCAATAAATAAATAAATATACCCTGCCTTCCAGCTTAACCTGTGCCGTGGAATAGCAGTGATGAAGACATGCCACTGGCCACGCCAAAATACATCTGATAGCAACAGGCTGACACAGCCGGGCCATGCTGAATGACACAAAGAGTTGCTTTGACTTGCGGATTTCTTTGGTTCTATCTAAGTAGAAATGCAAGGCCCTATTAACATCCAGAGAATGCTGGGTACATTCTCCCTCATTCTGGAAGTTTGCAAAGTAAGTTAGAGGAACCAAGGGCTGGTTCACATGGAATTCCAAGACCACTTTGGGGAAAAATTTAGGATGGGTTTGAAGAATCACCTTGTCCTTATGAAATACCATGTGGGGGGGGGGTCTGTGACCAACGCATTTATTTCAGACACTCTTCGAGTGGCTATGAGGAAGGCGGTCTTCCAGGTCAGAAACTTCAGCTTAGATGTTGCTAGAGGCTCGAAAGGTTTACGGGTGAGCATATCTAGTACCAGGTTAATATCCCAGGCGGCTGCTGGTCTTCTGACTGGTAGCCTAGTATGGAATATACCTTTAAGGAATTTCTTAACCAAGGGTAACTGATCTATACACATAGAAACACAGAATTTGACAGCAGATAAAGACCGCTTGGTCCACCCAGTCTGCCCATTTCCCTACCTAATGGATAAGCTGCAGATCCTAGTTAACCAGCAGCCTACTACTTTCTACCCCCACCCCCTAGAATTGCCTTATGGCTGTCCCATGCATGCTTGAATTCAACCACTGTTTTTGACTCCACAACCTCCTCTAGAAGGCCGTTCCATGCATCCACAACCCTCTCTGTGAAAAAATACTCCTTACATTACCTCCCGAGCCTCCCCATCTTCAAATTGTGCTCCCTTGTTCTTGCACACCTCTTTTTGAAAGATGCTACCTCTTGGACTTTGTTGATTCCCTTGAGGTACTTGAAAGTTTCTATCATGTCCCCCTCTCCCTCCTTTCCTCGAGGCTATACATATTAAGCTCCTTTAGTCTCTCTTCATATGTCTTCCGGTTCAGACCCTGCACCATTTTAGTTGCCCTCCTCTGGACAGCTTCCATCTTGTCAATGTCCTTGTGGAGATTGGGTCTCCAGAACTGCACACAGTACTCCAGATGGGGTCTCACCAGCTGTCTGTACAGAGGGATAACAACTTCCTGTTTTCTACTGGTGATGCCTGTCCTTATGCATCCCAGTATCCCCCCAGCCCTCCTTAATGCCTTCTCACATTGCTTGCCCACCTTTAGGTCATCTGAGATGACTACCCCCAGGTCCCTTTCCATTTTTGTTGTTGTTAGTATCTTGCCCCTCATTGTGTACTCTTCCCCTGGGTTTTTGTTTCCCAGGTGCATTACTTTGCACTTCTTAGCATTAAATCTAAGCTGCCATACATTTGACCATTCCTCTAACCTTGCCAAGTCCCTTCTCATCCTTTCCACCCTACCTTGTGCATCAACTCTGTTGCAGATCTTTGTGTCATCTGCAAAGAGACATACTTTTCCTTCCAGTCCCTCTGCAATGTTGCTTATAAAGACATTGAAGAGGACCGGTCCTAATACTGAACTCTGCGGTACCCCACTAGTACACACTAGACAAAGTGTGTATAGGCTCGTGATAAGCTGAGATCGCACAGAGATGGACCTTCACAGTTGAGTACTGTAGTCCTGTATTAGACAGGTCTAGAAGGTACGCCAAGACTTTGTTTGGTGGGCAAGAAAAGGGATCCAGGGAGGAATTTGCACACCAAATGGAGAATCACTTCCAATTTGCCGTGTAAGTTTTCCTAGTAGCTGGCTTACATGCTGCTAGAAGAATGTCTGAGACTCTCTGTGAGACATCAGATCTACCCACTTCTATCTCCTCAGGAGCCACACGTGGAGGTGAAGGGATCTCATGTTGGGATGGACCACTGGGCCCTGGGTCAGCAGGTCCATTTGAAGTGGAAGCTGTCTCGGTGAAATTTCCAATAATTTGTTGATTAATGGAAACCAAATCTGATGAGGCCAGAATGGGGTGATGGGGATCATTCTGCCCCCTTGTGCCTCCAGCTTGAGCAGCACCCTCTGAACTAAGGGACCAGGAGGAAATGTGTACAGAAAGCATCTTGTCCACCGCAGTCTGAATGCATCCTAGCAGAAAGTGCTGGGTTTAGGATTTTCGGAGCAGAATAGAGGCACATTTGGGGATGCAGAAAGGTCCAGGTCTGGCATGGCCCACTCTTTGAAGAGTGATTGCATGACGTTTATGTCAAGAGACCATTTGTGAGGATCCACCTCTGTTCTGCTGAGACAATCTGCTAGATTGTTCTGGGCTCCTGGTAGGTGCACTGCTTGGATCAGGGCTCATGTTCTAGACACCATTCTCACACTCATTACTTCCCTGCACAAGAGATGAGTGTGCCCCACCCTGTTTGTTGATGTAGTACATAACCGCTTTGTTGTCTGTCTGAAGGAGAATTATTTTACGTCAGAGAATGTCCTTCTGGGTTTGGACAGCGTACAGGACTGCTCTCATTTCCAGGACATTTATGTGGAGTTGAGATTCGTCCTGACTCCACAAACCTTGGGTGTGGAGATTCTGACAGTGAGCTCCCCATCCAAGTAGGGAAACATCTGTGGTGATGGTGATCTGGGTCTCCAGCAGAGCAAAGGGGAAGCCTTTTAGACGGTTGTCCTCTTGAGTCCACCAGGTGAGTGACCACTTGAGAGGTTCTGTTATCCTGATGTGAAAGGACTGGGGGTGTGTGGTCAGGGACCACTGGGTACTGAGCATCCACTGAGAAGTCCTCATGTGAAGACGAACCAAGGGCACTGTGAGCACTGAAGAAGCCATGAGACCCAGCATCCGCTGCATCAAGAGAGCTCTTCCTGAGTCGTTTTCTCTGATAAAGTGGGCCATCTGAAGGATATCATTCCTCCTGTCCTCTGGAAGAAAGGCTTTTTCGTTGGAGGTATTCAGAAGGGCTCCTATGAAGAGAAGCTGTTGGGAGGGTTGTAGTTGTGATTTTCCTAGATTCAACAGAACTCCCATGGATGTGAGGAACTTGGAAGCTGTAGCAATGGCATACTGTGTCTCTTATCTGGAGGGGTGTTCTAGTAGCCAGTCATTCAGATATGGGAACACTTGATTTCTGAGTTTTCTGAGATACGCTGAGAAAACTGCAAAGCACTTCGAAAAGACTCACGGCACCGAGGATAGCCCAAAGTGGAGGACTCTGAATTGGTAGTGTTGACCCAACGCCACAAATTGTAGGTACTTGTGGTGGTTTGGGTGTATGGAACATGTTGGTAGGTATCTTGCATGTTCAGGGAGGCTGGCCAATTGTTTTGATGAATCAGAGGTAAAGTGTACTAAGTGATATCATCTTGAATTTTTCCTTGTAAAGGAATTTGTTTAACTTCCTTAGATTGAGAATAGGGTGCATGTCACCTGTTTTCTTTGGAACTAGGAAGTAATGGGAATAGAAACCTGTGTTCCATTGATCCTACAAAACTACTTCTACTGCCCTGTTGCTCAGAAGGCCTTGAATCTCAGAAGCAAGAAGGTCTGACTGAGAGACAGACAGCTTGGGCTGTCATTTGGGTAGTTGATCTGGAGGGATTTCTGAAAGATTTAGAAAGTAACACTTGCGGATTATCCTGAGCACCCATTTGTCTGATGTGACTGACTTCTACTGGTTGTAAAACTAAGTCAGATGCCCTCCTACTGCCAAGGAAAAAAAGTGGGACTTGGGCTGGAGTCTCAGAGGGTGACACTAGGCGCTTTCGGACCCTGTGTCTTCTGCTGCATTTTCTTTTGTGGGGGGGGCTTGATTTCTGTTGAGGCCCCCTCTGCCTTTGCCATGAAAGGACTGACGGTTATGAAATTGCCGGTGGTTCCTGCCCCATTAAGGGGCAGCAGAGGGCAGCCTGGCCGTCTTGATAGCCATTCTAGTTTTCTGTGTGGCCTCGAGTGCCTGCGTGACCTTAGGGCCAATTAGATAAGTTCCATCAAATGGTAAACTCATAACTCTTTGTTGGGCATCATTTTGTAAATCCTGATGTGCATAACCACGAGTGGTGATGGGTGCAAATACCAGCTGCTGCTCTAGAAGCAATGTCAAAGGCATCCATAGCAGCCTTAAAGTTGCTGATTGTTGGCCTCAGCGCCTCTAGTAATGGTCTGGAGAAGTTCTGTGCCAGTGTCTGACTCCAGGAGAGCTTCCACAGTTGCTTTGAATGAATGCCAGAGGGTAAACTCATACTAAGAGAAATAACCCTGGTAGTTAGCAATACGTATATCCAGGGGAGAGGCAGCGAAAACTCGCTGCCCCAATGTGTCAGTCTTATGGGATTCCTTGTGTACTGGACAGGCTGTAGATTCCTGAGGAAGGATGGCCTTGTCATTCTCTGCCAAGACAACTATGGCATCAGCAAAAGCTTGAGATGACAACATGGGTCGATCCTTGGGGGGCATACTTCCTGTCTATGGATTTAGCCACAGAAGGAATAAGCGCCGGATTATCAAACACCATTTGTGAGAGTGTCTCAAAAGAGGGCTGCACTGGAGGAGTCAATTCCACAGGAATGTCCGGAATGTGCAGATACTGCAAATGCAGCAGTTTCCCTGGATCAGTCTCTGAAGTCTGGAGAGAGAGGAATTCATGTTCTTTTAGCAGAGACTTAAAGGAAAGATTCTTGAACAAGAGGATGTGCCAAAGGAGAGGGCTTGTTTGCCCCTCCAAGAGAAGAACCTTCATCAAAGTCATCTCCTAATCAAAGATCAGGATCAGGTTCAATATCATCTCCTTCTAGCCCCGGAGGGATAGTATATATATAGGAAAGGGAGGAAAAAGAGGAGGAGATGCTCTGCAAATCAGAGTTGAAAAACCCAGTGCCCTAGTCATCGTTGAATGCGCCAGTGGCACCTGCACAGAATGTGGTGCCAAGACAGAAGACGGCACTGGCCCATGTATTGGTGCTGGGTGTGGCGCCGCCAAGACTGGAGTCTAATGCGGCACCACCCTTGGTGCCACACAAATGGCCAGAAGACCCCAACCCAACTCTCTGAGCCAAGGAGGAAGATCTGATAAAATTAGTAGGAGAAAATGATACCTGTGCTGGCCCCTGCACCACAGCCATTTGAGGGGGAAAAGCACCAGAGCATGGCATTGGCGACATCGGAGAAGGTGCTGCATGACTAGGAAGCCCCACGTGCCAAGCCCGCAGGCTCAAAATCCCTGGGCCTGATGGCCCTAGAGACAGTCTCGCAGGCTCAGGCAGTCAGGACAATTGCTGAACCCACTGCTCCATAAGAGCGGCCCAATGATGAAACTGCACACCGGAAGACCCACTCAGGGGGAGGGGAAGACTATGGAGTTAAGGATGTCGGCCACTAGGAACAGAGGCCAAAGGAGACCCCGGAGGATTTGGACCCTTGTTCCCAGCTACTGACTATCGATGCACAGACATACCAGAGGGTGACCCCGAGTGGTTCTGTTTCTTCTTTGACCGGGAAGCCAGAAAAGAACTCTAGGCTGAGCGGTGCTGAGTCCTCAATGAAGATCGGGAATGGGACTGCTTCTTTTTGGGCTTTCGGGAGGACTGCCCATCCCCCTGAGCACCGGACTGCCTGTAGTCAGACACCCCTTCCGTAGAAGGCAGCGAACTAGACCTAGCCCTACTGAAAATACAGCTTTCATGCAAAGTCTCCCTACCATCACTGGCCCTGTTCATGGTTGACTCCATTGAAGGAGGGCTGAATGAAATAGATTTTTTTTAAATGACTAAAATTGATAAACACTAACAAACTAATAAACTCATCAAATACTGCTGTCGTACAGATGTAAAGATTTTACTCCTGGCGGACTAGCGACATTATCACTGAAGCACACTCGACATTGGGGAAAAAAAGAAATGAGGTAGTTGGAGGGTCAATGCCGAGGTAGCCTGTCTCATGGCACTGCTTCCTCATGGCCCTACCTCGGTGCTGGTCCTCCTGAAGAATTCTGGCTCCCGCTAGGTCCTAGCACCTCCACCGTAGTCCCATTAGTGTGAATGAGTGGTGGAGACTTTGTATGCAGGAAGATCCATTGGTGTTCTGCAAGGCTCTGTACTTAGACCACAGTTATTTTCCATCTTCCTCACTGACCTCCCCTCATCCACTTTCATTCACATGTATGTGGATAACACAGTTCTGTATACCTCTGGTCCTTCCACATTTGCTGTGGTGCACAGACTCCAGCTCGACTTCGACCAAGTTCAGTTCTGGCTATGCTTGAACCAGCTATTTTTAAACCCCATGAAGACCATCTCAGTGTCCTTTGGCATGAGGCACAGACTCTCCAGGCTTCCCTCCCTCCCTTCCCTCCTTCCATATCCTTGATGGCTCCCATCTGGAGGACATCACCTCTTTCATATATTTAGGGGTTTGGTTAGACCAACACCTCAGCTTCTCTGGCCATGTGGAAGCTATTGTCAAAAAATTGTTCCGAACTCTACAGTGTAATTCTGTAACTGTATTCTGGAAGTAATGCTCAAAATTTCCTACAATGTTATTTCGTAATTGTGTTCTTGCATTGTCTGTAAATTCCTGAATTGTAATATCCACCTCCCCTTCCCTCTGGATGCATCTGAAAAAGAGCTTCTAGCTCAGTATACCTGTCCTGGTGAAACTTTTAAAATTCCAGAGGCAAATTCTGCCACACATAGCTAAGAATGGTGGTGGAGACAAATTCTAGAGGCAGCAGCCCTGGCTGCAGCATCTGAGGTGTCATAAGCAGATCTGAGCAGCTGCTTTCCAGCCTCCAATCCATTAGCAGTAGTCTGCTGTGTCAGTGATTTCTCCTGGCCATCCAGCATTTTATCTACCAGGGAGGTCATTGTCTTTCGTAGGAAATTCTGATATTTTATCAAGTATGCCTGAAAATTCACAGTCCTTAGTTCGAGGGAAGCAGAAGCAAAGGTCCTCTTTCCTATCACATCCAGCTTCCTCGACTCCTTGTATGAATTGAACTCATGTGCTTGGGTGTCTTTGGTCTATCTTGAGCAGCTGTGATTACCAACAGATCTGTTTCAGGCTGAGATAAAGAATAAGGCTTCGCTGTAGCGGCAGGATGTTGTTCATCAGTCTGTACAGGATCTGGCTGACTCCAAGTAGCCAAGGTAGCATCCTCCAATACAGAATGCACAGGATCTTGCAGATCCCAAGCAGCCAAGGTAGCATCCTTCAATGCAGAATGTACAGGATCTGCAAGATTCCAAGCAGCCAAGGTAGCATCCTCCAATGCAGAATGCACAGGATCTGGCTGATTCCAAGCAGCCAAGGTAGCATCCTCCAATACAGAATGCACAGGATCTTGTGGATGCCAAGCAGCCAAGGTAGCATCCTCCAATGCAGAATGCACAGAATCTGGCTGATTCCAAGCAGCCAAGGTAGCATTCTCCAATGTAGAATGTACAGGATCTTGCGGATGCCAAGCAGCCAAGGTAGCATCCTTCAATGCAGAATGTACAGGATCTGGCCAGTTCCAAGCAGCCAAAGTAGCATCCTCCAATGCAGAATGCACAGGATCTTGCAGATGCCAAGCAGCCAAGGTAGCACCCTTCAATGCAGAATGCACAGGATCTGGCTGATTCTAGCAGCCAAGCTGGCATCCTCCAATGCAGAATGCACAGGATCTGGCAGATGCCAAGCAGCCAAGGTAGCATCCTTCTATGCAGAATGCAAAGGAGGGATGATGACAGTAGAGGAGGCAGACACCTCCAAGAACTCATAAAGATTTCCTCCTGGAGTACTCCTCCTCCATTTGAAACTCCAGTTTAACTTGTACCTGTTTGAGGAAGGCCTGATATGAGGCATCCTGAGGTGGAGACCTAGGGTGATGTTCACCTCTCCTTTGAGCAAGAAGAAAGAGTAGAGCTTGAGCCAGCTACATCACTTGCTTCCTCTTCATCATCCATTGCCTTCCCCTCCTCCTCTTCCATGTATTCCAATTCTTTGTTGACTATCACCAGTAGAGGGTCGACAGGGCATGAGATAATAGAGGAGGAGCTGTCAATGAGTGTCCCATTGATGGAGGCCATTCAGGGCCCGGCACTACAGCAAGGACTGAGAACTGAAGTGTCGTCGGAAATGTCAGTGACGGCACAACAGAGAGCACTGACAGAGATGGGGACAGTGGTGGCAATAGGCACTGAAAGAGCTCCAACATCATCTGATAAAGGAGCTGTGCACTGACTAGCCCTGAGGGAGTCATCGATGGCAGAACCATCCATGGGACTGTGCCCAATGGCAGTTTTGACTGCCTATCTCCCGACAGGGGGAGACGAGTCAGTTTCAGACCTTGACCATGGCACCTGAGAGATAGTAGGGGGCAGAGAGTATTGTGTATCCTACTCAGAACAGAGACCCTCTCTGTAAGGAGTCTGAAGGATAGAAGGTGACAGAAAATGGTTATTAGAATATCTGTGTTTGTGCCCTTGCTACAGAGGGGACCCTGATGGCAGCAGGGGCGTAGCTGCAAGGGTGCAGGGGGTGCAGTGGCACCCGGGCCCACGATGTTTGAGGGTCCCAAATCATAATTTTGATGTTTATTCAAAACTGGGGAGGGGCCCTGTAACATCACCTTGCACCTAGGCCCTTTGGGAATTTGCTACGCTACTGGATGGCAGCAATGCTGGTCCAGACTATCTCAGTGGCAAAGGACTGAGAAACAGAGTGGGAGAGAGAGCACAAGAAACAGGCCCACTGGGGACTGCAAGGTGCTTTGACCATCACATATGGTGGCAGTGGTTACAATGAGAACGTGAGACTTCTTTGCACAAAGCACAGTTTGGATGTTCAGTACCTAAGGGGACAGTCACAAAAGTTAAGCAACATTAGCAAGTATATAACAGTAAACACTACAACCCTACTGCTTCTCTCACTTCCAACTTTATATTTTCTATCCTGGTTTAGGAAAAGTTTAGGGATAGAAATGCCAGACAAGTACAATGTGGTGAGCTTGCCAGAGCTCCAGTAGCCGTGGGAGGAGAGAAGCATAAAGCATGAAAGCTTAAACAGGACAAAGGGAATCCGCTTGTCCCCCCCCCTTTTTTTTTAAACTCAGCTTTATTGTGGGAGAAAAGTCATCACAGGTCTTGACATCCTGGTTATACATGAATGACTTAAAACAATAAGGAACTGTGTATCTAGAAAACCATTAAAACAATACTGTGAGGTGATGATGACCACTCAAGGTAATCCAATTATGTCTTGTAACATTACGGTTTTACAAAGTTTCTTCAGTTTTGTGTGATTTGCCTGTAAAGCACTATAACCTGACAGCCAGGAAAACAGACAACTAGAATGTCAACTGTGGCTAAACTAACGACACTGTCACTCAAGTTTTAAATTTATCTTGCAGAAAGAAGGGTGATGGTGTGCACAGGGAAGCAAATGTTCCCTAACTGCCTGTGTTACCTACTTTGGGGTCCTGCCCCCATTTTCTGTGTTTCGGTCAACACCCTCCTCACTAACCTTGGAGACCTGTGCACTTCAGGAGTCCCCTCTTGCACATAGCTCGACATGTTTTTCTAGTCTGAGCTTTAGTTTAGCCGTTAGCTCTTCTGTCCCCCTAATTTTGTTCTGATGACCCTGGTGACCCGAAACTCAAAGGATAGGATCTTCACCTGCAGCTAGCTGGCAGCAATTTCTTTTTGAGCTGCCAGGCAAATGGCGCACAAGAGCCCTTGTTGGTTTTGGTTCCCTGTCTCCTTAACTCTTATCCCTAGGCCAAGTTTTTAAATTCTAGAGGGATGGGGATGCTGCAGAGCCTGCTTAGCTCTGCATGTATTTTAGGTCAACATGCGGTACTCCTCTGCTGGCCTGGTGGCACTGAGGGTGGAGGCGCTGGACACCATACCTCGCGCCACACCGGTGACCCGTGTTTGAGAATGAACTCGGGTCATCAGGGGTCGGCTGGGGGAGGTGAACTGAGTGTCCCAGGGACTGCTGTCCTTTTCCAGGGTGGGTGGGAGGGACACCTGAGCATGTGCTGGCTCCTAGCAGTGACTGGGGCTAGGGTGAGTCGCTGAGCAAGTAACGGTCCGCGTGGCAGACGTCTGACATGCAGTGCATGGGAGCATGTACCACTGCGTCATTGACATCATTGCACATCCGTGCTGTGTAGGGACTTCAGGGGGTAAGATATTCATCTTTAATCTGGTGATCCTGCTCCCTAGGGAGAGGGGAAGCACTTCCCATGTAGATAAGTCTGCTTTGATCTTGGTCCAGAATTTTTCATAGTTTAGCTTAAATAGTGAGGCTAGGCTAGGAGTTGCCTTTACCTCTAGGTACAGTACAGTATTAGTGGCCACGCATTTCAATCAATCAGTCAAAATCTTTATTTATCCAGGTGGGCACCATTGAGCAGGGCTCATTTGCAAGATGGATCTGGTCATACAAAAATCATAGTACAAGTAACATGGTAAAGCATAATGCAGTATTATACTAAGAAGAAAAATATGCATATGTACATCAACATTTGAGTGAGAGGGCCTTTACAACAGATAGGCTCATAACTGGGTACAGCCAGAATGTTCACTTAGAAGGAGAGAAAAAGGCAAGAAGAGAGATACCAGTTTAGGAAGAAATGATGGGGTTGAAATAGTTAACTGGCATACTTCAGGGAAGGGGGTGGAACTTGGCCATGGCTAAAGAGAGGCAGAGAAGCTGGTATTTTGGTAGGGAGAGAGAGGCAGGGGCAGAGGCAGGGCGGGTGGCAGGATGGGCAGGAGGGAAACTGGAAAGTAGGTGAGCTAGCGACGTGGGAAACATTTGCAGGATTCTTTCACAGAGTGGTCATAGAGCAACTTGAAAATATTCAGGCTAACAGGACAGCTCAGCTTCAAGATTTTTTGCATATTGTTCCACAAGCAAAGCAATGAGAAACTTATGGCAGCTCTTCCGAAACGAGATTTGACCTTAGGTAATTACAAGACAATTAGGGAATAGCTTCTTAGAGCATAGGCACCTATCACACTCAGGGGAATACAGTCAGAGAAGTTTAGGGGGAGCTTGTTGGTAACCGCTCTGAAAGACCATAGAGCAGCATTTCTATTTCTCCTATAATGAAGGGAAGTCCAGCCCTCCGCAGTGTACAAGGAGCAATGGTATGTGGGACGTGGAAGGCCCGTTATGAATCTGATTGCTCTGTGGTATAGGGTATCCAACTTAGCCAGGGCAGAGGCAGTATAATGCCTATAGAGAAGGGCCTTGTAATCTATTAATGAAAGGAATGTGGCTTGACAGGGTTCCTCACTCTCTGAAAATATTGGGCGGCGGCAGTGGTGATTGGGTCAAAAGGTGTGTTATTTTTCTGGACCTCCTATATGCACTGTACATGTGCATAAGTAGATTTTAAATAATATATAGTGTGCTGATATTAAATGGGTACTAGTGCAATAAAAGATGTCAATAAAAGACAATTTTGGAGGATTTTATAAAAAAAAAATAATGGATAAAAATATAGGGTGGTGGCAAAAAATATAGGGTGGTGGTAAAAAATATAGAGCGGTGGTGAAAAAATATAGGGTGGTGGCCCACCTCGCTAAAACAATGAATGGGGAACACTGCTTAAACCAACCACTGCTTGGCATCCCTAATAAGGAAGTGGTTAATTCTGTAGAATAGTCCTAGTCTTTGTCTTAGCTTCTTCTGTAGTTCTTTGAGATGTTCAGAGTAGGAGAGTTTGTGATCAAGCCATATACCCAGATATTTGAATTTTGGCACATACTCTAGATTTTCTCCAAGTACTGTGGTAATCTGAGGGGATAGCCCCAACGCAAGCAGGGTTCACCACACAGGAGGAAGGGGAAAAGAGCATCAATTGTTTTTTTCACATTAAGCAGAAGCTTTTTATTTATTTAGTTTTTGATAACCGGGTAAGTGCGCTAGTCAGCAAGTGACTGTTTTCAGGCACGACCCGGGAGGTACAATTACAACACACAAAGAGTACAGCCAGATTATTAAGACAACGAGTACAAAAAATGCAGAGAGAAATACATATGGCAATGTAACATACATTAGTAAACAAAAATATACTTTTGCTTATGAGCTGGTATTGCAATAGGTTAAATTCAGCTTGGAGGTCTTCACAGGCTGCTCCGACGTAGGACGACTCAAATAAAATACTGTCGTCAGTGAACAAGTAGATATTGCCTTATTGATCTCATCGATGTTGTTAATGTAAACCGCAAACAACAGGGGACCAAGGACAGACCCCTGAGGCACACCTCTCTGTAGGGGTTTAAGTGGCGAAAGATCACCTTCAGCTTTAACCTGCTGTTTCCAATCTGCGAGGTAGTCAGCAAACCAGCACATAGAGTTAGGACCCAGACCTAGGTTACATAGGGAGGAAAGAAGCAGGCTATGGTCAGCTGTGTCAAAGGCCTTATTTAGGTCAAAAAAATGGAACAGACAAAATTCACATTGTCAGGGTCAAGGAGCCAATCATTAGTCACTTTTGCTAGGGCAGTTATGGTGCGCTTTGCTCTGAATCCAGACTGCACTGGGTTTAACACACTCCTGGATTCAAGATACACCCTTAGCTGACCACTCACTATCTTTTCCAATAATTTAGACAAAATGGGGAGGACGGAGATTGGTCTATTATTATTAAGATCGCAAGGGTCACCTGATTTGAGCAGAGGGATGACATGGGCTACTTTCCATTGCAAGGGAAGGCTCCCCTGGGATAGTGACAAGTTGAGGAGGTGCATGATTGGCACTGCCAACACATGGTATGCATATTTCAGAAAGTAAGGCTCTATAGAGTCCGAACCTACACCCTTCTTTATATTCAACCATTTGAAGAGAAAGTTGGCTACAAGTTCTCTTGGGCAGGGCCCCTTCCCCAAATTAATGACTTAAGATTTTTCTAGGTAAATGTTATAACCTGGGATCTCTCCATACAGCTGCAGTTCTCTTAACAGTGCTGACACTGATGTTTGTGGAGAGGAAAAACAAGGAATCATCCATGTATAGGGATAGTTTATGAATTCTGTCTCCTGCAGATTCCTTTGATGTTCTCACCACTATTACCAGGGTTTGATGCGTAACACAAAGAGCGGGGGGGAGGGGTCAGGTGGAATCTGTTTGCCAGAACTTTGGTCTCAGGCGAAGCTTATAAGGTTTTAATACTGTCACAGAATTTAGGTCCCATATTCATCTCCTTCAGGGTTCTGTGCAGGAACCTCCAGTGCACCCAGTTAGATGCCTTCTCAGCATCTATAAATATTGCCAGAGCAGGGCCTCATGATTTTCACTGCCAGGAAACAAGGTTGTGGAGGCATCTTATGTTATCATAAACTAATTTGCCAATAATGAGATCTGCCTGGTCCGGGTAGACCAGGGTCCTTGCACAGCCCTGAAATATATGTGCCAGGATTGATGTGAAAATCTTTTGGTCCACATTTAATAAGGAGATGGGCCAGGAGCCAGTCCATCGGTGCAGCAGTTGGATTTCTGCTTGTGACGCCGTCGACTCAGGTTTGAGAATGGTCCTGGGGCACTGGAGGGCCAGTTAGGGAGAGAGGGCTCAAGCGTCTGATGACTGCTTGCCTTCTCTCAGGGGGAGGGCGGGGAAACAACCCATTGCTTGCTGACTCCTGGCAGAGGCCAGAAGCATGGCAATGCTCTGGGTCCTGTTTAGTAGAAAGGGGCGTGACCCAGTGGTGTTGAGGGCTGAGGTACTGGATGCCTTACCTCGTGCTATGCCGGCAACCCGTGTTCGGGAATGAGCACGGGCCACCAGGGGTTGGCAGGGTAGGAGAAGGATTGACTGTCCAATGGACTGCTCTCCTTCTCCGGGGAGGGGGGTTCTCAGCATGCCACCACTCACCTGCTCCCTAGCGGAGGCTGGGGACAGGGTGCTGCGCTGCAGATGGAGGAGGAGCTGGGATAGACGCTTAGAGGGAGTGCATGCAGAAACGCTCCTCTCTGCAGGTGTCATTGCATGCCTCAACTCCTGGGGCGAAGACTAGAAAAAGACGCCATGGCACAGTGGTGGAGGGCACCTTGCAGGCTCTGCTTCCGGGTAGCCACGGCACTGGCCCACTGAATCTGGTCTCTGGTGGGGAACCCCGCCAGCCCCGCTGGGAGGGGCAAGCCCTTGGAATACAGGTCAAGGCCAGATGGTGGACGCTGGGGGGACGGGGCTGTGAGCTCCCTTCGGATGACAAGCCGGCTCCAGAAACAGTAAGCTAAAAAAACAAATAGAAAGGGGCATGATGAACATCAGCGTATGCCTAGACATTAGTGGCACACCATGCCCCAGGGGAGAAAATGGCAAACCAGAGCCCCATGGCTGACTGGATGACAGTCACCGGCTCCTCTTGCCGCAGAAGCCCTGGAGACAGCCTAGACCACTCCAGCAGCACCCAAGTCAAGTATAATGTGCTGGCTGGTCCCCACCGGTGCGTATCTCCCTTGTAGGAGGGAGATCCATCCAGCAAAGGGTTATGCTGGATTACCTGGGGGGCTGCGATGCAGAGTGGTGGCTGAAATCCCCCTGGTGAGGTGCCAGCAGGGCCTAGGCGGCTCAAAGGAGTAACTGAACAGGGCCCAGGAGAGGCACAAAAAATAAAATAAGGAGATGGGCCAATAGGATCCACACAATGTGGGGTCCTTACCTGGTTTGGGGATAATGGAGATCTGGACATACTCTCAGGTTTGGGGGTGCCCCCTCTCCGTACTGCATTGCAATAAAAACCCCTACAGAAGTGGGAGAAGAACTCCTCCTTAAAGGTTTTGTACAATTCAGCTGCCAGCCTATCTGAGCCAGGTCACTTCCCTGCCTTAAGCCCTCCCAGGGTGATCTGGACCTTTTCCAGTGATAGGGGGACCTCCATAACCTCTTGTGTAAGTTTTTTTTTACCTTCACTCTGTAGAAGAAGGCATCATCTAATTTCTCTTTGTGATTCATAATATGTTTCTGCAAATAGAGTGTTGTATAAAACTCTGTGAACTTCTATGTTATTGTGTGAGGTGTGGCCTTAGAATGACTGGATGTAGTCCCTTTCCTGATGCTTGGGACTATCCTGCTGGTGGCTTCCCATCAGATGGTATCCCATTATCTGGGTGACGCAACTAGGGCACTGCAATCAGGGCAATGTTACCAGTTCGCCTGTCAAACTGGCGAACTGCTTGTTGGAGCGCCCTGCAGTGAAAGCACCACACAGGTGTTGCACCCCCTCCCTAATACACCTCCACCATGGAGGTGATTATAGTCATTTTGGGGGGTGCAGAGGGCATAGCTCCCCCATGGTGGGGGAGTGTGGAGGGTGGAGCCCCACTTAAACAGTTGGGATTTTCCTTGTTATCTTGGGTGCGACAGGGGACAGGTGGCACAATTGCTGCTTGTGATGGCCCCCTGCCAGCATTGTGCTGTCACCCTAATGGTTGTCTGCACTTTTCTTGTCGAACCGGAGTGGGTAAACTCTTTCAGAGCTGCCATACCAGTAGTTTCCATGCTTGATTCTCTGCTTCATTGTACCTCTGGTGGGAATACCTCAGGGCACTCTCAATCCTGTCATTTAGCAACTTATTAAGTTTGGCTCTGCAACTCTAGCTTTTTCTTGGTGTGAAACATAGAAACATAGATTTTTGACGGCAGATAAGGACCACTTGGCCCACCCAGTCTGCCCATTTCCCTACCTAATGGATAAGCTGCAGATCCTAGTTAACCAGCAGCCTACTTCTTCCTACCCCCACCCACTAGAATTGCCTTATGACTGTCCCATGCATGCTTGAATTCCGCCACTGTTTTTGACTCCACAACCTCCTCCGGAAGGCGTTCCATGCATCCACAACCTTCTCTGTGAAAAAATACTTCCTTAAATTACCTCTGAGTCGCCCCCATCTTCAAATTGTGCCCCTTGTTCTTGCACACCTCTTTTTTGAAAGATGCTACCCTCTTGACTTTGTTGATTCCCTTGAGGTACTTGGAGTTTCTATCTTGCCCCCCCTCTCCCTCCTTTCCTCCAGGCTATACATATTAAGCTCCTTAAGTCTCTCTTCATATATCTTCCGGTGCAGACCCTGCACCATTTTAGTTGCCCTCCTCTGGACTGCTTCCGTTCTGTCTATGTCTTTGCGGAGATTGGGTCTCCAGAACTGCACGCAGTACTCCAGATGGGGTCTCACCAACTGTCTGTACAGAGGGATAATAACTTCCTGTTTTCTACTGGTGATGCCTCTCCCTATGCATCCCAGTATCCCCCCAGCCCTCCTTGCTGCCCTCTCACATTGCTTACCCACCTTTAGGTCATCTGATATGACTACCCCCAGGTCCCTTTCCATTTTTGTTGTTGTTAGTATCTCACCTCCCATTGTGTACTCTTCCCCTGGGTTTTTGTTTCCCAGGTGCATTACCTTGCACTTCTTAGCATTGAATCTAAGCTGCCATACATTTGACCATTCCTCTAACCTTGCCAAGTCCCTTCTCATCCTTTCCACCCCACCTTGTGCATCAACTCTGTTGCAGATCTTTGTGTCATCTGCAAAGAGACATACTTTTCCTTCCAGTCCCTCTGCAATGTCGCTTATAAAGACATTGAAGAGTACCGATCTAATACTGAAGCTCACGGTACATCACTAGTAACCCCCTTTCTTCAGAGTGGACTCATTTACTTATTACTCTGTGTCCTATTCTCCAGCCAATTCTTTACCCAGGCTGTCATCTTGGGACCCACTCCAGGCTGGCTAACTTGTATATTAATCTTTTGTGTGGGACTGTGTCAAATGCCTTGCTAAAGTCTAGGTAGGCCATGTCCACAGCCCCTCCCTGATCTACTACTTTGGTCACCCAGTCAAAGAAATCTATCAGATTTGTCTGGCATGACCTTCCTGCTGTGAATCCATGCTGCCTTGGGTCCTGTGCCCTCTGGCCTCTAGATACTCAACAGTTCTTTCCTTCAGAAGTGATTCCATCATTTTCCCTACCACTGAGGTTAAACTAACAGGTCTGTAGTTTCCTGCTTCTGCCTTGCTCCCACTTTTGTGAAGGGAATCACATCTGCCCTCCTCCAGTCCTCAGGTACCACCCCATCCTCCCATGATTTGTTAAAGAGGGTAGTCAGTGGTGTCACTAGTTCTACCCTTAGTTCTTTTAAATTCTGGGATGAATCCCATCAGGCCCCATTGCTTTGTCCACCTTCAGTTTTAGAGTTCTTTCAGAACCCTTTCTTCTGTAAATGGGCTGTATCAACTTCTGTATCCAAAGTGTTTCTACTGTTTGCTTTAGGTACCTCCACTCTTCCTTTGTAAATACTGAGCAAAAATGTTTGTTTAGTATCTCTGCCTTTCACAGAGTCACCCTCTGCCCACCCTCCCTCCCCTTTATTAAGCCTCACTAACCCTCCTTGGTCTTCCTTATGTCCCTGATCGATGTACCTATAAAGGTTTTATCCCCCTTCTTAACTGGAGTTGGCTATCTTTCCTCAGTTTGGGCCTTTGCTGTTCTGACTGCCTTCCAGCTTCCTTTTCCTTTAACTGATACAGTTCTCTGTCCTGCTCTTTCTGTGATTCCTTGTACTTCCTGAATGCTTTCTGTTTCTCTTGAACCTTTCTGCTACTTCCTTTGAGAACCATAGTGGTTTCTTACATCATTTCATTTTGTTTATTTGCTTCACACAAAGGCTTGTTTCCTCTGTGATGGCAGTTTTTATTATTCCCCACTGTTCTTCCACCCCTCCTTCCTGCCCATTTGCTAGTGCATTCCTTAGGCACTCACCCATTTTGGCAAAGTCAGCCCTCCTAAAGTCCAGTACTTTTGCCTTTGTATGGCATGACTGTATTGCTGTGTTTATTGTGAACCATACTGTTCGATGGTCACTAGTTCCCAGATGGCTACCCACTTCTACATCTGTGATCCTCTCTTCATCTCCATTTGAGAGAACCAGGTCTAAGATTGCTCCCTCTCGAGTGGGCTCCAATACTAGTTGTCTAAGGCATGCCCCCTGTAGGGCATCTAGAATAACCCCACTCTTCGAAGTGGCTGCTGCAACTGCACTCCAGTTAACATCTGGCATATTCAGATCACCCATCAGCTTTTTCTTCACCTCATCATTCAGAACTGTCTTGTGTTCTGTATCCAGGTGTTCCGTGTGGAGTCATAATGTTGCATGGTACTAGCATGCAGCAATGTACTGTGCTGTAAATTCAGCGGATATATTGCTGCCGCAGAGACATAATACTGAAACCAATTTCGGCGACATAGATATCCGGTATTTTCTTTATCTGCGGGGGGCTCTGCCCCCTCCCACACCCCGTTACAGGGAGCTGTGCCCCCAAACTCCCCCTATTAAAAATAATCAACTCTGGGGGGGGGGTTCAACTCGGAGATGGGGAGAAACACTGCAGGGGAGAAAAATTAAGAAACTGTATGCGGTTTCCAAAAAGTCTGGGACTGGGATTCGAGCCGTGGTCCACAAATGCACAGCAACCTCCTGTAGTGCCATGGCTCATCCCACTGAGCCACAGTGGAAGCTCAGTGGACCACCTCCCAAACGGAGGTCTTCACCGCCACATAACCCCTCCTCCTCCCCACCCATATGTGATAGGGTATGAAACTGTGCATACACTATATCTGTCTTGAAAGGTTCTGTACCCTTTCACACTAATGCACTGCGTGATGTATTCCGCGTGGTATTCCATGCAACATGTTGACCCAGTAGGTTTTTTCTTCACCTCATCATTCAGAACTGTCTTGTGTTCTGTGTCCAGGTCAAACAGCTGGGCCTGGAGAGCCCTTTGCTGTTTTTGTCTTTCTTTCTTCGGGCAGGAGGTGAAGCTGATTGTCCTTCCAGTGACAACCACCTTAAAACTATCCCACCCCATCGTAGCCGAATTATCTTGTGGTGGGTTGGTGGCAGCGTAGTCTCTCACACATTCCTCTGCCAGTTCTTTGTATTCTATGTGGTTGAGGAGAGAGACATTCAGTCTCCAGAAGAAACTTCTAAGCGTGGGGCGAGGGATCATTCCATGACCAATTGTTGGATATAGTTCTGGGGATCATTTGAGAATGTGCTACAGTGTGTAGCCCATTCTGTAGAGATGAAAAAGAGATCAAGTCTGAAGCAGGTCTGGTGGGGAACAGACCAGCAGGTGTAGTCTCTGACCTTTGGCTTGGCAAATCTCCAGGCCTGCACCAGACCTAGTTCCTTGGCCAGCCCCCTCAAACATTTGGCCGCCTGACTGGCTTGAAGAAGGCCCTGTCGCATTTATTATACAGAAAAACTTTCTCTCTTTTCTGTCTCATTTGTCTGGTTGCACAACCAACTTTTCCTGTGAGACCTAGGAACTGATCACTCCGACAGTTTCGCAATTCTCCGCCTCTCGCTATCTCTCTGCCTTCCCTTGCTATTTCTGTCTTTTCTTCCCCCTTGCACACATGCAGTTATAAATGTAACTCCCTTGTTTCCAGGGGTTACAAGAATCCCATTTAGAATCAGTGGTAGGCAGGGAAGGCAGCTAGTGGTTTTCCAGTAAATGGATTTTACTCTGTCCCTCTCTGTTTCTGGTCTGACACAGTCAAACAAGGAACATCAGCACTCAAAGCCTTGTAGTGGGATAAAATCCAGGTCCAGGCAGATAAATGTGTCAAAAAGTATTTTACTCAGTGCTCAGTGCACACTAGACCAAAAGGCACACAGCAAGGAAGCTTGCTTACTGTGTGCCTTTTGGTCTAGTGTGCACTCAGCACTCAATAAAACACTTTTTGACTCACATTTATCTGCCTGGACCTGGATTTTATCCTCCTACAAGGCTCTAAGTACTGGTGTTCCTTATTTGACTGTGTTTGCTTGTGGGCTGGCTGCTCTTATTCACCAGCCCCGCTCAACATTTACGCCAATCGCAGCACATTCTTTGTTGTTTTGTCTGCTACTGGTCTCAGCTAGGAGCTGGAGAGGTGATGTCACCTTAGAACTCTCGCAGCAGTGTAAGCCACAGCAGTTGGTGTGAGTGAGGATGGTAGAATTTTACAGTGCAGTTCTGCACCAGAGTCTGTAGAGTGCAGAGTTCAGTGCCAGAGCTGAGAGAGTGAGCAGTGTGGGCTCTGATGAATGTTCCAGTTTTTCTCATCCTAGTGGAGTACAGCATTTTTCAGCTTTAGTGAAGTGGTGGAAACAGTCTCCAGGGTTTTCCTGTTCTTCATCCCAGGAGGGATGAAACAGGCTGCCGGGATGTTAGGATCAATCCCCTGATCCTACCAGGACATTGTGAAGCTGTCTTGTGCGTCAACTTCTTGTGAGTGCTTTTGTTTTTCTGAAGTCTGCCCAGGAACACCTGCATTTAATTTGAATTTCTCTGACAAAGTGATCCTGTCACCTAAGACATTTAAAAGTTGGCTGACCACAGTGGAGTTCAGTATGTGACCGTCCATGTGAGCAGTACTTTTACCTTTGACACCCCTGAGGTGTTTTGCTGATGTTAAGTAGGAAATACATTTCTAGAAAGCATCAATAGTAACTTTTGGTATAATGTTAAGGTGTTTTGCTGGAGGGATGGCCGAGTAAGAACTTGGAACCAAAAGGTGGGAGACCCCCCCCCCCATCTGGAGTGACCAGTTTAGCACTCCAGGTTCTGAAGGGCACCTGTGTTTTTCTGTCAGTACATGTGGTCAATGTCTGAAGAAACTTCTACCCCATTGCGTGGGTTTTTCTCCATTTTGAGTCTTTAGTGCTCCGACATGGTCAGTGTGCCACAATTAATCCTATGCTATATGGGAAGTGTCCAAGTACTAGCCGCATGTGCCAAGTCCAGAAGAATGTGTGTGTTCACATGTGGCTAGTTACACATTTTCTACAGTAATCCTATGCCATATGGGACCTCCAAGTACTGGCCGTGTGTGGCTAGTCGAGGGAATTTGTTTGGTGGGTTTTACCGGTGGCTAGTTCCACATTTTCTACAGTCATCCTATGCCATATGGGAAATATGAAGTTCTGTACCTCAGATGTCTGGATTTACTGTATGTGTAAACCCTTGGGGGTCCATCTTTGCTTTTTGTGTTCCTACTTTGTTACGGAATAAAGCCACACTCTAGAATCCCAGTCTGGTATGGACATTTATGTTATTGCTTCCATGTGGAGTTACTTGGGTACCCCTGTCCAGAAGTGTAAACCTAGCATAGCCCTGAGCAAACATTTTCTCCCCAGGACCTGGGTTTTTGCCATGGTATTGATCCCACCAGGTGTGTGCCTAGTAGCCACACTTGGTTTGTTTCTATAATGTCTACTCTATCTGCATATCCCACCTTGTCTATGGTGGCACTTTGTAGCTCCAACCCCTCTCTGTTCCCCTAGACTGGGAGAGGTGTGCCATCTCATTAAATAAGTGGCCAGTGGGGGTTTACATAAAAAAAAAATGTGAATCTCTGTGTAAAACTGCATGTGAAACTGGGATCCCCTTGTTTAAAACTGTATATAGTTATGCTGTTGAATGATCTCAACAGCTATTTGGAACTCAAGGGATTAACCTGAGAAGCTGGATGCAAAATATCTGCAGAGCTGGCTACAAGTGGTTAATTCTGGGTCATTATGTTCTTTTTGCTGCATCTGCAAGAACATTGGAAACTTACAAGAACATGGTGTGAGAAACATGCTGTTTTCTTAATGAGTTTCCCAGGCACAGACTTATAAAAAGAGCAGCAATGCTTGTGCAAGAGAGACAGAGAATGAGATTTGAAATTGAGAAGAAAACACTCAGAAGAAGGACTCTGTTTTCTATGTTTGTACTGCCACTGTATATAATTATACTGAACAATTTTTATTTTGCTGTTGTTAATAATAAAATGCTATTTGCGAATTTTAAAACTGCTTCTGGTTTTCCTATGCTTTCTGACCTGTGCCTCGATGACACTGACCACAAGGCTCTGATCCCATCCCTGACCTGTCCAGGCTTGGGTCTAAGATTGTGCTGATGTCCCCCTCTTCCCCCCAACTATGAAGATGGCCTCCGGATTCAGGGCAGCGTTCAGGACAATCTTCTTTAAAAAATCCATTCAAGGGCAAAAGCCCTGACGGCCTTGACCCCAAGCTACTTCACCTTTCTGCTTACTTTATTGCTTATCCTTTAACTAATCTTCTAAACCTCTCCTTTTGACACACTACAGTTCCTGATGCTTGGAAGTCTGCCACCGTGATCATTCTTCCTAAAGGTGGGACACCTCCAACCCCTGCAACTTATGCCCCATCTCTCCACTCCCCACTCTGGCTAAACTTCAGGAGCATCTGGCCATGGAACAACTCTCCTCCTTCCTCGACTCCTCCTCCTTTTTCATCCCCTTTCCAGTCTGGATTCAGCAAAGACCACTCCACCACCACTTTCCTCCTACAGCTCACTGATTCCATTCTCTCAGGCATGGATCAAGGATGCATCACCTTTGCCATCTTTGTCGACCTGGCCAAAGCCTTTGACACTGTCTCCGACTCCCTTCTCCTCAGCAAGCTGACTGTGGCTGGCCTCTGATTTAGCTACCAACTGGTTCCAATCCTACCTCGTAGGCTGGTCTCAGTGCATCAGAGTAGGCAACTCCCTCTCCCCTTCACTCCCAATCAACACAGGTGTCCCCCAAGGCTCAGTACTTGGTCCTATGTTCTTTGTATCTACTTTGTTCTTTTGTTGTAACATCTATGTTGGTCCAATAAAAGGTATCAAACCATTTGCTTCTGGATCTGTTCTTACTAGGACCAATACAGCAACCACACAATTTGTTTGTCTACTTGGTCCTACATTATTTTCAATTGTCCTGAATGACCTTCCTAATGCCTGCACATCTTCATGTGTCCACATGTACACAGACAACACTGTGGTCTCTGAGAACTCCCCTTCTGAGGTGGTCACCAGCCTCTAGCTGGACTTTAATAATGTCCAACGCTGGGTTAATGCTAACCAACTCTCTATGAACATAAAAAAAAACAGTATCTGTAACCTTTGACTCCTGACAAAAACTGGCCAGGATTGCTTCCACCACCACCTTCCACCCCCTCTCTGGCTCAACACTGGATGATGAAGCCACATTTAAGTATCTTGGCCTATGGCCAGACAAGAATCTAGACTTCAGGGTACACATCGACGCCATCCACAAAAAAATTACTCCCTAGACTCAGTGCTCTGTATGGACACTGCAACCGCCTGCCACAGCAAGCCAGAGGGAAATCATCCAAAAGATGATTCTCCCTGTCCTCGACTTTGGGGACATTGTCTACAGCTCTGCCCCTAAACCACCCTATCTAGACTGAACACTCTTCAATTACTTCTGCCGCTACATACTTGGCTGCCCCCATGTACTCATCACTGTGACCATTATTACTCGCTCTCCTTTCCCTCTCTCCATGCCAGGCACCTGTTGCACATCGCTAATTTAGTTGGGAAGTTCTGGCATGGTTTTCTGCTGCCCTATTTGTCCTCCCTCTTATCGACCCCTCTCCTGTCCTGCTATACCCTCTGCACCTCCACACATAGAACTCTTGCCTTCCCACCATGGCGCACTTCTTCTGGCCGTGCCACATTCTCTTATAAGTTCCCCAATATCTGAAACTCCCTCCCACTAGAAATTCGCTCTGCACAATCCCACCACTCACTTTCACTCCTTCATAAGCACACTGTTGATTGCCGTAACTGCACCTAATATCCTCCTATGCCTAAAAATTTCCCATCACTACCCTCTTCCCCCCTACACCTTCCATCTCCAGTTCTAGGCTACCTCTAGCAGGTTTCTCCATCATCTCTTCTCCCTACCTCTCCTCCTGCCCCTCCACCCACTTCTCCCCCTCTGCTCCTCCTTATCTCACCTCCTTTTGGGTCCTGTCCCCTTGCAGGGTTCTCAGCATCCTGAAGGGGTAGAGTTCCTGGCTTGCCTCTCTTCCTCCCTCCTCCCTGCCCTGTCATTCCTCCCTAGCACCCCCCACTTGTGTTCTAACTGCCTTTTTTTAGACTTAAATTAGCACTTAGTAACCCGGTGCTCAGCCTGCTACTTCTAGCACTTCTAGGTGTTCTCCATCTTCTACCAATACCTTTACCGGGTTGCCTGTTCTTGGTTTATCACTATGTATGTCTTATCTAAATATAGTTTTGCTTACCCTGGTTTGTCTCTTCCTATGTCTCTGACTTTAGCTTAGTTATCTACCACACTTTTATATGATACTGTCTGTCTTGGATCGAAATGTACTGTATTTGTACTACACTTTATGTATTTGAATGGCACTGTATGTATTTTATGTTATGTTTTTGCCTGCTCTCCCCATTTTTGTAACCCCCCCCCCGGACGTGTCTGGAAATGAGCTGTTTACAGCTCATGTTGTCTTTCCTGCTGAAACCTTTTCAAATAAATAAATTAAAAATGTCTGCATTATACCTATCAATATTAGGAGCATATATGTTTTGGAAAGTACAAGGTACTGACCTGTACCTTCCCTTAAGCATTAAAAATCTACCCGATGGTGCTGAGAGTTGAGGCACTGAACGTCTTACCAAGCACCATGCCAGCAACCTGGGTTGGGAACAGACTTGGGTCATTTAGGGGTTGGCCGGGGGGGGGAGGATAGAGCATCCGGAGAACTGCTGTCCTTCGGGGTGGGGGGATTTGTGCTGTGTGCTGTTGACCGACACCTAGCGGTGGCTGGGTTTGGCACAGCCACACAGCCACGTAAGTGGTTGGCCCACATCCAGAGTGATTGGCTGCCTCTCTGGAGGTGGAAACAATCTCCCCACCCATTGCATGGATGTTGGTGTGGGAAAAAAATGGACAATTCCGGGACTCGACAGGACCCGTGATGGCCTGATCACTCCGGTAAGTCCACCCCGACACCAGTGTTGGCACACTGGAGGGGAGACCACACTGGCACTTCTCATCCTAGCCCTGCTGCATAGGGGGAATCTACAGGGGAACTCTGGGGGATGGACGGATGGGGCAATCAAGGGCCGGAGGATGCACCCCTCCAAGGGAGGGGTCATAGCCCTTGTTGGGTCTGTGGTGGTGCGATAAACTGTATATGGGAAAAAAAATCTACCCAATGGCACTCCTCTACTTCCATTGGACAGTCTTTTTGTATTAGGGTTGCCACCCTCCATCTTTGGGGGTGGTCTTAGAAGGAGGCATGAAAGACCTTGCTCATCCATGCTCTTTTCAATTTAGCACTTTCCCTTTTCTGTTAGATGTGTTTCTTGCTGAAATACCACCCCAGTCTTGAGTTTCTTTAATTCATTCAAAACCCTTGTTCTTTTGATGGGGCTGTTTAGACCACTAACATTGTGTTATTATTGTACCTGTTGCCATCTTAAATAATCTATAACTCAGTTAGCAGTGTTCTAAGTAAAGCAAACATGAAACAGATAAAGAACAAATTACTCCTTGTGGAGTCATGGTCTTCAAAAGGTTAACATGCCACCTTGGCTAACTGCCCATTGTAGTGTGGCCAGCAGGGTGAGGCTCTGTACTTGGAGGCCTTGTGCCTAACAGGTGCTTACGAGTGACCCTCAACTATCCATGACCTGGCAGATCAGATAATGTTTTACACACCTGTTCCACTTGGATGTAATACGTGAACTTACACTGTCTACTGCAAAAAAACAATCCACCCCTGGTGCAGCCAGGCTGGAGAGAGGTCTGGCACCCTTGGGGTCCACATGTGCAGAGCTGAGCATCTTCCTTCCTGTTGTGACTGCACCAATGTTGTAGGGTGAATTAACTTGCTCCCCAACAACAAGTCCCTTATACAAGCATGGTTGGCCCACTCCACTTCACCTTGGATTCAGAGTTTGGGACTTCCCGGCTGGTCAGTATCTTGACACAATAAATATGCTCCACATAGACTACTTTAGGGCAGACTATGGGAAGATAACAACTTATCTAGCTGGATGGAATTGGGAAACAGAATTACAAGATCTCTCTCTTACTAAAATATGGCAGATATTAAAAGATAAAATAAAATTGTGTATTGATCAGTGGGTCCCAGACAGGAAAAAAAAAGAACAAAAATGGCAGAGTACTACAAATGGTGGAATAATAATATTAAGCATAACAAAGAAAAAAACAGAAATTATACAATAAATATAGAAAACATCCAACACCATGCAACTGGACATCCTACAAAAAAGCAGCAAATAGAAATAAAAGTTTAATAAAAAAAAAAAAAAGGAAAAAAGGAAAAAAACAAATGGAAGTTAGATTAGCAACATCTGTAAAAGATAATAAAAATAATTTTTTTAATTATATTGGTTCATTAAAGGGAAGCAATAACAGTACTGGTCCACTGAAAACACAATGGCATGATACAGGGGGAAAGGAAATGGCCATGGAACCGAACAATTACTTTATAAGTATATTCACTCATAAAGACGACGTAACCCTGAAACATACAACAAATTCTGTCCCTTTTTTGCCATTTCTTGAAACAGATGTTCATGAAGCAATTAAAGCCACTAGAACTAACAACTCATCTGGTCCTGATGGGATCACCCCTAAGTTTCTTAAAGAAACAGTAAATCAACTTGTTGGTCCCCTCACATTGTTGTTCAATACATTGCTAAAAGAGGGAAAGACACTCCAAGAATGGAACGAGGTCATCGTCACGCCAATCCATAAAAACAGCAGTAAACATGATGTTAAAAATTATCAACCAATAAGTCTAACATTGGTCTTGGGCAAACTACTGGAAAAAATACTAAAGCAACGCATTACTTCTCATCTACAGGAAAAGGGGCAAATAGATGTTACACAACATGGTTTCATTCCGGGTACATCTTGCTTAACAAACTTGCTTTAATTCTTTGAACCTGCTAGTTCTGCTTTAGATAATGGGCTATCAGTTGACGTCATATTCCTTTACTACTCGAAAGCATTTGATACAGTTTCACACAGGGTATTAATAGAATAGATGGTCAATCTAAACCTTCATCCTAGTATAGTCAAGTGGGTAAATTCATGGCTGACAAACGGGAAACAAAAGGTAGCCATAAGAGGGCACATGTCGTCATGAGGATCAGGCACAAACGGCGTACCACAGGGTTCAGTTTTAGGCCCTATACTATTTAACATTCTAGTGTCATCTATGCTACCACTAAATAACATCTGGCTCTGCAAATATGCAGATGATTGTAAGGTAGGGGGCATCATAACAGGTAATGAATCTGCACAGCATTTCCAAAATAATCTCTCTCATCTTGAAAATTGAGCAAAAAGGAATAAAATTAGCTTCAACGAAGCCAAATGCAAGGTTATGCACTTAGGGGAAAAATAATCCAGGATACAGCTATAAACTAAACAATACCGTATTACAAACTACTGAAAATGAAAAAGATCTAGGTGTAACTATATCACAGAAACTATCCTTTGAAACCCACACCAACACCATTGTTGAAAAAAAGTTAAAAAATATTAGGCTGCATCCTTAAAATTTGAAAAAGCAGATAATCGGAAGTTCTTATGCCACTCTATGTCAGTTTGGTTAGACCATACTTGGAGTATTGCTCCCCCTTATGTGCCCCAGTCCTCATAAGAGAGAAGAAGTTAATTGAAAGGGTTCAGAGAAAGGCTACAAGGAAAACCTATAATCTCAAAAACTTAGACTATGCCACAAGGTTAAAGACACTAGGGCCCAAATATTCAAACTGCGCCAGGCTGTGGCGTGGCTTAAGCGCAACTCAACTTATGCGCAGGGATGTGGACAGGGCAATATTCAACGGAGCCGCGCCCATGGCTCAGCAGCGTTGAATATCGCACCCGGCCACCCCAGTGTGCGTGACGCAGGGCACTGCACCAGCGCAAGTGGCCAGAGTGGAGCATGGAGATGCGCTAGCACAAGTTCCATTGCGCCATGCACAGCAACTGCGATATTCAAAACTTGACATGCAAATGGGGCCATAATGTATGCAAGGCACACCTGGGGCCATTTGCATGTCATTATGGCCCCATTTGCATGCAGGTGCGCCGATCCCCGACGACTTGTGCCTGGCGCCCTGCCAGGCAGCAGCTGTCGGGGACCGACGCCCCTTGCATTCCGATCGTGGGCATTTGTATAAAAACAGAAATATTCCCAATATCCCTGGTGGTCCAGTGGATCTCTATCTGCCCGACCACGGGCATCTGTATCTAAAAATAAATATGTCCTAATGTCCCTGGTGGTCCAGTGGACCACTATCTGCCCGATCGCAGGCATCTGTCATTAAAGAATAAATAAGTCCAGTATCCATGGTGGTCCAGTGGACCCCTGTCTGCCCGATCATGGGCATTTGTACATAAAAATACATAAGTCCAATATCCCTGGTGGTCTAGGGGTACCCCCCCTTCCCATCCGCCCACTGACCCCCACCACTCTGCTCAGCTGGCGGGTGGCAGCACCCCACCCGCCTGCTGCCCCGCCGACTGACAGTCGGTAGGGCTGTACACCCACTGGTTCACGCGTGAGCCAATGGACGTACAGCCCTACTGCCGGTGTCAGTGTGGGTGGCAGGTGGTGGGTGCTGCCACCCGCCGCTGACCGGGGTAGTGGTGCGGTGGGGCTCAGTGGGCGGTGAGGGGGGTACCCCTAGACCACCAGGGATATTGGACTTACGTATTTTTATGTACAAATGCCCGTGATCGGGCAGACAGGGGTCCACTGGACCACAAGGGATATTGGACTTATTTCTTCTTTAATGACAGATGCCCGCGATCGGGCAGACAGGGGTCCACTGGACCACCAGGGACATTGGACAGTTCATACTATTTTTACAAATGCCCGCAGTCAGGCAGATAGCAGTCCACTGGACCACCAGGGATATAGGACGAATTCTATGATTTTTACAGATGCCCGCGATCGGACAGATAGCAGTCCACTGGACCACCAGGGATATAGGACGAATTCTATGATTTTTACAGATGCCCGCGATTGGGCATGGGGCGGCGCCACCAGGTGCAGCCGGAACTCAGGTGGCCACCCACAGGTGGTAGCTGCCGTGTTGCACCCTGCAGTGCGGCAGCTCACCTTTGGGTGGCCATCAGTTGTTCCTTTTTTTGGATCAACTTTCTGCTGGGCGCGGGTAGGGGTTGCACATGCTTGGCTCTGCAGCCTGGGTGGCTGAATGTCAGGGCTGTGCAGAGTATGCATAGAATGCCCCTCTACCTGTGCCTGCATACAATACTGATGCGCTCGCGCGCGCCAGCGTTGGGCCGTGCACTTTTCCCTTTTGAATATCATGCCGGGGCGCATCAGTGGGTTGCGCATGGTGCAAACCTTTTGAATATCTGGGCCTAGGACTATATTCCATGCAGTATAGGAGATTAAGGGGTGACCTATGTCTTGCTTATACTGCACTGCATAATGAGACCATTTTAGAAACCATTGGACTAGTCAAATGCAAATCTAATAATATTACTAGATCTCATAATTTTAAACTGAAGGGAGACCATTATAAAACTGTTAAACAAAGCCAATAGTTCTCCCAAAGAATAGTAACACACTGGAACACTCTTACCTAAAAGTGTTGTAGAAAGTGAAACCATACTAACATACTAATTGTCAGCAGATTAGGCCTCATGGTCTATCGAGTATGCTCGAGCCTCAGAACCCTGGGTGGGTACCAAAACCATCCCCCTTATTGTATCCCTGTATCTACTGTCTTCCAACCCAGCCCCCCTGGGGCAAGCCAACCTCTGCTTCCTCCCCTTTCTATACCTGTCTCACCCTCTCTTGAACCCCACTACCGTAGTAGTCTGAACCAGCTCCACAGGCAGTGCATTCCATGGTTCCTCAACCCTCTCAGTGAAATACCTCCTCCTGCTTTCCCCCCTCATCATTCCTCCTTCGAGCTTCCAATTATGTCTTCTGGTGATTCCACCCTCCTTTAACCTAAAGATCCCCTCCCGATTTACCCTGTTTATTCCCTTGAGGTATTTTAAAACCTCAATCATGTTCCCCTGGTCCCTCCTCTCCTCTAGCAAGAACAGGCCAAGCTCCTCTAATCTCTCCTCATACGTAACCCCCCAGAACCCGGATCATTTTGGTTGCTCTCCTATGAACCCCTTTCCAGAAGCTGGATGTCCCTCCTCAGGTGCGGCCTCCGGTACTGTACCCAGTACTCAAGGTGTGGTCTAACCAGGCCATTGTACAGTGGCAGAATCACTTCCCTGTTCCTTAAGATAATCCCCCTTGCGATGCAGCCCAACATCCTATTTGCCTTTACTGCCGCCCCCTGCACTGCTGAGAATTATTCATATTTACATCCACCAGGACCCCCAGATCTTTTAACTCTGCCGTGGCCTTCAGTTAATCCCCTCCCAGTGTGAACTCATGCTTGGGTTTCCCCACCCAAGATGCAATACCTTGCACTTGGAGGAGCTAAATTTTAATTTCCAGGTGTGGGCCCACCTATCCAGGGTCTCCTGGTCCCTTTGCAAGGCCAACCTCCCCTACTTCCCCTCCACCACTGCACCCAGCTTGCATGACCATGACTAACTTCAAGAGGAGATCAGACTTGCATATGGGTAGTAAAAAATTTGAATACCACCATTAAATGGTGACAAGTTCATAAAAGGCCCCCAAGCCTCCTGAACTCGTTAACTCACTATGAAACTATAGGTCAGCCACAGCATGCCAGTACCTGTTCCAGTTATTTTGGTACCTCATCTGTGCTCCTCCCCCCACCCCACCCTTCCTAAGACCTGGAAGTGAGTTCCTTGTCATGTGTTCCCAGGCACCAACTTGGCCACCCCAGACACACCCATGCCTCCATAGTTGCTGAGAGGTTGCGCTGCATAGAGCTCTCAGGGAGGATGAGCCTTCGTCTTACTTTACAGGGTTGGGGCACTCGAGGCATCCGCCAGGCCACGGTTGTTTGGGGCTCCCACCATAAAGCCTACAGAACTCCCTGCCCACCTTCTTACCACGTGTTTTGTAATTGAGCTGTAAATTGGAATGGAGACTGCATTAACTTGTGTGTCCACTGCCCTTTTGTCTGCTGGTTAGGCGGGGTCATGTTGGCTGGTACCGCAGGTGTTGCAAATTGAGGAGAGGGTTTTGGGGGCACACAGAAGGACTCAAAATATACCTGTGGTGCTGTGGCATTGCTGCACTGCTCTCTCGGATTGCTCTTTACCTCCATGAAGGATCTGGTTGGTCCTCTCCATCGCTCTCACAATTGTGCCCCCGTTCCGATTGGCCCAACCCTCTGTGATGAGGGATCAGTGTAGAGCTGCCAGTTTTGTAACCATTCAGCAGGGGGAGCATCGAGGGTATGCTCCTCTGACCTACACTCTAGCCCACGGAGCATACCCCAGCCCACCCTGGACCTGATCCCTCCAGCCTGTATACATCTGGAAATGTCCCAATTTCAACCACTCACAAGAAACAGTATTAAACAAACCATAGTTGAACCAAATCTGTTGTCTGTCCCAATTAAATTGATAAACTGTTCAGCAGTGCAAAAAGGTTATTCGTCAGCATCATTGCGTTACCATCTGACCCCCCTGAGTTGTCCCCCAGAAAACAGCCAGGCCACTTCAGTATCTCTGCCTGGTAAGTCTGCCCCTTCAGCCGGCCCAGTGGTGTGGAGGGCTGAGGCATCATTGCCTTGCCGGCGACCCATGTTCGTGGTGCGGCCAGGTTGCTGGGGGTTGGCCGGGGAGGGAGAGGATCAAGGGTCCAGAGGACAGCTCTCCTCTCCCTGGGAGGGGTGGAACTGGAGTCGGTGCTTGCCTGGTCCCTAGTGGTGGCTGGAGGCTGGCACACTGGCTCTACAGTGAATGGGGACAGAGCAGATGCCCAGCGTGCCACATGCGGAAACGTGTGCAGCTCGGCCACTGGCATCATTGCATGCTGTACCTCCGCACTCGGGGTCGGCAGAAACATGGAGGCCGAAAATGCCACTGACCAGCGTATGATGCCGGCTGCCCTCAGATGCCACACCCAGCCAACTGGTACCTCTAAGCCAAGAGGTAAGCGTCAGTGGGTGACGGGGCTGAAGGGGGCCGGTCGGTGAGGGGGGATAAAGAAAGCAAGAAAAGGAAAAAAAGAGTCTGTCCCTTCATTTGTCCATTATCTGAGTGTCTTGTTGGCTGTGGGGTTGGCTACAGTCTCATCTTGGTCTCGGAAGGCTGGTGGAGAATGGTGGTTCTTCTTACATGGTCAGGATGCCTTCTTCTGTGGGGTTGGATTTACTAACTGCTCCATTGCTGCCTTGGGGTGGGAGCAAAGGTCAGCTGGAACTCCTGTTTTCATAAGTGATGGCTTGACCTCAGCCAGCATCTGGGGAAAAAAAAATCTGCCTTTAGGCAGGGATATGTTAAACTGTGCTGGGTCTAGCAGGGACATTTTATGTTTATGGATGCTAGGTGCTTCTTAACGGTCAGCAACATTCTTCATTTCTGTTGCATTAGGGGAGGGAAGTCATGGTCAAAATATAGCTTTCTAGCCCCAAAAACATTCCTTCTTACAGTTTTTTTTTGGTAGTATAGCCAAAGACTTTCATCACAACTGATCACAGGGTGACATTTGGATCAGTCATCTCTTTGCCAGTTCTCTGTGGGTCCACACTATATTCAGAGACTCATCTGGAGGGAGGCTGAATATTTCCTTGAGAAAGGATTTCAGAAATTCATCTTCTGGCCTGGTCCCTCAAAGAGACCCTACAATCTTAAATTGCCCCTGCGGGAATGGAGCTCCATATCTACATGTTTTTCTGTGGTGGACAGTTGAGTCATACTTCTTGACTGTTTCAGAGGTCTCTGTGAGCCTAGCCTTGAGGTCTGTGGTTCTTTGCGTGATTTCCAGGAGGGCTCTTGAAGTTTCTGTGACCACGTTTTCCGGTGTCTTCATATTGGCACTAAATTTGCCCAGCTCATGAACTAGATGTTAGGACATTGTTGTGAATGTCTCTTCTCCTTCATCCTTGCTTACCTCACTGTAGTGGACCAATGCAGCTGGATGCAGAGCAGCTTCTGCTGCTGGCCCTGTTATCTCGGGTCTCTGCCATGTTGGGCCACTTTAAAATAGTCTAAAAGCGTTTCTATTTGTTTGGATCTGGCTGGCATTTTTTCCCTGCACCATCTCTTAACAGATTTTAAGCTGTTTGAGGCTTGGATCGGGAAGACTGAAGTTGATTAAACTCCAGAGGGTTGGATCTGAGAGAATTCACATCCTCATGAGCTGGAGGCAGGACATGAAGTCCGCTTGACCCATATAAGCACCAAGCAGATTCAGGGTCAAGCAGATTCAGACTCTGGAAGCAGCAGACCACAAGGCCCTGGGTGGCTTCAGCAGCTTTAAGTGGAAAGTGTCTGAGACAGTCTTGCAAGCTGAGTTGAAATGAGCTTACACTGAAGAAAAGCAGAAGCATGGAAATGGAACTTGCAAGTTTGAAAACTGAAGCAGCTACTGTAAGCTATACACAGAGGAGAGAGAAAAACCACATAAATCATATGCAGAGGAAGAAAACAAGTGTGAGAGGCAATAGAGAGCAATAGGCAGATGCAGTCTCAGAGAGAGAGAGGGCCAAGAGACAGGCAGAAGAGAGACAGCAATAGGCAGATGCAGTCTCAGAGAGAGGGCCAAGAAACGGGCAGAAAAAAAGACAGTGAAAGGGCAGATGCAGCTCAAGAGAAGGTCAAGTGAGAGGCAGTCCAGGAGAAAGCCAAGATGAGAGCAGAAAGAAGAGGGAAAGAATGCAAACATCAGCTTGAGATGAGAGATCATGAACTCTGAATGGCAACACTTCAGCAGAGGCAGGCACCAGACAAGGTAAGTAATGGTGTAACCAAGGCTCAAACACTGGGGCCAAATTGTTTACAAAACTAACAGAGAATGTTTTTATTTGTAATGTTTATCCAGAGAAAGCACACTAAGCTGTGCTAGCTTGTTTCCACTCAGCACATTAGACACCGAGCACCAGAGGTACCAGATGGTTCTGAAAAGTGGTAGGGCGAAGGATTTAAGGGGTGACCACCTCCCATTTTTTGCACCGCTGTCCACCGTAATTGTAATCTTATGAAGTGTACTGTATTGTATTAATGCCCAGGACCACCTTGAAAATGAGCTTGCTCAATGGTGTTTATGCCTGGTTAAATAAAGTGATTGATTGATTGATTGACTGATGAGTCTTCCTTTACCCAATTTTTTTTTTGACAACATTTGTAATTAATGGAGTATCTCTGTCCTTGATTAACAGCAGCGCCCTATGGTTAATTCTGTAATGACACCACCTCTTCTATCGAATGACAGCAGCTTCCTGCACATGTTTAGTTCAGTGGACATAGCCCTCCTGATTGGCAGGATATTTTCAATATGACATCTGGAACCCTGCTTTCATTGCTTCTCTTTGATGCCATGCACATGAACCCACATCAACGCTATTTACCTACTTTGCAGCGGTTTTAAAAGTTCCAATTTGGAGATTTTTTTCTGAACATGTTTTTTTGTGTGCCCTATTTAGCACTGCTGGACATCCATGACAAACTACATTAAAAATAATGGAATCCATGACTTCCATGAAAAGACACAGCCCTTCCTAGTACTACAATAACATGACTGTGTAAGTCCCCTGTAAAAGAGGGGCTTACGTTCACATCTTAGGCATCCCTCTCCCCCCCACCCCGAGCTAGAGAATACGTTAGTGCTCTGGAGGAAATTGCTGCTGGGTGCCTCAAGGTGGCAGCAGAGAGTGGGTTTAGGAGTATGAAAAGGGATAGGTAGAAAGTATCGGGGCCTTTCCAGCCTGAGCATTAGGCCAGGAAGTGTAGGTGGGAGGAGGCAGTGGCGATTTCCAGGGGTAGGGTGAAAGGGGCCGAGCTAGTACCCAGCATGTGTGTGTGCCTCCACACACACTGGGGTCCCGGGTCTGGGGAGAAAACATGAAAACATGCAAAAATTACTAATAAAAAAAGTAAATATTGCTTCTCGGCTGCCCTATCATGGGAAATTATAGTCTAAGAATGTGTCAAAGCAGGACACCACTGAAAATGAGACACTGCATCTCATCTGCTCTTTCCTTTGTAAATATACAGTGAAAATGTGTACAGGCAATACCCAGTAGAACAGCAATATCATCAGTGAACATTCGGCATTGACACATGCTTGTTCTTTCTTCTTTTGACTATTAGGTGGAGTTGAAAATATTGTTGCTTAATGAGAAAATGCCATATCTTTATGTGCACAGTTTATCTAAAGTGGTGCCTGCACTTGAGTCCCACCACATCTTTGACAGCTTTAACAAATCACCCCCCCCCCTTTTTTATCAAATGATTTGTACAAGTTGTACGTGAACACTCCTAATAAAAGGAGTTTCTTAGTAGACATGAACTAATTACTTTGATTTGGACTGTTTTTCAACTTGTAAGAACTGTGGGGGGATTTTTATAGTTAATTTGTTTATTAAAACTTTTCAAGTACAGCAGAATACATATACATGCAGTATAACAATAGTCCACATGTGTGGATCCACAGAGTGCGCAGTTAGAAAGCCAAGCATCTGTTGGTCTAGATCAATAGTTCTTAGACTTTGTCACAGTGAGCCTCCCCAAATTCATGGAAAAGATTTTGAGCCTCCCCCATAAATTGAAAATAATCTTGGGCCTCCCCAAAGAAAGATAACATACTGTACTTTGCACAGTACACCATGAATAAATTGAAACCCCTTTGAGTACTTGGCTCATATTCAGTTCTTTCTTTCAGTTCTTTGTCTTATACTGTTGTGGAAACTCAAAATTTAAATACAGTACTTTTTCAGATCTGCTTGAGCCTCCCCTGGAACAGGTTGGGGCCTCCCCAGGGAGGCTAGCCTCACCATTTGAGAACCCCTGGTCTAGATGTTGCTAGCCTTGCTTGAAGTTGTAGAGCAGAAAGCGGCTAACTGAAAAATCTACATTTTCTTATTAATTTAACACTTATATCTCAGCAGGAGTCAGCATCTGTTGAGATTAAGCAAACAGATACTTTATTAGAAGTAGAAGGGGTCTTATTTAGGGTTAAAAAAAGAAAGAAAAGAAAGAAAGTCAGTGTGTGTTCTGTGCTGTAAAATATACTGTTTTAACTTACTTTGCTAAACCAGTAGGAGGAGAGAGCTTAATTGGGGGTGTGGCTTAGACACTATAAAAGCAGGTGACTCAAATTACAACTTCCTGTTGCTAGCCTTGCCTGTAGAGCAGAAAGTAGCTAACTAAAAGAAGCTACATTTTCTTATTAATTTAACATTTATATCTCAGCAGGAGTCAGTGTCTGTTGAGATTAAGCAGACAGATACTTTATTAGAAGTAGAAGGGGTCTTATTTAGGGTTAAAAAAAGAAAGAAAGTCAGTGTGTGTTCTGTGCTGTGAAGGGTACTGTATCAACTTGCTTTGCTAAACCAGTAGGATGAGAGAGAGAGCTTAATTGGGGATGTGGCTTAGACACTATAAAAGCAGGTGACTCAAATTACAATTTCCTGTTGCTAACCTTTTTTCTTACTAATTGCCCTCCATCCCACCCACCCTAAGCCAGTTCTACTTTTATAGCCACTGGATTTGACTGTCAACAGGAACTTCCTGTTTGGCAGTAGGAAGGGAAGGATCATAGAGAAACATTGGTTTTGTCAACCCTAAAGGAAAACAGCAGCTTACTGTCCCCCCAGCTGGTGGTGGTCTGACACTGAGCAAGGAAGAAGGAGGCTACTGAAGAATATAGGAAGTTGCTGTCCCAGAACAGGAAGGGTGAGAGTTGTAAGGAGAGGACAGAGTAAGCATACAGAGAAGCAGGAGAGGGGACACAAAATAAGACATGATAGGAGTGGTGCAGTGGAATGACTGTGGGGCAGCAGTGTTCCGGGAGACATTCTGGAGGCTGCGATGCTGCCCTATTTGCAAGCACCTCACTGGTCTGAGGGAGGAGGTTGCCCATCTCCAGGCTGACCTGGCTAGGATTCGTGAAAACTCCTCCCCCACCCAGGGACCACCAGGGCCAATGCCACTACTTCAGAGATTGCCAAGAAAAAGGAGAGGCTGGACCAGGGAGGGAGAGGGTGGTGGAACAGAGTTGCATCCCTCCAGCTGTACCTCTCCACAATTCATTCACTGTTCTGGTGGATAGTGGTTCCCCTATGGAGGCACCTGCAGTGGAGACCAAGGAGGATGCTGGGAACCTTCAAAAAGGAGACCCACAGGAGGGTGGCATGGGACCCCACAGGGGAAAGAAACAACTACTGGTAGGGGGCTCAATCATTAGGGAGGTAGAAATGGGGGAGGAAGGGGAGAGGGAGGTAAGGTGGCTGCCTGGCGCCACGGCTTGGAGGGACCACAGCTTGGAGGGACAGGAAGCAAATCCTCAGGATCGTAGGAGCAGCTGCACGAGGGAGGGAGCTGGATGTCATTGTCCACCTAGGGACAAATGACCTGGCTAGGAATGGGATCAGAGCAGTGCAAGAGGAGTTTGTAGAGTTGGGGAGGGGCCTTAAACAAGTAGCGCATACGGTAACCTCGGAGGTGCTGCCTGTCTATGGCAAGGGTGATGCTAGGGTACTCCTCACCAGGGAATTCAATAAATGGTTGAAAAACTGGTGTGGAGCTCAGGGTTTTGGCTTCATTGGGGACTGGGAAGCCACCTGGAGGGATGCAGATCTATACTGGTGCGATGGTCTGCATCTGTCCGGGGGAGAAACTGGATCCTAGGTGAGAGGTTTAAATGCTTCATTGGCAAGCATTTAAACTAGCCAAGGGGGGAGACACTGAAAAGGAGCAGGGAAATCCCAGCCTCCCCCCACAAAACATGGTAATTAGTGAGGTAAACAGCAAGGTAGAGAAGTCATTAGGGGGAAGGACAGAGGTAAATGTAAAAAAAAGGCAAAGGCAGTAAGGACAGGAATGGGGCTAAAAGGGGTAAGGCCATCAAAAAGTGGAGTGTGATGAGTACCAATGCCTGTAGTCTGTGTAACAAGCTCCCTGAACTAGTGGCCTTGATAGAAGAGGGTTGCCTGGATATTGTGGCAGTCACAGAAACATGGTACACAGAGAACCATGACTGGGATGTCAACATACCAGGATACACAATCTACAGGAGGGACAGGGAGGGTAAAAGAGGAGGAGTAGCTCTCTATGTAAAGGAAGGGATCAAAGCAACAGAACTAAAAAATAAACAGGGAGCAGATGAGGCACTTTGGGTCACCCTGGAGACAGGAAATGGCACCACAATCCGCATGCGGGTTGCATACAGACCCCCATCTCAGGGGGAGGGAATTGTCAAGGAAATGATAGATGGCTTCCTTAGAATGGCAGAAAAAGGGGAGATATTGTTGATGAGGGACCAGAATATGCCAGATGTTAACTGGAGCACCTTTGCTGCAGGCACATCCAAGAGCATGGTAATTCTCGATGCCCTACAGGGGGCATGCCTCAGACAGCTAGTATTGGAACCCACTCAGGAGGGAGCAATCTTAGACCTGGTACTCTCAAATGGGGATGGAGAAAGAATCTCAGATTTAGAAGTGGGTAGCCATCTGGGAACAAGCGACCACCAAACAGTGTGGTTCACTATAAACACAGCCATACAGTCAAGCCATACAAAAGCAAGAGTATTGGACTTTAGGAGGGCTGACTTTGGGAAAATGAGAGAGTGCCTCAGAAAAGCAGTAGCAAACAGGCAAGAAAGAGCGGTGAAGGAACAATGGGGAATAATCAAAACAGCCATCACAGAGGCAACAAGCCTTTGTGTAAAGCAAATCAACAAAACACAATAAAGGAAAAAAACGTTATGGTTCTCAAAAGAGGTGGCAGGGAAGGTTAAGGTGAAAAGGAAAGCATTCAGGAAATATAAGGAAACACAGAAGGAGCAGGACAGAGAACTTTATCAGTTAAAGCAGAAAGAGGCTGGGAAGGCAGTCAGAATAGCAAAGGCCCAAACCAAGGAAAGGATAGCCAACTCTGTTAAGAAGGGGGATAAAACCTTTTATAGGTACATTAGGGAGTGAAGAAAGACCAAAGGAGGGATACTGAGGCTTAATAAAGGGGAAGGGAATGTGGGTAGAGGGTGACCATGAAAAAGCAGGGATACTGAGCGAATATTTCTGCTCAGTATTCTATAAAGCGAAGAGGAGGGAGGTACCTAAACCAAACAAGAGAAACACTTTGAAGATGGGGGTCGATACCAGTCCATTTACAGAAGAATGGGTTCTGAAAGAACTAATAAAATTGAAGGGGGACAAAGCAATGGGGCCTGATGGGATTCACCCAAGAATTCTAAAGGAACTAAGGGTAGAACTAGTGACACTGCTGACTGCTCTCTTTAACAAATCATGGGAGGATGGGGTGGTACCTGAAGACTGGAGAAGGGCAGATGTGATTCCTCTTCACAAAAGTGGGAGCAGGACAGAGGCAGGAAACTATAGACCAGTTAGTTTGACCTCAGTGGTAGGGAAAATGATGGAATCATTTCTGAAGGAAAGAATTGTTGAGTACCTAGAGGCCAGTGGGGCACAGGAGCCAAGGCAGCATGGATTCGCGATGGGAAGATCGTGTCAGATGAATCTAATAGATTTCTTTGACTGTGTGACCAAAGCAGTGGACCAGGGAGGGGCTGTGGACATGGCCTACCTAGATTTTAGCAAGGCATTTGATACAGTCCCACACAAAAGATTAATACACAAGTTAGCCAGCCTTGGAGTGGGTCCCAGGGTGATAGCCTGGATAAAAAATTGGCTAGACAACAGGACGCAAAGGGTAGTAGCAAATGGAGTCCACAGTGAAGAAAGGAGGGTTACTAGTGGGGTACCGCAGGGTTCAGTACTAGGATCGGTCCATTTTAATGTCTTTATAAGTGACATTGCAGAGGAAATGGAAGGAAAAGTATGTCTCTTTGCAGACGACACAAAGATCTGCAACAGGGTTGATACACAAGATGGAGTGGAAAGGATGAGAAGGGACTTGGCAAGGTTGGAGGAATGGTCAGATGTATGGCAGTTCAGATTCAGTGCAAAGAAATGCAAGGTAATGCACCTGGGAAACAAACACCCAGGGGAAGCGTACACAATGGGGGTGAAATACTGACAACAGTACAAATGGAAAGGGACCTGGGGTACTATATCAGATGACCTAAAGGTGGGCAAGCAATGTGAGAAGGCAGCAAGGAAGGGTTGGAGGATACTGGGATGCATAGGGACAGGCATCAATAGTAGAAAATAGGAAGTTGTTATCCCTCTGTACAGACAGTTGGTGAGACCCCATCTGGAGTACTGTGTGCAGTTCTGGAGACCCCATCTCCACAAAGACATAGACAGAGTGGAGGCTATCCAGAGGAGGGCAACCAAAATGGTGCAGGGTCTGCACCAGAAGACATATGAAAAAAGACCAAAGGAGCTTAATATATATACCCTTGAGGAAAGAAGGGAGAGAGGGGACATGATAGAAACTTTCAAGTACCTCAAGAGAATCAACAGAGTCCAACAGGGTAGCATCTTTCAGAAAAAGAGATGTGCAAGAACAAGGGGGCACAATTTGAAGATGGGTGGACAGCTCAGAGGTAATGTGAGGAAGTATTTTTTTACAGAGAGGGCTGTGGATGCATGGAGCAGCCTCCCTGAGGAGGTAGTGGAGTCAAAAACAGTGGGGGAATTCAAGAATGCATGGGACAGACATAAGGCAGTCCTAGTGGAGGGTAGGAGGAAGTAAGCTGTTGGTAAACTAGGATCAGCAGCTTATCTGTTAGGTAGGAAAATGGGCAGACTAGGTGGGCCAAGTGGTCCTTATCTGCCATCACATTCTATGTTTCTAATCAGAAAAAAAAACAAATTAGCTTAGTCAGAGCATATCAGTTTGTGTGATCCAACTGGAAAAGAGAAGAGGAACTCCATGGCATTAAAGAACGATATATTAATAAATAGATGCTGGCAACGATTTTGTACCTGCAGAAAAGTACAGTTACGTAAGAACTTACCATAACAGTAGATCGAGAGGATCTTACAGTAGGTAATAACCATGAAGACTAGAGCCATTAGGCACTAGGACCACATGGAAAACTTTAGCTAGCAGTGTCTGGAAGGGGACTGCCTATCCAACGTGATGTGATGGACATCAGGGTGACACTATATAGTGGTCAGTCCCCATGCCTGCTCTCCAGTTCTCACGCTGGAGACCTAGAAGGTGCAACAAGAAAAAGGTGTGGGCTCCTGGAACAATTGAAAACTAGAAAAAAGTAGCCATGAAGTATAGGGAAAGGTGGGAGAATGAGGTACCTGCAAAACTCTCTTTGAAGATCTACTGTTATGATAAGGTTCTTACGTAACTGTACTATCTTACTTTGGGGAGGCTCTTGCAGTAGGTAATAACCATTAGGACTGAGTCCCAAGCAGTGTTATTCAAAGGCTGAAGCACGGTAGGCAGGAAGGTCTGCAGTAGGTACCAGATTATGACAGGAGGCCCTGAAGGACTGCCTATCAGTGTAGAGCAGACTTCAGACTAGCAATGTCCAGACTGTAATGTTTAGTAAATGTGTGGACAGAGCTCCAAGTGGCTACTGCACAAATGTCCATGGCAGAAACATTCTTGAGACAAGCAGTAGATGCAGCCATGCCTCTGGTTGAGTGCCCCTAGACTTCCCCTGGAAGGGGCTCATTATACTTCTGATAAAACAAAATGCAATTTGCCAGCCATTTGGACTGGACAAACATTGTTTATAAACTGCAGACCCTCTCTCTTTTGGGTGCAAAGGAAACAAAAAGCTGATCCACCTTGCGGACTGATTTTGTCTGGTTCACGTAATAACACAAGGTTTTGTGCACATCGAGTGTGTGCAGAATGGCCTCCCCTTGATTAGAATGCTCAGGATGATACACTGCCAAGCGTATGGTCTGATTCAAAGGAAACTGAGAAACCACCTTTGGCAGAAACTTAGGATTTGTACGCAGTGCCACCTGCTCTACGTGGAAAATCCAATAAGGCTCCTTACACACCAGGGCCTGAAGCTTGGAAATCCTTTGAGCTGAAGTAATGGCAACTAAAAAGAGCGCTTTCCAGGAAAAGTAGCGCAGGTCGCAACTCACAGCCGGTTCAAAGGGAGACAAAGTGAGTTTCTCAAGAATGAAGCTGAGATCCCATGGAGGAACAGGGCTCCTGACCAGGGGTTTCAGATGGAGAATTCCTTTCAGAAAGGTTTTAGAAACCTCCAACTGAGCCAAAGTTTTGCCATGGGTGTGGCAGGAAGAAATGGCAGACAAATGGACCTTCAGCGAAGAATAACTAAGGCCAAGGTCAGAGAGATGCAGCAAGTATTTCATGACATGTTAGAGAGGGCAAAAGAAAGGGTCCCAACCTTTGGTGGATGCCCAGATGGAGAACCTCTTCCATTTCATAGCATATGTGGTTCTCGTGGATGACTTTCTGGCCTCCACAAGTACTTGAACCACCCTGGAAGAGACCACAAAGCATGCAATAACTATGTCAGCAGGTGCCACACATGAAGGTGAAGGGATCTGAGGCCCGGATGGACCAGCTTGCCCTGGTCCCGAGTCAGCAGGTTCTGGCAGAGGGGAAGGGGAACCAGAGGCTCTACTCTCAACTGTTGAAGCAGAAGAAACCACATTTGGCGAGGCCAAGAATGGGCATGAGAATCATATGGGCCCCTTCTTGCTGTAGTTTCAGAAGGACCCCCTGCAACAGTGGGAAGGGAGGGAGGGAAGGCATACAAGAACCTTCCTGTCCAGCAGAAAGATAGAGCTTCTTGCCAGAAAACACCACGCCCCGGAACAAGCAAACAGAAACTGGGTAGTTTTGCGTTGAATGGGGAAGCAAACAGATCGAGATCTGGGCAACCCCACTGATCGAAGATGTCTTTGACTACTGACTGCCTCAGTTCCCACTCATGTGCCCTTGCCTGAGGGCAGCTTAGATTGCCTGCCCTATCCTTAAACAAGGAATCAGACCTTGCCACACCACACACATGTTGTCCATCTGTACCAGGAGAGGCCCAGGGAGAAGAAGGGGCTGAAAAGCCAGAAGAGTGTATAGTATAGCCCACATCTCTTGCACATTGATGTGCAGAGATAGCTCCTGCTGAGACCAGGGTTGCTGTGTCCTGTGGTTGGCCAGATGGACACCCCAGCCCTGACCGGAAGCATCCGTTGCCAGGGTCTGAGTCAGTGGGGGCATCTGAAAAGGAACCCCTCTGGTAAGGTTGGATAGATCCTGCCACCAAAGGAGGTCCCAACACATGGGGCTGGACACCAGGATCCTGTGATCTAGGTCATTGGATTTCTCGTCCCATTGGACCCTTAGGTTCCACTGTGTAATCCACGTGTGGAGCTTGGCCAGGGGGACAGTGGAGCTAGCTGTTGCCATAAGACCCAGAAGGTGTAAAACCGAACAGGCCATTGTCCATTGACTGGTTGCCATTAGGATGGCCTGCTGATGCAAGGTTTCTGCCTGGTCCAAAGGGAGGTAAACCTGACCCTGAAAAGTACCCAGCACCACCGCAATAAATTGGAAGCTTTGGGAAGGTACAAGGTGGGATCTGAGGTAATTCACTGTGATTTTCATATACCTGAACAGAGTCAGGGTAACGGTCAGGGAGGCCACCAGGCTGTCCCTTGACTGTGCTGACAGGAGCTAATCATTGAGGTACGGAAACATATATATCCCCTGGCGGTGTACAGCTGCTGCCACCACCACTAGGCACTTGGTAAACACTCTGGGTGCCGAGGAAAGGCCAAAAGGGAGCACTTCAAACTGGAAGTGTTTCCCCTGGATGGTAAAGTGCAGGAAGTGGCAGTCGGAGGGAAAAATAGGAATATGCAGGTAAGCATCCTGCATATCCAGAGCACAAAGCCAATGTCCCTGTTGAAGTAGGGGCAACAGACCCGGTAGGGTTAGCATGCAAAACCTCTTGTACTCTATGTACAGATTTAGTGTGCTGCGGTCCAGGATCAGATGGAGATTCCGTCTTTCTGGGGACCAGGAAGAAGTGGGAGTAATATCCCTTTCTTTCCTTGGCCCGAGGAATGAGCTCTATGGCTGATTTTGACAGAAGAGCCTGAATTTCTTCCCTTATGAGAGGAATGTGGCCTTGTGGGTAGTGAGAGAGACCTGGAGGATTTCTTGGAGGTCTCTCCGTGAATTCGATGGTGTGGCCTTGAGCAACTAGCTGAAGGACCCGTGTGTCTGTAGTGATCACCTCCCACCCGACCAGGTGGTTGGCAAATCTGCTCTATACCAGTTCCTCCGGGACTGGTGGTCAGAGGTTGGGTGCCCTGCCACAAGTCAGAAGACAGAGGGGGTGTGGGGGGTGCATCACCCTGGCAGCCCTTTGAGACTTGGTTGTTTTTTCCTGCTGGGGCTGGCACGGGTACCACTTTCTTTCCCCTCCCCTTTCTTCAAATCTAGGGCAGAGCAGTGCTGGCACCAGCACTGTATATGGTGCTGGTGCCATGTGTATGCCAGCACTGTGGAGACTTGGGTGGCCCCTGCCGAAGAAGCCCAACATTTGTTCTGACATTTGGATGGCTGTTACCTATTCTGTCGCCTTTGCTGGTGATGAAATGGCTGATCTTTCTGGACTAAAAGTCTCCACCACTCCCTCACTCTAATGGGAGTATGCTGGAGGTGCTAGGACCCCGCGGGAGCCAAAAATCTTCAGGAGGGCCACTGCCAGGATAGGACCACGCATGTGCAGCGCCATCAACTAGCTTGCATCACATAGGCTACCTTGACATTGACCCTCCAACTGTTTCAGTTCCTTTTTTCCCTGCCATCGAGTGCGCTTCAATGACAACATCGCTCACCTGCCGGGAGTCAAGTCTTCATCTATACAACAGCAGCTATAGCCATTCAGTATTCGATTAACTTACTATGTTTAGTGTTCTTTCTTTTTTTTTTTTTTTTTTTTTATTTTATATCCACTGTATTTTTCCGCCTGCTGTGGTGCTTCCGGCGTGGGGCAACCAGCCGCCAGCCCTGCCCGCCCGAAGAGCTGGGTGGCTCTAACCACACCCAGGAGGGTCTGGGACGGCTGTCTTGTCATCCTGCTGGAGGGCTCCCCTATGCCTCTCTCAGCCAGGACAGCCCCAGGACCCTCCCCGACGGGACTCCTCGTAAGTCCTCTGGGCATTGCAGAGTGCAGCCATTAGGCTGCACAGTTGCGCTCAGCCAATTTTTCCTCATTAGTCCCTTGGAACACAGACGTGCAATGACATTTTGGCACAGCGTGCCGACATCCGCTGCATTCCCTCACATTTGCACCGATGCTAGTAGTACCCCTGGGTGTCACTAGATGTTGCTACAGTGCGGTGGATGTCCCCAGCCCACCCCAGGACTAGGAGAGCAGTCTGCGGACGCTCAATCCTAGTCCTCCCCTTGCCAACTCCCGATGACCCAGTCTCATTCCTGAACCCGGGTCGCCAGCGTGGAGCGAGTTGTGGCATCCAGAGCCTCAACCCTCAGTGCCACTGGGCTGGCTTAGTGTTCTTTTCTTATTTAAAAGAAGAAGAAATTCTCAGCCTGCCATCAACGGAGTTGACCTTAGATGGTTGCGGTAGGGAGACTTTGTCAGAAAGCTATGATGGCAGTGGGGCTGTGTCCAGTCTGTCACCCTTTGTGGATTGGGAGGGTCCAACCATGGGCAGTCCAGTGCTCCAGGGAGAGGACAGACCACCCGAAGCACAAAAATAGCGAGCCCGTTCCCGACCTCAATCAGGGACCCAGCTCCGCTCGACCTCTTCCTCCTCCTGTCAGTGGAAGAAGAAACAGTACTGCTTGAGGTCACCCTCTGGTACATCTGCATGGGGATCGCCAGTGGCGGACAGCAGTAGGCCTCACCTGATTCTGGTGGGGTCCTCTGTGGCTTTGTTCTTAATGGCCATGATCTTCGACACCAAATTCCGTCTCTGTCCTTGATGGGGCTCTGCTCCGGTGAGCAGTTTCATCTCTGGGCCGCTCTTTAAAGCAGGGGGTATGGTGCCTGCCCAGTTGACCTGGCCAGTGGACCCAAGTCTGGGGCCTTCGGGCCTCGGAGCCACTGTGCCATGGCAAGGTTGTTTGGGCCAGGATGTATGCGCGATGCCCCCTCCGATGCCAGCGCCATCGACGCCGACTCCACATGCGTACCCCCTCTCCTTTTTTCCTGCTGGGGCTGGCACGGGTACCACTTTCTTTCCCCTCCCCTTTCTTTAACTCTAGGGCAGAGCAGTGCTGGCACCAGCACTGTATATGGTGCTGGTGCCATGTGTATGCCAGCACTGTGGGTGATGCTGGCGCTGAATGTGGTGCCCACACCACTGATGACGTGGAATTCCTAGACATGGATCCAGGTGGCAGTGCCTCCCGTGATCCTGGCTTAGACCTTCCTTTTGGAGGTTCTTCTGGGGACAAATGGATCTTGATGAGTCTTACCCTGTCCTGCTTTGTCAAAGATGCAGAGGATTGCTCATGTTACGGACTTGAATGCAAGCCTTCTGTATCAGTGGAGCCTGTGATGGAAGATCTCTGTTTCCAGTCTTTCCTCAGGGATATGGGATTCACCATAGCATCTCAGACTTCATCTGTGGACCAAAGTAGACTTCTGTGTCTTGAGTTCCTACATTCCTCAGTATGAGTACACCCTGTAGAACACACTCATATCAGTGGTCGAGAGCCTCCCGGAATCTAACGCTCCATTACCAGAAGCATGTAGTCCAATAATCTGCTGAAAGCTTTTATGGATGCCTACCACATTGCCTGTAGGGCAGCTGCTGCTGGCATTTGTAGAAGGTGACTCTACTGGCCCAGAATATCACATTTCTTACCCAATGCTTTATCTGTTTGGCCCTCAGGTTGGGCTCTGGAGGCCTCTCAGAACATCAGGGTTGTCTTTTAAGGAACCAGGATGGCTCCTGCTGCTCCTCAAAGGGATGGGAACCATCAACATTTTCGTAACAAGCAGTTCTTTCAAGGTAGAGGCCGAGGAGCCTTTATCAGGGACCAACTCCTCAGCCGCAAAGAAAATGCATCAGAGGGCACAGGGCCCGAAAGCGCCCTGTTCCAACCTCTGTGGATCCGGCCCAGGTCCCACCTCAGCTATCTGAGGTGGACACCTCTCGGCAGTGGGGGCATCTGACTCAGTTTTACAACCAGTGAAACTCCATTAAAGTGGAGAATGGAACACACAGTCATATTTCCATTGCTTCTGGTTCCAAGATAACAGACGGCATGTGCCCAGTTCTTCGCCTTGGAAGATTAAACAAATACCTGTTCAAGGAGGAGTTCACTAAAAACATGGCATTAAAGTCTTCACTACCTGGACTATTGGCTCCTAGCCAGCCCATCCAGGCAGGAGACACAGGAAGCAGTCACCACAGCTTCTCAGTTGCTCACTTCCATGGGGGGCAGTGTTTCTGATTCGGGGAATATGCCAGATTCAAGTTCCCAGCAACTAGTCTTCATAGGAGCCCTCCTGGATACCTCCAGGGTGAGGGTTTTCCTTCCAGAGGATGGAAGAAACAATGTCTTCAGATTGTTTGCTACATCACGGAAAATTACTCTGTTGTGCCCCTTTCGATGCAGCAGAGGCTGGGACTCATGGCATCATCCACAGCAAGCAGTGGTCTCTGACCACACACCTGCAATCCTCCACATAAAGTGGCAGAGCCTCAGACAAAATCACTCGCTTGGTAGACACAGTTGGGCAAGTTGCTGCAAGGTCTACCCCTTATCCTCTGAAATCTCATATCACTATCCAAGTCCTGAAGGATGCCCTCTGGCACAAAGTGATCCTCCTTCGGACGGGTGACAAAGCTATGATGTATTACATCAACAAGCAGGGTGGAGCACTCCCCTACCCCCTGTGCAGGAATGCCTTGAGGATGTAAGACTGGTGCCTCGAGCATGATGCGTCAGTTCAGATGTTGTGCTGTCACTTTCTACAAGTGGGGCAGTCCAGACCTGGTCCCTTTTGGCATCCCCTGTCAATGCAAAACTGCCACTATCCTGCTTCAGAAATCCAGAACCGGATGTTTTCTGTCAGGATGCATTCAGACTGCAGTGGACAAGATGCTTCCTGTACACTTACTTTCTCTTTGCTTAGGTCAGAGGCTGCTGCTCAAGTTGGAGACACGGGGGAATGATGATTCTCAGCGTCCCACACTGGCCTAGACAGACAAGATTTCCATTGATCAATAGACTGTCAGAAGTTCCCCCGAGGCAACTCCCTCTACGAGTGGACCTTCTGACACAGGGACTTTTGGTCCATCCCAACCTGTGCTCCCTTCATCTCCATGCCGGGCTCCTGAGGAGATAGAAATGGGCAGATTTTAGGTGTCCCAGACAATCGCAGAAATCTTCTGAGCTGCACTTAGACTTTCCACCAGGAAGGCTTACGTGGCTAAGTGGAAACGCTTCTCCATCTGGTATGTAAATTCCCATCTGGAGCCTTTTGGTTGCCCAATTAAGGTGTTGGGAGTGCCTCTTGGACCTGTCGAATACAGGTCTGCAATACTCGGCAGTGAAGGTACACCTCTCCACTTTTTTGGCCTATCTTGAGCCAATACAGAACATGTCACTGGCTCAGTCACCATTAATCATACAAAAGTGAGGGTACTGGACTTCAGAAGGGCTGACTTTGGCAAGATGGGAGAGTGCCTCAGAAAAGCACCAGCAAAGGCTAGAAGGAGGGGTGGAGCAACAATGGGGAATCATCAGAACTGCCATCACAGAGGCAGCAAGCCTTTGTGTGAAGCAAATAAACAAATCAAAATGAAAGAAAAAGCCACTATGGTTCTCAAAAGAGGTGGCGGGGAAAGTCAGGGAGAAAAAATTGCATTCAGGAAGTATAAGGAAACACAGAAGGAGCAGGACAGAGAGCTGTACCAGTTAAGGCTGAAGGAAGCAGGGAGGGAAGTCAGAATAGCAAGGCCCAAACTGAGGAAAGGATAGCCAACTCAGTTAGAAGGATAAAACCTTTATAGGTATATCAGGGAGCATAGAAAGACAAAGGGAGGATAGTGAGGCTGAATAGAATGAACGGTGGGTGGACAGAGGGGATAGTAAAGCAGGATACTGAACGAATATTTCTGCTCAGTATTTACAAAAGAGGAGGGGGAGGTGCCTAATCCAATTAACAGAAGCACTCTGGATAGGGGGATCGATCCCAGTCCTTTCACAGAAGAAAGGGTTCTCAAAGAACTCCTAAAACTGAAGGTGGACAAAGCAGTGGGGCCTGATGGAATTCACCCCAGAATTCTAAAACAATTAAGGGGAGAACTATTGAAACCACTGACAACCCTTTTTAACAAATCATGGGAGGATGGTGTGGTACCCGAGGACTGGAGGAAGGCGGATGTGATTCCCCTTCACAAAAGTGGGACCAAGACAGAGGCAGGAAACTACAGACCTGCCAGTTTGACCTCTGTGGTAGGGAAAGTGATGGAATCACTTCTGAAGGAAAGAATTGTTGAGTACCTAGAGGCCAGTGGGGCACAGGACCCAAGGCAGCATGGGTTCAGCAGGAAGGTCATGTCAGACGAGTCTAGTCGATTTCTTTGACTGGGTGACCAAAGTAGTAGACCAGGGAGGGCTGTGGACATGGCCTAACTAGACTTTAGTAAGGCATTTGACACAGTTCCACACAAAAGATTAATAGTCAGATTAACCAGCCTGGGAGTGGGTCCCAGGGTGGTAGCCTGGGTAAAACACTGGCTGGACAACAAGACACAGAAGGTAATTGTAAATGGAGTCCACTCTGAAGAAGGAGGGGTTACTATAGGGGTACCGCAGGGTTCAGTCCTTTTTAATGTCTTTAAGTGACATTGCAGAGGGACTGGAAGGAAAAGTATGCCTCTTTGCAGATGACACAAAGATCTGCAACAGGGTTGATACACAAGGAGGCATGGAAAGGATGAGAAGGGACTTGGCAAGGTTGGAGGAATGGTCAGAAGTATGGCAGCTAGGATTCAATGCAAAAAAGTGCAAAATAATGCACCTGGGAAACAAAACCCAGGGAAGATTACACAATGGGGGAAGGTAGTAACAAAACAAAAAGGAAAGGGACCGGGGTAAATTGCATCGGATGACCTTAAGGTTAGCAAGCAATGTGGAGAAGGCAGTAGGGAGAGCTGGGGGTATACTGGGATGCATAGGGAGAGGCATCACCAGCAGAAAACAGAAGTTGTTATCCCTCGGTACAGACAGTTGGTGAGACCCCATCTGGAGTACTGTGTCCAGTTCTGGAGACCCCATCTCCGCAAAGACATAGACAGGGTAGAGGCAGTCCAGAGGAGGGCAACTAGAATGGTGCAGGGTCTGCAAGAGAAGTCATATGAGGAGAGTCTAAAAGAGCTTAATTGTATACCCTTGAGGAAAGGAGGGAGGGAGGGACATGATAGAAACGTTTAAGTACCTCAGTGGAATCAACAAAGTCCAAGAGGGTAGCATCTTTCAGAAAAAGAGACATGCAAGAACAAGGGGACACAATTTAAAGATGGGGGGGCAGTTCAGGGGCAATGTGAGGAAGTATTTTTTCACAGAGAGGGTAGTGGATGCATGGAACAGCCTTCCTGAGGAGGTTGTGGGGTCTAAAACTGTGGGAGAATTCAAAAATACATGGGACAGACATAAAGCAATTCTTGTGGAGGGGTAGGAAGAAATAGGCTGTTGGTTAACTAGGATCAGCTGCTTATCCTGTAGATAGGGAAATGGGCAGACTAGGTGGGCCAAGCGGTCCTTATCTGCCATCAAAGTCTATGTTTCTATGTAGTCAAGAGATTCCTAAAAGGTATCCTCCACGCTAAACCCCCGGTCAGTAGACCGGTGGCTGCATGGGATATTAACCTGGTGCTAGATTGCTTACCCATAAACGCTTTGAGCTGCTACCTACCTGTAATTTGAAAATTATGACCTGGAAGACAGTCTTCTAAATGGCTGTCACTGTCACTTGCAGGGTTCCGGAAATCTATGCTTCGGTCTCAGCTCCCCTCACACCGTCTTTCACGAGGACAGGTGGTACTCCGTACTCACCCTAAATTCCTACCCAGAGTGGTTCAGATTTTCACCTCAACCAGCCATTGCTTCTCCCTACTTACTTTGCTAACTTCTGGAATAAAGGAGCGTGCTGTCTTCATTCTGTGGATGTTAAGAGGGTTCTGCGATTCTCCTTGACAGAACAAAAAAGATACCCAATCCAAGCAACTTTTGTATCTTTCGGCATGCCTTGTCTAGGTCAGCCTGTTGCCATTAGATGTATTTCTGCATGGTTAGTAGCATGTCTTCAAAATTGCTAATCCATGGCACAGGTCAGGTTGGAAGCCCGGGTTCACACTCATTCTACCAGAGTGGTCGCGGCTTCCCTGATGGAGATTCGTAATGTACCCATTGCAGACATCTGCAAGGCGGTGACTTGGAGCTCAGTGCATACCCTTGGGAAGCACTATGTTCTGGATGTCCATGCCAGACGGCTCACTTCAGCAGGACAGTCCTTTTGGACTTCTGTCCTGAGTGAGCTGTGTCTCCTGCCACCCTACGCGAGGGAACTGATGTTTGGCCCAGTACTCTTCCCATTAGTGTGAATGAGTGGTGGAGACTTTTAGTCCAGGAAGATATGGAAATCCTTCTTGGATGAAGTCTCCACCACTCATTCATACGCCCACCCACCATCCCCCAAGATCACTCATTCTGTTTCTGGTCTTCACTTTCTTATTGTTTGGGCTGTGAAGACATTATTGAATTGATCCTTCTCACACAGGTCATCCAGGCCATCTTATGCCCGGAAGTTAAGGTTAGGTTTTGTTAAGTTAGTTTACACTGCACCTCCTTGGTCAAAAAGGTACTGAGGTGTTTGGAGGGTTGATGGTGAGATAGCCTATACAGTACAAGCTAATCTCATGGCACTGTGCATGCGTGGTCCTATCCTGGTGCTGGCCCTCCTGAAGATTTTTGGCTCCCATGGGGTTCTAGTACCTCTGGCATACTCCCATTAGTGTGAATGAGTGGTGGAGACTTCATCTAAGAAGATCAAGAATTATGGTAGGCACGTAATTTCAATTTTTGGCTTGGTGTTAGAGCGGTACATGGACTGGACAGAGCGCAGTGCCTTGCCACTGTCCTGCAGCTCAGTAATTATGTCCTTGATGTCACCTCTGAAAAGAACCGGCCCTCTGAAAGGAGCATCCTGGATGGCTGACCAGATGTCTTGGGACAATCTGGATATACGCAGCCAGGAGTACCTGTGCATGCTGACAGCTGTGGCAGCACTCTGTATAGAGGCATCTACTGCATCATAAGTCACCGTAAGGGAATGATGGCAGGAGATTTCTGCTGTCCTGACCATCTGGGCGATTCTTGTTTTAGCCTCTGAATCGGGCAAAGTCTCAAATTCCGACTTCAGCTGTTCCGGGATAGATTTCTGGTACACAATCATATGAGTCAAATAATTCAAAGTTCTGAGTGCCAGAGTGGAGGAGGAATAAACTTTGTATCCAAACTGGTCTATTTGTCTCAACTCCTTGTCCAGAGAAGTGCTCATGTGTTTAGGTTAGCCATATGGTCGTGGACTGCATTAATGACCACCGAGTCCGCTTTGAGATGGGAGCTAAGGCAGTCTTTGCCTTCTGGGGCTCTATACAGTCTGTCAGCCTTCTTGGTGACTGTAGCAACCAACAAAGCCTGCTGCCAGACCATGATGGCCAGGTCCTCATGTGGTCTGATCCACGGAGGAATGAGCAATGGGGACAGCTTGGGCATATCCAGGTGTTCCGCCAACATCTTGCGTTGGGGGGCCTGATCCTCAGTGTTCCACCCATTTACCTCCTGAATCTTCTGGAGGATCTCTGTAAATGAGGGGTCCTCCAGAGGGGACTTGGGAGAGCCTTTGAGTTTTGGATTCTCTGAAGGGGGGTCTCAAAGCCCAAAGCAGAGGAGTTGGCAGAGTATGAGTCCAAGTCCGATGATGGGCTTCTATCAAGAGACAGAGCTTGTGGGAGTGGAATCTCCTGCAAGGAGACCACGAGGCCCCTGACATTACCAGCTACCATGGTAGGACACAAGGTCTGTCCTGAAGTAGAGGGGCGAGACACCACTGGAGAAAGGGATCTCAGTGTAGGGTCCATGCGGGGTGGCCTGGAAGCAGTCAGTCTAGCTCCAAAACCAACTGTGTCTTGGTTTCAGTCCACCAAGACTGCAGTGCCTCCCTGAAGTCCACCTGAGGCTGAGGTGGTGGAGGGGGCTGGTAGATAGGTGGGTAAGCCTTGGAAAGGAAAACCTGGTGTTATATAGCCCGACATCGGGTAATGATAGCCTGGCACACCTTAGGGTGACTAGCCCGGCATTGGATACCGCAGCGTGAGGTATCCTGAGGTTTGATACCCAGGCGGCAGATACCCTGGTGAAGGGTATTGAGGCACAGGGTAACCTGGCATTGGAAGGATTGACGAAGGGCCCAACAATGGAGCCAAAAGACCTGCTGGTGGCTCTGATGGCAGGTAACCCGGTGTAAGGCCTGAAAGAGAAGCCAAGGATCCTACTGGGGGCCCTGATGGTGGGTGGCCAGGCATAGGCCCTGAAGAAGGGTCTGAGGGACCTGACAGAGGCGCTGATGGAGGGTAAGAAGGGCCTGATAGGTCTGGCACTGGACCATCTGGAGGAGGTTCCAGCATCAGCCCCAAAGGGACTGAGGGTCCCACTGGAGTCTGGGGCGGGGAAGCTGGCCCAGATGGAAGAGCCTGTGGTGCAGGAAACACTGGCTCTTGAGGGAGATCCAGCATCAGGCGTTACAGCTCCGGCACCAGGGTTGTGTAGGGCAGACGCCCCCTTTGACTCCGGCTCAAAATGTACAGGTAAGCCAGGAGTCACTACCAGGGGAGGTGGCGAAGGAGGATCCTGAAAGGGAGAACCCTCTTGGGAGGGTTGCGGCAGAAGCAGCAGCATGCACAGATTTGGAGGATCAATGTTACACCTGTTATTGGGGCCCAACGGAAGTGCAGTGGCTGGGCAGACGCCAGAGGAGCTGACATGCAACTTATCAGCCTGAGCTGGCGTTCATCAGAGGAGCTGGCGACCAACTTATCAGCTGCAGGCTTAAGCCCTGGAGTTTTGAGGGCCCTAAGGGTGGCAGAGCTCTCCAAAAGATCGGAGGCGACCAGCTCAGGCAAGGGGGCTAAAGGCTGCTCCATGCAGGAGGGAGCAGGCTTGGCTGGAGGAGTGGTACCCACATTAACGAGAGACTGGTCACTGCCCACAGCCCCCAAAGGAGGTCGTGGGTGGGAATGAGACTGATCGCAGTCCCGGTGCTTCTCGTTGTCCTTTTTCTTTTCTTTTCTTTTCTTCATATGGGAGTCTGAAGAAACCCCTGGGGAGGAGGATGATTCCCGCAACTTCTGCTGCTCCTTCTCTGTGGAAGCCATCTTCAGTTTGAGAATGCGGGCTTCCAGGGCCTGTTGGCGGCATTTTGGTGCGGCCTATGTGAAACTCTGGCAGGCCTCACAGTTCTCTGTCTTGTGCTCTGGTCCCAGGCAGAAGAGACAGAGGGAATGGCTGTCCTTGTAAGGGAGCTGGGTGCAGCAGGAATTGCACTTGTTTTAATGCAACTTGGAAGGCGTCCGAGAAGACATGTACGAAAAAGGTTAAGACTTTTAATGTTTTACAGAAAAGAAATAAAGTGATCAAATACACATCCGAAGATGGCGTTGACTGAAGCAGCATTATACTGCCAAGGTCAACGTCATGTAGATCAACGTTAACAAGAAACTGGAGGTGGGCATGGTGACTGCCCACTATATAGTGTCATGCTGACATCCATCACATGACATCGGGTGTGCAGTCCCCTGCCAGGCACTACTAGCTAAAGATTTCTATGTGGTCCTAGTGCCTGACGACTCTAGTCCTAATGGTTATTACCTACTGCAAGAGTCCTCTCAAAGTAAGATCTGACAAATGCCAAGGACTAATGCATTATTAAAAGGAGAACATGACTAAAAACAGAGGGGCAGAACTAGAGAACTAAAGACTACGATAACTTATTTACAATCTTGCAACAGCAATGGCAGGAAATGCTTAAAACAGTTAATACTACCTATGCCCTTGCCTTCATGGGGTGTTAATCCAGGCATTTGTACCAGCCTCTATGTGACCCTATCTTTATGGAATCGAGTCATAGATTCAAAAAATACGTGCGGGGGTGGATTCTCAGACACTTGCGTCTGTTTTTCAGACGTGAGTGCCAAAATACATCCCAGGAGTTAAGACCACAAAAAATAGGTCTAACTCCAGGAACAGAATTCTGCACTTGCTTCTGGAAAACAGATGCCATTCCCACAGTTGTGGCAGAAATTTCCATAAGCTGTGGGAATCATCGCAAATGTATCCAGATGTTTGTGAACAGGACACAAATATCGATGCAACTGCAGCATCCACCTGGCTGAAAATCCTGCCCTGTCACTTTAAATATCACTCATGTTGCTTCACATTTGTATGCGCTTTTGTTAATTGGGTTGCTATAACATGGATGGTCTGTAGAGGCTGCTTATTCTTTGACAGAGCCCCCAAGGGAGTAAAACATCGGGGGCCAGATTCACCAAAGTTTTCCCCAGCACAAACCAGGTTTTGCGCTGCGTTGGTATTCACAGAAGACCGGTTTGCACCAGGGTAAAGTGTGAAGGGGGCCGCAGTGCAGATGAGGGGGAGGGGACGAGAATATCGGCTCTGCCCAATTCACAAAGCATCTGCTCCATACAAGGGCCTCTTGAGTGGTCCCCTTGCATAGAGCAAATACCGCTGACCGAGACCCGGTGGTATCCCGTGCAACCCTAGTGGCTGGTGGAGGTACTGTGGTGTCCCCTGTGACTGCTATCCCAAGAAATAAACAATCCATGGTGGCTAGTGGTCCCCCTTCACCAATCTCTGGCCCCCCCATGATAAATAAAACATCTCCCTGGTGGTATATTGGTCCCTCCCCTTTCCCGACTGCTATCCTATAGATAGAAACATAGAAATTGTCAGAAGATAAGAACTGCTAGGCCCATCCAGTCTGCCTGTAAGTCCTGTACTTGATTATGGCTTTTGATCCTCCACCGCTTAACTTCTATGGTTCTAGACCTATGGATCTATAAATAAAAACATCTCCCTGGTGGTATAGTGGTCCACCCCCATCCCCGATCACCGTCCCGTAGATACAGAAACATTTGTCCTTGGTGGCATAGTGTTCCCTCCCCTTCCCTGATCGCTGTCCCATTGATTTATAAAAATATTTTTCTGGTAGTATAGTGGTCTCCCCCCCTTTCCCTGATCGCCATCCCGTAAATATATAAAAATATATCCCTGGTGGTATAGTGATCCCCCCTTCCCTGATCATCATCCCGTAGATAGATAAAAATATGTCCCTGATAGTATAGTGGTCTTTCCCCACCTGATTCCTCTCCCCACATGTAAATCACTATTACCTGGTGTCCAGAAGCCCCCCTCTTGCCGATCCGATATCAAAAGGAAAAGATATCCCTGGTGTCCAGTGGTCCCTCCCCACCCGAAGCCCTGCTCGACATCATAATACAATGCCCTGGTGGCTAGCAGTCTCTCCCCCACCTAATCACCTGCCCAGTATATGTACATGTTATCCCTGGTGTCCAGTGGTCCCTCCCCTCACCGACCCACCCAATATAGGTACTTGTCCCTGGTGTCCAGTGGTCCCTTCCCTTCCCTACCCACCCACCTGGTATAGGTACATGTTGTCCCTGGTGTCCAGTGTAACTCCCATCCTGATCCTCTGTATAGGCAAAATGACCATATCCCTGGTGGTCTTGTGAACCTTCCCCTCCCTATCCCCAAACCCCAGTCAGTTAAAGAACATCACTTCCCTGGTCTAGTGCACCCCCCCTCCCATTTCAGACAGGTAGTGTCCCAGCCCCCTGATCCCCCCATCCTGAACCCAAGCTAGCAACCAACACAGCTCTCCTCTCCTCTCTCCATCATGGCTGACTGCTGACTCAGCTCTCAATGAGCACATACTGTATACAGTGCACACTCACTAAATGACAACTCACCTGGAGCTGTCAATCAGTGTGAATGAGTATGCACTCACTGAGAGCTCAGTTGGCAAATGCATCCAGATGTCTGTGAACAGGACACCTAGCATCTTGCATGCCCAATGGGATTATTTGCATGATTTCCTTTGTGAATAGGAAATAGCACCCTTGCACTATTCCTTGCCGGGGCCATGCTCCTGCCTGCATGTCAGGGTGTCACAGGTTGCCACTGCCTCAGACTACCCCTATTCACAGTTGGATAATGTGGAGTGCTATCAGACTGTGAATAGCACTTTTGGATGCCTGGGCAACCGCAAAGCACAACACAAAATTCTGCGTTGCCTTTGCAATTTTTGCTGAATCTGACCCCAGGTCACTTGTTAACTTACTGCTGCTGCCTCAACTTCAATGTGGGAGTTTGCATTTGCACATTGAAATATGAAAGAGGAAAATAAAATAGTAAGCACCAGAACTCTGTGGTTTGGATATTTCTTCACTGCCATATCTGCAATGAGTGGTGAAATGTCTCTCCATAAAATTATGCAGACAATATTCATCATTGTTAGTGTTTTCTAAGACTAAAATTTGACATTTTGGTCTCATTAATATGCAAACATTTATCATCACATACTTGCAACAAATTATTAATTTTCCATGGTAGATGACAGTAAGGATGTTGATGTAAGAACCATATCATCTGCCAAGCTAACAATGAAGTTGTTCTATTCAAGATTTTTGGAGAATGATGGCTTGAATCATAAAGTTGTTTGAAAATGTTATTCACATAAAGGTTGAAGAGTAATGGCACAATAATGCATCCTTGATGGACCCCCTAAGTTACACAGAAACTTTAGCCTCCCATCAAAATTTATTTCCAACCTGCAGTGCAGGTGTTCTGCTAACCACTAACACTATCTGCTGTAACAGATGTGGCACCCACCGTACCTTGACTATACCCAATTGTTATTTCCACTGGTGTCAGCTAACTACTTACTAACACTAACTGCTGGACCTGATGATGCATTCATTGTACTATGTATATCTCCAACCGTAAATTCCCTGTATCTGTACCTGTAACTCTTGATGTAATATTATTTCCACAGTATATGCTCATAATTGTAACTGTATTTGTCTAGTTGTTGTTACTGTATTCTTATGCCTCTGTATTTATGATGTGGAATCTTTGTAAAGGAGTCTATGACTCAAAGGTATGTTATCCAATATTTCTCAGTAAATAAATAAATGAATAGAAACAGAGACGTTGTCAGCAGATGGGGACCTTATGATCCATTAAGTCTGCCCTATTTTCCTACCTAGTTTTAAAAACGTATTAAATGTCCCATCACATTATACTGTACCTTAGACCAAGTATTTTTATGCAGTCTAATTATAATTTCCAATAAGAAGTTATCTAATCCAAGACTGAATAGAAAACCCATAAGGTTATCAAACTGATACTGTCAAAGGCAATTTTTAAGAAAATTAAAAAAGACTGCAGTCTAGTCGCTATTTTATTGCATTTGGTGAGCAAGACAGGATTAACATGGTGACATAGCAGCAATGCACTGACCACTTAAATCTAAATGCCTACCCTACCTCCTCTAGAGGAAAGTAATGCATCTTAACTTGTCTGTGATATCAGGGTGTAATTCTTCTTGGAAAGCACAATAAACTTTCCTAAAATGTTCTTCCCATTAAATAGGCTGTATAAAGACTTAGAAACATAGAAAGTGACGGCAGATGGGGACCAAAGATCCATCTAGTCTGCCCTGAGTGCTACACCCCTTTAGAATTTCTTGGAGACAATCCCCTTATGCCTATCCCAAGGAGAGTTGAACTGCCCTGCTGCTTTGGAGTCAATGACTTCTGCTGGTAGGCTATTCCATGGAGCCACCACCCTTTTTGTAAAGAAGAACTTACACGTTACCCCAGAACCTCCCTCCCCTTCATTTCATTTCATGACCCCTTGTCCTTGTGGAGTTATTGATCAGAAAGAGTTCCTGGATAGGTACTCTGTTTATGCCCTTGAGGAACTTGAATATCTCTATCATGTCACCCCTATCTGCTCTGCTCCAGTGAGTACATGTTGACTTCTAACGCATCAGTATATACTTTACATCCTTTCGCTACTGGAGTTCAAAATTCTTTTTTGTTCTTATGTACAACTGTGTTACGAAGTTTCACACAGAACTTTTTTTGATATTTATATTTTCACTCTAAGTTTTATTGCATCCCTTTCTTTTGTATGTAAATTATGTCTAATTTTAGACCATCTAACCTGTCTCACCATTAATGCTAATTCTTTCTTCTCATGTCTACATACAGATATCCTCTGTCTTGGACCTGTGTGTGTGTGTATATAACATAGAAACACAGAATCTGTCAGCAGATAAGGACCATACAAGCTCACCTAGTCTGCCTATTTCCCTACTTGGTTTGGCAATCCCTACTCTTATCTGGACTGCCTTTCCCCCACTGTGCTATACTGCAAGGCGCCTTTATGCTTATCCCATGCACTTTTGAATCCCTGTACTGTTTTCGCTTCCACCACCTCTGCTGGTAGGCTGTTCCACGGATCCACCATCCTCTCAGTGAAAAAATACTTCCTAGCATTCTCCCTAAGCCTCTCTACTTCCAGCTTCATGTTATATCCCCTTGTCCTTGTACACTTTCATTTCTGAAATATTTATTTATTTATTTGTATATTCGGAAACAACCTTTGAGTATACACTCTTTTACAAAGGTTCCACGTCAGGATGTAAAGCAGCAGAGACATAACACAAACTTGACAGTTACCACAAAACATAAGATTGCTATGTAATGCAGAAAATAAATAAATAATACATTTGAGTAACCTAGACAACTGAGATTAAACAGCAGGAGGAGATTCCCAATTAGCACCGTATGGCGTAGCTGTCCCGGGGGGCCTGTTAAGGTAGAGTATTGGAAAGGGTAGGAGAAAGAAAGGGGGGAGAGTGCGGATGAGGGCTAGATTAGAGAGATAGAGAGAAAGGGATTGGGAGAAGGAGAGTATTTAGAGGGGAGAGTGGGTGGAAAGCGGAAGTGTTGTGGGAGTATGGCGGGGAGGGAGTTGAAGGGAGCTAGAGAAGGGGAGGGACAAGGGATGGCAGGTGGGGGTCCAGGGTAGGTAAAAGAGGAGGAGGAACGCTCAGACAGATGAGAGGGGTATCCAGGTTGAGGCTATGGACTCAGGTAAGGGAGTCGCAGGTGTTTGAGTTCAGCAGGTACTGCTTCAGTTCTCTTTTAAAGGACTGAACATTTGTTGTATTAAGAGCTGCAGCAGGGATCTCATTTAGCCATATGAAATATGCTCCTCTCCTGTACCCTGTTTATCCCTCTCAGGTATTCCTATAAATCCAAGTGCACTCCTAATTTGCTGCTGCTAAAAGACTGGGCATATCTATAAATCAACTCTTCCTTCTCCCCTTTTCTACTCCCTACATCTGTCCCTTCCACATTCCTTTGACCCTGGCTCCAGCCCTAAATCCTCCATACTGGATCACTATATACTTTTTTACATTAGGTTCTATTTAAGCTTGGTGTATCTTCTGATATGTATATTTTTTTACTTACAAGAAAAAATTGTGTCCTGTCCAAAACTCGCTGTATCTTCTGTTTCAAACATATACTACTGTCAATGCTACCTGCTGATACAATAAAAAGAATAATACAGTATATACAAAAGTATCTTATTTTATTTATATTTTTTTATTATTTTTGTGTTGCATCCCTTGTATACTGGTCCTTGTTGACACACCCAGGTCCACTTTGAAAATGAGCTTGCTCAACGGTGATCGCCCGGTTAAATAAAGATTCTGACTGATTGATTGATTTGAAAGTCTCTATCATATCCCCTCTCTCCTCCAATGAATAGCTGTTTAGTTTCTTGAGTCTTTCCTCATAAGGTTTGCAGTGCAGTCCATGTATCATTTTTGTTGCTCTTCTCTGGACTGCTTCCATTCTATGTCCTTCCTGAGATGCGGTCTCCAGAATTGGACACAGTATTCCAGATGAGGCCTCACCAGTGATTTATACAGTGGCATCACCACTTCACTCCTCCTACTGGTTATACCCCTTTCTATGCACCCCAGCATTCTGTTTGTCTTCCCCACTGCTTTTTCGCATTGTTTGACTGACTTCAGGTTATCGGATATGATAACCCCCAGGTCTCTCTCCTGATTTGTGGTGGCTAGAACCTGCCCCCATCCTGTATTCCTCGCTTGGGTTTCTGTTTCCCAGGTGCATTATCTTGCACTTTTTAGCACTGAAACCCAACTGCCAAACCCTTGACCATTCCTCAAGTAGTCTTTGGTCATTTCTTATTTTATCTAGTCCCTCCTGTGTGTCGACTCTGTTACAGATCTTGATGTCATCTGCAAACAAGCATACTTTCCCCTCCCGTCCCTCTGTAATGTTACTTATGAAAACATTGAATAGAACTGGACTCAGCACTGATCTCTGTTGAACCCCGCTGGTCACCTCCCCCTCTTCTGATTTTATGCCATTTACTACCACCCTCTGGGTCCTGCCTTTTAGCCAGTTACCAACCCATTTTACCACTTTAGAGCCCACACCCAGATTCCCCAATTTGTTAAGCAACCTTCTGAGGGACAATGTCAAAGGCCTTACTGAAATCCAGGTAGGCCACATCCACCGCCCTTCCCTGATCACCACCCCGGTCACCCAGTCAAAGAAATCGATAAGATTAGTCTGACAGGACCTACCCTAAGTGAATCCATGCTGCCTTGGGTCTTCTGCACCGCCTGACTCCAGGAACTTCACTATCCTCTCCTTAAGCAGGGACTCCATCAGCTTCCCCACAACTGAGGTCAGGCTTACAGGTCTGTAATTGCCTGCCTCCTCTCTATTTTCAGTCTTGTGCAGGGGGACCACCTCTACCCTCCTCCAGTCCCCAGGTACCTTCCCTGTCTCTAGTGATTGGTTGAATAGGATTGTCAGCGGACCTGCTAAGACTTCCTGGAGTTCCTTCAACACTCTAGCATGAATCCCGTCTGGCCCCATTGCCTTGTCTTTCTTGACTTTTCCTAGTTCCTTCAAGACTCTATCCACTGTAAATTGGCTGGTGTCCACCTCTCCCCCCAGTACATCTTTCCTCATGAGTCTTGACCCCCCCCCTCTTCCTTGGTAAAAACTGAGCAAAAATATTTGTTCAGTACCTCAGATTTTTCAAGGTCATCCTCCGCCCACCCATCCTCGCCCTTCTTTAGTCTAATACCATTTCGGGTCTTCTTCCTCTCGCTAATATAATGGAGGAAGATCTTGGCCTCCTTCTTAATAGCCTGTGCTATTCCTTCCTCTGTTCTTGCCTTAGCCCCTCTGACAGCTTTCCCAGCTTCTCTCTGCTTCTCCAGATATTTTAGTCTGACTTCTTCTTTCTGTCTCTCTTTGTATTTCCTGAATGCCTTACTCTTTTCTCGCACTTTCACGGCTACTGATTTAGAGAACCACAGTGACCGCTTCTTTCTTTTGCTTTTGCTAAGCAATCTGACACATTGACTTGTCACTCCTGCTATGGATCTCTTGATCCTAAGCCACTGTTCTTCTACCCTTCCCCCTGTATCTTCTGCTGCCAGGGCAATTTTGAGCAGTTCCCCCATCTCTATGAAGTTGGCTTTCCGGAAATCTAGGATCTTAATCTTTGAATGGCTTTTTTCTGCCAATGTGTTGACTCTAAACCACACAGTTCTGTAGTCACTGGTACCAAAGGAACTGCACACCTCAGCATCCATGATTCTGTTCCCATCTGTCAGTACTAAGTCCAGTACACAGGGACTGTGTCTGAACTCTACAAACGCTACATAGATGACTGTGTGGGGGCCACCTCCTGCTCCAGAGGGACCCTCCAAGTCTTTCTTGACAAGTTTACCACAACCCATCCTTCCCTTCAATACACTGTTGAAGTATCCTCCTCTACACTGGATATCCAACTGTTAGTACAGAACACTGGCCTGGAGACATCCATTTATTACAAACCCTCTGACTCTCACAGTTTCCTCCTCCACAGCTCCTTCCATCCTAAACATGTCAACAATGGCCTGCCTTATTCACAATTTCTTAGACTTCACAGGTTATGCAGTGAAGAGGATGATTTTGCTGAGCAGATCCAAATAATGCATAGTTTATGTATCAACAGGGGATGCCCTAAAAGCACAGTGGACAAAGCACTGTCCTGGATTAGTAACATGCCCTGTAACCTTGACCTCCCCCACCACAGGAAGGATACTGTCACACAAGAACAATGGTGAATTCCACTAGTGCTTCCTTTCCATCACAGCACACCTTCTCTTCACAGGATCATCACCAGTAACTTTCCCATCTTGCAAACTGACCCTAACATTGGTGCTTCCTTTACAGTACCACCTATTGCCTCCTACAGCCGGCCACCTAACCTGTGGAATCTCCTGGTTAAAAGCAGCCTACCTATGAGGCCCAGTGGCACTGAGGGTTGAGGCGCTGGACGCCACACCTTGTGCCACGCCAGCGACCTGGGTTCGGGAACAAGCCCGGGCCATCGGAGGTCAGCAGGGAAGGGAAGGATTGAGCATCCTATGGACTGCTCTCCTTCCCCATGAAGGGGGGATTTCACCAACCAATGCGCTGGTGACCTCTGGCGGAGGCTGGAGGCACTACAGTGCACGGTCGCAATATGCAGGGGTTGGAGCTGCGGTAGACGTCCTTCAGTGGTGCACAGGAGTGTGCATCAGCTGAGCTGGACATCATTGCACATCCGAGCTCTGGGGTATACAAGCTAGAAATATGGAAAAACCCAGATCAGTGGGATGGGCGACGGCACCTTCACTTCATGCCCAGCGCCGGATCTGACTCTGCTGAGCCTCATATCTCCTCCATTCCAGCCCCACCACTTGCCAGAGTCTGTCTTTCAAGGAGCCTAGGTAGGAGTCGGGCTACCGTCCCCAGGCGTGTTAAACTGGGGGTGCTGGCAGCGGGGGGGGAGAGAGGGTTACAGACCATAGCGGTTCTCAGGCAGGTGGCCACAGTAGATGGATGCCTGAGAGAGTTCCCCTGATCCGTGACTGGAGGGGAAAAGAGTTTAAAAAAAAAAAAGCAGCCTACCTACTCCTAACAGTTTTTCCCTACCAGGTACCAAACCTTGCAACAGGACTCGCTGGTACACCTGCAAATTTGTTTCCAATGTGGCTGAAATTTGGGGGCCTACAGGTGTTTTTCACATTACCAAGGAGTTCTCATGCACCTCCACTAATGTGGTACATTGTATTCTTTGCAGGAAGTGTACAGCTATTTACCTCGGAAAGGCTGGTAGATGCCTTGCTGACCATTTCAGGGAACATTACAGAGTAGTCAGGAATGGTGACACTGCTAAACCCATTGTATCCCACTTATCTCCAGGGACCACAGTGTCAATGACCTTTCTGTTTGTGTCCTTCAGCAGGGCTTCTGTGATTCTGACCATAGAAAAAACATAGAAGCCAAGCTGATCATCCGCCTTGGCTCCCAGCAGCCCTCTGGTTTAAATGTTAAGACTTATTTTCCACTAACATCTTTGAGCCACCACTTATTTTCCCTAAAGTCGGTCTGTATCTGTACACATTTAATTTATTTTTCATTTTCACCATAAGTCTTCATCTCTGTCTCCTTCCCCCCACATTTGTCACCTCTCAGCCTTCTTATTAGGATCTGTTAATTAGTCCTCACCTGGGGACTTCTGTAGCTCTTTCTCTCCTATTTTGCTTTCTTTCCCATCATCACCTTTTTGTTTCACAGATTCTCTCTTAATCTTGTCATTTATAACTTCTTCTCCATGAGCATCTCCTTTTTTCTTTCCCCACATATATATATCCTTCATTTTATCTCCCCTCTACACAAATTGTTTTTTTTCTCTTTTAGATATTTTCTGAAGAAGACCTAAGGTCAAAACGTAGATTTTTAATTCTATTTTCTATTTTCAGCATGCATTTAATATAACCCTTTTGTTTTGCTTTTAGACCACATGCTGATGCAGCACCTTGTTTTTGTAAGTCCAGTACAGCCCCCTCCCTGGTGGGGTCAACCACCAGCTGCTTCAGGTGTACCCCATACATGGCAGACATGAGGTCCCTACTCCTTGATGTACTTGCAGTCTGGGTATTCCAATCTGCATCTGACATGCAAAGTCACCCATTAGTAGTACTTCCCCTTTGGCCGCCATATTATGGATGACTTCCGCTAAGACTAGCTCTGTGTCCTACCCCTGCACGGGAGGCCTGTAGACTACTCCAGCACAGATGGTTGTTTTGTTCCCCGACTCCAGAGTGACCCACAATGCCTCTGCTTCTTCCCTGGATCCCTGAGCCTCTGTAGCTTTAATCCCTTCTTTTACATACATAGCAACCCCTCCTCCCATTTTCCCGCACTATTATGTCTAAAAAGTATATACCCTGGTATGACTGCATCCCAGTCATGGTTCCCTGCGTACCATGTCTCCATAATAGCCACAATGTCCAGGTGTGTGTGTCTGCCATCAGTGCCGTTAGGTCTGGGATTTTGTTTCCCAGACTGCAGGCATTTGTGCACATGACCTTCCACTCTGTGTACCCCCTTAATGTTCCTTGTTTATTGGTCTTTGCCTTCCGCTGCATTAGTGATGCACCTTCTGTTCTCTACCCCATTGTAATCATGGTGGTTTTACAGTTAGATATTGTGCTAGTTATTAGGTCCTCACTGCTTTCAGTTATATTCTGTGGGGGGGGGGTGCTATGATAATCCCCTTGACTGCCAATGCCTCTCCCCCTTGGCAAGTTTAAATGATCACTAAGGATGCACTTAAACTTCTCAGAAGGGATACCTTTGCCTCCCCTGGATAGATACAGGCCACCTGGAGAATACAGTCCTTCATCCCTCCAGGTGAGGTTCCAGTCCCCAGTGAAGCCACATCCCACCTCTCCGCACCATTTCTTCAGCCATTTGTTGAATTCAGTGATGTGGTTGTCCCGACCTTCCCCCTTGCCATGAACTGGTAGCACCTCTGAGAAGGTGACAGAGTGTGCTACTTTCCCAAGACCCTTCCCCAGCTCCCTTAACTCTTCCTACATCTGCCCCCTCTCTAGCCAGGTCATTAGTCCCCAAGTGAATAACGAAGTCCAGCTCCCCCCTTCTTGCTACTGTCCTTGCAATCCTAAGGATTCACTTGCCCTCCCTCTGAACTGTGTCTTCAGGTAAACGTATTGCCTCTCTTTCACCATTGCTACCTGACCCCAGCTTAATCCCCCAGACAATGGAGTTGCCAACCAGGATTTGCTTCCTTCTCCTCCTACATGTTCTCGTTGCATCTGCCCTTGGGATTCCATCCTGGATGACCCCCTCAACCTCCATGGTGTTCACTTCCGGAGATGCTGCGCAATCTCTATGCTCTGCCAGGATGGCATACGAGTTGTGAAGTGCCACTGGCTGGGGAATATGCCTCCCACACCCTCCCCGAGCCCACCATAGTCCATCCTTCCCTTCTTCTTGGCAACCTGTGAGGGAGTGGTGGTGGACATGGTGGTCTATGTATGGGGGGGAAGGTCGCCTGTATCCTTGCCAACTCTGCTTGGAGTCCAGCTACCTCCTCCCGCAATACAGAGAGGTGCCTGCAGATAGGGCAGCACCACAATGTCCAGATGGTCTTTCTGAACACTGCTGCCCCACATCCACTACAAAGCACCACACCCATCATCTTCCGTCTGCTATCCTTGCCCTAAATGCCCCTTATTGCCCTGTACTCTCTGCTGCTCTTTTCTTCTATATCATGTCCAGTGCCCAGCTATATATATTTGTACTATCAATACTCTTTAGTGGTATAATGTATCAAGGACTGTAGATTTATGTCAGGGTGTGGTGTGTGCCTGTGTTGTATACTGTGTATGCAGTCAGCTGGTACCGTATGCTGTCACAGGTTAATGGTATAAAGGAAGTGAGGCGCTGGGGCAGGTTGGGTGGTGGGTAGGGCCCTCTGACCACTAGAGACAATCAGCCATACCAGCAAACCCCCCACAGAAACACTCAGCTGCACCTAATATATATATATGAGTAAGATAACAATTACTTCCAGTGTTCGATGGTAGACTGAGAAGAGTCAGCTTTCATTGTTTCCCCTCTGTAACTACTTAATTCTGAATAAGCTAACATTTGTTTCATGCTTTGAATATTTTCTATTGACCATGTCATTCTTTATGAATTTGTAATTTCAGTTGTTCCCTTGTTCAATTTAAAATCTCTGGTTCCCTAACAGTATAATATAATTTAACTCTTAATGGGAGATGTAGAGATTCCAAATGCTGAAGTACTTCCAAATCCATTATCTTATCCAATGCATTAATATTGGTAATAAATACATAGAAACATAGACTTTGACGGCAGATAAGGCCCGTCTGCCCATTTCCCTATTAGATAAGTCACAGATCCTAGTTAACCAACAGCCTACTTCTTTCTACCCCCCCACCAAAATTGCCTTATGTCTGTCCCATGCCTTCTTGAATTCCCCCACTGTTTTTGACCACATGACCTTCTCAATCAATGATGCTCCATTTGAAGACTGATATGTATAAGTGCCTTCCATATCTTCCTTAGTACTGTCATTAATCATATAAAGATCATGGGCTGGATTTTCAGCCCATCAGGGACTAAGTTCATCACATCAGCTGGCTGATGCGGACCAAATTATCTGTATCTGTGGAGTTTGCTATTTTCAGCCAAAGGCAAAGGCATAGACAGAGTGGAGGCTGTTCAGAGGAGGGCAACCAAAATGGTGCAAGGTCTGCACCAGAAGACATATGAGGAGAGACTAAAGCAGCTTAATATGTATACCCTTGAGGAGAGGGGGGACATGATAGAAACTTTCAAGTACCTCAAGGGAATTAACAAGGTACAAGAGGGTAGTATCTTTCAGAAGAAGAGATGTGCAAGAACAAGGGGGCATAATTTGAAGATAGAGGGGGGACGGCTCAGAGGTAATGTTAGAAAATATTTTTTCACAGAGAGTTGTGGATGCATGGAACAGCCTTCCTGAGGAGGTTGTGGAGTCAGGAACAGTCGGAGAATTCAAGAATGCATGGGACAGGCATAAGGCAATTCTAGTGGGGGGGCAGGAGGAAGTAAGCTGTTTAACTAGAATCTGCAGCTTATCCATCAGGTAGGGAAATGGGCAGAGTGGGTGGGCCAAGCAGTCCTTATCTGCCTTCAAATTCTGTTTCTATGTTTCAGCCCACAGAGCTGCAGATGTTACACCTGGTCCCACCAGGCATAACATTTCGGCACAGCAGCACCAAAAATATGAATGCAAGCTACTGTAAATTAGGGAGCCAGTCAAACTGGCTCCCACTTTGAAAACATGGTGCATGTGGGGAAAACTGCGGCTCTGCAAGTGAAGCCCCATTTGCGGCAGTTGTTCCCTGCACCTGCGCTGATTTGTGGGGGGTCTGAAAATCCAGCTCCATGGTTGTACATGAGCGTATTAAAAAGTTTCTCTGTCTTGTTTACTCTGTTATCTTGGGCTTTCCTCCTATCTCTTAAATTCCCTTTCACAATACTTATCCTATTCTCAGACTCTACATCCAATGAGAGGTTGTTCTATGTATCTTGCCTTAAAGATCATGTGCAACGGTTTTTACATATTTTTTTATAAAAGCTTTAAAAGCTGACATTCAAGTCCCTGTGTCATGATTAGTGTTTCCTGAAAATTTCATGCTGATGGATTTTGTGTTTTTTTTTAAATCAGCATTTATTAACTTGTTCTACAGTGGCTGAAAACAGTGGAGTTATTTCTGTCCTCTCAGTCAAACTTAGAGTGCGATGACATCATTTTGGAGTAGCTTACTGTTTCAGATTCCCAATCAGAGCAGTACTTTGTAGAGTTAATAGTTTGCTGAGCTCTCCAAGTTTCTTACAAATCCAGTCTCTGGTTTGTGTTTAGATAGATCAACTTAAAACATATCATCTTCTGATAAAGAGCTGATCATGTCAGTTTCAATGCTGAATTGAAATAGGGAAAATCTTTCTCTGTGAGAAATCAGCTTATCTGTATCACAGCTTTCAGTTATTTCTAATCAGAAATCTTATTTTTTTTTCTAACTATATAGCACAGGACTGTTTAATGATTATAAAACAAATCAAAATTTTGTTCATTCACAGAAACAGTTTGTCTTTGATGTAGCCTTCATAAATATGTTCATGTAAGAACATTTTTTTTTATGTCAGATTGATAAAAGAGTACATGTGCTTGAAATACTGTAGCAGAGTGTGACAGGCACCTGTCTGAACTCGGAAAAGTACAGTTATGTAAGAACTTACCGTAACAGTAGATCTTCGAGAGAGGGTCTTGCAGTACGTAATTACATATAGGACTGACGCCGGCAGGCGGCAGGACCCCAAGGAAAAATTTCTAGCTAGCAGTCCCTGGCGATGGACTGCCCCCATGTCAGGTGACCGACGTCAGGAGATGTCGGTATAAAGGGGCGGTCCCGGATGCTCGCCTTCCTGTTCTTTCCTGCCACAGGCCAAAAGAGGCCGGACGAGAGAGAAGCAGATATTTCCCTCAATGGAAAAGGAGCTGAAAAAGCCTAGGGGGATGGAGGGCGGGAAGGTATTACCTACTGCAAGAGCCTCTCTCGAAGATCTACTGTTACGGTAAGTTCTTATGTAACTGTACTATCTTACTTCAAGAGGGCTCTTGCAGTAGGTAATTACATATAGGACTGAATCCCAAGCAGTCTGGAACAAAGAGGCTCCGGGAGGAGGAAAACTACTCCAAAAGGTAGTTCTGGTTGTGCAAGTCTCAAGATAGAAGGCCTTGCAAAACAGCCAGCCCAAAGCCTGCTCTACAGCAAGAGGCAACATCCAAACTGTAGTGTTTCATAAAGGTATGGACGGAAGTCCAGGTGGCAGCAGCGCAGATGTCTGCCGCAGACACAGTCTTGAAACAAGCCACTGAGGCAGCTACTCCTCTTGTGGAGTGGCCTCTGACTTGACCCGGGAGGGTCTTGTTGTATTTGTCATAACAGAAAGTGATGCAGTGAGCTAACCACTTAGACAGGCATTGCTTGGAAACAGAATTGCCTTCCTTTTTGTGAGCAAAAGAGATGAACAATTGATCAGTCTTTCTGAGATCCTTCGTCCTATTGGTGTAGTATCTCAGAATCCGGTGAACATCCATAGAATGGAGTAAATATTCCCCTTGATTAGAGTACTGCGTAAAAAAGGCAGGTAACTCTATGGACTTGATTTAGAGTAGACTCTGCTACTACTTTAGGGAGAAACTTGGGATTCGTGCGAAGAGCAACTCGTTCCTTGTGAAAAATGAAGTACAGGATTTTACACATCAGGGCCTGGAGCTCAGAGATTCTCTGAGCAGAAGTAATGGCCACCAAGAAGAGAGCCTTCCATGAAAGGAACTTCAAATCCACAGAAGCTGCATGTTCAAAGGGAGGGGAGAGTAAGTTTCTCGAGAACAAAATTCAAGTCCCAAGAGGGAGCAGGAGTACGGATGAGGGGCCTCAGATGGAGGACCCCTCTGAGAAAGGTCTTAGAGACCTCCAGTTGAGCGAAAGCCTCGTCTGCAAAGGGAACATGACAGGCCGAAATGGCTGCCATGTGTACCTTCAGAGAGGAATGACTGAGACCCAGATCAAACAGATGACGTAGATACTCCAGCAGAAGCCCCACTGAACAGGAGAAAGGTTCCATGTTCTTGAAAGCGGCCCAAATAGTGAATCTTTTCCACTTCATGGCATAAGTACATCTGGTGGAGGGTTTTCTGGCCTCCACTAAAATCTCCGCCACTTTGGGAGACACTCCAAAATGGGATTGGGCTAAGTCTGCAGGAGCTACAGTATGCATGCAATTAAAGGGATTTGAGGCCTGGATGGACCAGGGTCCCCCTGATCCTGGGTCAACAAACCTCGAGACAGAGGAAGAGGAAGAAGAGGATCCTCTGAATATTGTTGTAGAAGAGAGAACCAGATTTGCCTGGGCCAGAAAAGAGCGATCAGAATAATTCGTGCTCCTTCTGAAGCTAGTTTCTGCAAGACTCATGGGATAAGTGGAATTGGGGGAAAGGCATAGACGAATCTGTCCTTCCAGTCTAGAAACAGAGCGTTGCTCCAAAAAGCACCTCGCTCTGGAACGAGTGAGCAGAAGACGGGAAGTTTTGCGTTTAGGGGGGATGCGAACAGGTCGACCTGTGGTATTCCCCAAAGTTGGAAGATATTGTCTAGGACCCCTTGGTCCAGTTCCCACTCATGAGTCAGAGCAGAAGAATGACTGAGCTTGTCTGCCAGGGTGTTGTCGACTCCCGGAAAGTGAATTGCCGTGAGGTGAAGGTCGTGTTGTGTTGCCCAATCCCAAACCCTCATTGCCTCCCTGCACAGAGGGTAGGACCGAGTCCCTCCCTGTTTGTTGATGTACCACACTGCGCTGTGTGGCCGGGAAGGATGTATTGGATGTATTGGTGAAGGGCTTGGAGAGTGTACAACACTGCCCGAAGCTCGAGCACACTGATGTGGAGCGCTTGTTCTAACTTGGACCAGGAGCCCTGGGTCCAATGAGGGTCTAGATGGGCTCCCCAACCTTCGCCTGAGGTGTCTGTGGTTAGAGTCTAGGGGGGAGGATGAAAGAAAGGAACTCCCCGAAACAGGTTCTCTCGAACCATCCACCATTGCAAGTCACGAATCATCGGCGAGGAGATCAGAACTGGGTGATCTAGGTCATCCACTAGCTGATCCCATTGAGATCGTAGAGTCCACTGAGCAATCCTCATGTGGAGTCGAGCACGAGGCACCGTCGGGATAGCCGCCGCCTTGAGCCTGAGATGGCGAAGGACCGACCTCACAGAGACCATCCTGTGGTTGGACAACAGACTTACTTGGGTCTGAAGGGCGGACGCCCTGTCTGGAGGCAGGAAGGCCTTGCCCACGGTCGTATCGAGAATTGCCCCAATAAACTGTAGCCTCTGGGATGGGGCCAGATGAGACTTGGAATGATTGATGGTAATACCCAGGCAGGCAAAAACCTGCTGGGTAAGGGAGCGGTAACGCAGGAGTTCCTCCCTGGACGAGGCCGCCAGGAGCCAGTTGTCCAAGTACGGGAAAACCTGCACTCCCCTGGTACGCAGGTGGGCCGCCACCATTGCCAGGCATTTGCTAAACACTCGGGGGGCCGAGGATAGACCAAACAGGAGTGCCTTGAACTGGTAGTGGTCCCCTGGAAGGCAAAATGAAGGTATTTGCGATGAGATGGGCGAATGGGAATGTGCAGATAAGCATTCTGCATATCCAGAGCACAAAGCCATTGACCCGGCCGGAGGAGGGCAGAAGGCTCTGCAAAGAGAGTATCCTGAACCTTTTGTATTCTACATAAAGATTCAGGGAACTGAGATCCAAAATTGGTCTGAGATCTCCTGTCTTCTTTGGGACCAGGAAGAAATGAAAATAGTAACCCGTCCCTCGCAGATGAAGGGGGATGGGCTGTATTGCTTGTTTCAGCAGAAGAGCTGAAATTTCCTCCTGGACCAAGAGAAGATGTTCCCATGAATATGATGACTTCAGAGGGGGGTGCTGGGGTGGTTTCTGAAGAAACTCTATGGAGTGTCCCTCTGCTGTGAGCTGAAGCACCCAAGAATCTGTGGTTATCCTCTCCCATCCTGAAAGGTGGAGGGAAAACCTCCCTCCTACTGGTTCCTCCGGGGAATCTGGAGGCAGTGGGAGAGGAAAGGAGTCAGGTGGTGTGGGGCAGCGCCACAGCTGAAGCACCCGCTGCTTTTTTGGGTGGGGGCTTGGCAGCTGTGGGGGCCCGGCGTTTTGTGGCCCACCTTCCCTGGGGTATCGTCTTTGGCAGATTCCATCTGCAAAAGGGACAGCGCTGCTGCTGATGGGGATGATACATGGAATCAACGGACTTCAGTGCTGTCCCCTTCTCCTGCAAATTGGTGATGGTGTCCTTGACATCACCCCTGAAAAGCACTGACCCCCAGAAAGGTACTTCCTGGATAGCAGATTGCACCTCCGAGACCAACCCTGACACACGGAGCCAAGCACGACGCCATTGGCCTACAGCGAAAGCTGAGCTCTGCCCAGCAGTGTCCACTACGTCGTATGTCACATGTAGCATGTGTCGACTGGCTGAACGAGCAGAGCAGACGCAATCAGCCAACTCCTGCTTGACTTGGGAGTCAGGCAAAGAGTCCAGTTTGGCTTCCGCCTGAGTCAGGATGGCCTTCTGGTAGTCCCCCATATGGCAGACATAATTCAGGGCCCTGATCCCCAGCATGGAGGAAGCGTAAATCTTCCTCCCATACTGGTCCAGAAGGCGTGATTCCTTATCACGTGGTGACGAGCTAAGATGTTTGGGGTTCGCCGACCAGCCGTGAGCAGCGGTAATCACAGCAGAGTCGGCATGAGAGTGAGAATCCAGAAAATCAACACCCTCTGGAGCCTGATATAGCCGGTTCAACTTCCTAGGAAGTGGGGCCAAGGCCAACGGTTGTTTCCATACTGTGGTAATGAGGTCAGCGTGAGGCTATATCCAGGGTGGCACCAAGGTGGGAGCTGTCACGGGCAGATCCAGATGTTCAGAGAGTTTCAGACGCTGAGGTTCTGGTTCCAGGGAGTGCCACTGATGAACCTCCTGGATTTTCCTAAGCAACTCCGTAAAAGAAGGATCCTCCAGAGGAGACTTCGGAGGAGTCCTTGGCCTGGGCTTCGACAGAGAGCGTGGCTCATCGTCTCTCTCGGAGCAACCGTCGGAAGAGTCTGACGAGTCCGAGGGTGAAGTGGAGGATGACTCCCTTTCCCGACCCGGGGGAGGAACGGACCCCTTGGGAAGTCCCCGGGGAAGCGTGTCCTGCCCTTCTCTGGATCCAGACAGAAGAACCCTGGAGTCCGGAGGTGGTGAGGGAGTGTGCTACCTTGGACATACGGGAACCTGGGATGGCACTGTCGCCGGAAGGCGGCTCTTGACCTCTTTGGTGAGCTGAGCCTTGGCCTCAGCCCACCAGGAGGCCAGAGTCTCCTGCAGGTCCACCGGCGGCCGCGAGGGTGGTGGAGAAGGAGGAGGAGGTGGGGGATAAGGATATGGACTGTAACAGTATGGAGCGTATCCAAAACCCGGCTGTGGGTAGCCTGGCGTTGGGAAGCCTGGCGTCGGGTACTGTGGCGCTGGATACTGCGGTCCCGGGTAAAACGGCGTCGACTAGGACGGAGGGTACCCGGGAGCTTGGGGGGGGCTGCGGAAGCAGACAGCCCAGCCGGTGGCCTCACGGGTGGGTCCACAGAGGAGAACCTGGAGGATGGAGGGCCCAATGGGAGCGGAATGTCTCCCAGAGTCGGTAAGGCCGACGTCAGGGCCTATGGCGGAGGCCCTGGCGTCGGAGGTACCGGCATCGGAGCCGGCGTCCGGGGAGCCAATGTCAGGTCCGGCACACCAGGTAGAGGAAGGACTGATGGAGGCAAAAGATCCCCAGCTTCGCCCGGGGACAGAAGGGAAAAGTCCCCGGAGTCGAATTGGGGAGACTCTGGTTCCCCAGACTGCATCGAAGGCTGTGGGGAACTGGGTACAATGGACGTGGGGGGGGTCCATCATCAGTTCCTTCGCCAGCTGGATGTCAGATGAGCCGACGTGAGGCTTAGGGGCGAGCTCTCGGCGGGCACTGGAGGAGCCAGCATCCGACTTATGAGAGACATCACTGGAGGCGGGCCGAGTAGAGTGATTGGCCTGCTCCAGTTGAGTGGAGGCCGCGCGTCGCCCCGGAGGGTCGGACATCTTACCGGCCCTCTCCGGGCGGACGTCAGAGAAGCCGACGCCCGACTTACTGAGTAAGCCCACAGTGGTGAGCCCGCGAGCATGGCCCGAACCAGGAGCCGGAGGCCTCCAGCTGCCCGAGGCACCCCGCAAGGCCGGCGCAAGCCAGGCAGGCGGGCCGACGTCCCCTCGGAAACCTCCAAGGTGGCCGTCGAGGAGCGATCCCCCGGAGGGGATGTTAAGTGCGTCCCAGCGACTCCAGAGGGAGACACGGTGGAGGAGCCCTTGTCCCAGTGCCTCTCCTTCTCCTTCTTCTTCCGATGGCCTTCGGGGGAAGTGGACGCCTGCCTCAGTTTTTTGAGCTCCTTCTCCATAGAACTCATTTTCTTGTTTAGAATATGGGCTTCCAGGGATTGCTGCCGCCTTTTCTGGGTAACCGCGTTGAAACTGAGGCAGTGCTGGTACTTCTCGACCGACTGATCAGAGCCTAGGCAGAACAGGCACAGGGAGTGTCCATCCTTGTACAGTAGTTGGGCGCCGCATGAATCGCACTTATTCTTGTACTCGGTGGGTGTAGGGGACGATATACACCGATGATAGTACTGACGTTAGTCGAAAAAAACTATTTTTCAGTAAAAAAACGACGAAGGTAGGGCTGACGAAGCGCGGACTTTACTGCAAGGTGCTGCATGAGCTAAAGGTGGAAAAGAACTGGAAGGCGGGCATCCAGGACCACCACTTTATACCGACATCTCCTGATGCCGGTCACCTGATGTGGGGGCGGTCCCTCGCCAGGGACTGCTAGCTAGAAATTTTTCCGTGGGGTCCTGCCGCCTGCTGGCGTCAGTCCTATATGTAATTACCTACTGCAAGAGCCTTCTCGAAGTAAGATTTTCAGTTCTTTGGTGGTTTTTGTGTGAAATTATATCATGTATGTGTACAACTAGAAACACTATGTAGCATCCCGATGCACCATGTCTCTGCCCAACAGTTGAGGCAGCTGCAGTCTACTGCCACCTGTCACTGCCCCACAAGACCCCTGCCTTCTGCTCCACATATGAGACTGCTGCATCCTGCTTCCCACTGTCTTCTCCCACACAGTCAGGGATTGTGCACCCTGCTGCTTCCATGCCCTGCCTAAAGAATCTGGGCTGCTGCACCCTGCCACCCCCTGCCCAAACAATTCAGGATGATGCACCCTGCTGCCCTTTCTCCCTCACCCTCACAGTTAGGGAAGCTGCACCTGTTGACCCCTGTTCCTGTCTCCACAGTCAGGACTGTTGTGCTGTGCTAAGCCCTAGTGTGCCAGGTCCCCTGTCTCCACAGCTGGGGCTGCTGTACCATGCTGCCCTAGCCACCAGCAGTGGGGCTTTTGCTACACCCTGCTACTCACTTCCATTGCCCCAAATGGGCAGGGCTGCTGCACCATCTGTTCCCCATCTCATAGTCAGGGCTGATGCCCCCCATGTTCTGCATCACAGTTGAGACTTCTGCATCATGCTGTCCTCTATCCCTTGTCACCAGAGACAGGGCTGCTGCACCCTGCTCCATTCTGCACATTTGGGGTTGCCATGGCCTGTTGTGCTCTAGTTCCCCATGCGGCTGCAGTTTGGGCTGCTGCACCATGCTGCCACTTGCCACAAGATGCAGGGCATTTGCTGTGCCCTGTTGCGTGCCTCCACAGTTGAGGCAGTTGCACCCTGCTGTCCCCTGCCACCAGAGTCAGATCCTTTGCTATACCCTGCTGCCGACATCCCTCGTCCCAGACAGGCATGGCTGCTGCACCCTGTCCCACAGTTTGGGCTGCTGTATCTTGATGCCACCCCTATCTCCTGCCTGAACATTCAGGGCTGCTACACCCTGTTGCCCTTTGTCCCCATGCTCACAGTCAGGGTCATGGCACCCTGTTGCCCCCTGTTCTGTCTCCATAGTCAGGGCTGCTGTGCTGTGCTACACCTTAGAGTCTCATGCTGCCTGCATCCACATTTGGGGCTGCTGAGCCTGCTACACATTTCCATTGCCCCAAATGGGCTGGGATGCTGCACAATATACTCCCTGTACCTCTGTCAATGCTGCTGTATCCTGATGCCCACCTGTGTCCTGCCCCACAGTCAAGGCTTCTGCACCATGCTGTCCTTTGTCCCCTGCCACCTGTTGTGTCCTTCTGCACCACACAGCCCCTTGCCTCCACAGGCAGGGGACAGGGTGCAGCAAATGCCCTTACTCTTGTGCTGCACCCTTTCCAAACAGTTGGGGTTGATGCACCCTGCTAACCTCTCTCTCCCACCCTCACTGTCAGGGACACTGCACATGTTGCCCCCTGTTCCTGTCTCAGCAGAGTGTAGCAAAGGATCAGACTCTGGTGGCAGAGGGACAGCAGGGTGCAACTGCCTCAACTGTGGAGGCACGCAACAGGGCACAGCAGGGCACAGGTGTAGAAGCCTTGACTGTGGGGCAGGACACATGGGGCATCAAGGTACAGCAGCCCTGACTGTGAGATGGGGTACATGTGGTGCAGCAGCCCTGCCCATGGAGGCAGGGAACATGGCACTTTAGGGCCTAGTGCAGCACAGCAACCTTGACTGTGAAGACAGGATCAGGGGGTAACAGGTGCAGCTTCCCTAACTGTGAGGGTGGGGGAGATAGGTCAGCAGGGTGCAGCAACCCCAATTGTTTGGGCAGGGAGCAGCAGCGTGCAGTAGTCCTGATTCTTTAGGCAGGGAATGGAGGCAGCAGGGTGCACAATCCATGACTGTGTGGGAGAAGACAGTGGGCAGCAGGGTGCAGCAGCCTCGAATGTGGAGCAGAAGGCAGGGGGCTTGTGGGGCAGGGGACTGGTGGCAGTAGACTGCAGCTGCCTCAACTGTGGGCAGAGACTCAGTGCATCAGAATGCCACATAGTGGTTCTAGTTGTACATGATGTATTTTCTTACAGAAACCACCAAAGAGCTTACATTTGTGAGTTCTGACAGTACATGTGCTTGAAATACTGTAGCAGAGTGTGACAAGCACCTGTTTGTCAATCTGACGTGAAAAAAAAATGTTCTTACATGATTGTATTTATGAAGGCAACATCAAAGACAAAGTGTTTCTGTGAATGAGCAGCATTTAGATTTATTTTATATTGATTGAATAGCCTTGTGTTATATACAGTAGTTAGAAAAAAAAATTGAGGTTTGATTAGAAAGAACAGAGCTGTGATACAGACAAGCTGATTTCTCACAGAAAAAGATTTACACTCCTTCAATTCAGCATTGAAACTGAAATGATCAGCTTTTTAAAGAAAGAGAATGATATGTTTTAAGCTGATCTTTCTAAACACAATCCAGAGACTGGGTTTGTAAGGAACCTGGAGAGCTCAGCAAACCATAAACTCTACAGAGTGCTGCTCTGATTGGGAATCTGAAACAGTAAGCTACTCCAAAATGATGTCATTGCACTCTAAGCTTGACTGAGAGGACAGAAATAACTTCATTGTTTTCAGCCATTGTAGAGCAAGTTAACAAATGCTGATTTAAAGAAGACCACAAAACCAAACAGCATGAAATTTTCATGAAACACTAATCATGACACAAGGACTTGAATTTCAGCTTTTAAATCTTTTATTAAAAATATGCAAAAACTATTGCACATGATCTTTAAGGCTTATTACGTAAAATTATATTCAGCCCCTCCTGAATCAAACAGATTTAGAACAATATATAAAAGGCATCAAGCCACCTAAGATCTCTACCCCGTTAAATCAGCAGTTGATAGGGCCAATATCTGGGGAGGAACTGAAAGCTGAGATTGCCCACTTGAAAGATAATAAATGCCCAGGAATGGATGGTTACTCAGAGGAAATATATAAACAATTTCAAACACAACTTTCTCCCATCCTACTCAAGGTTTTTAAAGAGACGATGACTCCTGATGGGCTTCCACTGGAGTCATGGTCACAAGCCATTATTTCTGTCATACCGAGGCCGGGAAAGGACCCTAAACTCTGCCCCTCCTACCGTCCTATTTCTATACTGAATACGGACTATAAGCTATTCATGAGCAATACTTTCTCGTCGGCTGCAGCTTAGTCTACCTCAGCTGATCCATTTCGATCAGGCAGGATTTATTCCTGGAAGACAGGCTCCGGACAATCTTCAGAGGACAGCCCATATAATAGACCATATTACTAAATCTCAGCAATCTGCAGTCCTTCTCAGCTTAGACGCCGAGAAGGCTTTTGATAAAGTCTCCTGGGTTTTCCTCTGAGCGGTCCTGACCAAGTATGGATTCCCAGAACAGTTCATTACCTTAATAATGAAAATATATAAACCACCTAAAGATTTTATTCAAGCAAAAGGCCATCGCGCTTCGGCTTTTACCTTGGAACGGGGTACCTGTCAGGGATGCCCACTCTCCCCATTATTATTTACCCTATATTTGGAACCTTTGGCCCAGGGAATTTGGGATAATCCAGACATAAAGGGAATTCAGTTAGGGGGTACACAACAGAAATTGGCCCTTTATGCAGACGATATCCTGCTTTACCTGACCTGTCCAGAGGAAACTATCCCAACATTATTTAAGTACCTTAAAGAATTTACAAAGTTCTCTGGCTACACATTAAATGCTACTAAAAGTGAAGTATTAAAATTCAACTTTTACCTCTCCACTGACCTCAAGAGCCTATGCCCCATGAGATGAGACTTATCTTCAGTGCAATATTTAGGGATTAAATTATCCACAAAAACAACAGAATTAATGCAACTTAACTATGTTCCATTGGTGAAACAGATAGCAGATGATATATAAAGATGATCTCTACTCCCCTTGTCATTGTATTCTAGAATTCAAGCAATTAAAATGAACATTCTGCCTCGTTTCCCATTTCTTTTTCAATGTGTCCCATGCTGGATATTACCTAGAAAGATAGGAAAATGGCAGAATTTGATTCTAAATCACATATGGCTCAATAAAAGACCAAGAATCAGAAAACAAACTTTATACTCTCCCAAAAAAAGAGGGAGGACTGGGGGTCCCCCTACTTATGGGATATTGGATAGCGGCTCAAGCTAGGATAATACTCCTCCTACAACACCCGACATATACAGCCAGGTGGAAAGACATTGACCTTAATACCCCTCTAAATCCATCTATACAAGCACAGAGTGCCACTCTGAATCCCAGAGAGTACTGGACTCCCACCCCCTATACAGGGATGGAAGCTGCTCTAATGGAATACAGAATGGGTATCTCAAAGGGAACAACTTGTATATTTAAGTGGAAATATCAATGGTGGACTTCAGATCTAGAAAGGTATCCGACAGCAGATGACCCCTGGTACAAAAGACAAGAACACTTAAAGTGCAGAGTTCCGTGGCACCTTCTCAAAGGGGACAGAGTTATATCATTCGAGGAAGCTCAAAATAAATTTGGGTGGACCCCAGGAGAACTGCTGCATTATTACCAGATCAGAGATTTTATTGGTGAGCAACTAAATACTTCACTAGTGAAGTCTAAGGGATTGCCTGGGCCGGAGGTTTTTGAGGCAGTATGGAACTCAGACAGAGGGGAAAAGGCAATATCAGTATTATATCAAAATTATCTTAGGGACCTTCAATATTCGACAGATTATCTGAGAAAGAAATGGGAACAAGATCTTGCTTTTAGAATAAATACAGTGGAATGGTCCAAAATGTGGCAAAACACATTGCGAACTTCCTCCTCACCCCAGTGGTGAGAATTCGCCTGGAAATTGAGAGTAAGATATTTTTGGGTTCCAGTCCAGGTAACAAAATGGTGAAAAACCATCTCTTGTCATTGTTGGAGAAACTGTAGGGAAACAATAGCCACACAAGCACACATATTTTTGAAATGTCCCATTCTTGAGGAGTTCTGGTGGGAGATAAGACAGAGGGTGCAGGCTCTCTTCTCTCTCTCTCTCTCACAACACCCGGGTCCTGAGCATTTACTTTTAGGTGTGTACCCACCAGAGGTCAGAGAAAGTGAGGCAGAATATCTCTGGGACATTGTAATAGTGGCAGCCTGCAAAGTAATCACTAGGAAATGGCTTTCACCTACTCCTCCAACCACAGAAGAGTGGATAAAGCTGATAGAGACAAACAGTATAAGATAATTAATTTCTCTCTTAGACAGGCTACACCCCAATACTTGAACAGGTGGACAAGGTGGGACATTACACTGGGTACTGAATAGAGTATGCCACACATTAGTCTTAATGTTGAGAGTAGTTACCCATCCATTAAGGAGGCCCCCAACCCCTTTTCCCTCATAATGAGTCTACTTCTTGGAAATAAAGATTCAAATAAATTGATAAGAGACAGAGTATCATAATGTATACAATTGTTATTGATATTAGTAGAAAGGAATGAAGCCCATGGTTGAAGGCATTTTACCCCCCTGCCAAAAAAGTTAGATACAGGAGACATAGTAGAAGGTATAAACTTGATTGTAGAAGTAATAACAGATTGAATCTGTAAAAACAGAAGAACAAATTAATCTCTGAATATGATAAGAATCATATTGAATCTGAAGTATAGAAATGTATTTTGTAGTAAATATAATAGCAGGACACTGCATAAAGTTGATTGTAAAATGTCCTTTTTCATTCTTTTTTTTGTTCCTGTTAATTTTTTCTTTTAAAAAAAGAAAAGAAATGGAAAAAAAAAGTTGTGACTTGCTGTAAAAGGAGTGGAATGTTATAAAAGTAAAAGAATCAATTGTTTGTTAATATGAATGAAATAAATAAAGTTTGAAGTATATAAAAAAATAACTGGACTTGGGGATAAGAGGCAGGTTTCCACAGTACTGGCATGTGCACTGTCGGGCGATATATTACCACCCCAGGTCATTTACAAGGGGAAGACAGCGGCCTGTAACCCCATTCATAAGTTTCCAGCTTCATGGCATATCACCCAGTCAATAAATCACTGGGCTAATGAGACAACGAGTCTTGAATTCATCGACAACATCGTAGTTCCATACTTTGCTTTAATTAAAATAAAACTGGGTCTGCCGTCTGAACAGAAAGCATTATTAATTTTGGACCTCTATCGAGCACATACCACAGAGACTGTTTTACACAAACTGGAGAATAGGATACAGAATACTGTAGTGTTACTGAGTATTGCACGATTTAAACGAATAAAGGTTAAATACAAGCTGAGTTTTGCACTTTTTACTGTACCCCCACCCCCAGGATTATTTATTGACACTAGCAGTAGGTAGCAGGTACCATTTCTAAGGTGAGACAGAGGTACTGATTAATGTAATAATCTCAGACTGTTTAAATTTGCTTAAAACTTGAAATAGCGAATATTGCTAATATAAACAGACCGCAATTACTGTCTACTCTACAGTACTTTCCAGTATACAAATAAAATTGATTGAGCACTTATGCGGCTTCAGTCCGAGACCTAAATCAGACTGGCTGACTGGGCCACACGCGGGAGACACCGGGGAACAGTTTCCTCAAAGGGATTACCAGCTGGTTGGGTCTCCTCATCAGGAAGAGGCAGGATCGGAGTCCTAGTAAGAGAGTTGTCAGCCTCGTCAGGTGACAACAGATTGACCTGGTTGAGAGAAATCTCCACCGCATTGTCAATCGAGACTTCGACCGACTGACCAGTTGTCAAAGCTGAGAAGCCGGCGGCCGAAGAAGCAGCCTCGATCGAAGTCAAGTACAGAGATCCCTGGGACCGAGATCACTCAATCCCAGTCTTCGCCGAGACAAAGAATCTCTTGCTTCCTTTTCCTTTTTATGGGACCGGGAAACATGTGTGCACGAAGGTCCCTCGCCCTTAGTGGGGGAGAGACTGGCACATCTCCTGAAAGGAGTTTGAGAAGGTGGAGCCCAGACTGAGTGGAACAAAAATCGGCTGAGAGAAGAGCTCTTCAGCCTGCACTGCCTCTTCCTCGAAGGCCTGCATTTGCTCTAACTGCTCAGAGGAGCTCACAGTTATGCAGACCGCTCACTGGGCCTCCTTCAATTTCACCGGATTCCATTTTTTGGGCCTGCCCAACTTAAGACGTGTGAGATGATCGTCGAGAATGTTAGGGTGAAACGCGAGACAAAATCTTGCAGGCCTGAGTGTCATGGCTGATACCCAAACAGTAAATGGACGCAGTATGCAGGTCTGTACGTGAGATTTTCTGGCCCCATGGGCACTGACAGAAACCAGGAGAAGATTTATCTTCCATGATCAAATAGCAAAAATCACAATAGCTAGCTCAAATGAGCTTAATCTTCAGAGAGTCCAAAGGAAATGAAGCCAGGGCCTACAGAACAAGGGAGCAGTGAGGAGGCAACCTGAATCTTCCAGCGGAAAGCACCATCTGGTGTCATGGGGCGGAGCTGAGGATTATACCACCATGGTGGGTGGGAGGAGCCAGCTTTAAGACCTTTCGGCAAGAATTAAAGGGGAAAAGGACATGCCAAGAAGTGCGGATGAACAATATCCATGTCCATAAAAACAAAAATTTTTTTTTTTTTTGTGGTCGGTTCAACGACTGACAAAAGAAAGTACAGTTACGTAAGAACTTACCGTAACAGTAGATCTTCGAGAACAGCTCTTGCAGCAGGTTACACCATTAGGACTGAAGCCGACAGGCGTCAGGACCCCACAGAAATTTTCTAGCTAGCAGTCTTCAGTGGGGGCCACCTCCGACGTCGGTCCCACCCCCAACGTCAGGTGTAGTACATAAGGAGGCAGTCCCCCCCATAATCCTCAGTTCTCCTGCCGGAGACTCCCGGCCTCTGGATGACATCAGAAGAGGAGACCAAGGATCCGCCACCAGATGGCAAAGACTAGTAAATAGGAATGACCCATTCCCAAAGATAAATGTTCGACTACGACCTACCTCCAAAAGGGGGATGGTGGGCGGGAAGGTACCTGCTGCAAGAGCTGTTCTCGAAGATCTACTGTTATGGTAAGTTGTTACGTAACTGTACTATCTTACTTCGAGATACAGCTCTTGCAACAGGTTACACCATTAGGACTAATTTCCAAGCAATAGTGGCAATCATGCACCACTGGGAGGAGGAAAGGCAGAGATCTCGGTAATACTCGAGCCTAGGACAGGAGTCCCTGAAGGACGGCTAGCCCGAACCCTGCTCTTCGTCTCGATGCAATGTCCAGACTGTAATGTCTGATAAAGGCATGCACAGAGGTCTAAGTAGCTGCAGCGCAAATAGCTGAGGTGGAGACGTTCCTTAACGCCGCAAAAGAAATAGCCACCCCTCTTGTGGAATGACCCTTGACCGCACCCGGTAAGGGTTTATTGTGCTTGTCATAACAGAAAGTGATGCACTGGATGAGCCACCTCGAGAGTGACTGTTTGGAGACAGGAGCTCCTTTCATCCTGTGAGCAAAGGAGATGAAAAGTCAGTCCGCCTTTTGAAACTGTTTGGTTCTGGTCAGATAGTATCTGAGGCACCGATGCACATCGAGGGTGTGCAGAAGGGCTTCTCCTCGATTAGTGTACCTTGGGAAATACACTGGTAAATCAATATCCTGGTTAAGGGTGAGGGCTGAAACCACCTTAGGCAAAAACTTTGGGTTTGTCCTTAGGGATACCCTGTCCTGATGGAAAATCAAATAAGGCTCTTTGCAAATAAGAGCATGCAATTCCGAGATCCTTCTCGCCAAAGTAACAGCAACTAAAAATAACATTTTCCAAGAGAGAAAACGTAGCTCGCAATCCGCGGCTGGTTCAAAAGGTGGCAGTGTAAGCTGCTCCAGGACCAAGGGTAAGTCCCAAGGAGGAATTGGATCCTTGATGGGTGGCCTAAGGTGGAGGACTCCCCTTAAAAAGGCATGAGTAGTGTCCAGCTGGGCCACCATCCGATGGCCTTCTGGGGCATGGTAAGCAGAAATTGCACAAAGGTGCACTTTAATCGAGGAGTAAGCCAGACCGGAATGGAAAACGGAAAGCAGGTAGTCCAGAACCAGCTTTTCGGTACAGTCTAACGGTGAAAAACCGCACGCTTGAGCCCACAAACAGAATCTATGCCATTTCATGGCGTACGTTACGTGGGTTGCCGGTTTTCTGGTGGCTGAGAGTACATTTGCCACTTCTTGCGAGACCCTGTATCGCATCATGGCTATGTCTCTAGGAGCCAAGCGTGCAGGTTCAATGAACGCAAGTCTGGGTGGACCAATGAACCCGCCTCCTGAGACAACAGATGGGAGCTGATTGGCAAAGGAACTGGTAGTTCCCGGGCTAGCTGGTGCAGAAGAGGGAACCAAATTTGTCTGGGCCAGAAAGACGCGATCAAAATGAGCATCGCTTGCTCCCTGCGAAGTTTTAAGAGAACTCTCTGGATCAACGGGAAAGGAGGGAAGGCATAGAGGAATCTGCCAGCCCAGGAGAGGGACAACGCATCTCACCACAAAACACCAGGCCCTGGATCTAGCAAACAAAAATTGGGCAGTTTTGCATTGGATGGGGATGCAAAAAGGTCTAACTCTGGAGTGCCCCATCTGTGAAACAGATCCTCTGTCACCTCCTGTAGAAGTTCCCACTCGTGGACTCTGGCCTGAGAGCAACTCAGACTGTCTGCGACAGTGTTGTCCACTCCCGGGACGAGTACTGCAATTAGGTTTGTGCCGTGTCGCAATATCCACTCCCACACTCTTATGACCTCCCTGCAAAGCGGGTAGGAGTGAGTGCCTCCTTGTTTGTTGAAGTAATACATCACCGCGGTATTGTCTGTTTGTAACAGGAGTGTACCCGGTGGGATCTCTGACTGGAAGGCTTGCAGAGTGTAAAGGACTGCCCTCATTTCCAAAATGTTGATGTGGAGATGAGACTCCTGGGCTGTCCAAAGGCCCTGAGACCGAACACTGTCCAGGTGTGCTCCCCACCTGAGCCCTGAGGTGTCTGTGGAGAGTGTCACAGTCGGAGACGGTGCTATGAAGGGAACCCCCGCGTAGAGGTTCCCCGGGACTAGCCACCATTGCCAATCCCGAATCACGGCATTCGTGATTCGAATTAGCTGCTGCAGATGGTCTTGCCTTTGGTCCCATTGCACCCTTAGCATCCACTGGGTTACCCGCATGTGGAGACGTGCCAGCGGGACTGTTGCAATGGCCACAGCCATGTGTCCGAGCAGGCAAAGGACCAATCTGGCTGGGACGGTCTTCTTCACCGACAGGTCCCTGATGAGGGATCTGATGTGTTCCGCTCTGTCCGAGGGAAGAGAAGCTTTCCCTCTGATGGTGTCCAGAACTGCTCCTATAAACTTCAGTTTCTGGGACAGCACCAGGAGTGACTTCTCGTAGTTGATGAGAATACCCAGTGATTGAAAAAGGGACTGGGTGCAGTGAATGGCCGTCATCAGTGCCTCCCTGGAGGGTGCCATGGGAAGCCAGTCGTCCAGGTATGGGAACACGTTTTGGCCTTGTCTCCTCAGAGACGCCGCTACGACTGCCATGCACTTCGTAAAAACACGAGGTGCTGATGACAGCCCGAAGGGAAGAGCTCGGAACTGATAATGGTGGCTCTGAAACTCGAAGCGCAGGAACCTCCGATGCGCTTGAGCAATGGGAATATGCAGGTAGGCGTTCTGCATGTCCAAAGATGCCAGAAAAGCATCTTGCTTCAGCATGGGAATTAGGCCCGGAAGGGTCACCATGCGGAAGCGTTTGTAAATGACCGACAGGTTGAGGTTGCTGAGGTCCAGTATTGAATGGAGGTCCCCTGTCTTCTTTGGAACCAGGAAGAAGTGAGAATAGTACCCTAGTCCTCTCTGGTTCTCTGGAACATGCTCTAAGGCATCTTTTTCCAGAAGTGCGAGCACCTCCTGCTGTATGAGCAGGGCATGCTGACCCGAATATCGGGAAAGCAGGGGAGGTCTTGTGGGTGGGCTGCCTACAAATTCTATATAGTGGCCTTTTTTGACCAATTGCAGAACCCACCTGTCAGTGGTGATCGACTGCCACCCTGGCAAGTGGCGTGCGATGCGACCCCTAACCTTCTGTTCCCGCTGATCCTGAGGGGGGGAGCGGGGGCCGGGAAGGAGTCATGCTGTGGCAGAGTTCGATCCGGCAGGCTGTGCCGACTTTGCAAATTGTTGGCCTCTGCCTGGGGATGACTTGGCCTGGGCTTTGCGGGTGAAAGTGCCCCTCTGCTGTTGGCCGGAACGTGGCTGTTGTCTTTGTAACCGGCCACGAAAGCGGCTCTGGTTCCTGCGAAAGGAACTGGGCTGAGACCTGTACATGGCCTGTACAGATCTGACTGCCTTCCCTGCATCCTGAAGTTTGGTGATCACCTTCTCGGAGGCTTCACCAAATAGGACCTCGCCGTTGTAAGGGACATCTAAGATGTTCCTCTGGATGTCTGGGGTAAAACCAGGAGACACGGAGCCAAGAGCGTCTCCGGAGACACACGCCTGAGGCTGCAGCTCTAGCTGAAGAGTCCGCAGAATCATATGCGGCTCTGAGCACCTGGGTCCCCACATCCGAACCCATGCGGAGGAGGTTCAAGAGCTCCTCCTTTTGGTCACCATCGGGCATCTTCTCAACCAGGTCCTGTCCCTGTTCCCACAGTGTGTTCTGGAATTGAACCATGTGGGTGAGGTAATTCAGTGACCTGATGGCGCAAGTCGCAGCCGCGTATGTGCGCCTAACCAGGACATCCAACTGCTTGGATTCCTGGTCCAGTGGCTGTGTGCTCAAATGCTGAGGTCTTTGCGACCGGTCATGCAAAGCAGTGATGACCAGGGAGTCAGCCAGAGGATGGTTCGCCAGATACTGGTCCTCCCTAGGGGCCTTGTATAGGCGGTCAGCCTTCTTCGGTACTGCTGGAGTGGAATGCGGACGTTTCCAGGCAGCCTTGGTGACGTCCGCAAAGGTATCCACCAAGGGCGGCACTACCACAGGCTTTGGGTCTTTCTGCCGAAGGTAGCGGGCAAGGCGTTGTCTCTCGGGGTCGAGCTCTTCAGCATCCCACCCCATATATCCTCCTGGATATGCCTCATGATCTCTGCGAAAGAGGGATCATCTGGAGGAGACCTAGGTAAGTTGTGTTGGTCCGGAGAGGGAATGCTGATGGGAGAAGGAGATCTGGAGCACCCTGAGGTGTCAGATCTAGAATCCTCCCCAGACGGGGTGTACTGGCATCGTCTGGGTCTCTTAGGACTGGGTGACCCTGAGGTGGATCTGGAGGGAGATCTTCTCCTGTCTGAGGATCTGCCCCGAGGAGGTGGTGTTTGCTCCTTGGGGGTTGGCGACCGTCCTACAGGCCCCTTGGGTGGAGGAGGGGGTGTAGATGGTGAAGGAGTAGGAGGAGGCGGAGTCAGAGTAGGAGGAGGACGTGTGGTGACCACATCTTTTTTGATGGTGTCCCACCAGAAGGTAAAGAGCTCCTTTACCTCTGCCAAGTTCATGCCCGACAATGGGCCCGGCACTGGCGGCCTGTCGCCAGAGTCTGGTGTCGGGTCCCCGGGGGTCTCCCACTCCGGGGAAGGTTCCCGTGGGAGCCCAGCATCTCCGGTGTTACCCGCCTGGTCCTCAGGCTGTGTGGTATCCTCCTCAGACGAGACCTTCCCACCGGCATCAGCCGGCGACGGTGGTGCAGTCCTCTTCTCTGGGGTAGCCAACGTCAGTCCCCTGGCCGATGCCCTCGGAGGTGAACACCTGGCCGGCGATGGGTGTTTCGGTGTCGTTGGCTCCTGGGAGCACCGGTGATGCTTGACCGACGTCGGATGGGCCAATGTCGGGTCCGACGTTCGTTTGAGGGACGGCAGGTCCTCGGTCTTGCGAGGAACCGGGTCCGACACACGTGGAGGCTGAGAAACTAACCTGGCATCGGAGTCCCGCTGGCGGGAAGATGATTTGTGGCACTCCCCGACTTCGACGAGGCCTTAGATGGAGTGGAAGATGCCGACGGCCTGGAAGTCTTCAAGGGCTGCAGAGAAGAGGAGCCGCAGGAAGATCTGACCTGAACCAGGGGAGGTTGCGATTGAGCCCTGGAGGGAGAGCGGTCCGATCGCGAGCTGGAGCTTCGGGAGTCTGAGGCCCTCATGGGGGACCTGGGCCTTTCCTTCTCCCGGTGTTTCTCCCGGTGCTTGTGGGTTTTACCCGACGACTCCCCCCCCCCCCAGAGGAAGGTTCCTTTTCCATGGTTTTCAGTTTCTCCTCTAAGAGAAACGCTTGAAGGGCCTTCTGGCGGCGGATCCTGGTGTGACTGTTGAAGCCCTGGCAGAAGGAGCAGGCCTTGGTGTTGTGTTCTGAGCCTAGGCAGCGCACGCAGGCTGAATGTGGATCCTTGAAGGGGATCTGTTTGCCGCAGGCACACTTCAATTGGTGACCCTCCAGATAAGTATTTGGAGAGGACATCAGTTGAATCCAGTAGTGAAGGAAGACGAAATCGTCGTATCTAAAGGTCGTCGCACGCTAGAAAAAGGACCGAGAGGCAGATACCATGACAAGTTGACTGCGGGAAAGAACTGAGGATTGTGGGGGGGACCACCTCCTTACGTACTATGCCTGACATCGGGGGCGGGACCGACGTCGGAGGTGGCCCCCGCTGAAGACTGCTATCTAGAAAATTTCCGTGGGGTCCTGATGCCTGTCGGCTTCAGTCCTAATGGTGTAACCTGCTGCAAGAGCTGTATCTCAAAGTAAGATCTGAGTGTTACCCCGGTTACTTTCTGAAGTTCACTAAATTCAATTAACCGGCCCAGAGAAATAGTTTTAAATAGAAATTTACAACAAAAAATGTTAAGAAAGGTTTGGTTTCCTCCCAGTTGAATGAACCGAAAAACTTATCGGAATAACACTAAATCTAGACAAATCTACCTGCAAACCCAAGGACAGTGCTTGAGAAATGAACAGAAATAAAAAGTACTTCGAAAAAATGAGAAAATAAAATATTCAAGAAAGAAGGAGGAGAGCTCTCCGAGGCATCTGTACTAGGAAAGCGGAGTAAAGAATCCGACGGTTACACAATGTATTCCAGGGACAGTGGTTTGAAAACCAGAGCTTGAGCCTAGCATTCCATCATCAGCATAGGTTCTATTAACCATTTTCGCTCCGGGGCAGTCTTATGGTGTGACACTACAGCATGTATCAAAATACAGTAAGATTTCCTGGGGTTTGAATTCGGCAACTTTGCGTTGATAGGGGATGCAAAGAGGTCCAGCTCCGGTTTGCCCCATCTGTCGAAGAGACCTTCTGCAACAGACTGTAGAAGGGCCCACTTGTGCGCTCTGGACCTTGTCCTGCTGAGTGAGTCTGCTAGGGTATTTTGAACCCCTGGGACGTGAACTGCAGAGATGTCCAGATAGTGAACTATGGCCCAGTTCTATACCCTCACTGCTTCTCAACAAAGGGGGGTACAAGTGGATGCCTCCCTGTTTGTTGTGGTAAAACACAACTGCCATGTTGTCTGTCTGATTGAGGAGGTGTCCCGGAAGGAGCACGATACTCAATGCCTGTAAGGCATAGAGAACGTCTCTCTCATCTCCAGGACTTTGCTGTGAAGGAGCTCCTTGTCCACAGACCAAGTGCCCTATGTCCTGTGGAATTCCATATGTGCACCCCAACCTGTGCTGGAAGCATCTGATGTCAGGATTTGAGCCAGCGACGTTCTCTGGAGGGGCAGCCCTTCTGCCAGAGAGGGGGATGTTGATTACCAGTGGAGCTTCCGATGGACTGACTCCGAAGGGAGAGGAGGTTGAGAAGGCACAGTGGTGCTGGGAAGGGGAGAGCCTCAGGACTCTGAGGAGTCAGGCAGCCAGTCCAGATCTGACTCTGTATCGGCCTCTTCTGAATAGGAGTGGATCCAGAGGACCTCCAGCAGGGCCACCCCCCTATGGATCTCCTACTCCCAGTGCCGCAAGTGGTACCACAAGATGACCCAGTACTGATTACCAGACTTGTACATGACTCCAGGGTATGAGGCAGCTCTGATAAGTGACGCCAAGGAAACCGCTGGGCCGGGCCAGGTCAGGCAGCTGCAGGTCGTGACACTGGGGGAGCCTTCACCTCCAAGAAGGTGATTGCCAAGATGGTGCTCCCAGCCTGTCCCCCCAGGGGCAGACCATGCCTCTGGCACCATAGAAGGGGCCCCCGCTGTGGCGAGGCTTGAAAAAGGGTAGAGGCCCCCTCCTTCATGACCCGTATAGAACCAGGAGGGAACCCGAAAGAAGGGTTGAGGGACCTGTGTCTGGCGTCCTGTGTATGAGGCTGCCCTCTGAAAGTCAGCGGCATGCAGCCAACCTTAAACGCGTGACTCTTGAGCACTCTGCGGTCCATGGAGAAGCAGGAGTCACATCGTCAGGTCAAACGATGATCAGGTCAGTCGTAACAGAGAATTGCTGGCTGCAGGGACACTAATGCATGGGGGGGGCCAGCCCACTTTGGAAGACTTATTCTTGTCCCTAGGATGAGACATGATCAGATGGAAAATTAACTAAAATCTCAGAAAAAGATCTTGGCACTGATAAAAAGGAAAGGTCTTACAGGCTTTGATGATCCGGAGTCGAACGGGCACAGAGAGATGGTAACAGAATGCAGAAATGAAAATTACATACCTACTGTAATTATTGATCTTTCTGTGTATCTTCACCATTCATCACTGTTTGGTAGTGAGCTTGGATCAGGACCCCGTGGGAATTTATTGTTTTTTACGCAAGAGGAGGGATTGATGCAAGAGGAGGGACTGATGTGATGGTGCCACCCTTGAGGCCGACTTACTACATGGCATTCGTGGGTTGGGCAGTAACTGTCATCAATGCCTCCTCATCCCCAGTTCTGCATGCTGGAGAGAGACAGAAAATAAGGAACGATGGAGGGTTGGCAAGGGAGCCCGAGGGACAGAAAAAGGAAAGGATATAAAACTAAAAGGAGGAATGTGCTGAAGAGAGGACAGGAAAGGAAGAAGCCTAAATGACTGGGGGAGTAGGCTTCCAATCTCTAAGTGAAAAAGAATGGGTGGGAAAGAAGGGGTAGAAGGATAGAGAAAGAAGGAAGGTGGAGGAGGAGGAGACACCACCCAAGAGGCATTGCCCTGGACTGCTCTGACGAAGGTAAGCCACAGGTCAGTAGACAGCCAGAGGAAAGCCAAGGCTTGGAGAGAATGGCATTCATTAAGAGGGCAAAAGCAGACCAGGGGACTAAGGGCGGGTCGGTATCTCCCACTCCTGCAAACATAATTGAGGCAGAAGAACTGCCTAAAAGTGCCCTGGAGAGACACCCCAGGGGATAGAAAATTATTGGGGGGGGGGGTACCTCCAGAGGAGGAACTGGAGGGGAAAAATCTGCACAATCTATATACTTGTATAATATCTGTCTGTATTTTGCTCATCTTCCCCCTTCTCCCAGGACGCATCTGGAATCGAGCAGTATCTCCACTCAGTATGCCTTCCTAGTAAAACTCTTAAATAAATAAATAATCAAATTCTCCAGGAGGAGGAGAAAATGACCAAAGTGGGCAATGAGGTTGCAGGACAACTGAGGGAATCACCAGAGCCCATTCTCATAACCAGACTCCCTCAAGAGGAACAAGAAGGAGCTGGAAAACCCCCAGGAGCTACCTGGGCTCTGGTGATTCCAACAGCAGAACCCTCCCTGTCTGCCCACCCAGAGGAAAAAACCCTAACCCCAAGAAGGGAGGGGGTAGGAGGTCCTGGAAAAGGACCAAGGTCCAAATGGGAGACGAACAGGGAGGAAGATAATCACCCAGAGATTGAGGTTAGAGGGGATAGTGGGCGGAATTCCTCTGCACCCGCAGAGGAGACTAAGGAGGGTGCAGACAACTGTCACAAGAGAGACCCTCAGGAAGGAGGCAGAGGGCACCACAGGGAAAGAAAGCAGCTCCTGGTGGGGGACTCAATTATTAGGGGGATAGAACTGGGGGGAGCAGGGAAAACTGAAGTAAGGTGCCTGCCTGGTGCCATGGCTTGAAGGGACAGGAAGCGCATCCTTAGGATCACGAGAACAGTTGCACGAGAGTCTGAGCTGGACATCATTGTCCACCTAGGGACAAATGACTTGGCTCATCATGAGATTAGAGCAGTGCAAAAGGACTTTGTAGAGTTGGGGAGGGCTTAAGACAAGTAGCACACACAGTATCCTTCTCAGAGGTGCTGCCTGTCAGTGGCATGAGTGAGGCGAGGTACTTTGCACCATGCAGTTTAACAAATGGTTGAAAAAATGGTGTGAGCACAGGGTTTGGCTTCATTGGGGACTGGGGTTCCACCTGGAGGGACACCAGCCTATACTGGCAGGATGGTCTGCATCTGTCGGGAAGGGAACAAGTCTTTTAGACAATCGGTTTAAATGCTTCATTGGCAAGCCTTTAAACTAGTCAGGGGGAGGCACTGATAAGCAGCAGGAAAATCCCAGCCTCCCCCTACAAAACAGGGTACTAAATGAGAAAAAGACCAAGGTAGAAAGGACAGTGGGGGTTGCCACTACAGAAGGTAAAGCCATCAAAAAATGGAGAGCAATGAGTACCAATGCCCGTAGTCTGGGTAACAAGCTTCCTGAATTAGTGGCCTTGATGGAGGAGGAAGATCTGGATATCGTGGCAGTCACAGAAACAGGGTTCTGAAAGAGCTCTTAAAACTGAAGGTGGACAAAGCAATGGGGCCTGATGGGATTCATCCCAGAATTCTAAAAGAACTAAGGGTAGAACTAGTGACACCACTGACTACCCTCTTTAACAAGTCATGGGAAGATGGGGTGGTACCTGAGGACTGGAGGAGGGCAGATGTGATTCCCCTTCACAAAAGTGGGAGCAAGGCAGAAGCAGGAAACTACAGACCTGTTAGTTTAACCTCAGTGGTAGGGAAAATGATGGAATCACTTCTGAAGGAAAGAATTGTTAGCGTATCTAGAGGCCAGAGGGCACAGGACCCAAGGCAGCATGGATTCACAGCGGGAAGGTCATGCCAGACAAATCTGATAGATTTCTTTGACTGGGTGACCAAAGTAGTTGATCAGGGAGGGCTGTGGACATGGCCTACCTAGACTTTAGCAAGGCATTTGACACAGTCCCACACAAAAGATTAATATACAAGTTAGCCAGCCTGGGAGTGGGTCCCAAGATGACAGCCTGGGTAAAGAATTGGCTGGAGAATAGGACACAGAGAGTAATAGTAAATGGAGTCCACTCTGAAAAAAGGGGGGTTAGCAGTGGGGTACCGCAGGGTTCAGTATTAGGACCGGTCCTCTTCAACGTCTTTATAAGCGACATTGCAGAGGGACTAGAAGGAAAAGTATGTCTCTTTGCAGATGACACTAAGATCTGCAACAGAGTTGATGCACAAGGTGGGGTGGAAAGGATGAGAAGGGACTTGGCAAGATTAGAGGAATGGTCAAATGTATGGCAGCTTAGATTCAATGCTAAGAAGTGCAAGGTAATGCACCTGGGAAACAAAAACCCAGGGGAAGAGTACACAATGGCTGGTGAGATACTAACAACAACAAAAATGGAAAGGGACCTGGGGGTAGTCATATCAGATGACCTAAAGGTGGGCAAGCAATGTGAGAGGGCAGCAAGGAGGGCTGGGGGGATACTGGGATGCATAGGGAGAGGCATCACCAGTAGAAAACAAGAAGTTATTATCCCTCTGTACAGACAGCTGGTGAGACCACATCTGGAGTACTGCATGCAGTTCTGGAGACCCAATCTCCGCAAAGACATAGACAGGATGGAAGCTGTCCAGAGGAGGGCAACTAAAATGGTGCAGGGTCTGCACCGGAAGACGTATGAAGAGAGACTTAAGGAGCTTAATATGTATAGCCTCGAGGAAAGGAGGGGGGGGACATGATAGAAACTTTCAAGTACCTCAAGGGAATCAACAAAGTCCAAGAGGGTAGCATCTTTCAAAAAAGGTGTGCAAGAACAAGGGGCATAATTTGAAGATAGAAGGAGGGCTCAGAGGTAATTTAAGGAAGTATTTTTTCACAGAGAGAGGATGTGGATGTATGGAACAGCCTTCCAGAGGAGGTTGTGGAGTCAAAAACAGTGGTGGAATTCAAGCATGCATGGACAGTCATAAGGAATTCTAGGGTGGGGTAGGGAAGAAGTAGGCTGCTGGTTAACTAGGATCTGCAGCTTATCCATCAGGTAGAGAAATGGGCAGACTGGGTGGGCCAAGCGGTCCTTATCTGCCGTCAAATTCTATGTTTCTATGTTTCTATGAATGGTGAAGATGCACAGAAAGATCAAGAATTACCATAGGTACATAATTTTCATATCTTATCTATGTCGGTCTTCACCATTCATCACTGTTGGGTGATTACTGAGCCTCCCGCAGGGCGCCCAGAACCTCCCTAAGGAACAGTGTCCCTTAGCCTCCAGTGGGGGAAAAACCAGAGGAGAGAACCCTCTCAGGTCTGGCTAGGCCTGAGACTGGTATGGGTGAGGCGAGGTTGTCCTAGCAAGAGAGGGAAGGCACCTGTGAAACTCTCACCTCACCCTATGGGAGAAGAGGTAGGTTCTCCGGAAGGTGGAGGCAGTCACCCTACGCCGGGCCAGGGGTGACAACCGGGAAAGATGAAGCCATGCCAACCGCCTAATGCAGATCGCTGTCCACACTATCCTGGAAGCCACCTCGTTGGCATCGTACAATGCCCTTGCTTGGTGTCTTGCAAGCTCCAGGCCTTGAGCAGAGAGGACAATGGCTTGTCTGGTTGCCTCTAAATCAGGTAGAGAGGCTAGGATCTGGCCTAGCAATGAACACAAGTGCCTGTTGTAAGCAGCATGGTGGGCCTGATGTGCTGACCCACAAAGCAGGAAATGTTCCGAGGAGAAAGTTCTCCTGCCCCAGAAATCAAACTCAGCTGAGTCGTATTCCAGTGGTCAGGCATGGCTCAGGCTTCTATGCCCAGAATGGATGTCCAGGAGTGTCACGCCCGAAGAAGGATGAGACAGTGTTCCTGGAGACCCCAGAAGGGTGTAGTACCGATGGCAAAGGTCCCTCGGGGCTGGAGCTCAGGAAAAGGGACATTTGCCAGACTGGGTGTGATGCCTCCTGGAAGGGAATAGGACAGGTGGGAACCAACAGGTTGGCCACACTGAACTCACCTAAGAAGGCATGCACTGACCGGCTGGGATTGCATTCACCAAGGGTAGATATGTGGAGTTTGTCGAGCAACCCCGAAATGAAAAGCCGTTAACTGGAGAGATCAGCTGCTGGGGAAAGATGGATGGAAGACTCCTTTCCCTCAGAGGAGGATGACGAGGGAGCTGACAAACTCAGAGAGTTAGGGTCAGGCTGCACTGGGGAGTGGTGGAATACCTATTCATCCATGGCTTGGTAGTAGGCAGGGTACAGTGCAGCCATGACCCTAAACTGTTCCTAGGTGAGGGGTCCTGTAGGACCAGAGAGACCTTGGAGAGAGGGAGGGAGCAGTTGGCAGAGGAAAGGGGACCAGGCACCTCCGAGGAGGGGCATGGCCTCTGCCTAGGCAGGGGGACTGGACAGGAGACCTCAAAGGAGGAGATACGGTGGTCCCGATAGAAAGGCTGCTCAACTGAGCTGGAATGGCCAGAGCTGAGCCAGACAGAAGAATTCCCCCCACAAGGTGACTGGAGCCGCATGAGCCCAAAAGGGCAGCCCCTGACCTCAAGAAAAAATGTCCCTCCCAGAGGGACCTCGGGGGAGAAGACTGGGCCAGCTCTACGGCTCCTCCCCAAACCTCTACAGGTTCCCAGGGGAGGCTGCTGCACTGAATCAAGTCCTCTCAACCCCTAGGACTCCGAGAGAGCCCTCTTCCTCACCATTATCCGAGGCAGCTGGCACCCCATAACCGACTCCTGGGAGACGGTCGGGGGTGAAGCACCCTCCCCTGCCTGGGATGCCCGAGCCCACCCAGAAGTCAGGCTGGCTAGAACTATCCTAGGAGGGGTACACTTCCTGAGGGGGCAGATGGGTCACCGATTCTGGGCTGCCCTGTAGTGCCCACCTGGGCACCCGAGGACTGGTCAGTACCAATGAGATCCATCCGCTCCTCAGGAGGTGACTGAGTGGGGGCCACAGCACTAGACGAGGAGAAATCGGAAGATTCAGGAGCCAGTCTGGGTCAGCCTCTGCGTCATCGTCCCCAGAGGAGGCTTGGACCCAAACGACCCCAATTTTCCTGGCCATGGCGCTGCCAGCCGCCATTGAATAGTCTTACCACCCATGGCGTTGTCCTCATCCTCGCACTGAGAACTGCGCTTGGAGTCAGAAACGGCGTCGGAGGCTGGCCCCCCACCACCGCCCCAATCCCCAGTACCGCAAGTGGCGCCGGTCTGGGCCCAGAGGCCCCAAAGTGCAATGCCGGGGAGCCTTCGCCTCTGAAGAGGCGATTGCCTGGATGGTGCCTCCCGCCAGGCCCCTGAGGGGACTGTGGAAGGGGCTCCCGCTGAGGCAAGGCTGGAAGAGGTGGAAACCCCCTCCTCTGCGGGCTGTATAGAACTAGGAAGAGATCCAGAGGAAGGGCCGAGAAACCTGCACTTGGAGACCTGCATACGCACCTGTCCCTCGAAAGTTGGTGGCATACGCCCGACTTTAAGCGCGCACAACTCCAAAACTCAGCAATCCATAGAGAAACAGGCGTCGCATCTCTCCATATTGTGGTCTGGTCCCAAGCAGGTGAGGCACCAGTCATGTTGGTCCAAGACGGAGTACTGTCGGTGACATAGACACCGACACATCAGAGGCTGACCAGCCCTGGAAAATTTCTTCTTCTTTTCCCCTGAGCCAGACATGACCGAACGGTACAACAAACAATAAACAGTACTTGGTGTCGACTGAAAATAAATAGGAAAGGTCTTACCAGTTCAACACCAAGATAATGAGGTCACAGAACTAGGGAGTAGGTTTATCTGACAGACTAGGCTACAGAAAAAGATGGTGCTCACTATGAGGTCTCGTTCTCTCGATGGCGGGAGAAGCAGAACTGGGGATAAGAATGCATTGACGACAGTTGCTGGCCAACCCATGAGCACCACATAGTACATCTACCTCAAGGGTGGCGCTGTCACGATGTCGACCCCTCCTCTTGCCAAAAGAAAAAAAGCTCCATGGGGTCCTGATCCTCCAGCTCATTACCCAACAAGTGATGAATGGTGAAGACTGACACAGATAAGATCTAAGGCTTTGGCATCTATGAAAACGGAACTAGGCCGCAATGTCGCAGCTGAACTCTTGCTTGCCCACGAGGTAGCTGTTCACTCGATGGTGGGAGAAACAGAACTGAGGTGAAGGAGTCTGCATAATTTACTGGCCATCCCTCGAGCACCACAATGTATCTGCTTTGAGGGTGGCGCCATTCCAGCACGCCCCCCCCAGTCCAAAGAAAAAACAAAAATTGCTCCCACAGGGTCCTGATCCTCTGACCATAACCCACCAGTGATGAATGGTGAAGACTGACACAGATACGATTAGGCTCTATAGCCCTCATGAGCAGGAGAGCCTGAAATTCTCCTCGGATGAGTTCTGTGAGGGCCAGGGAACAGCAGGAGGGAGGTGGGGGCCCATCCGGTGGCATCTGGATGAATTTGATTGAGTGCCCATTGTCAATCATTTGGAGGACCCACTAGTTGGAGGTGACCTTTCGTCAGCCCGTGGCATAGATGGAAAAGCACCCTCTGACCACCTCCCCCATTGAGGTTATGAGAGGGGGTGGGTCCGGCAAGGAGTCAGGCTGTAGAGGGGGGGGGGAGAGTGGCCTGGGCTGTTTTGGGAGCCCAAGACCCAGATCCAGCAGAGCCTCTTTATGGGCCCTTGCGGCCATAGCCGCCTCTCTGTTGCTGCTGTGGATGAAAACGAGATTGCTGTCCCTATTTTCTGCGAAAATGAGGCTTCCAAAAGGGCCTTTGTTTCAGCTTGTACATAGAATGTACAGACCCTTGCCTGAATCCTGCAGCTTAGTGATGATCCTCTCAGAATCCTCACCGAAGAGGATGGAACCATTTAATGGAGCATCCAAGATGTTAGTTTGGACATCTTGGGCAAAGCCTGAGACCTGGAGCCACAGATGGTGTCAGACACATACTCCTGTGGCTGTGGCCCATGCCGCCATATCCGCAGAGTCGTAAGCCGACCAGAGGACATACGTACCCATGTCCAAGCCTGTCTGCAGCAGCTTTTCTAACTTGGCCTTCCGTGGGCAGTCTGGGATCTCTTTGATGATGCCGATCCCTTGTTCGCAAAGGGCATTCTGAAATTGTACCATAGATGTTAAGAAATTAAGACACCATATGGTACATGTCACTGAGAAATAAAGCTTACGCCCCATAGCGTCCAGTTGCTTAGATTTTCTATCTGGAGGTTGTGTGCTGAGAAGTCTCGGCCTCTGGGATCCATCATGGGCAGTCGAGATGACTACAGAGTCTGCCAGAGGCTGCTCGCCCAGAAAGGGTTCCTCCTTCAGGCCCTGTAAAGGTGGTCCACCTTTTTTGGTACCGTGGAAGTGGTGTAAGGGTGTTTCCAAGCAGCCTCGGTGATGTCTGCAAACATATCCACCAAGGGCGGGCTGACCATGGGCTTCGGGTCTTTTTGGTGCAAGTACTAAAGTGCAGTCTCTCTGGGTCAAGGTCCTCAGTCTCCCAGCTGATGTTGGCCTCAATATGGTGCATGATCTCCATGAAGGAGGGAACATCCAGCAATGACTTGGGAGTGTCCTTTGGGTCCAACAGATGAGGGCACCAAGGAGGACAAGTCTGAGGAACAGTCAGAGTCCACGGAGGAGGAGGAGAACCTAGAGCAGTGGCATTTGTGTCTGTGGCACCCGGAGGAGTTCTGGCTCCTGGACCAGGACCTGGAGTGACGTTTGCAGCTAGCCTTGCCCTTGTCTGGGGGTTGGGCAGGTTCCATTGGGGGGGGCCTCTGTCCGAAGAAGTTTTGGTGGCAGGAGGATCATCCTGATGGTTTCCCCAACAATAAACAAACGGGTCCTTGACCTGGGATTTGTGGATCTTATGCTCTGTATCAGTTGTAGGGCCAGACGCCGGTCTAGAGCCATGATCCTGCGACAGGGTGGCGGCGTCAGGGCTGTAGTGTCAGGTCCGATGATGGTAGCCAATGCCTGGTTCAAGGCTGTCATCTGGAAGTCCTCAGAAGGACTGCGTCCCCAGCGTTCGTCAGCCGGTGGTGGTGGTGGGGGACCAGTGACATCGAGGACTGGACTGACGGTGCCGCTGAAGCAGTGATGTCGGTTGAATGCCGTTGGTGGGTGTCGCCACCTGATAACTAATACATCGCCAGATGCTTGTCTGACAGCGGCTTAGATGGCCAGGGTGGCTGTGAGGCAGATCTCCCAGAGGAGGAATGCCCGGAAGCCTTCTGTTTATCTTGGGAGTCAGCGTCAAACTAAGGCCAACCAGGAATGAATTGATGTTGGTTCAGAGGTGTGCCTGCCAAGGTCAGAGTGGCGGCCTAAAGACTGATCAGGCAGCCGGACTTTAAGAGGCTGTAGGGTGTGGCCTGAGGACCTGGGGCTGCGGTCGTGAGCTCCCGACGCCTGGTCCAGGGCGAGGGGTTTGACAACCTTTAGCCGGGAAGGAGAACAGGTAACCTGGGAGGCAGAATCAGAGCTGCCCCAGAAGGCAGAGGGGGAGACTTAGGATCTATTATTTGGAGGGAGAGCTCTCTTTTTCTCTCTCCTTCCTCTTCTCCTTGTGGTACTTTCCAGAAGGTTTCTGATGGGAAGAAGCCCCCTCAAAGAGGAAACTTTCTGCATGGCAGCTAAACGTTTCTCTGCGAGGAAATCCTGAAGAGCCTTCTGTCGGCAGATTCTCATCCTGCTGTTAAACTTTTGGCAGTGTGGACAGGCCTGGGTATCATGGTTGGTGTCCAGGCACAGCAGGCAGGCTGAGTGCCCATCCTTGGACTGGATTTGTTTTGCCATAGGCACACTTGGAAGGGTACCGTTTGATGGAGGATGTTGGAGAAGATGATATGCAGAACTATCAAGGCAGAAAAAGCAAACTTTCATTAAAAAACAAGAAATCTGGCTAATGAATTTTAGCAAAATGGTGGTCGGACTAGCTAGAGGTGATCCGTGGAACCGATGAACACGAGTCGATGGCAGGAAAAGAACTGAGGGATACCAGGGACCGCCCTCCCTTTATACCATGCGTGATGTCGGGGGCCATCCCCACCATAGACTGCTAGCTAAAAGTTTGCTGTGGGGTCCTGCCGCCTGCCAACTTCAGTTCTACTGGTGTTACTTGCTGCAAGAGCTGACTCTCAAAGTATGATCTCACAAAGCTGCTGATGCCTTCGACGTTTTGTGGCCTTATTGAACCATCTGCAGAGGATACAACCCTTATTGTCGTGTTCAGAACCAAGGCACCGAACACGGACGTCGTGGAGATCCTCTGTAGTGATTCTGTGACCCCAAGTACACTTTCGGAATAAGGGATCTGAAGATATCAGTAGATGAAGCTGTTTCAAATGAATGTTTGGTCGGTAGAACTCTTCGATGACTGGTAAGCAGAGCTCCAAAGGAGGACTTGCTGCATGCAGGTTGCGGTTGAAAAGAACTGAGGAGCAGCTGGCATCTCCCACTTTTATACATGCCATGCAGACACTACGTGGTAACGTTGGACATGGGGGGAGGTCCCAGGGTCGACTGCTGAGAAGTCATCCAGAGGAAATGACACCTGTGGCTGATATCCCATGTGTTATGATCTGCTGCAAGAGATTGTCTAGAAGAAAATCAATGCTGAGTGCGGAAGGGGGGGGAGATCACAAGCCAGGGCAAAGCAACAAAAGGAGTGAAAGGGGATTCAGTCTGGCCAAGGTGGATTTTACAGCAGCACCATAGACGGTCACCATAATACAATATGTAATGATCTCACGGTGGGCAGATAAAGGGATACCGCTTTTATTCCTGTAAAGGGCGCCAAGCTTCGGGTGGAGTTTTCTGTACATAGCGTCTGTCTATAAGCTGAGAAAAACCAAGGTGGTGGTCCGGCCAGACACCTAGGTATTTTCACTAAAAATACCACCAACAGCTTCATCTGGTTCAAGGTCAGTTGGCATTCATCTGTATTCCCCTCCCCCGGGTCGTGCCTGAAAATAGGCAGGATTTGTCTAGTGCACTTACCCGGTCAACAAAAACTAACTAAATAAATAAATAAATATTTAAATGAGGGAACACTGTCAATTTCAGCCTCATCAAGGGTGTGGAAGGAGGGGAGTGAAGGGAGTCTAGAAAGCCTCTGCTGTGTGCCCAAAACACATGGAGACAGTCATCTTTGCTTTAAAAGATAACTGATTAGCCCTGAACCATTTTTCAACAGAGTCAAAATCAAGTCTGGAAATTAATTCTGATTGGGAAGAGTCAGAGGAATACAGGACCGTATCATCTATTTATTTTATTTATTAGTTTTTGTTTACCGAGTAAATGCACTAGCCAAAAAATGACTATTTTCAGGCATGACCCGGGAGAGTACAAGGCAATACATACAGAAAAGCATTTCAGAAATCCATGATAGCAGTCAATATGGCTTGTTCTTAGCCAGGTAGACAAAGATGACAGTAAACAGTAAAGTGCCTGACAGTAAAACAATGTAGATTATTTTTTAGCCATGTAGACACAGATAACAGTAGATTGGCTAACAAAACATTAGCCAGTATTACATGCAACAATAGCAAGGATACTACAGTCAACTAAACATATCATGGAACGGGTCATAACAGGAAGGGAACAGGCACTAGTACAGTAATACATTATTATAAGTAGGCATTAACTATGGTATATAAAACACCATGTAGAATAACACAGTCAACTAAACATGTAGTAGAGCGCGTCATAGCAGGAAGGGATCGGGCCCCGCAAAAAAGTGCTTCGTGCATGTGTCATCACAAGAGGGTACAAATTTGCTTAGAGAAGTACCTAACAAATTTAAATTGATGAAGAGAATGGGGGGGAGTCAATAGCAATAAGATACTGTAGGTGAAATAGGGAGTTGATGGGTGTGGGAGTAGTAGGAGGGTTCCTAGAAGCTGGGTAGTGTAAGATGAGAGGAATGGGAGAGGAGAGAGATGTTTTGGGGGGGGTTACAAGAAGCAGGAGATTTAGATCATCCAGTGGCTGTGACACGGGGCAGGTGGACCACCCGTTAGGTCAGGTAGGGTCGAAACAGGTACAATATTCAGCTAGAGACAGGTAACGTCGTAGCCCACTTTTAAAGTGATAGTGGGATGTAGATTGTTTTAATTCCAGGGGCAGAGCATTCCACATCAGAGGTGCAGCATGTCCGAATGCCCCGGTCCCTTTGGAGGTGTGACACCTGGGTACCCTCAGTAGTGATTTGTCAACTGACCTCAGTCCTCAGTATGAGTTGATGGGACTTAATAGCTTTGTAAGGGAGGCCGGGGTTTGCAGCCTGATTATGGAGTCAGTTAGAGAGCCAAGATAGTATTGTCTGGATGCATTGGGGGAGAGCCAACCTAGGTCACTATAATGATGATGCATAACAACAGATATTGTTATAGGTGACATCCCATTTCAGTAGCGATGATTTATGGGCAGCCACAAGGATAGGAGCACAGTATGTCAGGGTCAGGAGCAGGATCCCCCTGGCAATGGTCAGCTTAGCAGAAGGAGTTAGCATGTAGCTAGTTTTGTAGGCAACACCTACTTTACTGTTTACTGTTTAGCAAGTTGATTGAATGTGGAGGCTTAGATCTAGAGATTGGTCAAGTATAACCCCAAGATACCTGAAGGATGTGACAGACTCTAGTTGGTTCCTCTCAAGGTCGTGGACCATCAAGGGTGAGGGACAAGTTCTTAGTTAAGGGGCAGAGCCCAGGAGCATGGTTTTTGTTTTGTTAGCATTTAGAACCAGTCTATGGTTGCACAGCTAGCTTTGAATGCTCCTGTAATCAGTGGTCAGAGACGAGTTGAGGTAGTCAATGTTAGTTGAGCTGGTGTAGATGACAAGGTCATTTGCATAGAGAAGAGAGGAGCAAGTTGAGATGTTGTCCAGAATATTGTTGATAAAGAGGGAGAATAGAAGTGGTCCCAAAATAGATCCCTGGGGACCTCCAACTTTGATTGTGGTGTTGTCAGATAATGCAGAGTTGAATTTCACTGCTTGGGTCCTATCAGATAAGTAGCTCCTGTTCCAATTCACAACTGGAGTAGAGAAGCCCATGTTTTGAAGAGTAGACAGGAGTAGGGAGTGATACACAAGATCAAAGGCCTTAGTGAGGTCAATGAAGACTGCCTCTGTTAGTCATCCAGCATCCATGTTTGAGAGAGTATCTGAGGTGAATTTTACCAGGGCCGTTAAAGTGCTATGATTTTTCCTGAATCCATGTTGCACGTCTGAGATAAGATTTGAGGTTGCAATGAAGTCCAGAGTTTGGGTGGCGACAAGCTTCTCCAGTATTTTGATCAAGACCGAGAGAATCGCTATCGGCCTGTAATTTGAGATATCTTTCTTATCCCCCTTTTTGAATATCAGAGTTACCCTAGCAATCTTCCAGAGGTCTGACACGACACCACTAGAAAGGGATAGCGTGTAGATTTTGGCCAGTGGAGAGGCAATGAGATGGCCAGCCAGCTTCATTAAGCGGGGTTCAAGTGAGTCGGACCCTGGATTAGTGTTATCAGAGATGGTTTTTAGTAGTTTGAGGACCTGTGGACTGGTAATAGCCTTGAAGTAGAAAGGCCAGGACAGAGGAGACCCATTGGATGATGAAGGGGGGTCCAGCGGTTTGCTAGAGTTTGGTGGCTGAGATAAGGTGGGTGCCGGTGGAAAGTAGGAGGTGCAGGGTGAGAGATCGGAGAACATCCTGTTGAAGGCATTCACTATTGTATAAGAGTCGTTACAGTGAGCTCCGTTGAGAAATCATCTCTGAAGGGGTCACAGATTGAGATGCACCAAGGAAAGTTTTTACATCGGCCCAGAATTTCCAAGGGTCATGGGCTGAGCTGGATAACAGGTTCTGGCAGTACTTACTTTTGGCTTGTCTTATGCGTTTTTTACAGGAATTTCGGTGTGTCTTATAAGTAATGAGATCAGTAAGCAAGCCAGTACACGTTTGTAGTGCTTACACAGTTTATCCCTGTGCCATAGCTCTGTAAGCAGGTCTTTGTGGAGCCACCTAGTTTGGTTTCCTCTGACCCTCCTTTTTACCTTAGGGGCATGCCTACTCTGAACGGTACTGAATTTGTCTAGGAAAACAAGTAAGGCATCCTCCACTTTTTGCGCATGGTTGACTTCAGACCAGTCTATTGTGGAAACATCGTGAAGGAAAGCATTTTCATCCATGCCTGCAAAGTTTGTAAAGGTGACAAAGTGGGGTGGAGGAGATGTTGGGGCACCCGAGGTCCATAAACAGAATATTGGAGAGTGGTCAGTTATTGCATCTACCAAGATACCCGCCTTGGTCACATGCTCAGGCGATTTGTAAGTGAGTCAATCTATAAGGCACCTGGTTTGATGGAGTCACGTCTCTCGTTATCGGCTATAAGCTGGTACAGGTTAAAGCTGTGCACTAAAGACATGAGGGCACTGTGAGAGGGTCCTAACCAGTTTAGGTTTACATCCCCAAGAATTAAGGCCTCATTTAGGTTGACAGACTGTGATGTTTGGTTTAGCAGGTCCTGAAGTCCAGCCACACCCCATGCATTATGCATGTGGATAGATGCAGAGGAGCAGGCTGAGGGAGGTCATTTAGAAATACAGAGAAAAGTAGAGGGCCAAGGACAGAGCCTTGCAGAACTCTAGTGCGAATGGGGGAGGGAGCCACCAATTCTCACAGATTGAGATCTCCCAATAAGATAGGAGCTAAACCCTTCGGTTGTAGAGTCGGATAAACCTGATGATTTTAGATTATCCAGGAGAAGAGAGTGGGAAATGGTGTCAAAAGCTTTTACTAGATCAATGAAAATAGCAGCAGTAAAAAGGCCTTGCTCCATACCAGTATGAACTGAGTCAGTGAGTCTGAGGAGAGAGGAAGTGGTTGAGTGATGTTTACCAAAGCCAGACTGGAAGGGATAAAGAAAGATGAGGATTCAAGGCAGGGAGAGAGCTGGAATAGAACTATATGATCTTGGAGTTTGGATAAGGTAGGGAGGAGGGACATAGGATGGAAATTGCCAGGAGAGGAGTAATCACCCCCTTACGGAAGGGGAATGACAGCTGCATGCTTCCAGTGGTACCGGGTTAATATATCGTTCTGTTTAGAGTGCAGTCAAGACCGTGCAACATACCGAGCATAGTGGAATATAGCTACAGGGTACAAAACACCGCAAGGACAAAATTGTGCAAGCACGGTTTTGTACCCTGTAGCTAAAGCTTGAGATGCAGTGATGCAGAGGATAAGACCTCTGCTGTGGGGAAGGGAGTCCACCGAGCAGCTGCTGTGGCACAAGGGATGAGCTGCTGGCAGTGGAGGAAAGCTCTGCATCTGTGGATTGTGTCTTGAATACCAGTCTCAGACTACTACTGATTTTCCTGTATTTTTTTTAAAACTTGTAAAGTCCCCCAATCCCAGTATTATGTACTGTGACAGGGTTGAATAAAGCCCTGTCCCATTTGTTATGCAGAAAGAATTTAAACACAAGGGTTTGTTCTATGCTCTCCTTTTTTGTCTCTTCTTGGTCTGGTTGCGCAACCAAATTTTCTTGTAAGACCTAGGTACTGATCACTCAGACAGTTTCGCAGTTCTCTGCCTCTCCTTGCTGTTCTGTCTCCCCCCATAGCTGCAGGTGTAAAAATATATATGAATCTTTTTGTGTAAAACTAAGTGGTACAAGGATTCCTTTGTTTAACACTGTAAATAGTTATACTGTTGAAATGATTGCAGAAAGCTATTTGGAACTCAAGGGGTTAAACCGAGATGTTGATGTGCACACTTTACAGAGCTGTCAACAAGAGGTCAGTTTTGGGTCATTATGTTCTTTTTGCTGCACCTGCAAGAACTTTGGAAACTGACAAGAACATTCTGTAAAAAAAACCCCACCAGTCTCCTTAACAAGCTCCCTGCAAAGATCCACTTATTATAAAAAGAGCAGCAATATTTTGCAAGAGAGAGAGACTGAGACTTGAAATTGAGAAGAAACACTCAGAAGGACTTTGTTTTCTCTATTTGCACTGCCTTTGTAAATAGTTATTCTAAAAAACAGGTTACTCATCTGTAAAGTACAGTTACGTAAGAACTTACGGAACAGTAGATCTTTGACAGAGGCTGTTGCAGTAGGTAATTACATACAGGACTGACCCGGCAGGCGTCAGGACCCCACGGAAACATTTCTAGCTAGCAGTCTCTGGCAGGGGACCGCCCCCATGTCAGGTGATCGACGTCATGCGATGTCAGTATAAAGGGGTGGTCCCCTATGCCTGCCTTCCAGTTCTTTCCCGCCAAAGGCCAAAAAAGGCAAGATGAGAGAGAAGTGGATATTTCCCTTCCTGGAAAAGGAGTTGAAATGCTAAGGGGGTTGGAGGCCGGGAAAGCATTACCTTCTGCAAGAGCCTCTCTTGAAGAGCTGCTGTTACGGTAAGTTTTTACGTAACTGTACTATCTTACTTAGAGAGGGCTCTTGCAGTAGATAATTACATATAGGACTGAATCCCAAGCAGTCTGGAAAAAAGAAAAGCACTCAGGAGAAGGAAAACTAACCAACCAATGGAACTTCCCATTGTATGGGTCTTAAGAAAGAAGATCTTGCAGAACAGCCAACTCGAAGTCTGCTCTACAGTGAGAGGCAATATCCAAACTGCAGTGTTTCGTAAGTGTATGGACAGAAGTCCAGGTTGCGGCTGTACAGATATCTGCCACTGACACATTCTTGAAACAAGCCACAGGGGCAGCTACTCCTTTGGTGGAGTGTCCTCTGACTTGACCCGGCAGAGTCTTGTGGTACTTGTCGTACCAGAAGGTGATACAAAGAGCTAACCACTTCAATAGGCATTGCTTGGAAACTGCATTGCCCTCTCTTTTGTGAGCAAAAGAGACAAAAAAATGATCAGATTTCCTGAGATCTTTAGTCCTAGTGGTATAGTATCTCAGTATCCTATGGACATCAAAAGTATACAAGAGGTACTCTCCTTGACTGGAGTGTTGCGTAAAGAAAGCGGGTAGCAAAATGGATTGATTCAGCGTAGATTCCGCTACCACCTTAGGGAGAAGCTTAGGGTTGGTGTGCAGAGCTACACGTTCCTTGTGAAAAATCAAATAAGGGATTTTGCACATCAGGGTCTGAAGCTTGGAAATTTGTCGAGCTGAAGTAATGGCCACCAAGAAGAGAGTCTTCCAAGAGAGGAACTTCAAGTCTGCTAAAGCTGCTGGTTTGAAAGGAGGCAGAGTAAGCTACTTGAGAACAAAGTTCAGATCCCAAGGAGGAGCAGGAATGTGGATGGGGGGGGTCTCAAATGGAGAACCCCTCCGAGGAAAGTCTTAAGAGACTTTCAACCGTGCGAAAGTCCTGTCTCCAAAAGGGACGTGGAAGGCTGAGATAGCCGCCATGTGAACCTACAAAGAGGAATGGCTGAGACCCAGGTCAAAGAGATGACACATGTAGTCCAGAACTCTCTCGACAGGGCAAGAGAAATGCTCAAAGTCCTTTGAAGAGGCCCAAATTGAAAACCGTTTCCATTTCATGGTGTAGGTGGACCTAGTGGAAGGCTTTCTGGTCTCCACCAGAATATCTGCAACGAGTGGGGAAACCCCGAACCGGGATTGAGCTATGTCTGCAGGAGCCACGCATGCAACTGAAGGGATCTGAGACCTGGATGAACCAGGGTCCCCTGATCCTGGGTCAGCAAACGCTGTGACAGAGGAAGAGAAGGTTCCTCTGAAAATTGATGCAGAAGAGAGAACCAAACTTGCCTGGGCCAGAATGGAGTGATGAGGATCATTCGGGCTCCTTCTGTACGGAGTTTGTGTAAGACCCTCGGAATTAAGGGAATTGGACGGAAAGCATAGACGAATCTGTCCCTCCAGTTGAGAGACAAAGCGTCCCGCCAGAAAATGCCTCACCCTGGAGCAAGCGAGCAGAAGGTGGGAAATTTTATGTTTTAGAGGAGATGCGAACAGGTCTACCTGAGGGGTTCCTCAGAGCAGGAAGATGTCGTCTACTACCTTTTGATCTAGTTCCCACTTGTGGACTTTGGCTGAAGACCGACTGAGATGGTCTGCCAGTGTATTTTCTACTCCCGGAACATGAACTGCCATCAGGTGAAGGTTGTGCTGAACAGCCCAACTCCAGACTTTCATTACTTCCCTGCACAGAGGGTAGGAATTAATTCCTCCTTGTTTGTTGATGTACCAGACTATGCACATATTGCCCATCTGGATTGTTAGATGACCGGGAAGAATGTAAAAGTGCAGAGCCTGGAGAGCATACAAGACAGCTTTGAGCTCGAGCACATTTATGTGAAGATTCTGCTCTAGTCTGGACCAGGAGCCCTGAGTCCTGTGAGACTCTAGATGGGCTCCCCAGCCCTCTCCTGAGGCATCTGTTGTCAATGTTTGGGAGGGGGGTTCGATATATAAGGGAACTCCCTGGCAAAGGTTCTCTTGCACCATCCATTGCAAGTCCCTGTCCATGGGATCGGAGACTAGAACTTCCTGGTCTAAGTCGTCTAGTGTCTGGTCCCATCGAGACTGGAGTGTCCATTGAGAGATCCTCATATGGAGCTGAATGTGAGGGACTGTTGGAATAGCAGCCGCCATAAACCTGAGGAGGTGAAGAACTGACCTGGCACCGACCCTTCTGTGACTGGACAACAGACTTGCTTGAGCCTGGAGGCTGTCCACCCTGTCCGGAGGTAGAAAGGCCTTGCCGATGGTCGTGTCCAGGATCGCCCCGATGAACTGGAGTCTTTGGCAAGGGACCAGATGGGACTTGACTTGGTTGATGGTGATACCCAGGCTGGTGAAAACCTGCAGAGTAAGGGAAAGAGAGTGTAGAAGTTCCTCCCTGGATGGGGCTGCCAGGAGCCAGTCGTCCAGGTATGGGAATACCTGCACTCCCTGGGTATGCAGGTGGGCTGTTACCACTGAAAGACATTTGGTAAACACTCGGGGTGCCGAGGAAAGACCAAATGGGAGGGCCTTGAATTGGTAGTGGTCCCCCTGAAATGAAAACTGAAGGAATTTGCAGTGGGAGGGGCGGATGGGGATGTGCAGGTAGGCATCCTGCATATCCAGAGCACACAGCCACTGTCCCTGCCAAAGAAGTGTCAGAAGGCTCTGCAGGGAGAGCATTCTGAAGCATTTGTACTCCACAAACATGTTCAGGGAGCCGAGGTCTAAAACAGGCCTCACATCTCCCATCTTCTTTGGAACTAGGAAGAAATGGGAATAGTAACCTGTCCCCCAAAGATGAGTGAGGACTGGCTCTATTGCCGCCTTTGAGAGGAGGGAAGAAATTTCTTCCAGGACCAGAGGAAGATGGTCCGGGGAGTAAGACGACTTGGGGGGTGGTTTTCTGGGTGGTTCTGAAGAAACTCAATTGAGTGTCCTGCTGCTATCAGTTGTAGCACCCAAGCATCTGATGTAATCCTCTCCCAACCTGGTAGATGGAAGGAGAACCTCCCTCCTACTTGTTCCTCTGGGGTGTCCAGAGAGTGTGGGAGAGGAAAGGAGTCAGGAGGTGTGGAGCAATGCAGCAGCCGAGGCTCCCGCAGCTTTTTGGGTGGGGGAGGCTCGACTGCTGAAGGGGCCTGACGTTTGTTGGCCCATTTACCCTGAGGTTTCACTTTAGGCAGAGAACATCTGCAAAAAGGGCAACGTTGTCCCTGAGTGGGTCTATACAGAGAGTCGATGGACCTGAGTACAGTACCCTTCTCCTGCAGGTCGGTGGTGATGTCCTTGACATCGCCGCCGAACAGCACTGAACCTCTGGAGGGCACATCCTGGATTGTGGATTGCACTTCAGGGACCAATCCTGACACCCGGAGCCAGGCATGACACTGAAGACCTACGGGGAAAGCCGAACTCCAACCAGCTGCATCCGCTGCATCGAAGGTGGCACAGAGCATGTGCTGACTGTCCAAATGAGCAGATCGGACAAGATCAGCCACTTCCTGTTTGGTCTGAGGCTCAGGAAGGGAGTTCAATTTGGATTCCACCTGAATCAGGATTGTCTTCTGGTAGTCCCCAATATGTGCAATGTAGTTCAGAGCCCTAATCCCCAGGGTGGAAGAAGCGTACACCTTCTTCCCATACTGATCCAGAAGCTGGGATTCCTTGTCAGGTGGAGATGAGCTGAGATGTTTTGGGTTGGCTGAACGGCCATGAGCGGTGCTAATCATGACCGAGTCGGCCTTGGGTGTGTATTCAAAGAATCCACACCCTCAGGAGCCTGGTATAGCTGATCTACCTTCCTCGGAAGGGGGGCTAACGTGGATGGTTGCTTCCAAATAGTGGAAACAAGGTCTGTGTGAGGCTCAATCCAAGATGGAGTCAATGTCAGAGCGGTCTCGGGAAGATCCAAGTGGGCAGCGAGCTTCTTACGCTGTGGATCTGGCTCCAGAGATTGCCACTGATGAACTTCCTGGATCTTTCTCAGCAACTCCAGAAAGGAAGGATCCTCTGGAGGAGACTTTGAAGGAGTTCTTGGCCTGGGATGATCTGCAGTACATGGCTCATCACCAGGATCGGAGTGTCCCCCTGAGCCTGAGTCAGAGGTCAGAGGTCTCTGAAGGAGAGGAGGAAGACTCCTCCCGATGCAGGGGAGGAACGGTCCCCTTGGGAAGCATGTCCTCCCCACACCTGGTGCCCGAGGGTTCACCTCTATCGGGTAAGGTGGAGGGAGTCTCTCATCTCCGGCATAGGGGATCCTGTGCAGGGTCTGGCACCAGCAGATGGCTCCCCACCTCCCTGATGAGCGGAGCCTTGGCCTCAGCCCACCAGATTCTCCTTCAAATCCACCGGTGGCTGAAGTGGGGGCAGTGGAAGAGGAAGAGGAGGGGGATACAGATACTGAGGGTATCCGTAGGGCGAGTATCTGTAACCCAATGGCAGAAAGCCCAGCATCGGGTATTGAGGTGCCGGGTACTGCGGAGTCAGATACTGCGGTCCTGGGTAGGACGGCACCAGATTAAGCAGGGTCGGATACCCGGGTGCCAGGGGCTCTGACTGAGCAGAAGGCCCGGGGAGAGGCCCAGCAGGTGGGCCAGGCAAAGGTGGCCCTGCGGGCATCGGGCCTGGCATTGGAATGGCGTTTGATAAAGGGACATCGGCCGGCATCAGGGGGTCCAGTCCTGTAGGAGGGAGCCCTGACATCAGCGTACCTAAATCCTCTGTGTCAACTGGGGATGGAGAACTAAAATCCCCGGGGTCCAGCAGAGGAGATGCAGGAGCCTTGGCAGGCAGCGGCATGCGCTGCGGTGAGGCTGGAATGTTGGACTGGTCCAAGGGGTCCGGCGTAGGCTCTACTGCTGGGCGTTCATCAGAAGGGCTGACTCCCAGCTTACCAGCAGGATCCGGGTGGGTGTTGGGGGAGTTGGCGTCTGACTTATCAGAACTGAGGCCTGACGAAGGTCACGTTGGGAAAGTGACCTTGGCAGACGTGTGAGGGACCGTGCGCCCCCCCAAAGGAGCAGGCATCTTATCAGCCCTGTCCGGGTGCACATCGGTAGCACCGATGTCCGGCTTAATGGACCCACTCAACCCAGAGGGCCACGTGGTAGCGGCCTTCCTGGAAGCGGCAGCCTCCTTTGCCCTGGAGGTACCCGAGGGGCCCGAGTGCAAGCCTGATGGGAGGGGTGATGTCGTCTTGGACACTGCCAAGATGGCTGCTGGTGAACGGTCCCCCAGAGGGGACGTTACCTTAAGCTCGGCGACTCCAACCAGCATCGTGGAAGCCATGGAGTTGGAGTCCCGATGCTTCTCTTTTTCCTATGGCCCTCAGGGGAAGTGGAAGCCTGCCTAAGTTTCTTCAGCTCCTTCTCCATGGAAGCCATCTTTTTCTTCAAAACGTGGGCCTCCAGGGACTGCTGCCTCTGTTTTTGGGTGGCCGAGTTGAACTGCTGGCATTTCTCCACGGGGTGGTCTGGGCCTAAGCAGAAGAGGCACAACAGGGAGTGACCATCCTTATGCGGCAGCTGAGAACTGCACGAGTCATACTTGTTCTTATGCGACTTGGAGGGCGTCGGGGATGACATACATGCCCATTAAGTGAGAAAAAATGGTGGAAAAATTTGGTAAATTAGACCGACGTAAGACTGACGAGCGAAGGAACTTTACCGTGAGCCAATTTCACAAGTCGACGGCGGGAAAAAACTGGGAGGCGGGCATAGGGAACCGCCCTGTTATACTGACGTCGCATGACATTGGTCACCTGAAGGGACGGTCCCCCGCCAGAGACTGATAGCTAGAAATTTTTCCGTAGGGTCCCAACACCTGCTGGGTCAGTCCTATATGTAATTACCTACTGCAAGAGCCCTCTCGAAGTAAGATCAGTAGTTCTAGGAGAGGTATATGTTGTTCATCCACACTTTTTGGCATGTCCCTTTCCCCTTTAAATCTGCCAGAAAGTCTTCAAGTTGGTTCCTCCCACCCACCTGGGTGGTATAACCTTCTTCTCAACCCCGTGATGCCAGATCTTAGCCCGCTGAAAGCCAGGTTTGTGCGTCCAGAGCTGGGGAGGTCAGGTGGGCCCGTGTGGATGAACAACATATACCACTCCTAGAAGAACAGGTTACTCACCTGTAACAGTAGTTCTAGGAGTGGTATATGTTGTTCATCCATACTGTTTGGCATTGTCTCTTCCCCTTTAAATCTTGCCAGAAGTCTTCAAGCTGGCTCCTCCCACCCACTCAGGTGGTAAATACCTTGGTTCCGCCCCATGACGCCAGATCTTAGCCCGCTGGAAGCAAGGTTATGCTCCCAAAGCCAGGAAGGTCGAGTGGGTGCGTGTGGATGAACAACATATACCCACTACTGTTACAGGTGAGTAACCTGTTCTTCTAGGAATGTGGATATGTTGTTCATCCACACTGTTTGTCAAACTCCAAGCAGTTCACCGGGAGGAGGGAGGAAAGGTGCACACACCCTACTTAGGAAACAGAGATTGGAGAACCGAGGCCCCAAAACCAACATCACAGTGTGACTCAAGGTCGATGTGGTAGTGGGTGATAAAGGTGTTTGCTGACTTCCAGGTAGCAGCCCAGCAGATTTCCTGGATAGGGATGTCCCTGGAAGCAGCCACCGATGCAGCAGCATGGCAGGTAGAATGAGCTCTTATCAATCTGGGAGGCTCCTTGCCCGCCAACTCATAGCACAGACATATGCATGATGTGATCCATCTTGCTATGGTCCATTTGGCTGCAGGTCTGCCAGAAGCAGCTTCAGCATAGGTGACAAACAGCTGGCGAACCTCTTCACGAATTTCCGCCGTCCTCTTCTTGTAATAGGAGACATCACGTCTCAGGTCCAAGGTATGGAGCCTGTACTTAGCCTCTGAGGTATAATTAGGGTAGTAAACCAGCAAAGTTAATACCTGGTTAAGGTGAAACTCTGACACCACCTTCGGAAGCAATTTCGGGTGGGAGCGCAGGACAACTTTGTCCCTGTGAAAGACCAGATAAGGGGAGTCCACTGAAAGCGCCTGGAGCTCCCCTGTCCTTCTGGCTGACGTGATAGCTACCAGGAAGGCCGTCTTCTACAAGTGTGACAGCTCACATTTGTGCATGGGTTCGAATGGCTTGCCCATGAGCTTTGCCAAAACCAGCAATAGAGCCCATGGAGGTGGAGGTTCACGCACCGGAGGGGGATATGTGATCCAGGCCTTTGAAAAAGTGCCCGACCACTGTCTCCTGCATGAATGTCTGCTGACCAGCCCGCGCCTGGTAAGCAGAAATGACTGCCAGGTGCACCCTAAGGGTTGATGACCACAGACCCCCTTTGGAGAGAAACCAAAAGTAGTCAAGAATGTTAGCCACAGAGCAGGATAAGGGGTCCAGACACTTATCCCGGTATGACGTGGATAGCCAGTTCTGAGTGCTGTATCATTTTTTTTTTATATAAAATGTATTACTGTCTCTGCTGAAAAGCTGATGCTTTAGGAGTGACCTCACCCCCCCCAGGTTTCAGCTGAAAGATGAAAGCCATGAGAAAATGCTGAACCAGCATGTGAAATCACACACACACACACACACACACACACACACACACACACACATCGGTTTTAGATACCAGGTGTTACATGGCAGGCCTGAAGCTAATTACAGGGTGGAAGAAGCTTGAGTTGAGCATATCCATTTTATGATGCTTCCAGAGGAAAAAAAGCAGGTTGTGATGTATTAGTGCGAAAATCATAAAGATGCTTTCATGTCCTGGGAGGGGGAAGCTTATGATGAGATCAAAGAAAATGTCATTTTCAGGGGCATGAGTCATGCTGAGGGCTGCAGAACTTAATACTTTGAAAAGACATCTTGTTTTTGTATAAATATATATTTTTTTATATATTCTGACAGAGGAGGAGCTAGGTGACATCACACAAAAGGGGTTAGCAAATACAGTCTGCTTAAGGAATATTCTGTTTTTCTTCACACACTTATCTAGACTCTGACAAGGAAAGATCTGTGAGCACTTTTAAACAGGTATTTAGAAAGAGAGTCAAATCTAAGTAATGTAAGTAGGAATTGCACTGTTTAAACCTTGTTCTTTAAAAGATTTGTATGTCTTGTGATATACCAGTTCTGTATTTTGTGTTTTACATATTTTTACCTATTTTAGTAAAATTCTTTTTAGAACATATTTGGTCTGTCTTTGAATTTTCTTCCATTTGTAAGAAAAGTATATACGGTTATAGCAGACACGAGGCATAAGCTTGAATGGTGGTACCAAACTGGAAAGAGAAGCGTTTTAAATCTGAGATTTTTATTAAAGTTTTTAAGGGTTCATCTCTGTATACCTGGTTAGGTGCCCGTAGGCAAAGATATCTGGCCCCCCAAAGATGGAAATATCTGAACCTGTGCATTGGGTACGCCAGCAAGAGGTTCACAGTTTGAATCCCTCCAAGACTTGAGACCAAAGGTTGATCCAAACTCACAAAACAGACAAGAGGGTTACCTTATTCTGTTAAACTGTTCACAAGACTGCACACGGAGGTTCGCACTTTGGGAGTAGAGGGCCTGACCTGCTGAGTGGGTTTGTGACACCCGGCACCAAATGGAAAACCTTTTCCATTTGAAGGCATAGCATTTCCTGGTCGATTCCTTTCTAGATGCCTCCACCATGGTGTAGACATCTTCGGAAAGACCCAAAACCTGGAACTCTAGCCGCTCAGGTACCAGGCTGTGAGGTGCAGGGATTGAAGGTCCGGATGGAATACCTTCCCCTGGTTGACTGAGATCAGGTCCGGGTATGCTGGAAGCCACTCTGGGGGCCTGTTGCTGAGGAAATCTGGGTATCAGAACTGGCGTGGCCAGTCTGGGGCTGCCAGAATCACCTGCGCCTTGTCCTTCCTCACCTTGATGAGCACCCTGTGGATCAAGGGTAATGGAGAGAAGGCTTAGAAGAGGTCTGGGGTTCAAGGCCTCAAGAAGTCATCCCCCCTGCAGCGAGCCCTGCTGAGGGGGGTGGGCATGAAACAGCCTCAGTTTGGTGTTTTCCCTAGAGGGAAACAGGTCCACCATCGGTTTGCCCCAGTGGGAGAACAGGCTGTAAGCTACCTCTGGATGGAGAGACCACTCATGGAATGTCTTGTGGCTCCTGCCACATGGATGGCTAGGAGATCTGCCTCCAGATGGCTCACGAATTTCCAGATGTGGAGCACTTCCCTGTAGAGCAGACAGGAATGCATGCTGCCCTGTTTGTTGAGGTAGTACATGGTCATGGTATTGTCCGTCTGGACATGAACCACTTGACCCCAGAGCTGAGGAGCGAAAGCTGTCAGTGCCAGTCTGACTGCTCTGAGCTCCAACACAGTAGCTGCGATAACAGGACTCCTCGGGGGTCCAAAACCCGTGGGCCCTGTTGTCCCCCATGAGAGAGACATCAGTTGTAAGGACGGCCGTTGGCTCGTGGTGGACAAACAGGATCCCTTCCTGCAACCTGTCTGGGATGGTCCACCACTGGAGAGCGTCCCACATCCTCTGGGTTACAGTGATCAGCTGGTCGAAATGACCATGGTGCTGAGTCCACTGGGCAGCCAGCTCCCACTGGAGGGGGTGCATTTGCCACCAGGCCCAATAGCCCATGGAGGTGCACACCGCCATGTAACCCAGAAGGTGCAGAAAGTCCCGGGCAGGGTGCAATTGCCCAACCAGAAACGACTGGGCAAAGGAGGAGAGAACCTCCACCCTGTCTGCCGGGAGCCGAGCTCTGGCTTGATGAGAATCGAGCTCTGCCCCAATGAAGCACATCATCTGAGAAGGCCCGAGCTCTGACCTGGCCTCATTAATCAGGAGGCCAAGTTGGGAGCAGGTCTGGAGGGTCAGATCCCTGGACCGCTCCACCTCCTGCTGGGTGGAACCTGCTAGGAGCCAATTGTTGAGGTAGGGGTAGATTCTGACCCCTTGACGCCTGAGGTGGGCTGCCACTACTGCAATGCATTTAGTGAAGACCCCTGGGGCCAGTGACAGGACGAATGGCATGGCTCGGGACTCGTATAGCGTCCCCTCGGCTCTGAAGCAGAGGAACCGCTGGGAAGATGGATTAATTGGGATGTGAAAGAATGCATCCTGGCAATCCAATGAAAAGAACCATGTTTCGCTCCAAGGATGGTATGATCTGGAACAGAGTGACCATCTGAAAGGTGCGTGACCTGAAATACCGATTCAGGTCGTGCAGATCTAGAATGGGGTGCCAGCTCCCCTGTCTGCTTGGGAACCAGGAAGTACCTGGAAATGAAGCCTGGGTCTGCTGGAGGATCCACCACTGGAGTTACTGCCTCCTTGAGGAGGAGCTGAGCAATGTCATCTCGAAGAGCCAACTGAGTATGGGCGGATACCTTCTCCTCCCGTGAGGCGCGGGCTCGGCTTGGAGGGTACTGCTCAAATTCCAGAGGGAGTCCCTGGCCGACCACTTCTAAGATCTACCTGTCCATGGTAACAGTGGACCAGGCTGAAAGGAAGTGGCAGAGCCGGCCCCCCATGGGAGAACCCAGAACTGGTGTGACGGGAGTGGGAGTGGGAGGCCCTTCCCCGTCACTGAGCAGGCTTGGAGGCGGAGGATCTAGGACCTGAACCTCTGCCTCCCTTACAAACCTGGGAGGGCTTGGGCCAGGGGTGTCAAGCTTGAGCCTGCTGTCCCCCTTTAAAGGAGGGCTGCTGGGCTGCAGGGGAAGAGTGCCGAAAAGGCTTCTGCTGCTGCTTCTTATAACCAGGAGAACCTTTAGCGAAGTGGCATCCAAGGTGGCATTGGACTGCTCAATACGCTGAAGGTGACCAGCCACACCTGGGTCAAAGAGATCAGTGCCCAGGAAAGGCACATCAGCTAGTTTGTGCTGAGTATCCACCGGAAAGGAGGAGGAGAGCCTCAGCCAAGCCCTGTGGCAAGAGGCAACTGCAGCTGCCAACGAACGGGCATAAGAGTCCCTGATATCCAGGGCCCTCTGAGGCTGTTTGGCAACAGCCTGGCCTTGGACCTGGACCTGCTTGACCGTGGTCTGCACGTCTGAGGGGAGATGTGGAAGGACTTCGTCCAAAGTCCCCCAGAGGGCATGGGAGAAGTGTGCCATGATGACGGACTAACTTGCCTGATGGAGGACTAAAGACTAGGCTGCATAGACCTTTGGGGCAGAAAGATCCAAATATTTGGATTCCTTCACAGGTCGGTCAGTATCAGCAGAACTACCAGTACGCCTGAACACTAAGATGGTTACAAGGCTCTCGGCTGAAGAGTGCTCCGTGAACCCTGCAAGGGCCCCCATGGGCACCGCATACTTGCGGGCCATGCGGGCAGATGGAGCTGGACAGGAGGCAGGGTGCTGCCAAAGTTCTAAGGCTGGGCCAACAATAGCCTTGGCCACAGGAAAGGCTTCCATCGGGGTATCCCCTCGCTTGAGGATGTCCATGAGAGGGTACTCTGCCTTTTTCTGGATAGGTTCCAGGGGCATCCTTGTGGACTCAGAGATGAGGCGAAGAATGCCCTGAAAGGATGAAGGAACTTTCTCTGTCTCTATCCCACCAGCTGAGTCATCATCCCCTGGATGAGAATGGAGGCCAGTTTGATCTGAATCCGAGGAATCTGGATGCAGCGGTCGACAACCAACATCACCCTCGACCCGTTGGGGGCGGCTGGGGGTGACAGTGACTGAAAGATGCCAGGGAATCCCAGTGTCTGTTATAGCTTCCTTAGAAGGAGCCCCTCCCACAGGCTGCTTAGGCGGCGGTTCCACCAAAATAGGTGGAGAGACTGGTTTAGGCCGAACTGGAGGTTTTGCCGGCTCCGCAGGTGGGGGAATTGATTTGATCGGCTCCGGAGTCTGCTTCAGCCTGGGAGGTGAAAGCCAAGTAATGGCTGGGGTAGGTGTGTGCCCTGGTCAAAATCAACTGTTGCTACATGAGGTCCTCGTAGCACCAATGGAGTTTCCGCCAGAGCTTCTCCTCATCCGAGGAGGACGAGGACGACCGATGGCGTTGCCTCTTTCTAGAGCGCTTATGGTTCTTCCTCAGCCTATCAGTCGAGGGAGTCCGGGACCTCGATCGAGATTGGACGGGCCGACTCAGTCACTCAGGAGAAACCGTTGGAACCAATGACTTCCTGGAGTCGGGGACCACTTCCTCGAGGAGATTCCCAGCAGGCTGGGTCTCCTTATCGGGGAAAACAAGGACTGGAGTCCGAGCAAGAATCTCATCAACCGGGGTCGGTGACAAGGGGTCGATTGGGTCGAAAATAATCTCAACTTCGTCGATTGACACGTCGGTCGACTGGCCAGATGGCAAGGCCAAGAAGCCAGTGGCCGAAGAGACGATTTCAACCAAGGTTGAAATGGCTGGTTCCAGGGACCGAGATCTCTCATGATCCCAAGAGCGTCTCCTTCGAGATGAAGATGATCCCGGGTCTTTTCCCACTTACGGGAACGAGAGGAGTGCGTGTCTCAGGAGAGACTAGCACAACTCTTGGAAAGAACCCGAGAAAGTGGAGCCCAGGTTGAGCAGAACAAAGAAGCTCAGAGAGGAAGATTCCACAGCGCGAACCACTTCTTCCTCGAAGGCTTGCACGTGCTCCAATTTCTCGGTGGATCCTGTGGCCGCAGAAACCACCCAACAGGCTTCCTTGGATTTCACCGGCAGGTTCTGTTTTTCAGGCCTCCCCAGCTTAATGTGTGCGAGACATTTGTCAAGGACATTGGGATGAAATGTGAGGCAAAACTCGCATGTCGTGGTGTCATGGTCAACACCCAGACAATAAATGCACGCGTCATGCGGGTCGGTGAGCGACATATTCTGGCAGCAGGAACACCGGTGAAATCTGGGGGAAGACTTGTCTTCCATAGTCAAAAATGAGAAATTGCTATCGCTAACGTGAACAGGGTGAATTTTTGGAATAACTGAAGGTTTTGAAGCCAGGGCCTACAAAATGCGAGAGCAGGAAGGAGGCAACCTGAATCTTCCAGCAGAAAGGAAGATCTGATGTCATGAGGTGGAGCTGAGGGTTGTACCACCTGGGTGGGTGGGAGGAGCCAGCTTGAAGACTTTCAGGCAGATTTAAAGGGGAAAGTGACATGCCAAGAAGTGTGGATGAACAACATATCCATGATCCTAGAACAATTTTTATTTTTTATTTTACTGTTATTAATAATGAAACAGTCGCTGCAAATTTTGTGACTGCTCCTAGTTTTCCTATGCTTCCTGACCTGTGCCTAGATGACATGTAACCCCGGAGTTTATTATATTAAAGGAGGGCTGGGGCACTCTCCGCAAAAACTAAGATGTGTTTTTTTGTTCGCCGAGTTTTGTAGTCGCTGTGATGTGCGACCGCTGGCAATGTACCTGCTATATTGACAGCGCGGTACATTGCTGTTTTTGTGTGCAACATGTGACCCTGTGCTGATTCCAATTATCCGGGACAGAGGCAAGGGAAAAAGAAAGGATGAGTAGGAAGGAGATGGGTAGGGCAATAGAAGGTGCAGACAGCTGTAGGTATCAAGCCCATCAGGACTCCCACCTTTATGTGTGTTAAGAGCCAGAAGGGCTTTGAGAGAGGCGGCAGGGTTAACTGGCAAGAAGGGTGTTGAAGTGCAAGGCAGAGGAGAAGGATATTGGGGTGGGGGGAGTGCTGGGAATTGAGGAGAGGAGAGCAGAAGCACAGGTGGTAAAATAGGAGTTGAAAGCTGAGGCGACAGAAGGAGTGTTGGAAACTGTTGAGTCACTCATCCTGAGAACAGAAGAGGGTGACTGGGTGAGGGTGGGGAGAAAGAACAGGTTACTCACCTGTAACAGTAGTTCTAGGAGTGGTATACGTTGTTCATCCACACTTATTGGCATGTCCCTTTCCCCTTTAAATCTTGCTGGAAGTCTTCAAGCTGGCACCTCTCACCCACCCAGGTGGTATATACCATGGCTCGGCCCCAGGACGCCAGATCTTAGCCCACTGGAAGCAAGGTTGTGCGCCCAAAGCCAGGGAGGTCGGTTGGGTGTGTGTGGATGAACAACATATACCACCCCTAGAACTACTGTTACAGGTGAGTAACCTGTTTTTCTAGGATCGTGGATATGTTGTTCATTTACACTTCCTGGCAGACTCCAAGCAGTTCTCCAGGAGGAGGGAGGCAAGGCACACACCCCCTACTTAGGAAATAAAGATTGGAGAACCGAGGCCCCAAAACCAGCATCCCGGCGTGACTCAAGGTTGATGTGGTAGTGGGTAATGAAGGTGTTTGCTGACTTCCAGGTAGCAGCCCGACAGATTTCCTGGATAGGGATGTCCCTGGAAGCAGCCACTGAAGCAGCAGTTTGGCAAGTAGAATGAGCTCTTATCCCTCTGGGAGGCTCCTTGCCCGCCAACTCATAGCAGAGACCTATACATGATGTAATCCATCTTGCTATAGTCCGTTTGGCTGGAGTCTGCCAGAAGTGGCTTCCAGGCGCGGGTGACAAACAATGGCCCGAACCTCTCACCAAATTTCCACCGTCCTCTCTTTGTAGTAGGAGAGAGCACGTCTCAGGTCCAAGGTATGGAGCCTGTTTGCGGCGTCCGAGGTGTAATTAGGGTAGTAAACTGGAAGAGTCAACACCTGTTTTTTTCTTTTTAAATATCATCTTTATTTAGATTTTATAACATATTTTCAGACATGTCATCCAGATCAGCGAAAATAACTTCATGTAGACAAACATTTACATCTTCAGTATGGGTATAATACTTTAAGATAAAAATAAGGGTCAAAAGCCCATATTCAGCAGAGTTCATGGGGGAAGATAATTCACAAGCAGTTCGTCCTGGCCTTGTAGTAAAAAGGCAAAGTTTAAGGTCTCCCGGACCCTTGGTCTCTTCAGGTTCTTCTCGAGACGAAGAAAAACAACTTGAGAGAGTTCCTAGGTGCCCAGTTCTATATGACTCAGGTTCATATCCGGGGCAGTGATATCCTACACTTGTGCAACAGGGATATCTTGAGGGTACTCTCCTCGGTGGCAGACCACGGAACCCCAAGTCAGCAAAACAAACACCCCCCAGGGCCCATGGGCCACACGTGGGAGAGAGGAAGAGGTCCTCGCTCTGTCACCACATCTCCATTTACGTAAAGGTAGGGTCCTTTAACATGTAGTATATTCGCCACCTAGCCCACCTGATGGCAAACTTTTCCTCTCGGTTATTTAAGCTGTGTGTTATTTTCTCCATAGTGTAGATTTGTCTAGTGATGTTCCACCAATCTTGTATCGTGGGTATCTTAGGTGTCAACCACTGCTTTGTAATGGATTTCTTTGCTGCAATAAGGAGTATAAGAAGCAGATATCTAGTGATTGGACCACACAAGTTTTGGGGGAACACAGAGAACAGAAACATCTCCACTGTCAGTTGGAAGTGAGGGATCCAATATCTCCTGAAAGTGGGATTGAAAAAGCACAAAGTAAGGTCTCAAGAGTGGAAATTCCCACATTATGTGGGTGTGATTTGCCCTCATGTTGCCGCAAAGGCGCCAACATGTAGCTGAGAGCATTGGTTTGAAATGACTAGTGATTATCGGGGTTCTAAAGAATCAGATTAGGCATTTCCACGCGAATTCTCTCCATACGTGGGAGCTGGAAACTCTGGCCAAGTATCTCCAAGCTCGTTGCCAATCTTCGGATGTTATTCGATAGCTGGATTCTTGACTCCACTGCTCACGAATGCTATCTGTGCAGGTAAAGCTCTGTATTCTCAGGGCTTGAAAGTACAATGAGACCAAATTACTTTGTTTTAAGGTTTTGTTGAGAACAATTTGGTTCGGTATTAATGGTAGGAGCCGTTCATGTTCCCAGACCATACGTGGTAGCTTGTTTGCATAGTGTCTGAGTTGCAGGTACCGATAGAAGTCCCCCTTTGGTAGATTATATTTCCTCTGAATTTCTGCGTAAGCCCACATTGTGCCCTGGGTCACTATTTGTCCCAAATATCTCAGACCTCTCCTTTCCCACTGCCGAAAACTGCCATCTAGGCTGTTTGGGGGAAAATTACTCAGGCTGGAAATTGGGCAAATAAGCAGTAGGAAAGGGGTCAATTGATGGGTCCTTTTAATGCTCTGCCAGCCTCGCACTGAGGCCGTAGCCAAGGATTTGTATGTTTATATAGGGTCCTATCCTCCTTGTGTTGGTACAGGGCGCGGTGGAATGTATAATCATCCATCATTGCTCACTCTATGTCCAACCAGTGTGGGCTGTTTGTTTTGATTTGTCTAGACATCAAATGCATCAAGTTTACCGCCTGCTGGTAGAGTCTCAGGTCCGGGAGACCCATTCTTCCCCCATTACGGGGAAGAGTGAGAATTTTTAGGCATACCCGGGGTTTATTATTGGCCCAAATAAAGTTAGTAATGTGGCGATTTATTTCTCTGAAAGTTTTTAAAGGAAGGTGAATGGGAATATTTTGAAACAAGTACAGAGCTCTCGGGAGGGAAACCATTCTGATTAGGTCAATCCTCCAAGCAAGCCCCAGGGGAAGAGTCGCCCACGAGGATAGATCCGCTTTAAGTTGCATCACAAAGGGAGCATAGTTATGCTTATAAAACTCCAGGGGGGATTTAGGAATATGTACTCCCAAGTATCTTAGTTTCCCAAGGTCCCATCTTCCCGGAATGTCCGTCCGGACTTTTTGTGTAGAGAAGTAGTGAAAGGCGAGCAACTCCATTTTAGTAAGGTTCAACTTGTACCCCGAAACAAAACCAAAGGAGTCCAATATTAGCTTGACTGCAGGGAGAGATTGTTCGGGATTCCATAGGTACAGCAGAACATCATCTGCGTAGAGGGCTTTCCGGTGTTCATTACCTCCCAGTTCCACCCCTTCTATTTCCTGCGTTTCCCTAATCTTCTGGGCCAAAGGCTCAATAAAGGCCACGAACAATAGAGGAGAGAAGGGGCATCCTTGCCTTGTCCCCCTATACAGAGGGAAATAGGCTGAATGGTGCCCATTCACCTTCACACACGCCTGAGGAGAAGAACAGATATTTTGAAGGACGGTTATTAATGGGGGAGGGAAGCCAAACTTGTGTAAGGTTGCACAGAGGAATGGCCATGCCACCCTGTCAAACGCCTTTTCGGCATCTAGGCTGACAAGCATGGTTGGAACTCCTCCGGTGTAATATGATGGACTATATGAAGGGTCCGCCTGATACTATCGTGGTAGTGGGACCGGACAAATCTGGTTTGGTCTTTATGAATTAGCAGGGGGAGCACCTGATCCACCCGATGAGTTAAGATTGTCATAAATAGCTTATAGTCTTGATTAAGTACCGATATGGGCCTATAGGAGGTATATAATTGTGGGTTCTTGTCTGGTTTAGGGATTACAGATATTGTAGCTTATGACCAAGATGGGGCGGGGGATTTCCCTCCAAGACTGAGTTGAACACACTAAGAAGGTTAGGAAGGATCTGGGCCTTTACCCCCTTTTAAAACTCCACCCCATACCCGTCTGGCCCAGGTGACTTCAGCGACTTGGCATTTGCAGTGGCAGCTAACAGTTCCATCTCCGTTATCGGGGAGGTCAGGGCTTGATTTTGATCTTCTGTCAGTTGCAGCAGGGTGATTGATCGCAGAAATTCCGCTATTTGTTGTGGAGACGCTGTGTTTTCAGGAGTGTATAGGGACTTGTAATACATGGTAAAGGCTTCTGCAATTTTGTGTGTCTTAGTGAGACATCGACCTTCCGTAGGGTGGCGCACTGATAGGATTGTGGCCGCTTTTTTTTTGTTTCCGGATTTGATATGCCAACAACCGGGTAGCTCTTGGACCCACCTCATAAAACCTCTGGCGTAGGAAAGTCAGGGCTGTCTCCATTTGCTGTTGAATTAGCCGGTCCAGCTCAAATCTGGTTTGTTGCAACTGGGGGAGTACAGTTGCATCCCCCTGTTTGTGGGCCATTTATAAGAAGTGGAGGGTATCCTCCAACCTAAGTTTTTGCGCTTTACGCTGCCTTTCCCATTCTGCCGTGTATTTTATTGTATTGTATGTCCCCTGAGTACAGTCTTAATCGTGTCCCAGTACATTGCAGGGGTAGAATCCATGATCGGATTATCGGCTTTTATCTCCTGAACTTTCTCTACAAGAAACTCGCAGAACTTCTTAGAATGCAGGTAATATGGATTAAGCCTCCAAAATGTCCGTTTGGGGCTGAAGCTCAAAGTCCCACATGGACATCTGGGGGGCATGGTCCGAGATAGCGATGTCTCCAATTTGAATGTCGTGTAGCAACCCAAGGTTTTCCACCTGTGTGTACACCTGATCAATACGGGAATAGGTTTGATGGACTGGGGAATAATAGGTGTAGTTCCTCGAGTGGGGGTAGAGCCTCCTGCAGGCATCGTACCATCCCGCCTCGCTCACAAATTTCTTGAAAAATCTTTGGGTTACCGACTGTTTAGGGGGTTTAGTGTAAGTGGAATCCAGGTTAGGGTCCGTAATAAGATTAAGGTCGCCCGCCATCATGAGCACCCCTTTCGCCTTTTGTACAATCTTATCCAATAAAGGTTTCAGGTGAGTCACCAGGGTACCCGGGGGGAAATATACATTGACCAAGGTTACTGGTTTGTTATTTAATGTGCCCTGTACCAGCACCATGCGACCCTCCTGGTCAGCCCAGGTGAGCTCGGCTTTGAACGGGGTGCTTGGGGAGATTATTATAGCAACTCCTCTACGTCTTCCTGCCTTGGCGGAAGGGTAAAAAACCTGTCCCCTGTTCAATTTGGCCAGTTTTGCATGTTCAGCCGCATTCATATGAGTTTTCTGCAGGTATGTCAGGTCAGCTTTGAACGCCTGATAAAAGCTAGGGTCCTAGACCGCTTAATAGGTGACGCCAGGCCATTAATGTTTAGAGAGAGTAATTTCACTGTAGAAGTACCCATGTTGTTATTCGGGGTGTCCTCTCTAGTCCAAACCTCCCTCCCCCCAGTGAGGCCCTAGGTCTGCCACTTCTGGAGTATACCCTCACTGAGCTCATTTGCTCGGATCTGGTGACTATAACATCACAACAATCAGTACACAACAATGTGTAATGACCATAGATCACAACAAGAAACATAACATAACAGATAAACATTACAACAGTCATAACTAACAAACTGGTTCTTCCACGAATCAGGAGATCCTGATCCTATGGTAAGGAGAACCTTACCAATTGCCCGGAGTCCATGGGCTTTAGCACTAAGTGCTACGTGGGAAAGGGAAAATAGGATAGGTGATGGGTATAGGCCCCACTCGTGGTCCCCTAAGATCCCGGCTATGACTTATGGGGAGAAATGCTCTTCTGAGGAGACACTCTCCCACCACGGGTCCCCAGAATGGGATGCAGCCAGGGCCCAATGCGGGGGAGAAGAAAGGGCAAGGGGCCAAGCATCCACCCCAATATACATAGGCCTCAGCCAAGCACGGTATGGCATCCCTCCACCCAGCCCATCATCTCCAGAAGGAGGGAACAGACAAACTCTTCATTACGTGCCCGCAGCAACTGTGCACATTCATGGCTCAGGGGTTCCGGGGTAGGTACTGGCCCCACACTATCCTTCTGGTAGTCAGCCATGCGACCCCCATCAAAGTAAGAAGCCCCTGGCCCCAAGGGATCAGAGGACGTAGGTCTTACCCATAAGCCTCCGGGAGGGTCCCCCCCAGACCCCTCCCAAGAGGGAAGCCGAAAAGAGCAGCAGGGGAACCCCCCCACAGCACGAGGATGACAGTCCTCAGGGCCGGCCCAGCATAATGCCCCCAACCCGGCCGGGCCAACCACGGGACCCCCACGCCTGACCCGCTCAGACAAGGTCACCACCTGTCTCTCCAACACCTTAGGGGAGAAAGGTATCCAGACCTGGACATTACCCTCATAAAATAGCTGCGGGCCCCAGAGGCCAGGGCCCTTCTAGGTCAGTCTCTTCATAACCCCTGCAGTTTAGCCATCTCCATGACCTTACTTTGTTAAAACAGCCCCATCCCTGGAGCCAGAATGAATCTCAGGTCTTCCCGCTTAATCGACGAGGAGGAGACTCCCCACACACACTCCGCTCCCCTCCATCGGGTATCCCCATAGAGAGTGGGGGAGGTGGCCCAGTCACCCCTTCGGCAATATCTTAAATATTTTTATCGTTCCTCAGTTCCTCCCCATTCCTTCCTCCCCTCCCCACCCATCCCGATTCTTCTTGTCCATAATGATTGTCTGCATTTCACGCCACTTATTTATCCGCCAGTCCTAGTGGCCGCCCCACACATATAGGCCCTAGGATCTCAGTCTTGTAGCTTGGTGCTGTGTTTCACTTACAACCCCACTTCCTTTGTATGCCTCCTCCCCATTCCATTCCCTCCCTCCCCTGCCTCACCTCCCCTTCCTCCCCATGGTGGAGTATAGGGATCGGGATGTTAATAGGTCATGGCTCTACCAAATGGCCCAGACAGGTTTTGCCTTCTTCCTTTGCTCCAACTGAGGCAGCTTCCATGTCACGACCAACCGTCTCCCCCTCCCCAATAGACCCTGTCCACCTTCTCCCTCTATTTCCTTCCTCTATCCCCTCAAATCCAACCCTCCCACCTTGTCTAACTCCCCAGAATTAAAGATCAAGGTGTGCCTTCCCCCATGCCCCGTGATTCAGTACAGCTGGCGTGCTAGGTTTGGATCATTGTGGTCCGCTGACCTGCCTTCTGCATCCCCCACCACTCTCTGACCCTCTGATCCTCCTCCCCTCCATCACAGAGAGCCACAACACCCCCCGGGGCACAAGGTAGTAGAAAATGTTAGCCACAGAACAGGATAAGGGGTCCAGACTCTTACCCTGACACCAAATGGAAAATCCTTTCCATTTGAAGGTGTAACACTTCCTGGTTGATTCCTTTCTCGATGCCTCCACCACAGTGTAGACATCATCAGAAAGACCCAAAGCCTGGAACTCTAGCCACTCAGGTACCAGGCTGTGAGGTGCAGGGATTGAAGGTCCAGATGGAGAACCTTCCCCTGATTCAGTGATATCAGGTCCGGGCATGTACAAAGCCGCTTCAGGGGCCTGCAGCTGAGGCTGAGGAGATCTGGATACCAGAACTGGCGCGGCCAATCTGGGGCTACCAGGATCACCTTCGCCTTGTCCCTCCTCACCTTGAGTAACACCTTGTGGATCAAGGGAAATGGAGGGAAGGTGTAAAGGAGGCCTGGGGTCCACGGCCTCAAGAAGGCATCCCCCTGCAGCGAGCCCTGCTGAGGGGGGGCAGGCATGATACAGCCTCAGCTTGTTGTTTTCCTTGGAGGCAAACAGGTCCACCAATGGTTTGCCCCAATGGGAGAACAGACTGTAAGCTTCCTCTGGATGGAGAGACCACTCGTGGGATGTCTAGCCTATGTGGCTGAGAGCATCCGCCAGTTGGTTTAAGGCTCCTGCCACATGGATGGCTAGGAGATCCACCTCCAACTGGCCTACGAGGGTCCAGATACAGAGTGCCTCCTTGCACAGCAGAAGGGAGTGCGTGCCCACCCTGTTTGTTGAGGTAGTACATGGTCATGGTATTGTCCATCTGGACTTGAACCACTTGACCCCGGAGCTGAGGAGCGAAAGCTGACAGTGCCAGTCTGACTGCTGTGAGCTCCAACAGGTTGATGTGGCATCGGGACTCCTCAGGGGTACAGAACCCATGGGCCCTGCTGTCCCCCATGTGGGCTCCTCAGCCCATGAGAGAGGCATCGGTCGTAAGGACGACCGTCAGCTCAGGGCGGACAAATGGGATCCCTTCTTTGCAACTGGTCTGGGGCGATCCACCATTGAAGAGCGTCCCACATCTTCTGGGTTATAGTGATCAGCTGGTCGAAATGACCATGGCGCTGAGTCCACTGGGTGGCCAGCTCCCACTGGAGGGAGTAAATGTGCCACCTAGCCCAATGGACCACTGAGGTACATGCCGCTATGTAACCCAGAAGGCGCAGGAAGTCCCGGGCAGGGTGCAAGTGCCCAACCAGAAATGATCGGGCAAAGGAGGAGAGAACCTCCACCCTGTCCACTGGGAGCCGAGCTCTGGCTTGACAAGAGTCAAGCTCTGCCCGGATGAAGCCCATCACCTGAGAAGGCACAAGTTCTGACTTGGCCTCGTTGATCAGGAGGCTGAGTTGGGAGCAGGTTCGGAGAGCCAGGTCCCTGGACCTCTCCACCTCCTGAAGGGAGGAACCTGCCAAGAACCAGTTGTCGAGATAAGGGTAGATTCGGACTCCTCAACGCTAAAGGTGGGCTGCCACCACTGCAATGCACTTGGTGAAGACCCGTGAGGCCGACAACAGGCCAAACGGCATAGCTTGGAACTCGTACAGGGTCCCCTCGACCCTGAAGCGGAAGAACCGCTGATGGATTGGGATGTGAAAGAACGCATCCTGTAGATCCAGTGAACAGAAATGAAAATTACGTAACTATTGTAATTATGATTTTTCTGTGCATCTTCACCATTCATCACCTTTGGGTACATGGCCAGAGGTCATGACGCCGTGGGAGCTTTTTTTTTGGTAGGCGGAACCGATTTAACCATCGCGCGCACCGAGGCTGATGCATTGCGGCCATGGGTTGGCTGCTCGTGCTGTTGACTATGCCTGCCTGCCAGAGAGGTAAGAGGAAGGGAGTGGAGGGTGGGACAAGGAAGTCCAAGGGACAGGAAAAAGGAAAAGATATAAAACTAAAATGAGAAATAACTACTGAGAGGACAGAAAGGAAGAAGTCGGAAACTAAAGGGATTAGGAGGGGCTCCAATCTCTGGAAATAGAGGAGGGAGGTAGGGTGGGACAAAGAATTTAGAAGGTAGGAAGGGAGGGGAGAAGGTTAACACATCCCAGACCCTGGTCTGTCTCCAGACTGTATAGGAACTGCAAGGAGTAGCCAAAGGCTTCTTGCCAGAATTCCAGGCACAGAATGGCTGGCAAAAAATCCATCTGAGCAGAATCGGCTATTCTGGAAGAAGGACAGGGCACAGAGAATTAACACCCTCTCAAGGAAAGATTATGGTGAAAAAGGAAAAGGAGTTTTTTTTTTTTGTAATAAAGGATAGTCCAAAGGACAAGGAAAAATTAGATGGACAGGAACAAGGAGGAGAGAATGGAGGGCAACTGCCAACTCCCACCCACAGGGGTGGAGCTAACGCACCTAGAGAAGGAGTGCCCCCCATGCTGACTACTCTACCCAGAACATTATCCCCCTATGTGCCCCTGTTTACCCCACTCCTAACAAGGAAAGGAGGGGGGGGCAAGGTTGGGCACAGAGAGGGAAGTGGACCCAGAGACTGAGGCCCCAGGGGGATGGAGGGCAGGATTGTGATGAATGGTGAAGATACACAGAAAGATCATAATTACAGTAGGAACATAATTTTCATATCTTATCTGTGTCAGTCTTCACCATTCATCACCTTTGGGTGAGTGCCAAGCCTCCCCGAAGGGGGTTTTCTTTTACACCCTATGGGACAAAGTCCCTTAGCTCTCAGTGGGTGACACACTAAGAGGGAGAACCTTCAGGACCTGGAAAGGCCCGAGAGTGGGGAGAGTGAGACGGGGACCCCCTCGGAGGGGGAAGGAAGTTGCCCCAACAAATGCTGTCTCGCTCTACGGGAGAAGAGAGAGGTTCTCTGGTGAGCGGAGCTAATCACCCTACGCCGGGCCAAGGGTGACAACTAGGAAAGACGCAGCCATGCCGTCCGCCTAGTGCAGATCGCTGTCCCTACGACCCTGGTAGCTACCTCATTGGCATCATAGGATGCCCTCGCTTGGTGCCTTGCTAGCTCCAGACCATGCGCAGAGAGTGCAATGGCTTGTCTGGTTTGCTCCATGTCAGGCAACGAGGCTAGGAGTTGACCTAGCCTAGACCACAAGAACTTGTCATAGGCTGCATAGTGGGCCTGATGTGCAGAAATGGAAAGCAACAACCGTGGCGAGTAGAAAGCCCTCCTACCTCAGAAGTCAAAATCTGAGGAATCTTGATCTGGGGGCCAGTCATGGTGAAGTGCACGAAGCCCATGAGGAGTGTCCAACTGCATCAATCTGGACTGTGGATGAGGCATGTAATCTGGAGACTCTGGGGGGGCACAATACCGCTGGCAGAGATCCCTAGGGGCAGGAACTCCGGAGAAGGGCCTCTGCCAGGACTGCAGCAATGCCTCCCGAAAGGGAGCAGGCCAGGGGGGCACCACAAGGGTGGCCTCACTGAAATCACCTAGAAAGGCATGCGCCGAGTGCTCTGGATTGCTTACAGTGGCAGGGGTGAGGTGCAAGTCCTCCAACATCCTCACAAGGAAATGCTGATACTCAGTGAGATCAGCAGCTGGAGAGATGTGGACAGAAGGCTCCTCTCCCCCAGAAGAGGTGGATGAAGAGTTGAAGGGCACTGACTGCTCAGAGGGTGGCTGCTTGGGGGGAGGCTGAAAAACCTGACTGTCCATTGCCCTCACGTAAGCTGGGAACCGAGCAGCCACAGCCCTGAACTGTTCCCAAGAGAGAGGCCCACTAAGACCAAGGATGCCTGGGAGTGCAGGAGAATGTGGCAGAGGGATGGGGACAGAGCCGAGAAGAGTTGTTGGCTGACCTCCGCCTGGGCTAAGGAGCGGACCAAGAGCACCCAAAGAAGAAGGTGCTCTAGAAGACTCCACAGCCGACAGCTGAACAACCATTTTGGTACTGCCTTGGCTGTGCCTGGAAGATTCCCCCGTGAGGCGACTGGGGCCGTATAGGTCCAGAAGGACGGTCCCCTACCTCAAAAGAATGGGGGTCTCTCAAAGAGACCGAGGAGGAAGAGCAGAGATCTGCACTACGGCTTCTTCCAGAGCCCAGGAGGACCCCAGAAAAAGGTCGCCCTGCAGACCCCATGCCCCTCGACCCCTCAGAGTCCGAAAGAGCCCTCCTCCTCCTCCTCCTCAAGAGGGCCAGCCTAGGTAGCTGACAGCCCTGGCCAGCACCCGAAGGAGCTATCCAGGGCACAGTACCCTCCCCTCCTGTAGAAGCCTTGATCGCCCCCAAAGTTGGGCAATCCAGGCACACCACAGGTGGGGGTACCACTGCTGAGGGGTCAGTGAACCCACCAAGAGTGGTGCAGGCCACCCTGCAGAGAATGGTGGCCTGCACCACTGCCCGCTGGTCAGCACCCCTGACCCCAGTCTCGGCAGCCACTGACCCCACCTCAGAAGGGGGCTGACTCCGGCTTGTCGAGGACACTACAGGGCTGCCCACACCAACAGTCAACCCCAAGGAGTCAGACTGCTCGTCTGACTCAGTCCCGCCTCTGCCTCCGAAGAGGTAGAGGCCGAGGCCCTGTGCCAGACCGTAGGAGGGCACCTGGTGCCATCCTTACCAAATGGGGTGCCAGAAACAGAGACCACGCCCGAGCCAGTGCCCCCTACAGCACCATGAGCGGTATACATGGAGGACATGGCCCCGGCCCGAAGAGCAACCCCAGAGTCGGGACCAGCCACGGTGCCATCTGGCCCCACCATGCTGCGAATGCACCGAGGGTGGGGACGGCACTGACAATGGCCCTAATGGTGCCATCTGCGTCAAGGATGGTGCCGCCTGGCTCCACGGCGCTGCAAACGGTGCCGAGGGCAGGGGCGGCACCGATGACAGTGCAGACAGTGGAATCTGATGCCCCCACAGTGCCAAGTCCCAAGTCGGACACAGTGCCATGCTCAACCTTGGCACCATGAATGGTGCCGAGGTGAGAAGATGACGAAGATGGCGCCGTAGAGACTCCCACGGCGCCGCTAGCAGTATCAGCACTGCGAATGGCACCGACAGCAGCCACAGCACCAAGTGACAAACCGACACCAACAATGGCTCCATCAGGGCCCACAGCCCTGTGAACAGTGCCGAGGCCCACAACGGCGACAACCAACGGCGTTGAAGATGGCGCCGACCCGGGCCTTGCGAACCACGGGTCTGACACCGGGGGAGCCTTCACTCCTGAAGGGGCAATTCCTTGCCGGTGCCTCCCACCCCCTGAAAGGATTGGGACAGGCCTCCTGCACCACGGAAGGAGCCACGGCAATGGCCAGGCTACTAGTAGCCGAGGCTCCCTCCTCCTTGGTCCAAGTAGAACTGGGAGGGGACCCAGAGGAAAGGCCGAGAGTACGTGGCTTGGCCAGACGAGTGTGTACCCGACCCCCGAAAGTCAGCGGAGCTTGCCCCACTTTCCACGTGCATTGTTCGATGACCTGGTGGTCCATGGAGAAACAGGCGTCTCACGAATCCATGACGTGAAGTGGACCAGGACACGTAAGGCAACGGTCGTGCTGGTCAGTGAAGGAAAATTTACGGCTGCAAGGGCACCATCGCATGGGGGGGCCGTCCCATCTTCAAAGTCTTCTTGCCCGCCAACCCAGACATGACCTACAAGGAAAAAAACACCATAAAACAGACTCGATGTCGCTAAGAATAAAATAAATGGAAAGATCTTACCAAGTGACGTAGAGTAAGGCAACTAGAACCGGCAGGAAAGGAGCAGATGGACTGCAGCATGGGGGATAACAAGCTGAAGGATGAAACTGCGTAGGCGGTAGGCCTCAAGTTCTGCGGTAGCTTTCCATGAGGTGACCTCGACGGCGGGAGACGAAGAACTGGCAGGCAGGCGGAGTCGACAGCGCCTCTGACCAACCAGCGAGCGCCTGCAATGCGTCGCCTCAAAGGCGGGCGCTTGATGGTGCATCGGCTCTGCTTCACGAAGAAAAGCTCCGCGGGTCATGACCCAAAGTTGATGAATGGTGAAGACTGACACAGATAAGATCCACATGTTTCGCTCCAGGGGTGGTATGATCTGGTTCAGAGTTACCATCCGGAAGGTGCGGGACCTGTTATATTGATTCAGGTTGTGGAGATCTAGGATGGGGCACCAATCCCCCATCCGCTTGGGCACCAGGAAGTACCTGGACACGAAGCCTGGGTCTGTAGGAGGATCTGGCACTGGAGCTACTGTCTCCTTGCGGAGGAGCTGAGCTATGTCGTCTCGAAGAGCAGACTGAGTGCTGGCTGAGATCCTTTTCTCCTGAGGGGCACGGGCTCGGCTGGGAGGGTACTGCTCGAACTCTAGAGGCAGTCCCTGACCGACCACTTTGAGAACCCACCTGTCCGAAGTGATATCGGACCAGGTGGAAAGAAAGTGGCAGAGTCGACCCCCACGAGAGGACCCAGAGCTGGCGTGACAGGTGTAGATGGTGGCAACCCCCAACCCTTCACTGAGCAGGCTTAGAGGAGGAGGAGGCTCCTGGACCTGCACCTCAGCCTGCTTTATGGGGCTGTTGAGGACCCTGCTTGGGACGTGGGCGCCAAGCTTGAGCCTGCTGCTGTTGCTGCTGACCTCCTTGGTAGTAGGGCTGCCTGACCGCAGGGGAAGAATGCCGAAATGGCTTCTTCTTCTTCTTCTTCCTCCTCTGCTGGTTCTTGCCCAAAGAACCCTTAGCAGAAATAGCATCCAAGGTGGCATTGGACTGCTCTATACGCTGAAGGTGACCGGCCACTCCGGGACCGAACAAGTCGGTGCCTAGGAAGGACACATCAGCCAGCTTATGCCGAGTATCCGCCAGGAAGGAGGAAAGCCTCAGCCAAGCCCTGCGACGAGTGGCCACTGCGGCTGCAAGAGAATGGGCACAAGAATCTCCTACATCTAGGGCCGTCTGGAGCTACTGTTTTGCGACAGCATGACCCTGGTCCCGGACTTACTTGACTGTAGTCTGCATGTCCACTGGGAGATGAGGGAGGACCTCATCAAATGACTTGAGAAGGGCATGAGAGAAGTGTGCCATAATGACAGCCGAGATGGCATGGTGAAGATCCAGAGAAGAGGCCGCATAGACCTTACGGGCAGAGTGAGCCATATTTTTGGACTCCTTGTCCGGGTGTCAGTCAATGTCAGCAGAACTCCCAGTACGCCTGAACACAGAGGCGGTCACCAGGTTCTCGGCTGAAGGGTGCTCTGTGAACTCCCGCAAGGGACCCCATGGGCACCATGTACTTATGGGCCATGCGGGCACATGGTGCTGGGCAGGAAGCAGGATGCTGCCAAAGTTCAAGGGCCAGGCCAACAATGGCCTCGGCCACCGGAAAGGGTTCAGTCGGTGTATCCCCTCTCGAGAATATCGGTGAGAAGGTACTCCGCCGTCTTTTGGATGGACTCCATGAGCATTCCGGTAGATTCGGAGATGAGGCGGAGGATGCCCTGAGAGGAGGAAGGACCTTCCTCCAAACCTGTCACAGACGACTCATCATCCCCGGGATGTGAGTGTGATCCAGTGATGTCCGAGTCCGAAGAATTGTGGTATAGCAGTCTGATGCCTAAGTCACCCTTGATGCGCCGAGGGCGATCTGGGGTGACAGTAATCAACAGACGCAGGGGAAGCTCTGTGTCTTGTTGGTCCTCTTTCGAGGGTGCCCCTCCCTCACGCTGCTGAGGTGGTGGTTCCACCCTAATCAGTGGAGAGACTGAGATACGCCGAGCTGGAATACGGGCTGGCCCCACTGGCGGAGGAACCGAAGGCTTCAGTTCCAGAGGGGTCGGCTTCGGCCTGGGAGACAAAAGCCATGTAATGGCCAGGGTAGGTGGCGGAGCCAGCTTTTGCCCAGACAAAATCAGCTGCTGCCACATGAAGTCATCATAGTGCAGACAGAGTTTCCGCTGAAGCCTCTCCTCATCCGAGGAGGATGAGGACCTGTAGCGTCGCCTCTTCTTAGAATGCTTATGACTCTTCATCAGGGTTCTGGATCTTGACAGAGATCGGGGAAGCTGACTCGGTCGACAGGAGTCACCGGGGTTGGTGAAAACAGAGGGTCTGGAACCGGGTCCTTAATGGGGACGCCAGCAGGCTGGGTCTCCTCATCAGGGAAGACAAGGACTGGAGTCCTTTCCAAGGAGTCCTCGGGCTGAACCGGCGACAAGGGGTCGACTGGGTTGAGAACAATCTCAACCACATCGGCCAATTCCTCGCTCCACAGGCCAGACAGAAAGTCTGTGAAGCCAGCGGCCGAGGAGGCGATCTCGACCAAAGTCGAGACCGTGTGCTCCTGGGACTCGGACCTTTCTCGGTCCCAAGAGTATGTTCGCTTGGACAAAGACCTGATGTCCTCATCCCTCTTCCGAAGGTGGGAGGAGTGCGAGCCTGAGGGTGCCTCACCCCTGGTGGGAAAAGACTTGCGCAACTCCTTGAAGGAGCCCATAAAGGTGGAGCCAAGGTTAAGCGGAACGAAGAAGCTTTAATTGACCGAAGCTCAAGCTGCTTCCTCCTCAAATGCCTTCATTTGTTCCAGCTGTTCAGCGGATCCCGCGGCCACAGAAACCGCCCACCTTGCCTCCTTCGACTTCACCGGTGGGTTCCTTTTCTCCGGTTTCCCCAGCTTTAAACGCGCCTTGCGGTCGTCCAGGACATTGGGATGGAAGGCCAGGCAAAAACCTCATGACGAGGTGTCATGTCTGACACCTAGACAGTAGACGCACGTTAGGTGGGGATCAGTGCGTGACATTTTATGGTCGCAGGGGCACCAGTGAAATTCGGGGGAAGATTTTTCCTCCGTGGCAGATGCAGTAAAATCGCTAACTCGAACGGTTTTAAAACAATTTTCGGTAAAAAACTATTAGAATCCAGGGCCTACAAAATGCATTAAGAGCACAAGGGAACCAGTATCTTCCAGCGGAAAGGAAGATCTGGCGTCATGGGGCGGAGCCGAGGTACATACCACCTGGGTGGGTGGGAGAAGCCTTCTTGAAGACTTCCGGCAAGATTTAAAAGGGAAAGGGACATGCCAATAAGTGTGGATGAACAACATATCCACGATCCTAAAAGGAAAAAAATATTCACCATAATAATGTTGCTTCTAATGGAGTCTTGCTGTATTCTGACTATATGCAGTTAGCCCCAGCACTTGAACTGCTAGTAAAGGGTTAACTCTATGCAGAGGCATAGAACGTTGAGCTCGAGCTCAGTTTTCAAACCTGTCTGTGGTACTCTGAAGTGTAACCATCAGATTCTTATGAGCACTAAACTAATTCAATAGGTAGAAACTGTTTCTAAAATTTTTGTGCCAAGTGGCAATAAATGGAAATTACGTACCTACCATAATTCTTAATCTTCTTGGACAAAGTCTCCACCACTCATTCACACTGATGGGAGATCGCTGGAGGCGCTAGGACCCAGCAGGAGCAAACTTTTCAAGAGGGCCGGCGCCGAGATGGAGCCGCAAGGAGCGGCGCATGTGGTAATGACCATCTCAGTGTCAACCCTCCAACCGCCTCAGTACCTTTTTTCCGAGGAGATGCAGCGTAATTTAACCTAGAATGAGTAACCTAAAAATCGGACATAAGATAGTCCGAATAATCCATGTAAGAAAGGTCAACAATAAAGTCTTCACAGCCCGGCCATTGAGGGAGTGAGAACCAAAAACAGAGAGTGAGCTCAGGGGATGGTGAGCAGGCGTGAGAATGAGTAGTGGAGACTTTGTCCAAGAAGATCAAGAATTATGGTAGGTACGTAATTTCCATATCTTCCTGGACAGAGGACTGAGCTAAATAATCCCCCGAGACGGGCGGCAGGAGATAAGAGCTCACATACTTAGGACAGAAGTCAATTAAGAATAGTTCTGCTGAATGCCAGATGTCATCTGGCATGGACTTCCAAGGCATAGTGCTTAACAAAAGTATGCACAGAGCTCCAAGTGGGCGCATTGCAAATATCTGCGATGGGCACATTGCGGATTTCTGCCACCGATGCCTCGACTGCTCTGGTAGAGTGAGTGTACACTCTGCCTTCTAGCTTGACCTGTGCCATAGAATAGCAGTAGTGAAGGCAAGCCACCAGCCACGCTGAAATACATCTGATGGCGACAGGTTAACCCAGCCGGGTCTCGCTGAAGGAGACAAATAGTTGTTGAGCCTTACGAATTTCTTTTGTTCTATCTAGGTAGAACTGCAATGCTCTCTTAACATCCAAAGAATGAAGGGTACGCTCTCCTTCATTCTGGAAGTTTGCAAAGCTGGTAGGAAGGACTAAAGGTTGGTTTAGATGGAATTCTGAGACAACCTTGGGGAGAAACTTAGGATGAGTCCTAAGAACTACTTTGTCCTTGTGAAATACAGTGTATGGGGGGTCTGTGACGAGTGCATGTATTTCTGAAACTCTACGGGCTGAAGTAATGGCTACTGGGAAGGCCGTTTTCCAAGTGAGGAACTTCAAATCGCATGCAGCTAGAGGCTCAAAAGGTTTGCGAGTGAGCATGTCTAGCACAAGGTTAATGTCCCAGGCTGCAACTGGATGTTTGATAGGGGGTCTAGTATGCAGAATACCCCTAAGAAACCTCTTAACCACAGGCAACTGAGCCAATGACATGGAAAGTACCAGCTCATGATATGCCGAAATGGCACAAAGATGAACTTTGACTGTGCAGTACTGAAGACCTGTATTCGAGAGGTCTAAGAGATACTCCCAAGACTATTCGGTGGGCAGGAAAAAGAGTTCCAAGAGGATTTTGCACATCAGATAGAGAAATGCTTCCATTTGGCTGTGTAGGTTTTTCTAGTGGCCGGCTTACGCGCAGCCAAAAGAATATCTGAAACTTTACGAGAAACATTGAACCTATTCACCTCTCTCTCTTCTGGAGCCAAAGGTGAAGCGACCTCAGGTTGGGATGGACCACGGGACCCTGGGTCAGAAGGTTCATCTGAAGGGGAAGCGTCTTCGATGGGGAGGGCCCTGACAGACTGTTGAGCAGCGGAAACCATATCTGCAGAGGCTAGAAGGGGGCAATGAGAATCATTCTGCCTCCTTGAGACTCCAATTTGAGAAGTACCCTCAATTAGGGGAAGGGGTGGAATGGCATACAGAAAGTGTCATGTCCACCGCAGCCTGAACGCATCCTGACAAAAAATGCCAGGTCCTGGATTTCTGGAGCAGAATAGAGGCAGTTTTGCATTGAGTGGGGACGCAAAAAGGTCCAGGTCTGGAGTTCCCCACTCTTTGAAGAGTGACTGAACGACGGTCGAGTCAAGAGACCACTCATGAGGATCCATCTCTGTTCTGCTGAGACGGTCTACCAGCTCGTTTTGCACTCTTGGCAGATAAACCGCCTGAATCAAAACCTTGTGTTCTAGGCACCACTCCAACACTCTCAACACTTCCCTGCATAATGGGTAAGAGTGTGCGCCGCCCTGTTTGTCGATGTAATACATCACTGCTTTGTTGTCCATTTGAAGGAGAATGTTCTTTTGACAGAGTATGTCCTTCAAGTCTCGGACTGCATAGAGGACAGCTCTCATTTCCAGGATGTTTATGTGGAGTTGGGACTCGTCCTGAGTCCATGTACCCTGGGTGTGGAGATCCTGGCAGTGGGCTCCACAACCTATCAGGGATGTATCCGTGGTAATTGAGATCTGATGATACAGAGGGGCAAAGGGATATCCTTCCAGATGATTGTCCTCCTGAGACCTCCAGGCAAGCGACCTCTTCAGAGGATCTGTCACCTTGATGAGAAAGGACTGAGGGTGAGTGACTGGGGACCACAGAGTACTGAGCAGCCACTGGGAGGTTCTCATGTGGAGATGAGCTAAGGGTACAGTGAACATCGAGGATGCCATGAGGCCCAGCATCCATTACATCGAGATAGCTTGAACCGAGCTGTGTTCTCTGATGTATCGGGGCATCTGTAAGATATCGTTCCTTCTGTCCTCTGGAAGAAAAGTCTTCGCACAGGAGGTGTCCAGAAGAGTTCCTATGAAGAGGAGCTTCTGGGAGGGCTGCAACTGTGACTTGTTGAGATTCAGCAGGACTCCCATGGACGTGAGGAAGTCTGAGGTCGTGGCCACAGACTCCAGAGTCTCATGCCTGGAAGGACTTGCTAGGAGCCAGTCGTCCAGATACGGAAACACTTGTATTCCGATTTTCCTGAGGTGCGCCGCAAGAACTGCACAACACTTTGTAAAAACTCAAGGTGCCGAGGATAGCCCAAAGGGCAGGACTCTGAACTGATAAGTGTTGACCCAATGCCACGAACCTTAGGTATTTGTGGTGCTTTGGGTGTATGAGAATATGTTGGTAGGCATCCTGCATGTCCAGGGAGGCTAGCCAATCATGTCGATGAAGCAAAGGTAGCAGGGTACCTAGTGATATCATCTTGAACTTCTCCTTGTGAAGGAACTTGTTTCGTTTTCTGAGATCCAGAATGGGGCGCATGCTGCCAGTTTTCTTTGGAACCAGAAAGTAATGGGAATAGAAACCTGTGTTTCGTTGATCCAGCGGAACTATTTCTACTGACCTGTTTTTCAGAAGCCCTTGTACCTCGGAAGCAAGAAGGTCTAACTGTACTGCCGACAGCCTGGGCTGTCGTTTGGGAGGATGATCCAGAGGGGTGTCCGAAAGACAGAGAGTACCCCTCGCGGATTATCCAGAGGACCAATTTGTCTGATGTTATAGATTTCCACTGATTGCAGAACTGAGTCAGACGTCCTCCCATTGCTAAGGAGGAGTCCCCTTCGGACAGCTGAGGTGGGACCTGGGCCAGAAACTCAGAAGGTGGCACTGGGTGCTTTGGGACCTTGTGCCTTCTCCTGCGCTGTCTTTTTTGGCTGAGGGTTGTGGTATTTGTTAAAACCTCCCCTGCCTTTGCCTCAAAAGGACTGACCGTTATGAAACTGACTCTTGTTCACACCTCCTCTGGAGGGAGTGGGTGTACGTCTAGCCATCTTAATGGCAGACCTAGTCATCTGGATGGCCTCCAGAGCTTGTTCCATCTGAGACCCAAACAGATACATACCGTCAAAGGGTAAGGCCATAACTTGCTGCTGGGTGTCATTCATGAAGCCCGAAGTATGTAGCCAAGAGTGGCGGCAGGTGCTGATGCCAGCTGCCGTCGCCTGGGAAGCAGTATCGAAGGCATCCATAGCAGCTTTAACCTGTTGGTTATTGGATTCGATACCCCTAGTTATGATGTGAAGCAACTCTGAGCTAGCTTCCGATTTGGGCAAAGCTTCCACCATTTCTCTGAGGGAATGCCAAAGTACATACTCATATTGAGAAAAATAGCCCTGGTAGCTGACAGTACGCATCCCCAGGGTTGAGGCAGCAATGACTCTCTTACCTAAGGTGTCTATCTTACGAGATTCTTTGTTTATTGGTCAGGCCGTAGATCCTTGAGGAAGGATGGCCTTATCATTCTCTGCCAAGATCACAATGGCATCAGCAAAGGCTTGTGAGGCCAAAACAGGATGATCCCTGGGAGGAGCATACTTCCTATCGATGGACTTAGCCACGGAAGGAATGAGAGCTGGATTCTTCCATACCATCTGTGAGAGGGTCTCAAAAGAGGGCTGTACCAGAGGGATTAAATCCATAGAGCTCTCCGGGACATGAAGATATTGGAGTTGCAGGGTCTGAAGGCAGGTCAATGAACCTTCCTGCCCTCCCCAGAGCAGACACTGAATTACAGAAGTGCAGGGTCTGAAGGCAGGTGAATGAACCTTCCTTCCCTCCCCAGAGCCGATGCTGAATTACAGAAGTGCAGGGTCTGAAGGCAGGTCAATGAACTTTTCTGCCCTCCCCAGAGCCGACGCCGAATTACATAAGTGTACGTACGATTTCCCAAGCAAGTTACTTGGCCAGATCTTGAACTTGGCATGATTCCTGTGCAGCCTGCTCCCAGCTCCTTGTGTGTGCTGCTGCTTGAGCATTTTTTTTTCATTTGGCTGTGATTTGAGTTGCTCTTTAAGTTCAGAATTTTTTCACTTAGCCCTAGCCTAGCAAATTGTACAATGTTTTTTTACACTTTTTAGCTGGTCTAAATTTAATTGCTGGTGCCATACAATATTGTTACCTGCTAGCTGAAATTTTTTAACTTGTTTCTACTCACACCCCTCCAATCCCATGGCTCCTCTCTGTCTGCATGTCTCTCCTGCACTTAGTCTTCCTTACTTCCATCCCCCACCTTGCATTTCAGACCAGCCCCCTGCTTTCCCTTATAAAATACATCCCACGTTTAAAATCCTCTCTTCTTCCTTCCAGGGTCTGAAGACAGGTCAATGAACCTTCCTGCCCTCCCCAGTGCTGATGCAGAATTACAGAAGTGCAGGTACGATTTCCCAAGCAAGTCACTTGGCCAGATCTTGAACTTGGCGTGATTCCTGTGCAGCCTGCTCCCAGCTCCCTGTGTGTGCTGCTGCTGCTTGAGCATTTTTTCGCCAACCTCCTCCTCCCACCTTTAATTAAATACTGTAAAACCCCACCTCTGGTCTTTCTAACTGGCCCCAGAAGTGTGGAGGCATGTCTGCACTCCAGAAAAAATAGAAATCCCACCTCCTGCATTTCAAGCCACCCCCTTCTCCCGGAAGGCACGCCTAGCCTGCTGTGAGTGTACCCTTGACCCCAAACTTAAACTAATTTCTACATTCTTTTAAATTTTCCTGCAGGCACCCACCCTGATTTTCCAACCCAATAAACCATCCTACCAGAAGATATATTGGTCTTCCAATATGGCCCTGGAGAACTTTTTCTCCAACCATGGCACCCCTTGCCTTAAGTCACGATGGACCAGTAACTCACCTGCCTCTCTCCTAAATAGGGGCGTACTTCTGGCCCTTCTTTACATACTGTCCCTCCCCGGGGTGGACATGTGCATAGGGCATGGACACTTCGATCCCATGAGGCAAAATGTTAACAACCCCAAGTCTTGTGGTCATTACTACTGGACCTCTCCAACAACAAAGAATGATTTTCTCACAGCACACAAGTTGGTAAAGAGGGGCACCTACTACGTGTTGCTCCATGAAGCATGCAGGAGGCTCTGTAACCTCTCAAAACCTCCAGTCAGATAAGTGTTGGTATGACTACTTGCTCTTCTACTGCTCCGTGCAGGTGATGTTCAACCAAACCCAGGGCCCCCATTAGCCAATATCCTTGTCTCCACCCCCAGGATCTTCACTGGGCATCATCGAAAGGCTTAAGGATAGCACACATGAACGTCTGCAGCCTTAGACCTAAAATTCACGAGGTCCAAGCCTGGCTAGACCTCTGCAAGCCAGATATCCTTGCTATGTCGGAGACCTGGCTTAAGGCCCACATCCTAGACCATGATCCTAGGGTACAAAACCATCAGACAAGACAGGGCAAAAAAGAGAGGGGAAGGGGTTCTAATCTATACAAAAGAGACTCTAAATGTGGTACTACTGAAGCCCAACCTTGGGAATTGCCAGGACGGGGAGTCTATTTACATCCATTTAACCCTCGGTCAAGCTAAGCATCTCACCATTGGCTGTGTCTATAACCCCCCTTTGACTGCCCAACTTGCTCTTGAGAGCATCACCAAATTGGTTGGCAGTGAATTAACCAATGAACTCCTAATTATGGGTGACTTCAACCTAAACTGGGCCTCTGACCCCAACAAAGTCCTCAAGGCAATGATCCATGATGCAAAACTGGAACAGGTCTTCTCTCTACCCATCAGGCTCAACTATAAAACTGAGAACCACACTACTCTTGACTGGGCTCTGGTATCCAATCCCCTCAACATACAAAAAGCAGGCATATTGGCAGACGCTATCGGTGACCACTCCCCAATTTTCTGTATTTGGAAGAACAGTGCACCAAAGATTCCTCCCAAGATACTCAGGGTATGTGATTTCTACAATTTCACGTCCACAAAGTTTAATGACTACCTAAGTAACCTGGACTGGAGCCCACTTAGGCTCCTCACGACCTTGGACGAGGCCCTGGCCTACTTCCAAGGCTCACTACTCAAAGCGGCCTCATTCTTTGCCCCCCTTAAAAAACTTAGAACAAAGGGAGGCTGCTACTAGTGGATCTCCCCCTCAGTGAAATCGCAGATGAAAAGCAGGGACAAGGCCTGGAAGAAGTTCCGGCTCTCCCTTCTCCCTGCAGATCTGGTTAATTACAAAACCCTAAGAAAAAAATGCAAGCTAGCCATCAAACTTGCAAAAAAGGAGTATGTATCCCACCTCCAACGGTCCAACCTGGGGAACCCCAAGTTTTTCTGGTCACACATCAATGAACTGCTTAAGGGCAATTCTAAGGAGGCACTAGGTCCAATAGAGGTACAAGGACAGCGTGTCAGCAACTGCCACCAAATAGCCTCAGCAATCAACCACCACTTCACCAACCTCGATGATTACAAGTTAGGGCTGCCCCCATCTATGCCTTTACAGATCTCTGACGTACCCCCTAGTCTGAAAAGACCCCAGTTTCACCTAAGATTAGTCAAGGTGAGTGAGGTCCTTAAGCTACTTAAAGCCCTCAAAAACAAAGGCTTTGGAGGCCCTGATGGAATTAGCCCAAGGTTACTCAAGGAAGGTGCCCAGTCCCTTGCCAAACCTCTGACCTGGATCATCAACAGGTCTCTACTTGAAAGTTACATTCCGCACCAGTGGAAGGTGGCTAATGTGGTCCCAATTCACAAGGGTGACTCGCTCGAACAAATTGGCAATTATAGGCCCATCTCCCTGCTATGTACCCTTGCTAAACTGCAAGAAAGGCTAGTGTACAGGCAACTGAGAGACTACCTTGAGCTCCACCAACTCCTAGCCCCCTCACAGCATGGCTTTTGGGGAAACGATGGGACAGATACGGCACTCAATCTCACAGTGGATGTATTCAGGGCATTGGACATAGGCATGTTGACGGGTGCAATCTTTATAGATCTGTCCAAGGCGTTTGACCTTGTGGACCACAACCTTCTTCTAACTAAGCTTCATGGCATAGGTCTTGATGCCCAGACCCTAAACTGGTTCAATAGCTACCTATCAGGCCGGTCCCAGACGGTCATTTGGAAGGGAGAGCTATCTGACCCTCTTTCCATCAAGGAGGGGGTGCCTCAGGGCTAAATTCTTGGTCCCCTCCTGTTCTCTCTCTCTCTTCACAAATGACCTCAACTGTCACTGCGGGGATAGCTCAGTCGTTCAATACGCTGATGATACAGTCATCTACTAGTCCATGTCTACCCTTCAGGACCTGGGCCCTCTCCTCCAAGGGGACCTAAATACACTTGAGGCCTGGCTTACATCTAACAGGATGGTCCTCAATGCAGCAAAAACAAAAGCCTTGCTGTTTGGCCCTAGATCCCTTGGCCAGGACAGGACCAATTCCTTACAATTAACTTCCTTTGCTGGAAAGAGAATAGACATTGTAGACAACATAAAATACCTTGGGCTAACTATCGACCAAGGTCTCACCTTTAAGTCCCACGTAGACCAGGTAACTAGGTCTATCCATGGCAAACTTGGCACCTTGTACCGGCTAAAAGAACAACTTATCCCGGAGGCAAGGCGAGCAACTACATCCAGTGTCCTCCTTCCTACATTAACGTATGCTGCTCCAGTAATTCAGGGTATGTCAAAGCATGATGTCGACAGGCTTCAGGTCCTGTACAACAAGGTGGCGAGGTCTGCGACACTGAGTCACCCAAGAAGCCACCCTTTCATCTCGCTGGCCCAACTTCAATGGCCTTCCTTTGAGGCTCGTCTTCAGTACCCCCTGCTCTGCCTTGCTTACAAACTGCAGCACCCGGCTGCCCCACTTAGCCTTACAAGAATAATCATTCCTAAGTCTAACCCTCGTATACTCAGGACCACCGGCTGGTCCCTTCTAGCAATCCCCAGAGTCAAGACTAACATGGGAGGCAAATTCTTCGCTCACACTGCCCCTAAGCTGTGGAACACTCTCCCACCTTTAGTACAGGAAGCCCCATCGCTGTTAAACTTTTGCACAAGGCTCAAGTCCCACCTGCTTGGGGCAAGCTCGTGCCATTGTCTAGGTACTGGATAGTCACCCCAGTCCCACATCCTACACCAATCCCTCTCCTTTTCTCACCCAAAATGACTCCAAAAGCATGCCTCAACTCTCTCAATTGTTGCACTTATGTTCAATATACTGAAATATTGCCTTTATCGTAACCTCGAATTTCATGTCTACTTTCTCTGCACCCTGTACTACCTGACAGTATTGTACTGTTTCTGTCTCCCCGGTCGCCCCAGGAAAAAGGGACCTTCGGGGCTCAGTGGGCCTACCCGGTCATCACAATTCATTAACTAAATAAAAGCTTCCCAGGATCAATTTCTGAAGTTTGGAGAGAAAGAGAAGTGTTTAAATTTTTGAGCAGAGACTTAAAGGAGAGGTCTTCCACCACAGGCTCTGCAGAAGGATTGATCCCTGCTCCGAGGGCAATATTATCTACATCATCACCCAGGCGAAGATCTGGGTCAGGCTCAAAATCATCTCTCGACAGTTCAGGGGGGACTGCATAGACAAGAAAGGAGTGAAAATCAGGAGGAAAAACGGAAGAAGAAAGAATCAGCATTGAAACCCCCCGAAGACTGGTTGGCGCCGCACCAGCTCCCAGTGCCGAAGAAAACAGCACTGAGAACAAGGAGGGAGGTGCCTGCCAAAGCAGCATCCCACACGGTGCAGACAGCGCCCCTGGCACCATGCACGGTGGCGACAGGGCCCATGGTGCCATGCACAGCACTGAACGAGCCCACAGCATTGCAGATGGCGCTGAGAGTGTCCCAGAGGTCAGAAAACTGTGATTTGAGATAAAAGAGAGAAAATGACAGGAGATAGAGGCATCGGTGTGGACCCTTGCGCCGCAGCCATGTGAGGGGGATAAACACCGGAGCGCAGAGTCAACAGCACTGAAGAAGGCTCCGCACGACTAGGAAGGCCCAACCGCCCTACTCATCCCTCTGGAGCCAAATGGCCTGAAGGCCCCGGTGTTGGAGTGACTGGCTTGGACAACTGGACCAACCTCCGAGCCCACTGCTCCATAAGAGCAGCCCACTGGTGAAACTGCTCATCAGAAGCTCCTCTGAAGGGCGGAGAGGGGCTCCAATGTTGAAGAGGTCAGCCATCGGAGACAGAAACCAGTGACTCCAATAGAGGTGGAGACTGGTACCTGGCCCCAACAATTGACCATCTACACGCAGACATGCCACAGGGTGACGTCAAGTGATGCCTTGTCCTCTTCGACCTATGTGTCGAAGAGGAACTCGAGGCCGAACAGCACCGAGAATGGGACCGTTTCCTTTTATGCCTTCAGGGGGACCACCCATCCCTCTGAGCACTGGACCGTCCATTATCGGACCCCCCCTCTGGGAAAAGTCTCCCTACCATCACCTGACCCGCTCATGGTCGACTCCATCAATGGAGGGTTGAAGACTTCTTGATGTACAATTTAAATACATAATATATAATCGGTACCGATTCGAAATAAAACTACAAAACAATAAACTGAACTGTTGCTGCTAGTAAAGTTTAACTCCCGGTGGGCAAGGGACATTGTCACTGAAGCGCACTCGACGACGGGGAAAAAAGGAACTGAGGTGGTTGGAGGGTCGACGCTGAGACAGTCATTACCGCACGTGCTGGGGCTCACGGTGCCACACCTCGTGGCTTCATCTCGATGCCGGCCCTATTGAAAAGTTTGCTCTCCCTGGATCCTAGTGCCTCCGGCGAACTCCCATCAGTGTGACTGAGTGGTGGAGACTTTATGTCCAGGAAGATCAGATTTTTAGGGTCAAAGAGACTCAAGTCGAGAACCCCAAAAAGAATAAAAGCAGGTAGTGAAGCAACCCAAAAACATTCATAACAAAAAAACAGGAAAAAACCCTAATAAGATAGAGGCATGCCAAGTACACTGCTGGGGTGCAGCACTGTGCCTGCCTCACCACATCCCCAAATTACTAGGTTCCAGGAGGGGAGGCAGGAAGGGAGGTCAGAATACAGCAAGACTCCATTAGAAGAAACAACATTACTATGGTAATTTTTTTCTTCAAACAACATGAAGTCTTGCTGTATTCTGACTATATGCAGACTGCCAAGCAGTACCCCCTTGGAGGAGGGAGTCACATAACCTATTTTGGGAACAGGCTCTGCAGTACAGCCGTGCCAAACCTAGCATCACTTCATGACTGAATGTCCACAGAGTAATGCTTGGTAAATGTGCGAACAGACTTCCAGGTGGCTGATTTATAGATGTCCACTAAAGGTATATCTCTAGCTGCTGCAAACGAAGCAGCTGTACCTCTGGTAGAATGAGCCCTCAGGCCTGAGGGAGGCTCTTTTCCAAGCTTTGAATAGCAGAACTGGATGCAGGAGACAATCCACCTGGCAATTGTTCTCCTGGTAGCAGGTTTGCCCTTTCCCACTTCTCCATAAGTAAGAAACAACTGAGAACAGTCATTCTTATGGGCTTTAGTATGCTCCAGATAGTAACTAAGAGCAGTCTTTACATCAAGACTGTGTGGTCAACAGGAACGACAAGGATGTAAGGCTCCGTGGCAGCTCCTTATGGTAGATAGGGTAATATCTTTTGAAGAAACACAGACCAAATTTGGGTGGATAAGGGGAGAGCTACTCTATTACTACTAGATGAGAGATTTCATAGGAACACAAATGAATGGCTCAATCAGCTCGAGAGGCTCCCCAACACCAAATATATTCGAGTCAATATGGAACTCGAGCAGGGGGGGAGAGAGCTATTTCAATTTTATACCAAAACTATGTAAAAGATTTCCAACATACAACAGAATACATTAAATTAAAATGGGAGCGAGAATTAGAAATTAAGCTAAATGATAAAGAATGGACAAGAATATGGCAAAATACATGGAGTATTACATCCTCTCCAGGGTGGAGGGTATTTTTATGGAAAATAACAGTGAGATATTTTAGGGTACCAACTTAGATGGCTAGATGGCATAAATCAATCTCTACCAGATGCTGGAGAAACTGTGGATCACTGGTAGCTAAGCAAACACGTTTTTTGGCAGTGTCCCAAATTAGGGGGATTCTGGAGGGAAATACAAAGACGCATGAGGGAAATGTTGAATATCGTGTCCCCATTAGAACTGGAACACATGATATTAGGGTTGCACCCTGAAGACCTCAGGGGGAGGGAGGCAAGATATCTGTGGAATATACTGATAGCTGTAGCTGGAAAAGCAATTTCTAGAAAATGGCTTGCTCCGAATGCCCCATGGTAGAGGAGTGGAGAGAGTTGGTAGAGAAGATAAAAATGCTTGAGAGGGTCACTTATTCACTTAGACAAAACCGACCACAGTTTGAAAATAGGTGGACTAGATGGGAGCTGTCCCTGACCGAAAAGGTGGAGGACGACGAGACCTAAAAATCAAAAACTAAGAATTTATAACAGGAGAGGAATCTACAGCCAATCTGAAGGTACAAGAGTGAGGGTAGTAGATGAGTACTGGTGAGTCCAGTAGAAGTATGTACCAGGTCCTTTTTAATAATTTCCACCCCTCCCCACACAATTGCAGGGAGCCAGGTGTAACTAAATAAGGAATAGAGGTGGAAATCTGAACAAAAATCAGAAGCACAAAAAATGGAATAAGGTGTTTTCTTTTTATTGAAAGGTAAGGGGAAATGTGAGATAAAGTATAAACAAATAAGGCAGGGGAAGAGACATATGAGAAAGGGTCAGAGCTGAGGTGATGAGAGGCTCCTCTTCCTCTTTTTCAATAACACCTGTAAGAAAGAGAGGAATTTTTAGATTATAGGTAGCAGGAATATAAATGAACTAACATATAAAGTAGATAAAATAGAATGCTTTCTGCTTTCAAAGATGAATAGTCATAAACAAGATATGTGATATTATTAAGTAAATAGAACTTAGGCTATAGTTCATTGTATTAAGAAGGTTTTTGTATGAGATAATATACTGTTCGTCTATTGTACGCATCGAAATGCTGGAATGTACACATTGATACGGAAATGTCATGTATGTATCTTGATGCGGATAAAAAATAAAATGAAGTATTTAAAAAAAAAAAAAGACGACTGTGTAGTCATCTCTCCGCAGAGGAAGAATGGTCAATGAAAGATACAGGCAATGACACTGACTGATTCAAGTGAAAGTCTGATACCACCTGAGGAAGAAACTTTCTGTTGGTGCGAAGGACCACATTATCCCTGTGAAATGAAATGAAATTAGGTTCCACTTATAAAGCCTTAAGTTCACTGATTCTCCTGGCAGAGGTAATGGCTACCAGGAACACAGTTTTCCAAGTCAAGTACTTCAGCTCAGCTGAGGATAAAGGCTCAAAAGGGGGCTGCATAAGGTGTGCTATGCAGATATTCAGATCCCAAGAAGGGGTAGGTTCCTTAAAGGGAGGATTAACATGTACTAAACCCTTGAAAAAATTCTTGAAAACTGGATGAGAAGCTAGGGAAGAGCCCTTAACAGCCGAAAGGAAGGCGGACACAGCTGCCAAATGTACCTTGAGAGTAGCAGGCCGGCAGCCTAAACTATTAAGATGCACCAAATAGTCCAGTACAGTGGCAATGTCCGCCAAGTCTGGCTGAACATGTTTCTGGGAACACCAGAACCCAAACCTTTTCCATTTGGAGCTGTTAGTCTTTCTGGTAGCAGGTTTCCTACTAACCTTTAAAATGTCCAAGACCGACTGAGAAAGGTGTAGGCTTGCATATTTTAGCTCTTCAAGAGCCAGGCCTTGAGCCTGAGAGTTTGAAGATTGGGATACAGGATCCTCCCCTGTGAGAAGGTAAGAAGATTGAACTGTCTGGGAAGACACGGAGGCATTGTTACTGACAGTGACAAGAAAAGAGGGTACCAAGGCTGTCTGGTCCAGTCTGGAGCCACTAGAATCACATTGCAGGGCTGAGACCTGATCTTAATCAGGACCCTGAATATCATAGGAAAAGGAGGGAATGCATACAGAAACCTGCTTGTCCAATTCAGCAAGAGAGTACCATGAGGGACAGGGACCAGAAGGGGTGGTCTGCAACAAAAGAGAGGAAGTTGATGATTGTCCGGGGCTGCAGAGATCTATCTCTGGAGTGCCCCATCTCTTGAAGATGACCTGAAGAACTAGAGGGTTCAGGGTTCATTCGTGGTGACCCTGAGAAATCCTGCTGAGAGCATCTGCTAGAATGTTGTCCTTCCCTGGGAGATGCACAGCCATCAGGGAAACCTGAAGGGAATAGGCTAGAGACTATACTTTCATGGTCTCTGTGCACAAGGCTGAGGACCGAGTGCCTCCCTGCTTGTTGATGTACCACATGGTTGTGGTATTCTCTGTCCTGATCTGCACTACCTTTCCTTGAATAACAGCTGAGAATGTCTGAAGTGCTAGAAAGACAGCTCTCAATTTGAGAAGAATTATGTGTAGAAGGGACTCCTTGTGTGATGAGGTTCCCTGAGCTGTGAGCTGATCTAGGTGAGCCCCCCCAGCCTAGTAGGGAGGCATCTGTGGTGCGAATCACTGAAGGAGCCTGACTGATAAATGGGACACCTTGTCGCAGACTGCCCTCCTCCAACCACCACTGGAGGGCCTGAACTACAGTTTGACACTGGAACCAATTTGGAGAGAGGGACTCTTTTTTGAGACCAATAAGATCTGAGATGAAACTGTATACATCTCATCTGAAGACTTGCTCCCTGGACCACATCTGTGGAAGCTGCCATGTGTCCCAGCAACTGTAGAAAGTGTCTGGCTAGAGGACGAAAAGAAGAAGCTAGAGTGACCAAGGACTGAACCTTGAGAGAGGGAGAAATGCTCTTGCCTGAATAGTGTATTTCTACCCCTATGAAGGTGAGAAGCTGGGCTGGTTCCAGAACAGACTTTTCTAGGTTCAGAATGAAACCCAAGGATTCTAGAAGTCTTTAGGTGACCTCTAAGGCTGACTTGACTTGGTCTGAGGACTGGCCCACTAGGAGCCAGTCATCCAGGTATAGGAACAGAAGGATACCCTGTCTCCTGAGGAATGCCACCACGACTGCAAGACACTTGGTGAACACTGTTGGTGCAGATGTTAGGCCGAAAGGCATAGCTCCGAACTGGTAATGGCCTGAAGGCAACTCGAACCTGAGGTACTTTCTGTGGGAATGTCTTATATGTATGTGGAAGTAGGCATCCTTGAGATCCAGAGAAGCTAGCCATTCTCCTTGTCTCAGAGAGGGAAGAATTACTCCCAGAGCCACCATTTTGAATTTTGGTTTTGTCAAATGTTTGTTCAGGTACGTTAAATCTAGGATAAGTCGCCACTCCCTTGTCTTTTTTTGGGTAAGGAAGTATCTGGAATACAGTCCTTTTCCCCTGTGACAAAGAGGTACCTTCTCCACTGCTTGCAGAAGCAGAAGCAGAAGAGAGGAGACTTCTGCCTCTAAGGCCTTTGTCTCCAAGGGAGAGGGAGGACTGAAGGACCTTGCTCTCAGTTTTGGGAACCTTTTGAAACTGAGAGCAAGTTCCTGGCTCACTACTTCCAGGACCCATTTGTCTGAAGTAACAGACTTCTAGGCCTGGGAATAGTGAGCCAACCTGCCCCCTACTGAACTGGGGAGGCATCCCTGTCAGACACCTCAGGGTGTCTGTCTGGCAGGGGGCTTAGACTGCATGGATGACAGGGTCCTGGTCATCCCACACCTGCCTCCTCCCCTAAAGAACCCCCTCTGCTGAAAAGAGGAGGAGAAGGCCTGAGCTTGGTAAAAAGGCCTTTGAAAAAGCCTACCCCTGCCAGTCCTAAATTGCTGCCTCTGAGGAGAAGTCTGCTTTTCCTTGGCTGCAGTACTCCTGTAGGTGGTCCTATACTCATCCGTCTTCTTCATGTAGTTCTTTGTTTGCTCCCCAAACAGAGAATTACCAGCAACAGGAAAATCCATGGCCTTAGTCTGGGTATCCTGTGAAAGGTTGGTACATCTAAGCCAAGCAAACCTTCTCATAGAGATAGATGTAGCCATGACTCTAGAATGAACATCATTCGAGTCCACAGCAGCATGAAATTGCACTTTGGATGCCTCTATACCATTCACAGCCACCTACTTCAGCTCCTTGGTTAGCTGGGGTGAGGCATTCTTAGCCAGCTCCAGAACCGTATTCCACATAGATTTCTGGTACCTGGCTGTATATGCCATGTAGTTTGATTGCTTGAGCCCCAAAGAGGATGCCAAGTACTGTTTCATGCCCATGGCATCCACTTTCCTGGAATCCTTATCTAGGGGGTGAGATGCTAGGGGAATATTAGCCTTGTCACAGGCTGCAGCTTGCACTACCCCAACATGGCTGCTATGTACCAAAAGGAATTCCATGCCAGGACCTGATGAGGCATACCTCCTGTCCATTCTTCTATTTACAGGAGGAATGGATGTGGGAAATTGCAAAAGTTTCTGTGTCTGTTTCCCCAGGGATTTATGCAGAGGGACAGACACTCTCCTTGACTCTGGAACATCCATCATCTCCACATAATCAGATTCCTCCTGATCCTGATCAGCCTCTTCTATAGGAAGCTGAAGAGTCTCAGCCACCTTCTTATAAAACAAGAAGTGGGAGGGGGACTCAGAAAGCCTGGAGGAGAAACACTGGAAGGCCTGTCTGGGGAGATGTCAGGCTCTACTGGCTCATCTACGTCTACAAACTCTCCTTCGTCATCTTCTTCCTCCTCCCAGTCACTCTCATAGTATGCCTCTGGGTCAATATCTGAGGCAAGAACTTCTGACTGAACCAATCGCATTTGAACCAATGCTGGTTCGGTCAGAACTGGGCAAAGCAACTGCACTATAGAAATCGCTTTTGCTATCTCCTCAGCTGTCAGAACATGGGAAGTCGGATCCGAACCAACTGATTTTATGTTTCTCTTAGCCAGGACCGATTCCACAGAATCAGCTCTCCTTTTGCCTGAGGAGGTATCGCTCAGGTCAGTGGGCACCTCCTCAGGTTCGGTCGCAACCGAACCGGGCTGGCCATCCGGGTCAGCGGACTTCTCGGCATCCCTCTCCCTTAGCCTACTCAAACGTTTTCCAGAGTGGCTTTGGGAAAGTTCTTACAGATTTAGCAGTCTTCTTTGAGGTGGTCAAACCACAGACGAGGTGAGGATCAGCCTTAGCAAAGGCCTCCTTGTACACGGTACAATGCTGAAACCCAGTGAACCTGGTTTTCTTTTTGGGTTTCTCAGACATGCCAAAAATTCAAAGTCACCCTTGTCAATGTTAAGCCAGGCAACTAAAAACTTATCGGTTCCAACTGTGTCACAGGCCGGTTAAAAAAAATCCCACAAATACCAGATTTTTTTAGGAACCGATAAGTACCGGAAAACCACAATATCAACAGAGAAAAACAAACAAATCACAATAAATTTCGGTTCTGAACTAGACCGACCAGAAAATAACTGAACACAAAACAATTTCCAACAAAATCAACAAAAGTTAACACTACCTACTACTACCAGTTACTGTTACAGAGACAGAGGTAAGAATACCAAAAAAAATAAAATAAGGATTTGCGGTTGAAAAACAGACCGATTCGAACTTTTACCGAACCGAAGCGCAGGAGGTATCTCCGGAGCGACTTCACAGTTAGGCGGAGTAAGAAATCTGATGGTTACACTTCAAAGTACCACAGACAGAGGTTTGAAAACCGAGCTCGAGCTCAACGTTCTATGTCTCTGCATAGAGTTAACCCTTTACTCTCTGGAGCAGTTCAAGTGCTGGGGCTAACTGCATATAGTCAGAATACAGCAAGACTTCACGTGGTTTGAAGAGCATGTATTACTTTCCAGAACTTGGAGGGGTTATTGAGTTTATTCTGAAAAGTGGAAGAGAAGAATTCAGCCTTAGCTAATCTAGTGGCTGTAGTACAGGAGTTTCTTAAGGCATGATACTTGCTCACTTTAGCTGGAGTACCAGAGGACTTGTAAGACTTCCAAGTCAGATCTTGAGCACGAAGGCAGGCCAGTAGTTCAGCCGATATCCAAGGGAGGTGAGAACCTCTGACCCTGGTTTTCTTGATGGGGGTATGCTAATCCCATACTAATCAAAATTTAGACTGACAATATTGTAGTGCATGACTGATATTGTTGAACTTGACGGGACCAGTCAGAGGCAGAGCAGCATGCAGTTAGTGTAAGTCTAAATCCCCATTTACACCACCCTATTTGCAGCACATCAACCCATGCGCACAGTTTGATGCGCTGCAAATGCTGCCATGTGGACACTCACCGGAGCTCTTCAGGAGACATGTGAATCCTGTTTTTTATTGACACAGGAGAGGGATCGTTTAGCGACTAAGTGCTTTTCCCTGCATTGTAAACTCGTTTCTGCACTCGATCCACTATGCAACCCAGAGTTCCTATTATCTACGATCCAGGAAACACGCCTCCACTGAAGGAACAGCCCCACTGTGGCCCAGCATAGGCGGCTATGTAAACAATTACAAGTTTGGCACACAGCGCAGCTTGTGAGGAGTGGAGAAAAACTCAAAGCGTAAAGTGTAAATAAGGCTTAAAAAACGGAAGGACCTAATTTGGTTAATTTTTTTGAGGGAGACTGGGGCGGTGAATTTTCACACACAGTAGACCAAATGATTGTCACTGAATGAGTCAGGGAGGGAACCAGCATCAATGATGCTGTGAGGGTGAGTTGTAAAAACCCAGTCAAGTAGAGAGTGGTTTGTGACTGGGGATTGTGCCAGGTAGGGTCTGAAATGAGTTGCGCAAGATACATGGACTTTATATTTTGACAAAGTATAGAGGGTGAGAGCTAGTTAAAGTTGAAACTCCTAATATGAAAAGTTCACCAGTGGAGGCATGTGTAGAGATGTTGGTAAGAAGATCTGTGACAGAAACAGGAGAAAGCCCTGGGTGGCAGTGTACACCTGCCACAAAAATGGTAAGGGAAAGGAGGAAGAGAGTTTAAGAATGAAAACTTTATAAGCTTTGGGGGATGAGACAGACAAAACCACAGTAGATTGGCTAGATGAGGAAAGACAGATGGCCATGCCACCACCTTGCGTGGCACAATCTTGCCTATACATAGAAACATAGACTTTGATGGCAGATAAGGACTGCTTGGCCCACCTAGTCTTCCCAATTCCTACCTATCTGATAAGCTGCAGTTTCCACTTACCCAACACCCTGCTTCCTCCTACCCCTCACTAAAATTGCCTTATATCTGTCCCATGCATTCTTGAAATCCGCCACTGTTTTTGACCCCCACAACCTCCCCAGAAAGGCAGTTCCATGCTACCACCACCCTCTCTGTGAAAAAGTATTTCCTTACATTACCCCCAAGTCGTCCCCCCCGCCATTTTCAAATTATACTCCCCTTGTTCTTGTACATCTCTTTTCATAAAGATGCTCCCATCTTGGACTTTGTTGATTCCCTTGAGGTACTTGAAAGTTTCTATCATGTCCCCCCCCCCTTCCTCAAGGGTATACATGTTAAACTCCTTTAGTCTCTCTTCATATGGCTTATGCTGCAGACCATGCACCATTTTAGTTGCCCTCCTCTGGACTACCTCCATCCTGTCTATGTTCCTGTGGAGATGGGGTCTCCAGAACTGTACGCAGTACTCCAGATGGGGTCTCACCTACTGTCTGTACAGAGGGATAACAACTTATTGTTTTCTACTGGTGATGCCTCTCCCTATACATCTGAGTATCCCCCTAGCCCTCCTTACTTCCGTCTCACGTTGCTTACGTACCTTAAGGTCATCTCCTAGAGAGGGATTAACCTGGGATGGTGACTGCAGAGTCAGAAATCTTAGCCGAAAGCCAAGATGCCGAAACTACAAAAACATCAGGATGAAGGGAGACCATGACAGGTTGCTTTTAGGCAGAAGACTACATATATTAATGTGAGCCATGCACAGGCCTTTGGGAAGGGTGAAGGGAATTGATAGTGCAACTGAAGGGAGAGGGGATAGGACCTGGGTTAAGCTCAATGTCACCTGCTCGGAGGTATAATAGAGGTAAGAACAGAGTTGAGGTTGATGAGCAAAAGGAAGCACCATTGACAGTGGAATTGATGGAGGAGGCATGTAGCTGCGCTCCGATGACAAGCTGCCCCCCGAGGGCAAGCCCAAGGTGCCTGATGCCAGAAGGCCTGGAGACTCTGTATGCCGCAAAGCTGGGGTGAAGTTCGACGAACTGTCTTCAGCTGCTGGAATGCTGGCAAAGACTGCTGTTATGAGGGGCCTGCCAGGAGCAGAGGCCTGGAGAGCAGAGGGCGACAGAGTCAGAGCTGCCTATACCGAACTCCAAGAGCAGGAAGGAGTATGCAGAGAACAAAAGTGGTCCATGTCCCATCTGTGGGGTTTTCCCATGGTCTTGCCCTGCGCCTTGGTGGCCTGCAAACCCATGGAAGAAGCTGGTGACTGGGGGGCCCAAAGGCCCCTGCTACTTCTTGGTCCATAAGGAATTTGTGCATGACTTTCTTGCATTGTCATCTGGTTGCGACACTGAATTTCAGGCAAGATTTGCAGGCAAGAACGTTGTGGCTAGACCCGAGGTAGCAGATGCAGAGTTTGTGGGTGTCCGTCGAGGAAATCATTCTGCAGTGGCAATGATGGAAAACAGCTGACAAAACGGTACTCAACATATACAAAGTAGGGGGAACCACTTTGGTAAAAGTGATTCCAAACTGGGAAAAAAATAAACAACATTTAGAAAAGTTATCCTTCTCGGAGGTGCTGCCTGTCTATGGCACGGGTGAGCCTAGGGTGCTCCACACCATGGGATTCAATCAGTGGTTGAAAAACTGGAGCAGAGCTCAGGGATTTGGCTTCACTGGGGACTGGGGGTCCACCTGGAGGATGCAGGCCTATACTGGCATGATGGTCTGCATCTGTCCAGGAGGGGAACCAGGATCCTAGGTGATAGGTTTAAATACTTCATTGACAAGCATTTAAACTAGCCAAGGGGAGAGGCACTGGAAAGAAGCAGGGAAATTCTAGCCCTCCCCCCAAAAAAATATCAGGGTACTAAGTAAGGTAGACAACAACATAGAGATGTCAATAGGGAGAAGCGCAGGGGGTAAATGGAGAAAGTGACAAATGCAATAAGGACAGGGATGGGGCAAAAAGGGGTAAGGCCATCAAGAAATGGAGGGTAATGAGTACCAATGCCCATAGTCTGGGCAACAAGCTCCCTGAACTGGTGGCCTTGATGGAAGAGGGATGCCTGGATATTATAGCAGTCACAGAAACATGGTACACTGAGAACCATGACTGGGATGTTAACATACCAGGGTACACAACCTACAGGAGAGACAGGGAGGGGGAGTAGCTCTCTATGTAAGGGAAGAGATAAAAGCAACTGAACAAAAGAGTAAACACGGAGGAGAGGAGGCACTGTGGGTCATCTTAGAGACTGGAAAAGGCACCACAATCTGCACAGGGGTTGTATATAGACCCCCATGTCAGGGGGAGGGAATGGACAAGGATATGATAGAAGGCATACTTAGGATGGCAGAGAAAGGGGAGATACTATTGATGGGGGACCTCAACATGCCAGATGTTAACTGGAGCACCTTTGTGGCAGCCACATCCAAAAGCAGGGCCATTCTTGATGCCCATCAGGTGGCATGCCTCAAACAGCTAGTTTTGGAACCTACTCGTGAGGGAGCAATCTTAGACCTCGTACTCTCAAACGGGGACAGTGAGAGGATCTCAGATCTAGAAGTGGGTAGCCATTTGGGAACAAGTGACACCAAACAGTGTGGTTCACGATAAACTCGGCTACAGAGTCAAGCCATACAAAAGTGAGGGTTCTGGACTTCAGGAGGGCTGACTTTGGCAAGATGGGAGAGTGCCTTAGAAAAGCACTAGCAAACAGGCTAAAAGAAGGGGTGGAGCAACAATGGGGAAATATCAAAACTGCCATCACAGAGGCAACAAGCCTTTGTGTGAAGCAAATAAATCAAAACGAAAAAAGCAAGCCACTATGGTTCTCAAAAGAGGTGGCTGTGAAGATTAGGGAGAAAAAGATAGCATTTAGGAAGTATAAGGAAACACAGAAGGAGCAGGACAGAGAACTGTACCAGTTAAGGCAGAAGGAAGCAGGGAGGGTAGTCAGAATAGCAAAGGCACAAACTGAGGAAAAGATAGCTAACTCGTTAAGAAGGGGGTAAAACCTTTTATAGGTATATCAGGGCGGAAAGACAAAGGGAGGGATAGTGAGGATGAATAGAATGGATGGTGGGTGGGCAGAGAGTGACAGTGAAAAAGCAGGGATACTGAATGAATACTTCTGTTCAGTATTCACAAAACAGGAAGTGGGGGAGGTGCCTAATCCAATTAAGAGAAGCACTCTGGAGAGGCAGGTTGATCCCTGTCCTTTCACAGAAGAAAGGGTTCTGAAAGAACCCCTAAAACTGAAGGTAGACAAAGCAATGGGGCCAGATGGAATTCACCCCAGAATTCTAAAAGAATTAAGCAGAGAACTAGTGACACCACTGACTACCCTTTTTAACAAATCATGGGAGGATGGTGCGGTACCTGAGGACTGGAAGAAGGTGGATGTGATTCCCCTTCACAAAAGTGGGACCAAGACAGAGGCAGGAAACTACAGACCTGTCAGTTTGACCTCTGTGTTAGGGAAAGTGATGGAATCACTTCTGAAGGAAAGAATTGTTGAGTACCTAGAGGCCAGTGGGGCACAGGACCCAAGGCAGCATGGGTTCACAGCAAGAAGGTCATGTCAGATGAATCTAATTGATTTCTTTGACTGGGTGACCAAAGTAGTAGACCAGGGAGGGGCTGTGGACATGGCCTACCTAGACTTTAGCAAGGCATTTGACACAGTCCCACACAAAAGATTAGTAGTCAAATTAACCAGCCTGGGAGTGGGTCCCAGGGTGGTAGCCTGGGTAAAACACTGGCTGAACAACAGGACACAGAAGGTAATTGTAAATGGAGTCCATTCTGAAGAAAGAGGGGTTACTAGTGGGGTACCGTAGGGTTCAGTACTGGGTCCAGTCCTTTTTAATGTCTTTATAAGTGACATTGCAGAGGGACTGGAAGGAAAAGTATGCATCTTTGCAGATGACATAAAGATCTGCAACAGGGTTGATACACAAGGAGGCACGGAAAGGATGAGAAGGGACTTGGCAAGGTTGGAGGAATGGTCAGAAGTATGGCAGCTTGGATTCAATGCAAAGAAGTGCAAAGTAATGCACCTGGGAAACAAAAACCCAGGGGAAGATTACACAATGGGGGGAGGTAGTAACAACAACAAAATGGAAAGGGACCTGGGGGTAATCATATCAGATGACCTTAAGGTTGGCAAGCAATGTGAGAAGGCGGTAGGGAGGGCTGGGGGGTATTGGGATGTATAGGGAGAGGTATCACCAGCAGAAAACAGGAAGTTGTTATCCCCCTGTACAGACAGTTGGTGAGACCCCATCTGGAGTACTTCGTCCAGTTCTGGAGACCCCATCTCTGCAAGCACAGACAGGATGGAGGCAGTTCAGAGGAGGGCAACTAAAGTGGTGCAGGGACTGCAAGAGAAGCCATATGAGGAGAGACTAAAGGAGCTTAATATGTATACCCTTGAGGAAAGGAGGGAGAGGGAGGACATGATAGAAACTTTTAAGTACCTCAGTGGAATCAACAAAGTCCAAGAGGTAGCATCTTTCAGAAAAGAGATGTGCAAGAACAAGGGACACAATTTAAAGATAGTGGGGGACGTGCCTCAGGGCATTGTGAGGAAGTATTTTTCACAGAGAGGGTGGTGGACGCATGGAACAGCCTTCCTGAGGAGGTTGTGGGGTCTAAAACTGTGGGAGAATTCAAGAATGCATGGGACAGACATAAGGCAATTTTTGTGGGTGGTAGGAGGAAATAGGCTGTTGGTTAAATAGGATCTGCAGCTTATCCTCTAGGTAGGGAAATGGGCAGACTAGGTGGGCCAAGCGTTCCTTATCTGCCGTCAAAGTCTATGTTTCTATGGTGGTCGACTGAATGAAGAAGCTTTTGCAGAGACTGTACGAAAAGGTCGGACGGTGTGAAAGAACTGAGGGAGAGTGGGACACCCATGCGTATACAGGGTTGAGGCAGTGACGCTGGCAATTAGCGTCCCTCAGTAGTAGACTGCTACAGAAAAGCTCTCGTGAGATCCAAGCGCCTGATGGCTAAGTTTCATTGGTGTGACCCGATAAAAGAGATATCGCCAAAGAAGATCAGCCTTCATCTCCAGAACATTTATGCGCAAGTTCTTCTCTATCTAGGTCCAAGTGTCCTGTGTCTGATAAGGTCCCAGGTGAGCTCCACACCCAGATGCTGAGGCATCAGAGGTGAGAATTTGTGTTGGGTTACGATTCAGAAATGGTACACCCTTGAGCACCACATCAGTGCTTTTCTCAGAGGAGACGTGACTAGCACTAGTTAGTCTAGGTCGTTGGTTGATTGTTCTCACTGGATTCACAGGGACCACTGTGGGATTCTTATATGCAAGCAGGCCATTGGTACTGTTACAGTGGCTGCTGCCATAAGGTCCAGAAGACATTACAGGTTCCTGCCTGGAACATACTGACTGTGGTACAACAGAAGTGCCTATGTTCAGTTCTGTCCAGAGGCAGGAACACACAGCCCTAAGCTGTGTCTAGTACCGCCACATGTACTGCAGTCTTTGAAAATGGGTCAGTAATAACTTTTTCAAGTTTATTTTCACCCCTATGTGGTCGAACAGTGTCCTGGTTCGAGCCAGAGTGTGCACTAGTTGCTCCCTGGAGTGGGTCTTTAATAGCCAATTGTCCGAGTATGGAAACACATACAGATCTTCCCTGTGGAGGGCTGCTGCTACCACTGCCAAGTATTTGGTACAGACCCATGATGCAGAAGACAAGTCAAAGGACAAGATTCTGAACTGGTAAAGTACCCCATTCCCCCTTTCCAGTGTGAATCTCAGATGTTTTCTGTGATTCTTCCAGATTTTTATAAGGTAAGCATCCTTCATATCCAGAGAAGAGATCCAGTCCCATGTCTTCAACAAGGGAATGAGAGTCTGCTGAGACTCTTGTACTTCTTCTGACTGATGGGAACTGGTTCTATGACCTGTTGTTGAAGCAAGGCTTGTATCTCTACCCTTAACAGGAACATGTGTTGCAGGGATAAGTGGAGACAGGTGGCGGATGATCTGGAGGGGTATCCAGAAGCTCCAGAGCATGGCCTTTTGCAATGATGTCCAGTACCCAATCGTCTGTAGTTATCTCCCTCCACTGGTTTAAGGGAAGGGAATGATGATCCCCTACAACCACCCCCTGGGAGCAGTGGTGGTTGGAGGGTGTATGGCTGCGAGTCATTGTGAACCAGTGGGGGAAATGCCATTGGCTCCTTTTCCTCTGGGTGCTTTGGAATGGGCACTTGTGGGAAGGTTGACAAGTAAGGCTCCAGTGCCCTTACCTCTTTCTTGCTGTCTGTAGATCTGTTTGCCACCCCTGGCTGGTAGCGGACGAAACTGAGCTCAACCCTTACTCAAACCTAGTGCATGATAAAGGGATTTGGACTGACCTTAAAATCATCCTAGATGACTGGAGGCCTTTTAAAGCCTCTTTCACACCATACCAAAACACTGTATGGCCTCTAAAATAGACATTTAACACTGCTTGTTGAACATCATTGGCAAACCCAGCTACTCTAAGCCATGAATATCTTCTCATGCAAATTCCAGAGGCAGATGCCCTAGCAGGGGCACCTGAAACATCACAGGCTGAGTGGATTAAATGCTTGTCCATCTTAGCCCTGCAGTTAAAGCGTTCATTAACTCTGCTTTGGAATTACCCTCAGGTAAGGTATGTGCAGCAGCCTTGGCACTCCGCCAAAGGGTGTTGTCTTGACTGTACTGGTTTTGTTGTTGTAGTGTGGCTTTTTATTCGTATTTTCATGTTGCCTTCTGTATGTTTCTCCCCTTGTTTCCCTTCCTCCAGGTCGCACGTGGAAATGAGCCTCACCTCATGGTGCTTTTCCTGGTTATCAACTTTTAAATAAAATAAAAAAAAAGAGGGTGTTCTGGTATTTGATCATATGAGCCTGGTAGCCTGCAATATGCAGCCTTAGTGACGCAGATGCATAAATACATTTCCCTATGATGTCCAGCCTCCTGGATTCCTTGTCAAGAGGGGAGGAAAGTACAGTTACGTAAGAACTTACCGTAACAGTATATCTTCGATAGAAGCTCTTGCAGCAGATAACACATGTAGGACTGGGCGGGCTGGTGGCAGGACCCCACAGCAAACTTTTTCAGCTGCAGTTAGCGGGGACTGTCCTCCCCGACATCCCACATGGTATAAGGGGTGGCGGTCCCCAGCATGCTCCAGTTATTGTACCACCAGAAGGAATACCAGCAATGTGAATGGGAACAAAGAGCAGAATGGCAAATTCTGATCCAGCAGCAAGCAAAAAATACTCTTGGCTAATGCAGAATGAGATCTCCCTGGGGAAGGAGGGAGGAAAGCATACCTGCTGCAAGAGCCTCTCTCAAAAATCTACTGTCACAGTAAGTTCTTATGTAACTGTACTACCTTACTTCGAGAGGAAGCTCTTGCAACAGGTAATACATATAGGACAGAGTTCCAAGCAGTATAAACTGAAGACAACTGCTAGAGGAGGTATGGGAGAAACAGAGGAAGGAAGAAAGATAAATCCTCAGGAGATCAAGTTCTGCAGAACTGCCAAGCCAAAGCTCATTCCGCATCTAGAAGCAATAACAAGACTGTAGTGCTTGTTGAAAGTGTGGACTGAATACCATGTGGTTGCCGCACAGATGTCCTAAGTAGAGACCCTCTTGAGGGCTGTGAAGGAGGCTGCCACCACTCTGGTAGAATGACCCCTGATCGGGCCTGATAGGGGTTTGTTATGCTTTTGGTAGCAGAATGTGATGCAGTGAACCAGCCACCTAGAGAGGGTGTGTTTGGAAACCAAGCTGCCCAAGGAACATAGGGTGAAGGATAATAATCTTGTTTCTTCTAAGGGGAATCTTACTGTATTCTGACAAATGCAGTATGGTCTCACCATATGACTGCCCCAGAACCAAAATGGTTAATAGAACCTATGTTAATAGTGGAATATTAGGCTCAAGCTTAGTTTTCAAATCAGTGTCCCTGGTTGCACTTCCGGTAACCATCAAATTCTTATGAAGCATGTAGAAGCTAAATAGTACTAAACTAACTAATCTAAGCTTAACTAACTATAAATACCCCTACTTAGAGTAACACCTCTTAAGCAACACAGGGCATCTCTAAGACTCAAGTCGACAGATGCCCAAGAAAAGTACAGTTACGTAAGAACATACCGTAACAGTAGATCTTTGAGAGGAGCTCTTGCAGCAGGCTATTACAATAAGGACTATGCCGCAGGCACTAGGACCCAACAGAAAACTTCTCAGTCAGCAGTACCCAGCTGGGACCAGCCCCTCCAATGTCGGCTCCACCCGGACGTCAGCCCTGGTATAAAAGGGGGCAGACCCGGCTCCACCTCAGTTCCCCTGCCAAGGCCCGCGAACGAGCCCTGAGAACAGAAGAAGGTGAAGCCCGAAGATGATGCTCTGCACACCTCAAAAGGGGATGGAGGTCGGGAAAGTAACACTTGCTGCAAGAGCTCCTCTTGAAGATCTACTGTTACGGTAAGTTCTTATGTAACTGTACTATCTTACTTTGAGTGGGAGCTCTTGCAGCAGGCTATCACAATAAGGACTGAATCCCAAGCAGTCCCTCGCCCAGGAAGTAATGGACCCCGGGAGGTGGAAGAGAGGAAGCTGAACACAGAAGCTCAAGATAGGAGTCCTTGAAGGACTGCCAGGCCGAAGCCAGCACGGCGTCTGGAGGCAATGTCCAAACTATAGTGCTTTTCGAAAGTACGCACAGAATTCCAGGCAGCAGCCGGGCATATGAACTAATCAAGACATTCCGCATATCGGCGAAGGAAGCAGACACTCCTCTGATGTAGTGATACCTAACCGGGCCCGGAAGGGTTTGTTGTGCTTCTCATAGCAGAAAGAAACACAGTGGACAATCCATTTAGAAATGGTCTGGTTGGGCACCGGTTTACCCAAGTGTTGTGGTGCAAATGCCACAAACAGTTGTTCTGAATGACAGTGAGAAGCCGTTCTTTTAAGGTAATACCTTAGCGTCCTGTGGACATACAAAGTGTGAAGAAGAGCTTCTCATTTGTTAGATGGAGAAGGGAAATAAACTGGAAGGTCAACCGACTGGTTGAGGGTCAATTCCGAGACCACTTTTGGAAGAAACTTAGTATTCGTCTCAGGGAAATCCTTTCCGTATGGAAAATTAAATACGGCTCCTTACACATCAGAGCCTGAAGTTCAGAAACTCTTCGAGCTGATGTAATGGCAACTAAAAAGCAAACCTTCCAGGAAAGATGTCGCAGCTCACAGTCTGCTGCAGGATCAAATGGGGGAAGAGTAAGCTTCTCCCACACAAATAGGAGGTCCCAGGGTGGGATAGGAGCCCAAATGGGAGGTCTCATGTGAAGAATCCCCTGTAAAAAGGTGCAGGCCACATCCAACTGGGCTAAGGCCCTGTCTCCCGAAAGGGTGTGATAAGCCAAGGTGGCCCACATGTGTATCTTTATGGAGGAGTAGCTCAAGCCTTGATGGTATAAGGAGAGGAGATACTGTAGAGCCGAGTTCACTGGACAGTTAATGGGATCCAGATCATGAGATGAGGCCCACAAGCAGAACCACTTCCACTTCATAGCATAAGTGAAGCGTGTGGAGGGCTTTCTCGCCAACACGAGAACATCCGCCACCTCTGGGGATACCCTATACCTGTATTTTGCTACATCTGAAGGAGCCAAGCATGAAGGTACAAGGATTGGAGATCAGGATGGACCAGCGAGCCCTGATCCTGGGACAGCAACTGCGAGCATATTGGCAGCAGGTTTGGAGGTTCCCTGGATAGTTGCCGAAGTAGTGGGAACTAAATCTTCCAAGGCCACAGCGGGGCAATTAGAATCATTCAAGCCCCCTTGGCCCGTAACTTCAATAGAACTCTCTAGACAAGAGGAAAGGAAGGGAAGGCATAAAGAAACCTCCCTGCCCAACAAAGGGACAACGCGTCTGGCCAGAAAACACCAGGCACGGGCTCTCATGAGCAGAAAACTGGCAGTTCGGCATTGCATGGTGACGCAAACACGTCCAGCTCTGGATGACCCCATATGTTGAACAGCTGATCCACTACTGATTGCAGTAGCTCCCTCTCGTGTGCCTTGGACCGAGATCTGCTTAGACTGTCGGCCAAGTCGTTTAGGACACCTGAAATGTGCACCGCGGAGAGAGAGAGATGTGCCGTTCCAGTGCCCAATACCAGACTCTCATCGCCTCCCTGCACAGGGGGTAAGAATGAGCGCCCCCTTGTTTGTTGATATAGAAGATGACCACCATGTTGTCCGTCAAACCAGAAGATAGCTTGGTACAAGGTCCTCCTGAAAGGCGCGTAGCGCATTGAGGACTGCTCGCATCTCCAGGACATTGATGTGGAGTTCGCGTTCCTCGGGGGTCCAAATGCCCTGCGTTTGGCGGGCCCCCAGGTGCGCTCCCCAATCCAAATCCGAGGCATCTGTTGTAAGGGTCTGATTCAGGGGCTCTGAACGGAAGAGGACCCCTTTTTCCAAATTGAGTGGATCCATCCACCAAAGAAATGTTCTCCTTACTGGCTCTGTGACTCTGACCATGTGGTCTAGGTCGTCGGAGCACTGATCCCACTGCACCCTGAGCATCCATTGTGGGATTCTCATGTGGAGGTGGGCCAGAGGAGTGACTGTAATGGCCAAAGCCATGTGACCCAGAAGTCCGAAGAAGGTCCTTGCTGGGACCCGAGGAGTTATTAGGACCGCTATCTCCCACAAGCGATCGCCCCTCTCTAGGGGTAGAAAAGCCATGCCCTGGACAGAATCCAGGACCGCTCCGATGAAGATGAGTCTTTGGCTGGGTTCTGGGGAAGACTTTGGAAGCTTCAGGGTGATCCCCAGGTCTCAAAACAAAGTATAGGTGTCTCCGAGAGCTTGAAGCAATCGTGACCTTGATGGGGCCGCGAGCAGCCAATTGTCCAGGTAAGGACATAATGACCCTGACACCTCAGAGCCACAGCCACTACTGCCAAGCATTTTGTGAAGACTTGAGGGGTGAAGGAGAGGCCGAACGGAAGAACTCGAAATTGATAATGTTCCCCAATGGAAGTGGAAACTCAGGAACTTCCTGTGAGGGGGAAAGACCCCGATATGCATGTATGCATCTTGCATGTCTAGGGAACAGAGCCAGTCCCCTTGGTGCAGCAGAGGAAGAAGTCCTGGAAGGGTCACCATCCGGAACCTTTTGTACTGTATATAAAGGTTGAGAGAGCTAAGGTCCAGAATGGGATGAAGGTCTTGAGTCTTTTTTGGAACCAGGAAGAAATGGGAATACCACCACTTTCCCCGCTACTGCAGGGGAACCGGTTCTATTGCCCTTTTTTGCAAGAGGGCCTGTATCTCTTTTTCTCTGAGAGGAATATGAGAAGGAGGACATCAGGAGAACCTTGGTGAAGTGTCTGGAGGAATTTCCGTGAACTCTAGTGTGTCTCCTCTTCTTATGATGTCTAGGAGTCATTGGTCCGCGGTGATCGAGCTCCATCCCTGAAGGTAAAGGGAGAAGCGACCCCTACCACCTCCCCTGGAACCGCCGCCAGAGGAGGGAGGTCAGAAGGGAGTTATTGGGCGGAGCCAGGTGTGGGCAGAGAGGCCTGGGAGGACTTGGGGCCATGAGGAGTGCCTCCAGGCTGCTGGTTGCTGGCTGTCCACCGAAAGCCACCTCTCTGGCCCTGTTGATTGCCACGGGCTTGTCCACCTGAGGGCTTCCGAAATGGCCACTTACACTGTCTCCACTGGTCTCTATGGTACATTTGGTGGGCAGACCAGATGGATTTGCCTGACTCTTGGAGGCAAGAGATGAGAGACTCCGTCTCCTGACGGAAAAAAAATGGTACCCTGGAACGGTAAGTACCGGATGCCAAACTGCAGCTCTTGGTGAAAGCCAGAGACCCTCAACCAAGCATGGCACCTGAGACAGACTCCTGATGCTTCCACTCTGGTTGCCATATCTGCAGTGTCGCACGAGACATGCAAAACATGTGTGCCTACATCCGAGCCCGATTTTAGGATGTCCAGAATCTCCGTCTTCTTCTTGGTGTCTGGCAAGCCGTTTACCAGCTCTTGTCCCCACTCCCAGAGCACATTCTGGTACTGGACCATATGTGTTAAGAAGCTCAGGGATCTAATGGAACAGGTGGAGGCAGAATACACCTTCTTGCCCACCTGGTCCAAATAATGAGACTCCGGATTGGGAGGCTGTGAGCTGAGGTGCTTGTGTTGCTTAGATTTATCATGAGCAGCTGTAATCACTGAAGAGTCCGCCTGAGGGTGTTCGGCCATAAATGGTTCATCCCTCAGTTCTCTGTACAGCCTGTCTGATTTCTTCGGGACTGAAGCCGGATGCTTCCAGGTAAGCCGGGTGAGGTCCTGGAATGTGTCCACCAAAGGAGGCACCACGAAAGGTTTAGGCTCCTTCTGCCTCAGGTACTTAGCCACTCAATGGCATTCCGGATCCAGGTCCTCCATATCCCACTCATTGGAGGCCTGGATGTGCCTCATGATGTCCATGAAGGTCGGATCATCAGGAGGCGAGTGGGGCTGGTCCTTCTCTCCTGGGGAAAGTACAGTTATGCAAGAACTTACCGTAACAGTAGATCTTCGAGAACAGCTCTTGAAGCAGGTTACACCATTAGGACTGAAGCCGGCAGGTGCCAGGACCCCAAGGCAATTTTCTAGCTAGCAGTATTCAGCGGGTACCGCCCCCGATGTCGGTCCCATCCCCGTCAGGCATCGTATAAAAGGGGGCGGGCCCCCAGAATCCCCAGTTCTCCCGCCAGAGACTCACGGCCGCTGGATGACATCAGAAAAGAAGACAGGATCCGCCATTAAATGGCAATCAGAGTGGTGTTAGAAACACCTAATCCTAGGAGAAGGATATCGGAACAAGTCTACTTCCAGCAGGGATGGTGGGAGGGAAAGTACCTACTGCAAGAGCTGTTCTCGAAGATCTACTGTTACAGTAAGTTCTTACGTAGCTGTACTGTCTTACTTTGAGAAACAGCTCTTGCAGCTGGCTACACCATTAGGACTGATTCCCAAGCAATACTGGAAATCCCTCACCGGTGGGAGGAGGAAAGGTAGAGATCATTAGTTGGACCGAAGCCTAGGATAGGAGTCCCTGAAGGACTGCTAGACCAAAACCTGCTCTTCGCCTCGATGCAACATCCAGGCTATAATGCCTGATAAAGGTGTGCACAGTGCTCCAATTAGCTGCTGCACAGATGGCTGAAGTGGAGACGTTCTTCATGGCCGCAAAGGAGGTAGCCACTCCCCTTGTGGAATGACCCTTAACCGAGCCCGGTAAGGGTTTGTTACGCTTCTGGTAACAGAACGTGATACAATGTATGAGCCACCTGGACAGCGATTGTTTGGAAGCGGGAGCTCCCATCATCCGGTGGGTGAAAGAGACGAAAAGCTGGTCAGATTTTCGGTGGTGTTTGGTTCTGGTTAGGTAGTATTGAAGACATCTATGCACATCTAAAGTGTGCAACAGGGCCTCTCCTCTATTAGAATATTTATGAAATTACACTGCTAGATCTATGTCCTGATTAAGGGTGAGAGCTGAGACCACCTTAGGTAGAAACTTCGGATTTGTCCATAGGGACACCCTGTCCTGGTGAAAAATCAAATAAGGATCTTTGCACACCAGTGCGTGAAGTTCAGAAATTCTTCTGGCCGAAGTAACGGCAACCAAAAATAACGTCTTCCGTGTAAGGAGACGTAGCTCGCAATCCGCGGCTGGTTCAAAAGGTGGCAGCGTAAGCTGCTCCAGGACAAAGGGTAAATTCCATGGAGGAATAAGATCCTTAATTGGAAGTCTAAGGTGGAGGACACCTCTCAGGAAGGCACGTGCTGTGTCCAACTGAGTTATGGGACGCTGGCCTATAGGAGTGTGATAGGCTGAGATGGCACAAAGGTGTACTTTTATTGAGGAGTAGGCCAAGCCTGTCTGAAAGAGAGACAGGAGGTAGTCCAGCACCAACCTTTCTGGACAATCCATCGGTGAAAACCACCGTGCCTGAGCCCAGAGGCAAAATCTGCACCATTTCATGGCGTATGTAGCATGAGTGGCCAGTTTTCTAGCAGCCACTAGAACATTTGCTACCTCTTGCGAGACCCCATACCACATTATGGTTGTGTCTCTAGGAGCCAAGTGTGCAGATTCAGAGATCGAAGGTCCGAATAGACCAAGGAGCCTGCCTCCTGAGACAATAAGTGAGAGCTGATTTGCAAAGGCACTGGAGGTTCCCAGGACAGCTGGTGTAGCAGAAGGAACCAAATCTGTCTGGGCCAGCCGGGCCGGTGGCGCTGAGGGTTGAGGCGCTGGTCGCTACACCTCATGCCACGCCGGCGACCCGTGTTCGGGAACGAACACAGGTTGTCGGGGGTCGGCGGGGAGGAGATGGATCGAGCATCCGGAGGGACAGTTCTCCATCTCCAGGCGGGGGATTCGGGCGGCCGGTGCTTGCCTGACTTGCAGCGGAGGCTGGGATCGGCGTTACGCAGCCGCAGAGACAGGGAGGCGGACGGGCGGACGCTTGACTGGTGTGTGCGATTTGTCGCTGGGCGCCATTGTACGCCATGCCCGCCGAGAAAATTCCAAAAATGGAGCCTGGCAGCACGACGTGTTCTTCGCTGCCATTCCCCGAGGATGCCTCCGGCATGGACCGCTCTGGTGGTTGAGTCGCCTCCCCACCACCCTGCCGTGAAGGCAAGTCGTGGGGGTGCTGAAGGGAGGGTCCTGCGTCCGGGATGGGCTGGAGGAATGGCGGAGTGCGGGGGGGCTGGAGCTCCTGAGAAAATAACATACAAAAAAAAAAAATCTGTCTGGGCCAATATGGCGTGATAAGTATCAGCATCGCTTGCTCTCTGCGGAGTTTCAAAAGGACCCTCTGGATCAACAGGAAGGGAGGAAAGGCATAGAGGAATCTGCCCGTCCAAGAGAGGGACAACGCATCTCGCCAGAAAACACCAGGCCCTGGATCTAGTTAGTAGAAATTGGGCAGTTTTGTATTGTATGGGGACTCTTTTGTGAAAATCTGTGAAACAGATCCTCTACTACCTCATGGAGTAGTTCCCACTCGTGGACTCTGGACTGAGAGTGACTCAGGCTGTCTGCGGTGACGTTGTCCACTCCTGGGACATGAACAGCAATGAGGTTTGCGCCTTGTTGTATTACCCAATCCCACACCCTCATGGCCTCCCTGCAAAGTGGGTAGGAATGGGTGCCTCCTTATTTGTTGAGGTAATACATCACCCACATGTGCAGACAGGCTAGCAGGACTGTTGCAATAACCGCAGCCATATGTCCGAGCAGGCAAAGGACCAGTCTGGCTGGGACAGTCCTCTTTGCCAAAATGTCCCTGATGAGGGATCTGATGTGTTCTGCTCAGTCCTGGGGTAGAAAAGCTTTCCCTTGGACGGTGTCCAGAACTGCGCCTATGAACTGCAGAATCTGTGACGGAACCAGGCATGACTTCTGATTGATAATGATGCCCAACATCTTGAACAGACTGAGTACAATGAATGGTGGACATCAGGGCCTCCCGAGAGGGCGCCATGAGAAGTCAGTCTTCAAGGTAAGGGAACATGTAGTGGCCTTGTCTCCTCAGAGTCGCCGCTACAACTGCCATGCACTTTGTGAACATTCGAGGTGCCAATGACAGTCTGAAAGGGAGGGCTCAGAACTGATAATGGCGACCTAGAAATTCGAAGTGCAAGAACTTCTTGTGCGCTCGAGCAACGGGTATGTGCAGGTACGCATCTTGCATGTCCAAGGACGCTAGGAAGGCGCACTGCTTGAGCATGGGTATCAGATCTGGAAGGGTCACCATGCGGAAGCGTTTGTAGAGGACCAAAGCATTGAGATCGCTGAGATCCATTATCAGACAGAGGTCCCCTGTCTTTTTGGGAACCTGAAAGAAGTGGGAATAGTAACCTGTACCTCTCTGGTTCCGCGGTACATGCTCTATAGTTTTTTCTCCTAGAAGCGTGAGCACCTCCTGCTATATGAGCAGAGCGTGCTGACCCGAATAACGGGAGAGTAGGGGAGGTCTTGACGGTGGGTGGTCGAGGAATTCGATAAAGTGACCTCCCTTGACCATGTGAAGAACCCACTGGTTGGCGGTAATCGACTGCCACCCTGAAAAATGGCGAGTGATGCAACCCCAGACCTTTTCTGCCCATCCGGAGGTGACCTGGGCAGGTCTTGTGGGTCAGGCGATAGGATGCTGAGTGGAGAAGGAGACCTGGAGGTGTCAGAAGTATCCGGTCTAGAATCCTCCCCTGGCGGAGTGTATCGTCGACATCTGGGTCGCTTGGAGCTAGGAGACCCTGAGGGAGATCTTGAGGGAGGCCTCCTCCGTTCCTTAGATCTTCCCCTAGGAGGTGGAGTGCACTCCTTGGGGGTTGGTGATCATCCTGCTGGCCTCTGCAGTGGAGGAGGGGGAGCAGGAGGTGAAGGAGTAGGAGAAGGAGGTTTCATTGGGATCACATCTTTCCTTACTGTGTCCCACCAGAAAGTGAAGAAATCTTTGACCTCTTGGATGTTCATACCAGACGACGGACCTGGCGCTGGTCGTCTGTCGCCGGGGTCAGGCCTTGGGTCTGAAGGCGTCTCCGGGATTGGCAAAGGCTTCCATGGAAGCCTGGAGTCCTCGATGTTGCCTGCCTGGTCCTCAGGCAACGTCAGGTCCTCCTCCATGGAGTCCCGGCGACCAGTGTCCACCAGTGACAGGGGTCAGTCTTCGGCTCTGGCGAACGCCTGACCGACGCCTGGTGTTTGGCCAATGTCCTCAGCTCTGGCGAATGTCTGGCCGACTTCGGGTGTTTGGCCGATGTCTAGTCTGTCTGCTTCAGGGACGTCGGAGGAAGCCGAAGGCCTGGAAGTCTTTGAAGAGCCGCCTGAAGCCTTAACCTTGACTGGAGGAGGCTGAGAGTGAGCCCTGGAGGGAAAGTGGTCTGAGCACGTGGAGCCTGAGCTGGTGCATGAGTCCGAGACCCGGTTACAGGATCTGGACCTGGCCTTCTCCCGGTGTTTGTGGAATTTTGAGGTAGATTCACCTCTGGAGGAAGGTTCCTTATCCATTCTGTGTAGTTTCTCTTCCAAGAGGAATCCCTGAAGTGCCTTCTGGCGGCGGAGCCTGGTGTGACTGTTAAACCCCTGACAGAAGGAGCAGGCCTTGGTGTCATGGTCTGGGCCTAAGCACCGCAGGCAGGATGAATGAGGATCCTTGAAGGGGATCTGTTTGTCGCAGGCACACTTGGAAGGGTGTCCTTCTGAAGAAGGAGTTGGAGATGACGACATTTAGTTTTGTAAAACTGTTTTATTGAAGTTCTTAGTCGTCATGTGCTAAAGTGGGACCGTGGGACCGATGCTGGCAAGTCAACAGCGGGAAAAGAACTGGGGATTCTGGGGGACCGCCCCCTTTTATATGATGCCTGACATCGGGGGCAGGACCGATGTCGGGGGCGGTCCCCGCTGAATACTGCTAGCTAGAAAACTTCCGTGGGGTCCTGGCGCCTGCTGGCTTCAATCCTAATAGTGTAATCTGCTGCAAGAGCTGTTTCTCAAAGTAAGATCCCCCGAATCCCAAGATGGAAGAGGAAGAGGAGGATCGGCTACTGGGTGTTGAATAGCTGACCTATCCTTATGACCAGCCTCACGCGAACGTCGGTGACTCACCAACCAACGACGGTCGCGGGACCGACTACGGAGCGGAGACTGATGGGAGTGATCCCACCTAACAGATCGGGAATGGCTCCTGGTGTGAGACCTGATCCGGCGTCGGCTATGCGATCATGAAGAACGCCAGCATCGGTCTAAAGACCGTGAATAGGAATGAGCCTTAGGAGGAGGTGTAGGCTGCCTCTCGGGGTTCTTCTGTGGCAAAGATGCACCTCCTGCCTGTGGTTCACCCAAGGGTCCAGTACTGTGTCGGGCCGGCTTGGGAGTCCGGCTTGACCGGCCCCCACCAGAAGAAAAAGATCCTGGAGCTCATCCTTCAAGAAGATCGAGGCTACTTTCCCCAGTAAGGGAATATCCGGAACATCGGCCCCTGAAGGGGAGCCTCCTGGAGAGCCCTAGGGGAGAAGGACTTAGGGGATGGAGACGCGTGCTCCTCGCCTGCCGTGTCAAAATCAGTCACCCCTTCAACAGGCATCAGTACAGGGACTGATGACAGTGCACCACCGGGGGGTGCTGGAGTGTCAGACTCTGAGGGCGCGCTCTTGTCGGGCGGCGTCACGGCCTTGAAAGGCAGGGCTGAAGCTTGGCTTCCAAGGAGTTAACGGTGACCCTTAGCAGAGTCACCTTAGGCTTTGCTGGCTTCTCCCCCGAAGACCCAGCCTTAGCCTGTTTTTTAGATGTGGTATGCTCACCTGAGCCTGGGGAAATGCGGGCTTTCTTTGGAGAGAGCTGTGAGCGGGAGCAAGACCAGGACCTGGACCGGTGCCGGGACCAATTATGGTCTTTGTTGCGGGACCGCTCTTTCTTAGAATTTTCTTTATACAAAGCCTTCTCCCCTGAGGTGTGCAGGTCCATCTTCTTTTCGAGGAGGTACGCCTTCAGGTGGCAGATCCGAGTCGTACTGGTGAAACTCTGGCAGGAGGATCAGGCCGCAGTGTCATGGTCAGGCCCCAGGCAGAAGACACACTTCTTATGGTTGTCTTTGGATGGTATTTGACGGCCGCAACTGTACTTGTTACTATGAGGTTCCGACGAGGAGACCGAGGATGGGGAAGACATACGTCGGTAGACTGAAAAAACGTCGAAAACTGTGGAGAAGAAAGCTGAGTAAAGGCGAAAAACTGAGGTTTTAGCTGGGCTGGCAAGCCAAGAACTGGAAATGGAAATTACGTACTTACCGTAATCATTGATCTTCTTGGACCTGTCTCCATCACTCATTCACACTAGTGGGATAGCGCCAGAGGCGCTAGGACCAAGTGGGAGCCTAAAATTTTCAGACGGGTCGGTGCAGAGACAGGACCACGCATGCGCGGCACTGAGAGACTAGCTCGCGCCTCTGTAGGCTATCTCGGTGTCAACCCTCCAATCGCCTCAGTACCTTTTCGACCGAGAAGCTGCAGCTTAACCAATGAGAATAACTTATCCTGAGTTTCTGGGCCTGGAGAGGCCCAGATGGCCTTGCAAGAAAGGTCAAGAACAATGTCTTCACAGTCTGAACCACAGGACCATGAAGACCAGGAAAGAAAATGAGTGAACCCAGGTATGGTGGTAGGATAGATGAGTGATGGAGACTGTCCAGAAGATAAATAATTACGGTAAGTACGTAATTTCCATATCTTCCTGGACTAAGTCTCCATCACTCATTCACACCAGTGGGAGAGTACTGAGCTAAAACCAACAACCCTGAGTAGGGTGGTAGGAGATAGGGTTCATACAGAAAGGACGGCCAAGGACTGTCCTGCTAATAAAAAGAGCTGTCTTGTAAAGAGCATCTAGAACATAGTGCTTACAAGATAAGCGCTGGAGTTGTGACTCACCACTTTGCAGGCGACTGCAATGGGCACAAAATGAAAGTCTGCCAGGAAGCCACAACCACTGTAGGAGAGTGGTAAGAACCTGGCCTCACAATTTGGTCTAGGACCAAAATTAATAGTGTCAAAGACATGTACTAATGTAACGTAAAGGGACCTCAGGAACTGAAAGAGTCAGAGGTAAAGTCTACTGGTTCACGGTAGACCAGAAAATGCAGATGGAAACCCCCACTATCAAATATGGCTGACCCGTAAACAACAGGTCCAGGAGCACTTGAACTCCTTACTTGGTGAGCAAAGGAGGTCCAGGCGGGGTTAGCCCATCAAGGAGAATGGTCTCCACTTAGTCACTGGGACCTCCCTGATGGAAGGCCAAGCATGACTTAGAAGCCTCTTGTGGTGGTCTAGTAGAACCAGATCCTACCCACTGCATTTTCCAAAAGGAATCATCCTGCCCCTGTGTGTACAGCTGTAGTAGCAGTCTCTGAACTCAAAGAAGAAAGGAAAAGTGTACAGGAGGACATGTCCACTGCGGAAAAAAACATTACGACAGGAAAAAAAAAAATGGGCTGGATTTCTAAGGCAAATAGAGGTGGATGTGCGTCGAGGAGGGACACAGCAGGACCAAGTTAGGGCTAATCCATTCGTTGAAAGTGACTGAAAGGGGCAGTGACACAATGGGGTGAGGCACTACTCACTCTGGTCTTCCTGAAGGGAGTAGGAAAGGATTCTCGTTTGTTTGCTGAAAAACAAACATCACAAATCAGTCATGCACTTGGAGAGGATAGCTTCGTGAGCAACTAGCATGGAACCAGTGCGCAGAAAACAAAGGTGTGAATATTTGAGCTGCTGCCTCAGGAAAAAAAGACGTACTTGACTTTTGGTCAAGGAGGAGTATATTGCCTGTTAAGTTAAAGCAGGCAAGGAAGTAGGGACCCGAGTTCCGACTCGGTGAAGAGTTGCTTCTGCTGCTGTGAGGCTCTGCTCAAGAGAAGAAAGTCTGATAAAAAGAAAAGGGGAATTAACAGACTGGGCAGTTGCCTAGGTCTAGGAAATATCTCTCAATAAGAGAAATCTCTCTTGGAGAAAGAGATGACCCATATTGCCGCTGGATCGGACTCCCCTTAGGGGAAGAAGTAGTCAGGTACTCTTTACTGTACTCTGGAGACGAGCGCCTCGGCAGAAACTGACCATATCCAGAAAAGGGGGGTATCAGGTAATTTCAGCTAGGCACTGTGCTGTGACAAATTTTTTTTTTTTTTTTTTTTTTAGTCGGAGCCCAACAAGGCTTTCAGGTTGCTATTTTGCAAGGATTGTCTTGATACAAAATGATGAATATGTTCTCCATCTGAGTGCAGAAACAGCCTAAGTGTCCATACTGAAATCATGGGCAGACTAATAATCACAGCTGGAGAGATGTTAGCCACCTGTGCCGAAGAAGCCACCGAAGGGGCAATATCACAAGGGGGCTATATACCTCTATCAAAGGAGCAGAAGAGCCTGAGCAGCTCCCGACCATTAAATTAGATTGTTCCACAGAGTGTAATTGTCTTGACAACTGAAAAAGTCTAAACGCAAAAGTGTATGGTCCATGGATGCAGTCTGAAATACTATAGTGGACCCCATTACTGAGGAACTACTGTAAAGATCTTCCATCACGGACTCTGATGATAGAGAGGACGTGCTCTTCAGTATATAAAATGAGTCATCTGCTGTATTACTGACCAGGAGGACACGGAAAGACCCATTTAGATGCACTTCTACCCCAGAAGGACCTCTAAGGGAGGTCTAGGTCAGAGCCGCTAGAGACTCCGTCACGAGGAAGGATGTCAAGAAGCTTGATACCACATAGGGAGCTGAGAAAGTGCTGAATGGAAAGAGAGATTCTGCTGGCAGAACAGTACAGCAGAGTTCCATTAGCAGAAAAACGCTGCATGACACAAGATCCCACGTGGACCGCCACTCACTAAGACGTGCGGAAAAATAATCCGCAGAACAGGATTTCATCCTGCAGAAAACATCCTGCCACAAGTTCTGTGGAGAAGAAGTCCGAAAAGGAAAAATGTGTCACTAATTCTGCCAGACAGCACCCACTAGCACCCCTGTGGCACCAGCATCACTCATGGCACAGGAGGGCACCAAGCAGTGCCTATGCCAACCTGGGTGATACCCAAGGGCACCCTCAGCAGTACTCACAGGCATCCCCGGCACCCATGCAACAATGGCACCCCCGACGCCCATGGCACCCATGACAAGAATGGCCCTGAGGGCACCCATGGGTGCCCCCAGCGTCACCCATAGCACTCATGGGTGCCCACAGTGCTGCCCTTGGTGCCACTTAGACACCCCCGGTACCTCTAGCGGCGCTGACAACCAACGGCAGCAACAACAGCACACATGGCACTGCACAGAGTGATGGCGCCGACCCATGGTGCCGACTAAGGCATGGTACCGGCCATGGCAACGAAGGAACATGCCAATGGAAATCTGAGAAGAAGGGGAGAAGGAAAAAGGTGGTGCCCATGCTGGCCCCTGCATGGAAAAGGGAGAGGGGATAGGCACAAGGGGTCAACACAATGGCGAAGGCACCAAGAGGGCACCTCGCTCATCCTGATCCAATTGACCCGGCTCCGGTCCAATGGCTCCGAGGCCCCAAAATCAGGAACAGAGCGAGGAAAACTGGAGAAGTCACAACCCCTGCTCCACAGGAGTGGCCCAGAGGTGAAACTGCTCACCGGCGCTCCAACGAGGACTGAGATGGAGTTCAGAGTCGAGAATGCAGCCGTTAGGAGCGGGGCCAAGGGGAACCCAACAAAGTTGGTTCAGGCCCATCCCCCCTCCCGAACAACCCTCATGTAGACGTACCAACGGGCAACTTCGGGTGGCACAGATTCTTCTTCCTCAAACGAGAAAGAAGAGCTCGAGGTTAAGTGGAGCCAGATCCCTGGAACTGCTAGATTTGTGCTTCGGTGGACTGTCCTCCCCTTCCCCCGAGCACAAGACTGTTTGTAGTCGGACCCCCGTTAATTAAGGCGATGGACCGGACACAGCATCTCTGCCATAAAAACTTTCAAACGAAGTCCTCCTACCTACTGTCTAAGGACGACTCCGTTGATGGCAGGAAATCATTTCTTTCTTCTTCTTCATAATCTTCTTTTCTTGTTCGTAAAATAAGAAATTACTATTTAAAATATTAAATTAAATGCTAAAAGCTGCTGTCGTATAGACGAAAACAGACTCTGGCAGACGAGCGACGTCGACATCCAAGCTTACTCGACAGCGGGAGAAAAGGAACTGAGGCGGATGGAGGGTAGATACCAAGATAGCCTACACAGGTGCGAGCTAGTCTTGCAGTGCCGTGGAGGCGTGGTCCTGTCTCGGCGCCGACCGTTCTGAAAATCTTCGGCTCCCGCTTGGTCCTAGCACCTCTGGCACTATCATGAATGAGTGATGGAGACAGTCCAGGAAGATCTCTTCACGTGTGTGGGACACGGCGGGAAAAGAACTGAGGTGGAGCCAACGTCGGGGGCAGTCCCAGCTGGGTACTGCTGGCTGAGAAGTTTTCTGGTGGGTCCTAGTGCCTGCAGCATAGTCCTTATTGTGACAGCCTGCTGCAAGAGATCCAGCTTGAAATAAGGTCTAATAGGTACCACAGGTTTCCAACATCAGTTGTACAAGCAGTGTGCAGTACCCTGTAGGTCCTAGCAAGGGAGGAAGGGTGGGAGCTCAGAATACAGTAAGATTCCCTTAGAAGAAACAAGATTACTATGGTGTTATTTTCTTCAAACCCCAGGAAATCTTACTGTATTCTGACAAATGCAGACTACCCAAGCAGTACCTTTGGAGGCAGGCAGAGGACCTATTTAGGAAACAGACTCTGCAGAACTGCTGTGCCAAGTCTGGCATCACTTCCGGCCCGGATATCCAGGCAGTAATGCTTAGTAAATGTGTGAACTGGTTTCCAGGTAGCTGCTTTATGGATTTTCAACAAAGTGATGTCCCTTGAAGCTGCAACTGATGCAGCTGTCCCTCTGGTGGAGTGGGCCTGGAGCCCTTGGGGGTACCGTTTGCCCAGTTTACTGTAACAGAACTGGATACATGTCGTAATCCACCTTGCTGTGGATCTCTTCATGGTGGGTTTACCTTTACCCACCTCTCCATAGGTCAAAAAGAGTTGGGTCCTGTCCCCTTTGTGACCTTTCTTATGCTCTAGGTAGTAGCTGACAGCTCTTAACATCTAGGCTATGCAGTCTATGTTCCCCTGAGGAGGAATGGTCAGTGAAGAAGACTGGTAGTGTGATGGACTGATTGATGTGGAAATCAGAAACCACCTTAGGAAGGAATTTATTGTTGGTCCTAAGTACCACCTTGTTCCTATGAAATAGAAACATAGAATTTGACGGCAGATAAGGACCGCTTGGCCCACCCAGTCTGCCCATTTCCCTACCTAATGGATAAGCTGCAGATCCTAGTTAACCAGCAGCCTACTTCTTTCTACCCCCACCCTCTAGAATTGCCTTATGGCTGTCCCATGCATGCTTGAATTCAACCACTGTTTTTGACTCCACAACCTCCTCCGGAAGGCCGTTCCATGCATCCACAACCCTCTCTGTGAAAAAATACTTCCTTACATTACCTCTGAGCCACTCCCCCAATATCTTCAAATTGTGCCCCCTTGTTCTTGCACACCACTTTTTTTGAAAGATGCTACCCTCTTGGACTTTGTTGATTCCCTTGAGGTACTTGAAAGTTTCTATCATGTCCCCCCTCTCCCTCCTTTCCTCGAGGCTATACATATTAAGCTCCTTTAGTCTCTCTTCATATGTCTTCCAGTGTAGACCCTGCACCATTTTAGTTGCCCTCCTCTGGACAGCTACCATCTTGTCTATGTCCTTGCGGAGATTGGGTCTCCAGAACTGCGCACAGTACTCCAGATGGGGTCTCACCAGCTGTCTGTAAAGAGGGATAACAACTTCCTGTTTTCTACTGGTGATGCCTCTCCCTATGAATCCCAGTATCCTCCAGCCCTCCTTACTGCTCCTCTCACATTGCTTGCCCACCTTTAAGTCATCTGATATGACTACCCCAGGTCCCTTTCCATTTTGTTAGTATCTCACCCCCATTGTGTACTCTCCCTGGGTTTTGTTTCCCAGGTGCATTACCTTGAACTTCTTAGCATTAAATCTAAGCTGCCATACATTTGACCATTCCTCTAACCTTGCCAAGTCCCTTCTCATCCTTTCCACCCCACCTTGTGCATCAACTCTGTTGCAGAGCTTTGTGTCATCTGCAAAGAGAGATACTTTTCCTTCCAGTCCCTCTGCAATGTCGCCTACAAAGACATTAAAGAGGACCGGTCCTAATACTGAACCCTGCGGAAATGCCACATAGTTAGTCTCCATGGACAAGGCTTGAATCTCACTGATCCTCCTGGCAGAGGTAATGACAACTAGGAACACAGTCTTCCAAGTTACATACTTGAGATCAGCTGACAACACGGGCTCAAAAGGTGGCCGCATAAGCTGTGCTATGCATATGTTCAAATCCCATACTGGGGTGGGAGTTTTATGGGGTGGGTGCAAATGTAGCAACCCCTTAAAGAACTTCCTAAACACCAAACTGGAGGCCAGAGATGATGCCTTGCCTGCTGACAGGTAAGCAGAGACAGAGCAGGAAGATACACCTTCAATGTGGAAGGCCTTAGGCCCAGGGAATGAAGATGGGCTAGGTTATCCAGGACCACTGGCAATCCTGCTCGATTGTGATCCCAATTTTTATTCCGGCACCAAATAGAAAATCTTTTCCATTTGGAAGTGTAAATCTTCCTGTTAGAAGGCTTTCTAGAAACCCTAAGGACCTCCATGACGCCTTCTGAAAGATGTAGGTTGGCATACTCTAGGTCCTCAAGAGCCAGGCCTCGAGCCTGAGGGACCGGAGGTTCGGACACAGGATCCTGGTCTGGGATGAAGTCAGCAAGTTGTGCCTCCTGGGAAGGCTGGCTGGTTTGACAACCGACAGTGCCAGAACCAAAGAGTACAATGGCTGCCTGGCCCAGTCTAGGTCAATGAGGATAACTGTGCCCGGCAGGGATCTGAGCTTATTCAGGATTCTCAGCAGCCAGGGAAATGGAGGGAAGCCATACAAGAACTTCCCTGTTCAGTTTAGAATCAGTGCATCCAGTGGTACTGAACCTTTCACTGGGGGCCTGCAGCAATACTTCAGGAGCTGGTAGTTGTTTGGGGAAGCAAAGAGATCTATTGTTGGGGTGCCCCACCTTTTGAACACTATCTGTAGTACCTGCTTGTTCAGGGACCATTTGTGATGATTCTAATTTATCCTGCTCAGTGCATCTGCCAGCGCATTGTCTTTTCCTGGTAAGTGACTGCTGTTAGCAGAATTTCCAGAGAGTAGGCCAAGCTCCATATTTTCACAGCTTCTGTGCACAGGGGTGTGGACCTTGTGCCTCCCTGTTTGTTGATGTAGTACATTGTGGTCATGTTGTCTGTTCTGACCTGAACCACCTTTCCCTGCAGCATGCTGGTGAATGCCTGAAGTGCTAGGAAGACTGCTCTGAGCTCTTGCAGGTTGATGTGAAGTAATGACTCCTGTCTGAGCTATGTACCGTGAACAGTATGATCCCGTAAGTATGCTCCTCACTCTAGTAGGGAGGCATCTGTGGTGAGCACCAAGGAAGGTTGCTCTTGGAAGAGTGGAACTCCCTGCCTGAGGTTTTCCATGTCCAACCACCACTGCAGAGCTTGCAGAAAAGTTTGTGTAACGAACCAGCTTTGACAATGAATCTTTTTTTCTGGTGCCAGTATTGCCTGAGGTGGTACTCAATATCCTTCATCTGAAATCTTGCCCCTGACACTGTAGCTGTTGAAGCTGCCGTGTGGCCCAACAACTGCAGAAAGTGCCTGGCTGGTCTGAGACTGAGGCTTGAAGGAGCCTGCCAGCTGTACCAGGGTGCTTGCCCTTTCTTGTGAAAGAAAAGTCTTTCTTCTCACTGAGTCCAGTAGGGCCCCTATGAACTCCGTTTTCTTCATGTAAGCTTCTGTCTGTTCCCCAAACAGAGACAGAGGCTCACATGGAAACTCTATGGCCTTGGACTGGGTATCTTGGGTCAGGTTAGTAGTCCTGAGCTAAGCAAAACTACTGAGGGACACCGAAGAAACCATTTGCCTGGCTGCAGTGTCTTCACTGTCCACAGCCATTCTAAACTGAATTTTAGAGGCCTCTATGCCCCTTTTTGCAGCCTCCTCCAGGTCTGCTGTCATAGGAGCTGGGACAGATTTTGTGATTTCCATCACAGCTTTCCACAAGGTTCTTTGGTAGCTGGCAGCATAGGCCATGTATGAGGTCTGTCTGATAGCCAGAGAGTATCCCAGATACTGCTTTTTAGCAATGGAATCCATCTTCCTGGAATCCTCATAGGGTGGGATACCAAGTGTATGCCTGCCTTCTCACAGGCTGCAGCCTGCACCAGTCCCTCATGGTTGGGGTGTCCAAAAAGAAACTGCTCCACCCCTAGCCACCCAGTATTTCTTATCCACCTGTCAACTGGTGCTATAGAAGTTGGGGTCTGCAGGACCTTGTTAACATGCTTTTTTAAAGACTTATGGATGGGCAGTAATACTCTTTTAGAGACTGGAACATCTATCATCTCCATGTAGTCCTGTTCTTCCTCCTCATCAGTGGATTCCCGAGTAGGAAGGTCCATGGATTGGGCCATTTGCTTAATAAATTGACAATGTGAGGTGTAGTCCTTAGATCCCGTCAGGGGAATCAGGACAGTGAGGATCTGGGGAAATATCCAGTTCAATTGGTTCCCCATAGTCCTCTTCTTCATCCTCATCAGCATCATCATACTTCTCAGCAAATGTCTCTACCACAGGTTCCAAGGAACCGGGAACTGAGGTAGAGCCTGAGGTATTCAAGCACGGCAGCTTCTCAACCAGAACCGGGGTACTTGGTTGGAGTGCCTGAATAATTCTAAAAGCATTGGCTATTTCATCAGCAATTGGAACCGATGTCTTCGGTTGCGGTTCAACCGCTGTATGCTTTTATTTTTCCTGCAGTTGCCGGGTTAGCGGCAGAGTCAGCAGGTCATTCCTTGGATGAAGAACCATCGCCCTTGTCAGAGGGTTGTTCCTCCGGTTCTTTTTGGCCAGTAGTTGGTTTGTCTGTCGCTGGTTCAGCAGTTTTGTCAGATACCTTCTCCTGCAGTCGTTTTAAATTGCCTCTCAAGTGTCGACTGAGGTAAGTTTTTACAAATTTCACAGTCCTTCTTGAGGTGGTTAAATCCCAAACAAAAAATACAAATTAAATGAGGATAGTACAGTTACGCAAGAACTTACCAGAACAGTAGATCTTCGAGAACAGCTCTTGCAGCAGGTTACACCATTAGGACTGAAGCTGGCAGGCGCCAGGACCCCACGGAAAAATTAGAGCTAGCAGTATTCAGCGGGGTCCCCCAGCATCACCAGTTCTCCCACCGGAGACTCCCGGCCCAAAGGTGATATCTGAAGGGGAGGCCGAGGATCTGCTTCCAAAGGAAGATTTGTTGTAGAATGGCGTCACAGACACTGTAACCTAGAAACTAGGTCAGAAGACTCCACAGAGGGAAGAGTGACCAGTGGGGTACCACAGGGATTAGTGTAGGGACCGGTCCTATTCAACATCTTCATCAGTGACATTGCGGAGGACCTAGAAGGCAGAATTTCACTGTTCGCTGATGACACAAAGCTCTGTAACAGAGTAGACACACCAGAGGGTGTAGACAGAATGAGAAGGGACCTGCAGAAACTTAAAGAATGGTCAGGGGTTTGGCAGTTGAAATTCAATGCAAGAAGTGCAAGATTATGCATATGGGGCACAAAAACCCTGGCACAATATATCAGTTGGGGAGTGAGGATATAGAATGCACCAAGCAGGAAAGGGATCTTGGGGTTATCATCTCGGATGACCTCAAGGTAGGGAAACAGTGTGACAAGGCAGCAGGTAAAGCAAATAGGATGCTGGGATATATAGGCAGGGGCATCACCAGCAGGAAAAGGGAGGTCATAATTCCACTATACAAGACACTAGTGAGGCCCCACCTGGAGTACAGTGTACAGTTCTGGAGACCTTAGCTACATAAGGATGTAGACAGGGTAGAGAAGGTTCAGAGGAGGGCAACAAAGATAGTGCATGGATTGCATCACAAGTCCTATGAGGACAGGTTGAAGGAACTGAACATGTACTCCCTGGAGGAGAGGAGGGAGAGAGGGGATATGATAGAGACATACAAGTATCTTACAGGGAGGAACAGGGTGCTGGAATACACTATTTTTAAGCGAAAAAGATGTTCCAGGACTAGAGGCATGGGATGAAGTTGGAGGAGGGCAGATTCAGAGGAGCGTGAGGAAGAATTTCTTCACAGAGCAGGTGGTGGACAAGTGGAACACCCTGCCAGAGGAAGTGGTGGGGCTGAAACAATCACAGGATTTAAGAATGCATGGGATAGACATAAAGGAATTCTGGAGGTCAGGGGTAAGGGGCAACAGACTTCTAGGAAAACAAACTGAACTTACAAGCTGAAATGGGCAGACTGGGTGGGCCATAAGCCCTTATCTGCCGACACTGTCTATGTATCTATGTAACCTCCAGAGGGGAAGGTGGGAGGGAAAACTACCTGCTGCAAGAACTGTTCTCTAAGATCTACTGTTATGGTAAGTTCTTGCGTAACTGTACTATCTTACTTTGAGAAACAGCTTGCAGCAGGTTACACCATTAGGACCGATTCCCAAGCAGTTAGGGAACTCCTTCCTTATCGGGAGAAGGATAGATGTCAGATTTCAGGACAAAAGTCCCTGAAGGACCGCCAAGCCGAAACCTGCTCTGCACCTAGAGGCAATATCCAGACTGTAATGCCTGATGAAGGTGTGTACAGTGCTCCAAGTTGCTGCCACACAGATGGCTGACGTGGAGATGTTCTTGAGCACAGCGAAGGAGGTAGCCACCCCCCTTGTAGAATGGCCTTTTACTGGTCCCGGTAAAGGTTTGTTGCGCTTCTGGTAACAGAACAAGACACATTTCACTAGCCATCTGGAAAGTGACTGCTTAGATACAGGTGCAGCTTGCATCCTGTGTGCGAAAGAAACAAAGGCTGGTCTGACTTGCGATGGGCTCTGGTTCTGGCCAGATAGTATCTGAGGCTCCTATGCACATCCAGAGTGTGTAACAGGGCTTCTCCCCTGTTAAGAGTGATTGGGGTAATACACCAGAAGGTCTATGTCCTGGTTGAGTGTGACAGCTGAGACCACTTTGGGAAGGAACTTAGGATTTGTTCTTAAGGACACCCTGTCCTTGTGAAAAACTAAATAAGGATCCTTGCACATTAGTGCATAAAGCTCAGAAATTCTTCTGGTTGAAGTAACGGCAACTAAAAAGAGCGTCTTCCAAGGGAGGAGATGCAGCTCGCAATCTGTGGCTAGTTCAGAAGTAGGCAGTGTAAGCTGCTCTAGAACAAAAGGAAGATCCCAAAGTGGAATCGAGTCTTTGATGGGAGGTCTCAAATGCAGGATGTCGCGCAAGAAGACGCGGGAAGCCTCTAATTGAGCTGGAGACCTGTGACCTACTGGCGAATGGTAAGCCAAAATGGCGCATAGGAGTGCCTTAATGGAGGAGGAGGCAAGTCCTGCCTCATAAAGGGATAGGAGGTAATCTAAAACTGACCTCTACGAACAATCCAATGGGGTCAATCCCTGAGCTTGAGCCCAGATACAAAATCTACACCACTTCATGGCATAGGTGGCGTGAGTGGAGGGTTTTCTGGCCACCACCAAAATGTCTGCAACTTCCTGAGAGACCACTTATCTCAGGACTGCTATGTCCTTAGCAGCCAGGCATGCAGGTTCAGTGACCGAAGATCCGGATGGACCAAGGAGCCTGCCTCCTGGGACAGAAGGTGAGAGCTGAATGGCAAAGACACTGGAGGTTCCTGGGCCAGTTGATGCAAGAGAGGGAACCAAATATGTCTGGGCCAAAAGGGCGCTATCATAATGAGGGATGCCCGTTCTTGTTGGAGCTTCAGTAGAACCCTCTGGATCAAAGGGAAGGGCGGGAAAGCATAGAAGAACCTGCCCATCCAAGAGAGGGACAATGCGCCTCACCAGAAAACACCAGGCCCTGGATCTAGCGAGCAGAAATTGGGCAGTTTTGCATTGGATGGGGACGGGAAGGGGTCTAATTCTGGTGTCCCCCATCTGCAAACCAGGTCCTCTGCAACTTCCTGAAGCAGTTCCCATTCATGGACTCTGGCGCGAGACCGGCTTAGACTATCCGCGATAATGTTGTCCACTCCGGGAACATAGTACTGCAATGATATTTGCGCCATGTTGTAGTACCCAATTCCAAACCCTCTTGGCCTGCCTGAAAAGGGGGTAGGAACGAGTGCCTCCTTGCTTGTTGAGATAGTACATCACCGTGGTATTGTCTGTTTGTACTGGGAGAGTACCTGGTGGAATCTCTGACTAGAAGGCATGTAGGGTATACAGGACGGCTGTCATCTTTAGAATGTTTATGTGAAGGTGAGACTCTAGAGACGATCAGGAGCCCTAAGTCCTGACCCCGTTGAGGTGGGCTCTCCATCCGGACCCCGAGGCATCCGTGGAAAGAGTTACTGAAGGAGGTGGCGCAATGAAGGGGGCTCCTGTTAATAGATGGTCTGGAATGACCCACCAGTGCCAGTCTCGGATGATGGCATTCGTGATCCGGACAGGCTGCTGCAGATGGTCTTGCTTCTGGTCCCATTGTGCCCATAGCATCCACTGGGTGACCCGCATATGGAGTCAAGCTAGGGGAACCGTTGCAATGGCATCTGCCATGTGTCCGAGCTGGCAAAGAACGGTCCGGGCTAGTACCGATTTCTTTTCCATTATGTCCCTTTTGAGGGATCTGATGTGTTCCACCCTGTCCTGAGGAAGGAATGCCCACCCTTGAGTGGTGTCCAGAATTGCCCCTATAAATTGCAAATTCTGAGACGGGACAAGGTGCGACTTCTCCTGGTTGATGGTGATGCCCAACGATTGGAAGAGGGAACAGGTATCCTGTATCGTGGACATCAGGGCGAATCATGAGGGTGCCATGAGGAGCCAGTCATCTAGATACGGAAACACGTAGTGGCCTCGTCTCCTGAGAGCTGTTGCCAAAACTGCCATGCACTTCGTGAACACCCGAGGTGCCGAAGACAGTCCAAAAGAGAGAGAGAGCTCGGAACTGGTAGTGGCGTCCCTGAAACTCGAAACGCAGGAACTTTTGGTGTGCTTGAGTGATCGGGAGATGGAGGTAAGCATCCTGCATGTCCACTGACACCAGCCATGCGCCCTCTTTGAGCATGGGAATGAGACCTGGAAGGGTTACCATGCGAAAGTGCTTGTACAACACAAAGGTGTTGAGGTTGCTGAGATCTAAGATTGGGCGCAAGTCCCCTGTTTTCTTTGGGAGCAGGAAGAAGCGAGAATAATAACCTTTTCCTCTCTGGTTCGATGGCATATACTCTATGGCCTCCTTGTCCAGGAGACCCAAGATCTCCTGCTGGATGAACAGGGCATGCTGACCCGAGTAGCAGGAGAGCAGGGGAGGTCTGGGCGGTGGGTGGTTGAGGAACTCAAGAGAGTGTCCTTAACTTACCAACTGTAACACCCACCGGTCGGAGGTTATCCTCTGCCATCCCGAAAGGTGATGAGATGCGACCCCCGACCTTCTCGACACTATGATCTAGAGGAGTGGCAGGGACCAGGAAGGAGTCATGCTGTGGTGGTATTGGACCTCATGGGCTGGGCAGCCTTGGGGTGTTTTGGGCCCTGGCCTGCGGGGAACCTGGCTGGAATGTGGCTATTGCTGTTGTCGGCCGCAAAAATGGTTCTGGTTCCTACGAAAGGAACCAGATTTGGGCCTGTACAGTCCGGACTGCCTTCCCGGCATCCTGTAGCCTGGTGATGACCCTTTTGGATTCCTCACTGAACAGGACAGCTCCACTGTAGGGGACATCAGGGATGTTCTTCTGGACGTCCGGGGTAAAGCCAGAGACTCTCAACCAAGAGTGTCTCTGGAAACAAACGCCTGTGGCTGCTCCCCTGGCTGCAGAGTCCACTGAATCGTAAGTGGCTCGGAGAACCTGGGTCCCCACATCTGACCCAATCTGAAGGAGATTGAGCAATTCTTCCTTCTTGTCGCCATCCGGGAAATCCTTCATAAGGTCTTGGCCCTGTTCCCAAAGGGTGTTTTGAAACTGCACCATGTGCGTGAGGTAGTTCAAAGACCTTATAGAGCATGTAGCAGCCGCGTACATGTGTCTTCCCATTGAATCTAACTGCTTGGATTCCTGGTCTGGAGGCTGAGTCCTCAGATGTTGAGGCCACCGAGACTGATCATGAGATGCTGCAATGACCAGGGAATCGGTCAGGGGTTATTGTGCCAAATATGGGTCCTCCAGTGGAGTCCTGTAGAGGCGGTCAGCCTTTTTTGGAACAGTTGGGAGTCGAATGAGGACGTCTCCAAGCAGCCTTGGTGACGTCCATGAAGGTGTCCACGAAAGGTGGGACCACCACAGGCTTCGGGTCCTTTTGCCTGAGATAATTGGCAAGGCGTTGTCTCTCGGGGTCTAAGTCCTCTGTCTCCCACCTCATGTTCTCCTGGATGTGCCTCATGATTTCTGAGAATGAGGAATCATCCGGTGGTGACCTGGGAAGGTCTGGTGATGGGAGACTAAAGGGGGATGGAGACCTGGAAGTATCGGATGAATCCGGTCTGGAGTCTTCCCCAGGAGAGGGTCGTCTGCCTCTGGGTTGTTTAGGGCTAGGAGACCCTGAGGGAGACCGTGACGGATGTCTCTTTCGCTCTCTGTTCCTGCCCCTGGGAGGTGGAGTTGACTCCTTAGGGGTCGGGGGGCCTTGAACCTTCAGCACCTAGAGGAGGAGGAGGTGGAAGAGGCTTGGTGGGAACCACATCCTTCTTTATGGTCTCCCAACAGAAGGTGAACAGGTCTTTTACTTCTGCAGATTCATGCCTGATAACAGGCCTGGCATCAGTGTAGGCCTGTCGCCGGGATCCGGTGACAGTTCCTTGGGCAAGCCGGCATCCTCTGTGTTGCCTGTCTGGTCGTCAGGCGGCGCAGTGACCTCTTCTCCTGAAGACCCCTGATGTCCAGTGTCAACCGGCGTCGGTGGTGCGGGCGTCGGTTCTGTAGTCTGTTTAGTGGGTGCCAGGTTGGACACCTTTGACTCCGACGTCCGCTTAAGGGATGTCAGCTCCATGGTCTTCCTTTCCAGGGCCTTTGGATAATGGGAGACGGACCTGGTGTCAGTGTCCCGGCGTTGGTCTGATGCACCACTAGAATTAGAGGAAGACTTAGTTTTATGCTGGTCTGAGGATTCTGGCCAGGTGCCTGGGAAGTCTTGAGCAGGTGCAGAGAGGCTGAGGAGCTCCCTGAAGACCTTAGCTTAACAGGGGGTGGCTGGGAGCAAGCCCGGGAAGGCAATCGATCGGACCACGTGGAGCTGGAGCTGGCCCTAGACTCTCAGGCCCGGCCGGGGGATCTCGACCTACCAGAGTCCCGATGCTTGCCCCGGTGTTTCCCAGACTTATGGGAAGATTCCCCTTTGGAGGAAGGTCTCTCTTCCATCTTTTTAAGTTTCTCCTCAAGAAGAAACCCCTGAAGGGCCTTTTGGCGGCGGATCTGGGTCTTGCTATTAAATTGTTGGCAGACTGAACAAGCCTGGGTATCGTGCTCTGGGTCTAGGCACCTCACGCAGGCTGAGTGGTGGTCAGCAAAGGGAATCTGCATGCCGCAAGCGCATTTGGAGGGGTGTCCTTCAAGGGAAGGAATAGGAGAAGTAGACATGGGAGTATTTGTTGAAAAAGGATTCTGAAAGATTTCACGTGTCGTTTGTCTGTTCAGGCATCTGTGAGGCCGATGCTAGCGAGTCGACAAAGGGAAAAGAACTGGGGATGCTGGGGGACCGCCCCCTTTTATGTGATGCCGGATGTCGGGAGAGGCTGGCGATGGGGTGGTCCCCGCTGGATGCTGCTAGTTAGAATTTTTCCGTGGGGTCCTGGTGCCTGCCGGCTTCAGTCCTAATGGTGTAACCTGCTGCAAGAGCTGTTTCTTGAAGTAAGATCTGCTTTTTCGAATGGTTCCCCACACTCAATACAATGTTGGAAACCTGTGGGGCACGTTCGTTTCTTGGTTTGTGATATTTATCGGTCAATTAAAACCGAAAGAGCTCGAGAGTTACCCTGGTAAAAAGGTCTAAAATTTAGTACATAATGTAAACTGCCTTATCGGATGGTAAGAGATAAATTTAAATCAAGTAGAGAAGTAAATAATATTGGTTCCTTCCTGGTTGGAAGAACCAAAGAAGAACCGAAGAATCTTGCCAAAATTCACTCTAATCTAGACTAAGTCTACCTGTGAATCAAGAACAGTGCTTTAAAAATGGAAATAACGGAACTTCGAAAAACCAAGATAAAATAAAAAAATTCTTCAAGAAGTGAAGGAGAGCCCTCTGGAGATGTCTTACTGAGGCAAGCGGAGTAAAGAATCTGATGGCTGCAGGAAGTGCACCCAGGGACAGTGATTTGAAACCAAAGCTCGAGCCTAACATTCCACTATGAGCATAGCTTCTATTAACCATTTCGGCTCTGGGGCAGTCCTATGGTGAGACCATACTGCATTTGTCAGAATACAGCAAGATTACCTGGGATTTGAACAACTGATTGGGCAATCTGGTCCCCTTGGTCCTAGCCAAATAAAAATGCAACGTGCGATGAACGTCCAATGTGTGGAGAAGCGCCCCCCCCCACCCTGATTGGAGTGCTCAGGGTAGTAGACCAGGAGTTGAACATCCTGGTTTAGTGTCATTTCCAACACAACTCTGGGGAGAAACTTAGGATTGGTACGCAAAGCTACCCTGTCTTTGTGAAAAATCAAATAAGGCTGCTTGCACATCAGTGCCTGCAGCACAGAAATCCTTTGAGCAGAATATTAGCAACTAACAGCACATGCTTTCAAGAAAGAAAACGCAGCTTGCAATCCACGGTGGGTTCAAAAGGCGGGAGAGTGAGCTTCTCCAGGACGAACGGAAGGTCCCAAAGGGGAACAGGGTCCCTAACAGGGGCCTTTTTATGAAGGCTGCCTCTGAGGAAGGCACAGATAACCTCCAATTGAGCCACTATTCTGCCCTGGACAGGGGTATGGTAGGCAGAAAGAGCAGCCAGGTGTACTTTTATGGAGGAGTAATTCAGCCCTGATTCCGACAGGGATAATAAGTATTCCAGCAAAGTGTTAACCAGACAAGCCAAAGGATCTATGGCATAGATTCTATACGCACTATAGCCCAGAGGCAGAACCATTTCCACTTCATTGCATAAATGACTCTTGTGAAAGGCATCCTCTCCACTACTAAGGCTTTGGCTATCTCATCCGACACACCGAATCGAAGCTTGGCCAAGTCTTTAGGAGCCAAGCATGAAGGTGAAGGGATTGCAAGTTAGGGTGAACAAGAGTCCCATTGTCCTGAGAGTAAATGAGTTTTGAGAGGAGGTGAAACTGGTAATGCCACTGCCAGCTGCTGCAGCAAAGGAAACCAAATCTAGCAAGGCCACAGCGACGCTATGAGGATCACGGCAGTTCCCTCCGCTTGTGCCTTGAGAAGGACTCTCAGTGAGCGGAAACAGAGGAAAGGCATACAGGAATATCCCCTTCTAGGAGAAGGACAGTGCACCTTGCCAGAAAACACCAGTCTCTGGCTCTAGCAAGCAAAAACTGGGCAGTTTTGCACTGGCGGAGAACGTGAAGTGGTCCAACTCTGGTGTCCCCCATCTGGTGAAAAGGTAGTCTGCAACTGACTCCAGAAGTGACCACTTGTTTATTCGTGACTGTCCTGCTGAGGGCGTCTGCAGGCATGTTTTGAGTGCCTGGAACATGCACCGCTATGATGGTCGACTGGTGAGCAATGGCTCATTCCCGCACTCTCATGGCCTTCCTGCACAGGAGGTAGGAGTGTGTGCCTCCCTGCTTGTTGAGGTAGAAGACCACCGATGTGTTGTCCATCTGGACCGGTAAGTGACTGAGCATGATTGAAGTGTCTAGGGCTTGGAGGGCATAGCGGACTGCTTTCATCTCCAGCACGTTGATGTGGAGAGATTCCTCGGTCAGAGACCAAGACCCCTGCATCTTGTGTGCTCCTAGGTGTGCCCCCCCATCCTGGATTTGAAGTGTCTGTGGTCAGGACCTGTCCAGGAGTTTCCTTTTGGAAGGGGATCCCCTCCTGCAAGGCAGGGGACGTCGCCTACCAGAGGAGTTCCTTGCGGACCGGCTCCATTATGGAGCTGGCTAAGTCTGGTCCCACTGGATGGTCCTCATCCGGAGCCTTGTGAAGGGACTAGTAACAATGGAAGCTGCAATATGATCCAACAGCCAGAAAAGCAATCTGGCTGGGACGGTGGAGACAGAACCAATCTGCCTAGCTAGTGCCCGAATGTACTGTGCCCAGTGTAGAGGTAAGAAGGCCTGACTCTGAACAGTGTTTAGGAGTGCCCCTATGAACGATAGGAGTTGTGCGGGGCTGAGTGATGACTTGGCTGGGTTGATGGTAATCCCCATGCTCCAGAACAGGTTGCAGATATCCCTGATAGCAGCCTGGAGTTGGGCGCTGGAGTGTGCTAGGAGAAGAAAGTTATTCAAGTCGCAGTATGGGAACTCGTAGTGACCCATCATGTGAAGTGCTGCGGCAAACAACGCCAGGCACTTTGTAAAAATGCTTGGTGCTGAAGAGAGGCTGAAGGGCAGGGCCTTGAACTGGAAGTGTTCTCCCTGGAATGCGAACCGAAGATATTTTCGATGACCTTCGGCTGCAAGAATGTGGAGGTAGGTGTCCTGCATATCCAGGGATGCAAGCCAGTCTTCTTGACGCAACATAGGAATTGGGCTGTGTAATGTGACCACCCTGAAACATTTGTATGCGATTTTAAGTTCAGGTCGCTCAGGTTGAGGATCGGTTTCAGGTCTCCAGACTTCTCCCAGACCAGGAAGAAACAGGGAATAGAACCCGTTGTCTCTCTCCTGTGGAGGAACGGGTTTGATGGTGTTTTTGGACAGCAGTACTTGAATTCCCTGCCAGATGAGGACTGCGTATCCCACCAAGTGATGGGATGAGGGCCTGTCCCGGGGGGGGGGGTGCACACAAATTCTATAGGGTGCCCGTGTTCTATAAGCTCTTGAACCCACTGGTCGGAGGTCACTTGTCTTCAGGCTTCTGGATAAAGAGAGAAGCGACCTCCCACCTTCTCTCCTGACAGAACATCGCAGAGAGTTGGGTTTGGCTGGAAATCATACTGTTGGAGGGAGAGAGAAAGCGGCTTGGGCAGACTTAGCCTGTCAAGAGGTGGAGGCAGAGGATCCCCTGGGGCACGTCGATGACAGCCACCTCACTGGGCATGTGGTTGCTGAAAGCGAGGTTGCTGTCCCTCTCTGCCACGAAAGCGAGACCTACGAAACTGTCTCTGCTTCGGGCGCTACACAGACTGCATGGTATGTATGGCCTTACCAGAGTCCTGTAATCTGTAGATAATTTGCTTTGTTTCTTCACTGAAGAGAACAGAGCCCTTACAGGGCGCGTCTAGGATGTTGGACTGAACATACAGAGCAAACCCTGAAACCAGGAGCCAGGAATGGCACTGAAGACAGATGCCCGCAGAGTCGTAGGAAGACCATAACACATGCGTGCCCATGTCTGACCAAGTTTGGAGTAGTTTTGCAAGTTCTGCCTTCTGAGGGCAGTCAGGCACTCCTTGCAATATGTCCAGACCTTGTTCCCAGAGGGCATTTTGGAACTGGACCATGTGTGTCAGGAAGTTTAAACTTCTGGACTTCCACTGGACATCTGTGAAAATGGGCATTTTTTGGTCACAGATTTTTTTCAGTATAAAATTAATGGGAAAAAAAAATGAAACTCCTGATGCTGCAGGTGGCAGACGCGTACACCTTCCTGCCCATGGAATCCAGTTGCTTGGACTCAGATGTTTGAGCCTCTGCAAATGATCATGAGCTGCTAATATAACCACAAGTCCGTGGTAGGTGGCACAGCCAAAAAGGGGCGTTCCTTAGGTGCCCAGTACAGCTGGTCTGCTTTTTTTAGGATAGCAGTGGATGACTGGGGGTGTTGCCAAGTGGCCTGTGCAACGTCCTCAAAAGTATCCAACAAGGGAGGGACAGCAACAGGCTTGGGTCTTTTGCCTGAGGTACTTGGTGAGCCTCATGCGTTCAGGGTCCAAGTCCTCCGTATTCCATCCCATGTTGGCTTGTATGTCTTATAACCTCCATGAATGATGGATCATCCGGAGGTGATTTTGGCTGGTCTTCAGGTTCGCCAGAGGAGGGTCCTCATAAGAAGTCACAGAGGAGTCCGACATGTGGTAAGCCAGTGGAGGAGACTGATGGAGATCTGTGTCTCTTATGCTTGTGCCAGTTGGAGGGGCTAGAAGTACTAGAACTCCTGGTGTGGGACCTACGACCCCTTTCTTCCCTGTTTCCGAGGTCTCTCTGGAGATGGATGTTTTCCCCGTCCTCATCTGAGCGGGGTCGAGGAGGCATTTCTTCAATGGGAGGAATCGCCTCACTAGGGATTGGTACCAGGTCAGGATTGGCCGGAGTGACCGGTGTAGGCATGACCGGAAGGATATCTGGCTTAATAGTTTCCCACCAATGTGAGAATAAATCCTTGACCTGACTAAGGTTGGGCTTAGGAGAACCGGCCGCTGGGTCCGGCGGCAGTTCTGGTGCTCCGGTATCGGCGGTTGGACTGGGGGGAGAACGCCGGTGTATCCTGGGTGTTAGGGCCATTGTCGGAACCCGAAGGGATGCCACGGACCAGCGTCTGATCAGCCGGCGTGGCGTTGGATCGAGGAGAGGACGCCGGGGTGATGGGCACTTGGCCCGAGGAGGAGGAGGAGGCAAAGGGGGCCTTGGGAGTGCTGTCAGCACGCTTGCGTTGATAGGGATCTGATGCAGGCTTGGTGGGTCTGTCTGAGGGACGCTTGTCTGTCTGTGTATGGTGCTTGTCCGAGGACTTGTGGGCATGTTTTGGTGGGAGGAAGACCTCCCAGCTGACGGGCCTGAAGTTTTGCCTTCTCCGGGGGTTGGCACTGCATACAGAGGCCGACTGGGGGACAGAGTGTTACTTGCCTGGGTTGGATGAGTGGCCTGACAAGGCTGAAGGAAGCTTGATCTTCAGGGGTTGAAGGGTAGCAGAATACCCTGAAGATTTCACCTTAGTAGCAGGGCCTCCGGAGGAGGAGGCTGAGGCCTTGACTACTGTAAGGCAGGAGTCATGGCCTGATGGCCTCGCTATTGAGGCGGTGTGGGATCTGGAAGATCTCGATCTGGAGGAGGACCTCTCCCTATCTCTGTGTTTGTCCTTAGGCTTTGGAGTGTGGCTTTTCCCCAAAGATTTGTGGGAATGACGGGGAGAATCCCCTTCACAGGACGAGTCCCTCTGCACAGCATTGAGTTGCTGCTGAGTCAGAAAGGACTGTAGGGACTTTTGTTGGCGGATGCGGGTCCAACTATTGAAAGCCTGACAGTGGGGGCAGGACAGAGAGTTGTGGTCCGGGCTCAGGCAAAAAACGCAGGCCAAGTGTTTGTCTTAAAAAGGGATTTATCTACTGCAGGTGCACTAATTCATGTGCCTGGACTGAGTAGTCGACATGCAGAAGCTGGTAGGAAAGAAAAATGGTTGAAAGAGATGAGTCAAAAATATTGAAATAGTGATCTAACTGGCGAGAGTGAGTCATGGAGCTAATGTTCGCGCATTGACGGTGGGAAAGAATGAGCACGCTGGGGACTGGTGTCCCTTATATACCATGTGGGACGACAGTCCCACTACGTACTACTGGAAACATTTGCCGTGGGGTCCTGCCACCGGCTGGCCCAGTCCTATATGTGTCACCTGCTGCAAGAGCTTCCTCTCTAAGTAAGATCTCATGTTTTTGGGCACTCTAGATCTGTCATAGGCAGCTGTGATGACCACTGAATCAGTTTCTGGCTGGTTAGCATAACAACACTTTATAAATGGTGCAGGATACATCTTGTCAACTTTCCTGGGGACCATTGGTGTAGCATTTACAGTAGCCTATACCAAGCTGCTTAAGTGGCATACTCTAGAAATGGGTATAGTGGAGGAATGACTATGGAGGGAGATTCTGGCACCTCCAAATACTGCAACAAATTCTTCTTTTTGGAGTCTTCCTCTTCCAGACTGACGCACAGTTTTCTGCATCATTGCTTGAAAAGAGGGATCCTCTCATGGTGACATTCTGTCATTTACCACCGATTCCTCACTGTAAGAGAATAAAGCAGAACTAGTACCAGGTAAATATTGGTCCTCAGCATAACTCTCCCTCCTCCTCCTTATAATCTTCTTCCATTATGAGATCATGGCTATATTCCACCTTGACATCATCTCATTCAACAATGTGTATAGAGTACCCTGCCAGTGATGCTGCTGGAGGGTAAGGAGGTCCCTTTTGTACAGTGCTGGGTTATGGTGTCAGAGTCTGACTCTTGGAGTCTCCCGTCGATGTTAACACGGGCTGGTAAGGCAAGCCTGGTAGTAGGTGACGTATCCCTTCTCAGAATACCACCACCGTTTGTGCATCGATGATGCCATATGAAGAGTCATGACTGTAGCTGACAGCGGGTTGACCCAGTGATGACAGCACTGTACCACCCATAATAGGCCCAGTGGTGCCCAAGTCAAGCCCCAACCTTAGTGTCTGTTGACCAGGGGGCTGCAGTCGCCACTTCCAGAGGACATGATGAAGATAAGGAGGTACCTGCTGGCTGCAACGGTGACCTGCAGCATGTTAGGGAGGCCTTGTCCTTATCCTTGTTGCGATGATTATGGCTGCCCAATGACAATTTTTTCCTTAGATTTCAACAACCACAATTCGAAGGGGCAGGTGGCAGACTTTTCCTGCAGTTCTTTTTTTATGGCTGCAGTGGGCTGAGCCTGCAGAAGTTTTGCATGTACAAAAGTAGTGATGTCATGTTTTCTGTCCATGAAACTGACTGAAGGTGTAAATAGTCTCTTCCACTTTACCCTCCTCCAAGCAATGTTTTCCGCCCTCAAATAAATACACTTTCATGTTAGTCAGTGGTTGCAGGGTACTATTTTCTTTCTTAAATGGGTGGTACAAGAACTGGAACCTGAGTAGTGGGAAGCAGCATTAGGTTTTTTTGGGAGTAAGATCCACCCCGGCCTCCACCCGAGAAGCTCCTAAAAATCCACCCCAAACTTTTTTCTGATTCATGTGGGAAGGGCATGAGATAGCTCTATCATGCTGTAGCAAGATACATAGTTTGGGACCTGTATCAACCTACAGAACAAGCCTGTGCAGTGGAGCGCACAAAATACTTAACGCCTTTATTAAGAACTAGGAGAACAGAATGTATTTAATGTCTTCAAACCGACTTAAAAATCCTTTGGAACAAATGATTATCAGAGCCACCTGGGGCCTCAGAAGGAGACCTAGACACACATTCTAATTTACAGTAAGAGCCACATGTTTTTCTTAAACATATTATATATTTGTTTTTAATAGTTTAAAAACTTTGAAAGTATTGGTGTTAGTAATGCATTTAGAAATACATTTTTTAATTGTCTTTACAGTTAAACATGCAGTTTCATGTCAGGGCACATTTTTGGGTGGAGGGGTTCAAATTATTTTAATCATGGGCACAGTATTTGGTAAACACAGACTTTGATAAAGTGTATTTTTTCTTTCAAGTCTTAGAAGTATGTATTATATACAAGAGTAACCGTGTTGTAAATGGGACTGGGGAATGAATAATGGTTAATAATAATAAAATTTATTTAATTAAGCGCCTTTCAAAATCTCAAGGTGCTGTACAGCATAATACAAACACATGTTGAAATACATCCAATATAAAATCAGAATAAAACAGGAAACACCTTTTCCCATAAAAAAGTCTTTAGTGCCTGCTTAAAACTCCCACCATCCTGCACTCCCGAGCTGACGGAAGAGAATTCAGAGGGTAGGTGCCGCAAATCCAAAGGCATGAGCACCAGATGACTTCAAATTTACCCTCGAATCTCAGCAACCCCTTGTCAACCGAGCGGAGCTGCCGCAGAGGGGTGTAAGGCACCAGGAGCTCTTTCAAGTAATCGGGACCCAATCCATGTAGGGCTTTGTAGGTCAGAAGACCTACTTTAAAGGTGATCCGCCACTGTATTGGCAGCCAGTGCAGAGCGCGCAGCACAGGGGTAATGTGAGATCTTCTAGAAGCACTGGTCAACAAACGTGCTGCCGCGTTCTGCACTAGATGCAAGCGGCGGGTATCAACCTCAGGAAGCCCTAGGTAAAGGGAGTTACAGTAATCAAGGCACGATGTCACAAAGGAATGGACCAAGACCGGCAGGTCACTGGGTGGAACAAGGTGCCTAATCCTAGCAATGTTCCTAAGATGGAAAAAGGCCAGCTTGACGACTGCAGACACCTGATGTCGAAGGGTCAGACCAATGTCAGGCTCCACTCCCAGGTTACGCACCCGTTCAGAGGTGAGGATCTGGTTCTCCCCCAGAACTAAACCGGAGGGAAGTCCAGTCCTCAATCCCTCTACCCTATGACCCGGGTCCACAACCAAAACCTCAGTCATTCCTGGGTTCAACCTTAAACCGCTGGAATTCATCCAATCTTGGATTTCTGCGAGGCAGTTGTTCAGTACCGAGATAGCACCAGCCTGGTCAGGTGCGAAAGACAGGTAGAGCTGGGTATCATCAGCATAGCAGTGAAACCTCAGCTCATACCGTCTTACAATGTCTCCGAGGTTAGCATATATACTTCGAATAACATGGGGGACAGCACCGAGCCCTGAGGCACCCCCGCATGGCAGAGAGAAGGCCCCAGATGAAAACAAATCCGAGACCTCACTCTGCGTTCTCCCTGCGAGGAAAGATGAAAACCGTCTGAGGACTGTACCCGACAGCCCACAGATGGACCTCAGGTGTTCGAGCAGAACCCCATGATCCACAGTATCAAAAGCCGATGATTGATCAAGGAGAACCAATACAGAATGGTGTCTCTGATTTCTCGCCATCAGGAGATCACTGAGCACCCGAACCAGAGCAGTCTCAGTACTACGCCTCTTACGAAAACCAGATTGGAGAGGTTCGTATAAACTATGGATGGCTAAATGGTTATCCAATTGAGCATCCACAACTTTCTCAATAACCTTCCCCACAAAGGGAGGTTAGAGATAGACCTATGGTTTGCTAGGTTCTCCGGGTCTAAAGCTTTTTCAGAAGGGATCACCACCCCTCCTTCAGGAAGCTAGGAACACTCCGTATCTAAGAGCACCGGTAATCTGAGCTAAGACTAGGCCGATGATCTCGCTACAACCCAAGATCAGGGAAGAAGGGACGAGGTCTAAACTACAGCATGTGGGACACATCTCCTGGACAATCCTCATAGTACCTATGAAGTCCGGCAGGTCAAAGGCACTACAGGAAACTCCGGGCTCTACCACAGGGCACCGATCAACGGCAACACCCTTAGAGTGAAGTTGGAGGCACTCCCTCCTGATGTGTTTAACCTTATTCGCAAAGAATCGAGCGATCTCATCACAATCAGTTTGTGTAAAAACTCGACGGATCTGCTGACAGGCTGGGTTGCACAGTCTGTCAACAGTTCTGAAGAGTTGGGCCGGTCGATTCCAGGCGACAGAAATTTCCCTGGACAGGAATTCTGCCTTCTTATGGGAAATTTCTATTTGGCAGAGTTTATAATGCTCTAGCAAAATAAGGTGGTCAGCATCAGCGGCAGTCTTCCTCCAACGATGCTCTAACCTACGCCACATCCTTCGCAACCCTCTCAAAGCTCCATCAAACCACGGAGCGCCAGGGTAACGCGGAAGGGGGTGAACACGGACAGGCGTAATCTGATAGAGTGCTGCTGATATGGCCCCATTATAGGCCACTACCAAATGCTCAGGATCATCCAATGAGAGGTCAATGACCGCCATCAGGTCTTCAGGGACCACATCCTGCAATGGGCGGTACCTAACCAACTCTACAGGGGCCGACCTACCCAGGGGGGCCTCAAAATTGAACCCAACTGAGTAGTGATCGGACCAACCGACTGGTTCCACCACCAAATCGGAGGCCTGGATCCCCAGGAGGAACACCAGGTCAAGACAGTGACCTCCCTTATGTGTACCTGAGGAAAAAACCTGTGTAAAGCTCAGAGATGTCATCTCCTGGAGGAAATGTTGACCAAAAAGCAAAGATTCGTCATCGACCCAGGCACTGAAGTCGCCCAGAACCATCAGTCTGGGCGACTCCAAGGCCATGTCGGCGGCGAAATCTATTTCCAGCAGAAAAAGCTTCTCATCACCTGGTGGACGGTAAATGAGGGCAATCCTGCACCCTACACCAGCTACCACAGTACATTCAAATGACCTGGCCTCCTCAACTGGTACACCAGTTAGGCCCAATTCGGTCTTGAAACAGACCACCCCCACCCCCCCGCAATCCAATCTCGGGCAATGTATAACCGAGTACCCGGTGGGAACATTAGGCAGGTAGGTTAAGGATGCAGTACAACACAGTGGTTCAGAGCTCTGAGCTACAAACCTAGAGACCTGGGTTTGACTCCCACAGCCCCCACTTGCATACTGTGTGACCCTGCGCAAATCACTTAACTTCCTTGTGCTCCCAGATCGCACCTGTAAACAAGCTTTCAGCCTAGTGTCTCTCTCCTGGTAAAAAAAAAAAAGTGCCTAGAATTATTTTTTTAATATAGCTGAGTTTATATGTGGCAAGTAGGTAGGATATGGTGTTTTGAATGTGGCAGTAGGATTTAGCATGTGCACTGCTTTAAAATCATTTCACAACAGCAGAGCTATGCAACTGTTTTTGTCCAGTAAGCATAAATGGCAAGTTATTTCAGCTACACATTTGATTCCATATTACAATGGTTCACTGCACTACACATTTAGTGTATCACTTTTTTTCAAATAATGAAACAAATATTCTCCAAACTAAATAACTCACACGTACGTATTTTATACTTTATTGATATGATACTCCACATTTGTGTGGGGACTGTGGGATCCAAACTTAGATCTCCAGATTTGCAGCGAAGAGCCTTAAACCACTGTCCTATACTGCCTCCCTAGTTATGGCAGTCATCTGTTTTATGGTTCATGATGTTGGTGTAGCAGGCATACTAACATACAAAAATGGCAGCAGAATAGGCCTAGTGGGCTTTTGTGTCTGCTCCTTTGGTAAGTCCCCACCCTGGGAGCTGACCTTGCAGCCCCCCCCGCCCTCTCGGGCTTCTCCCTCCCCAGTCCAGGGGTGAGCTAGCTAACTGGGGTTTCTGTAAGATAACAGATACTAAATAGCTCCAATTCACTATTTTTGTTTTCTGTGCGTGTAAGGTCTAGCTATCAGGAGTGTTTCAATTTTAAAACTTTTAATTTTATCAAACTATACACAACCTTAAAAGCACAGAAACTGCCCAGATCATTAATGCTATAATTAATACAAACTCTAGCTGTTTTCTTACAGAAACACCACTCAGTTAGATTTCAAGTATTTGCTAAGCTGTAAATGTAGGTATAAGCATTCTATTAACAGTTAGCCCTGATTAGCTCTGTAAGAAAAGAAAAAAATACTCACCTTAGTAATGTTGTTTCTTCTAATGGAGTCTTGCTGTATTCTGACTATATGCAAGTAGTCCCAGCACTTGAACTGCCTCGGAGAGTAAAGAGTTAACTCTATGCAGAAGCATAGAACGTTGAGCTCCAGCTCGGTTTTCAAACCTCTGTCTCTAACACTCTGAAGTATAACCATCAGATTATTATGAGCACTAACTAATCAAATTAACAGGTGGAAATTGTTTCAACTTTTGTAAACCAAATGGCCACCACAAATTATTTTTAGGGTCAAAAAGACAAGTCGAGAAACCCAAAAAGAAAGCTAGAGATAAAATCAAAGTAGGTAGTGAAATTAAAACATTAATAAACCCATAAGACAGTACAAGCCAAGTACACCTCTGGGATGCAGCACTGTGCCTGCCCACCCACATCCCAAAAACTACTAGGTTCCAGGAGGGGAGGCAGGAAGGGAGGTCAGAATACAGCAAGACTCCATTAGAAGAAACAACATTACTAAGGTGAGTAATTTTTTTCTTCAAACAACATGAAGTCTTGCTGTATTCTGAATATATGCAGACTACCAAGCAGTACCCCCCAGGAGGAGGGAGTCACAAAACCTATTTTGGGAACAAGATCTGCAGCACAACTGTGCCAAACCTAACATCACTTCTAGACTGAATGTCCAGAGAGTAATGTTTGGTAAATGTGTGAACAGTTTTCCAGGTAGCTGCTTTACAGATTTCTACTAAAGGTATATCTCTAGCTGCTGCGAGTGAAGCAGCTGTACCTCTAGTAGAATGAGCCCTCAGGCCTGAGGGAGGTTCCTTCCCAAGCTTTGAATAGCAGAACTGGCTACAGGAGACAATCCACCTGGTAATAGTTCTCTTGGTGGCTGGTTTTCCCTTTCCCATTCCCACCTCATCACAAGTGAGAAATAAATGAGAACAGCCATTCCTACAGGCCTTAGTATGCTCCACATAGTAACTAAGGGCCCTTTTCACATCAAGACTGTGTAATCTTCTCTCCCCAGAGGAAGAATGGTCAGTGAAAAACATAGGCAATGACATACATTGGTTCAGATGAAAGTCTGACACTACTTTGGGAACCGGTGAAGAAGGGTTGTCTACTTCTCCAGTCGACAGACCGTCCGACGGGTCGAGAAAAATCTCGACCGCGTCGACAGGTGTCTCGGCCGGCTGACCTGACGGGGACACCTGAAGCCAGCGGCCTTAGCCACAACCTCGACCAAAGTCGAGTGTCGACTCTCTGGGGAAGGGGACCTCTCTCTCTCTCTCTCTCCTACGAACGTTGCCGGTGGGACTTACCCTTGGGGTCCTTCTTTTTGGACCAAGAGGAATGTCCCGTAGGGCCTTCTCCCTTAGTGGAGAGGGATTGGCAAAGCTCCTTGAAAGAAGCTGTGCAGGAGGATTCCAAGGAGAGCGGGATAAATGCCGCAACTGAGGATGAAGATGATGCGGCCTGGGTCGCCTCCTCCTCCAAGGGCGATCATCTGCTCCAGCTGTTCTGTCGAGCCCGCAGCCGCAGACACCGCCCAATGGACCTCCTTAGACTTAACCGGAGGATAACGTTTCTCGGGTCGCCCCAACAGTAACACTAGACAGCACGGTCCTCCGAGACTGAAGCAAAAGAGTTTGCACAACTCACAAACCTGTAGTCACGGCCAGTCAAGGCAATAAAACGCGTGGTGCGTGTCGGTCAGGACATCTTCTGCCCACAGGGGTACTGACAAATCCGAGGTCGATTTGTCCACCGCAGCTGCGAGGGAAGATACAGACCGAAGTCTTGTAAATCGTAAAATGAGTTTTGGATTGACTGAAGAGTGTGAATCCAGCCTATAATGCAGAGCACTAAGGAGGGAACCTGAGCTTCCAAGCGGTAAGGAAGATCTGGCGTCATGGGGCGGAACCAAGAGTTTTACCACCCGGCCGGGAGGAGCCAGCTTGAAGACCTTCCGTCATTATTTAAAGCGGCAAGGAACATGCCAATAAGTGTGGATTTAACAACATATCCATGTCCCTAGAAAGTACAGTTACGTAAGAACTTACCGTAACAGTAGATCTTCAGAGGGCTCTTGCAGTAGGTAATACATATAGGACTGCGCCGGCGGCTGCGGACCCCAGAAAAATTTCTAGCTAGCAGTCCCTGGCGAGGACTGCCTCATCGCCAGGTGACTAGCGCCCATGCGCCGGTATAAAGGCGGTCCCGGACGCCCGCCTTCCAATTTTCCTGCCACAGGCCCGGACGAGAGAGAAGCAGAAGTTTCCATTCCTGGAAAAAGAGATGAAGATGCCTAGGGGGATGGAGGGCGGGAAGGTATTACCTACTGCAAAAGCCTCTCTCGAAGATCTACTGTTACGGTAAGTTCTTATGTAACTGTACTATCTTACTTCAAGAGGGCTCTTGCAGTAGATAATTACATATAGGACTGAATCCCAAGCAGTCTGGAACAAATAAAAGGCACCGGGAGGATGAAACTACTCCTGAAAGAAGCAGCAGCCTTGCAGGCCTCAAGACAGGAGGCCTTGCAAAACAGCTAGCCCGAAGCCTGCTCTACGGCGAGAGGCAATGTCCAAACTGTAATGTTTCATAAAGGTATGGACGGAAATCCAGGTGGCGGCAGTGCATATGTCTGCCGCAGACACATTCTTGAAACAAGCCGCAGAGGCCACTACTCCACGAGTGGAGTGACCTCTGACTTGACCCGGAAGGGTCTTGTTGTACTTGTCATAACAGAAAGTGATGCAATGAGCCAACCACTTTGACAGGCATTGCTTGGAAACAGCATTGCCTTCCTTTTGTGAGCAAAGAGATGAACAACTAGCCAGTTTTCTGAGATCCTTTGTCCTATCGGTGTAGTATCTCAGAATCGGTGAACATCCATGGTATGGAGTAAATATTCTCCTCGATTGGAGTACTCGTGAAAAGGCAGGTAACTCTATAGACTGATTTAAGGTAGACTCCGCTACCACCTTAGAGCAGAAGAGGGTTACGTGCGAAGAGCCACTCGTTCTTTGTGAAAAACCAAATAGGAATTTTACATAGAGGCCTGGAGCTCGGAAATTCTTGGAAGTAATAGCACCAAAGCCAGCGTCTTCCGAAGAAACTTCAGATCTGCGGATGCATGGTTCGAAGGAGGAAGGGTAAGTTTCTAGAACAAAGTTCAAGTCCCAAGGAGGAGCAGGAGTCCAAACAGGGGCCTCAGATGAAGGACCCCTCTGAGAAAAGTCTTAGACACCTCCAATTGGGCAAGGTTTTATTGTGAAAGGAACATGATATGCTGGAATAGCAGCCATGTGCACTTTCAAGGAGGAATGACTGAGACCCAGGTTGAAGAGATGCCGTAGATATTCAAACGAGAATGGCCACTGAACAGGAGAAAGGCTCCGTTCCTAGAGTGGCCCAAACAGAAAAATCTTCCATTTCATGGCATAAGTGGACCTAGTGGAGGGTTTCTAGCCTCCACCAGAATCTTAGGCCACTTTGGAGAGACACCAAAGCGAGATTGGGCTAGGTCTGCAGGAGCCATGCATGAAGTTGGAGGACTTGGGCCTGGGTGCACAGGGTCCCTGATCCTGGGTCAGCAATCCTCAAGATAAGGAAGAGGAAGGGAGGAACCTCTGGTATTGTTGTGAAGAGAACCAGATTTACCTGGGCAGAAGAAAGGCGATCAGAATCATTCTCACTCCTTCTGTTAGTTTCTGTAATACAGGGACCAGAGGAATTGGGGAAAAGCATAAGACGAATCTGTCCTTCCAGTTTAGAGACAGGCGTTGCTCAGGCGCCTCGCTCTGGGCGAGCAGGCAAAAGGTGGGGAAGTTTTGCGTTTTGGAAAAGAGAACAGGTCTAACTGTGGAGTCCTCAAAGCTGGAGGATGTCATCTAGAACCTTTGGTCCAACTCCCACTCGTGTGGCAGAGCAGAAGGCGACTTAACTTGTCTGCCAGGGTATTATTGTCGACTCCTGGAACATGAATCGCCGTGAGGTGAAGGTTGTGAGCGTTGCCCAGTCCAAACCCTCATTGCTTCCCTGCATAAGGTAGGATCAGTCCCTCCCTGCTTGTTTGATGTACCACCACATGTTGTCCGTCTGGACAGCTAGGTGACGGGAAGAATGTATTGGTGAAGGGCTTGGAGAACATATAGTACTGCTCAGAGCACAGACTGATGTGGAGAGCTAGCTCAATCTGGACCATAAACCTGGGTTGGCGGGGACCCAGATGGGCTCCCAACTCGCCTGATGCATCTGTGGTCAGAGTCTGGGAGGGGAGGATGACAGAGGGACCCCGAAATAGTTTCTCTCAACCATCCACCATTGCAAGTCTCTTGCCATCATCGAGGAGATCAGAACCAGATGATCTAGGTCGTCTCCACTGGGAGCGGAGAGTCCACGGAGAGATCCTCATGTGGAGCCGAACGCGGGGAACTGACGGGATGGCGGCCGCCATGAGCCCCAAGAGAGACGGAGAACCGACCTCGCCGGAACCTTCCTGCATTCTGATAGCAGGGAAATCTGTGACTGAAGAGAGGCCGCCCTGTCTGGAGGAAGGAAGGCCTTGCTCACCGTCGGATCGAGGATAGCCCCGATAAACTGTAGTCTCTGGGAGGGATCCAGATGAGACTTGGAATGGTTGATGGTAATCCCCAGGCAAGTGAAAACCTGCTGGGTGAGGGAGAGAAAATGCAGGAGCTCCTCCCTGGATGAGGCCGCCAGGAGCCAGTTGTCCAGGTAGGGGAACACCTGAACTCCCATAGTATGCAGGTGGGCCACTACCACAGTCAGGCATTTGGTAAAAACTCTGGGTGCCGAGGAAAGACCAAACGGGAGTGCCGGGTGGTAATGGTCCCCTGGAGAAGCAAACCGAGGTACTTGGCGAGTGTGAGGGACGAATGGGGAGATGCAGATATGCTCCTGCATCAGCAGCACAAAGCCATTGACCTGGCTGAAGAAGGGGCAGAAGGTTTGTAGGAGAGCATCCTGAACCTTTGTATTCCGTAAAGGTTCAAGGAGCTGACATCGAGAATGGGTCTGAGATCTCCAGTCTTCTTTGGGACAGGAAGAAATGAGAATAGTAACCCGTCCCTTGAAGGTGAGGGGACAGGGTTCTATGACCTGCTTTGAGAGAGGGCAAGATTTCTTCCGGACCAAAGGAAGATGGTCCTTGCATAGGGACGACTTCAGAGGGGGTGGCGGGGTGGTTTCTGTAGAAACTCTTGGAGTGCTCCTCGCTATAATCTAGGCACCCATGAATCCGTTGTTATCCTCTCCCAACCCGAGATGGAGGGAGAACCTCCCTCCTACGGTTCCTCTGTGGTGTGTCCGGAGGCGGTGGGAGAGGGAGGAGTCAGGTGGTGTGGGGCAGCGCTGCAGCTGGGGCACCAGCTGCTTTGGGTGGTGGGGCCTGGCAGCTGCGAGGCCCGGCGTTTAGTAGCCCGCCTTCCTTGGGAGGTTTAAGCTTGTGCAGACTGCTTCTCGCGAAAAGGAGGCGAAGCATGGGGGATGGGACGTACATGGAGATCCACGGATTTCAGAGCCATCCCCTTCTCCTACAAGTCGGTGATGATGTCCTTGACATCACCGCAAAAACACTGAACCCTGAAAGGTGCTTCCTGGAATGCTGACTGCACCTCCGGGACCAAACCTGACCGCTTGAGCCAGGCATGGCGAAGACTTCACGGCCGAGCAGCGAGCTCCGCCCGGCAGTGTCCACTGCATCGTACTGTAGATCTGCAGGATGTGACAACTGGCGAGCTGAGCAGAATGGACTAAGTCAGCTAACTCCTGCTCGACTTGGGAGTCAGGAACGGAGTCAATCTTGGATTCCCGCCTGGGTAAGGATGGCCTTCTGGTAATCCCCATATGAGCTACATAATTCAGGGCCGATTCCCAGTGTGGAAGAAGCATATATTTTCTTCCATACTGGTCCAGGGCGACATTCCTTATCGGAGGAGATGAGCTTAGATATTTGGGATGTGCTGACCCGGCGTGGCTAATCACGACCAGTATGCAGGGGTGAGAATCCCAAAGTCTACACCCTCCGGGCCTGGTATAGCCTGTTGGACTTCCTAGGAAGCCGGTTGCTAAGCCGACGGTTGTTTCCAAATAAGTGGAAACAAAGGTGGAAGTGAGACTCGATCAGGGTGGCACTAAAGTAGGAGCTGTCAGGGGCAGGTCAGATGTTGGCAGTTTGACCCTGAGGATCTGCAAAAGCGCCACTGATGCTTCCTGGATCTTCCTGAGCAACTCCGTGAAGGAAGGGTCCTCCGTGGAGACTTGGGAGGGTCTCGGGCCAGGGGCTTGGACGGAGGCGGGCGTCGTGTCTCTCTCGGCGCATCCGCGGAGGAATCCGAGGAATCAGAAGTAAGAAGAAGAAAATCAGAAGCAGAATAAGACTCACAACACGTCTAGGGAGGAGCAGGTTCCTTAGAGAATCCTGGGAGCATGTCCTGCCCCTCTTGGGATCCAGAGAGGAAAGGGCTCCAGGGGTCGGAGGCTGTGAAGGAGTTTGCCGTCTCCGGCGTGCGAGGCGGCACTGTCGCCGTAGGTGGCTCTCTACTTCCTTGGTGAGCTGAGCCTTGGCCTCAGCCCACCAGGAAGCCAAGTTCCTGCAGATCCCGGCAGCCGAGGGGCAGTGGAGGTGGAGGAGGAGGGATAAGTATCACGGTTGTATCCATAAGGAGAGTATCTGAAACTTCGGCTGCGGAAAACCGGTGCGGGTATTGGCGTCCGGTACTGCGGCGTCGGTGAACTAGCGTCGGGTACTGCTGGCGCTGGATACTGCGGACCGGGTATGGCGGCGTCCGGATAAAACGTGAGGTACCGAGCCGGAGGAGCTGCTGGAGCAGGCGGCCCAGAAAGGTGGCCCACGGGCGGGTCAACGTGAGAGGCCTGGAGGGTTTGGGCCCGGACGGAATACCCCCGGCGTCCGGTGGGAGCCAGCGTCGGAACGGTGTCAGATCCGGTTCCCTAGGAGGAGGTCTGACAGGGTGGAATATCCCCGCATCACCCAGGGACACTGGGAAAAGTCCTTGAGGTCAGGCTGGGTTGACTCAGGCTCCCGGATGTGAGAGCTGCGGTGAACCAGATGCAGCCAGGGGTTGGAGGTCCGTTGTAGGTTCCGTCGCCCGGCCCGGCCGTTGCGGCAAGGGGCTGGTTCCAGCGGGCGCGGAGGACCAGCGTCGACTTCTGGGTCCCTGCGTCGGGGGCGGGCGAGGAGGAAGCGGCCCGGTCCGAGGGGCGAGGTCGTGCGCTGCCCCAAGGGTTAGGCGTCTTATCAACCTTCTCCCAGCGGACGACGGAGGAGCCGGCGTCTGACTTATGGGTAGCTGCCCAGTAGGCCGCAAGCCTCCGGCGGTACTGGGGGCGGAGGCCTCCTTTTGCCTGGAGGCGCCCGCAAGGCCCGAGCCCGACGGATGGGCTGACGCCTCCTCCAAAACCTTGGAGGCTGGACATTACCTGAGCCGCGACTTCGGCTGGAGTCGTGGGCGAGGAGGCCTTCTCCCGGTGCCTTTCTGTGTCCTGCTTTTTACGATGTCCTTCCGGAGAAGTCGACGCCTGCCTGAGCTTCTTCAATTCTTTTTCCATTGAAGACATCTTTTTCTTTAGAAGATGGGCTTCCAGGGACTGTTGGCGTCGTCTGCGGGTAGCAGCGTTGAAGTGCAGACAATCGCGGGCACTTGTCGACCGGGTGGTCGGGGCCTAAACAAAAAAAGGCAAAGAGAATGGCCGTCCTTGTGTGGCAGTTGGGCGCTGCATGAGTTGCACTTGTTTTTGGAAGGTGTAGTAGGGGACGACATACACCGACGCTGACCTGACAAGAAGAAAAAATACTGAAAACTTCGGTAAAACCGACAAAAGAACAGGGCTTTACTAAGCAAGAACTTTACCGAGAGGCGCTGCACGAGTTAACGGCGGGAAAGAACTGGAAGGCAGGTGTCCGGGACTGCCCCTTTATACCAACGTTGCATGACACCGGTCACCTGACGTGGGGGCGGTCCTTCGCCAGGGACTGCTAGCTAGAAATTTTTCCGTGGGGTCCTGCCGCCGGCCGGCGTCAGTCCTATATGTAATTACCTACTGCAAGAGCCCTCTTGAAGTAAGATCTTTCTGTTAGTTTGAAGGACCACCTTATCCCTGTGAAAAGAAATGAAATCGGGTTCCACTGATAAAGCCTGTAACTCACTGATTCTCCTGGCAAAGGTAATAGCTACCAGGAATACGGGTTTCCATGTCAAGTATTTCAACTTTGCTGAAGATAGAGGCTCAAAAAGGAAGCTGCATAAGTTGTGCTTTACAGATGTTCAGATCCGAAGGAGGAGTAAGGTCTCGAAAGGGAGGATTAACATGCATCAGACCTTTGAAAAACTTCCTGAAGACTGGATGAAAAGCTAGGGAAGAGCCCTTTCCAGCGGAAAGAAAGGCAGACACAGCTGCCAAATGTAACTTGAGAGGAGCAGGCCGGAGGACTAGGCTATTAAGATGCACCAGATAGTCCAATACAGTAGCAATGTCGGCCAGCTCTGGCTGAACAGGCTTCTGGGAAAGTACAGTTACGTAAGAACTTACCGTAACAGTAGATCTAAGAGAACAACTCTTGCAGCAGGTTACACCATTAGGACTGAAGCCGGCAGGCACCAGGACCCCATGGAAATTTTCTAGCAAGCAGTATTCAGCGGGGACTGCCCCCGTCAGTCCTGCCCCTGACATCAGGCATCATATAAGAGGGGGCGGTCCCCCAGAAATACAGGTTGTTCACCTGTAACAGGAGTTCTAGGAATGGCATATGTTGTTCATCCACACTTACTGGTAGGTTCCTTGCCACTTTAAATCTTGCTGGAAGGTCTTCAAGCTGGCTCCTCCCCCCACCCGGGGGGGGGTAAAACTCTCGGCTCTGCCCCATGACGCCCGATCTAGCCCGCTGGAAGCCAGATTCTGCATCGAAGCCGGGGAGGTCGGGTGGGTTGTGTGGATGAACAAGATATACATTCCTAGAACTCCTGTTACAGGTGAGTAACCTGTATTTCTAGGGACATGGATATGTTGTTCTATCCACACTGTCTGGCAGACTCCTAGCAGTTCTCTGGGAGGAGGGAGGCAAGGCGCACACCCCTTACTTGTGAAATAAGGACTGGAGAACCGAGGTCCCAAAACCAGCATCCCGGCGTGACTCAAGGTCGATGCGGTAGTGGGTAATGAAGGTGTGTGCTGACTTCCAGGTAGCAGCCCTGCAGATCTCCTGGATAGGGACGTCCCTGGAAGCAGACACCGAACCAGTATGGCGGGTAGAATGAGCTCTTATCCCTCTGGGAGGCTCCATGCCCGCCAACCTATGGCAGAGATCTATGTAGGAAGTGACTCACCTGCCTATCATCCACTTGGCTGCAGGTCTGCCAGCTGCGGCTTCAGCGTAGGTGACAAACAGCTGTCGAACCTCTCCCCGAACTTCAGCCATCCGCTCCTAATAATAAGAGAGCGCTCTTCTTGGGTCCAAAGCATGGAGCCTATATTCGGCCTCCGAGGTGTGACTGGGGTAGAACACCAGCAGAGTCAACACCTGGTTAAGGTGAAACTCCGAAACCACCTTCGGAAGGAATTTCGGGTGGGAGCGCAGGACAACCTTGTCCATGTGGAAGACCAGATAAGAAGACTTGATGAAAAGCACCTGGAGCTCTCACATTCTTCTGGCTGACGAGATAGCCATCAAGAAGGCGGTCTTCCATGACAGGTGAGAGATGTCACACCTGTGCTTCGGTTCGAATAGCTTGCCCATGAGCTTAGCCAATACCAGCAGTAGATCCCACGGAGGTGGAGGTTCTCGCACCGGAGGGGTTATGTGATCAAGGCCTTTGAAAAAGCGCCCGACCACCTTCTCCTGTGTCACCGACTGCTTCCCGGCCCGCGCCCGTAAGCAGAGATGGCTGCCAGGTGCACCTTAAGGGTCGTCGACCGAAGCCCTTGCTGAGAAAGGGACCATAGGTAGTCCAGAATGCTGGCCAAGGAGCAGGAGGAAGGGTCCAACCCCTTATCCTGACACCAAATGGAGAATCTCTTCCATTTGAAGGCATAGCATTTTCTGGTCGACTACTTACGGGATGTCTCAACAATGTTGAGGACCTCGTCGGAAAGACCTAAGACCTGGAATTCTAGCCGTTCAGGAACCAGGCCGTCAGGTGCAGGGATTGAAGGTCCGGGTGGAGTACCTTTCCCTGGTTGACTGAGATCAGGTCCGGGCGGACTGGAAGCCGCCTCGGGAGCCTGGAGCTGAGGCTGAGGCTGAGGAGATCTGGATACCAGAACTGGCGGGGCCAGTCTGGAGCTACCAGAATCACCTGCGCCATCTCCCTCCTCGCCTTGAGAAGCACCTTATGGATCAAGGGAAATGGGGAAAGGCGAGAAGAGGCCGGGGTCCACGGCCTCGAGAAGGCATCCCCTGCAGTGAGCCCTGCTGAGGGGGGGCATGAAACAGCCTCAGCTCGCATTCTCCTGGAGGCAAACAGGTCCACCTGAGGTGTGCCCCAGTGGGAGAACAGATCGTGTACTACCTCCGGCAGGAGGACCACTCGTGAGATGCAGCACCTATCCGGCTTAGGGCATCGGCCAGGGTGTTGGAGGCTCCTGCCACATGGATGGCTAGGAGATCCGCCTCCAGTCTGCTCACGAGGGACCAAGTGCGGAGAGCTTCCTTGCAAAGGGGCAAGGAGTGTGTCCCGCCCTGGCGGTTTAGGTAGTACATGGTCGTGGTATTGTCCATCTGGACCTGGACCACTTGACCCAGTACAAACAGAGCGAAGGCGGTGAGGGCTAGTCGGACCACTCAAAGCTCCAGTAGGTTGATGTGGCATCGAGACTCCTGAAGGGACCAGAGGCCATGTGCTCTGTGCTCCCCCAGATGGGCACCCCAACCCATCAGAGGTGTGTCAGTCGTTAGAATGACCATCGGCTCGGGGCGGACAAACGGGATGCCCTCCTGCAGATGAGCTGGAACGATCCACCACTGGAGAGCATTCCACATCTCCTGGGTCACCGCCACTGGCTGGTCCAGAGGACCAGAGAGCTGTGACTATTGGCGGGCCAGCCCCCACTGAAGGGGACGCATGCGCCAGCGGGCCCAATGAACCACGCTGGTGCAGGCCGCCATGAGGCCCAGGAGGAGCAGGAAGTCCCGGGCAGGGCACAATTGCCCAACCAGAAATGATTGGGCAAAGGAGGAAAGAACCTCGGCCCTGTCTGCCGGGAGCCGTGCTCTGGCTCGAAGAGAGTCGAGCTCTGCCCCAATGAACTGAATCACCTGCATTGGCACGAGTTCCGATTTGGCCTCGTTGATGAGGAGGCGAATTTGAGAGCAGACCTGGAGGGCCAGATCCCTGGACTGCTCCACCTCCAGCCTGGAGGGGGCTGCAATCAGCCAGTTGTCCAGGTAAGGGTACACCTGGACCCTTCGGCGCCACAGGAATGCTGTCACCACTGCCATGCATTTGGTGAAGACCCTGGGAGCTGGAGAGAGGCCGAAGGGCATGGCCCGGAACTCGTAAAGGGACCCCTCCGCTCTGAAGTGAAGGAATCACTGGTGGGACAGACGGATTGGGATGTGAAAGAACGCGTCCTGGAGGTCCAGAGAACAGAATCACACGCCTAGTTCCAAGGATGGAATGATCTATGCCAGAGTCACCATCCTGAAGGTTCGAGACCTTAGGAACTTGTTCCGGTCGTGTAGGTCTAGAATGGGGCACCAGCCCCCCGTCCCTTTTGGGACCAGGAAATACCTGGACACAAACCCTGGGTTTGGTGGAGGATCCGCCACCTCCCTGATCACCTTCTTTGGAGGAGCAGAGCAATGTCATCTCAACGAGCCAATAGAGAGATCTATGATTCACAGCCCCTGTGAGGCGACGGCTCGAGACGTGGGGCCTGCTTGAATTCCAGAGGCAGACCATGTCAAGGAAGTGGCGGAGTTCCTCCACGGGAAACCGGGGAGTGATGAGGCGCTGGAAGTACACCCCCTCAACCCGTAACTGGGCAGGTTTGGAGGAAGGGACCGCCGAGGGACCTCCTGGGCCTTTTCCTCCCGGCTTCCTGCTGGAGGAAGCTGCAGGCTTGGCTTTGGGGTGCCAAGTGCTAGTCTCTTGGTCCTGATGCTGGTGTTGCTGGGCCAGACGTGCCGCAGGGGCAGAAAGCCGAAAGGGCTTACGCTGCTGCTGGTGGCCTTTGTCCTTCTGGGCAGACATGACAGAGTCCAAGGTGGCATTGGACTTCTCGATCCTCTGCAAGTAACCCTCCACCCCGGGACCAAACAAGTCGGTAACCAGAAAGGGAATGTCTGCCAGCTTGTGCTGGGTATCTGCCGTGAAGGTGGAGATCCGCAGCCAAGCTCTGCGGCGCATGGCCACTGCGACTGCTACTGACTGGGCACAAGAGTCTCCAATGTCAAGAGCAGTTTGGAGCTGTTGCTTTGCCACCGCCCTTCCCTGAGCCCACACCTGCTTGACCGTAGTCTGGAGGTCAGCTGGGAGATGAGGAATCACCTCATCCAGGGAACCCAAAAGGGCGTGGGAAAAGTGTGCCATCAGTACGGCCGAACTGGCCTGACGAAGGCCTAAGGATGACACAGCGTAAACTTTACGCCCGGAGTAGTCTAGTTTCTTGGACTCTTTAATCGGGTGGCTTGTCCACGTCCCGAGCGTTTCCAGAGCGCTGGAAAACACTGTTGGTCACCAACCCCTCCACAGAGGGGTGCTCTGAGAATCCGGAGAGTGAGCCGGTGGTAACGGCATACTTCCTGGCCATCCTGGCAGAGGGAGCTGGACAAGAAGCCGGCTGCTGCCACAGAGCCAGGGCCAGACCAACAATGGCTCCGGCCACAGGAAAGGCCTCTATAGGAGAATCCCCTCGGTCCAGTATCTACGTGCGGGGATACTTGGCCCGTTTTGACACGGGTTCGAGCTTCATCCCAGTAGATTCTGAGATGAGTCCGTCCCCCAGACGACTCCAGGTTGAGAGGCCTGGAGAACAGGGAAGAGTCATCGTCAGACTCCGAGGAGTCTGCAAACAGCTGCCGAGGGCCTGAGCCATCTTCCAGCTGCCAATGATGATCGGGAGTGAGGGTGACCGACAACCGATTGGGCAACCCATGACCCGACTGAGAATCCTTGGATGGAGCCCTAGTTTTTGGTTGTGGAGGCAGGGGTTCCACCAGAATGGGTGGTGCAGCTGGTTTTGGCCGAACAACCGGCACCGGCTCCTCGATGACCACGAGGGGTTGTTTTGGCCACTCAGGTCACAGCCACTTAATGGCTGGGGAAGGCCACATCAGATCCTCATAGCGCAGACGCAACTTGCGCCGGAGCCTATCTTCCGAGGAGGACGATGACGAGGATAAGCGGCGCCGTCGCTTCCCTCGGTGCAGAGACCGAGACCCTCTGTGTTTCTGAGGGTGGGTCTGGGAGGAGCAGGAAATCTGTTCCTCCCCAGCTCAGGAACCTTAACCGGGGACTCAGGCACAGGAGGCTCAGAGCAGTCTCCAGTTTCCAGAGACACGGTGAAGGGTTGTTGGCTTCTCCAGTCGACAGTCCGACAGGTCGAGAAAAATCTCGACTGCATTGACGGGTGTTTTAGCCGGCTGACCTGACGGGGACACCGTGAAGCCAGCAGCCTTAGCCGCAACCTTGACTGAAGTCGACTGAGAACAGCCATTCCTAAAGGCCTTAGTATGCTCCACATAGTAACCAAGGACCCTTTTCACATCAATACTGTGTGATCTTCTCTCACCAGAGGAAAAATGGTCAGTGAAAAACACAGGCAATGGCATAGATTGGTTCAGATGAAATTCTGACACTACTTTGGGAACCGGTGAAGAAGGGTTGTCTGCTTCTCCAGTTGACAGCCCATCCGACGGGTTGAGAAAAATCTCGACTGCATCAACGGGTGTCTCGGCCGGCTGACCTGACGGGGACACCGTGAAGCCAGCGGCCTTAGCCAGAACCTTGACCGAAGTCAAGTGTCGACTATCCGGGGAAGGGGACCTCTCCCGCTCCCATGAACGTCGACGGTGGGACTTACCCTTTGAGTCCTTTTTCCTGGACCGAGAGGAGTGTCCTGATGGCCCCTCTCCCTTAGTAGAGAGGGACTGATAAAGCTCCTTAAATGAAGCAGAGTAGGAGGAGCCCAAGGAGAGTGGGATAAATGCCGCGACCGAGGAAGAAGAAGATGTGGTCTGGGCCGCCTCCTCCTCGAGGGCGATCATTTGCTCAAGTTGCTCAGCCGAGCCCGCCGATACAGACACCACCCAATGGGCCTCCTTCGACTTTACCGGAGGAATACGTCTCTTGGGGCGCCCAAGTTGAAGTCTGGCAGCATTACACCATTAGGACTGAAGCCGTCAGGTGTCAGGACCCCACGGAAATTTTCTAGCTAGCAGTCTTCAGCAGGGACCGCCTCCGACGTCGGCCCCGCCCCCGACGTCAGGCGTAGTACATAAGGAGGTGGTCCCGCCAGAATCCCTTCTCCCACCGGAGACTCCCGGCCGCTTGATGACATCAGAAGAGGAGACTGAGGATCTGCCATCAGATGGCCAAGACTAAAACAAATCGTTCCATCCCAGAAGATGGATGTTAGGCTATAACCTACCTCCTCCAAGGGGGAATGGTGGGCGGGAAGGTACCTGCTGCAAGAGCTGTTCTCGAAGATCTACTGTTACGGTAAGTTCTTACGTAACTGTACTATCTTCTTCGAGATACAGCTCTTGCAGCAGGTTACACCATTAGGACTGATTCCCAAGCAATAGCGACAAGCTAACGCCATCGGGAGGAGGAAGAACAGAGATTACCACCCTGCTCGAGCCTAGGACAGAAGTCCCTGAAGGATGGCTAGGCCGAAACCTGCCCTTCGCCTTGAAGCGATGGCCAGGCTGTAATCCCTAATAAAGGTATGCACCGAGCTCCAGGTAGCTGCAGCACAAATAGCTGAAGTGGAAACATTCTTCAGAGCTGCAAAGGAGGTGGCCACTCCTCTAGTAGAATGGCCCTTGACCATGCCAGGCAAGGGTTTGCTGCGCTTGTCATAACAGAAAGAGATACACTGAATGAGCCAACGTGAAAGGGTCTGCTTTGAAACAGGGGCCCCTTTCATCCTCTCAGCAAAGGATACAAACAGCTGATCTGCTTTCCGGTACTGTATGGTTCTGGTCAGGTAATATGTGAGACACCTGTGAACATCCAGGGTGTGAAGCAGTGCTTCTCCTCGATTGGTGTACTTGGCAAAGTACACTGGTAAGTCGATATTCTGATTAAGGGTAAGGGCTGAAACCACCTTAGGCAGAAACTTAGGATTTGTCCTCAGGGACACCCTATCCTGGTGAAAAACTAAATAGGGCTCTTTGCACAAGAGCGCATGTAATTCGGAGGTTCTTCTCACTGAAGTAACTGCAACTAAAGACGTTTTCCACGACAGAAAACGTAGCTCGCAATCTGTGGCTGGCTCAAAAGGTGGCAGCGTAAGCTGCTCCAGGACAAAGGGCAAGTCCCACAGAGGAACCAGGTCCTTGATAGGTGGCCTAAGGTGGAGGACCCCCCTTAAAAAGGCATGAGTAGTGTCCAATTGAGCCACCATACGATGGCCAATGGGGGCATGATAAGCGGAAATTGCACACAAGTGCACCTTAATCGAGGAGTAAGCTAGTCTGGACTGAAAAAGCGAAAGCAGGTATTCCAGGACCAGCTTCTTGGGACAGTCTAAGGGCGAGAAACCATGCATTTGAGCCCATAAGCAAAACCTGCGCCACTTCATGGCGTATGTCGCGTGGGTTGCCGGCTTTCTAGCAGCGGAAAGTACTTCCGCCACTTCCTGCGAGACCCCGTGTCGCATCATGGCTATGTCTCTAGGAGCCAGGCATGTAGGTTCAATAAACGTAAGTCCGGGTGGACTAGTGAACCCTCCTCCTGAGACAACAGATGGGAGCTGATTGGCAAAGGAAGTGGAGGTTCCCGGATAGCTGATGTAGAAGCGGGAACCATATTTGTCTGGGCCAGAAAGGCGCTACCAAGATGAGCTTCGCGTGCTCCCTGCGAAGTTTGAGAAGAACTTGCTGGATCAACGGGAAAGGAGGGCAGGCATAGAGGAATCTGCCTGCCCAGGAGAGGGACAACGCGTCTCGCCAGAAAACACCAGGCCCTGGATCTAGCGAGCAAAAATTGGGCAGTTTTGCGTTGGATGGTGATGCGAATAGATCCAATTCTGGAATGCCCCATCTGTGGAACAGATCCTCTGCCACCTCTTGTAGAAGCTCCCTCTTGTGGACTCTGGCCTGGGAATGACTCAGGCTGTCTGCAACGGTATTGTCCACCCCGGGGACGTGAACTGCAATAAGGTTTGCGCCGTGTCATATTACCCATTCCCACACTCTCATGGCCTCCCTGCAAAGGGGGTAGGAGTGTGTGCCTCCTTGTTTGTTGAGGTAATACATCACCGCAGTATTGTCTGTTTGCAACAAGAGGGTACTCGGTGGAATCTCCGACTGGAAGGCTTGCAGGGCATAAAGGACGGCCCTCATCTCCAATATGTTGATGTGGAGATGATATTCCTGGGTTGTCCATGTTCCCTGAGACCTCACCCCGTCCAAGTGTGCTCCCCACCCCAGCCCTGAGGCATCTGTGGAGAGAGTTACCGTCGGGGACGGCACTGTGAAGGGAACCCCCACGGAGAGGGTTCCCGGATCTAGCAACCATTGCCAGTCCCGAACCATGGCCTTCGTGATTCGGACTGGTTGCTGCAGATGGTCTTGCCTTTGGTCCCACTGCACCCTTAACATCCACTGGGTTACTCGCATGTGGAGTCTTGCCATCAGGACTGTAGGAATGGCTGCAGCCATGTGTCTGAGCATGGCGAAGGACCAGTTTGGCAGGGACGGTCTTCTTCGATGACAGGTCCCTTATGAGGGATCGAATGCGTTCCGCTCTGTCTTCGGGAAGGAAGGCTTTCCCCTTGACAGTGTCCAGAACTGCCCCTATGAACTGCAGTTTCTGGGACGGTACCAGGAGAGACTTCTCGTAGTTGATGAGTATGCCCAGAGACTGAAAAAGGGTCTGGGTAGACTGGATGGCTATCAGAAGTGCCTCCTTGGAAGGGGCCATAAGAAGCTAATTGTCCAGGTACGGGAACACATAGTGGCCCTGTCTCCTCAGAGAGGCTGCCACAACTGCCATGCACTTGGTAAAAAACCTGAGGTGCTGACGACAGTCCGAAGGGAAGTGCCCGGAACTGATAGTGGCAGTCGAGAAACTCTAAGCGCAGGAACCTCCTGTGCGCTTGAGCAATTGGAATGTGCAGGTAAGCATCCTGCATGTCCAGGGACAACAAGAAAGCGTCTTTCTTCAGCATGGGGATTAGTCCCGGAAGGGTCACCATGCGGAAGCGCTTGTAGACAACCGACAGATTGAGGTCGCTGAGGTCCAAGATTGGACGGAGGTCCCCTGTTTTCTTGGGAACCAGGTAGAAGTGCGAATAGTATCCTGCTCCTTTCTGGTTCCCTGGAACCAAAGCTTCAAAGCTTCCTTCTCTAGAAGCGTGAGCACCTCCTGCTGAATAAGCAGAGAGTGCTGACCCGAATAGCAGGAAAGCAGAGGAGGCCTTGTGGGCGGGTTGTCTACAAACTCTATATAATGGCCTTTTTCGACCAACTGTAGCACCCACCTGTCAGTGGTGATCGACCGCCACCCTGGCAGGTGGTCCGTGATGCGACCCCCGACCTTCATTTCCCGTTGATCCTGAGGAGGGGCGGGGGCCGGGAAGGAGTCATGCTGTGGCAGCATTGGATCCTGCAGGTTGGGCCGACTTTGTGGCTCGTTGGCCTCTGCCTGAGGATGTCTTGGCCTGGGCTTTCGGGTGAAGAAGCCCTCTATTGGTGGCCGGGCGAGGTTGTTGCCTTTGGATCCAGCTGCGGCGACTTTGGTTCCTCACGAAAGGAACTAAGCGAGACCTGTACATGCGTGGACAGATCTAATCAGCCTTCCCAGCTTCCTGCAATTTGGTGATCTCACTTCTCCGAGCTTCTGCAAACAGAACCATCGCATGATAAGAGGCGTCCATGATGTTCTTCTCGGGCGTCCGGGTAACTCCGGAGACCGGGCCATGAGTGTCTCGGAGACTACGCCTGAGGCTGCAGCTCTGGCCGAAGAGTCTCAGAGTCGTATGCGGCTCTAAGCACCTGGGTCCCACGTCTCAACTCAGACATGGAGGAGTTGCAACAGCTCCTCCTTCTGGCCACCGCTGGCAATTTTTCTGCTAGGTCCTGTCCCTGCTCCCACAATCGTTCTGGAACTGAACCATGTGGGTGAACATCAACAACCTAATGGCGCAAGTCGCTGTCACAGACGCGCGCCTGCCCAGGACGTCCAACTGCTTGGACTCCGGGTCAGGTGGCTGCGTGCTCAAGTGCTGCGGTTTCAGAGACTGGTCATGTGAGGCTGTAATGACCAGGGAGTCGGCCAGAGGATGGCTCGCCAGGTACTGGTCCTCCCTTGGGGCCTTGTACAGGCGGTCAGCCTTCTTCGGCATTGCCGGAGTTGAACGTGGACGCTTCCACGCAGCCTTGGTGACGTCCACGAAGGTGTCCACCAAGGGTGGCACTACCACAGGCTTGGGGTCTTTTTGCCAAAGGTAGCGGGCAAGGCGTAGTCTTTCGGGGTCAAGCTCTTCAGCGTCCCACCCCATGTTCTTCTGAATATGCCTTATTATCGCGGAGAACGAGGGGTCATCCGGAGGGGACCTGGGAAGGTCGCGTGGATCCGGAGAGGGGGGCGCTGATTGGAGAAGGAGATCTGGAGCACTCAGAGGTGTCAGATCTGGAGTCCTCCTCGGAAGGGGTATACCGACGCCTTCTGGGTCTCTTGGGGCTGGGTGACCCTGAAGTGGATCTTGATGGAGGCCTTCTCCTCTCCAAAGATCTGCCCCCTAGGAGGTGATGCTGGCTCCTTGGTGGACGATGCCCGTCCTGCTGACCCCCTGGGTGGAGGAGGGGGTGCAGGCATGGGGGGGGGCAGCGGGCGCAGAAGAAGGTTGCATGGTGACCACATCCTTCTTGATGGTGTCCCACCAGAAAGTGAAGAGCTCCTTCACCTCTGCCAGATTTAGGCCAGACGATGGACCGGGCGCCGGTGGCCTGTCTTCGGGGCCGGGCGTCGGGTCTCCGGTTCTGGAGAGGGATCCCGTGGGAGCCCGACAGGGCCGGGGTTGCCTGCCTGGTCTTCGGGCTGGGTAGAGTCCTCCTCCAACCGACATCGGTAGGCGGTGGTGTGGTCCTCCTTTCTGTGATATCTGATGCCAGTCCCCCCGCCGGTGTCCTCGGGGGCGAATGCCTGACCGGCGACGGTGACAAACAGTCGCCAGTTCCCTGGAGTGCCTACGTATCTTGGCCGACGTCAGGTCCAACGTCCGCTTCAGAGAGGTCAGCTCCTTAGTCTTGCGCTGGGGTGGCGGCAGTTGGGAGACAGACCTGACGTCAGAGGCCGGATAACGGGAAGAAGACTTGTGGCGCTCCCCAGACCTGGATGAGGCCTTAGCCAGAGTGGACGAAGATGCAGGCCTGGAGGACTTGACAGGCTGCAGAGAGGAGGAACCACTAGCTGATCAGACAAGAACCGGGGGAGGCTGAGAGCGGGTCCTCGACGGAGAGTGGTCCAACCTGGAGCTGGAGCTGCAGGAGTCCGAGGCCCTTGAAGGGGATCTGGGTCTTTCCTTCTCCCGGTGCTTTTCGCGGTGCCTATGGGACTTCCCTGAAGACTCCCCTTTGGAGGAAGGGTCTCGATCCATTGCTTTGAGTTTCTCCTCGAGGAGGAAAGCTTGGAGGGCCTTCTGGCGGCGGATCCTTGTACGACTGTTAAAGCCCTGGCAGAAGGAGCAGGCCTAGGTGTTGTGGTCTGAGCCCAGGCAGCGAACGCAGGCCGAGTGAGGATCCTTAAAGGGAATCTGTTTGCCGCAGGCACACTTCGATGAATGGCCCTCCAGAGAAGTTGGAGAAGACATCAGACGAAATCCGTTGAGAAAGTACTGTTGAAATTCTCCAAGTCGTCGCGCGCTAGAAACTGACCGAGAAGCTGATGCTGCGTTGTAGACGGTGGGAAAACGGGGGATTCTGGCGGGACCGCCTCCTTATGTACTACGCCTGATGTCAGGGGCGGGACCAACTCCGGAGGCGGTCCCTGCTGAAGACTGCTGGCTAGAAAATTTCTGTGGGGTCCTGACGCCTGACGGCTTCAGTCCTAATGGTGTAACCTGCTGCAAGAGCTGTATCTTGAAGAAGATCTGGGGATTCTGGGGGACCGCACCCTCTTATACAATGTCTGACGGGTGTGGGACCGACGTACTGCTAGCTAGAACATTTCCGTGGGGTCCTGGCACCTGCCGGCTTCAGTCCTAATAGTGTAACCTGCTACAAGAGTTGTTTCTCGAAGTAAGATCACCAAAACCCACATCTTTTCCGCTTGGAATTGTAAGTCTTTCTGGTAGCAGGTTTCATGCTAACCTTTAGAATATCCAAGACGGACTAAGAAAGGTTTAGATTTGCATATTCTAACTCTTCAAAAGCCAGGCCTTGAGCCTGAAGATTGAGATAGAGGATCCTCCCCCAAGAGGATGTCAGAAGATTGAACTGTCTGGGAAGACGAAGAGGCATTGTTACTGACAATGACAGTAGTAGAGGATACCAAGGCTGTCTGGTGCCACTAGAATCATTCTGCAAGGCTGAGATTTTGATTAGGACTCTGAATATCAAAGGGAAAGGAGGAAATGCATACAGGAACCTGCTTGTCCAATCCAATAATAGAGACTCCTGGTGTACACAGCCTAGGAGAGGAGGCCCGCAACAAATGAGAGTGAGTTGATGATTGTCCAGGACTGCAAAAAGATCCATCTCTGGAGTTCCCCACCTCTTGAAGATAACCTGAAGGACCAGGGTATTCAGAGACCATTCATTATGACCCTGAGAAATTCTGCTGAGAGCATCTACTAAAATGTCCTTCCCTGGAAGGTGCACAGCCACCAGGGAAACCTGAAGGGAATAAGCCAGAGACCATATCTTCATGGCCTCTGTGCACAAGGCTGAGGACCGAGTGCCTCCCTGCTTGTTGATGTACCACATGGTTGTGGTACTGTCTGTCCTGATTTGTACGACTTTCCTCTGAACCACAGCTGAGAATGTCTCCAGAGCTAGAAAGACAGCCCTCAACTCTAGAAGATTTATGTGAAGGAGAGACTCTTGGTGAGACCAGGTTCCCTGAGCTGTAAACTGATCCAGGTAAGCCCTCCAGCCTAGGAGAGAGGCGTCTGTGGTGAGAATCACTGAAGGAGCCTGACTTGATGAATGGAACACCTTGCCGAAGGTTGTCCTCCTCCAGCCACCACTGGAGTGCCTGAATTAGAGTTTGAGATACTGGAACCAATTTAGAGAGAGGGTCAGTTTTCTGAGACCAGTAAGATCTGAGATGAAACTGAATATCTCTTATCTGAAACCTTGCTCCCTGGACCACAGCTGTGGAGGCTGCCATTTGGCCCACTAACTGAAGAAAATTTCTGGCTGGACGAGAAACTAGAGGATGAAAAGAGGAAGCCAGAGTGACTAGAGACTGGACTCTTGAAAGAGGAAGGAAATGAAAATTACGTACCTACCCGTAATTCTTGATCTTCTCTTATATCTTCACCATTCATTACAGTTTGGGTAGTGCTGGAGGCGTGCACCTGCTACGGGAGAATTTTTTGGGAGTCGCCTGCAACGGCTCCGCCCACGAGAGCGACATGCTGCGTCATGGGTGGCCGTTAGGTGCCATAGACTCCTCTTCCATCTCAGTTCTGGTAGCCAGAAAGGCAAAATAAAGGGTAAAGAAAAAAAAGGGACAGCGAGGCAAGAGAGCCAAGGGACAGAAAAAGGAAAGGATATAAACTGAAGAAGGAATAAGCCCGGTAGAGGACAGATAGAAGAGGGAGAATACCTACCCTAAGGGACCGCAGGGCCTCCCATCTGGGGCGGCTCTAAGGGAGGAACAGATAAAGAGCAAAGGAAGAAGAAGAAGGAAGAAAAAGAAGGGATGCTGAGAGGGGAGAATACTGCCCACAGATACATTGGTTGAGAGGGTTATAAGCTCGGAACCAAAAACAAGGGAGCAAGAATCCCTCCTGATAGGACTGAGAAAAGGTTCAACTGAACCGCTTGTATCGATTGGACATAAAGGGCAGACTCTCTGTCTTCTCATCATCCCAACCCCCTGCACTCTAGCTGGGTGCTCCCAGACTGCCCAGACAGAAATCTCTTCCGGAAGGAGAGCGCCCAAATATAAGGGGGATAAGCCCCTTGGCACCTTGTTAAGCGCTAACACCGAAGTGTGTGGGTAGGGGTTAGGACCTACAAAAGGAAGCTTTGTATGAAGGGAACTCAATCAGACTCCCTGAAGGCAAGGCAAGGACAGCAGTTCGAGGTTAAAGAAGTGCAGAAGCACCAACCAGAAGAAGCTGACAAATAATGCCTGCCAGGGGGAACCTGAATTTTGAGGTAGAGCCATAGAGGGGCAGTCTCTTCAGCTGTGAACTGAACAACTTGGCTAAGGAGCCCAGAGGTCACCCTTAGGGGCAGTCAGAAAGAGTTCCCTCAGGATAGGAAAAAAGTCCTACTTGTTCCCCTTTACCTTGAGGGAAAAAGATCCATCCATCGAAGAACAGAAACCAGGATAGGGTATTTTTTTTTTTTCTTCATAAAGGCCAAAGGAAAGGAGAGGAATGAGAAGGGAGGGGGAGTCGCCACAGTAGGAGGCCACTGAGGGGAAGGTGGGTGGGTATCAGTAACGAATGGTGAAGATACAAGAGAAGATCAAGAATTACGGTAGGTACGTAATTTTCATATCTTTCCTTGTCAATCTTCACCATTCGTTACTGCTTGGGTGAATTCCAAGCTCCTCCCCAAGGGAGGGATAAAGAAACCTGAGGAATAAGACCCCAAGCCTCCTGTTGGTGGGAAACAGGAGGGGAAGACCCTGGGCTAATCAGGTGAGAAGCCTATGGTGGAGGAGAGCTAGGAGGTGTCCCCCCGAGGACGGAGAGACTGAGGAAGCCCCTGTAGAAGTCTCCTAGCTCTGGAGGAAAAAAAGACGGGTCCCCCAGAATGCGGAGCGAATTACCCTACACCGTGCCAGGGGCAACAACCTTGACAGACGAAGCCATGCCATCTGTCTAATACAGATTGCTCACCCTGCAAGCCTGGAAGCCACCTCATTGGCGTCATAAGATGCCCTTGCTTGGTGTCTTGCCAGCTCCAGGCCTATAGCATAGAGGGCAATAGCTTGTCTGGTTTGCTCCGTATCAGGCATTGATACTAAGATTTGGGAGAGCATCGACCACAAACGCCTACTGTAGGCAGCATGGTGAGCCTGATGTGATACAATGCATAACATCGCACTAGAGAAAGAAAACACTCTTCTCCCCCACCAGTCAAATTGTAGGGAATCTGAGTCCGGTGGACCATCGTGCACCAGGCGGCGCCTGGAGGGAGTTTCTAGGTATGCCAATCCCGAAGACGGGTTGGGGAGAGTACCTAGAGATTCCGATGGGGCACAATACCTTCTTCTGCAGTCTGCCGGGGCTGGAGAAAGGGTGGCTGGCGACTGCCAGGAACAGATAGACACCTCCTGGAAGGGAACAGGCCAGGATAGTACCACCAAATGCTGGGCACTGAATTCAAAGAGGAATTTGTGCGTCTCCCGTTCGGTATTGTCTCGCCTAACAAAGGAGATACGAAGATCCCTCACCATCCTTGAAAGGAATCGCTGATATTCATTGAAATCAGTATCGTCGGAGAGATGAGCAGTGGGTTCCTCTCCCTCCGAGGAAGACGACTAGGATGATGGAGAGCTTGAATGTCCAGAGGAGTCCTGCGGTGGTGGGGATAGGCGAAACACCCGCTCATGCATATATCTAACGTATGAGGGGAAGGCTGCCACAGAGCCTCTGAACGTCTCCCAGGATAACAGGCCAGTAGGACCGACATGGCCTGGGAGAGAGGGGGGTGGCTGCAGAGTAATGGGAGAGAGGCACCTACGGCGAGGCAACTGTCCTCTGCTGAGGCTCTGAAGTCCGGAAAACAGGGCCTGAGCTGGTGGGATCCCGGACAACAAACCAGGTCGCTGAACGGAACCTTGGGGATGGGAAGCCTGGAAGAGCCTAGTAGGGGATCCTCCCCTGTGACGAACCTGGGGCTGCATGGGTCCAGAAGGGCAGCCCACAGCAACACCACCAGAAGGGTCCCTGGGGCTCGAGAGGGAAAGCTGGGGCCCCAGCACTCGGCTCACCGCCCCTGAGGTGGCAGATGAAGACAGAGGTGCTTCAGCCCGGTCTCTCGACCCCCCAGACTCCGAGAACGCCCTCCTCCTCAACCTCAGCGACACCCCACCCCGAGGAGGTGCATCAGCACTGGGATCGACAGCTGCCACAAGCCCCACAGGAAGGAGAGCCCACCCCTCCGCCTCCACGCCATCCCCCTCCAGAGACCCCAGACCACCCCCAGCCTGGGAGGCCTCAGGGGAAGACAGCAGAGGAGACAGAGGAATAGGCATGCTGGGCTGCCTAGCACCTCGTCTCACGAGAGACCTTGACTCCAAAGAGTCAGGGTGCCATGATGGGTCCACATCTGAATCATCCTCCTCCGAGGAGGAAGAGACCAACTGGACCACAATACTGGCCACCCCGGAGGTCTTCAGTGAAACTGTGCTGGATGACCCTGGACCCCCCCACAACGCCGAGACCCAGCCCTGACTCCCCAACGGGGGCGGCCAGACCTGCGGCACTGCCCTTGGTGCCAGGACCCAACTCTGCACCGCTAGAAGAACCGACTGGGCCCATGGCGCCGCAGGCGGTGCAGAGAGCCAACACAGTGCTGCCTCGATCACCAGTGCTGGAAGGTGGCATTGAGGGTCCACCAGTGCCGGGCCCAGCAGACCTGGGCCTCGACAGTGGGGGAGCCTGCACCTCCGATGAGGTGACTGCCGAGGCAGTGTCTCCACTGCAGCCCCGGGAGGGATCCTGGCGTTCCTCTGACACTGCGAAAGAGGCCTCCTCTTTGGCAAGAGAAGATGAGGAGGCCTCCTCCTCCTCTCCAGACCGTATAGGCCTGAGAGGGGACCCAGAGGAAGGGTCTAGAGACCTTACCTGGGAATCCCTGGAGCGGCACCATCCCCCGAAAGTCAGCGGAGCCCTGCCGATCTTCAAAGTGCGGACTTCCAGGACGCAAAGGTCCATCGAGAAACAGGTGTCGTACGCATCCATATTATGGTGGGGTCCCAGGCAACGGAGACAAACATCATGCTGGTCTGTGACGGAAAAATGCCGTCCACAGGAGCACAGACGCATAGGGGCGCAGACCGCCTTCGACTTGCGTTTTGTCCCAGAACCTGACATGATATGAAACAATTAAGGCAAAAACAAAGCACAGCTCTCGGCGGCATCAAATAAAGGAGAAAAAAAAAAAAAACAGAACGGTCTTACCAGTGACGACATCAAGAAAAAGGCAGGATGAAGGAGAAGTCTGAATATGGCGTCGACGAACGACAACTAGGCCTAGCATACTGAAAATCCTAACCATGCAGCAGCTGCAGCTTCAACGGTGGGAGAAACAGAACTGAGATGCGTTGCTCTCGTGGGTGGCACCATTGGAGCAGACCCCCCCCCAAAAAAAAAAAAATCCTCCCGTAGTGGGTGTGCGCATGGTGAAGATTGACAAGGGAAGATGGCTCTTGCCTGGGCAGTGTCTATGTCCACCCTATGAAAGTCAGCAACTGAGTAGGTTCCAGAACAGACTCTTCTAGGTTTAGAATGAAACCCAAGGACTCCAGAAGCCTTTGGGTGGCCTCTAAGGCTGACGTGACTTGGTTGGAGGACTGACCTACTAGGAGCCAGTTGTCTAGATATGGAAAAAGGAGGATACCTTGTCTCCTGAGGAATGCCACCACTACTGCCAAGCACTTGGTGAATACCCTTGGAGCAGATGTTAGGCCGAAAGACATGGCTCTGAACTGATAATGGCCTGAGGGCAACTCGAACCTGAGGTACTTTCTGTGGGAATGTCTGATGGGTATGTAGAAATAGGCATCCTTGAGATACAGGAAGGCTAGCCAGTCTCCTGGTCTCAGAGAGGGAAGAATTATTCCCAGAGTTACTATTTTGAACTTTGGTTTTGTCAAGTGTTTGTTGAGGTACCTTAAATCTAGGATGGGTTGCCACTCCCCTGTCTTTTTTGGGGTAAGGAAGTGTCTGGAATAAAGTCCTTTTCCCCTATGACAAAGGTACCTTCTCTACTGCTCACATGAGCAGAAGAGAGGAGAGGAGACTTCTGCCTCTAAGGCCTTTGTCTCCAAAGGGGAGAGGGGGCTGAAAGATCTTCTCATTTTTGGGGACCTTTTGAAACTGAGAACAAGTCCCTGGTTCACTACTTCCAGGACCCATTTGTCTGAAGTAATGAATTCCCAGGCCTGGGAGTAGTGAGCCAGCCTGCTCCCTAGAGGAATTGGGGAAGCGACCCTGACAGACACCTTAGGGTGTCTGGCAGGGGTCTTGGACTGAGTGGATGCTGGGGTCCTGGTCATCCCTCGGCTGCCTCTTCCCCTGAAGAACCCCCTCTGCTGGAATGAAGAGGAAGCCTGGGCTTGGTAAAAAAGCCTGTAAAAAGGCATGCCCCTGCCAGCCCTAAACTGCTGCTTCTGAGGAGTGGCCTGCTTCTCTTTTGCTGCAGCACTCCTGTAGGTGGTCCTGTACTCGTCCATCTTCTTCATGTAAGTCTCTGTCTGTTCACCAGAGAGTTACTAGCAACAGAAAAATCCATGGCCTTAGTCTGGGTATCCCATGACAAACTGGTACATCAGAGCCAAGGTAATCTCCTCATGGAGACAGATGTAGCCATGACCCTGGAATGTACATCATTCAAGTCAACAGCAGTGTGAAATTGGACCTTGGATGCCTCAACACCATCTGCAGCCACCTTCTCCAGCTCCTTGGCTAGCTGGGAAGGGGCACTCTTAGCCAGTTCCAGAACCGTATCCCACCTTGATTTCTGGTACCTGGTTGTATATGCCATATAATTAGCTTGTCTGAGTTCCAAAGAGGATGCCAAGTACTGTTTCTTGGCCATAGCATCCACTTTCCAAGAATCCTTATCTGGGGGGTGGGAAGCCAGTGGAATATTAGCCTTGTCACAGGCTGTAGCCTGCACTATCCCAATATGGCTGCAATGAGTAGTAAGAAATTCTGTTCCAGGACCTGACAATGTGCATCTCCTGTCCGTCTTTTTATCCACAGGAGACACAGAAGTTGGAAACTGCAAGATTTTTTGTGTCCGTTTCCCCAGGGATTTATGCAGAGGTATAGACACTCTCTTCGACTTTGGGACATCCATCTTTTCCATGAAGTCAAGTTCCTCCTGATCCTTTTCAGCTTCCTCAACTGGGAGCTGAAGAGTATCAGCCACTTTCTTGTAAAACAAAAAATGGGAGGGGGACTCAGAAAGTCTGGGAGGAGACACACTGGAAGGCCTGGGGAGATGTCAGGCTCTAGTGGCTCATCTAGGCCTTCATCTTCCTCTTCATTATACTATTCTCTATCCCAATCGTCCTCATAGAAAGCCTCAGGAATGATGTCAGAAGAGACTATGTCCGACTGAACCGATCCTCTGTGAACCATTGCCGGTTCGGTCGGAACCGGGCAAAGCGACTGCACTATAGTGATCGCTTTTGCAATCTCCTCAGTGGTCGGCCCATGGGAAGTCAGGTCCAAACGAGCTAATTTATGTTTCCTTTTACTAGGAACCGATTCCACAGAATCAGCTCTCCTTTTGCCCTAGGAAGTATCGCTCAGGTCAGTGGGCATCTCCTCAGGTTTGGTCGCAACCGAACTGAGATGGCCATCTGGGTCAGCGGACTTCGCGGCCTCCCTCAGCCTACTCAAATGTTTTTCCAGAGTGGCTTTGGGAAAGTTTTTACAAATCTGGCAGTCTTCTTTGAGGTGGTCAAACCCCAGACAGTAAACACAGACAAGGGTCGGCCTTAGCAAAGGCCCCTTTACACTCGGTACAGTGCTGAAACCCAGTGGGACCGGTTTTCTTTCTGGGTTTGTCAGACATGCCGAAATAGAAACACAGAATTTGACGGCAGATAAGGACCGCTTGGCCCACCCAGTCTGCCCATTTCCCTATCTAATGGACAAGCTGCAGATCCTAGTTAACTAGCAGCCTACTTCTTTCTACCCCCACCCTCTAGAATTGCCTTATGGCTGTCCCATGCATGCTTGAATTCAACCACTGTTTTTGACTCCACAACCTCTTCCGGAAGGCCGTTCCATGTATCCACAGCCCTCTCTGTGAAAAAATACTTCCTTACATTACCTCTGAGCCGCTACCCCCATCTTCAAATTGTACCCCCTTGTTCTTGCACACCTGTTTTTTTGAAAGATGCTACCCTCTTGGACTTTGTTGATTCCCTTGAGGTACTTGAAAGTTTCTATCATGTCCCCCCTCTCCCTCCTTTCCTTGAGGCTATACATATTAAGCTGCTTTAGTCTCTCTTCATATGTCTTCCGGTGCAGACCCTGCACCATTTTAGTTGCCCTCCTCTGAACAGCTTCCATCTTGTCTATGTCCTTGTGGAGACTGGGTCTCCAGAACTGCACACAGTACTCCAGATCGGGTCTCACCAGCTGTCTGTACAGAGGGATAACAACTTCCTGTTTTCTATACTGGTGATGCCTCTCCCTATGCATCCCAGTATCCCCCCAGCCCTCCTTACTGCCCTCTCACATTGCTTGCCCACCTTTAAGTCATCTGATATGACTACCCCTAGGTCCCTTTCCATTTTTGTTGTTAGTATCTCACCCCCCATTGTGTACTCTTCCCTGGGTTTTTGTTTCCCAGGTGCATTACCTTGCAATTCTTAGCATTAAATCTAAGCTGCCATACATTTGACCATTCCTCTAACCTTGCCAAGTCCCTTCTCATCCTTTCCACCCCACCTTGTGCATCAACTCTGTTGCAGATCTTTGTGTCATCTGCAGAGAGACATACTTTTCCTTCCAGTCCCTCTGCAATGTTGCTTACAAAGACATTGAAGAGGACCAGTCCTAATACTGAACCCTGCAGCATCCCACTAGTAACCCCCCTTTCTTCAGAGTGGACTCCATTTACTATTACCCTCTGTGTCCTATTCTCCAGCCAATTCTTTACCCAGGCTATTATCTTGGGACCCACTCCCAAGCTGGCTAACTTGTATATTAATCTTTTGTGTGGGACTAAGTCAAATGCCTTGCTGAAGTCTATGTAGGCCATGTCCACAGCTCCTCCCTGATCTACTACTTTGGTCACCCAGTCAAAGAAATCTATTAGATTCGTCTGGCATGACCTTCCCGCTGTGAATCCATGCTGCCTTGGGTCCTGTGCCCCTCTGGCCTCTAGGTACTTCACAATTCTTTCCTTCAGAAGTGATTCCATCATTTTCCCTATCACTGAGGTTAAACTAACAGGTCTGTAGTTTCCTGCTTCTGCCCTGCTCCCACTTTTGTGAAGGGGAATCACATCTGCCCTCCTCCAGTCCTCGGGTACCACCCCATCCTCCCATGATTTGTTAAAGAGGGTAGTCAGTGGTGTCACTAGTTCTAATACTGAAAAACTGAAAACGTTACCCTTACCAGCTTTTACGCCAAGCAACTTAAAACTGATTGGTTCCAACCGTGTCATAGGTCGGTTAAAAAATTCAGAAAATATGATTTTTTTTTTTTAAAGGAACCGATGAGTACCGGAAACCACAGCAATATTTTTGAACAAAACTCAAATAGAATGGGATGTGGTTCCAAACCGGACCGACCGGAGAAGAACCGAAGGCAAAAAACAATTTCCACAATAATACCAGAATCACAATAAACGACCTACTACTACCACTTACTGTTATCGAGACAGAAGTAAGAAGACCGAAAATAAAGAAGCGGTTAGATAAAACTGACTGATTTAACCTATACCGAACAGAAGTGCAGGAGGGATCTCCAGCGCGACTTCACAGTTAGTCGGAGTAAAAAATCTGACGGTTACACTTCAGAGTGCTAGAGACAGAGGTTTGAAAACCGAGCTTGGGCTCAACGTTCTATGCTTCTGCATAGGGTTAACTCTTTACTCTCCGGGGCAGTTCAAATGCTGGGGCTAACTGCATATAGTCAGAACACAGCAAGACTTCATGTTTTTTTTTTGTGGGGGCTCTGGGATTCAAACCCAGATTTGCAATTAAGAGCCTTAAACCACTGTACTATACTGCCTCCCTAGTTATGGCAGTCATCTGTTTTATGGTTCATGATGTTGGTGTAGTAAGCATACCAACATACAAAAATGGCAGCAGAATAGGCCTAGTGGGCTTTTGTGTCTGCTCCTTTGGTCAGTCCCCAACCTGGCAGCTGACCTTGCTGCCCCCCCGCCCTCTTGGGCTTCTCCGTTCCCAGTCCAGGGTATTCCCACTTCACTGGACTTTGCTTCCACAACCCTCCCCCTGTACCTGTCTCACCCCCTCTTGAACCCCTCCACAGTCTCTGCCTCCACCAGTCCCCTGGGCAGCGCATTCTATGGTTCTACCACCCTCTCACTGAAGTAGCACCTCCTCCTTTCTCCCGAGTATCCCCCCCCTCCAGCTTCCACCCGTGCACTCTAGTTGTGCCCCCTCCTTCCTTCGGAGCACCATGACATGACTTTGCCACCTCTGTTTACCCCCTTCATGTACCCGAAGACCTCTATCATGTCCCTTCTCTCTTCCAACGTGTACATATTCAGCTCTTTGAGCCTTTCCCCCAAGCCCCAGATAATTTTGGTTGCCTTTCTCTGGACCCTCTCCAGGAGTTCAATGTCCCTCTTTAAGTGTGGCCTTCAAAACTGCATGCAGTACTCAAGGTGTGGCCTCGCCAAGCAGTTATACAGAGGGAGTATCACTTTCCTCCTTCTGGAGGTGATCCCCCTAGTGATGCATCCCAGCATCCTGTTGGCCTTGGCTGCTGCCCTCCTACAAGTCTCTGAGTTGTTCATCTTGACATCCACCACCACCCCCAGGTCCCTCTCAGCCATACAGCCATAGCAGCACTACACTGCATACTAGATATAAAATGTCAATAAGCAGGTCACGCAACAGATGTGCTGAGCAGTTACTGAAGCAAGAAATGTATAGCTGTCATTTTTTACATCCTGTTCAAAATGTGTTTTTGCACCTGTGGTGTCAAATGGCACACACAGTCGCTGTGCAAAATCTCCTTTCAGCTAATGAACTGATAGTGTCACTGTTCATACGGTGGGGTCACAAAAAGCCCATGCTGAAAACTTTGGAGTGAAAATACCAAGAAACACCCAGGGCATTAGGGTTTCTAACCATAACATTCTGCACTGTAGGGACTGGCAGGCATCGGGGTGTGACTTGGGATTAACAGTAATGCTCACGCCTTTCCACCCCCACCCCATAGCCAATGACAGGTATCGAGCTGTGCCTTTGACTCTTCAGCTCCAAAGTTAACTCCATTCTTTTATACTGTACCCATTTCAGCATATTTCTGTATGGAATGGGGTGAGTGTAAAGTTTGAAAACCCCAAGGCACACCTCGACTCGTCTGTGTCTGCAGGGTAGGATGAGGTGAAATGGTGTAAGTATTATGACCAATGACCCAAAGGCACACCCCAATGCCTGTCCATGTCTGCGGGGTGGGGGTAGGGTTGGTGTCACTTCAATACTTCACTGCCATTCCTATTCTGCCTGTCTCTGTCTATATGTCTATGTAATTATATTTCTATTGTATGTATTGCTATTTTTACCTATTTCTAAAACAAACCTGCATATCACATTTGCCTGCACTCTGAGCACATACTTATGAAACTGTGCATATTTTTACTCTACTTCTGCATAAACCTCATACTTTCCTAATATTCCCATTATCACACGCATAACTACCTTGCCCTTATCAAAAGCGCCCTCCTCTGAAAGTTAATATCACATTTTCTCTAACAGTCCATCATCATTACACCGGACTTCCTGACATCAACACACTGCTTAAATATAACTTAAATCACCTCACGGACAAAAATCCTGTTTCTCTTTACAAAAAAAAAAAAGTGTAAATAATCCCAAGGTTCAATATATGACACCCATTACTTTTTCATGTACTGCCATGTCTGTACCATCATGGGGATCTGCATGTGTTTCCCTTGATGCTCTGCATTATTGGGATATGTGCAACTGTATTTTCTTTAAAATGTGTCTGTCTGGCCAATATCATCCAGGATAACACATACATCAGTGGCATTTGCTCTGGGGTTCTTTTGTTAGCTTCCGATTCCTTCCATTAAAATGCACACCTCCATATATTTTCCTAATAATGTGTATGCCTTCCTTTGAACAGAAACTAAAACAAATCTTACTACTTACAAATCATTGTGTTGCTTCTCCATACCTCCTTAACAATTTCGCACAAATTCACAAACTTCATTACGCAGCCGTGGTGGACCTGACCAGATTTTGTTTTTTCACTGCTACCTGTTTTCTTTAACAATAACTTTTCCTTGTTTGCGCAGCCTGGTAGCGAAGTTGAAGCACATGTTTTCATGTCGTAAGAGAGGCCTAAACGGCAGATACACATTTCGTGTGTATTGTTCTTGTAAATCTCTCTGCAGTCTCAGTACTGGAATAGAAACGTACACTTTGATGGCAGATAAGGACTGCTTGGCCCACCCAGTCTGCCCATTTCCCTACCGATTGGATAAGCTGCAGATCCTAGTTACCCAACAGCCTATTTCCTCCTACCCCCACCTAGAATTGCTTTATATCTGTCCCAAGCATTCCTGAATTCCCCCACTGGTTACGACCTCATGATCTCCTCAGGAAGGCCATTCCATGCATTCACCACCCTCTCCATGAAAAAGTACTTCCTCCCCTCTATTTTCAAATTGTGCCCCCTTGTTCTTGCACCTCTCTTTCTAGGGACATGGATATGTTGTTCATCCACACTGTCTGGCAGGTATCCTTCCCGCTTTAAATCTTGCCGGAAGGTCTTCAAGCTGGCTCCTCCCACCCACCCGTGTGGTAAAACTCTCGGCTCCGCCCCATGACGCCAGATCTTCCTTACCGCTTGGAAACTCAGGTTCCCTCCTTAACGCTCTGCGTATAAGACTGGTTCCTAATTCTTCGGTTTTCCGAATTTAAAAGTTTTGCATTATAGACTTCGGTCTTCTATCCCTCACGGCTGCGATGGACAAATCGACTCCCGGTTTTCAGCGGTGCCCTTGTGGGCAGAAGATATCTCGGACAGATCCGCACTCCACGTGTGTCTACTGTTTAGGCCTTGAGCACGACCCGCAGGCTTGCGACCTGTGCTCTTCCTTCTCAGCCTACGTCCTCAAAGACCGTGCTGCCCGTTTACAACTGGGGCGCTCGAGAACGCTTTCTCCGTAAAGTCAAAGAGGCCCGGCCGGCGGTTTCAGGGGCGGAGGGCTCGGGCGGATCAGCTACAGCAGATGAGCGCCCTTGAAGAGGAGGCAGCGCGGGCCGCATCTTCCTCGACCGCGGCATTTATCCCGCTCTCCCTGGGTTCCTCTTACACAGCTTCCTTTAAGGAGCTTGTCCCTCTCCACTAGAGGAGAGGGACCAGCGTCTGCTGGACCTTCTTCTCGGTCCAAGAAGAAAGACAAGGGTAAGTCCTCAGTCGCGCTCTTGGGAGGCGGGAAAGGTCCCTCTCCCCAGTTGTTGGCCATCGACTTGGTCGATCGTTAAACCGGCCACTGGTCTTATAGTGTCCCCGTCAGGTCAGTTGACCCGAGACTCCCGTCGGCGCAGTGAGATCTTTCTTGACCCGTTGGATGGGTTGTCGACCGCGTGAAGAAATCCCCTCTCCCAGTTCCCGGTGGGGTTGAGGATCCAGCGGGCTTGCCAGTGCCTCGGTTCCGGAGCCTTGGGCGAACCCTCCGAGCCGAGGAGGAGCTGGTTCCACCGTCCACTCCCTGCACCGTCCCTCGGAAGGCCGAGGTTCTCGGTCTCGGTCTTCTTGGCGGTCAGCCCGATCCCTGCCGTCATGGGTGGTCTCGGTCTCGGCACTGCATGGCGGCGCCGCCCGCTCGTCCTCCTCCTCGGATGAGGGGAGGCTTCGACGTAAGTTACGTCGACGATACGAGGACCTCATGTGGCAACAGCTCCTTCTGACCAGGAACAAGCCGACGCCGTCGCCTTCCCCGACCATTAAGTGGCTGTCACCGGAGCGGCCGAAACAACCCCTCGTTTTACCCGAGGAGCCTGTTCCCAGGCCGGTTGTTCGGCCAAAACCAGCTGCTCCACCGATTCCGGTGGAACCTCCGCCTCCCCAGCTGCTGTTTGGGGCTCCGACCAAGTACTCTCGGTTGGCTCAGGGTCTGCCCCATAGGCTGTCGGTCACCCTCACTCCCGATCGCCCTCGGGCAGGTGGAGGGTGGCTCAGGCCCGAGGCAGCTCTTTGCGGACTCTTCTGAGTCAGACGAAGATTCCTCCCTTTTCTCCAAGCGAGTGGACTTGGAGTCCTCTGGAGGTCAGTCGCTGGACGACAGCCCTTCGTCCTTCCTGGGTTTACTCAGGCTCATCTCGGAGTCCACCGGGATGCAGCTCGAGCCCGTATCTAAGCGGGCCAGTATCCCCTCCGGAGATATTGGACCGAGGGATTCCCCATCGAGCCTTTCCTGTGGCTGAGGCCATTGTGGGCCAGACCTTGGAGCTCTGGCAGTGCCCCCTTCCTGCCCTCGCGCCCGGCCAGGGATGGCCAGGAGATCACGGTCCACCGGTTCCTGTCCGGTTTCTCAGAGCGTCCCTCAGCCGGGGGTTAGTTACAGACAGCGTTTTCCGGCGTGCCGGAAACGCTAGGGACGTGGACAAACCTCTCGACAAGGAGTCCAAGAAATTGGACTATGCCGGGCGAAAAGTCAGCGCTGCGTCCTCCCTTGGCCTTCGTCAGGCAAGCTCAGCCGTGCTGATGGCACATTTCTCCCATGCCCTGTTGGGCTCCCTGGACGAGGTAGTCCCTCATCTCCCGGCTGACCTGCAGACCACGGTTAGGCAGGTGCGGGACCAGGGCAGGGCAGTGGCCAAGCAGGAACTTCAGACTGTTCTGGACATTGGAGATTCATCGCCAGGTCAGTCTGACGCAGTGGCTATCGCGCCTCAGGCATGGCTGAGATATCCACCTTCACAGCGGATACCCAGCACAAATTGGCGGATGTCCCCTTCCTGGGGACCGACCTCTTCGGCCCTGGAGTGGAAGGCCACCTCCAGAGGATCGAAAAGTCCAATGCCACCTTGGACTCGGTCTCATCCGCTCAGAGGGACAAGGGCCGCAGACTGCAACCCAAGCCCTTTCGTCCGTCTGGGCCCCCGGCACGTCCGGCCCAGCAACACCAGGGCCAGCAGGCTCGCTCTTGGCGTCCCAAACCCAAGCCCGCAGCTTCCTCCTCCAGGAAGCAGGGAGGTAAAGGCCCAGGTGGTCCCTCGGCCGGTCCCTCCTCCAAGCCTGCACAGTGACGGGTTGAGGGGTGTCGCCCCCAACCTAGTCACCTCACCCCAGGTTCCCCCTGTGGGGGGACGGCTCCGGCTCTTCCTTTCTGCCTGGTCTATTACCACAGACCGGTGGGTGTTGGAAGTGGTAGGAAAGGGCCTGCCTCTGGAGTTCGAGCAGGCCCCACCCTTCAGAGCTGTCGCACCTCAGAGGGCCTCGGGGTCTGAAGCCTCGCTGTCAGCTCGCTGAGCCGACATCGCTCTCCTCCTCGAGAAGGAGGTGATGAGAGGTGGCGGACCCTCCCTCACACCCGGGGTTCGTGTCCAGGTACTTCCTGGTTCCGAAACGGACGGGGGGCTGGCGCACCATTCTCGAACTACATGACCTAAACAAGTTCCTAAGGTCTCGAACCTTCAGGATGGTCACTCTGGCTCAGATAATACCATCCTTGGAACACGGCGTGTGGTTCTGCTCTCTGGACCTACAGGACGCTTTCTTTCACGTCCCTATCTGTCCATCCCATCAAAGGTTCCTTCGCTTTCGAGCAGAGGGATCCCTTTTCGAGTTCCAAGCAATGCCCTTCGGTTTATCTCCAGCTCCCAGGGTCTTCACCAAATGCATGGCAGTGGTGACAGCATTCCTGCGGCGCTGAGGGGTCGGTTTACCCTTACCTGGACGATTGGCTGATTGCAGCCCCCTCCAGACAGGAGGTGGAGCGGTCCAGAGATCTGGCCCTCCAGGTTTGCTCTCAGGTCAGCCTCCTCATCAACGAGGCCAAGTCGGAACTCGAGCCAAAGCAGGTGATTCTTTTCATCAGGGCAGAGCTAGACTCTCTTCGAGCCAGGGCACGGCTCCCGGCGGACAGGGTCGAGGTTCTTTCCTCCTTTGCCCAATCATTTCAGGTTGGGCAATTGCGCCCTGCCCGGGACTTCCTGCGCCTCCTGGGTCTCATGGCGGCCTGTACCAGCGTGGTCCGTTGGAACATGCGCCCCCTTCAGTGGGGGCTGGCCAGCCAGTGGTCCCAACACTGCGATCCATTGGACCAGCTAGTGACAGTGTCACAGGGGATGTGGAACGCTCTCCAGTGGTGGACTGTTCCAGTTCATCTGCAGGAGGGCATCCTGTTTGTCCGCCCCGAGCCGACGGTCTCTCTATCAACCGATGCCTCTCTGATGGGTTTGGGTGCCCATCTGGGGGAACACCGAGCGCACGGCCTCTGGTCCCCGAGGGAGTCCCGAAGCCACATCAACCTGCTGGAGCTCCGAGCGGTCCGTCTAGCTCTCACCACCTTTGCTCCGTTTCTTGAGGTCAAATGGTCCGGGTCCAGGCGGACAACACCACGACCATGTACTATCTAAACTGCCAGGGTGGGGACGCGCTCCATGCTTCTATGCAGAAGCTCTCGCATCTGGTCACTCGTCTGCAGCCTGGAGGCGGATCTCCTAGCCATTCATGTGGCAGAGCCTCCAACACCCTGGCCGATGCCCTAAGCGGATGGGGCTGCGTCCCAGTGGTCTCTCCTGCCGGAGGTAGTACAAGATCTATTCTCCCATTGGGGCACACCTCAGGTGGACCTGTTTGCCTCAGGGAGAATCGAGCTGAGGCTGTTCCATGCCCGCCCCTCAGCAGGGATCGCTGCAGGGGATGCCTTCTCGAGGCCGTGGACCCGGGCCTCTTCCGCCTTTCCCCGTTCCCCTTGATGCACAAGGTGCTGCTCAAAGCAAGGAGGACAAGGCGCGGGTGATTCTGATAGCCCCAGACTGGCCCGCCAGTACTGGTACCAGATCTCCTCAGCCTCAGCTCCAGGCTCTCGAGTCAGCTTCCAGCTCGCCCGGACCTGCTCTCAGTCAATCAGGGAAGGTATTCCATCGGACCTTCAATCCCTGCACCTGGGCCTGGTTCCTGGCGGCTAGAGTTCCAGGCCTTGGGTCTTTCCGGCCGAGGTCCTCAAGCGTAGTTGGGCGTCAGTAAAGAGTCGACCAGAAAATGCTACGCCTTCAAATGGAAAAGATTTTTCCATTTGGTGTGTCCAGGAAACAAGGGCCTGGACCCTTCCTCCTGTTCCTTGGCGAGCATATTGGACTACCTTTGGTCCCTTTCTCAGCAAGGGCTTAGGTCGACGACCCTTAAGGTGCACCTGGGAGCCATCTCTGCTTACCGGGCGCGGGCCGGGAAGCAGTCGGTGGCGCAGGAGAAGGTGGTCTGGCGCTTTTTCAAAGGCCTTGATCACATTTCCCCTCAGGTGCGAGAACCTCCACCTCCGAGGGATCTACTGCTGGTACTGGCAAAGCTCATGGGCAAGCCATTCGAGCCAATGCACAGGTGTGAACTCTCTCACCTGTCGTGGAAGACCGCCTTCTTGGTGGCTATCACGTCAGCCAGAAGGATGGGAGAGCTCCAGGCGCTCTGCATTGAGTCTCCTTACCTGGTTTTCCACAGGGACAAGGTTGTCCTGCGCCCCCACCCGAAATTCTTTCCGAAGGTGGTGTCGGAGTTTCACCTTAACCAGGTGTTGACTCTGCCGGTGTTCTACCCCAGTCACACCTCGGAGGCCGAATATAGGCTCCATACTCTGGACCCTAGAAGGGCGCTCGCTTACTATAAGGAGCGCACGGCTGAAATTCGGGGAGAGGTTCGCCAGCTGTTTGTCACCTACGCTAAAGCCGCACCTGGCAGACCTGCAGCCAAGCGGACGATAGGTAGGTGGGTCACCTCCTGCATAGATCTCTGCTATAAGTTGGCGGGCATGGAGCCTCCCAGAGGGATAAGAGCTCATTCTACCCGCCATACTGCTGCATCGGTGGCTGCTTCCAGGGACGTCCCTATCCAGGAAATCTGCAGGGCTGCTACCTGGAAGTCAGCACACACCTTCATCACCCATTACCACATTGACCTTGAGTCACGCCGGGATGCTGGTTTTGGGGCCTTGGTTCTCCAGTTTCTATTCCCTAAGTAGGGGGTGTGCGCCTTGCCTCCCTCCTCCCGGAGAACTGCTAGGAGTCTGCCAGACAGTGTGGATGAATAACATATCCATGTCCCTAAAAATACAGGTTACTCACCTGTAACAGGAGTTCTAGGAATGGTATATGTTGTTCATCCACACGACCTCCAGCTTAGCCGCACAACCCGAGCTTCCATGAGCCAGATCTGGCGTCATGGGGCGGAGCCGAGAGGTTTACCACCCGGGTGGGTGGAGGAGCCAGCTTGAATACCTTCCGGCAAGATTTAAAGCGGCAAGGATACCTGCCAGACAGTGTGGATGAACAACATATACCATTCCTAGAACTCCTGTTACAGGTGAGTAACCTGTATTTTTCTGACAGATGCTACCTTCTTGGCCTCATGTCTTGAGCGTATACACATTAAGCTCCTTTAGTCTCTCTTCGTATGGCTTCTGGTGCAGACCCTGCACCATTTTAGTTGCCCTCATCTGGACTGCCTTCATCCTATGTCCTTGTGGTAGATGGGGCCTCAACTGTCTGTACAGAGAGATAACTTTCTATTTTCTACTGGTAATTCCTCTCCCTATGGATCCCAGTATTCCCCCAGCCCTCCTTACTGCCTTCTCACATTGCTTGCCTACCTGTAGGTCATTTGATATGACTACCCCAGGTCCTTCCCATTTCTGCTGTTGTTAATACCTCCCCCCACATCGCATACTCTTCCCCATGGTTTTTGTTTCCCAGGTGCATTACTACTTTGCACTGAATCTAAGCTGCCATACTTTTGACCATTCCTCCAACCTTGCCAAGTCCCTTCTCATCCTTTCCACATCCCTTGTGTATCAACCCTGTTGCAGATCTTTGTGTTGTCTGCAGAGGCATATTTTCCCTTCCAGTCCCTCTGCAGTGTCACCTATAACGACATTAAAAAGAACCGGGTCCCAGTACTGAACCCTGCAATACCCCGCTAGTGACCCCCTTTCTTCTGAATGGACTCCATTTACCATTACCCTCTGTGAACTGTTGTCCAGCCAATGTTTTACCCAGGGATCCACTCCCAGGCTGGCTAACTTTATTAATATCTTGTGTGGGACTGTGTCAAATGCCTTGCTAAAGTCTAGCTAGGCCATGTTCACAGCTCCTCCTTGATCCACTACTTTGGTGACCCAGTCAAAGAAATAAATTAGATTCATCTGACATGACCTTCCCGCTATGAATCCATGCTGCCTTGGGCCCTGTGCCCCAGTGGCCTCTAGGTACTCAACAATTATTTCCTTCATAAGTAATTCCATCATTTTCCCAATCACTGAGGTCAACTAACAGGTCTGTAGTTTCCTGGCTCTGTCTTGCTCCCACTTTTGTGAAGGGGAATCACATCCGCCCTCCCCCAGTCCTCGGGTACCTCCCTATGCTTCCATGATTTATTAAAAAGGGTAGTCAGTGGTGTCACTAGTTCTCCCCTTAGTTCTTTTAGAATTCTGGGGTGAATCCTGTCAGGCCCCATTGCTTTGTCCACCTTCAGGTTTAATTCTTCTTTCAGGACCCTTTCTTCTGTGAATGGACTGGTTATCAAACCCCCCCCCCATTCAGAGTGCTTCTGTTGTTTTAGATACCCCTTTTTGTGACTACTGAGCAGAAGTATTTATTCAGCATCCCTACTTTTTCACTGTCACCATCTGCCCACCCCTTCCCCTTTATTAAGCCTGACTATCCCTCCCTTGGTCTTTCTTCACTCCTTAATGTACCTATAAAAGGTTTTATCCCTCTTCTTAATGGAGCTGGCTATCTTTTCTTCAGTTTGGGCCTTTGATATTCTGACTGCCTTCCCTGCTTCTTTCTGCTTTAATGGGTACAGTTCTCTGTCCTGCTGGTACAGAAAATAAAGTGGACAGTTCTTCTGGCAGCATACAAGCGTGGAAAAATCACTAAAATAGTGAACTACAAGAAAAAGAATAAACAACGGTGGCTAACAGTTGATGTTTCCATGAGTAAGTCTGATGAGTATTACTGAGGGAAAACAACTGAGGAGAGATGGGATCGCCCACATTTATTAAGATGGTAATGCATGATGTCATCATGGGCAGCCCGTCTTGCAAACGTTTCCATGCAGTCCTAGCACCGATGAAGGTATTGTTCCAAGGGTGTGGCCTAATGAAAGAGATAACCCTTAATAAGATCACCTTGTTCTATCCCAACTCTTCCCCCTTTTTTTCCCCTCCATATATTTGTTTCCTCTCCCGCTGCTGCACACTCCGGTTTGGGGCATCCAGCTGCCGGCTCCACCTGTCCGGAGAGCTGGGTAGCTCGAACTGCACACAGGAGGATCCGGGATGGCCGTCATGCCATCCTGCTGGAGGGCTCCCCTCTGCCTCTGCTAGCCAGGATAGCCCCGGAACCTCCCCAACAGGACTCCACCAAAGTCCTCCAGGTGGCTCGGAGCACAGCCATCAAGCTGCACGGTCAGGCCCAGCCATTTTCTTTCCTGATTGGCCCATGAAGCACGGACGTGCAATGATGTCCAGGCACAGCATGCTGACGTCCGCCGCGCTCCCCCCTCTAGTATCCTACCGAAGCTAGTAGTGCCTCTGGGCGTCCTCAGGAACCGCTACAGTGCGGAGAGATTCCCCAACCCTCCCCAGTCCTCCCCTGCCAACCTCCGATGGCCTGGGCTCATTTCCGAACCCGGGTCGACGGCATGGTGCGAGGTGTGACGTCCAATGCCTCAACCTTCAGCGCCACCAGGCCAACTCTCCCTTTTCTTGACTCAACTCCTTTCTAGTCTGGTTTTAGAAGAAAAAATTACTCACCTTAGTAATGTTGTTTCTTCTAATGGAGTCTTGCTGTATTCTGACAAACTGCAGTGAGGTCCAACCTTCGAACTGCCCCGGAGATGAAAGAGTTAACTTTCCATGCCAGGCATGGAATGCTGAGCTCGAGCTCGGTTGAGACTCTCTGTTGTTGTTTGAACTCAAACCATCAGATCTTTACGAATTAAACTCACTGAGTGTCCTGTGTGGAAGCTGTAAACCTACACTAGCTAACTGGCTCCTAATATAATAAACAGATTTTTTGGTCCCAAAACAAAGACTCAAGTCAGGAAACCCAAAAAATGAAATCAACACAACACCCACTCACCCAAAGAAAAGGGGGTGATGATAAAAAGGTGGGGCACCTCTTGAGTGCCAACACTGCTACTGCCCACCCACATCCGAAAACAAAGGTTCTGAGAGGGGAAGGCGGGGGGGAGGTCAGAATACAGCAAGACTCCATTAGAAGAAAAGTACAGTTACGTAAGAACTTACCATAACAGTAGATCTTCGAGAACAGCTCTTGCAGCAGGTTACACCATTAGGACTGAAGCCGGCAGGCATCAGGACCCCACGGAAAAATTCTAGCTAGCTATCTTCAGCGGGGACCGCCCCCAACGTCGGTCCCGCCTCCGACGTCAGACGTAGTACATAAGGGGGCGGTCCCGCCCGATTCCCCAGTTCTCCCGCCGGAGACTTCCGGCCGCAGGCTGACATTGAAATGGGAGACAGAGGATCCACCGTTAGAAGTCAAAGGGAAAAATCCCTGTTAGTAAAGGCCTAAGCCATGCCTCTTCCAAGGGGGAAGGTGGGCGGGAAGGTACCTGCTGCAAGAGCTGTTCTTGAAGATCTACTGTTACGGTAAGTTCTTACGTAACTGTACTATCTTACTTCGAGACACAGCTCTTGCAGCAGGTTACACCATTAGGACTGATTCCCAAGCAGTAACGCTGCAAACATTCTGGGAGGAGGAAACTAGGAATTATATTCCAGGTCCTGAATCTAGGACAGGAGACCCTGTAGCATAGCCAGGCCGAAGCCGGCTCTTCGCCGTGAAGCGATGTCCAGGCTATAATGCCTGATAAATGTATGTACAGAGCTCCAAGTGGCTGCAGCACATATGGCAGAGGTGGAGACGTTTCGGAGTGCTGCAAAGGAGGTGGCCACACCCCTAGTGGAATGACCCCGGACTGATCCCGGAAGGGGCTTTTGTTTGATGTCATAACAGTATGAGATGCACTGGACAAGCCAGCGAGACAGGGACTGTTTGGATACTGGTTGGCTCCTCATCCTTTCAGAAAAGGAAACGAAAAGTTGCTCCGAACTACGAAGCTGCTTAGTTCTGTTGAGGTAATACCTCAAGCTGCGGTGAACATCCAGGGTGTGGAGCAGTGCCTCTCCTCTATTAGAGTAATTTGGGAAGTAGACCGGCAGGTCAATATCCTGATTGACAGTGAGTGTAGAAACCACCTTAGGCAAAAATTTAGGATTCGTCCTCAGGGATACTCTGTCCCGGTGGAAAATTACATAAGGCTCTTTGCACATAAGAGCGAGAAGCTCAGAAACTCTTCTCGCTGACGTAACAGCAACCAAAAACAGCGTTTTCCACGGCAGAAAACGCAGCTCGCAATCCGCGGCAGCGTGAGTTGTTCCAGGACAAAGAGCAAATCCCATGGAGGCACTGGGTCCTTAATGGGAGGCCTAAGATGTAACACCCCTCTCAAAAATTCCCGAGAGGCATCTAATTGTGCCACTGTGTACTGTCCAACCGGAAGGTGGTAGGCTGAAATGGCACAGAGGTGCACCTTGATAGAGGAGTAGGTGAGGCCCGAACGGAAAAGGGAGAGCAGGTAGTCTAACACCGCTCTCACCGGGCAACCTAAAGGGGAAAGGCCGCGTGCTTGCGACCATAAACAAAAGCGGCGCCATTTCATGGCATCACGTACATCTTGCGTTGCCCGGCTTTCTGGCTGCAGAAGAACTTCTGCAATCTGTACCGAGACCCAGTAGCGCGAAATGGCTATGTCTCTAGGAGCCATGCATGCAGGTTCAATGGCGTAAGTCGGGTGGACCAGTGAACCTTCCTCCTGAGACAAAGATGGGAGCTGAGCAGCAGCGGAGCGGAGGTTCCCGGGATAGTTGAATCAGTAAAGGAACCAGATCTGTCTGGGCCAGAAGGGGCCACAAGGATCATGGTTGCTTGCTCCCTCGCGGTTGAGAAGAACTCTCTGGATCAGCAGGAAGGGAGGAAAGCGTAGAGAATCTGTCCGCCCAGGAGAGAGACAACGTCTACGCCAGAAAACACCAGGCCCTGGATCTAGCGAGCAAAAATTGGGCAGTTTTCGTTGGATGGGGAAGCGAACAAGTCCAACTCTGGGTTCCCCATCAAAAACAGATCCTCTGCTACCTCTTGAAGAAGTTCCCACTCGTGGACTCTGGCCTGGGAGCGACTCAGGCCGTCTGCAATTGTGTTGTCCACCCCGGGAACATGTACTGTGATCAGATTCGCGCCGTGTTGGATTACCCAATCCCACACCCTCATGGCCTCCCTGCAAAGGGGGTAAGAGTGTGCGCCTCCTTGTTTGTTGAGGTAATACATCACCGCCGTGTTGTCTGTCTGAAGTAGGAGAGTACTTGGTGGGATTTCTGACTGAAAGGCCTGCAGGGCATAAAGGACCGCCCTCATCTCTAGGACGTTGATATGGAGGTGGGCCTCCAGAGGGGTCCACGTACCCTGGGACTTCACCCCGTCCAGGTGTGCTCCCCACCCTAGACCTGAGGCGTCTGTGGTGAGGATTACCTCCGGGGACGGCGCTATAAATGGGACTCCCGCGGAGAGTGTCCCTGGGTCTAGCCACCACTGCCAGTCTCGAATCACGGTGTTCGTGATTCTGACCGGATGCTGCATGTGGTCTTGCCTTTGATCCCATTGCACCTTGAGCATCCACTGAGTTACCCGCATGTGGAGCCTTGTGAAAGGGAAGGTAGGAATGGGCCGCAGCCATGTGTCCGAGCAAGCGAAGGACCGACCTGGCTGGGACGGTCTTGTTCTACGAAAGCTCCCTGATGAGGGATCTGATGCGCTCCGCTCCGTCATCTGGAAGAAATGCTCTTCCCTGAATGGTGTCCAGTACTGCGCCTATAAATTGCAGCTTCTGCGACGGTACCAGGAGAGACTTCTCGTGGTTGATTAGGATGCCCAGAGATCGAAACAGGTCCTGGGTGCTCTGGATCGCTCGTAACAACGCCTCTCTGGAGGCGGCCATGAGAAGCCAATCGTCCAGGTACGGGAACACATAATGGCCCTGTCTCCTTAGAGACGCTGCCACGACTGCCATGCATTTGGTAAAGACCCTGGTGCAGATGACAGTCCGAATGGGAGGCTCGGAACTGAAGGTGGTGGTTGAGAAACTCAAGTGCAGGAACCTCTTGCGCCTGAGCTATAGGGATGTGCAGGTATCGTCCTGCATGTCTAGAGAGGCAGAAAGGCGTCTTGCTTCAGCATGGGAATGAGACCCGGAAGAGTCACCATCGGAATCTCTTGTAAGCGACCGACACGTTGAGGTCGCTGAGGTCAGAATCGGACGGAGGTCCCTGTTTTCTTTGGAACCAGGGAGAAATGGGAACAGTATCCTTGTCCTCTCTGGTTCTCCGGGACGTACTCTATCACTCCCTTTTGCAAGAGCACGAGTATTTCTTGCCAGATCAGTGACTTGTGCTGACCCAGGTACTGGGAGAGCAAAGCAGGCCTCGAGGGTGGCTTTTCTGCGAATTTTATAAAGTGGCCTCTTCTGACCAACTGAAGAACCCACCTGTCGGTGGTTATAGCCTGCCATCCCGGCAGGAAGTTCGCAATGCGACCCCCGACCATGATTTCCCGTTGATCCTGAGGGGCGGGGGCCGGAAAGGAATCAGGCTGTGGCGGCTGAGGTCCCGCTGGCTGGACCGGCTTAGAATGCAGCTGGCCCGTGCACGCAGGTTGTTCCCTGGGCTCTCTGGCTTGAGGCCTTCGTTGTGGAGCCAGGGCGGGACTGTTGTCTCTACATCCATCCACGAAAACAGCTTTGGTTCCTGAAGAACTAAGCTTGGAGTCGGTACATGGCCTGGACCGACCTCACATCCTGGCCTCTTGGAGTCTGGTAATTATCTTCTCAGAGGGTTTACCAAACAAAACTTCTCCCTCGAATGGGGCGTCCATGATATTCTTCTGGACGTCCAGGGTGAAACCGGACATGCATAACCAAGAGTGTCTCCGGATGCATACGCCTGGAAAGCTGCTGCTCGGGCCGAGGAGTCAGCCAGGAGTCGTCTGGCTTGTAGCATGGGTTCGCGTCTGAACCCGTCTGAAGGGCTGAAGCATCTCCTCCTTCTGCTCACCTTCCGGCAGTTTCTCAGCCGCATCCAGACCCTGTTCCCACAAGGCATTTTGGAACTGCACCATGTGGGTCAAATAATTCAGGGATCTGATGGCGCAGGTAGCGGAAGCATACGTTCGCCTACCCATGGCATCCAGCTGCTTGGACTCTGGGTCCGGTGGCAGGGTGCTCAGATGTTGCGGTCTCTGGGACTGGTCATGCGAGGCTGTTATGACCAGAGAGTCGGCCTGAGGATGCTGAGTCAAGTACTGGTCTTCCCTGGGAGCCTTGTACAAGCGATCAGCTTTCTTCGGCATCGCGGGGAGGCGAATGTGGGCAGCTTCACGCTGCCTTGAGTGACATCCACGAGTGTCTACCAAGGGTGGCACCACCACAGGCTTGGGTCCTCCTGCCGAAGATACTTTGCAAGGCGTAGCCTTCGAGTCTAGCTCTTCCGCATCCCATCCCATGTTCTCTTGGATGTGTCTCATAATATCAGAAGACGAAGGTCATCGGAGGAGACTTTGGCATCTCGTGTGGATCCGGAGAAGGGATGGAGAGGGAGATGGGGATCTGGATGTTGAGAACTCTGATCCGTGTCCTCCGTTGAAGCGATTGTCTCGTCTTTCGGGTCTCTTAGGGCTGGGTGACCTGGAAGAGGATTTGGACGGAGGTCTCCGTTTGTCTGGTCTCCCCCTTGGAGGTGTTCTGTGCTCCCGGGGAGGAGGTAGCCAGCCTGCCAACCCCGATGGAGAGGGGGGGCGCAGGAACCGGAGGAGTAACCGGTGTAGGAGGAGGAAGAGGAGATGGAGTGGGAACCATGTCCTTCTTTATGGTATCCCACCAGTAAGTAAACAACTCCTTCACTTCTAACATGGAAAGGCCCAACGACGGTCCGGGCGCCGGTGGACGGTCGTCGGGTCACGGGGTCGGCTCCACAGGGCGCTCGGATAGTGGCGAGGGTTTCCTGGGCGTCTCGACAGGACCGGGGGTCGCCCGTCTGGTCCTCGGGCTGAGTCAACTCCTCCTCAGTGATGGTCTCCTGACCGACATCGGTCAGAGGCATCGGGGTCCTCTTCTCAACAGGAGTGGGCGCCGGTCCCCCTACCGGCGTCCGGTGATGCGTTGGCCTGGTCAGCGACAGTCGTCTGGCCGACGGCGGCTCCGGGGACCTGTGGCGAGAGGTTGACGACGAACGCACCGGTGTCGGGTCCTGCGGCCTCTTCAGAGAGGTGAGCTCCTTGATCTTGCGAAGAGGCAAGGAAGCAGACCTGACGTCGGGTTCAGAAAGCCGGGAAACCGACTTACGGTGATGGTGGCGATCCCCCGACTTGGCCAGGGCCTTGGAGGACGAGGAAGGCCTGGGAGTCTTGGCCTGGGAAGAGGATGAAGACTTTCTAACCGCAGCAGGGGAGGCTGAGAGCTGGCCGGGAAGGAGCGGTCGGACCTGGAACCAGAGCTGTGAGTCTGAGGCCCTAGGCAGGGGACCTGGAAGAGCCTTCTCCCTATGCTTCTCAGCGTGCTTGTGGGCCTTCTCGAAGAGTCCCCCTTGGAAGACATGGTCTTGAGTTTTCTTCTAGCAGGAATGCCTTAAGAGCCTTCTGGCTGACGGATCGGGTTCTGCTAAACCCCTGGCAAAGGAGCAGGACCGGGTGTGGTGGTCTGGGCCTGACACCGGACGCGGGCAGTGCGGGTCCTTTGGGGATCTGCTCCCACAAGCACTTGAGGGTGACCGGAGGTGCGAGAGGGACATCAGCGAAGAACTTGATTGTAGAAATCGAATTTCCCGTGGGAAAAACTTTACCACGCGTCGGCACTAGAACTGAACCGAAGAATCGAGACATGCAAAGTCGTGTCGGGAAAGAACTAGGGAATCGGGGGACCTCCCCTTATGTACTACATCTGACGTCGAGGCGGTCCCCGCTGAAGATAGCTAGCTAGAATTTTCCTGTGGGTCCTGATGCCCGTCGGCTTCAGTCCTAATGGTGTAACCTGCTTCAAGAGCTGTCTCTGAGTAAGATCAACATTACTAAGGTGAGTAATTTTTCTTCAAACAACATGAAGTCTTGCTGTATTCTGACAAATTGCAGACTACCAAGCAGTACCTCCATGGAGGAGGGACAGAACCTACCTAGGAAATAGGCTCTGAAGCACTGCTGTGCCAAGCGAACATCACTCCTAGCCTGGATATCCAGAGGTAATGCTTGGTAAAAGTGTGAACTGTTTTCCAGGTAGCTGCTTGACATATCTTTAAGATAGGAATATCCTGGCAGCAGCCAGGGAAGCACTATACCTCTGGTAGAGTGAGCCCTCAGGCCTGGGGTGGAATCCTGCCCAGTTTTCATAGCAAAATTGAATGCAAGAGACAATCTACCTGGCAATGGATCTTTTAGTGGCAGGTTTTCCTTACCAACCTCACCATAAGTGAGGAACAGTTGGAGGAGTCAAACCTGTGACCCTTGGTACGCTCTATGTAGTAGCTAAGGGCTCTTTTCACATCCAAACTGTGCAGCCTCTTCTCACCAGAGGAGGAATGGTCAGTGAAGAACACAGGAAGAGACACAGACTGGTTAAGGTGGAAGTCTGAAACCACCTTAGGTAAAAACTTCCTGTTAGTCCTGAGGACCACGTTATCTCTATGGAAAGAGATAAAGTCAGGCTCCACTGACAGGGCTTGTAACTCGCTTATGCGCCTGGCAGAAGTGATGGCCACCAAGAAAACAGTTTTCCAAGTCAAGTACTTGAGCTCTGCAAACATTAAGGTCCCAAGCAGGGGCAGGGTCCCTGAATGGCGGATTGGTATGAAGCAGTCCCTTGAAAAACTTAGAGAATACAGGATGAGCTGGAAGGGAAGAAGGCTTACCTGCTGAAAGAAAAGCAGAGACAGCTGCCAGATGCACTCTCAGTGTAGCTGGTCTGAGTCCCAAGCTATTCAGATGAACCATATAGTCAAGGACTGTGGGCAGGCCCGCAGACTCTGGAGAAATGTGCTTCCCAGAGCACCATATGGAGAATCTTTTCCATTTGGAATTGTAAGTGCTTCTGGTGGAAGGCTTCCGAGAAGCCTTTAGGATATCCATAACACCTTGAGAGAGGTGTAAATCAGCAAACTCTAACTCTTCAAGAGCCAGGCCTTGAGATTGAGAGATTTGAGATTGGTGCCAAACCCTCCCTGAGCACAGGTTAACAGGTTGTAATTCATGGGAAGAAACAGGGAAGGTGGACTGCTAAGGACAACAGAAGGAGTACCAGGGCTGTCTGGCCCAGTCTGGGCAATCAGAATCACCTTTCAGGGTTGAGACCTGATTTTGACTAGCACCTTGAACTGGAGAGGGAAGGGGGGAAAAGCATACAGGAATTTCCCTTCCCAATTGAGAACTAGGGCATCCAGGGGGACTGAGCCCAACACTGGGGGCCTGCAGCAAAAGAGGAGAAGTTGGTGATTGTCTGGGGCTGCAAAAAGATCTATCTGTGGGTGCCCCATCTGGAGAAGATCACCTTCAAAACCAGGGGATCCAGTGACCATTCGTGATGGCCCTGAGATATCCTGCTGAGAGCATCTGCCAGGACATTGTCCTTGCCTGGGAGGTGTACTGCTGTAAGAGAGGTGTTCAGGGAATAGGCCAGAGACCATAACTTCATTGCTTCTGTGCACAAGGCCGTAGACCGAGTGCCCTCTTGTTTGTTGATATACCACATTGTGGTGGTATTGTCTGTCCTGATCTGAACAGACTTGGAAAAAACTTGAAGTGCTAGAAACACTGCTCTGAGTTCTAATAGACTGATGTGAAGCAGAGATTCCTGAGGAGACCACAATCCTTGGGTGGTCAGGTCTCCCAAGTGGGCTCCCACCCAAGAGGAGGCATCTGTAGTAAGGATTAGAGAGTGAGACTGGGTGACAAAGGAACTCCTGTCTAGGATGTCCTGATCCTGCCACCACTGCAATGCCTGGATCAGGGTTGAGTCACTGGAATCAGTTTGGTCAGAGGATCCTATTTCTGAGACCAAAAGGCTCTCAAGTGGAACTGAATGTCCCTCATCTCAAATCTTGCTCCCTGCACCACTGCTGTGGAAGCAGCCATGTGCCCCAGGAGCTACAGAAAATGCCTTGCTGGTCCAGACACCTGGAGGGTGAATGAAGAGGCCAGTGAAATAAGGGTCCTTGCCCTGTCCAGGGGAAGGAAGGCTCTTGCCTTTACTGTATCTAGCTCTGCGCCTATGAAGGTGAGGAGCTGTACAGGCTCTAGAACTGACTTTGAAAGATTCAGAAGGAAACCTAGAGAAGTGAGAAGTTGCCGAGTTACCTGTAGGTGTAACTTGACTTGGTCTGGGGACTGGCCTACTATGAGCCAGTCGTCCAGGTATGGGAAGATAAATCCTTTTCCTTCTTAGGAAGGCAACTACTACTGCCAGGCATTTCGTGAACACCCTTGGAGCAGAGGTTGAGCCAAGGGCATTGCTCTGAATGGTAGTGGCCTGATGGCAGCTCGAACCTGAGGTATTTTCGATGGGAGCTTCTGATGAGAATATGGAAATAGGCATCCTTGAGGTCAGGGAGCTAGCCAGTCCCCTGGCCTTAGAAGATAGAATTATTCCCAGAGTCACCATTTTGAACTTTGGCTTTAAAAGGTGCTTGTTTAAATATCTGAGATCCAGGATGGGCCGCCATTCAGAAGTACCTGGAGTACAATCCTTTCCCTTTGTGTAGGGGTGGAACCCTTTCTATAGCTCTGAGAGCCAAGGGGGAAGAGACCTCTGCCTCTAGGGCAAGTGCCTCTGAAGGATTTGCAGGTAGAAAAGATCTGGCTCTCATCTTTGCAAATTTTTTGAAGCTGAGAACCAGTCCCTGGCCTACTACTTCCAGGACCCATTTGTCTGATGTTAAAGACATTCAGTCCTGGACAAAGTATCAGCCTGCCCTACAGGTGGCGGAGGGTGGCCGAGGCAAACCCATCAGGGTGCCTGTTTGGCAGGGGCTTTGAGGCTGAGGGGTGGAAGCAGGCCTGCTTGTCCCCATCTGCCTCTCCCTCTAAGAGACCCCCTCTGAGCATAAGCAGAAGAGGAGGCCTGGGCTTGCAGTAGAAGGCCTATGAAAGGCATACCCCTGCCCTGGGATGCAGCCTCTGAGGTGGCTTGCCCTTCCTTGGCCTGAGCACTCCTATAGGTGGTCCTGTATTCATCCATTTTCTTCATGTAGTTCTCTGTTTGCTCCCCAAACAGAGAATTACCTAACAGAAAATCCATGGCCTTAGTCTGGGTATCCTGAGACAGGCTAGTACATCTGAGCCAAGCCATCCTACGAGGGCCACAGATGTAGCCATGACTCTAGATGAAACATCAATGGAGTCCACTGCAGCATGGAATTGCACCTTGGATGCCTCAATACCATCCACAGCTACCTGCTCCAGCTCCTTGGCAAGCTGGCCAGGGACCTGTTTAGCTAAAGCCATTACAGTGTCCCATCTAGATTTCTGATATCTAGCTGTATAGGCATATAATTGGCCTGCCTGAGTCCCAAGGATGCTGCCATGTACTGTTTCTTTGCCATGGCATCAATCCTCCTAGAGTCTTAGCTGGGGGTGTGAAGCCAAGGGTACATTGCCTTATCACAGGCAGCAGCCTGCACTACCTAACATGGCTGCATTGCTGGGTAAGGAACTCTGTATCTGAGCCTGAAAGAGTATACCTCTTGTCCATTCTCTTATCCACAGGAGGTATAGAATTAGGAGTCTTTAAAATTTTTATTGTCTGTTTCCCAAAAGACTTATGAAGAGAATAGACAGCCTCTGGACTCTGGGATATCCATCATTTCAACATAGTCAGGCTCCTCCTGGTTATCCACAGCTTCTTCCATAGGAAGCTGAAGGTTTCAGCCACTTTCTTGTAAAACATGAAATGGGAGGGGGACTCAGAAAGCCTAGGAGGAGACACTCCTGAAGGTCTGTCTGGGGAGATGTCCGGGTCAATGGGCACATCCAGACTTTCATAATCACATTCACTTTCCTCATACTCTCCCTCCTCCTCCTCCGGTTCATAAAATTCCTCTAAATTATAATCCGAAAGCTTTGGAACCGGCCGAACCGAGCGCCTTCCTGATGGTGCCGGTTCGGTAGGAACCGGGGATAGCGACTGAACAATTTTTCTCGCTTTGCCTATTTCATCAGCGGTTGGAGAAGAAAGTTTTGGATCCACACTGCCAGATTTATCCCTTCTTGTTCTCTTAACTGGAACCGATTCCTCGGAATCGGTTCTCCTTATGCCGGAAGAAGTTTCGCCCTGGTCAGAGGGCACTCCTTCTGGTTCAGTTGGAACCGAACCGGGCTGGCCATCCGGGTCAGCGGACTTTTTGGCCTCCCTTTCCCTGAGCCTACCAACTCTTTTTTTCCAGGGTAGCTGCAGGAAATTTTTACAAATCTGGCAGTCTGAATCAAGGGTGGTCAAACCCAGACAATAAACACAGGTGGTGTGGGGATCAGCCTTAGCAAAGACTTCCCACACACACTACAGTGTTGAAACCAGTGGGCCCGTTTTTCTTTTGGGTTTCTCAGACATGGCCAGTCCTAACCAAAAGCGTGCCCTTTTTGGCAATCCATGGGCAAGACACCCTTTCGGTTCCTGACACGTGTTACGAGGCGTGAAAAAAGCGTAATAAATCTTTTTTAGAACCGATAAGAACCCGGTAACCACACTCTAAAGATAGAAATAAAGACTTTTAAACAACCTGATCGGTTCAAACCGAACCGATCCCACGTTTACAAGTTCCACACAGAATAATAACAAAAATAAAACTATCTAGTACTCACGAATACCACAGACAGAGACTGAACCGATAGGTTGCGGTTTAAATTCGGTCAAAAACCGAGAAAAATGGTACTTTAATCGACAAACTGAACCGAGCAAAGGAGAAATCTCCGGAGCGACTGTTCAGTGAGGTAGAGTAAAGAATCTGACAGTTTGAGTTCAAACAGCAACAGACAGAGTCTCAACAGAGCTCAGCGTTCCATGCCTGGCATGGAAAGTTAACTCTCATCTCCGGGGCAGTTCGAAGGTTGGACCTCACTGCAATTTGTCAGAATACAGCAAGACTTCATGTTGTTTGAAAGTCTCATTCCACTTCCACCTCCAACTCTCTCCTCTCTGACCTCGATCAGGGCCTTTTCACCTCAGCAAAAGCTTTCGACAGTGTAACCCATCCCATTCTCCTGGATAAACGTATAGCAACTGGACTCTCAGTATGTTCAGTTGAGTGGTTCCGCTTCTACCCTGAGGACAGGTCACAAGCTGTCCATATTGGAGATTCTTCCCCACCCTCCCTACAGCATATGGAAACAAGCTGATACCAGCTCAATATGTCTTTCCCATTAAAACCTGTGAAATAAATTTATATCAACTTCACCTGGTTCCGTATCGATCAGTACTTCCTGTATTTGAATGTATGAGAATGTCAGAAGTTATATTATTGTAATTCCTTATTTCCCCTCTCCCCCAGGTCGCACCTGGAAAAGCTTTGGCTCAGTGTGCCTTAAAGCAGCAGTGCAACAAATGAGGGCAAAATTTGACCCTACCTTTTTTTCACTATAAAGGATTTCAGGCAACATTCCATTTTATTTGGTGGTACAATTGTCTAATTCGACCCAAATTTGAGTATTTTATAAATGTTTTAATTTAATTTTCTCTCAAGAAAAAAAAGGTGACTGCCGCATTTTCCATTAAAATAGCATTGTAGACCTGGAAAAGTTTAGGTTTGAAAAATTAAAAAGACTCATGCTGTGCAGCGTAGAGGGCACCAAGGCAAATACATTTGACAGGTATGCTAATATTTTTCTTAATTATAGCTGAAATTAGATTTTTTGGAAAAACATTTTTTGTTGCTGCTTTAATAAAATAAATAAACTGGATCCCTTTACTTATAGATGCATCACTGTTAATGGAAATTCAATGCCTTTTATTGACAGTTTTGTTGGTGTAATTTGTCTTTTACTGGCAATTATGTGTTTATGTCATTCATATACATTTACTTCAACCATCTTGGCTGCAATAAAAGTAACATTCTAAAGCACTATTTATACAATGTGAGTCAGACCTTGTAGATGAATGATTTCAGTTACTGAAGGATTCAAATGAAGATAAATCATTTATTTCAATGTTAAGTTGACCATCAGCATTTATTTTCAATGTAGCTTTATCATTAAGTACCCCTTAACTAATGTGAGAGCAGCTTGCACAATCCCTGATGACATCAGAATGACCTCTGCTCCACCCAAAAACAAGTGAAATAAAATAGAAATAGTTGCATCTTCATAAAAAGAACTAATTTAAAAGCTATAAAATTTTACAATCACTGTATAAATTGGACACACACATAATGGTCTGACTTTGAATTTAACATGCATCACCACATATGAAGGGGCAAGACTTTCTTAAGTTACTGATGGATCTGCCACACGTGAGCTGAATTAGTTTCCTCACTCATGTAGCTAAATGGTATATTCCAAGTCAGACCATGGCATATTCCCTATGTATGAAGTAAAAGACATGGAGGCGTAACACACGGAAAAGAACTGGTTGTGCTCTAGTACACAACCTAATTTCTCAGAAGACAGATTTTGATAAACCAGCTAATAAACAACTGGCTCAGACTAGACTGTAGACTAGTAAATCCATTTACAGCAATGTAATTATAGGGGTAAATATTAAAGGACAACTACAGTCAAAATTTACAAAAAATATGTTGTACATTTTCCTTTTTTTATTGTTGGGATTTCTTTTTCTAAATGTGCCTACTTGTTTTATGGTCCCTGGGAACTCTATGATTGCCTCTTTTATTACCTTGCCATTCCCCATAATGCCTCCTGTCTCATGTGACAGTGATGTGTTGGAGATCACCGATTCTGAGAGCACTGGCTTACAGTCCCTATTTACAGACGTAGAACTGTGCTGTTAAGCTCCAATGCACACTAATAAAGACTACTTCACCGTCTGGAAAACCCTGAGTAATAAATGAGTGGGTTATTCTTTAAGGAAACAGTTATAGTCGGGAGGGCGACCGGACGGGGAGGGTTAGCGAATGGCGATGGGATGTAGCTACATGTACACATGCGTGGGGGAAGGGGGGTGAGCATGCTTAGTGAGGGGCGGGAGGGTTTATGAGGGATGGTGCCATGGTCAGCTGCCGAGCTGGCTCCGTGGCGTGGTGGGTGGGTGCTGGCCTGGGGTGGTTGGGATGCAGGGTCCGGGTGCAGGTATGTTTTGTTGCGCCTGGCCCCAGTAGATAATTATTTTATTTTTTACACTGTTGCACCCCCCCCCCACGACATGCACCCCCCTGGAGTTGAGAATCTAATAATAGGTGGGTGCAGGGGGCACGGCCCTCGCATAACAGCAAATTTTGGTGTCCCTTGTGCCGTTTTGTCACCAGGGGTGTACATCGTCGAAATTCAATTTCAGTGATGTACACTCGCCATAATGACGATCATCTTTATGATGTAGAACCTGCTTTTACAGCTGTGTGTGGTTTGATGAACAGAATAGCATTACCAACAAAACATTCATGTTTGCTGGCTAAACCTAGATGGGGGAAAAAAAAAAAAAAGATTGTAATATAATTTAGTTGGGAGTCAGGACAGACAGCAGCAACAGCACAGTGCAGCTCTAGACGAGTCTCTAAAGCTCAGCTGACCAACAAAAAAAAAAAAAAAACCTCTCACCTTCTGATATGGTGTGGATAAAGTTGTGGTTAATTTAAGGTGCAACGCAGCATTCAGGAAACAGTGCTCCCCAAGAGGCCCAGTGCATCACTGTCACATGGGGCAAGAGGCACTGTGGCAGAGAAAAGAAAAGTAATAAAATAGCAAGAGCAAGCACAGAGATCCCCAGGGGCCATAAAACAAGTAGGCAAATTCAGAAAAAAAAATTCTAGAAGCAAACAAAGAAGCACTAGGACTACACGCACAAATCAAAACCCTGCACAACGTATTTGTAAAATTCTACTTCAGTTCTCTTTTTACTGTAGTAAAAATAATTAAGCCCCTGCTGAGCTGCAGTCAGGGAATTATGCTCTGTTAATACGGCTGGATTATAACACAATCTGCAGAGACTGAGACCTCACAGAAATAACAATGCACATTTATTTGCCACACATAAAACAGTGTGGAAAACCAAGGGTAATACAGGACAATGTAGCAAACTACTTTTCCAGCAGTGCTCATAGATGGAGATTCCTGTGAGGAAATCCTGAAAGACAAGGATGTCCATCAGAGCTTTCTAACTGAACTTTTATGGGTCCTTCCCCTCCTACTCAGTAATGGGCTTCCTTGACCAGGCTGCAGGACACTGTGATACCAAAGACATCTTCTAACCCAATTCCAGAGTGCCCCTCCACTCTTCCTGGTTAGGACACATGTCATGTCACCGATACTCTCACCCAATGTCAAACCTCCAGCGCTATATATACTTATTGAAAAGACACTTTTTAATCCCACTTCAAAACCACCACTTCCCCAGCACATTGTCAGGTTACTGACACTCCCCTTACCCCATGACATCACTGAAACTTTCCACCCCAATTTAGGTGTGTGCTACCCACCCCCAGTTCTGCAGGGGCACACCCTCACAGAGATCCCAAGACTGAATGAGCACTGCCATGATCTGGATTATTTTCAGGTCTCCAGAATGTACTTGAATTTTGATTTGGGTAAATGCACATGGTTTACATTAAGGAACGGATAACTCCTGAGACAAGCAAACCACTACACAAGAAGCATTTATAAAACAAACAAACAATGTACAAGAATAGAAAAAACATTTACTGGTTCTTTTACATCAGACAAAAATGGGTGTTTTAGATAGGATATCCCACATCCTGTTTCAGCTTTTATGGCTCCCTCACTTTCTGATGCTGTTTTTAGCCTTCCTGGTAGCTTAGTAGATAAGTCACATGGCTCCTGAACCAGTATTTCATGTGCCACTCATTCCACCTGAAGATAGTGTCTCTCCACAGTCTTTACTACAAACCGTCACCATCTTTATAAACATTTCATGGTTTTCAATGCTACTGAACAGCTTAACTGTAAAAACTGGGAAGCAAGCAACCACCTTTCTCTCACAACTCTGCCTCATTACAGTATCCACTCTGTCTGCTAAAATCTGTGCAGGCATGGGCAGTATCTTGGGCGTATTCAAATGTGGTATTTCTAAAACTGGCAAATGTATACCAACCACGGAAAGACAGATTTCCTGAGAAATACAGTCCTTTCTATGGCTGCCCTAGTGTGGGTGTGATCGTCTTAGTCATAGCTGAGGAGCAGAATGTATTTCCTAGGAACTGTTTGCTACCCTCACTATCTTGTAGAAACGGGGTCAATATTTAAACACTGTAATGAAGGACAGGTTTGGGCAAGTGGTGGGTTAGCTGTGTCCTTGGAGCAATTTCTTCTGTTGTATTTCTGAGGTTCTGCCTCCATTTCCTCCTGCTCATTTGGCCTTGAATTTTGATGTTTGCTCCATGTAGCTTTGTGTGCGGTCTAGAAGTTTAGAAATATTCAGCTCTGTATTTGCTGACCGATCCAACTGGTTTAGAACAAACGAATGGTCAGCCATCTCCTCAGATAAGCTAGAACAGTGACTCTTGCGACTTATGAATCTTACTAGTACATTAAAGACGGCATCTGCTGGGCAGCCCGATGGTCCAGAGGGTAGCGCAGTGTGCTTCCAATGCTGGCGACGCAGGTTCAGAAGCAAGTCCGGGAAGCCATCTAGGGGAGATGCTGCTGGGGAGGGAGGGTATCAGGATCCACCATTCTACGATCCTTGCATTGGGCCAAGGAGTTAATCTCTCCTGCAGGGGTATGCCTGCAGCATGCCACGTCTCATCAGGACACTGGTTGACGTCAGGTAGGTAGGTGGGTGGGTGGGAAAAGGGAGAGAAGGCGGAAATATCCCTCTGGTAGGAGGACGCCAGCCAGCCAGTCACAGTCCCAGCACCACTGACTGGGTCCTGGCTTCAAGATTCGGGCTGGGATTCTGTATTTGGGTAGGATGGCCCTCCCTCCACTGGCCCCACCAGAGAGGGTAATCTAAGACGGAACTTCAGAGCCAGGTAAATCTTGGGGTGGCAGCTGACAGGCTGAAGGGGGCTGGTGCTGATGAGGGGCATAAATACCTTGATAAAAAAAAAAATCTGCTACAGATTCTCCTGCATCAGACTTGCAGTTTGATTTTGTTAGATGGAATTTCTTCAGGTATGACTATTTGAAGAGTTGGCTCGCCTAATCAGACCATAAGCCAGTCCCTGCCAAAACTCTGACGGAACTGTGGCAGTCTTTTGGGCTGGTAAGTGTTCACTTTTAGTTCCTACCAGGGATTCAAATTCATCTTAGCCAAAAATCATCTATGAGCCTCCAGGTCTATGGCCATGGCATAAACACCTGCAGCATTCTGCTCTTAATCTGGGTGTTTCTTGGACCTTGTGTCATAACTACGTCAATGTTAATTGGGGATTTCTCTTGTGACATTTTTGCTCTCCAGGATTTAGCTGTTTAGACCTGGTTACCTTCAACTCAATGCATTTTTTTTGCTTATGAAGACTGGAATGGACAATGCTCTGCTGCTCTGCCTTACCTTTTTCCATACCAGGCTGATGAACAAACACAGTCTTCTTATCATCAGGCCAGAACGACACTGCTGTTAGTTTATTCTGACTTGCATTTCCTTCTATACTTTTTTCCTTGTCATTCAAGCTGCTTTAATGTTCCCTGTTATCTTAGCAAGTTTCAGACGAGGGAGGAGCTTTTATGTATCAGGTTTTTCCTTTTCTTTCCTTACTTGCCTTTATCACTTGAGTTTGAATTAAAAATAAGATCCATTTACGATTAGCTGTTTTACCATGATGAGATCTTGTGAATGAATTCTTTGTATCTTGTCAGAGAAACCGATCAACAATTTCCATTATGATCGGCACATGAACTATGGATTCCACACTCAGTCAATTGGAAGTCTCTCTCTGAATGTGACGATCACAGTGGGCCTCATGGTACTTTTCTGGGACTTACTCCTCATCTCCTTCAGCCCCCATGATTTTCCTCCCAACAGTGGGGCTCTCAAGTCATCGGGGCCTGCCCCAGGACCCCTCGAGACATATTCATTCAAATTCAGGAGATGGGTGCCACAATTGACAAGAGCAGGGGCTGTGCAGGAAGCATCTCTTCATCCTGCTCAGTTGGGGTGCTTTTCCTAGTTACTCCCCCTTCCCCGTAGGACACTGGTACGCAAAGGGCTGATAAGGACTGGAGAACAACCACGCTGGTATGGTATTCTCAAATCCGACCGATGTCCACCCACCCACTCTGCCTCCACTGCACCACCACCCACTGTCATCAAGGTGGCAGTTGTGCAGTAGAGGCAGCAACCCTCCCTTCTCAAGGCTGGCTCCCTGATGACCTTGGCTCACTCCTGAACCCAGGTCGCAGGTGTAGCGAGTGGTAACCCTACTCCTGTGCCGATGGGTCGGCTGGGGCTGGGTCTACTGGCGATGGGCTGGCTGCCGATGGGTCATCTAGGGACAGGTTGGCTGGCAATGGGCTGGCTGCTGATAGGTCGGCTGCTAATGGGTCAGCTGGCGATGGGTCGGTTGCTGATGGGTCAGCTATCGATGGATCAGCTGTCGGTGGATCGGCTGGAGATGGGTCGGTTGCTGATGGGTCAGCTATCGATGGATCAGCTGTCGGTGGGTCGGCTGCAGATGGGTCAGTTGCCGATTTGTCAGCTATCAATGGATCAGCTGTTGATGGGTCAGCTATCGGATCAGCTGTTGATGGGTCGGCTGGAGATGGGTCGGCTGCCGATGTGTCGGCTGCCGATGGGTCAGCTGCCGATGGGTCAACTGAATATGGGTCAACTGCCGATGGGTCAACTGCTTGATTTTCTTCATTCATTTGCCTCCATTTTTTCGCATCCTCCACCATCGTCTCAAGTTTCCTCTTTTGTGCCGCCTGCCAGTTACTGTGCGGATTCTTACTTTGCGACGCCAGCCAGTTAGTCCACATTTTTTTAGTTTGTGCTGCCATATAGTTACTGTATGGATTTGCATTTGGTGGCAACAGTGGGTTACTGAATGGATTTATATTTTGTCCCATTTGCGGGAATCCAAACTGATTCATATTTTGTGCCATCTGTGGGTTACTCAACCAATTCATATCTGGTGGCACCTGCAGGTTACCATACGGATTTATATTCTGGTAAGGACCACCCCAATATTGAGTACCAGGGTAGTTACCTGAAGGAAGACCTATTTTGGGGTAAAGATCCAGGTTCAGTGTCTGGAAAGTAGGCAGACCTTTGACAGGTGGTTTTTGGGATGCTGCTTTGCTCGCTTTTCTGTAAAGGAAAACAATGAGAAAGAATGACATTTTACTCCACAAGGGTTATGGCCACAATAAATACATATACATATTTTTTCCCCCAATCAATATTTTCTCTCCTAGCATCCCAAACTGCCACATCTGGACCAGTCCCCTCAGCCCTGTTGCCCAACTTTTCTGGAAAGTATCTTCACTCTGGTACCCGGCCAAAGTAACATGCACAATTTTTTTGCCTAAGCCCAAGTGGTGTAATGATGCGATGTGAGCGCTGCCTCCATAAAGATGCCGCCCGGGGTCTACATTTGGGGTACTTTACCAATGTGGTCCCCCTGCACTGCCAGACAAATTCCTTCAGGTTGCAGCTGACCAGCGGAATGCTCAATCCTCCCTCCCTGGGCCACCACTCAAGTGACCCAAATCCATTTTAAATGCAGGTGGGCTGAACAGAAGGCAGTGGCTCTATCTCTGTGTTACCGGGCTGGCACACATATACTGATCTACTCCAGTTGCAAAGGAAGAACAAAATGACTATAGTAATGATGTTTCTTCCAAGGGGTCACATTGTGATTCATACAAATCTGCAATAATCCTTCATCTGAGACACTGCCTCGGAGATGGAATGAAATCAAATTCAAACTTCGCACTGTGGTCATGCCCCCCAACCACACACTAGCATTCTAATTTAAAGAGCTAGTGGAGCCAACATGGGCAGATAAGAAAATAATACAAATTTTAAATAGTAGTCTATTGTAACTTTTTATCTCTGAAGCATTTTTCCTTTTGCTCATTAGAAAGTAAAACGCAACTGATCAAGCTGACGTTGAGGGTGCAGGAGGAAGTGGAAGCAATGTGGGTCACCCTGGAGACAGGAAATGGCACTGCCATTTGCACTGGGGAGATCTACAGACCTCCAGCACAAGGGGAGGGATGGGTGAGGTACTAGTGAAAGCCATCCAAAAATGACAGCCAAAGGTGCAGTGCTGCTGGTGGCAGACTTCAATTTGCCTGATGCAGACTGGAGCAAATAGGCTGCAGCCACAGACAGGAGCAGAGGCATCCTGGATGCACTGAAGGGGGTGTGCCTCAAGCAGCTTGTGGCAGAGCCAACCGGAGAATGAGCAATGTTGGGCATGGAACTCACAAATGGGGACAGAGTCACTGATGTAATGGTGGTAGCCACCCGGGGTCCAGTGATCACTGTAAGGTGTGGCTCAATGTGAGAACAGTGGAGGAGTCAAATCACACAAAAGCAAGGGTCCTGGATTTCAGACGGGTCGACTTTGCAAATTGGGGATTTCTCAGGGATGCCCTTGTAGGGGAAGAAAAAGGGAGTGATGTAGAGAAACAATGGGCTAACCTTAAGACAGCCATAGCAAAGGCAACAACCATTTGTGTTAGGCAACTAAGCAAAACAAAGAGAAAGAAAAAAACACTATAGTTCTCAAAGGACGTTGCCAGGAAGGTAAGAGATAAAAGGTCAGCTTTCAGGAGGTACAAGGAAACTTGGGGGGTGGGGGAGGGAACTCTATACTGAAAAGCAGAGAGAGGCAGGGAAAGAGTCAGGAGCACAATGCGCAAATGGAGAAAAAAAACAAACAGCCCAGGCAATTAGGAAAGGAGTCATGACCTTTTTCAGATACATTAGTGAAAGAAAGAAGACCATGGGTGGGATTGGGATGTTAAAAAGGGAGGAAGGGGTGTGTGTGGAGGGGGACCTAGAAAAAGCAACAATCTTGAAAAAATATTTTTGTTCAGTATTCACAGAAAGGAAGAGAAAGACCACTATTAGGTAAAAAGGGGCACCAATGGAAGAGGCAGACACCAACCCATTTACAGGGTTAAGAGTCCTATAAAGAACTTGAGAATCTTAAAGGGGACAAGACTATGGAGCCGGATGGGATACATACCAGAATATTAAAAGAATCTGGAGAGGTGTCCACCTGGGAACAGTAGTAGGAGGTTGTTCAGGAAAGAGGTTTGGTTTTATCTTGTTTTAACTGAAATATCTGAATAGTTCTGTACTTGAAATTAGTTCTGTGTGTTAAAAATTACTACTTTGAGTTAGAACTGTTACTTGGGCTGTGATATTGTAACTATTGGGGCTTGTGAGCTGGGTGTGGGAACACTTGTTTGGCAGTGATAATTAGAGTGAAATTTAAATGTAATGTTTGCCTGGTGGTGGTAGAGCCCTCCTACCCACCCAGTTTTGTAGGCTTTCTTAAATACTGAAAAGCCACTGGGGGTTGAGATTGAAGGGCTGTGCATTTCTGTTTGTGACCGAAATTTGAAGCAATAGGAACTGGTGGGCATGTGACATCATACGGTACCTGATGTCTGCATACACACACTGTTAGTGGGACTGGACACACACTTGACTGTATGTGTTTGTGAGACTTGGGAACTTTATTGGTGGGGTTGAAATTGGGTTCATAAATAACTGCAGTCAGTATATAGAGAGAGACTGTATTCAAGGGGGAAGGGACTGAGAAAAGGGGTGTATGCCATTATGAACAGAGAGGGACAAACAGGGTGGCCACATTCCACCATGGCAGGCATCTTCGGAAGGGTTGAAGGCTGCACAGGCTGTGGGATGGCAATAATTCTCAATTGGGCCTGGAGACAGGGAGGCTGCCCACTCTGTAGACAGCTATCTTGTATCAGGAGTGAAGTATGTTGGTTAAGGAGTAAGCTGGGGGAGTTGGGGGTGTGTCCAAGGATAAGGGGTGTGGATATGGGCAGCAGAAGGGTGGGGCTGAGGGGAGGCTGGGGCAATGCTCAGAAATTACAGGATGTTATGTTACAACAAGCAGGAGGGGGGATATTAGGGACAGAGGACCCTTAGATAGGGATGTTGACGCTAAGGGGAAAACATACGGGGTAAACATTCCAAATATAAAGAGAGTGGAGGGGGAAGTGTCAGGAGGGGCTGTTGTGGGGAAGCCAAGGAGAGCAGACAGTGAGAAGGGAGCTCCTAAGGAGAACAGGGCAAGAGGGGAGGAAGAGGAGCAGTCGGGGGAAACTCAGGTTACTTGATGAAGGCTGGCATAGAGTGTTACAATAAATTTGAGCTACTAAGCAACCTAGAGGGGGAGGAAGGGGTTGGTGGAAATGAGGAAACTGATACAGAGGCCGGGAGAGGGAGTCTGATACTCATAGGGCATCACAGACCGGCAATGGAAAGGACAGAAATAGTCCCAGAGGGAGAAGGGGAAACATAAATGTTAAGCAGATGGGGGAGATGCAACATATTGCAGACATGAGGGAGGAGAGCACGACTGGAGAGAAACTGGGAGACAAGGAGGCGGGGAGGGGCCCTCCCTTCAGCAGGGGTCTGTACCAAGGATGGGGCCCTAGGTAAAGGGGACCAACAGAGGGCCTCTGGAGGTAGGGGTACTATTACAAGGGGAAGGATGGCGGTTTGGGGGAAGGGAAAACCATCAGGGCCAGGATAAATGGTTCGGATAAGAGAGGGTTAAAGGGGACACCTATTTGGGGGTCTGAGTTAAGTGGGCAAAATAACAAGGGAGGCAGGAAGGGAGGGTGACAAGGGGTCTCTATTAAGGCAGGAAGACTCCCATGGAATTGAGATCACGAATAAAGGGGATGGGGTTAAGAGCACATAGTGGACGTAACCATAAGGATGATGGCAGTGTTAAGGTTCTGTTATTGGGAGACTCGATGATTAGGGGCATCCAGTGGGAGGGACAGGGGGGTGGATGCCATAGCCAGGTGAAGGTAGTGAGCATCTCTGGGCTGACAGTGCAGAGAGCAAAGTTCATGGTGTACGAACTGGCTAGGCATTGTGGAGGGAAACCAGATTTCCTGGTGCATTTGGGAAGTAACGATCTAGAGGGAAATAGCGTTTTGGAAATCCAAGCAAGGTTCCAAGAACTTGCCAGAGTCTGTCGGGATAATGGATGCAACATTTCCTTTTCAGAGATATTGCCAGTACCAAAGGCCTCAGTGGAGAAAAAATGAAGAACACAGAGGTTAATGACTGGCTCAGGAAGTGGGGTGAAAAGAGTGGGTTGGGGGGGTTAGGGAACTGGAAAGGAGTTTGGGAGGATAAGGGACTGTATGCCAAGGACAGGCATCATCTTGCCCCATTAGGGAAGGAAGTCCTTAAACAGGGGGTGGCTGACTACATTCAAGAAAGGTGGGGTTTAAACTTGTGAGGGGGGAGGGATAAGGGAGGAGCCGACCAGAAGCCCTCTCCTCCAGATTCAATTCAATTTCAATTCAGTTCAATCTTTATTTATATAAGGTGCCTTTCTGAAACCAAGGCGCCTGTACAATACATGATAAAACAATAAACAATTAAAACAATATAAAAAATAAATTAAACAGCAGTATTCAAAATTCATTGTATGCTTGGCTAAAAAGATAAGTTTTTAAAGCTTCGGACAGTCGGGCAGTCTCGCACCTGACAAGGTAGAGAATTCCACAGGGTTGGGGCCATAAAACTAAAAAGATCTGGCCCCTGAAGTTTTTAAACAAACCCTGGGAATCTCTAGCAATCCCTCATCAGTGGATCGGAGAGAAATACAGGTTACTCACCTGTAACAGGAGTTCTAGGAATGGTATATGTTGTTCATCCACACTTATTGGCAGGTTCCTTGCCGCTTTAAATCTTGCCGGAAGGTCTTCAAAGCTGGCTCCTCCCACCACTCGGTGGTAAAACTCGGCTCCGCCCCATGGCGCCAGATCTAGCCCGCTGGAAGCCAGGTTGACGTCAGGCCGGGAGGCCGGGTGGTAGTGTGGATGAACATATACCATTCCTAGAACTCCTGTTACAGGTGAGTAAATACAGGTTACTCACCTGTAACAGGAGTTCTAGGAATGGTATATGTTGTTCATCCACACAGTTTGGCAGGTATCCTTGCCGCTTTAAATCTTGCCGGAGGGTCTTCAAGCTGGCTCCTCCCACCCACCCGGTGGTAAAACTCGGCTCCCCCCATGGCGCCAGATCTGGCCGCTGGAAGCTCAGGTTGCTGCGTCAAGCCGGGAGGTCGGTATCGTGGGGATGAACAACATATACCATTCCTAGAACTGTTACAGGTGAGTAACCTGTATTCTAGGGACATGGATATGTTGTTCATCCACACTGTCTGGCAGACTCTAGCAGTTCTCCAGGAGGAGGGAGGCAAGGCGCACACCCCTACTTAGGGAACAGAGACTGGAGAACCAAGGCCCCAAAACCAGCATCCGGCGTGACTCAAGGTCGATGTGGTAATGGGTGATGAAGGTGTGTGCTGACTTCCAGGTAGCAGCCCTGCAGATATCCTGGATAGGGCGTCCCTGGAAGCAGCCACCGATGCAGCAGTATGGCGGGTAGAATGAGCTCTTGTATCCTCTGGGAGGCTCCATGCCGCCAACTTATAACGAGATCTATGCAGGAGTGACCCACCTGCTTATCGTCGCTTGGCTGCAGGTCTGCCAGGTGCGGCTTCAGCGTAGGTGACAAACAGCTGGCGAACCTCTCCCCGAATTTCAGCCGTGCGCTCCTTATAATAAGCGAGTGCCCTTCTAGGGTCCAAAGTATGGAGCCTGTATTCGGCCTCCGAGGTGTGATTGGGGTAGAACACCGGCAGAGTCAACACCTGGTTAAGGTGAAACTCCGACACCACCTTCGGAAGGAATTTCGGGTGGGGGCGCAGGACAACCTTGTCCCTGTGGAAGACCAAGTAAGGAGACTCGATGCAGAGCGCCTGGAGTTCTCCCATCCTTCTGGCTGACGTGATAGCCACCAAGAAGAAGGTCTTCCACGACAGGTGAGAGAGTTCACACCTGTGCATTGGTTCGAATGGCTTGCCCATGAGCTTTGCCAGTACCAGCAGTAAAACCCACGGAGGTGGAGGTTCTCGCACCGGAGGGGAAATGTGATCAAGGCCTTTGAAAAAGCGCCAGACCACCTTCTCCTGCGCCACCGACTGCTCCCCGGCCCCCCGCCTGGTAAGCAGAGATGGCTGCCAGGTGCACCCTTAGGTCGCCGACCTAAGCCCTTGACGAGAAAGGGACCATAAATAGTCCAAGATGCTTGCCAAGGAACAGGAGGAAGGGTCCAAACCCTTGCCCTGACGCCAAATGGAAAATCTCTTCCATTTGAAGGCATAGCATTTCCTGGTCGACTCCTTATGGGACGCCTCAACTACATTGAGGACCTCGTCGGAAAGACCCAAGGCCTGGAACTCTAGCCTCTCAGGAACCAGGCCGTCAGGTGCAGGGATTGAAGGTCCGGATGGAACACCTTCCCCTGATTGACTGAGAGCAGGTCCGGGCAAGCTGGAAGCTGCCTCGGGAGCCTGGAGCTGAGACTGAGGAGATCTGGGTACCAGAACTGGCGGGGCCAGTCTGGGGCTATCAGAATCACCTGCATTGTCCCTCCTTGCTTTGAGAAGCACCTTGTGTATCAAGGGAAATGGGGAGGCGTGAGAAGAGGCCGGGGTCCACGGCCTCAGAAGGCATCCCCCTGCAGCGAGCCCTGCTGAGGGGGGCGGGCATGGAACAGCCTCAGCTTCGCGTTCTCCCTGGAGGCAAACAGGTCCACCTGAGGTGTGCCCCAATGGGAGAACAGATCTTGTACTACCTCCGGCAGGAGAGACCACTCGTGGGATGCAGCCCCTATCCGGCTCAGGGCATCGGCCAGGGTGTTGGAGGCTCCTGCCACATGAATGGCTAGGAGATCCGCCTCCAAGCTGCGCATGAGTGACCAAATGCGGAGAGCTTCCTTGCATATAAGCATGGAGCGCGTCCCGCCCTGGCGGTTTAGATAGTACATGGTCGTGGTATTGTCCGTCTGGACTCGGACCACTTGACCCCGGAGAAACAGAGCAAAGGCGGTGAGAGCTAGGCGGACTGCTCGGAGCTCCAGCAGGTTGATGTGGCATCGGGACTCCCGCGGGAGCCAGAGGCCGTGCGCCCGGTGTTCCCCCAGATGGGCACCCCAACCCATCAGAGAGGCATCGGTCGATAGAGACCGTCGGCTCGGGCGGACAAGCGGGATGCCCTCCTGCAGATGAACTGGAGCGGTCCACCACGGAGCGTTCCACATCCCCAGGTCACCGTCACTAGCTGGTCCAATGGATGCAGCGTTGTGACCACTGGCTGGCCAGTCCCCACTGAAGGGGGCACATTGCCAGCGTGCCCAACAGACCATGCTGGTACAGGCCGCCATGAGACCCAGGAGGCGCAGGAAGTCCCGGGCAGGGCACGATTGCCCAACCAGAAATGACTGGGCAAAGGAGGTAAGAACCTCGGCCCTGTCCGCCGGGAGCCATGGTCTGCCCCGATGAAAAGAATCACCTGCTTCGGCTCGAGTTCTGACTTGGCCTCGTTGATGAGAAGGCAGATTTGAGAGCAAACCTGGAGGGCCAGATCTCTGGACTGCTCCACCTCCTGTCTGGAGGGGGCTGCGATCAGCCAATCGTCCAGGTAAGGGTACACCCAGACCCCTCGGCGCCGCAGGAAAGCTGTCACCACTGCTATGCATTTGAAGACCCTGGGAGCTGGAGACAGGCCGAAGGGCATGGCTCGGAACTCGGCATAGTCCAATTTCTTGGACTCCTTGTCGGGAGGTTTGTCCACATCCCTAGCGTTCCCGGCACGCCGGAAAACGCTGTCGGTAACTAACCCCTCGGCCGAGGGGTGTTCCGAAAAAACGGACAAGGAACCGGTAGGGACGGCATACTTCCTGGCCATTCTAGCCGAAGGCGCAGGGCAGGAAGCAGGGCGCTGCCAGAGCTCCAAGGCCGGGCCCACTATGGCCTCGGCCAACGGAAAGGCCTCCGTAGGGGAATCCCCTCGGTCCAGAATCTCCGTGAGGGGATACCTGGCCCGCTTAGAAATGGGTTCGAGCTTCATCCTGGTGGACTCCGAGATGAGCCGATACAATCCCAGGAAGGACGAAGGGCTATCATCCACCAACTGTCCTCCTGAGGACTCCAAGTCCATTCGCTTGGAGAAAAGGGAGGAATTGTCTTCGGACTCGGAAGAGTCCTCAAAAAGCTGCCTTGGGCCTGAGCCACCCTCCACCTGCCGAGGTCGATCGGGAGTGAGGGTGACAGACAGCCTATGGGGCAGTCCCTGAGCCGACCGAGAATTTTTGGTCGGACCCCAACTACACGGCTGTGGAGCGGAGGTTCCACCAAGAATCGGTGGGGCAGCTGGTTTGGCGAACAACCGCCTGGGAACAGGCTCCTCGGATAAAGCGAGGGTTGTTTCGGCCGCTCGGTGACAACCACTTAATGGCGGGAAGGCGGCGGTGGCTTATTCGGTCAAAGAAACTGTTGCCACATGAGTTCCTCATATCTTGACGCAACTTGCGTCGAAGCCTCCTCGTCGAGGAGGAGGAAGAGGACGAGCGGCGGTGCCGCTTGCCGCGGTGCCGAGACCGCCCATGACGGCGGGATCGGCTGGACCGCAAAGAAGTCTGAGACCGAGACCCTCGGCTTTCCCGAGGACGGTGCGGGGAGGTGTCGTGGGGAACTGGCACTCCCCTCGGTTCGGAGGGTTCAACAGAAGGCTCCAGAACCGGAGGCCTGAACAAACCAGGGGTCTCAACTCCACGAGGGGGAACGGGAGAGGGTTTCTCGGCTTCTCCTGCCGACAACCCGTCCAACGGGTCGAGAAAAATCTCGACCGCGTCGACAGCAGTCTCGGTCAACTGGCCTGACGGGGACACCGTGAGACCAGTGGCCGAAGCCGAGCGGTCGACCGAAGTCGATGGCCGACAACTTGGGGAGAGGGATCTTTCCCGCTCCCAAGAGCGTCGACGGTGAGACTTACCCTTGTCTCTCTTTTTGGACCGAGAAAACGGTCCAGCAGAAGTTGGTCCCTCACCTTTAGTAGAGAGGGTCAGACAAAGCTCCTTAAAAGAAGCTGAATAAGAGGCACCGAGAGAGAGCGGGACAAATGCCGCGGCCGAGGTAGAAGTGGCCGCGCCGCCTCCTCTTCGAGGACGATCATCTGCTCGAGCTGATCCGCCGAGCCCGCCGCCGCAGACACCGCTGACCGAGCCTCTTTTGACTTCACCGGAGGAAATCGCTTCTCGGGACGCCGCAGTTGTAAACGGGCAGCACGGTCTTCGAGGACGTAGGCCGAAAAGGAAGAGCACAGGTCGCAGGGCTGCGGGTCGTGCTCCAGGCCTAAACAGTAGACACACGTGGAGTGCGGATCCGTTCGAGACATCTTCTGCCCGCAAGGGCATCTCCGGAAACCGAGTCGATTTGTCCATCGTAGCCATAGGGAGAAGAAGACCAAGTCTTTTTAGCAAAAAACTTTTAATTTCGAAAATTCGAAGAATTAGGAACCAGTCTTATACGTAGAGCGTTAAGGAGGGAACCTGAGCTTCCAATTGGTAAGGAAGATCTGGCATCATGGGGCAGAGCAGAGAGTTTTACCACCCGGGTGGGTGGGAGGCGCCAGCTTGAAGACCTTCCGGCAAGATTTAAAGCGGCAAGGATACCTGCCAGACAGTGTGGATGAACAACATATCCATGTCCCTAAAACCTGTATTTCTAGGGACATGGACATGTTGTTCATCCACACTTATTGGCAGACTCCCAGCAGTTCTCCGGGAGGAGGGAGGTAAGGTGCACATCCCCTTCTTAGAGAAGCCCCGCGGATATCCTGAGCCGGAGTATCCTCGGAAGCAGCCACCGGTGCAGCGGAAGGGCGGGTAAAATGAGCTCTTATCCCTCTGGGAAGCTCCATGCCCGCCCCCCTATAACGGAGACCTATGCAGGAGGTGACCCACCCGCTCGTCGCCCGCTAGGCTGCAGGTCTGCCAGGTGCAGCTCCAGCGTAGATGACAAACAGCTGGAGAACCTTTCCCGAACTTCAGCCATACGCTCCCTGGGTAGGTGAGCGATAAATAGGGTCCCATGGAACCTATATATGGCCTCCGAGGTGTGAATGGGGATGAACCCTGGCAGAGACAATACCCGGTTAGGGAAGACTCCACTGCCACCTTCGGAAGGAACTTCGGGTGGGGCGCAGGACAACCTTGTCCCTGTGGAAGACCAGAAAGGGAGATTCAAAGGAGCGCCTGGAACTCTCCCCTCCTTCTGGATGGCAGAGTAGCCCCAAGAAGGTGATCTTCCACAACAGGCGAGGAAAACTTGCACCTGTGCAACGGTTCGAACATCTTGCCCGTGAGCTAAGCCCATACCAGCGCAGGTCCCACAGAGTGGGGATACTCTCCCCCAAAGGGGAGGTGTGATCGAGGCCTAGAAAGGGGCCAGACCACCTTATCTGCGCCACCGACTGCCTTCCGGCCTGCGCCCGGAAGACAGGGGTGATCAACAGAAGCACCAGAGGGTCGTCGGCCGAAGCCCTAGTTCAAAGAACGGACCGCAGATGGTCCGGAATGCTCGCTCAGGGACGGGAGAGGGCCAGGCCCTATCCCCTCATCAAATGGAGAACTCTACCCATTGAAGGCGAGCATGTTCGGCCGACCTCTAGCAGGATACCTCGGAAAATGGGGACCTGGCCGAAGGACAAGGCCCTGGCCCGAGCCGCACAGGGACCAGGCCTTCAGGTGCAAGGACTGAAGGTTCAGATGGAAAACCTTCCCCTAAAAACAGAGATCAGGACCGGGCGGACTGGAATCCGCCTCAGGAGCCTGGGGCTGAGACTGAGAAGAGCTGGAAACCCAGTCTGGGCTACCAGCATCACCTGCGCCTAGTCCCTCCTTGCCTTGCCTGCGGGTCAAGGGAAATGGGGGAGAGGCGTAGAAGACGCCCGGGGTCCGCGACCTCGACGGCATCCCCTACAGCAAACCCTGCTGAGGGGGCGGGCATGAGACAGTCTCAGCCACATATTCTCCCTGGAGGGAGAAGAAAAAATTACTCACCTTAGTAATGTTGTTTCTTCTAATGGAGTCTTGCTATATTATAGACATTAGCAGTTTGATCCAGCTCTAGAACTGCCCCGGAGTGAAATGGTTAAAAGCATTCCAAAATAGAATTTTGGCACGAGAGCAGCTCTATCTGTGTCATTTCAAACTTGAACTGTCAGATCTTACTGAGCCAAACTCACTAAGGTCTGTGTGGAAGCTGTAACCTACACTAGCCAAATGGCTACCTAAATAATAACAACCACTGATGGTCCCAACACCCAAGACTCAAGTCAGGGGACCAGAAATACTAACACTATTCTAATAATATGAAATGGAACATAAGTATAATAAAACACACACGCAGCACATACACACCCCAAAGTCCCAAAGGGACAAAATGCTAACAGGACATAAGTAGTGCCCACACTAAGTTGCCCGCACCCCACCAAGTAGAGGTTCTGAGAGGGGCAGGTTGGGGGGGAGGTCTATAATATAGCAAGACTCCATTAGAAGAAACAACATTACTAACGTGAGTAATTTTTTCTTCAAACAACATGAAGTCTTGCTATACTATAGACATTAGCAGAATACACAGCAGTACCTCCATGGAGGAGGGGCAGAACCTACTTAGGGAATAGGCTCTGAAGAACAGCTGTGCCAAGCCGAGCATCTCTCCTGGCCTGGACATCCAGGGAGTAATGCTTGGTAAAAGTGTACCGTTTTCCAAGTAGCAGCCTGGCAAATCTCTAATAAAGGGATATCTCTGGCAGCAGCTAGAGACGAGCTGTACCCCTGGTAGAATGAGCCCTCAAACCGGGGGCTCTGCCCACTTTCTGATAACAAAATTGGATACAAGAGACAATCCACCTGGCTATTGATCTCTTAGTGGCAGGTTTGCCTTTTCCCAACTTCACCACAGGTAAGGAAAAGTTAGAGGATTCGAACCTGCTTGACCTTTGAGTGCGCTCTATATAATAACTAGAGCTCTCTTAACATCCAGGCTGTGCAACCTTCTCTCACCGAAGAGGAGTGATCAGTGAAAGATACTGGAAGGGAGATAGATTGATTAAGATGGAAATCTGAAACCACCTTAGGCAAAAACTTCCTATTAGTCCTAAGGACTACCTTATCCCTGTGGAAAGAAATAAAGTCAGTCTCCACTGACAAGGCTTGCAATTCACTTATGCGTCTGGCAGAAGTGATAGCCACTAGAAAAACAGTTTTCCAAGTTAGGTACTTAAGCTCTGCAGAAGACAGAGGTTCAAAAGGGGGTTGCATTAACTGGGCAATGCAAACATTAAGGTCCCAAGCAGGGGCCGGTTCCTGAAAGGGAGGATTAGTATGGAGTAATCCCTTAAAAAACTTGGAAAACACAGGATGAGAGGAAAGAGGGGATGACTTTCCTGCTGACACAAAAGCAGACACAGCTGCCAAATGAACTCTCAGGGTAGCTGGTCTGAGACCCAAGGAATTAAGATGTACCATGTAATCTAACAAAATGGGCAATTCAGCAGATTCTGGGAAATATTTTCCCAGCACACCAAATGGAAAACCTTTTCCATTTAGAACTATAAGTAGCCCTAGTGGAAGGCTTTCTGGAAGCCTTTAGGATCTCAAGAACACCCTGAGAGAGGTGTAAATCAGCAAACTCTAACTCCTCAAGAGCCAGGCCTTGAGGTTGAGGATTGAGGTCCGGATACCAAACTCTTCTCTGGGCACAAGTCAACAGATTGTGATTCCTGGGGAGGCACAGGGAAGATGGACTGTCAGAGACAGAAGGAGTGGGTACCAGGGCTGCCTGGCCCAATCCGGGCAATCAGAATCACCCTGCAAGGCTGAGATCTGATTTTGACTAGTACTTTGAATAGGAGAGGAGAAGTGGGAAAGCATAGAGGAACTTCCCTCCCAATCCAGAAGAAAGGCATCCAGGGAACTGAGCCCAGCACTGGAGGCCTGCAACAGAACAGAGGAAGTCTGTGATTGTCTGGGGCTGCAAAAGATCTATCTGAGGGATGCCCCACCTGGCAAAAACTATCCCCAGCACTTGAGGATCCAGGGACCATTCGTGATGGCCCTGGGAAATCCTGGCTGAGGGCATCCGCTAGGACATTGTCCTTCCCTGGAAGATGAACTGCTATGAGGGAAGTGTTCAGGAATAGGCCAGAGACCACAACTTCATTGCCTCGGTGCACAAGGCCAAGACCGAGTGCCCCCTGTTTGTTGATGTACCACATTGTTGTGGTGTTGTCTGTTCTGACTTGTATCACCTTGTCGTGGACAGATGCAGAAAAAGCTTGAAGAGCTAAAAGACAGCTCTGAGTTCCAGCAAACTGATGTGGAGCAGAGATTCCTGGGGACCAAACTCCTGAGTGGAAAGGTGCCCATGTGGGCTCCCAACCCAGAAGGGAAGCATCTGTAGTGAGAGTCAAGTCGTGAGAAGAAATGAAGGGACCCCGCTCTTAAATTGCTCTGGTCCTGCCACCACTGGAGAGCTCGGATCAAGGTTAGTCACTGGGACCAACTTGGAAAGGGGTCTCTTCTCTGAGACCAAAAGGTTCTCAAGTGAAACTGAATGTCTCTCATCTGAAATCTGGCTCCCTGCACAACAGCTGTGGATGCAGCCATGTGCCCCAGGAGCTGCAGAAAGTGTCTTGCTGGTCAGAGACCTGCAGAGTGAAGGAAGAGGCCAGAGCCACTAAATTCCTTACCCTTTCTGGGGAAGAAAGGCTCTGGCTAGCTTTGTGTCCAATTCTGCCCCTATAAAGGTGAGTACCTGGACTGGTTCCAGAACCGACTTTGGTAGGTTTAGCAGAAAACCCAGGGAGGTGAGAAGCTGCTGGGTGACCTGCAGGTGAGATTTTACCTGTTCTGGGGACTGGCCTACAATGAGCCAGTCGTCTAGATAGGGAAAAACAGCAATCCTCTGCCTCCTTAAGTGGGCCACTGCTAGACACTTTGTGAATACCCTTGGAGCAGAGGTAAGGCCGAAGGGCATTGCTCTGAACTGGTAATGACCTGAGGGCAGTTCGAATCTGAGGTACTTTCGATGGGATCTTCTGATTAGGACATGGAAATAGGCATCCTTGAGGTCCAGGAGGCTAGCCAGTCCCTGGCCTTAGGGAAAGTAAAATCATTGCCAGAGTTACCATTTTGAACTTTGGTTTCAAAAGATGCTTGTTCAGATATCTGAGATCTAAAATGGGCCGCCATTCTCCTGTCTTTTTGGGGTAAGGAAGTATCTGGAATACAGACCCCTGCCCTGATGCAGGGGAGGAACCCTTTCTACTGCTCTGAGGGCTAACAGGGATGAGACCTCTGTTTCCAGAGCGAGGGTCTCTGAAGCACCTGCAGGTAGAAAAAGTCTGCTTCTCAACTTGGGAAACTTTTTGAAGCTGAGAACCAGACCCTGGCTTACTACTTCCAGAACCCACTTGTCTGAGGTTAAAGAAGCCCAATTCTGACTGAAGTAAGCCAGCCTGCCCCCCACTGGTACAGGAGAATCGGCCCTGGGCACCCCATCAGGGTGCCTGTTTCGCAGGAGCTTTAGGCTGGGGGGTGGGAGCAGGTCTGCCCACCCCTCGTCTGCCCCTGCCTCTGAAGAAGCCCCTCTGAGCATAGGCAGAGGAGGCCTGAGTCTGGTAGAAAGGCCTACCCCTACCCCTGGGGGCATGCCTTTGAGGAGTGGCTTGCCGCTCCTTAGCCTGGGCACTCTTGTAAGTAGTCCTATATTCATCAGTCTTCTTCATGTAATTCTCTGTCTGCTCTCCAAACAGAGAATTTCCCACCACAGGAAAATCCATAGCCTTAGTCTGGGTATCCTGTGACAAACTAGTACACCTGAGCCAGGCCAACCTACGAAAAGCTACAGATGTGGCCATGACCCTAGAGGAAACATCATTAACATCCACAGCAGCATGAAACTGAACCTTAGAGGCTTCAATGCCATCAGCAACCACCTGTTCTAGTTCACTAGCCAGCTGGCCATGGGCCTGCTTGGCCAATTGCATAACAGTATCCCATCTAGATTTCTGATACCTAGCTACATAAGCCATATAATTTGCTTGCCTGAGTCCCAGAGGCTGCCATATACTGTTTTTGCCATGGCATCAATCTTCCTGGAATCCTTGTCAGGAGGATGTGAAGCCAAGGGAATATTAGCTTTATCACAGGCAGCAGCCTGAACTACCCCAACATGACTGCATTGCTGAGAAAGGAATTCTGTATCAGGGCCTGACAATGTATACCTTCTGTCCATCTTTTTATCTACAGGAAGCACAGAATTAGGAGCTTTTAAAATTTTGTTTGTTTCCTAAAATACTTATGTAAAGGAATAGACAATCTCCTAGACTCTGGAATATCCATCATTTCTACAAAATCAGGCTCCTCTTGCTCATCCACAGCCTCTTCTAAAGGAAGCTGGAGGGTTTCAGCAACTTTTTTATAAAACATAAAATGAGATGGGGACTCAGACAGCATAGGGGGAGAATCTAAAGGTCTGTCTGGGAAGATGTCCGGTTCAATGGGCACACCCAGACCTTCCCAGCCACCTTCATACTGTTCATAATCCTCCTCCCCCTCCTCTGGTTCATAAAATTCCTCAATATCATAATCCTGAACCACTGGGACGGACGAACCGACCTTTTACCAGATAGTGGTGGTTCGGACGGACCTGAACAATGACTGGACAATTTGTATGGCTTTTGCTATCTCTGCAGCAGTTGGAGAAGGAATTTTGGACTCAGACCTGCTGATTTTCTTGTTTTCTTTACTGGAATTGGTTCCTCAGAACCAGCTTTTCTTTGCCCGAGGAAGTCTGGCCCTGGTCAGAGGGCACTCCTCTGGTTCGGTTGGAACCGAACTGGGCTGGCCATCGGGTCAGCGGACTTTTTGGCCTCTCGTTCCCTGAGCCTGCCCAATCTTTTTTCCAGGGTGGCTGCAGGGAAATTCTTACATACCTGGCAGTCTGACTGGAGGTGGTCAAACCCCAGACAATAAACACATGTGGTGTGTGGGTGAGCCTTGGCAAAGACTTCCCCACAAACATCACAGTGTTGAAACCCAGTGGGCCCGGTTTTTCTTTTGGGTTTCTCAGACATAATGCCAGCCTAACCAAAACTTGCCCTTTTAACGGCAGTGCCAGGCAAGACACCCTTATCGGTTCCTAACCGTGTCACACGGTATTGGAAAAACGTAATAAATCCGCTTTTTTTAAGAACCTATAAGAACCGGAACCGCACTCTAAAATAGTAACTTTAGTTTTAAATGAGTTTTAATTCCACTGATCGGTTCAAAACTGAACCGATAACACAAGTTCCACCCAGACAAAACCTTCATTTACTTACGGTTACCACAGATAGAGCTTGAACCGAGCGGTTTTGCGGTTAAAATAAAACTATTCTCGGTTAAATCCAGCCAAGAAAACACTTTTTAAACAGAAATGAACCGAGCAGAAGGAGAAATCTCCGGGCGACTGTTCACTGAGGCGGAGTAAAGAATCTGACAGTTCAAGTTTGAAATGACACAGATAGAGCTGCTCTCGTGCCAAAATTCTATTTTGGAATGGTTTTAACCATTTCACTCCGGGGCAGTTCTAGAGCTGGATCAAACTGCTAATGTCTATAATATAGCAAGACTTCATGTTGTTTGAAGGGAGAAGATCCTGTGCTACCTCCGGCAGGGAAGACCACTCGTGAGCAGCAGCTTATGTCTGGCTTAGGGCAGCAGCCAGGGAGTTGGAGGCTCCTGCCAACAGATGGCTGGGAACCCGTCTCCGACTGCGTGAAAAACCCATTACGGAGAACCTCCTTACGCCTAGGCAAGGGGTTCAACCGAACCAGGCAGGGTAGGTAGCACAAGGTTGTGGTGCTGTCCGCATGGACTTAAACCACTAGACCTCGCACAAACGGAGCGAGCGGTGCAAGCTAAGCGGACCGCCTGGAGCTCCAGCGGGGTAGTAAGGGCATCGGGACTCCCGAGGACCAGAGGCAAGCACTCTGTATTCCCCTAGATGGGCACCCCCACCCATCCGAGAAGCATCGGTCGGAGAAGACCGTCGACTCGGGGGACGAACAGGATGTTCTCCTGCAGGTGCTGGAATGGTCCGATGGGGAGCGTTCCCTTAACTCCTGTGCTGTAGTCACAAACTGGTCCGAGGAACGCAGCACTGAGACCGCTGGCTGGCCCATCCCACTAGGGGAACTCAGCCGCCGTGAGCCCAGGAGGTGCAGGAGGTCCCGGCAGGGCACAATTACCTGGCCAAACCTGACTGGGTAAGGGAGGAAGAACCTCAGCCCTGTCCGCCCGGGGCCGAGCTCGGACTCAAGAGTCGAGCCTAGTCCCGAAGAAGCCTCACCCGCTAAGGCACGAGTTCCAACGTGGCTCCGGTAAAGGGAGAGCAGTCCGAGCCTGGAAGGGTTTTAATCAGGCAGCCATCCGGGTGGGGTTACGCCCGGACCCTTCAATGCCGCAGAACTGCGGAGCAAAGAACAAAGGGCCTGGCCAGGAACTCGTAAGATCTCTCACTTCGGAAAGGGAGGGGTCTCCCAAGAAACGGACGGAACGAGGAGTAAGTACATCCTGGAGGCCCAGGAAGAAGCCGCACGCCTCGATCTGAGGATGGGATATCTGCAGAGGGACCATCCGGGCATGCAGAAGGATGGGCGCAAGCCCCCCGTCCGTTTGAGACCAGGAATACCTGGACACGAACCCAGGGTCAGAAGGAGGGCCCACCACCTCCCTGATCACCTCTAATTAGAGGGCCAGGCAAGTCGGCTCAGCAGTCCGACAAAGAGTCTGTGGACCCAAGATCCCCGTGGGGCAGCAGCTCAAAGGGAAACCTGCTCATAACTGCGACACACTATAGCACCACCAAAGAGGAAGTGCGGGCCGTCATGCAGGGAAATCCGGTGAGGCGGCAGGGCGGGGACAGCGCCCCTTAGCCAGTCACTGAGCAGGCTTGGCGGAGGAAGAGGCAGAGGGGGCTCTCGGATCCCTACCTCCCTGCTTCCTTTTGGAGGAAGACGCTGGTCTGGCGACAGGCTGCCCAGCGCATGCCTGCTGGCCCTCGTGCTGGGCTGGTCGAGCCGCAGGGGCCAGGGGGCAAAGGGGCTTATGCAAAGGCTGACGGCTGCCCTTGTCCCTCCGGGCGTGGGTGACACAGTCTGGAGTGGCATCGGACTTCTTGGGCCCCTGGATATGTCCCTCCATTCCAGAGCCGAAAAGGTCAGTCCCCAAGAACGGGATGTCCGCCAGCTCGTGCTGGGTTTCCAAGGAGAAGGAGGATAACCTCAGCCACGCCCTGCAGCGCATGGTCACTGCGGCCGCCACCGATCTGGCACAGGAGTCACCCAGATCCAGAGCCATCTGGAGCTGCTGTTTTGCCACCGCCCTACCCTGGTCCCGCACCCGCGGACAGTGGTCCGTGGTCGGCCGGGAGATGAGGAGGACCTCCGTCCAGGGAGCCCAAAGGAGTGGGAACAGTGTGCCATCAGTGCCCCGAGCTGGCCTGGCGGAGGCCTAGGGGAGGATGCAGGCGTAAACCCTTGCGCATGACATAGTCCATCCTTTTGCACTCTATGTCAGGGGCCCCTGTCCACTCCCCTAGCGTTTCCAAAACTTTGGAAAACATTGTCGGTGACTCGCCTTCAGCAGGGTGCTCAAGAAACCGGACGGGAACCGACAGGGACAGGGTACTTCCTGGCCACCCTGGCCAGGCGCAGGGCAAAAGTGAACCGCCACCAGAGCTCCAAGGCTGGGCCCACGGTTGCCTCAGCCACGGGAAGGCCTCAGGGGAGAGCCCTCGGTCCAGAATCTCCGTGGGGGTAAGGTGCCGCTTGGAAGCGGGCTCGAGCTGCATCCCGGTGAATTCCGAGATGAGCTGGAGCAGACCCATAAAGGACGATGGGCTGTCGTCCACTGAATGTTCCGGGGAAGACCATAGGTCCTCCCTGCTAGGAAACATAATGGAGCTGACTTCAGGCTCCAAGGGCTCTGCAAAAAGCTGCTGCAGGCCTGACACACTCTTCGCCCGCCGGGGGCGGGTGGGAGTGAGGGGACCGAGAAACCTGGGGGACAGGTCAAGGCCCGGCCCCGGTTCCGCCGAGGACGGTGGGGCAGCGGGGATCGGACGAGCAACCGGCCCTGGAGAGGGCTCCTCGACTGCCTCGAGCGGCTGCGTCGGCCGACCGGGCGGCGGCTGTTTACTAGCCGGAGAATGAACCGGGGTCGACTGATTCCCGGACAACAACAGCTGCTGCCACATAAATTCCTCGTAACGTCGACGCCAACAGCATCGAAGCCACTCCTCATCCGAGGAGGGGGACGAGGAAGAATGGCAATGCCACTTGACTCGGTGCCCCGACCGAGAACGCCGAGGTCGGCGTGAGCGGCTAGACCAAGAAGAGGACCGAGACCCGAATCCTCGGGGGAACCGAGGGCGGGTCTGGGAGGGAGCAGAGCATGCCCGCTCCTCCTTCGGCTCAGAAAAAGGCCGAGGACTGTCGACCCGAAGGTACCGGCAGAACCTCAGCCCTCGCCGGGAGAACTGGCGAAGGGATTGCGGCACTAGGAGGAGACAGCCCAGATGACGAGCCGAGAGGCTCGGCAACGTCGACAGGGATCCTGACCGGCTGACCTGACGGGGACACCATGAGGCCAGTGGCGAGCCGCATCCGCGCCGAGCCGGCGTCGGCCCGGCAGGGGGGACTTTCCGCTCCCACCGGGGCCGACGAAGGGACCCCGCCTGCGGCACCTTGGACTTGAGCTGAGGGGCAGGTCCCCAGGGTCCCTCTCCCCTCGAGGAAAGGGACTGACAAAGCTCCTTGAACTAAGCTGCATGAGTAGAGCCCAAGGACAGCGGGATAAGCGCCGTGACCGAGGAGTAGGGAGGAGAAGCCGTCCCCCTCCCTGGCAGGAGGAGGATCGAGCTGCACAGAAACAGCCGAAGCGGACGCTGCCCGACGATCCGAGGGATTCTCCGGAGTGGGAAAATCTACCGGGTGCCCGAGCCCCGAACGGGCCGCGCGCCCTCCAGAGAGCTGGCCGAAAGGGCACAACAAAACTCGCAAAGCTGAGGATCATGATCCAGGTCAAGGCAATAAACGCACGTGGAGTGCGGGTCTCCCCTGGAGAAATTAACTGGGCGCCTCCCGGGGCCGGAAAAGGAAAGAGCCATCGCCGTAGCGAAGAAGAAAGGATTGAAGTTACAGAAAAACTTCCAAATAATTTCGAAGACCGAAAATTTTCAGGGACCAGTCGAAAACGCAGAGCGCTAAGGAGGGAACCTGAGCTTCCAAGCACTAAGGAAGATCTGGCGTCATGGGGCGGAGCCGAGAGTTTTACCACCCGGGTGGGTGGAGCCAACTTGCAGATCTTCCGGCAAGATTTAAAGCAGCAAGGAACCTGCCAGTAAGTGTGGATGAACAACATATCCATGTCCCTAGAAATGAAAATTACGTACCTACCGTAATTCTGATCTTTCTGTGTATCTTCACCATTTATCACAGATGGGTACTGGCTGGAGATCAGGACCTCGGTACTTTTTTAAAAGGGTAGGCGGAGCTGACAACATCGGTCGCCGCCTCGAGGCTGGACGTACTGCGTGGGCTCGGGGTTGGCCGTTAGGGCTGTGTCGACTCCACCTGCCTACCAGTTCTGGAGTCGCCGGAGAGGTAAGAGGAAGGGATGGAGGGTGGGACAAGAGAGTCAAGGGACAGAAAAGGAAAGGAAAACTGAACTAAAAGGAGAAATAACGACTGAGAGGACAGCAAAAAAGAGATGAGACTAAGGGGATTGGATAGGGGCCCCAATCTCTGGAAGCGGAAGAAGGGAGGGAGAAAATTTAGGAGAGAGTGAGAGGTAACAAGGTATCAGAGACATTCGTTCGTCACCAGATTGTATAGGAACTGCAAGGAGTAGCAAAGCTCTCTGCCAGAATTCAAGGCACAGAATAACTGGCAAATACCCCAGAAGCAGAGTCGGCTATTCTGGAAGGAAGACAGGGTACAGGGATTTAATACTCTCTCAGGAAAGATGTTAGGTGAAAAAAAGGGATTTTTGTTTTTTTGAAACAGTTGGATGGAAACCAGAAGGAGAACAGGAGGAGGGCAACCACCAACTCCCACCCCATCGGGGTGGAGACATGTAGTAGAGAAGGAGTGCCGCTCGAGCTGTACCCTTTAAAGGAGAATACCCCTGTGTATCCCTCTTTACCCCACTCCCAAAAGGAGAGAGCCACAGAGGGAGGGGGCCCAGGACTGAGGCCCAGGGGGATGATGGTGGGAGTTGTGATGAATGGTGAAGATACACAAAGATCAGAATTACAGTGAATCACGTAATTTCATATCTTATCTGTCAATCTTCACCATTCATCTGAAATAGTTGATACTAAGCCCCCGAAGGAAATTGTTTCTTTACACCCTAAGGGACAGAGTCCCCAGCCCTCAGTGGGTGACACACTATGGGAACCTTCCGGCCTGGGGAGGCCCAAGAGTGGGGAGAGGCGAGGCAGGGGTCCCCACGGAGAGGGGAGAAGCTGCCCGCACAAAGCCACTCTCGCGCTCTGGGAGAAAAGGTAGGTTCCCTGGTGGAGGACAAATCACACTATGCGGGGCCAAGGGTGACAACGGGAAAAGACATAGCCACGCTGATCTCCTGGTGCAGATCGCTGTCCCACGACCCTGGTAGCTACCTCGTTGGCGTCGTAAAGATGCCTCGCTTGGTGCCTTGCCAGCTCTAGGCCACTTGCAGAGAGTGCATGGCTTGTCTGGTTTGCTCACGAGTCAGGCAAAGCAGCTAGGACTTGAACCTAGCGTGGACCACAAGAACCTGTTGTAGGCTGCATAGTGGGCCTGGTGGTGGAAATAGAAAGGAGCAACTGTGCCGAGTAGAAGGTCCTCCTCCCCAAAAATCAAAATCCAGGAGTCTTGATCCGGGGCCAGTCACGGTGGAGCGCGAAGCCATCAGGGTGTCCAGATCGTCCAAGCCGGACTGCGGATGAGGCATAGCACCTGGAGACTCTGGGGACGCAATACCTCTGGCTGAGGTCCTAAGGGCAGGAACTCCGGAGAAGGGCCTCTGCCAGAAACGCAAGGACGCCTCCCGAAAGGGAGCAGGCCAGGGCGGCACCACAAGGGTGGCCTCGCCATAATCGCCTAGAAAGGCGTGCACCGCATGCTCAGGATTGCTAACAGAAGAGGGAGAAAGGTGCAAGTCCTCCAACATCCTCACGAGGGCGCTGATACCGGAGAGATCAGCAGCGGAGAGATGTGGACAGAGGGTTCCTCTCCCCCAGAAGAGGGGGATGAGGAGCTGGAGGTCACTATATGTTCCGAGGGTGGCTGCACGGGGGGAGGTTGAAAAACCTGGCTGTCCATAGCCCTAACGTAGGCAGGGAACCAGGCAGCCACCGCTCTGAACTGCTCCCAGGTGAGAGGCCGCTGGGACCAGAATGCCTGGAGCTGGAGAAATGTGGCAGAGGGATAGGGAGAGCCGAGAAAAGAAGTCGGTGACCTCTGCCAGGAACTGAGGAGTGGACCATGAGCACCCGCGGGGGTGCCCCGAAGACTCCACAGCCGACAGCTGTACAACCACGCTGGTACTGCCTTTGGCTGCCCAGAAGATCCCCCAGTGAGGCGACCGGGGCCGTAAAGTCCAGAAGGACGGTCCCCTGCCTCAAAAGAATGGGACTCCCTCAAAGACCCGAGGGGAAGGGTGGAAATCAGCACTCGGCCGCCCAGAGTGGACCCCAGGAGAAGGCCCAGAGCATGAGCCCCACACCCCTCAGAGTCGAGAGAGTCCTCCTGCTCGAGAGGGCCAGCCTAGGTAGCTGGCATCTCTGGGCGAGCCCGAGGGGACCCAGGACAGCACCCTCCCTCCTGTAGGTTTCTCGATGGGCCCCAAAGTTGGGCGATCAAGACACATCACTGGAGGGGTACCACCACTGAGGTCGATGAACCCCCAAGGCCAGGCTGCAGAGCAATGGTGGCATGCACCACTGCCTGCTGGTAAGCACCACTGACCCTAGCCTCGGGGCCACCCACCTCTCCTCAGTAGGGGCTGGCCTGACTCGTCAGCGAGACCACGGGCGCCCTCCTCCGCAGACAACCCCGAAGGGTGTGATTGCCCATCTGACTCCGAGCTCGACTCCGACGAGGTAGAGTCCGAGGCTCTGAGCCAAACAGTAGGACGATGGGCGAACCCAACTTTGCCAGAGGGCCTGGCAGCCAGAGCTGTGTCCGGGACGGCACCCGTGCCCTCTGCAACCCTGCGGGCAGGACCTGCAGAAGGCACCAGGGCAGCTCGGGCCAAAGGTCCAGAGCCAGGGCCCAGGCATGGCGCGTCAAATCCACCAGCACGGGGCAGTACCAGGGACAGAGAGGCGCCGACAGCAGCAACCTCGCACCAAAGATGACACCGCCAAGTCCCACAGTCGCCCATGGCCTTCAAGGACAGTGGCGCTGCCACGGCCCGAGGCGGGTTCGGCACCGAACACGCCCCAACCGCCCCTCAGCGCAGCGGCGGCACGAGTCGTGGGACGGCGCCAAGGACGGCACCGATAGCCTGAGCGAAGGCCCTCGACGCCCGAGCTGCACAGGCACAGCACGAGGCAAGACATGGCGAAAGAGGATGCGGATCTTGTCCCATGGCACCATGAGAACAGCGTCAGCAGGAGCCCCACGGCGCTGCGAATGGTGCTGACCGGGCCTTCCCAGCCACGGGAGTGACACCGGGGGAGCCTTCACCCTCGAAGGGGCGATTGCCGTGGCGGCGCCTCCCGTCTGCTCCCGGGAGGAGCCTCGGCAATGGCCAGGCTACAAGCAGCCGAGGCTCCCTCCTCCTCGGTCCATATAGAACCGGGAGGGGACCCAGAGGAAGGGCCGAGAGAGCGCAGCTTGGCCCGACGAGTGCGAACCCTACCCCCGAAAGTCGGCGGAGCTCGCCCCACTTTCAACGCGCACTGTTCGAGGATGCGGCGGTCCATGGAGAAGCAGGCGTCGCACGAATCCATGTCGTGAAGCGGGCCAAGGCACGCAAGACACCGGTCGTGCTGGTCGGTGACGGAATATTTTCGGCCGCACGGGCACCGACGCATGGGGGGCCGACCCGTCTTTGAAGACTTTTTGCCCTCCGACCGAGACATGACCTAAGGAGAAAAAAGCACCACAAACAGACTCGACGTCGAAGAATTTCAAATAAAAGGAAAGATCTTACCAGCGACGTCGACTGGAGGCAGAACCCAGAACTGGTAGACGACCAACGGACTGAACGTAGATTTTTTTCAAACAGGCTGAAGGCCTAAAATTGCAGAGAAGCTTCCAACGAGGCGACCTCGACGGCGGGAGACGAAGAACTGGTAGGCAGGTGGAGTCGACACAGCCCTAGCGCCAACCCTCGAGTGCCACGCAGTACAGCCGGCCTCGGGGGCGCGATCGCTATGTTGGCTCTGCCTACCCTTTAAAAAAAAAAGAAAAAGGCTCCCAGGTCCTGATCTCCGGCCAGTACCCATCTGTGATTAATGGTGAAGATTGACACAGATAAGTTCGGGGGGGGGACAGTAGGGAAAATGGAGATTTTTCAGGTAAGCAGGTCCCTGATCATGTAAGGGCCTTATAGGTGAGCAAACCAACCCTGAAGGTGATTCGCTGGCAAATTGGCAGCCAGTGTAGTCCGCGGAGCACAGGCGTTATATGACTGGACCTAGAAGAGCCAGTCAATAGCCTGGCTGCCGCATTCTGCTCTAGCTGCAGGTGGCGAATCTCAACCCCCGGTAGCCCAAGGTAAAGGACATTGCAGTAGTCAAGGCGGGAGGTAATGAAAGCGTGGACCAAAGTAGAAAGATCGTCTGGAGGAACTAGGTGCTTCACCCGGGCGATGTTCCTCAGATGGTAAAAAGAGGTTTTGACAACTGCAGACACCTGAGATTTAAATGTCAAACAGTCATTAAACACAACGCACAGGTTCCACACCCAGACTGAGGTAGTTAGCTGGACACCCCCAAACCACAGACCCGAGGGTGATCCAACCAACAAACCCGCTTCCCAGTGACCCTGGTCCACAACTAACACCTCAGTTTTATCTGTTTTCAACCGCAGCCAACTCACATTCATCAAGTCCTGGATTTCAGCAAGACAGTTGTTAAAGACCGAAAAGGCAGCACCTTGACCGGGCACAAAGGACATGTACAGCTGAGTATCATCTGCATAGCAGTGAAACCCAGACTGTACCGCCTAATAATCTCCTAACGGCAGCATGTATACCGCAAACAACATGGGTGCCAAAATGGAGCCCTGCGGTACCCCACAGGATAGGGAGAAGGATGCAGAGGAAAAAATCCCAGACGCCACCCTCTGAGTCCTACCCTCGAGGAAAGATCGAAACCAACTGAGGACTGTGCCAGACAGCTCACAGATAGACTGCAAGCGTTCCAATAGCACACCATGGTCCACAGTGTCAAATGCTGCATAGAGATCAAGATGGAACAAGTCCTTCGATCTCACGCTATTAGGTCATTTAGTACCTGGACAAGAGCTGTCTTGGTACTATGCCTTTTCCTAAATCCGGACTGGAGAGAGTCATAGACATTGTGGCTGGTGAAATGATCATCCAGCTGCGACGCGACCACCTTCTCAATAACTTTACCCACAAAGGGTAAGTTAGAGACAGGCCTGTAATTTGCCAGACAGTCTGGGTCCAACGAGGACTTCTTAAGAAGGGGCTGAACCACAGCCTCCTTTAGAGGATTTGGAAAGATCCCCCTCTCCAAAGACCTCCAGACTATCTCAGCAAGGACTGGGCCAATTTTATCCACTCAATCCACTAAGACAGGTGGGGCCCGGATCCAAAACACAGTTGGTTGGATGCAGTGATTGGATGATCATCACAATGTCACTGATTGTGGGAAGGCTGAAATCAGACCACACAAACTGGGTGTCAGACATCTCCTGCCGACCATCACAACTCCCATTAGAGAGGGTCAAACGGATATCAGACCTGATTGTGGCAACCTTATCTGAAAAGAACAGAGCAAACTCCTCACACCATTCTTGAGAAAAAGCTCTTCTGGGCTGAAGACAGACTGGATTGCACAATCTTTCCACAGTCCGGAAGAGCTGAGCTGGTCTATTCTGTGCAGCAGCAATCTCTCTGGACAGGAATTCTGCCTTCTTACGAGAGACTGCGGATTGATAGGCCACATAGTGGTCCATCAAACCAAGTCTGTCACATTCCAGGCCTGACCTCCGCCAGCACCTCTCTAACTGTCGTCCAGCTCTCCTCAACTCCCTCAGAGTCTCATCGAACCAAGGAGACCTGGGGCGAAGAGTGAGAGGATGAACACGAATAGGAGCAATGGAATCCAGGACCCCTACCACCACCTTATTATAGGCAAGTACCAGGTCTCCTGGATCCATGCAATCTCTCAGTAAGCCCGATAGGTCCAGCACCGCCGTCAGGCCATCCGGAGAAACACTCCTTAAAGAGCGATACCGGACCATCTCCATAGGGGCCAGCCTACTAGGGGAGGCCTCAAAACTGAACCCAATGGAGTGATGATCAGACCATCCGACTGGTTCCACCACCAAATCGGATATCTCCATCCCCAGAAGGAATGCCAAATCCAATGAATGACCACCAATATGGGTCGAGGAGGAAATAACCTGTGTGAAGCCCAGTGACATCATTAACTGGAGGAAGTCTTGACCAAATTACGAGAGTTCATCGTTGACTCAGGCATTGAAGTACCCCAAAACCAACCATCTGGGGGACCCCAATGTCTGGTCGACAATGAAGTCTGCGACTTCCGCAGGAAAACATTCCCATCATTCTGTGGACGGTACACGAGAAGTATCCTGCACCCCACACCCTTGCCCATGATACATTCAAAGGAGTTGGTAGTTCTCACTGGTGCCTCCACTAGGCCCAGTTCTGATCTAAAGCAGATAGCAAACACCCCTGCCCCTACGATCCATGAGGGGAGTAGCAATCAAACCCAAGGGGGGGAGGGGAGAGAGAGACATACTGGGGGAGGAGATTTCAAGAGGAGCAGAGGGAGGATGGAAGTATAAGGAACCTGGGTGGTGTTTGACAAAGGGGATCAGGGATAAGGGGTGGGCGGTGGTGTTAGTAAATACCAGAAGCTTGGGAAACAAGTTGCCAGAGTTCCAGGCCATGCTGTTCGGGGCCGGGGGGGGGAGAAGAGAGGGTGTATGTGACAGCGGTCACGGAAACGTGGGCCAACAAAAACCATGACTGGGACCTAAACGTGCGGGAGTACACTACAGTGGCGTGAAAAAGTATTTGCCCCCTTCCTGATTTTCTCTGTTATTGCATATTTGTCACACTGGATGTTTTCAAGTCTTTAGACAAAATGTAATATTAGATAAAGGGAACCTGAGTGAAGAAATAACACTTTTTTTTTTTTTTTTTTTTTACTTACTTCACTTATTTAATGAAAACAGTTAACCAACACCAACTGGCACTGTGTGAAAAAGTAATTGCCCCCTTACACTTAACTGGTTACGCCACCTTTAGCTGCAATGACTGCAACCAAACACTTCCTGTAATTCAATATCAGTCTTTCACATAGCTGTGGAGGAATTTTAGCCCACTCTTCCTTGCAGAACTGCTTTAATTCAGTAACATTGATAGGTTTCTTGTACCTAACTGCTCGTTTCAGGTCCTGCCACAGCATCTCTATTGGGTTTAGGTCTGGACTTTGACTAGGCCACTCCAAAACTTTAATTTTACTTCTTTTCAGCCATTCTGATGAGGACTTGCTTTTGTGTTTTGGATCATTGTCTTGCTGCATGACCCAACTACGCTTCAGCTGACGGATGGATGACCGGACATTCTCCTTAAGAATTTTCTGGTACAGAGCAGAATTCATGGTTCCTTCAATTATGGCAAGTCGTCCAGGTCTTGAGGCAGCAAAGCATCCCCATACCATCACACTACCACCACCATGTTTGACTGTTGGTATGATGATCTTACTGTGAAATGCTGTGTTTGCTTTACGGCAGACATAATGGGATCCATGTCATCCAAAAAGTTCCACTTTGGACTCACCTGTCCATAGAACATTTTCCCAAAAGGCTTGTGGATCATCCAGGTGCTACTTGGCAAATGAGAGATGAGCATTTATGTTCTTCTTGGTTAGCAGTGGTTTCCGCCTTGCTACTTTCCCATGAAGCCCATTTTTGCCAAGTCTCTTTCTGATTGTGGAGTCATGAACACTGACCTTAGCTGAGGCAAGAGAAGCCTGCAGTTCTTTGGATGTTGTTTTAGGATCCTTTGAGACATCCTGGATGATTTTACACTGTGCCCTTGGAGTAATTTTGGCATGCTGCCCACTCCTGGGAAGAACTACTACTGTTCCAAGTGTTCTCCATTTGGAGATTATGGCTCTCACTGTGGTTTGATGGAGTCACAGAGCCTTAGAAATAGCTTTGTAACCCTTTCCAGACTGATAGATAGCAAAGTACAGTTACGTAAGAACTTACCGTAACAGTATATCTTCGAGAACAGCTCTTGCAGCAGGTTACACCATTAGGACTGAAGCCGGCAGGCGTCAGGACCCCACGGAAAATTTCTAGCTAGCTATCTTCAGCGGGGACCGCCCCCGACGTTGGTCCCCGGCCCCGGTCAGGCGTGGTACATAAGGGGGCGGTCCCGCCAGAATCCCCAGTTCTCCCGCTGGAGACTCCCGGCCGCAGGATGACATCAGAAGGGGAGACCGAGGATCCACCGTCAGAAGGCAATAAAGGAGAAAATCCCAATAGGAGCATTTCCTTCTTTTTCTCCGTCTCCATCATTCATTACACCTTTCTTCTGCTTTTTTTTGGAAGCAGAGCCGTGCCTCCTCTAAGGGGGAAGGAGGGCGGGAAGGTACCTGCTGCAAGAGCTGTTCTCGAAGATCTACTGTTACGGTAAGTTCTTACGTAACTGTACTATCTTACTTCGAGATACAGCTCTTGCAGCAGGTTACACCATTAGGACTGATTCCCAAGCAGTAACGCTACCAGAAGATCTGGGAGGAGGCAGAGAGACAAGAGAAAAAACCAATCCAAGTCCTGACTCAGGACAAGAGACCTTGCAACACCGCTAGGCCGAAACCGGCTCTACGCCTAGAGGCTATGTCCAGACTGTAATGCCTGATAAAGGTATGCACAGAGCTCCAAGTAGCTGCAGCGCAAATAGTTGAAATAGAGACGCTCCTGAGCGCAAAGGAAGTGGCCACACCCTGGTAGAATGACCCCGGATAGAACCGGGAGGGCTTTTGTTTAATCTGGTAACAGTAAGAAATACACTGGACAAGCCAGCGGGACAAAGTCTGTTTGGACACCGGTTGGCCTTTCATCCTCTGGGAAAGAGAGACAAAAAGCTGGTCAGAAGCCCGAAAGGGTTTAGTTCTGTTAAGGTAATATCTCAGGCTGCGGTGAACGTCCAGGATGTGGCGCAAAGCCTCTCCTCTGTTAGAGTAACTCGGGAAGTAGACCGGAAGGTCAATATCCTGATTCAAAGTAAGTGTCGAAACCACCTTAGGCAAAAACTTTGGGTTCGTCCGCAGAGATACTCTGTCCCGGTGAAAAACCAAATAGGGCTCTTTGCACATGAGAGCGTGAAGCTCAGAAATCCTTCTGGCTGAAGTAACGGCAACCAAAAATAAAGTCTTCCACGACAGAAAACGTGAGCTTCTAATCTCGCGGCAGGCTCAAAGGGAGGGATCGTAAGTTGTTCCAGGACAAAGAGTAGATCCCACGGAGGCACTGGGTCCCTAATGGGAGGCCTAAGGTGCAACACTCCTCTAAGAAACTCCCGAGAAGCGTCAAGCTGAGCAATAGTACGGTGCCCCACCGGAAGATGGTAGGCCGAAATAGCACAAAGGTGCACCTTAATAGAGGAGTAGGCTAGCCCTGAATGGAATAGAGAAAGGAGATGGTCTAAAATTACTCCCATGGGACAACCTAAAGGGGAAAGGTCACGAGCCCTTGACCATAGACAAAAACGACGCCACTTCATGGCATATGTAGCACGCGTTGCCGGCTTTCTGGCTGCGGAGAGAACCTCAGCAACCTCTTGCGAGACCCCGTGGCTAAAATGGCTATGTCTCCTAGGAGCCATGCATGCAGGTTCAAAGAGCGGAGATCCGGATGGAGCAATGAACCTTCCTCCTGAGACAGTAGGTGGGAGCTGAGCGCCAACGGGAGCGGGGGTTCCCGAGACAGCTGTGCCAGCAAGGGGAACCATATTTGTCTGGGCCAGAACGGAGCCACCAGAATCATTTGCGCATGCTCCCTGCGCAGCTTGAGAAGAACTCTCTGGATCAACGGGAAGGGAGGGAAGGCATAAAGGAATCTGTTCACCCAGGAGAGGGACAACGCGTCTCGCCAGAAAACACCAGGCCCTGGACCTAGCGAGCAAAATTGGGCAGTTTTGGTTGATGGGATGCGAACAAGTCCAGCTCTGGAACTCCCCATCGAAGAAACAGATCCTCTGCCACCTCCTGCCGGGTTCCCCGTGGACTCTGGCCTGGGAACGACTCAGGCCGTCTGCAATCGTGTTGTCCACCCGGGAACGTGAACGGCAATCAGGTTTGCGCCGTGTCCGATTACCCAATCCCACACTCTCATGGCCTCCCTGCAGAGGGGGTAAGAGTGTGCGCCTCCTTGTTTGTTGAGGTAATACATTACCGCCGTGTTGTCCGTCTGAAGCAGGATAGTGCATGGCGGAATTATGGACTGAAAAGCCTGAAGTGCATAGAGTACCGCCCTCATCTCTAGGACGTTGATATGGAGATGAGCCTCCAACGGGGTCCACGCACCCCGAGACTTCACCCCGTCTAGGTGTGCTCCCCACCCGAGACCCGAAGCGTCCGTGGTGAGGGTTATCTCTGGGGACGGCGCTGCAAACGGGACACCTTTGGAGAGTGACCCGGGGGCTAACCACCATTGCCAGTCTCGAATCACGGATTTTGTGATCCTGACTGGATGCTACAAATGGTCTTGCCTCTGGTCCCATTGCGCCTTGAGCATCCACTGCGTTATTCGCATGTGGAGTCGCGCGAGAGGGACTATGGGAATGGCCACAGCCATGTGTCCGAGCAGACGAAGGACCGACCTGGCTGGTACGGTCTGGTTCGACGATAAGTCCCCTATGAGGGACCTGATGCGTTCCGCCCTGTCGGCTGGAAAAAAAGCTCTTCCCTGGACTGTGTCCAGCACTGCCCCTATAAACTGCAGGTTTTGCGACGGTACCAGGAAGGACTTCTCGTGATTTACAAGGATGCCCAGCGAGCGAAATAAGTCCTGGATCGCGATCAGAAGCGCCTCGCTGGAGGCGGCCATGAGAAGCCAATCGTCGAGGTACGGGAACACATAGTGGCCCTTTCTCCTTAGAGATGCTGCCACGACTGCCATGCATTTGGTAAAGACCCTTGCTGCGGATGACAGTCCGAAAGGGAGAGCCCGGAACTGGAAATGGTGGCCTAGAAACTCGAAGCGCAGGAACTTGATGCGCTTGAGCTATGGGGATATGCAGGTAGGCATCCTGTATGTCTAAGGACGCCACATAGGCGCCCTGCTTTAGCATGGGGATAAGGCCCGAAGCGCCACCATGCGGAATTCTTGTATGCGATCGACATGTTGAGGTCGCTCAGGTCCAGAATCGGACGGAGGTCCCCTGTTTTCTTGGGAACCAGGAAGAAGTGAGAATAATACCCTAGTCCTCTCTGGTTTCCCGGGACGTACTCTATCGCCCCCTTGTTTAGGAGTGCGAGTACTTCTTGCCAGATTAAGGCGCCGTGCTGACCCGAATACCGGGAGAGCAGAGGAGGCCTCGAGGGTGGCTTTTCCGCGAACTCTAAAAAGTGGCCGACGCTGACCAACTGAAGAACCCACCTGTCGGTGGTGACTGCCTGCCATCCCGGCAGGAAGTTCGCAATGCAACCCCCGACCATAACATCCCGTTGATCCTGAGGGGCGGGGGCCGGAAAGGAGTCATGCTGTGGCGGCAGACGGGCCCGCTGGCTGGGTTGCTCTAGGGGTGCGTTGACCTCTGCTAGCGGGCTGCTTACCCTGGGTTCTGCGGAAACCAGAGCCCCTCTGTTGTGTGGCGGAGCGGGGTTGTTGCCTCTGTGTCCGCCCACGGAAACGGCCTTGGTGCCTACGAAAGGAACCTAGCCTAGGCTGGTACATTGCTTGGACCGACCTCACTGCCTTCCCGGCCTCTTGCAGTTTGGTAATAATCTTCTCCAAAGGATTACCAAACAACACATCTCCCTCGAAAGGGGCGTCCATAATGTTCTTCTGGACGTCCGGGGTGAAGCCGGAGACACGGAGCCAGGAGTGTCTCCGGAGACAAACGCCTGAAGCTGCTGCTCTGGCCGATGAGTCCGCGGAATCATACGCGGCTCTAAGCACTTAGGTCCCCACGTCTGAACCCGTGCGGAGGAGCTGGAGCATCTCCTCCTTCTGCTCACCTTCAGGTAGCTTCTCAGCTGCCTCCAGACCCTGCTCCCACAGAGCGTTCTGAAATTGAACCATGTGGGTCAGATAATTTAAGGATCTGATGGCACAGGTAGCGGAAGCATACGTGCGCCTGCCCAGAGAGTCCAACTGCTTGGATTCTGGATCCGGTGGCAGGATGCTCAAATGCTGCAGCCTTTGGGACCGGTCATGTGAGGCTGTTATGACCAGAGAATCGGCCAGAGGTTGTTGCGTCAAATACTGGTCCTCCCTAGGGGCCTTGTAGAGACGGTCAGCTTTCTTCGGCACCGCCGGTAACGAATGTGGACGCTTCCACACGGCCTTGGTGACGTCCACAAAAGTGTCCACCAAGGGTGGCACCACCACAGGCTTGGGGTCCTTCTGCCGAAGATACTTAGCCAGGCGCATCTGGGTCTAACGCTCAGCTTCCCACCCCATGTTCTCCTGGATATGGCGCATGATATCCATGAACGAGGGGTCATCTGGAGGAGACCGTGGTGTCTCACGTGGGTCCGGAGAAGGGACTGAGATTGGAGATGGGGATCTAGAGGTGGAATATATTGATCCCGTGTCCTCCATCGACGGCGAATGTCGGCGTCTCCTGGATCTCTTGGGGCTGGGTGATCCAGAAGAAGATCTTGACGGAGGTCTCCTCTTTGCATGTCAAGCCCTGGGAGGGGATCTGGACTCCCTGGGGATAGCAGAGCGGACAACCGACCCCGCAGGCGGAGTGGGGGCCGGAGCCGAAGGAAGAGGAGGAGGAGGAAGAGCGGTGGGCGCCACGTCCTTCTTAATGGTGTCCCACCAGTATGTAAAGAGATCCTTTACATCCGCAACAGACAATCCCGACGCCGGCTCAGACGTCGAGGGTCGGACGTCGGGTCCCGGCGACGGCTCCGCAGAGACCTCGGGCGGCGGCGAGGGAGCCCTGGGAGACTGTGCGAGGCCGGGATCGCCCGTCTGGTCCTCGGGCTGCGTCAGGTCTTCCTCCGTAAGAGATTCCTGCCCGACGACGGTTGGAGGCGCAGGAGCCCTCTTCTCAGGCGCCGCGGACGCTGGTCCCCCAACCGACGTCCGATGAGAAGGTTTGGCCGACGACGGTCTGACGGCCGACGGAGGTCGAGCCGGCGTCGGGTCTGCCGGCCTCTTCAGAGGGGTAAGCTCAAGGGTCTTCCGGGGAGGCACTGAAGAGGACCGGAGGTCGGGTACCGACGAGCGGGAGCCCGACTTGTGGCGATGGTGATGACGCTCCCCGGACTTCGCCACGGCCTTAGGGGTGGAGGACGACGACGGCCTGGCGGTAGGGGCCTGAGAAGACCGAGAAACAGCCACCGCAGCCAGGGGGAGGGAAGAGGCCCTGGACGGGGACCGGTCCGACTTAGATCCGGAGCTGCGGGACTCGGAGGCCCAAGTCGGAGACCTGGAAGGGTCCTTCCCTTCTCTCTTTCTGCGTTTTATGGGAGGATTCCCTTTAGAGGACATGGCTCTAAGTTTTTCTTCAAGAAGGAACGCCTGAAGAGCCTTCTGTCGCCGGATCCTGGTGCGGCTATTAAATCCCTGGCAGAGGGAATAGGCCTGGGTGTCGTGCTCTGGGCCCAGGCAACCAACGCAAGCCGTGGTGGAGGGTCCTGAAAGGATCTGTTTCCCGCGCAGCACACTTTGATGTATGCCCGGAGGTCGGAGAGAGGCATCAGCAAAGAAATTCCTGAAGTGAAGCAAATTCCCCGTAGGAAAGTTCAGACAACCACGGCTGCCACGCTAGACTGAGACTGAAGGGTCGAGGCATGCAAGTCGACGCGCGGAAAGAACTGAGAGATTGTGGGACCGCCCTTTATGTACCACGCCTGACGCTGGAGGCGGGACCGACGCCGGGGCAGTCCCCATGAAGATAGCTAGCCAGAAATTTTCTGTAGGTCCTGACGCCCGCCGCTTCAGTCCTAATGGTGTAACCTGCTGCAAGAGCTGTATCTCGAAGTAAGATCAACTTTTTCTGATCTTTTCAGGAATTTCCTTTGATCGTGGCATAATGTACTTTGTTGAATCTTTGTGCTGGCAACGTGACTCTGATGGTAAGGGTCAAAATAAGTGAGGTTTATATTGAGCAGGCTGGCTGTAATCAAGCCTGGCTGTGTTCAATCAGCTGACTCTAATTATCCCTTTAATTGGGCTGATTTAACTAGGGGCACTACTTATCACCACAGTGCCAGAAGTTGGTGTTGGTTAACTTTTTCATTAAATAAATGAAATAAGTACCTGTAAAAAAAAAAACAAAAAAAAAAACAGTGTTATTTGTTCATTCAGGTTCCCTTTATCTAATATTACATTTTGTCTACAGACCTGAAAACATCCAGTGTGACAAATATGCAATAATAGAGAAAATCAGGAAGGGGGAAAATGCTTTTTCACGCCACTGTATGCTTGGGAAGGACAGAAAGGAGGGCAGAGGGGGTGGAGTAGCTATGTTCATTAGAGATGACATAGAAATTGCTAGAGTAGAAGAGGCAGAGGGAAACGTGGAGGCCTTATGGGTCACTTTACGAACCCCAGCAGGAGGTAATGTCAAGCTGAGTGTAGTATATAGGCCCCCCGGGATGGGTGATACTCTGGAGGATGGTTTGCTGGACCACATCGTTGCCCAGTGTGGACCAAAAGGGGAAGGAGTGGTGTTGATGGGGGACCTTAATATGCCACTTACAAACTGGGGAACCATGTCCTCTAAGGTGGCCAAGGAGCAGAGGCTGCTGGACGGCTTCCAGGATGTGTTCTTAACACAGCACGTGATGGAGCCCACAAGGGAGGGGCATGTACTGGACGTGGTTCTGGCAGATGGGGATCTGGTAAGGGACCTGGTTGTAGAGGATCCCCTGACTGGGAGTGACCATAATACTGTGTGGTTTCAAATAAGCATGGGGGGGAGGGATGAGATCTAGGACACTGGCAGTGAACTTAGGGGGCAGACTTCAGGGGCATGGGAAATATTCTCAAGGATCACTTGAAGGGGATTACATCAATGACAAATGTGGAAAAGAGATGGAAGGTCATAAACCGGGGACCTCATGAGGCAGTCAGGACCTGCGCCAAGTTGAAACATAAGGGAGCAAGGTCACATAAACCATGCTGGTGGTCCAGTGAGGTTCAGGTAGCGGTCACAGAAAAGGCAGCGGCCCACAAAAAATATAAAACAAGAGGGATAGGAAAAGGAAATGTACTATCTTGCAACTAGAAAAGTCACCTGGATCGTGGGGGCATGGAGGGAAAAAGGGTTCTTCCCGTACATTGGGGAGCGGAGAAAAACTAAAGGCCATCTCGGCAGATTGACATCAGAAGGAGGGTGGGTGGAAGAGGCGCGGGACCAGGCAGAGGTATTGAAGGAGTAATTTGCCTCTGTGTTCACTAGGGAGGGGGATGGAATATCTACAAAGCAAGGCACAATGAGGATATAAGTGGTAGTGAGTGGGATCAGGGGAGCAACAGAAATGGAGCAAGAGGGAGGGAGAGGTACCCCAGGGGTGTCACATCAGGATAAGGATAAAAAGGCCAGTAAGGTGGAGGGGACAGATGAGGCTATCTCCACCGAAAGGGTGTGGTTAGCCCTCAAGGCCCTAAAGAAAGATAAATTTCCTGGCCTGGATGGCATTTCATCCAGTACACTATGGGGAATTGCGGACATACTGGCTGCACTCTGGCGGAGCTCTTCAACAGGTCGCTTGAGATGGGAGGCGTACTTAGGATTGGAGGCAAGTACATGGTGCCAATCCATAAAAAGGGGGTGTCGAGGGAAGTACCAGGTAACCACAGACCCATCAGTTTAACCTTGGTGGAGGGAAAATTAATGAGAGTATACTAAAGGAACGATTTGGGGTGTAATGGAGGAGGGAGATCTGGATAGTTGGCAATATGGGTCTGTGCCAGGTAGATCATGTCAAACCAATCTTGTGGAGTTCTACCAATGGGTAACATCAGAACTGGACAGGGGAAAGCCTGTGGATGTATTATTCTTGGACTTCAGCAAGGCGTTTGACTCTGTCCCCCACAATGGTCTGGTGGAGAAACTCACGGGGTTGGGATTAGGCCCTTTGATGGTCAGATGGATTGAAAACTGGCTAGCTGGACACACCCAGAGAGTAGTGGTCGGTGGGGAACTCTCGAACCTTAGAGAGGTCGGTAGTGGGGTACCACAGGGCTTGGTCCTGGTCCGATCCTGTTTAATGCACACATATCGGACATCAGGGAGGGTATAGGGTTGAAATGAGTCTCTTCGCTGATGACTCCAAGATGGGAGCAGTAGTTGAGGGGGAAGAGAGGAGTGGCACTGCAAGGACCTGGACACCCTGGAAAGCTGGGTCACACGTGGAAATTAAATTCTGATATCACTAAGTGCAAGGTGTTATATCTTGTGGGGAAACCCTAAACATAGGTACACCCTGGGAGGAGGCACTGGAGGCCTAACAGGAAAGGACCTAGTGATGGTGGATGTATGAATAACTCTGAGCAGTGCAGGAGAGTGGCTAGCAAGGCAAACAGGATGTTGGGATGCATCGTAAGGGGATCACCTCTAGGAGCAGGGAAGTGATTCTGCCGCTGTACAATGGACTGGTTAGACCACACCTTGAGTACTGTGTACAGTACTGGAGACCACACTTGAAGAGGGACATACAGCTCCTGGAGAGGGTACAGAGGAGGGCAACTAAGATGATACAAGAACAGACTTGAGGAGCTCTGCCTGTTTTCACTGGAGGAGAGGAGAGATGGGGGGACATGATTGAGGTCTTCAAGTACCTCAAGGGAATAAATAGGGTAAACATGGAAGGGATCTTCAGACTAAAGCAGGGAGGTATCACCAGAGGACATGGTTTGAAGTTGGAAGGGTGAGGGGGGAAAGAGAAAGAGGTTTTTCACTGAGAGGGTGGTGGACCCTTGGAATGCGCTGCCTGGCGAGCTAGTTCAGAGATCCACAGTGGAGGGCTTCAAGAGACGGTGGGACAGACACAGAAAGCGGATGTATCAGATGATGGCCTGGCCCAAGGGGGGTGCGATGGATGATAGGGGTTTCTGGAACACGGGGGCCTCGCACCCAACTAGGGATCTGAGATTTGAGCAAACTCGACAGACCGTAAGGCCTAATTTGCTGGCAATTAGTATGTTAGGTGCTGGCAGCACCACTAACAGCCCTATTCAACAAATGACAGAGACAGAGGTGGTTCCAGGGGATTGGAGGAGGGCAAATGTAGTCCCTCTCCACAAAAGTGGGAACAGGGAGGAGGCTGGCTGGCAGTCACAGGCCAATCAGCCTGACCTCGGTGGTGAAGACATTAACTGAGACACTGCTAAAGGACAGGATTGTGATATTTCTTGAATCCAGTGGAGCACAGGATCCGAGGCATTTCAGGGGGTAAGTACTATATGTCTGGTGAACGCTTTTCTAGATGCCACCAGAACATCCCCCCCTTCTGCGATATTCCCAAATGAGCTACGTCTTTGGGAGCCAGGCGTGCATATCCAGGGACTTCAAGGCTGAGTGTGCTAAGGTTCCCTGTTCCTGTGACAGCAGACACTTGCACAGCAGCAGAGGCACTGCAGTTCCTCTACCAGCTGTTGCAGCATGGGATTCCAGATCTGCTGAGGTCATAGGGGAGCAAGAAAAAATTACTCCCCTTAGTAATGTTGTTTCTTCTAATGGAGTCTTGCTATATTATAACATATGCAGTATAACCCCAGGTTAGAACTGTTCCGGAGGTGAAAGAGTTAACTTTCCATGCAGGGCATGGAATCTTGAGCGCGAGCTCGGTTGAAAACACTGTCTGTTGAAGCTCAAACTTAAACTGTCAGATCTTTACGAGCAAAAACTCACTAAGGTTCTGTGTGGAAGCCGTAAACCTACACTAGCCACTGGCTACTAACTACAACACCACATTTTTGATCTTGATCCCAAAACAAAGACTCAAGTCAGGAGATTCAAGAAAGAAAAAATAAGCATAACACCTAAGCACCCAAAGAAAGGGTGAAAATAAAGTGGGCATCTGTGAAGTTCCAACATTGCACTGCCCACCCACATCCCAAAAAAGAGGTTCTGAGAGGGGCAGGCTGGGGGGGGAGGTCATAATATAGCAAGACTCCATTAGAAGAAACAACATTACTAAGGTGAGTAATTTTTTCTTCAAACAACATGAAGTCTTGCTATATTATGACATATGCAGACTACACAGCAGTACCTCCATGGAGGAGGGACAGAACCTACTTGGGAAATAGGCTCTGAAGCACAGCTGTGCCAAATCGAGCATCACTCCTAGCCTGGATATCCAGGAGTAATGCTTAGTAAAAGTGTGAACTGTTTTCCGGTAGCTGCTTGACATATCTCTAGGATAGGATGTCCCTGGCAGCAGCCAGAGACGCAGCTGTACCTCTGGTAGAGTGAGCCCTCAGGCCTGAGGGAGGAACCCTACCCAGTTTTTCATAGCAGAATTGGATACAAGAGACAATCCACCTGGCAATGGATCTTTAGTGGCAGGTTTCCTTACCAACCTCACCATAAGTGAGGAACAATTGAGGATTCAACCTGTGACCCTTGGTACGTATCTATATAGTAACTAAGGGCTCTTTGACATCTAAACTGTGCAACTCCTCTCACCAGAGGAGGAATGGTCAGTGAAGTACACAGGAAGAGACATGGATTGATTAAGGTGAAGTCTGAAACCACCTTAGGCAAAACTTCCTGTTAGTCCTGAGGACCACCTTATCTCTATGAAAGGAGATAAAATCAGGCTCCACTGACAATGCTTGTAGCTCACTTATGCGCCTGGCAGAGGTGATGGCTACCAGAAACACAGTTTTCCAAGTCAAGTACTTAAGCTCTGCTGAAGACAATGGCTCAAAAGGGGGTTGCATAAGCTGAGCAATGCAAATATTAAGATCCCAAGCAGGGGCAGGGTCCCTGAATGGAGGGTTGGTGTGAAGCAACCCTTTAAAAAACTTGGAGAACACAGGGTGAGCTGAAAAAGAAGAGGGCTTACCTGCTGATAAGAAGACAGACACAGCTGCCAGTGCACTTTTAGAGTAGCTGGTCTCAGGCCCAAGGAATTCAAATGCACCAAATAATCCAGGATCGGCACGCCAGCAGATTCTGGGGAAATATGCTTACTAGCACACCATATGGAAAATCTCTTCCATTTTGAATTATAAGTAGCTCTGGTGGAAGGCTTCCTAGAGGCCTTCAAGATATCCAATACACCTTGAGAAAGGTGTAGGTCAGCAAACTCTAACTCTTCAAGAGCCAAGCCTTGAGATTGAGAGATTTGAGGTTCGGATACCAAACCTCCCTGGGCACAGGTTAACAGGTTGTGATTCCTGGGAAGACACAGGGAAGGTGGGCTGCTAAGGACATGAGGAGTGGGTACCAGGGCTGCCTGGCCCAATCTGGAGCAATCAGGATCATCTTGCAGGGCTGAGATCTGATTCTGACTAGCACCTTGAAAAGGAGGGGAAGGGGGGAAAAGCATAGAGAAACTTCCCTTCCCAACTGAGTAGGAAGGCATCCAGAGGGACTGAGCCCAACACTGGGGGCCTGCAGCAAAAAAGGGGAAGTTGGTGATTGTCTGGGGCTGCAAAGAGATCTATCTGCGGGGTGCCCCATCTGGCAAATACTACCTCCAGTACTAGGGGATCCAGTGCCCATTCGTGATGGCCCTGGGAAATCCTGCTGAGAGCATCCGCTAGGACATTGTCCTTGCCTGGGAGGTGAACTGCCACGAGGGAGGCGTTCAGAGAATAAGCCAGAGACCACAACTTCATTGCTTCGGTGCACAAGGCCGTAGACCGAGTGTCCCCTTGCTTGTTGATGTACCACATTGTAGTGGCATTGTCTGTTCTGATCTGAACAACCTTGTTCTGAACAGATGTGGAAAAAACCTGGAGTGCTAGAAAAACTGCTCTGAGTTCCAACAAATTGATGTGGAGCAGAGATTCCTGAGGGGACCACAGCCCTGGGTGGAAAGGTCGCCCATGTGAGCTCCCCACCCCAAGAGGGATGCATCTGTAGTAAGGGTCAAGGAATGAGACTGGGGAGAAGGGAACCCCTGTCTCAGATTGCTCTGATCCTGCCACCACTGAAGGGCCTGGATCAGGGTTCGAGTTACTGGATCAATTTGGTTAGAGGATCTGTCCTTTGAGACCAAAAGGCTCTCAAATGGAACTGGATGTCCTCATCTGAAATCTTGCTCCCTGCACTACTGCTGTAGAAGCAGCCATGTGCCCCAGGAGCTGTAGAAAATGCCTTGCTGGTCGAGAGACCTGCAGGGTGAAAGAAGAGGCCAGAGAGACCAAGGTCCTTGCTCTTTCCAGAGGGAGGAAGGCTCTGGCTTCTTTTGTGTTCAGTTCTGCGCCTATGAAGGTGAGAAGCTGGACAGGCTCCAGAACTGACTTTGGAAGATTGAGAAGGAAACCTAGGGATGTCAACAGTTGCTGGGTTACTTGTAATGTAGTTTGACTCTGTTCTGAAACTGGCCTACAACGAGCCAGTCGCCCAGATAATGAAAGGTGGCAATCTTTTGCCTTCTTAAATGAGCAACTGCTACTGCCAGGCATTTTGTGAACACCTCGGGCCGAGGTGAGGTCAAGGGCATTGCTCTGAACTGGTAATGGCCTGAGGGCAGTTCAAATCTGAGGTACTTTCGATGGGAGCTCTGATGAGAACATGGAAGTAGGCATCCTTGAGGTCCAGGGAGGCTAGCCAGTCCCCTGGCCTTAGAGAGGGTAAAATAATTCCCAGAGTCACCATTTTGAACTTTGGTTTTAAAAGGTGCTTGTTTAGATACCTGAGATCCAGGATGGGCCGCCATTCTCCTGTCTTTTTTGGGGTAAGGAAGTACCTGGAGTACAACCCTTTGCCCTGGTGTATGGGAGGCACCCTTTCCACAGCTCTGAGAGCCAGGAGGGAAGAAACTTCTGCTTCCAGGGCAAGTGCCTCTGATGGGTTTGCAGGTGGAAAACACCTGGCTCTCATCTTCGGAAATTTTTTTTTTTTTTTTTGAAGCTGAGAACCAGTCCCTGGCTTACTACTTCCAGGACCCACCTGTCTTATGTTAAAGACTTCCAGTCCTGGACAAAGTAAGCCAGCCTGCCTCCTACCAGTAGTGGAGAATCGGCCCTGGCCACCCCATCAGAGAGCCTGCTTGGCAGGGGCTTTGGGTTGAGGGGTAGAAGCAGGCTTACTTGAACCCCTTCTGCCCTTCCTCTAAAGAACCCCCTCTGGGCATAAGCAGAAGAGGAGGCCTGGGCTTGGTAAAAGGGCCTTTGAAAAGGCCTGCCCTCACATGCTGCCTTTGAGGAGTGGCTTGCCTTTCTTTGGCCTGTGCACTCCTATAGGTGGTCCTATACTCATCCATTTTCTTCATATAATTCTCTGTCTGCTCCCAAACAGAGAATTGCCCACAACAGGAAAATCCATAGCCTTAGACTGAGTATCCTGTGACAGGGCAGTACATCTGAGCCAGGCCATTCTGCTGAAGAGACACAGATGTAGCCATGACTCTTGATGAAACATCATTAGAGTCTACTGCAGCATGAAATTGCACCTTGATGCCTCAATACCATCTGCAGCCACCTGCTCCAGCTCCCTGGCAAGCTGGTCAGGGGCCTGTTTTGCTAGGGCCAGGACAGTATCCCATCTGGATTTCTGGTACCTAGCTGCGTAAGCCATATAATTTGCCTGTCTGAATCCCAAAGATGCTGCCATGTACTGTTTCTTTGCCATGGCATCCATCCTCCGGGAATCCTTTTCAGGAGGGGGAGAGAGGCTAGAGGAATATTAGCCTTGTCACAGGCTGCAGCCTGCACTACCCCCACATGGCTGCACTGCTGGGAGAGGAACTCCGTATCAGAGCCAGATAAAGCATATCTCTTGTCCATCCTTTTATCCACAGGGAGGATAGAATGAGGAGTTTTCAGAATTTTTACTGTCTGTTTCCTAAAAGATTTGTGCAAGGGAATAGACAGTCTCCTAGACTCTGGAATATTCATCATTGCCACAAAATCAGGCTCTTCTTGATCATCAACAGCTTCCTCAACAGGGAGTTGCAGAGTCTCAGCAACTTTCTTGTAAAACAAAAAATGAGAAGGGGACTCAGATAGCCTGGGAGGGGACACCCCTGAGGGTCTGTCTGGAGAGATGTCCGGTTCAATGGGCACATCCAGACTTTCAAAATCACACTCACTCTCCTCATACCCCTCCTCCCCTTCCTCCGGTTCATAAAAATCCCCAAAATCATAATCTTGAACCGGAGGAACCATCCGAACCGAGCGCTTCCCTAATGTTATCGGTTCGGATGGAACTGGGAAAAGAGACTGAACAATTTGAATAGCTTTGGCTATTTCCTCAGCGGTTGGAGAAAGAACTTTTGGCCCCAAACTAGCGGACTTTCTAGTCCTTTTAGTTGGAACCGGCTCCTCAGAGCTGGCTCTTCATTTGCCCGAGGAAGTATCGCCCTGGTCAGAGGGCACTCCCTCAGGTTCGGTTGGAACCGAACCGGGCTGGCCATCCGGGTCAGCGGACTTTTTGGCCTCCCTTTCCCTGAGCCTACCAACTCTCTTTTCCACGGTGGCAGCAGGAAAATTCTTACAAATCTGGCAGTCTGCATTGAGGTGGTCAAACCTCAGACAATATACACAAGTGGTGTGTGGGTCAGCCTTAGCAAAGGCTTCCCCACAGAGGCCACAGTGCTGAAACCCAGTGGGTCCGGTTTTTCTTTTGGGTTTCTCAGACATAGTGCCAGCCTAACCAAAACTTGCCCGTTAATGGCAATCCGCCAAGCAAGACTCTCTTATCGGTTCCCAACCGTGTCCCGGGTCGTGGAAAAAAACGTAATAAAATCCGTTTTTTTTAGAACCGATAAGAACCGGGAACCGCACTCTAAAGGACTAGAAAGTAATTTTAAACCCAATCTGATCGGTTCAAACCGAACCGAAAAGACGTTTACAAGTTCCACACAGAAGAAAATAAACAAAAGCCTATCTATTACTTACAATACCACAGACAGAGCTTGAACCGACGATTGCGGTTAAATTTCGGTAAAATAAACAGAGAATTACACTTTTAAACCGACAAACGAACCAAGCAGCAGGAGGACTCTCCAGAGCGACTGTTCAGTGAGGCGGAGTAAAGAATCTTACAGTTTGAGCTTCAACAGACAGTGTTCAACCGAGCTCGCACTCAAGATTCCATGCCCTGCATGGAAAGTTAACTCTTTCACCTCCGGAGCAGTTCCAACCTGGGGTTATACTGCAAATGTCATAATATAGCAAGACTTCATGTTGTCTGAATGAGTATTACAGTTGCCCCCCGCCCCCTTCAGCTTGAAAAGTACTCTCAAAATGAGTGTGAAGGCATACAGAAAGAAAAAATTACTCACCTTAGTAATGTTGTTTCTTCTAATGGAGTCTTGCTATATTATGACTATTGCAGTTTGTCCCACCATTAGAACTGCTCCGGAGGTGAAAGAGTTAACTTCCAAGCAGGGCATGGAACTTAGAGCGCGAGCTTGGTTAGAGAAGCTCTGTCTGGGATATTTCAAACCGAAACTGTCAGATCTTTATAAGCAAAACTCACTAAGGTTCTGTGTGGAAGCTGTAACCTACACTAGCCAACTGGCTACTAAAATATTAACACATTTTCCTGGTCCCAACAACAAGACAAATCAGGGGACCAGAAAAAGATAAGATGAAATAAAATAAAAACACAACACCCAAACACCCCAAAAAGAAGGGGTGGAAAACATAAAAAGGGGGCATCAATCAATGCCAACAGTGAACTGCCCACCCCATACCCCAAGTAGAAGTTCTGAGAGGGGCAGGCTGGGAGGAGGTCATAATATAGCAAGACTCCATTAGAAGAAACAACATTACTAAGGTGAGTTATTTTTTCTTCAAACATGAAGTCTTGCTATATTATGATTATTGCAGACTACACAGCAGTACCTCCATGGAGGAGGGACAGAACCTACTTAGGGAATAGGCTCTGAAGCACGGTGTGTAAACCAGCATCCCTCCTGGCCTGGATATCCAGGGAGTAATGCTTGTGAAAGTGTGTACTGTTTTCCAAGTAGCTGCTTGACATATTCTAAGATAGGGATGTCTCTGGCAGCAGCTAGAGACGCAGCTGTACCTCTGGTAGAGTGAGCCCTCAGGCCTGAAGGGGAACCTTACCCAGTTTTTGATAGCAAAATTGGATACAAGAGACAATCCACCTGGCAATGGATCTTTAGTGGCAGGTTTCCTTTCCCAACCTCACCATAAGTGAGAAATAGCTGGAGGAGTCAAACCTGTGACCCTTGGTACGCCTATGTAGTAACTTAGGGCCCTCTTAACATCTGTTGTGCAACCTCCTCTCACCAGAGGAGGAATGGTCAGTGAAGAACACTGGAAGTGAATAGATTGATTAAGGTGGAAATCTGAAACCACCTTAGGCAAAACTTCCTGTTAGTCCTGAGGACTACCTTATCCCTGTGAAAGGAAATAAAGTCAGTCTCCACTGACAAAGCTTGTAACTCACTTATGCGCCTGGCAGAAGTGATGGCTACTAGAAATACAGTTTTCCAAGTCAGTACTTAAGCTCGCATGAAGACAGAGGTTCAAAGGGGGTTGCATCAGCTGAGCAATGCAAACATTAAGATCCCAGGCAGGGCAGGGTCCCTGAATGGTGGATTGGTATGAAGCAATCCCCTAAAAACTTGGAAAATACAGGGAGCAGAAAGGGAAGAGGGCTTCCTGCTGAAATAAAAGCAGAGACAGCTGCCAAATGCACTTTCAGGGTAGCTGGTCTCAGTCCCAAAGAATTAAGATGGACCATATAGTCCAAAACAGTGGGCAAATCAGCAGATTCCGGGAAAATATGCTTTCAGAACACCATATGGAAAACCTTTCCATTTGGAATTATAAGTAGCCCTAGTGGAAGGCTTTCTAGAAGCTTTCAAGATTTCGAGAACACCTTGAGAAAGTTGTAGATCAGCAAACTCTAACTCCTCAAGAGCCAGGCCTTGAGGTTGAGGGACTTGAGATTCGGATACTAGACTCTCCCCTGGACACAGGTTAACAGATTGTGGTTCCTGGGGACACACAGGGGAAGATGGACTGCCAAGGACAGAAGGAGTGGGTACCAGGGCTGCCTGGCCCAGTCTGGAGCAATCAGGATCATCTTGCAGAGCTGAGATCTGATTTTGACTAGCACCTTGAACAGGAGAGGGAAGGGGAGGCATAGAGAAACTTCCCTTCCCAATCGAGGAGAAAGGCATCCAGGGGGACTGAGCCCAACACTGGGGGCCTGCAACAAAAAAGTGGAAGTTGATGATTGTCTGGGGCTGCAAAAAGATCTATCTGAAGGGTGCCCCATCTGGCAAAAACTATCCCCAGTACTCGGGGATCCAGTGACCATTCGTGATGGCCCTGGGAAATCCTGCTGAGAGCATCTGCCAGGACATTGTCCTTGCCTGGGAGGTGAACTGCTATGAGGGAAGTGTTCAGGGAATAAGCCAGAGACCACAACTTCATTGCCTCGGTGCACAAGGCCGAAGACCGAGTGCGCCTTTGTTTGTTGGATGCATCACATTGTAGTGGTGTTGTCTGTTCTGACCTGTACCACTTTGTTCTGAACAGATGCAGAAAAAACCTGAAGTGCTAGAAAAACAGCTCTGAGTTCCAACAGATTGATGTGGAGCAGAGATTCCTGAGGGGACCACAATCCCTGGGTGGAGAGGTCGCCCATGTGAGCTCCCCATCCCAAGAGGGAGGCATCTGTAGCAAGGGTCAAGGAGTTAGATAGAGGGATGAAAGGCACCACTTGTCTCAGATTGCTCTGATCCTGCCACCACTGAAGGGCCTGGATCAGGGTTCTAGTCACTGGGATCAACTTGGATAGGGAATCTCTTTGAGACCAAAAGGCTCTCAAATGGAACTGAATGTCCTCATCTGAAATCTTGCTCCTTGCACTACAGCTGTGGAAGCAGCCATGTGTCCTAGGAGCTGTAGGAAATGCCTTGCTGGTCGAGAGACCTGCAGAGGAAGGATGAGGCCAGGGCCACCAGGGTCCTTACCCTTCTAGGGGAAGGAAGGCTCTGGCCTGCTTTGTGTCCAGTTCTGCACCTATAAAGGTGAGTACCTGGACAGGTTCCAGAACTGACTTTGGAAGATTGAGAAGAAAGCCCAGAGAGGAAGCAGCTGCTGGGTAACTTGCAGGTGTGATTTGACCTGGTCTGGAGACTGACCCACAATGAGCCAGTCGTCTAGGTAGGGAAAGATGGCAATCTTTTGCCTTCTTAAATGAGCAACTGCTACTGCCAGGCATTTTGTGAATACCCTGGGGCAGAGGTAAGGCCAAGGGCATTGCTCTGAACTGATAATGGCCTGAGGGCAGTTCAATCTGAGGTACTTTTGTGGGAGCTTCTGATAAGAACATGGAAGTAGGCATCCTTGAGGTCCAGGGAAACTAGCCAGTCCCTGGCCTTAGGGAGGGTAAAATCATTCCCAGAGTCACCATTTTGAATTTTGGTTTTAAAAGGTGCTTGTTCAGATATCTTAGGTCCAGGATGGCCGCCACTCTCCTGTCTTTTTGGGGTAAGGAAGTACCTGGAGTACAGACCCTTGCCCTGGTGTAGGAGAAACCCTTTCTACAGCTCTGAGAGCCAGGAGGGTTGAGACTTCTGTTTCAAAGAAGAGTCTCTAGAGGGTTTGCAGGTGGAAAAGATCTGATTCTCATCTTTGGAAATTTTTGAAGCTGAGAATCAGACCCTGGCTTACTACTTCCAGGACCCACTTGTTTGATGTTAAAGACTCCCAGTCCTGGACGGAGCAAGCCAGCCTGCCCCTACAGGTAATGGAGAATCGGCCCTGGGCATCCCATCAGGGTGCCTTATTTGGCAGGGGTTTAGGCTGACGGGTAGGAGCAGGCCTGCTTGTACCCCTGCCTGCCTCTCCTCTGAAGAACCCTCTGAACATAAGCTGAAGAGGAGGCTTGGGTTTGGTAAAAGGCCTGTGAAAAGGCTCTGCCTCTACCCCTGGGGGCTGCCTCTGAGGAGTGGCTTGCCGCTCCTTGGCTTGTGCACCCTATAAGTGGTTCTATATTCATCTATTTTTCATATAATTCTCTGTCTGCTCCCAAACAGAGAATTTCCCACCACAGGAAAATCCATAACCTTAGCCTGGGTATCCTGTGACAAAGTAGTACACCTGAGCCAAGCCAATCTACGAAAAGCCACATATGTAGCCATGACTCTAGAGGATACATCATTAGAATCCACTGCAGCATGGAATTGCACCTTAGATGCCTCAATACCATCAGCAGCCACCTGCTCCAGCTCCTTGGCAAGCTGGCCAGGGGCCTGTTTGGCTAAAGCCATGACAGTATCCCATCTAGATTTTGGTATCTTGCCACATAAGCCATATAATTTGCTTGTCTGAGTCCCAAGGACGCTGCCATGTATTGTTTTTTTGCCATGGCATCAATCTTCCTGGAGTCCTTGTCAGGAGGATGTGAAGCCAGGGGAATATTAGCTTTATCACAGGCTGCAGCCTGAAATACCCCAACATGGCTGCATTGCTGTGAAAGAAATTCTGTATCAGGACCTGACAAAGTGTACCTCCTGTCCATCTTTTTATCTACAGGAGGCACAGAATTAGGAGCTTTTAAAATTTTTATTGTTTGTTTCCTAAAGGATTTATGTAAAGGAATAGACAATCTCCTGGACTCTGGGATATCCATCATCTCTACAAAGTCAGGCTCCTCTTGCTCATCCACAGCTTCCTCCAAAGGAAGCTGGAGGGTTTCAGCAACTTTTTTATAAAACAGAAAATGAGAAGGGGACTCAGCAAGCCTAGGGGGATTCTCCTAAAGGTCTGTCTGGGGAGATGTCCGGTTCAATGGGCACATCCAGACTTTCAAAGTCACATTCACACTGTTCATAGCCATCCTCCCCCTCCTCTGGTTCATAAAACTCCTCTGTATCATATTCTTGAACCGGTGGAACTGACCGAACCGACCTCTTGCCAGATAGTGGCGGTTCGGACGGAACCGGGGAAAGTGACTGGACAATTTGGATTGCCCTGGCTATCTCTGCAGCAGTTGGAGAAGGGATTTTGACTCACACCTGCTGATTTTCTAGTTCTCTTTGCTGGAACTGGCTCCTCAGAGTCAGCTTTACGTTTGCCCGAGGAAGTCTGGCCCTGGTCAGAGGGCACTCCCTCCGGTTCGGTTGGCACAGAACCGGGCTGGCCATCCGGGTCAGCGGACTTTTTGGCCTCTCGTTCCCTGAGCCTACCAACTCTCTTATCTAGGGTAGCTGCAGGGAAATTCTTGCAAATCTGGCAGTCTGCATTGAAGTGGTCAAACCCCAGACAATAAACACATGTGGTGTGTGGGTCAGCCTTGGCAAAGGCTTCCCACAGACACTACAGTGTTGAAACCCAGTGGGCCCGGTTTTTCTTTGGGTTTCTGACATAATGCCAGCCTAACCAAAACTTGCTCTTTTTTCGCAGTGCCAGGCAAGACACCCTTATCGTTCCCAACCGTGTCACGGGTCGTGGAAAAACCGTAATGAAATCTGTTTTTTTAGAACCGATAAGAACCGGAACCGGACTCTAAATGCTTCAGAATAAAGTTTCCACACAACCTGATCGGTTCAAACCGAACCGATAAACATTTACAAGTTCCACACAGAAATAAAGCTATCTATTACTTACAATACCATAGACAGAGCTTGAACTGATCGGTTTGCGGTTAAAAATAATGATAATCGCGGTTGAATTTAACCGAGAAAAAACTCTTTAAACCGAGAAAATGAACCGAGCAGTAGGAGGAATCTCCGGAGCGACTGTTCGGTGAGGCGGAGTAAAGAATCTGACAGTTTCGGTTTGAAATATCCCAAACAGAGCTTCTCTAACCGAGCTCGCGCTCCAAGTTCCATGCCCTGCATGGAAGTTAACTCTTTCACCTCCGGAGCAGTTCTAATGGTGGGACAAACTGCAATAGTCATAATATAGCAAGACTTCATGTTGTTTGAACCTCCTTTTCCAAGACAGGGACAAGGTGTTTCACAAGAAAACTCCACACCCTGGAAAGAGCCAGCAGAAACATGGCAGTTTTGCATCATGTAGGGATGCAAAAAGGTCCCACGCTGGACGACCCCATTTTTCGAACAGGTAATCAACCCCTGAGATCAACAGTTCTCACTCATGCATCCTGAACTGTGACTTACTTAGCTTGTCTGCCAAGATGTCCTGTGGGCCTGGAACATGTAATGCATCACACAGACACTGTCCATCTGCATTAACAGAGGACCTGGAAACAAGTGGTTCTGGACGACTTGGAGTCTGTAAAAGAGCTATCTCATTTCCAGAACATTGATGTGTACCGCAATTTTCACCTGGATCCATGGGCCTTGTGTCTGCAGAGGGCCTAGGTGAGCTCCCCATCCTGATCCTGAACCATTCGTGATGATGATTTTGAGAGGGGAAGGAATTGAGAACAGAACCCTCTTGAATAGGTTGCTGCGTTTTAGCTACCACTTGAGTACTGTGCACAAAAAGGACATGACTAGAACAAAAGCCCCTATTTTTACGCAATTCTGCGGCTGCAGAGATTGCAGTGGAATTTAAGGTAATCCATGGAAAAAACAAATATTCCATGGTTTGCATGAATGGTGGATTATTATTCCATGGTTTACATGAATTGCAGAATATTATTCTACGGTTTATATGAACTGCGGAATATTATTCTGCGGTTGATATGAACTGCAGGATATTATTCTGCAGTTTACATGAGCTGCGGAACATTATACAATGGCAATAAAGAATCCCGGACTCTGATTGGTCAGTGGGTGCCTGAAACAGTGATGTTATTACACAATAATATCACTGTATTTATTTTCCACTAGAGAAACTTTCTTTTTACATTATAAAAATCTATTAAAAACATTTAAACTTTTTTTTTTATTTTGTATAACATTGAGCCATTCTGTAATTGCAATAAGGCACTATAAGATGTGTGTTATCGTGTAATAACTGGCTTAGCCTTCTTCCCATAGGGAAATCATGACGTAATTTGTCATTATAAAGGAGCATTTATAACTGAAAATGCGCATGGTTTCCCTCGCTCTGCACATGCCCCACTGCAGCTTTTCCCTTCAGAACCGCCACTCAGAATCGGACTCAGAGGTAAGTTTAATTTTTAAACAGAATCTGCAACAGTAAAGAGAACCTGTTTCTACTGCTTGCCTCCCCCCCAAAAAAGTTTTAAATTAATTGAAAATGGTACCACGAGTCACAGACCGGATGTTCAAACTGAACCAGGCGGGCCGCACAGCAACCTGCATTCATTTTATATAACTGCTGAGGCGAAAAAGGCAAACCCAGCAATTATATAAAATCAAACATGGGTCGGTGTGTGCAAACTTGAAGTTTACACACACCCTCGGAGTTAGATGCTTTTAATAAACCCCTCGAGCTTTGCTCTCGGGGTTTATATAGCATCTCACCCTTGGGGTGTGTGTAAATACAGGATACTCACCTGTAACAGGAGTTCTAGGAGTGGTATATGTTGTTCATCCACACTTACTGGTAGGTTCCTTGCTGCTTTAAATCTTACCGGAAGGTCTTCAAGCTGGCTCCTCCCACCCACCCGGGTGGTAAAACTCTCGGCTCCGCCCCATGACGCCAGATCTAGCCCGCTGGAAGCCAGGTTGCACAAAGTCGGGGACGTCGGGTGGGTTGTGTGGATGAACAAAATATACTACTCCCAGAACTCCTCTTACAGGTGAGTAACCTGTATTTCTAGGGACGTGGATATGTTATTCAATCCACACTTATTGGCAGACTCCTAGCAGTTCTCTGGGAGGAGGGAGGCAAAGCGTGCACCCCCTACTTGGGAAATAAGGACTGGAGAACTGAGGTCCCAAAACCAGCATCCCGGCGTGACTCAAGGTCGATGTGGTAGTAGGTAATGAAGGTGTGTGCTGACTTCCAGGTAGCAGCCCTGCAGATTTCCTGGATAGGGACGTCCCTGGAAGCAGCCACCAAAGCAGCGGTATGGCAGGTAGAATGAGCTCTTAACCCTTTGGGAGGCTCCATGCCCGCCAACCTATAGTACAGATCTATGCAGGAGATGACCCACCTGCCTATCGTCCGCTTGGCTGCAGGTCTGCCAGGTGCGGCTTCAGCGTAGGTGACAAACAGCTGGCGAACCTCTTCCCGAACTTCAGCTGTCCGCTCCTTATAATAAGAGAGTGCTCTTCTAGGGTCCAGAGTATGGAGCCTATATTCTGCCTCCGAGGTGTGACTGGGATAGAACACCGGCAGAGACAACACCTGGTTAAGGTGAAACTCCGACACCACCTTCGGAAGGAATTTCGGTTGGGGGCACAGGACAACCTTGTCCCTGTGGAAGACCAGATAAGGAGACTCGATGAAAAGCACCTGGAGCTCTCCCATCCTTCTGGCTGACGTGATAGCCACCAAGAAGGCAGTCTTCCATGACAGGTGAGAGATGTCACACCTGTGCATCGGTTCGAATGGCTTGCCCATGAGCTTAGCCAATACCAGCAGTAGATCCCACAGAGGTGGAGGTTTTCGCACCGGAGGGGCTATGTGATCAAGGCCTTTGAAAAAGCGCCCGACCACCTTCTCCTGCGCCACCGACTGCTTCCCGGCCCACGTCCGGTAAGCAGAGATGGCTGCCAGGTGCACCCTAAGGGTCGTTGACCGAAGCCCTAGCTGAGAAAGGGACCACAGGTAGTCCAGAATGCTAGCCAAGGAACAGGAGGAAGGGTCCAACACCTTATCCTGACACCAAACGGAGAATCTCTTCCATTTGAAGGCATAGCATTTTCTGGTCGACTCCTTACAGGATGCCTCAACAACGTTGAGGACCTCGTTGGAAAGACCCAAGGCCTGGAACTCTAGCCACAGGAACCAGGCCGCTGAGTGCGGGATTGAAGGTCAGGTTGGAGTACCTTCCCCTTGTTGACTGAGATCAGGTCTGGGCGGGCTGGAAGCCGCCTCGGGTGTCTGGAGCTGAGGCTGAGGAGATCTGGATACCAGAACTGGCGGGGCCAGTCTGGGGCTACCAGAATCACCTGCGCCTTGTCCCTCTTCGCCTTGAGAAGCATCTTGTGGATCAAGGGAAATGGAGGGAAGGCGTAGAAGAGGCCTGGGGTCCACGGCCTCGAGAAGGCATCCCCCTGCAGCGAGCCCTGCTGAGGGGGCCGGGCATGAAACAGCCTCAGTTTCGCATTCTCCCTGGAGGCAAACAGCTCCACCTGAGGAGTGCCCCAGTGGGAGAACAGATCTTGTACTACCTCCAGCAGGAGAGACCACTCGTGAGATGCAGCACCTATCCGGCTGAGGGCACTGGCCAGAGTGTTGGAGGCTCCTGCCACATGGATGGCTAGGAGATCTGCTTCCAGTCTGCTCATGAGAGACCAAGTGCGGAGAGCCTCCTTGCATAGAGGCAAGGAGTGCGTCCCGCCCTGACGGTTTCGGTCGTACATGGTCGTGGTATTGTCCGTCTGGACCACCTGACTGCGTACAAACGGAGCGAAGGTAGTGAGGGTTAGTCGGAGCGCTCAAAGCTCCAGCAGGTTGATGTGGCATCGAGACTCCTACGGGGACCAGAGGCCGTGAGCTCTGAGCTCCCCCAGATGGGCAGCCCAGAGAGGCATTGATTATCAGAGTGACCGTTGGCTCTGGGCAGACAAACGGGATAAGCTCCTGCAGATGAGCTGGAACGAGCCACCACTAGAGGCCGTTCCACATCTCCGGGGTCACTGTCGCTGGCTGGTCCAGAGGACCGAAGCGCTGTGACCACTGACGGGCCAGCCCCACTGCAGGGGACGCATGTGCCAGCGGGCCCAACGGACCATGCTGGTGCAAGCCGCCATGAGGCCCAGGAGGTGCAGGAAGTCCTGGGCAGGGTGCAATTGCCCAATCAGAAATAACTGGGCAAAGGAGGAAAGGACCTCGGCCCTGTCCGCCGGGAGCCATGCTCTGGCTCTAAGACAGTCAATCTCTGCCCCGATGAACTGAATTACCTGCGATGACACGAGTTCCGATTTGGCCTCGTTGATGAGGAGGCCAATCTGACAGCAGACCTGGAGGGCCAGATCCCTGGTCCGCTCCACCTCCAACTTGGAGGTGCCTGTAATCAGCCAGTCGTCCAGGTAAGGGTACATCCGAACCCTTCGGCACCGCAGGAATGCTGTCACCACTGCCATGCATTTGATGAAGACCCTGGGAGCTGGAGAGAGGCCCAAGGGCATGGCCCGGAACTCGTAAAGGGATCCCTCTGCCCAGAAGTGGAGGAATTGCTGGTGAGACGGACGGATTGGGACGTGAAAGAATGAGTCCTGGAGGTCCAGAGAACAGAACCACATGCCTCGTTCCAAGGATGGAATTGATCTGAGCCAGACTGACCATCCTGAAGGTACGAGACCTTAGGAACTTGTTCAGGTCATGTAGGTCTAGAATGGGGCACCAGCCTTCTGTCCGTTTTGGGACCAGGAAGTACCTGGACACAAACCCTGGGTCTGGACGAGTATCCGCCACCTCCCTGATCACCTCCTTCTGGAGGAGCAGGGCAATGTCGTCTCAACGAGCCGACAGGCTGCGGAACCAGTAGCCCCCCCATGGGGTGACGGCTCGATAGGGTGGGGACTGCTCGAACTCCAGAGGCAGACCCCTGCCTACCACCTCCAACACCCTGCCGTCCGTGGTGATATCGGACCAGGAGGAAAGGAAGTGGCGGAGCCGTCCCCTCACGGGAACCCGGGGAGGAGTGACAAGGTTGGGGGTGACACCCCTCAACCTGTCACTGGGCAGGCTTGGAGGAAGGGCTGGCCTAGGAGCCGCCTGGACCTTTCCCTCCCGGCTTCCTGCTGGAGGAAGCAGCAGGCTTGGTTTTGGGGTGCCAAGTGCGAGCCTGCTGGCCCTGATGCTGGTGTTGCTGGGCCGGACGTGCCGCAGGGGCTGAAGGACGAAAGGGCTTACGCTGCTGCTGGCGGCCTTTGTCCTTCTGGGCAGACGTGACTGAGTCCAAGGTGGCGCTGGACTTCTCGATCCCTTGAAGATGACCTTCAACCCCGGGACCGAACAAATTGGTACCCAGGAAGAGAACGTCTGCCAGCCTGTGCTGGGTATCTGCTGTAAAGGTGGAGATCCACAGTTAAGCTCTGCAGCGCATGGCCACTGCAGCCACTACTGACTAGGCACACAAGTCAGCAGTGTCCAAGGAAGTTTGGAGCTGCTGTTTGGCCACCACCCTTCCCTGATCCCGCACCTGCCTGACAGTCGTTTGAAGGTCAGCCTGGAGATGAGGAATCATCTCATCCAGGGAGCCCAAAAGAGCGCGTTAAAAGTGTGCCATCAGGACGGCCGAGCTAGCCTGATGAAGGCCTAGGGCGGAAGCAGCACACACTTTCCACCCGGAGTAGTCCAATTTCTTGGACTCCTTATCGGGTGGCTTGTTCACATCCCAAGCATTCCCAGAATGCCAGAACACGCTGTCGGTCACTGACCCCTCCGCAAGGGGGGTGCTCCAAGAAACCAGAGAGTGAACCAGTAGGGACAGCATACTTCCGAGCCATCCTTGCCGAAGGTGCTGGACAAGAAGCTGGCCGCTGCCACAGCTCCAGGGCCGGGCCAACAATGGCCTCGACCACCGGGAAGGCCTCCGTAGGGAATCCCCTCGGTCCAGTATCTCCGTGAGGGGATACTTGGCCCATTTTGAAACAGGTTCGAGCTTCATCCCAGTGGACTCTGAGATAAGTCGAAGCATTCCAAGGAATGAGGATGGGCTCTTGTCCACCGGCTGACCCTCAGTGGACTCCAAGTCAAGCGGCCTGGAGAACAAGGAGTCACAGTCAGACTCCGAGGAGTCTGCGGACAGCTGCCGAGCGCCTGAGCCACCCACCACCTGCCGAGGTCGACGGGAAGTCAGGGTGACAGACAACCTATGGGGCAAACCCTGACCCGACTGAGAATCCTTAGTCGGGGCCCCAGTCTTTGGTTGTGGAGGCAGAGGTTCCACCACAATGGGTGGCGCAGACGGTTTCGGCCGAACAACCGGTGCTGGCTTTGGCTCCTTGACTACTACGAGGGGTTGTTTCGGCTGCTCCGGTGGCAGCCAGTTAATGGCTGGTGAAGGCGACGGAGTCGGCTTATTCCCAGACAGTAAGAGCTACTGCCACATTAAATCCTCGTAGTGCTGATTCAACTTGCGCCGGAGCCTATCCTCCGAAGAGGACGATGAGGATGAGCGCCGCCAGCTTATGGTGCCGAGTCGGCCGTCAAGGGACTCGGCTGGACCTGGAAGAGGTCCGAGGCAGAGACCTTCGGGATTCCGAGGGTGGGTCAGAGAGGAGGCGGGGAACCCACCTCCCTCGGTTCAGGGACCTAACCAGGACTCTGGCACAGAAGACACAGGCAAGTCTCGGGTTTCCACCGGGAACTGGTGAAGAAGGGTTGTTGGCTTCTTGTCGACAAACTGGCCTGACGGTCAGAAAAATTCAACTGCACGACGGTTGTCTCGGCCGCTGACCTGACGGGGACACCGTGAAGCCAGTGGCCTTAGCTGCAACCTCGACCGAAGCAGAGTGTCGACTATCGGGGGAAGGGGACCTCTCCTGCTCCCATGAAACGTCGACGGTTGGACTTACCTTTGGAGTCCTTCTTTCAGGACCAAAAGGAATGTCCCGATGGCCTTTCTCCCTTTGTGGAGAGGGACTGGCAAAACTCCTTAAAAGAAACTGTGTAGGAGGAGCCCAAGAAGAGTGGGATAAATACCGCGACCGAGGATGATGATGATGCGTCCCGGGCCGCCTCCTCCTCGAGGGCGATCATCTGCTCTAGCTGTTCTGCCGAGCCTGCCGCCGCGGACACCACCCAACAGGAACCCTTCGACTTGACCGGAGGATAACGTTTCTCAGGTCGCCTCAACAGCAATCGGGCAGCGCGGTCCACCAAGAACAAAGCCGAAAAGGATTTGCATAACTCACAAGCCTGTGAGTCATGGCCGAGTCCAAGGCAATAAACGCACGTGGAGTGCGGATCAGTCCGTGACATCTGCTGCTCATAGGGGCACCGACGAAATTCGTGAGTCGATTTGTCCATCGCAGCCGTGAGGGAAAAAGAAGACTGAAGTCTTTTAAACTTTAGAATGAGTTTCAGTTTGATCGAAGAGTGTGGATCCAGGCCTAAAACGGAGAGCGCTGAGGGAACCTGAGCTTCCAAGCGGTTAGGAAGATCTGGCGATGAGCGGGCGGAGCCAAGAGTTTACACCGCTGGTAGAGGATAGCTTGAGTCAGAGATTTAAAGCGCAAGAAACCTGCCAGTAAGTGTTGATTGAACAACATATCCACGTCCCTAGAAATACAGGTTACTCACCTGTAACAGGAGTTCTAGGAATGGTATATGTTGTTCATCCACACTGTCTGGCAGATTGCTTGCCGCTTAAATCTTGCCGAAGGTCTTCAAGCTGGCTCTCGCACCCACCTGGGTGGTAAAACCTCGCTCCGCCTCACGACGCTGAGACCCAGCCAGCTGGAAGCCAGGTTGTGCAAAGCCGTCGAGGGCGGTGGAGTGGGGATGAATAATATATGCCATTCCTAGAACTCCTGTTACAGGTGAGTAACCTGTATTTCTAGGGACATGGATATGTTGTTCATCCACACTGTCTGGCAGACTCTAGCAGTTCTCCTCGAAGAAGGAGGCAAATGCACACCTACTTGGGAAATAAAGACTGAGAACCGAGGTCCCAAACCAGCATCCTGGCATGACTCAAGGTCGATGTGGTAGTGGTGACGAAGGTGTGTGCTGACTTCCAGGTAGCAGCCCTGTAGATTTCCTGGATAGTGACGTCCCTGGATGCAGCCACCGATGCAGTGGTATGGCGGGTAGAATGAGCTCTTATCCCTCTGGGAGGCTCCATGCCCGCCAACCTATAGCAGAGATCTATGCAGGAGGTTACCCACCTGCTTATCGTCTGCTTGGCTGCAGGTCTGCCAGGTGCGGCTTCAGCGTAGGTGACAAACAGCTGGCGAACCTCTCCCCGAACTTCAGCCGTCCGCTCCTTAAAATAAGCGAGCTCTCTTCTAGGGTCCAAAGTATGGAGCCTATATCTATAGCTATAGCTAGTATAGGCTAGAGCCTGTGTGGCTGGCTGTTTGTGTTTGTCTCTTGTCAGTAGTTTAGTTTTTGTGGCTTTTCGTGTGTTTCTTCTTGGAGGAACTAGACCATTCTTGGACATAACATCTATGAACATTTCCTGGACTAAGAAACTGCAAAACATCAACACCAGGTATTGGCATTCTCATCATAAATCAACTTATGTGGAAGCCATCAAAGCCAAAAGTAAGGTCAGTAAATCTGCTACACAAGCACTGAGTTGTGGAGTGCTGCATTGAATCCACATTTCCGTCTGACTTGTTCTTAAAAGATGTGTACTAGTCTTTGAGGTCTATTCAAAACCATTTTGGGGAACAAAGGGAAGAGACTAACAAAGGATTTTTACATCCTGCATATGCCCCAGGCCAATGTTCATCACCTTCAGGAATTTAACCCCTTCAGGAATTTATCACATTCTGGGTCTTTGAGCTACAATAACAGTTTTCTGGTCACAGGTATTTCACCATTTCTTGTGGATTTGATTACTTTTCATCAATCACGTGGCACCTCTGAGAACATGGCTTTATATATTGTGCTCTGCAATATCACGGGGCAAACGCAGACCAGCAAGGCCAAGAGGACTAGATGACCTACAAGAAAACTAGTCTGCAAAATGATTAAAGCATATTTTCTTAGGATACTACTTATGCTACTCCTGATATCTGGAAATGTTCATCTTAATCCGGGGCTTAGCACCCCATGACACAAAAAGGCGGGAGGGGTCCCTCACATTAGCCTCAATCAATGTCTGCAGCCTCCTTAACAAACTTGACATCTTGCAAACCTGGGTCCAGCAACATAGCCCCCGATGTACTCTCTTGTTGTCTAAACATGGCTTAACCCAAGATACCAGACGCTGCAGTCACCATCCCTGGATACTCTATATTCAGGCAGGACAGGGTTTCAAACGAGGTGGGGGCTGCCATCTACCTGAGGAATTCCTATCTGGGTCAAGTCTTCCCTGCCTCAAACCCTAAACCACCCTCGCAGGTTCTCTATTAAAGTTCTACTCAGAGACAACAAGGAGCTCACCATTGCCTCTGTGTACCTACCCCTAAAGATCAGCACAATGGATTTATGAGCATATTGAAAAGCCTACAGGGATTACACCATAACTCTGAACTCATAGTACTAGGTGACTTCAACATAAATTGGCTATCGCTGGAGGCCAGTAACTACAAGGATGCTGTCACGTCACAGAACCTCACCCAGCTTGTTACCACCCCCACCAGATGCAGCTATAGGACAGGGTCACGAACACTTCTGGACTGGATCCTAACTAATCACCCTGAACGAATCTCAAAAGTCTCAGTGCTCCCTGATGGGATCAGTGACCACTCACCGGTCACATGTACCTGGACAAACAAATTCATTAAGCCCCCTCCTAAAATAATCCACACCAGAGTGTTAAAGTAGGGGTACCTTGAGCTACTAAAGACACACATAAGCCACCTGGACTGGACACCAATCGACTCTGTCATTGATGTAAACCAAGTCTTAGACCTTTTCATCAGCCACTTCACTGCAGCCTGCAATATCTTTGCACCTCTCAAAAAGCTGAAGGTCAGGGGCAGAGCTAACCCTTGGATAACCCCCGATCTAATCACTTTACTCAAACATAGGATCATCTCTGGCACTGTGCCCATGCAACATCCAAACCTGGGGATATTCATAAATATAAAGCTGCCAGAAATGAGTGCACGGGCAGTTAGGAGAGCCAAAAGCAAATACTTCAAGGAAACTCTCCAACTCCTGGGGTGATGGAAAATATTTTGAGTAACTTGAAAGACCTTACAGGCAAGGACCTTAAGTCACCACCCACCATGCTAAACATAAATGGAACACCAACAACTGACCTGTACACCATCACCAACACCTTAACAATGCTCTCCAACTTGGATAGTGTCCTCCTTCTAATTTCTTTGATGCCCCTCTGGTAATAACCTCCTGCAACTACTCCGCCTCCTACACCCTGCCCCACAATTCTACTTCAAGGAGATCCCAGTGCATGAAGCCAGAACCTATATTCGAAGGCCATTCACAATGCAGGCTACAGCGGTGACTCCTTGACCTGAAGTTGTTAGCACTTGTCCTTGAAGAAGTCCTTGAACCCTTGACAAAGGTCCTCAATCTATCACTAAGGATGTCCCAGTTCCCATCTCGCTGGAAACAGGCGACCATCACACCGGTACACAAAAGTGGAGACAAATCACTGCACTCCAACTACAGACCTATCTCCATCCTCCCTCCATTGTCTAAGGCCCTGGAGCGCATCGCCTCAGACCAATTAGTCAAGTACCTGGAAAAATATGACATCCAGTGTCCTGAGCAACATGGTTTCCGAAAAGGGCACAGTACCACCACTGCACTATTAGAATTCACAGGCTTCATCCATACCACACCTGATCAAGGAAACTGTGTAGGGGCAGTATTTATCGACCTTATGAAAGCCTTTGATACTGTGAACCACCTACTCCTACTCAAGCAATTATCAAACATTGGGCTCTCCAATGAAGCACTGCTCTGGTCTTCAAGCTACCTTGGGGAGAGGGTCCAGCGGGTTAGGATTGCCGATGTTACCTCGGAAGAAAAGCCAGTCCTTTCAGGGGTCCCACAGGGGTCCATCCTGGGGCCACTACTCTTCAGCCTCTTCCTCAACGACCTTCCCAGTGTCTGCCACCAGAAATTACTGCTTTACGCCGATGACGCAGTCATGTTCACCAACCACCAAAACGCAGAGCTCCTCGAGAAACAATTACAGCTTGAATTCATGCAGATCGAAGAATGGTTCAAGTCACACAAACTGGTCATGAACTACAGCAAAACAAAGGTTATGACCTTCTACAATGCCAGGAGCAAGTACAAATCCCGTGACCTCACCATCCTAAACCAAACAGGGACCTTACTTGAACACGCTCCTGATTTTAAATACCTAGGTGTCATATTGACAGCTCACTGTCCTACCATCGCACATAGATTCTGTTGCCAAAGCCACCAACATCCGTATAGGCCTGCTCTACAGGCACAAACACTGCATGACTCCTGACACTCTCTGGTTGGCTATCAACAGCTCTGTCACCTCCATCGTCGATTACGGGCTAGCAATTTATGGCTCTGCCTCAGCCTCTGCCCTCCGTAGAATTACAGTTGCACTCAACAAAGCATGCAGGCTGCTAACTGGGGCTGATCGACTTACACACACTTGTGACCTGTACACTCGGGCAGGATGGCTACCTCTCATCAGCCGGATACAGTATCAAACCTGCCTCTCAGCCAAAAAAGTCCTCCTCGGGGTCATGCCCCTGGGCATTGAAAAGCTACTTATTGACCACCACAGCACCCAGAGAACTATAAGTTCACAACAACTAACCTTCCTTGTCCCCAGATGCCGGACTACCATGGGCCAGAGGACCTTTGCCCACAGAGCACCACAGTGGTACAATACTGTCAACAAAGAAACTCTTACTGCTGCTGCTCTTGGCCCTTTTAAGAGACAACTCCGATTTCATCTAATTTCAACTAGTCGTTGTGACTGCCTCATCTAATCGGGGGCCCACCGTTCACTGCCTTCCACTTCAGTCTTGAAAGCTATCTCCCTCCTTCTACCTTCCTACCCCTTGCCCTCTCCTTTCCTCCCCGGGCATTTCCTGACTTCTATCCCTCCTCTCCTCCCCTTTAGAGCTCTTACCCTCACCCTCACCCTCTATCCTCCGACAATGGCCTTCCTGCCTGCATACCCCCCTTCCCTCTCACCTGCAGTGCTTATTTTCAAGATTGCCCTTGGCTGGTTATGTCATGCTACCTAACATTTGGCACATTTTGAATTACTGGAATTTCCTAAGCCTCAGTCTCTTACTTCTTGTAATTGTGTAACTATGTATTATTATGTTGACCTTTGTATGTATACTCCCCATTCCTTCGACGTGGAACCTTTGTAAACGAGCAGTTCCTGCTCAAAGGTATTTGTAATCCTAGATTTCAATAAAATAAAAAAATAAATATATATATATATATATATATATATATATATATATTTTCGGCCTCTGAGTGATTGGGGTAGAACACTGGCAGAGTCAACACCTGGTTTAAGGTGAAACTCGCACCACCTTCGGAAGGAATTTGGGAAGAGGACAACCTTGTCCCTGTGGAAGACCAGATAAGAAAACTTGATGGAAAGCACCTGGAGCTCTCCCATCCTTCTGGCTGACGTGATAGCCACCAAGAAGGCAGTCTTCCACGACAGGTGAGAGATGTCACACCTGTGCATCGGTTCGAATGGCTTGCCCATGAGCTTAGCCAATACCAGCAGTAGATCCCACGGAGGTGGAGGTTCTCGCACCGGAGGGGATATGTGATCAAGGCCTTTGAAAAAGCGCCCGACCACCTTCTCCTTGCCACCGACTGCTTCCCGGTCCGCGCCTGGTAAGCAGAGATGGCTGCCAGGTGCACCTTAAGGGTCGTCGACCGAAGCCCTAGCTGAGAAAGGGACCACAGGTAGTCCAGAATGCTTGCCAAGGAACAGGAGGAAGGGTCCAGGCCCTTGCCCTGACACCAAATGGAGAATCTCTTCCATTTGAAGGCGTAGCATTTTCTGGTCGACTCCTTACGGGACGCCTCAACGATGTTGAGGACCTCGTCGGAAAGACCCATGGCCTGGAACTCTAGCCGCTCAGGAACCAGGCCGTCAGGTGCAGGGATTGAAGGTCCGGATGGAATACCTTCCCCTGACTGACTGAGAACAGGTCCGGGTGGGCTGGAAGCCGCCTCGGGAGCCTGGAGCTGAGACTGAGGAGATCTGGATACCAGAACTGGCGGGGCCAGTCTGGGGCTACCAGAATCACCTGTGCCTTGTCCCTCCTTGCGTTGAGAAGCACCTTGTGGATCAAGGGAAATTGGGAGAAAGGCGTAGAAGAGGCCCAGGGTCCACGGCCTCGAGAAGGCATCCCCCTGCAGCGAGCCCTGCTGAGGGGGGCGGGCATGAAACAGTCTCAGCTTCGCATTCTCCCTGGAGGCAAACAGGTCCGCCTGAGGCGTGCCCCAGAGGGAGAAGAGATCTTGTACTACCTCCAGCAGGAGAGACCACTAGTGAGATGCAGCCCCTATCCGGCTTAGGGCATCGGCCAGGGTGTTGGAGGCTCCTGCCACATGAATGGCGAGGAGATCCGCCTCCAGGCTGCGCATAAGAGACCAAATGCGGAGAGCTTCCCTGCACAGAGGCATGGAGCTGTCCCGCCCTGGCGGTTTAGGTAGTACATGGATGTGGTATTGTCCATCTGGACCTGAACCACTTGACCCTGTAGAAACGGAGTGAAGGCGGTGAGGGCTAGACGAATCGTCAAGCTCCAGCAGGTTGATATGGCATCAGACTCCCGAGGGACCAGAGGCCATGCGCTCTGTGCTCCCCCAGATGGGCACCCCAACCCATCAGAGAGGCATCGGTCGATAGAGAGACCGTCGGCTCGGGCGGACAAATGGGATGCCCTCCTGCAGATGTGCTGGAACGGTCCACCACTGGAGAGCATTCCACATCCCTGGGTCACTGTCACTAGCTGATCCAGCGGATCGAAGTGTTGTGACCATTGGCTGGCCAGTCCCCATTGAAGGGGACACATGTACCAGCGGGCCCAACGGACCACGCTGGTGCAGGAAGTCCCGGGCAGGGCGCGACTGCCCAACCTGAAATGATTGGGCAAAGGAGGAAGGAACCTCGGCCCTGTCGGCCAGGAGCTGTGCTCTGGCTCGTAAAGTCTCGAGATCTTCTTCGAGGTACAGCTCTTGCAGCAGGTTACACCATTAGAACTGAAGCCGGCAGGCGTCAGGACCCCACGGAAATTTTCTAGCTAGCAGTCTTCAGCAGAGACTGCCTCCGACGTCGGTCCCGCCCCCGACGTCAGGCGTAGTACATAAGGAGGCGGTCCCTCCCAGAATCCCTAGTTCCTTCCTCGCTGCCGACTTGCATGTCTCTACCTCTTCGGTTTAGTCTAGCTGCTGACTACCAGGAAATCTTTTCAGAAATCCAAACTTCTGGAAGAAATCTTCTTCAAGCAGCCTTCTTCGTCTGATGTCCTCCACAACTTCAGTGGAGGGCCACTCTTCAAAGTGTGCCTGTGGGAAGCAGATTCTGTTCAAAGATCCTCATTCTGCCTGCGTTCGGTGCCTGGGCCCGGACCACGACACCCAGGCTTGCTCCTTCTGCCAGGGCTTTAACAGCTGAACCAGTATCCGCCGACAGAAGGCTCTCCAGGCTTTCCTCCTTGAAGAAAAGCTCAAGGCCATGGAACCTTCCTCCAGGGGGCAATCTTTGGGCAAGTCGCACAGGCACCACGAGAAGCATCAGGAGAAGGTGAGATCTAGATCCCCCTCTAGGGCCTCGGACTCCCGCAGCTCGCTCCAGGTCGGACAGCTCCTGTCTAGAGCCCACTCAGCACCCCCGGTTGTGGTCAAACCAGCCAGCGGTTCTTGATTTCTGCGCCTGCCAAGACCTCCAGCCCGCTTCAGCTAAGGCCTCGTCCCAGGTCAGGGAAGCATCACAAGTCCTCGCCCCAGCACTCGCCTCCGATGTCAGGTCAGTCTCCCTGTCGCCACCACCCCAACGCAAGACCAAGGAGCTGACCTCCCTTAAGCGGACGTCGGCCCACCCGATGTAGGCCAAGGTTCACAAGCACTCCCGTGAACCGGCGGCAGTTCGTCACCCGTCGCTGGTCAGGCATTCACCCCCCAGGACACTGGCAGGGGGACCGGCGTCAGATACTGCAGCCAGAAGAACCACACTGCCGCCTACCGACATCGGTCAGGAGGTGTTGTCGTCGGAGGAGTCCACTCAGCCTGAAGACCAGGCAGGCGATTCCAGACCCGTTGAGCTCCCACGGGAACCGTCCCCAGAACCAGAGACCCCCGGGGAGCAGACGCCCGGCCCCGACAACAGGCCACTGGCGCCTGGTCCATCGTTGGGCCTCAGCTTGGCAGAAGTGAAGGAGCTCTTCACTTTCTGGTGGGATACCATCAAAAAGGATGTGGTCACCACGCACCCTCCTCCCACACCCTCGGCACCACCGACGCCTGCGCCCCCTCCTTCGCCAAAGGGTCAGCAGGCCGAGCACCTTCCCCAGGAGCCAGCAGCACCTCCTAGGGGCAGATCTACAGAGAAAAGAAGGCCTCCGCCTAGATCCTCTTCAGGTCACCCAGCCCCAAGAGACCCAGAAGACGCTGGTATTCGCCGTCACGGAGGACTCCAGATCTGACATCTCTGAATGCTCCAGGTCTCCTTCACCGATCAGCATCCCTCTCCGGACCCACGCGACCTCCCTAGGTCTCCTCGATGACCCCTCGCTCTCCGAGATATGAGACACATCCAGGAGAACATGGGATGGGATGCAGAGAACTCGACCTCGAAAGACTACGCCTTGCCCGCTACCTTCGGCAAAAGATCCCAAGCCTGTGGTAGTGCCACCCTTGGTGGACACCTTCGTGGACGTCACCAAGGCAGCGTGGAAGCGTCCACATTCGACCCCGGCAATGCCGAAGAAGGCTGACCGCCTGTACAAGGCCCCAAGGGAGGACCAGTACCTGGCTAACCATCCTCTGGCCGACTCCCTGGTCATTACAGCCTCTCATGACCGGTCTCAGAGACCGCAACATCTGAGCACGCAGCCACCGGACCCGGAGTCCAAGCAACTGGATGTGCTGGGTAGGCGAACTTACGCGGCCGCGACTTGCGCCATTAGATCGTTGAATTACCAGACCCACATGGTTCAGTTCCAGAACACGCTGTGGGAACAGGGACAGGAACTGGCAGAGAAATTGCCAGACGGTGGCCAAAAGGAGGAACTCCTCCAGCTCCTCCGCACGGGTTCAGACGTGGGGACCCAAGTGCTCCGAGCCGCGTACGACTCTGTGGACTCTGCCGGCCAGAGCGGCAGCCTCAGGCGTATGTCTCCGGAGACACTCATGGCTCTGTGTCTCCAGGTTTACCCCGGACGTCCAGAAAAACATTATGGACGCCCCCTTTCATGGCGAAGTTTTGTTTGGTGAAGCCTCGGAAAAGGTCATCACCAAATTACAGGAAGCTGGGAAGGCTGTTAGATCTGTCCAGGCCATGTACAGATCTAGACTCAGTTCCTTTTGTAGGAACCAGAGTAGTTTTCGCAGCCGGACTCAGAAGCAACAACCTCGTTCCGGTCAGCAACAGAGGGGCTCCTTCTCCCGGAAAGCCCAGGTTAAGACGTCCTCAGGTAAGGGCCAATGTGCTACCAAGTCGGCCCAACCTGCAGGACCCTCTGCTGCCACAGCATGACTCCTTCCCGGCCCCTGCCCCTCAGGATCAACGGGAAACAAAGGTCGGGGATCGCATCGCAGACCACCTGCCAGGGTGGCGCTTGATCACCACCGACAGGTGGGTGCTACAGTTGGTCAAAAAAGGCCACTTTATAGAATTCTTAGACAAGCCCCCCACAAGGCCTCCTCTGCTCTCCCATTACTCGGTCAGCACGCTCTGCTCATAAGGCAGGAAGTGCTCACGCTTCTAGAGAAAGAAGCTGTGGAGCACGTTCCAGGGAACCAGACAGGAGCAGGTTATTATTCACACTTCTTCCTGGTTCCAAAGAAAACAGGGGACCTCCGTCCAATCTTGGACCTCAGCGACCTCACATGTCGGTCGCTTACAAGCGCTTCCGCATGGTGACCCTCCCGGGACTAATCCCCATGCTGAAGAAGGATGCTTTCTTGGCGTCCCTAGACATGCAGGACGCCTACCTGCACATCCCCATCGCTCAGGCGCACAGGAGGTTCCTGCGCTTCGAGTTTCTCGGTCGCCACTACCAGTTCCGAGCACTTCCTTTCGGGCTGTCATCAGCACCAAGGGTATTACCAAGTGCATGGCAGTTGTGGCAGCTGCTCTGAGGAGACAGGGCCACTACGTGTTTCCATGCCTGGACGACTGGCTTCTCATGGCCTCCTCCAAGGAGGCATTGCTGTGGCCATTCAGCATACCCAGGCTCTCTTCAGTCTCTGGGCATCTTAATCAACTACGGAAGTCTCTCCTGGTACCGCCCCAGAAACTGCAGTTCATAGGGGCAGTTCTGGACACCACAAGGGGAAAGCTTTTCTTCCCGAAGACAGAGCGGAACGCATCCGATCCCTCATAAGGGACCTGTCAGTGAAGAAGACCGTCCCAGCCAGATTGGTCCTTCGCCTGCTCGGACACATGGCTGCGGCCATTCCAACAGTCCCGATGGCAAGACTCCACATGCAGGTAACCCAGTGGATGTTAAGGGTGCAGTGGGACCAAAGGCAAGACCATCTGCAGCAGCCAGTCAGAATCACGAAGACCGTGGTTCAGGACTGGCAATGGTGGCTAGATCCGGGAACCCTCTCAGTGGGGGTTCCCTTCACAGCGCCGTCCCCGGTGATAACACTCTCCACAGACGCCTCAGGGCTGGGGTGGGGAGCGCACTTGAACGGGGTGAGGTCTCAGGGAACATGGACTACCCAGGAATCTCATCTCCATATCAACATATTGGAGATGAGGGCGGTCCTTTATGCCCTGCAAGCCTTCCAGTCGGAGATTCCACCGAGTACTCTCCTGTTACAAACAGACAATACTGCGGTGATGTATTACCTCAACAAACAAGGAGGCACACACTCCTACCCCCTTTGCAGGGAGGCCATGAGGGTGTGGGAATGGGTAATACGACACGGCGCAAACCTCATTGCAGTTCACGTTCCCGGGGTGGACAACACTGTCGCAGACAGCCTGAGTCGATTCCCAGGCCAGAGTCCACGAGTGGGAACTTCTACAGGAGGTGGCAGAGGATCTGTTTCACAGATGGGGCACTCCAGAATTGGATCTATTCGTGTCCCCATCCAACACAAAATTGCCCAATTTTTGCTCGCTAGATCCAGGGCCTGGTGTTTTCTGAGGAGACGTGTTGTCCCTCTCCTGGGCGGGCAGATTCCTCTACGCCTTCCCTCCTTTCCCATTGATCCAGAGAGTCCTTCTCAAACTTCGTAGGGAGCACTCAACGCTTATTTTGATAGCGCCTTTTTGGCCCAGGCAAATTTGGTTCCTGCTTCTGAATCAGTTGTCCCAGGAACCTCCGCTTCCTTTGCCATTCAGCTCCCACTTGCTGTCTCAGGAGGAGGGTTCACTAGTCCAACCGGACTTACATTCACTGAACCTGCATGCTTGGCTCCTAGAGACATAGCCATGTTGCGACACGGGGTCTCGCAAGAGGTGGCGGAGGTACTTTCTGTTGCCAGAAAACCGGCGACACACGCAACGTACGCCATGAAGTGGTGCAGGTTTTGTCTGTGGTCTCAGGCACGTGGTTTCTCGCCCTTAGACTGTCCTGAGAAGCTGGTTCTGGAGTACCTGCTTTTTCTCTTTCAATCCGGGTTAGCTTACTCCCCGATCAAAGTGCACCTTTGTGCAATATCAGCTTATCATGCCCCTATAGGCCAACGCATGGTGGCCCAGCTGGATACCACTCGTGCCTTTTTAAGGGGAGTCCTCCACCTTAGGCCGCCCATTAAGGATCCTGTCCCTCCCTGGGATCTACCTTTCATCCTGGAGCAGCTTACACTGCCACCGTTTGAACCTGCCGCGGATTGCGTTTTCTGTCGTGGAAAACGTTGTTTTTGGTTGCCGTTACTTCAGCGAGAAGAATCTCCGAATTATAGGCTCTCATGTGCAAGGAGCCTTATTTAATTTTTCATCAGGATAGGGTGTCCTTGAGGACGAATCCTAAGTTCCTGCCCAAGGTGGTTTCAGCCCTTACTCTTAACCAAGACACTGATTTACCGGTGTACTTTCCTAAGTACGCCAATCGAGGAGAAGCACTGCTCCACACCCTGGACGTTCACAGGTGTCTCAGATATTATTTGACCACAACCAAACAGCACCGGAAAGCGGAGCAGCTGTTTGTTTCATTCGCTGAGAGGATGAAAGGGGCCCCAGTTTCGAAACAGACCCTTTCACTCTGGCTCATTCACTGCATCTCGTTTTGCTACGACAAGCGCAAGAAACCCTTACCAAGGGTGGTCAAGGGCCATTCAACAAGAGGAGTGGCTACCTCCTTTGCGGCACTGAAGAACTTATCTACGTCAGCCATATGTGCCGCAGCCACCTGGAGTTCGGTGCACACTTTTATCAGGCATTATTGCCTGGATATCGCCTCAAAGCGAAGAGCGGGTTTCGGCCTTGCTGTTCTTCAGGGCCTCCTGTCTTAGGCTCAGGACAGGTCTCAATCTCCGTATTGCCTCCTCCTGATGGCCTCTGAAGGCGCCATTGCTTGGGAATCAGTCTTAATGGTGTAACCTGCTGCAAGAGCTGTACCTCGAAGAAGACAGTACAGTTACGTAAGAACTTACCATAACAGTAGATCTTCGAGAACAGCTCTTGCAGCAGGTACCTTCCCACCCACCATTTCCTCTTGGAGGAAGTAGTTTCCAGCCTATGCTATCCTTAGGATCGGAAAGGTCGGTTCTTAGTCTTTGCCATCTGATGGCGGGTTCTCAGTCTCTTCTGATGTCATCCAGCGACCGGAAGTCTCCGGCGGGAGAACTGGGGATTCTGGTAGGACTGCCTCCTTATGTACTACGCCTAACGGGGGTGGGACTGACGTCGGAGGCGGTCCCCGCTGAAGACCGTTAGCTAGATAATTTCCGTGGGGTCCTGACGCCTGCCGACTTCAGTCCTAATGGTGTAACCTACTGCAAGAGCTGTTCTCGAAGATCTACTGTTATAGTAAGTTCTTACGTAACTGTACTCTCTGCCCCAATGAAATGTATCACCTGCTTTGGCACGAGTTCCGACTTGGCCTCATTGATGAGGAGGCCAACCTGAGAGCAAACCAGGAAGGCCAGATCCCTGGACCGCTCCACCTCCACTCTGGAGGGGGCTGCAATCAGCCAGTCGTCCAGGTAGGGGTACACCCGGACCCTTCGGCGCTGCAGGAATGTTGTCACCACTGCCATGCATTTGGTGAAGACCCTGGGAGCTAGGGAAAGGCCGAAGGGCATGGCCCGGAACTCATAAAGGGATCCCTCCGCTCTTAAGTGGAGGAATCTCTGGTGGGACGGACGGATTGGGACGTGAAAGAACGCGTCCTGAAGGTCCAGGGAACAGAACCACATGCCTCATTCCAAGGATGGGATTATCTGAGCCAGAGTGACCATCCTGAAGTTCCGAGACCTTAGGAACCTGTTCAGGTCGTGCAGGTCAAGAATGGGGCGCCAGCCCTACTGTCTGTTTTGGGACCAGGAAGTACCTGGACACAAACCCAGGTCTGGAGGAGGATCCGCCACCTTCCTGATCACCTCTTTTCGAGGAGCAGGGCAATATCGGCCCATGGGCCGACAGAGAGGCTGCGGACCCATGGCCTCCCCAAGGGGCGGCATTTGCCGGAAGGGTGGGGCCTGCTCAAACTCCAGAGGCAGGCCCTTTCCCTACCACCTCCAACACCCAGCTGTCCGTGGTGATAGCGGACCAGGCGGAAAGGAAGTGGCGGAGCCGCTTCATGGGGAGTGACGCAGGCTGGGGAGACACCCTCAACCCGTCACTGGGCAGGCTTGGAGGAGGGACCGCCGAGGGACCTCCTGGGCCTTTTACCCCCTGCTTCCTATTGGAGGAAGCTGCAGGCTTGGGTTTGGGATGCCAAGCTCGAGCCTGCTGGGCCCTGGTGCTGTTGGGCGGACATGCTGCAGGCGAGAAGGGCGAAAGGACTTGTGCTGCTGCTGCTGGAGGCCTTTGTCCCTTGGGCGGAGGGTGACTGAGTCCAGAGTGGCACTGGACTTTTGATCCGCTGGAGGTGACCTTCCACTCAGGGCGAAGAGTCGGTCCCAGGAAGGGGACATCCGCCAATTTGTGCTGGGTATCCGCCGTGAAGGTGGATATCCTCAGCCATGCTCTGCGGCGCATGGCCACCGCGGCCACAACCGATCTGGCACAGGAGTCTCCTATATCCAGAGCCGTTTGGAGCTGCTGCTTAGCCACTGCCCTACCCTGGTCCCGCACCTGCCGGACCGTGGTCTTCAGGTCGGCCGGGAGATGAGGGATCACCTCATCCAGGGAGCCCATTGAGGGCGTGGGAGAAGTGTGCCATCAGCACGGCCGAGCTGGCCTGGCGGAGGGCAAGGGAGGATTCAGCGTACACCTTGCGCCCGGCGTAGTCCAGCTTTTTGGACTCCTTGTCGGGGGGGCTTGTCCACGTCCCTAATGTTCCCGGAACGCCGGAAAACGCTGTCGGTGACCAACCCCTCGGCAGAGGGGTGTTCCGAAAAACCGGGCAAAGAGCTGGTAGGGACCGCATACTTCCTGGCCATCCTGGCCGAAGGCGCAGGGCAGGAAGCAGGCCGCTGCCAAAGCTCCAAGGCTGGGCCAACAATGGCTTCAGCTACCGGAAAGGCCTCTGTGGGGGAATCCCCTCGGTCCAGTATCTCCGTCAGGGGATACTTGGCCCGTTTAGATACCGACTCGAGCTGCATCCTGGTGGACTCCAAGATGAGCTGAAGCAAACCCATGAAGGACGATGGGCTTTTGTCCAACAACTGGCCCCTGGAGGACTCCAGGTCAACAGGCCTGGAGAACAGGGAGGAGTCGTCGTCGGACTCGGAGGAGTCCGCGAAGAGCTGCCTGGGGCCTGAGCCACCCTCCACCTGCCGAGGATGGTCGGGAGTGAGGGTGACCGACAACCTGTGGGGCAGGCCTTGACCCGACCGAGACTCTGGTCAGCGCCCCCGATTTCGGTTGTGGAGGCGGAGGTTCCACCACAAATCGGTGGGGCAGCTGGTTTTGGCCGAACAACCGGCCCAGGCTTGGGCACCTCGACTACAGCGAGGGGTTGTCTCGGCCGCTCGGGTGACAGCCACTTGATGGCCAGGGAAGGCGACGGCGTCTTCTTCCCGGACAGAAGTAACTGCTGCCACATCAGGTCCTCGTAGCGGCGATGCAATTTGCACTGAAGCCTCTCCTCTTCAGAGGAGGAAGACGAGGATGAGCGGCGGCGCCGCTTACCTCGGTGCCGAGACCGCCGATGTCAGTGGGATCGGCTGGACCGAGACGAAGTCCGAGACAAAGATCTTCGGTGTTTCCGAGGACGGGTCTGAGAAGGAGCAGGGGACACCCGCTCTTCCCTCAGCTCGGAAGCCTTAATCGGGGACTGCTGCACTGGGGACGCAGGCAAATCCTCGGTCTCCAACAAGAGAACCGGTGAAGAAGGGTTGTCGGCCTCACCAGTCGACAGCCCGTCCGACGGGTCCAGAAAAATCTCGACCGCGTCGACGGGTGTCTCGGCTGGCTGGCCTGACGGGGACGCCGTGAAGCCAGCGGCCTTAGCCGCAACCTCGGCCAAAGTCGACAGTCAGCTGTCCGGAGAAGGAGACCTCTCCCGTTCCCACGAATGCCGACGATGGGACTTACCCTTTGAGTCCTTCTTTTTGGACAGAGAGGAATGTCCCAATGGCCCCTCTCCCTTCGTGGAAAGGGACTGGCAAAGCTCCTTGAACGAAGCTGAATACGAGGTACCCAGAGAGAGCGGGATAAATGCCGACTGAGGAAGAGGATGATGTGGCCTGGGCCGCCTCCTCCTCGAGGGCGATAATCTGCTCGAGTTGCTCAGCCGAGCCAGCCGCCGTGGTAACCGTCCAACGGGCATCCCTCGACTTAACCGGCGGGTAGCGCTTCTTGGGGCACCCAAGCTGTAACCGGGCAGCGCAGTCCTCCAGGACGTAGGCCGAAAAAGAACGGCATGACTCGCAGGCCTGCGGGTCGTGTTCTAGGCTGAGGCAGTAGACGCACGTGGAGTGCGGGTCCGTCCTGCACATCTTCTGCCCACAAGGGCACCCAAAATTGAGTCGACGGTCCATCACAGCCGTGGAGGGAGAGAAAGATGACCAAAGTCTTGAAAATTTTAAATGAGTTTCAGGCGAACCAAGAATTAGGATCCAGTCTATCACACAGAGCGTTAGGGAGGAACCTGAGCTTCAGCGGTAAGGAAGATCAGGTGTCATGGGGCGGAGCCGAGAGTTTTACCACCCGGGTGGGTGGGAGGAGCCAGCTTGAAGACCTTCCAGCAAGATTTAAAGCGGCAAGGAACCTGCCAGACAGTGTGGATGAACAACATATCCATGTCCCTAGAATCTTCGTTACACATCCCGACCCATACTTTATTCTCTATACAATGTCACTCCTGGGTGGTGGAAGCACTCAGCTTCGCCTCATGCTTCAACCCACCCCAGGAGTGATGTTGTTACACCATAACGCACACACCTTGTCATGCCTTACTGCTTAATTATTCCGCAGTTTACATGAACTGCAAAATATTATTCTGTGGTTTACATGAACTGCGGAATATTATTCTGTGGTTTACATAAAATGCACATTTTATTCCGCAGTGTATACTGAAGAATAAGTATTCAGCCAGCCTGTCGGCACAGCAGTACTCACACCACTCGTGACACTGACGACCCAGGTTTGGGAACAAGCATGGGAAGTTGGAGGGCCGGCCGGGTGAAGGAGGATCAAGAGTCCTATGGACTGCTCTCCTCCTACAGGGGGAGAGTGGGAAAGTCCCGGTGTTTGGGTAACCCCTCACAGTAGCCTGGGGCATGACAGCTGGGACTGACTATATTTGGAAGGCATGTCAGACGTTTGGCCTGCTGCCCCAACATCATTGCATGACATGCCTCTGGGGAGAAAATGGAGGTTCTGCTGCCACACAATGACGTCTGACTGGTCCCTCACTCCCATTCTACCGTTCAGTCTCCTTTGGGGAATGAGGCCCCTCCCCTGGCAGGTAAATCGGGGGTGTTTGGGAGTGAGGTAAGTCCCAGGGAGTGTGGCGGGGCTTAACGTGTATAGCTTGGATTGACTGGGGACGGCAGATGAGGGGACAAAGCATAATAAAAAAAAAAGAGTATAAACTGTGATTAAAACAAATCTGCAGTTAACCTGGACTCTGACCAAGAAAATTATTCCATGGATCATATAAACCCCAGAAAACAATTCCATGGTTTATATTAAATTCTGCAGAATGCTTTTTTGAGTTCTGTGCAATTTAAAAACAAAAATCTGAAATGCATTTTGGAACAGCCCCAGCTCATTAATCTGTCTGCTAGGGCTTTACCTTAAAAATCATAACAGGTAAACCCCCATTCCCACCCAGCCCAGCCCAGCCACCCACCCTACCCCACCCTGAGAACCTCCTTGAGTCCTTTTATTTGAAGTAGAAATATTTGTATCCAATCCCATACTATGCAGTGATCCTCATCCTTCTAATTTCACAGCCAAACCTGAATTCTGGCTTCTTGTCCCAGAAGTGCTTTGGGCACAGCCGCGCAGAACACTACTGGAACGAGAAGGAAAAAATTACTTACCATAGTAATCTTGTTTCTTCCAAGGGAATCTTACTGTATTCAGACACATGCAGTTTGGTTTCACCACAGGACTGCCTCGGAGCCAACATGGTTAATAAAACCTATGCAAATGATGGAATGCTAGGCTCAAGCTTGGTTTTCAAACCACTGTCCCTGGAATATATCCTGTAACCGACAGATTCTTACAGAGCATGCATAATAACAAACTATCTAAACTATACTAATAAACTAGCAACCCCCCCCAAACTACTAAACAATCCCCTTACATTCAAGAGTGTGGGCATCAGGGACTTCCGGTGACGTCATGCCTCAAGAAGCAGCTTGAAGCTCGTGCTCCACCTCCTCAGAGTTCTTAAACTGCCAAAAAAGGCAATTAACCCAACTTTAATAGCAGCTATACTGACACAGAAGCTTGACCACTATGTCTAGAAGGAGATATGACCGCCAGAAATCAACTTTGGATACTGCCGAACCGGACGGAGGTTGCTCCGACAGCGATGCATCGCAAACCTTGTGTAAAGGTGTCCCTGCTAAAGAGGAGAGCTCCATACTGCCAAACGTGGAGACTTTAGAAGAGAGACTCGCTCAACCTTTGCAGTACTGCAAACTGATCTGGGGAAATTAGAAAAATGTTTAGATAGCGTTGAAGAACAGGCAACGACCACTGATACACGCATGGACAGTGCAGAGCGTGCCATAATACAGCTTCAAACAATCGTAAACCTACAGGACAGTGCCGATGATGCAGAAGCTAGGAGTTGAAGGAACAACTTGAGAGTAAGTGGGTTTCTTGAGGGTGCTGAAGGCACCAACCCGACTCAGTTCATGCAGCACTTTTTTAAAACCAAGAGGATTTACCCAACAGCTGCTCCCTGGAAATGGACAGGGTTCACCGAACCTTAGGCCCGCAGTCAAACACCTGACCAAGAGCCATCCGGATCAGATTTCTTCACTACCAGGAGAAGGAGCTGGTCTTGCATAAATCGTGGCAGCAAGGGGATTTAACTCCCAGAATCGGTGGATCTATGTGGACGACTACCCTGCTGCAATCGCTATGAGGCACAGAGCGTATGCCCCTATCCTCAAAAAACTGAAGGAAGCCAAACTCAAGTTCAGAACTCCCTACCTAGAGAAATTGGTAGTCCAACTTTCAGATGGTGCCAAGACATTCGACACAGCCGAGGAAGCGGCGCGAGAACTAGCTAAAATTGGAATCGATATCCCACCTATGTAGAGAAGAATGAATACCTCACTTGCTACTAAGTTGGCCACAAGGCATGGTCCAAAATACCTCCAAGGGACCAACTACGGAGGAAGGGCACCATGGATGTACAGCAGATAATATCAGACCTCCGGCAGCAATCCGCGGACCTTCCCGAGACCCCTTCAATCAACCAGGGCCTGAAATAAACTGATGTATCGAACACACATGCATTTGATTGCTCTGGCTGCAGGTAGGCCATCCTGATTGCCCACCCCATGCTATTTTATGGCCTCCCCGGTGACTACTCCCTAGCCCCGTTCCCCACTGGGGATCCACTCTACCATTATGGGCCTCCACCGAGATGGGTGACCCCCCCCCCCCCGGAACAAGGGGGGGATCCCGGCAGACGTTTGAAGCACTTATTTAAACCAAGACTTTACGAGCGACCTAGGCCGCCTGTGGTCTTTGGTGATAGCCAAGTGGAGAAATACCGGGACAGAGGACTGAGAGGGCCTCGTGAGGGGGGATATGGGGTGGGAGGTGGTTACTGGAGGGGGGGGGGCCAGGTTGGACTCCACTAATTGAGTCCTTGGTCTATGCCAGTCAAGCCGCTCGAGACGGGTCGGTGACACCTGCATTCATACTTCAACAAATCTGTAAATGCTCCTTTTCCTGCTCTTTTGAACCAAACACTTCCTTCAATAGCATATGTAGTGGATTGTGTTGTATGTTGCTTACTTGGCTATTGATCCCATATTGCTTGGGGAAAACTGTCAGCCTCTCATTCCATATCACACTCTAAGGAGGATGTTGTGTGCTCATACATTCGCTTTGGCTCACTCCCCCATAAGCTGTTCTGGTGGGGATGACTGAGAACGGGGGCGCAGGGATCCTCCCTCATACCTTTCTCCCCTCAAGGTGACTGAGTGTGCAGACTTTGATAATATTTACTAAGTATGATGAACCAATTAATTCAGTACTTCTCTCTTCCCCACTCTTCGTTGGGTTTAATTAAAAACCTGTACTAATGCCTTGGAGGAACGAGAGGCATGCTCACCCCCCATCCCCTCCTACAAAAAAGACGAAATCGTCTTGCCTACCTAATAGGTAAGGCTTAGCCAAGAATCCTTTTTCTGGTATACCCTAGAGGCTACTCACTCACGTTAGAGTGTCTGGCCTCATGGAAGCCCAAAGTTGTAGTACAGTACCTGCCCAGTTGGCAGATTGCTGTTTTAAGCAGTTTCACCAGTTATTGGTTGTTTTTAACTGTTCAATGTTAGAGGAACTTATTCCTCACACCTTCCCTCATAGACAATAATTTTCCTTATGTTCTGATTGGGAGTCAGTGGTATGTTATATAATGGAGTTATATGGAACACAGGTCAAATTATCAGTTCTGAATTATATTTTAAAAGGCTAATGTACCACTAAAGATTTTTTCTTTGAATGTAAATGGGTTCGGTAAACCCATAAAACGATCCAGAATGCTCTCTTTGTTTAAAAAAAAATCCAGGCAGGTATAATATACTTGCAGGAAACACACACATGACTGTGAACGAGCATAAGAAGCTGACCAGGGGTGGAATCGCACAGGCCTTCTCTTCTTTCAGGAAGGGCAGAAGGAGGGGTCGCCATATTGGTTCCCAGTCATACCCCTTTTCAGCTCATACGGGAATGGGCCGACCCTGAGGGCCGCCTGGTGGTAGTACAGGGCCACTTACAGGGTAATTAAATCACCCTTGCCAATATCCATCTACCTCTTGGCTCCTCTATTCCAACCATTAGAACCCGTATGGATAAGGTAGTTCAATTAACCCTCTAGTCCCCATATTGATACCACCAGAGCTGCCAGAGGCAAGCAACCTGCACCACATAAATGTTTCAAACGCTAGATACAAGAGGAGGGCTGTCTGGACGTATGTCGTACCCTTCACCCCAGAGATAGATAATATACTTTTAATTCAGCGGTGCATGGTTTGTATTCCAGGATAGACCATGGTTTCACACTAAAAGAGAATCTGGACTCCCTTAAGGAGGCCGTGATTGGGGACATAGTCCACTCCGATCATGCCGCTGTGGTAACGGAGTGGGAGATGGACCTGGAGAGGTGAAATTCCTTTTGGAGAGTCAACCCAATCCATCTAAAAAATGCCCACTTTCGGGAGTTTCTTAATGACAAACTTCAGGAGATTCAAGGGGAAAATTTGGGTGCTGAGGTTTCCTCTGCAATACGATGGGACACATTGAAGGCGGTACTACGAGGCCATCTAATACAATATTCCTCAAACCAGGTGAAACAATGCAGGGAAGAGCAGGACCGCATAGAAATGAAAATTACGTACCTACTGTAATTCTTGATCTTCTCTTGTATCTTCACCATTCATTACTGTTGGGTGACAGCCGGAGGCGCGCACCCACCAGGGGTTTTTTGAGAAGTCTGACTGCGCCGCCCTCTGAGGACGCTCTCATGAAGGTGAGGGGCGGCCAAGAAGGCAGACTCCTTTCCATCCCAGTCCTGTTAGCCTGAGAGGCGAAATAAGGATTAGAAGAGAGACTGAGGCAAGAGAGTCGAGGGATAGAAAAAAGGAAAGGATATAAACTGAAAAAAGAACAAGCCGATAGAGGACAGAAAGGAGAGGAAGAGAACTGCCTACCCTAAGGGACCGAAGGGCCTCACTTCTGGGGCGGCTCTAATGGAGGGACAGATAGGGAGGAGAAAGAAGAAGGGGAAAAAGAGAGAAAAAGAGGAGGGAAGGCTAGGGGGGAGAATTCTGCCGTTGGTAAACTGGCTTAGGGTTGTAAGCTCGGAACCATAAACAAGGGAGCAAGGATCCCATTTTGAAATTTCAGGGAGAGGGTCAACTGAACCTCTCGCGCAGAATGGACACCAAAGGCAGATTCCCTAAACCTCCTGCCTTCCCCAATTTTCTAGACTCCAGCTGGGAGTTCTCCAACTACTAAGAGGGAAAATCTGTTCCAAACGAGAGCTGCCAACTAGGAAGGGAAAGAAGCCCCCTAGCACCTTGTTAAGTGATAATACGGTATCATGTGCCGGGGGAGGGGGGGGTCTACAGGGGACACCCCTATATGACACAGACAGAGAGGGAACTCAATCGGACTTCCTAGAGGCAAGGCAGAAAAACACCTCTTCTGGAAAGAAGCGCCAGACAGCACCAACCAGTAGAGGCTGAATAAAGACCAGGGCCTGCTAGAAGGGGCCTGGGAAAGAGAAGGCAAGCCACTTAAGGAACCATCTCTTTAATCATGAATTGAAAACATGGCTGGGAAAAAGACAGATAAACCTTAGCTCGTTCCTCCTATTCTGAGAGAGAGGAGATTTTTTTTTTTTTGGCTTAACGGCCAAAAGAAAAGGGGGAAGAATGAGCAGCGAGGGGGAGACGCCAAAGAAGGAGGCCCTTGAGGGGATGGTGGGAGGGATTCAGTAATGAATGGTGAAGATACAAGAGAAGATCAAGAATTAGGGTAGGTACGTAATTTTCTTTATCTTCCATTGTCAATCTCACCATTCATTACTGTTGGTGAGCAAGCCCTCCCCAAGGAGCGGGGTAAGAGAAAACCCTGAGGAACAGATCCTTCAGCCTCCTACTGGTGACAAATAGAGGGGAAAACCCTAACCAACAGACTAGGAGTCTAAGGTGGGTGAGGAGGAGAAGGCGCCCCCGAGGGGCTATAGGAGGGGGGTTGCCCCTGAAGACGCCTCCTCGCCCTACAGCAAAAAAGACGGGTCCCCCGGAAGGCAGAGCCAGTCACCCTATGCCGGCCCATGGGTGACAGTCGGGAGAGACGAAGCCATGCCGTCTGCCTGATGCAGATCGCTGTCCCTATTAGTCTGGATGCCACCTCGTTGGCATCGTAGGATGCCCTCGCTTGGTGCCTTGCAAGCTCCAGACCCTGTGCAGACAGGGAAATGGCTTGTCTAGACTGCTCTGAGTCAGGAAGCAAAGCTAATACCTGAGCCAGCATCGACCACAGATGCCTGTTGTAAGCAGCGTGGTGAGCTTGATGGGAGGAAATGCACAACAATGCACGACCAGAAGAGAAGACTCTTCGACCCCACCGGTCGAACTCAGCAGAATCTGAATCTGGAGACCTGTCGTGCACCGGGCGGCGAAGCCCAGGAGGAGTATCCAGGGACGTCAAACCCGAAGGTGGGTGAGGTAGAGAACCTAGAGACTCGTGGGGGGCACAATACTGTCTCCTGGGGCTGGAGATTGCCAGGTGCAGAAAGACGCTTCCTGGAAGGGGATCGGCCAGAAGGGCACCACCAAATGGCGGGCGCTGAATTCACTAAGGAAAGCATGCGTCTGCCGCTCAGTATTGTCTCTACGAATGTAGGAGATACGAAGCTCTGAAACCATCCTCGAAGGGAAACGCTGATAGTCGGTGAAGTCAGTGTCAGAGGAAAGGTGGACAGGAGGTTCCTCTTCCTCAGTTGAGGAAGACGTGGAGGAAGTGGAGCTCGAATGCCCAGAAGACTCCTGTGGTGGTGGTGGTGGTGGTGGTGGTGGTGGGGGGCAGGCGAAAGACCTGTTCGTCCATGGCCCTAACACAGGACGGGAAGGCTGCCGCAGTAGTTCTGAACGTCTCCCAAGATAATGGCCCAGTGGGCCCCACGTGGCCTGGAAGAGGGAGGTGGTTGTAGAGGGATGGGCGAAGGGCACCTAATAGTACGTGCCCGACCTCTGCTGGGGATCTGGGATCCAGGTAATGATGCCGCCAAAACTGGGGACCCTGGGATCATGCCGGGTGAGCAGAAGAGAGGAAAGCAGACAACTCCGGAAAGAGCCCTGAAGGGGAATTTCTCCTCTGGCACACCTGGGACTGCATGAGTCCAGAAGGGCAACCCTCAGAACAGCCACCAGAAGACGCTTTAGAGACCTTCAGAGAGAGGTGAGGATCAGCACTACGACTCCTCCCTGCAGGGCGGTGGGGGCCCGTCGCTGCTCTCGACCCCTACCCCTCAATCCTTCGGACTCTGAAGCAGCCCTCTTCCTCGTAACTAGTGGTGGAGGTCCCTGTTGAGCAAGACCACAAAGGGTACCCGCTGAAGCAGGGTCCTCTTCCCTCCGTTGAAGAAACTGAGCAGCACCGGGAACTGCGGCTGCCTAGGACCTGCCAGAAGAGGGAATCCCCTCTCGGACATCCGAAGGGTCCACCACGGAAGACTCCAGGCCACCCCTAACCATGGAGCCATCCGGGCTAACCAGCTCCGGTGAGTCTGGGAGAGGAACACTGGACCATCTAGCCCTACAGCCTACAGGAGGTTCAGAGCCAGAAGACTCTGGCTGCTGGTCTGGGTCCCCACCTGAATCGTCTGCCTCCGAGGTGGGGTCGACAAGGGAAGACTCCATTCCAGCCGCCGCAGGAACCTGCCCCGAGGTGGCACCAGGCCTGGTACCGCCATAGGCTGTGATGAGTAACACATCCACAGAGTCATCTGCACCTCTGGCGGAGCCAGGCTCCCTGGCCGCTCCGCGAATGGCGCCTGCCCAACTGCCCCGACACCACCGGATCTGGCATGGCATACTACAATGGCGCCTGCTACGAGTCCCCCGGCGCGGCGAACGGCACTGGTGGCGCGACCTCCGACCGGCGCCGTTCCCAACAGCGCCCACTCTGAAACCATGGCACCGTGAAAGGCGCCGACTCCAGAGCGACACTGCTGACGGCGCCGCTGCCCGAGTCCCCGGTGCCGCAAACTGCGCCACAGCCCAGAACAGCGCCACAGACGGCCCCGTCCAAGCTGCAGCAGACTCCTCGGCGAGGATAGACAGGAACGAGGGCCCACCAGTGCCAGACCCTGCAACTGGAGGCCGTGACATGGAGAGCCTGCACTTCCAAGAAGGTGACTGCCGGGATGGCGCCAACGCGACCCCGGGAGGGATCACACCGTTCCTCTGGCACCGAAGAAGAAACCTCCTCAGCAAGGCTGGAAGTGGAGGAGGCTTCCTCCTCGCCGGGCCGTATAGACCCGGAAGGGGACCCGGAGGAAGGGTCGAGAGATCTGGCCTGAAGCCCTTAGGGCGACGCGTCCGAAGTTGGTGGAGTTTCATTCGACTCTGAATGCGCGGACTTCTAAAACACGGCGATCCATGGAGAAGCAGGAGTCGCAATGGTCCATATCATGGTAGGGTCCCAGGCACCGGAGACAAACATCATGACGGTCTGTGACAGAAAACTGCCATCCACAGGTGCACCGACGCATAGGGCTACGGCCTGCCTTAGATTTACGTTTTGCCCCCGAACCAGACATGATGCCAAATAATTAAGGAAAACACAGAAAAGGCTCGGCGTCGTCGAAAAATATACAATGGAATGGTCTTACTGGTCAACGACGTCAAGAATCACTGGGATGAAGGAGCGTGGAAAAACTTCGACAATGTGGCCTATGATACAGTAGTACTGGGAACTCTGCGCAGCAGGTGCAGCCTTGACGGCGGGAGAAACAGAACTGGGATGGAGGAGGAGTCTGCAGCGCCTAATGGCTGCCCCTCGCTCTCTATGCAGAGCGTCACTCCAGGGCAGCAGCCGACGACCCTCAAAAACAAAAACAAAAACTCCCTGGTGGATGCCACCAGCTGTCACCCAACAGTAATGAATGGTGAAGACTGACAAGGGAAGATCTCTTACAACAGTTCCAAATGCATGACAACCTCTGGCATTGTGCCACTACCTCCGGTTTGCTAAGCGATAGGCAGGCCTATAATGCTGTCCGCAATAAGTGTACCTGGGCAATCGGCAAGGCCAAGGAGGAGCACTACAGAACCGCCCTAGCCATCTCCTGGGGTAGCACAATAAAGTTCTGGGATAACATCAAGGAGCTTAATGGTAAATCCGCTCCCCCGACAAATTAGTTTTAATAGTACTACCACCACAGACACACTTCACATAGCTAACTGCCTCAACTCCACCTTCTCAGACCTCAGCTCAGTCCTCCCTAGCAACTTTTTTGATCCAATTCAGCCTACCCCCACCACCTGAGCTCCTCTACCCCCCCCTTCAAACTCAAAGTGATTACCCCTACAGAAGCGAAAGCCTACCTGTCCAAAGCCCTCCAGAGCTCCAATTACTGCAAAGATGCCTTCGATATGCGTTTCCTATACCTTGTGCTACACTCGGTTATCTCCCCACTCACGGACCTTCTAAATCTGTCCCTGCGCCTGGGCCAGTTCCCAACCTCATGGAAAACGGAAGTGATGACACCAATATTTAAATGTGGTGACAGCTCCCTCCCAAACAACTACCGGCCCCTCTTGATTCTTCCCCCACTCTCTAAAGCCCTTGAAAAGATCATGGCCAATCAGCTCACTGACTACCTCCTCGCACACAACCTCTTATGTGGGGAGCAGCATGGTTTCAGAGCTGGTCACAGTGCTAAGACCGCCCTAATAGAATTCGCTAACTCCCTGAATGCCTCACTTGACAAGGGGCACCTCACAGGCGCCGTGTTTATAGACCTCTCAAAGGCCTTCGACAGTTTCTCATCCCCATCTTCTTAACACATTACAACAAATTGGGGTCTCTCATTGTCCACTCTCATGGTTCGCCAGCTATCTCATCTAGAACCCAATGTGTTAAAATTAATAATACCACATCTACTATGCTGCCTGCGTGCTCAGGAGTTCTCCTGGGATCTATCCTGGGTCCCCTGCTATTCCGCATCTACCTCAACGTCCTGCCTAAATCCTGCCCCGGCAACCTTCTCCTCTACACAGATGACACTGTTCTTTATGTTGCACATCCTGATCCCCTCTCTCTCTCTCTCTCCCCAGCACACCTTACAAAACTCCTTCTCTCAGACTGAACACAGATTGGTGGTCAACATTAAAATAACTAAGATGATGCTCTATGCCCACCGCCAAAATAGATCAAAGGATTTCCCCCGGAAATACTCTCCGCCTCTCTCATCCCACTGGAACAGGTCCAAAAGTAAAAGTATCTAGGGATTACATTTGACTCTTCCCTCTCATTTCACGAACAGATAAAAATCCTCACCTTCCGCCCCCAACACCTGCATTGGTCTCCTTTAAAGACATAAAGACTGCCTGCCACCTGAATCACTTCACCTAGCCATTACCTCCTCAGTCTTATTGCTGGTGGACTATAGCCTCAATCTATGCTGCTGACCCCAAGGTGCTTCATCAAATACAAGTAGTCATCAATAAGGCCTGCCAGCTCCTCTCTGGTGCCGACAGAAATACACATACCTGCACCCTATACACACTCACCAATATCCCCTCCATTGAGGAAAGACCATTATACCAGACCTGTCTCTTCACCAAAACAATCCCCCTGGGTTTAACCCCAATAGGTGTCATGGCTTCTCTTCAAGCAGCCACCATCTCAGCATTCACATGGGCTGCCCCAAAAACTATCTGGAAGGTGACTAGGGTCAGGACCACCCTGGTCCAGCGATCCTTCCTCCTTAGAGCTCCATCCTGGTACAATGCCCTCTCTCCGGCTGTCACATCAATCACCAATCTAGGTCCTTTAAAAGCTGCCTTAAGGGACCATATCCTCTCCTCACGTCAATGCCAGTGTAACCGGTAACCTGTGGATCCTGCACCACGCCGCTAGGCCACACACCCGCCCTTGGCCAGGCAGTGGGGATCCCACACTATTTCTAGCCTATAGGCTCCTCACCTCCCTCGGTTACCATATAGTTGTACTAGACTATGAATGCATTGTATTATGTATAAGATAAGGCCTCCCTGAGGTGGCTTACTACCAACTCGTATCATGCATTGCTTTAGCTACCAATTGTATAAGTCACAACCGCTCATTAGGTAAATATGTCGATAGCTCTGCCCTGTTTTAGCTACCAGATGTATAGGCATTAACCCGTGCTCACTGTACTTATACTCTGTACGACTGCTCACCCACATTTATTCTATGTATGTACTGTATGGATGTCTATGTTTTATTCTGACTTGGAGCCTTTGGAAACGAGTCTATGACACAAAGGGTTGTAATTCCGATTTCCTAAATAAATAAATAAGCATACATTTTATGACTTTTGAGGAAAATGCCATTTTTAACTGATTTCTATTAGCTTTCATACATGTAACAGAAATGTTTGTCAGGATGTGACTCTGAACATCAAAGGTGAATGCTCTGATCAAAGAGACTGTCATATCTTGATATTGTTATCTTGCAGATTTCTAGCCAGCAGTAAAATGACACCCTTTTGGATATTCTTGGTCAGGTTACAAACTAATTAAAGGACTAACAGTGACCTCATGAGCTGTGACCTCACAGGATTGGAAGGGCATTTTTTTTGTCTCATCACTCTGGTTGAAAGGGGTGGAAAAAGATCCATCTCTGGACTTCTAAGAGAACACACAGTGTGTTCTGAAAGAAAAGGGCACTTCTGTCACAAATAGGTAAAATCAAACTGGAAATTTAAGCACCAGAAGTTTTGTTTCTGTAATTTCCAATTTATTTTTAACTGTAAGTATTTATGTTATATGTTGTATGTTTTCTATGTATTTACTATTTTTTAAGTTTTAGTAAACAGTTTGATTTCCTTAATCCTGCTTGAGTCTTTTCTTTTGCATGTGGAGGCTGAAACAGTATTGGATAATTCTAACAAAAACTGTTAAGGGCTTAAAATGTGTTACTATCTCGGTAAATTAAGAAATTAGCTAGGTCTCAAATTAAGTCAACAGGGTACAACTGTGAACCAGGCTGGGTGCCCAGTGGGTGAAGTACTGCACTGCATTTCCCTGAAGAGGGTGTGATAGGTGATCCTGTTAACTGAGCGTGCTAGCGAAAAGGGATTCATATTTTACCCCAGGACTCGAGGCTAGTAGGTGATTTGAACCCAGAACAGACAGGAGGGTTACCCTGTTTGTCTCCTTTTCGCATATTGCACTTCAAGGTTTGGCACTGTGGGAGCAGAGGACCTGACCTGCGGAGTGCGTTTGTGACATAGAGTACACTGGCGAAGGGCCAGATGGCAGTGGTGACGGGCCCGATGGCGGTGCTGAAGGACCCGGTGAAGGCCCTGATGGGATATCCGATGGCCCTGGCAACACAGGGTTCATTTGTGGGCCTGAGGGAAGGAGACGTCGTGTTAGCCAGTCCCTACCGGGGGGGGGGGGGCGCAGCAGATGGCTCAGATGGAGGAATCAGAGGCATAGGGGTGGAGGATCCCCAGGGAGGTCTGGGTTTGGGTGGTGCAGTACTGGCAGATCAGTAGGACCAGCGGGAAGCCGCTCCTCCAGTTCCGAAAGGGTAGGCGAGGTCAGAGGCTCCACCGAGGGCAATGGAGTAGGATCGGGGAGGGGATTCCTCCTAGGTCGGCTGCGGCTTGCTCAGCACTGGGAACTAGTCGGAGAAAAGACTGTCGGATCTCGAATCGAGGTCCAACCTGACCACTGGAGCTGTGCAGTCACCAGCAGCTGACTTGGCAGTTGAACCACTTGGCTTAGATTCAGAGGTTTTTATGAGCCTAAGAGTGGAAGAGGCCTCCGAATCCCCAGAGGTGCCCACCTGAAACGTGACCAGCACAGTCGGGGGGGAACCAAACTCCGCCCTGATGTGGAAGGGACAGGTTTGGCTGGAGGGGCGCTTCTCTTGCTAGAGGAAGTCAGTCGGCCTTGGTCTCTGAAGAGAGCAGGGGCCTGGAAGACGACCGACCCCAGTCCTGGTGCTTCTTCTTGTCTGTCTTCTGCTTTTGGGAGTCAGAAGAACCCCCCAGAGAGGATGAAGCGCTCTGCATCTGCTGCAGCTTCTTTTCCATGAAAGCGAGTTTTTGTTTTAAAAGATGGGCTTCCAGGACCTGTTCATGGCATTTCTGTGTGGCCTGGTTAAACTTCTGACAGCCCTCGGTGTCATGGTCAGGCCCCAGGCACAGAAGACACAAAGTATGGCTGTCTTTCTCCAGGATCTGCTTGCCGCAGGAACACTTGTTCTGAAGCAATTCAGAAGGAGTTGGAGAAGAAATGCAATCAGATGACAAAATCACTAGAAATTGAAAAGAAATTGAAAGATATATCGAAAATGGCCATCAACTGTAGCAGCGTTCTGCAAGGTCCGACGTGTGCAGGTCGATGGCAGGAAAGAACTGGAGGGCTGGTGTGGGGACCGCCCACTATATAATGTCAGGCCGTTGCCGGCCACGTGATGCTGGGTGGGCGGTCCCCTCGCCAGGCACTGCTAGCTAAAGTTTTCATTTGGTCCTAGCGTCTGGTGGCTCAGTCCTAAGGGTTATTACCTACTGCAGGAGCCCTCTCGAAGTAAGATCTAAAGATCTAACAGTGGAATGCTGGGAGGCTTCAGATCAGCACAGCAGGAAAGAGCATCTCTGAAAAAGATTCTATGTTCTGGGGCACCACTCCTTACACAGAGATTATGCACTGGTTTTACTCTGCAGTTCTAATTCATGTAGAAGAAATATACAGTATGTTTAAAATGTACTCACTTCCTGTCTTCAGATAAGTCGAGAACATTTCTTGTGTCTTGTCCAGTAGCCTCCATGGCACGGTAAAAGGCCAGTCGAAGATTTGGGGATGCAAAATCACACTAAAAAGGGTGTGAAACAGAACTAATCAGTAATGGACATTTACTCCATGTCACTACTCATTAAAAGAAGCAGACTTGTTTTCTGTACAAGAATTTCAGTGTTCATTTCCCTCCCTAGAGTTCCGGAGTGGACACCGTGATATCAGAACATTTTTTTGCCAGTACATAGGTCAAGCCTATTTACTTTGCCATCCTAAGATCTTCACATTACGAAAAGAGAGAAAATTATTCAGGAAACATGTGACATGTAACAACTGGAGTACAGGGGCCTCTTTCGATACAGAGCTTTCCTGTAATGCTAATTACGATAATTCTGCAATGCTACGGTATCCCCTTTCATTAAAACCTTTTATAATAACCCTTGATATAACACTTCGCTATAATACCACAACCTGCCTGGCTCCCCATGGACAGTTTACAAGGTAGGACTGCTTTAGTACAGTGATCTCTCCATATTCAGCTCTCTTGTAATACTGATTAGGAAAATTCTTCTCTGCTATGGCATCCCCTTCCACTGAAGCCTATTAAAATAACCCTTGATAGCTGGCCCACCGGAGCAGCGGAAGCGCTACCACTTGCGATGCCAGTGACGGGAGGCTGAGCGTCTACAGGATTGCTCGTCTGACGGTGGGGGTGGGGGGGCACGTCAGTTCGGTGCCACAGCAGTAGGGAGGAGCATGGTTGATGGCATACGTCTTGACATCATTGCACAACCACGTCTCCACAGAAATAGCGAAAACAGCCCCATGTGTGCTCCGGGAGAAGGGCCCAGGCGTGATGGTGGTGGAGGCGCCTGACAAATTGGATGCTGACTGAAGGGGTTGAAGAGTCCCCTCTGTTGCACTGCTGGGATCACCACTGGGACCCTGAGGAAAGGAAGGAAGCAGATTCAGAGAGGGAGGAGGTACAAATAGAAAGGAAAAAAAAACAAAACTCGATATATGAAAATGATGCACCTACCATAATTCTAGATCTTCTCTTGTATCTTCACCATTCATTACTGCTGGGTAAGAGCCGGAGGTGCGCACCTGCCACAGGAATTTTTTTTGGGGGGGAGGAGTCGGTGCCACCCACGTGACCGCCACAAGTGCGTGGCGCACGAGGGACGGCCATTTGGCACCACAGACTCCTCCTCCATCCCAGTTCTGTTTGGTCGGAGAGGGTGAAACAGTATAGAAAAATACGCGAGGCAAGAGCCGAGGGATAGACAAAGGAAAGGATACAAACTGAAAAAGGCATGAGCCAACTAGGGGACAGAGATAAGAGAACCCTACCCTAAGTGGCTATAAGGCCTCAATCCTTGGGTGGTCTCAAAGAAAAGTGAAAGAAAAGGATAGAAAAAGAGATACAGAAAGGGATAAAGGGGGAGGAGGAAGGGCTCTCCACCACAGTAATTTGTCAGACCACTGGCTTGTAACAGTTCAAATCCTTGCGGTCAAGAAGACAAGACAGCATGAATCCCGCCAGTGGCAGGGGTTATTGAATCAAGGCCTTAAAGGGATTTAAGGTGACCTGGCAAGCATTGGTGGAGACCGACCTTTCTTCCTCCCCTGTATCTGGTTGAACATCTTGAAGCCTGGGCCTCACAGACCATCACTAAGGTAGGGTGTGCAGTCCCGCTCAAAAGATAAGAGAGTCCAGACTGACTCTGAGATGGGGGGAAAGTAATGGAGGAAACCAGATAATAGTTTTCCCATGAGAATATTGACGTAGTCCCCATTTTGGGAGAAGGGAACCATGGGACATCCGTGCCATAAGGGAAAGACAGGAAAAGAGGGAGGAAAATCCCTCGTACTCTTCTAGGAACGCACTGATGAGGTAACAGCCAAGGGGTGCCAAAGGATTGCCCAAGTCTAAAAAGGGAGATGACCCAGTGCATCAAGAAGAGAATCCCAGGGAGTTCCCTCACATGTTAGGGCAAAGACCCTACTCGCCATCCCCCAGGTTGAGCACCTGAGACTTTTTAGAAAAGGAAACGGAGACCTCTGAGGTACCAGGGAGACTCGGGCCCCCAACTGGCCTCTTACAGAGGGAAAACGAGCAGGGTGGAGGCAACACCCAAGAACTTGAGGCCCAAGAGGGGATGATGGGCAGGAATCAGTAATGAATGGTGAAGATACAAGAGAAGATCAAGAATTATGGTAGGTACGTAATTTTCATATCTTCCCTTGTCAGTCTTCACCATTCTTTACTGCTGGGTGAGTACCAACTCCCCCCCCAGAGGGGACATGGCACAGACCTGAGGGAACAGATTCCCTCAGCCTCCTGTGGGTGGGACGCAGGAGGGGGGAGACCCTACAGCCGTACTACACCAGTGAGGTCTAAGGCTGGTTAGGACATGGAGGTGTCCTCTGTGACCAGGGGGATGGAAGGCACCCCTCTATGATCCTCCCTGCCCTGTGGGAAGAGAGGCGGTTCCCCCGGAAGGCAGAGGAGATCACCCTACGCCAGGCAACGGGTGACAGTCTGGAGAGACGAAGCCATGCCATCTGCCTAATGTAGACCACTGTCCCTACAAGTCTGTACGCCACCTCACTGGCATCGTAAGATGCCTTTGCCAGTTCTAGACTCTGTGCAGAGAGGGTGATGGCCTGTCTAGATTCCTCCGAATCAGGCAGGGATGCTAATAGCTGTGCTAGCATCGACCACAGGTACCTGCTATGTGCAGCGTGGTGAGCCTGATGCGCGTCAATGCAGAGCAATGCACAAGCTGAAGAGAATGCCCTTCTACTCCACCTGTCGAACTTTTTGTAGGAGGAAGTAGGCTGTTGGTTAACTAGGATCTGCAGCTTATCCGTTAGGTAGGGAAATGGTCAGACTAGGTGGGCCAAGTGGTCCTTATCTGCCATCAAATTCTGTTTCTATGTTACTCAATCCCTGTAGCACCCCACTGCTTACTTTGCCTACTCCAGAGTGGGTCCCATTCACCACCACCCTCTGAGTTCTATTGTTCAGCCAACCCTCTACCCATTTAACAATCTTAGTACCCACTCCTAGTCTCCCCAGCTTGTTCATCAATATTCTATGTGGTACGGTGTCGAAGGCCCTGCTGAAGACTTCCCTTGTTACCCAGTGAAAGAACATGATCAGGTTAGTGTGGTGCGAACCCCCCCAAAGCCATAATGCCTCGGATCCTGAAGCGTACTGGCGACAAGGTATTCACTAACCCGTTCCCTTAATTATTCCATTACCTTACCCACCACTGAAGTCAAGCTGACAGACCTGTAGTTTCCTGGATCCTCCCTATTACCACTTTCGTATAGAGAAAATTTAGATATACATGTATTACTGACAGTTGTACTCACCAGCAATCTCTTCCCCAAAACTTTCTTTTTCTTGACACTTCTTAGAGCTCTATCTGCTTCTTCAATCGTAGAAAACATGATTGAGCCTTCTTTTTTCTGCTTATCCATCACAATCTGTAAAATGAAGGAGAGGGCATATTGGGGAGGGACAATGTTTGGTACAAACTAGACAGTGGTGAAAGTTTAGTTATTTTTTGTTGGTTGGGAAAGGATGGCTACACAATACTGCCTATTTTCAACCTTGTCCAGGGGTTGGGGGAGGGAGACATGTTAATATACCTGAAACTAAACCACATTAAGCTGTTGGTAGCATTTTAGTTAATGGGAGAAATCTGGCCAGGACACTGGGGAAATTTCTTACTTTTTACGAGTAGTGCCATGGAATCTTTACCTGAACAACCACTAGAAAAGGCAGAAAGGACCATGGTTTAATGTTTCATCTGAATGACAGCCAACCTCAACAGTACAGCGTCCCCCAGTACTGAATTCGGGTGCCAGTGTTTATGGTACGAGCCCAATCCCAGAGTGGTACCAGAACCTAACTTCTGGCCCAGAGGTGGACATGTACTACCAACTCAGCCTCGCTGACACCTTACTCACTCACTTATCAAGCTACTCACGTGCAACCATGTTTTTTCCAGAGGGTTTCATCTATAGTCATATATATATATATATATATATATATATATATATATATATATATATATATTGCATTTTCCAGGAATCTTATCCCCTTACTGTTACTGCTCCTAGTTGGGGACATCGAAAGCAATCCAGGCCCAATCACCTCATCCACAGCGACCCCATTTGGACAAATAGCATGGACATCTTCAAAACACACAGTTATGTAAGAACTTACCGTAACAGTATATCTTCGAGACGAGCTTTTGCAGCAGCTATTACCAATAGGACTAAGGCCGCCAGGCATTAGGACCCCACAGAAAAATCTTCTAGCTAGCAGTCTGTGGCGAGAATTTCCCCAAATCCAGCTCTACCCGATGTGAGATGTGGTATAAAGAGGCGGTCCCCACTACTGACATCTCAGTTCTCCACATAGAGACCCAGCTAACAAAAGGAATGGAGAACGAGGAGGGCCTCCCCACCCAAAGAGAAATAAAAAATACTTGTACCTGGGGGCTGGAGGGTGGGAAAGCAACCTGCTGCAAAAGCTCCTCTTGAAGATCTACTGTTACGGTAAGCTCTTACGTAACTGTACTATCTCACTTTGAGGGGGAGCGCTTGCAGCAGGTATTACCAATAAGACTAAGTCCCAAGCAGTACCCAAAGATAGGCCCAGGTCAGATTGGAGGGGGAACAAAACAGATAAGATGGTCTGGATAGGTGGAGTTTAGGGTAGGAGGCCCTGAAGGACTGCTAGTCCGAATTCTGCTCTCCTTCTACAGGCAACATCCAGACTGTAGTGCCTGATGAAAGTATGGACTGAGTTCCAGGTGGCGGCAGCGCAAAGGTCTGCCGAAGAAACGTTCCGCAGAGAGGCAAATTAAGTTGATACAGCTCTGGTGGAATGACCCTTCACCGATCCCGGTAAGGGCTTATTGTGGTGCTGACTGCAAAAGGTGATACAGTGCACCAACCATCTGGTTAGCATTTGCTTAGTGACAGGAGTCCCTGTCTTCCTATGAGCAAATGAAACGAAGAGTTGATCCATTTGCCGAACAGAACTGGTTCTACTGAGGCAATACCTGAGTATCCTATGTACATCCAGAGCATGCAACAAGGCCTGCCCCTTGTTAGAGTACTCTGGATGATAAACCGGAAGCTGGATGTCCTAATTCAGAGTCTGCTCAGACACCACCTTCGGCAGAAACTTAGGGTCAGTACACAATGCCACCCTGTCCCTATGAAAAACGAGATAAGGATCTTTATGCATCATAGCCTGTAGCTCAGAAACTCTCTGAGCAGAGGTAATGGCAACTAAAAGTAACACTTTCCAAGACAGAAAGCGAAGCTCACATGTCGTGGCTGGCTCAAAAGGGGGAAGGGTGAGCTTCTCTAAAACAAAAAGAAGATCCCATAGAGGGACAAGATCCCTCCGTGGGGGTGTGATATGCAAGATTCTCCTCAAGAAGGTCTTGCACATGTCAAGTTGTGCTACAGTCCTTCCATTCATAGGTGCGTGGTAGGCTGACAGAACACAAAGGTGCACCTTAATGGATGAGTAGCTGAGGCCCAAGTCCAAAAGATGAAGGTATTCCAGCATGTACTTTACCGGACAATCCAGAGGGTCCAGGGAAATGGACACTGCCCATAAACAAAAATGCTTCTACTTCATGGCATAGGTTGCCCTGGTGGAAGGTTTTCTTGCTGCTACTAAGATTTCTGCCACTCTGCTTGACACCCCCAATCTCTCTCTCTCCTGCTAGGACTGCAGGAGCCAGGCATGCAAATGTAGAGATTGCAGGGCTGGATGGACGAATGACCCCCGCTCTTGGGAGAGCACGTGAGAGGAGAGGAGAGGTGCAACTGCATGGGGGACTCCGTGGCTAGTTGCTGCAGCAGCGGATACCAGATTTGATGAGGCCAGAGAGGAGCTGCCAGGATCATCCTGGCTTCCTCTGCCTGCAATTTCAACAGGACTCCCTGAAGAAGAGGGAAGCCATACAGAAACCTCCCTAGCGAGGAGAGGGACAATGCGTCTCACCAGAAAACACCAGGCCCTGGATCTAGTGAATAGAAATTTGGCAGTTTGGCATTGCACGGGGACGCAGAGAGACCCAGCTCTGGTCGACCCCATCTTTTGAAGAGGTCTTCTGCCACTTCTTGATGCAACTTCCACTTGTGGTTCAGAGATGGAGAGTGGCTTAGACTGTCGGTGAGAAATGGAAATTACGTACCTATTGTAATTCTTGATCTTCTTGGACGAGTCTCCACCACTCATTCACACTAATGGGAACTGCGCCGGGGGCACTAGGACCCAGCGGGAGCAAACTTTTTTGCTGGAGTGTTGGCGCTGGAGATGGAGCCGCGAGGAGTGGCACCGCGAGCCCCAGCTTCAGCGGTAATGACTATCTCAGCGTCGACCTCCAACCGCCTCAGTACCTACCCCCGAGGAGGTGCAGCGTAACTAACCTAGAAGGATAGCCTAACCAAAAACCGGACATAAGATAGTACAGATGACCCATATAAGAAGAGTCAACAAAGAAGTCCTCACATCCTAAAGATTGAGGGAGTGAAGACCAATAACAGAGGTGAGCTCGGGGGATGGTGGGAGGGAGTGTGAATGAGTGGTGGAGACTCGTCCAAGAAGATCAAGAATTATGGTAGGTACGTAATTTCCATATCTTCCTGGACATAAAGTCTCCACCACTCATTCACACTAATGGGAGATTACCGAGCTAATAATTCCCCGAGAGGGCAGCAGGAGAGACCAAGAGCTCACAGTCTCAGGACAGCAGTCCATTAAGGATGGTTCTACCAAAAGAAAGATGTCGTCTGGCATGGACATCCAGGGCATAGTGTTTGACAAAAGCATGCACTTAGCTCCAGGTAGCTGCATTGCAAATATCTGCAATGGGCACGTTGCGGATTTCCGCTAAGGATGCCGCGACCGCTCTAGTAGAGTGAGCGTACACTCTGCCCTCCAGCTTAACCTGCGCCATGGAATAACAGTGGCGAAGGCATGCCACCAGCCATGCAGAAATACATTTGATAGCGACAGGTTGACCTAGCTGGGTCTCGCTGAAGGAAACGAACAGTTGTTGAGCTTTAAGAAAGTCTTTTGTTCTATCCAGATAGAAATGCAAAGCTCTTTTGACATCCAAGGAATGAAGAGAATGCTCTTCTTCGTTTTGGAAGTTCGGGAAGTAAGATGGAAGGACCAAAGGTTGGTTTAGATGCAATTCTGAAACAACCTTAGGGAGAAACTTAGGATGGGTCCTAAGAACTACTTTGTCTTTATGAAACACAGTATACGAAGGGTCTGTGACCAAGGCATGTATCTCAGAGACCCTGCGGGCTGAGGTAATGGCCACTAGGAAGGCAGTCTTCCAAGTGAGGAATTTTAACTCACAGGTAGCTAGAGGCTCGAAAGGTTTTTCGAGTGAGCATGTCTAGCACAAGATTAATGTCCCAGGCTGCGACTGGACGTCTTACAGGAGGTCTGGTATGCAGAATTCCCTTAAGAAACCTCTTAACCACAGGTAACTGGGCCAATGACAAGGAAAATACTGTCTCATGATAAGCTGAAATGGCATGAAGGTGAATCTTAACTGTAGAGTATTGCAGACCTGAATTTGAGAGGTCTAAAAGGTACTCTAGAACTTTATCTGGTGGGCAGGAAAAAGGATTCAGAGGATTTTGCACACCAGAGCGAAAAATGCTTCCATTTGGCTGTGTAAGTTTTCCTAGTGGCTGGCTTGCACGCAGCCAGAAGAATATCTGAAACCCTGCGAGAGACATTGTACCTGTTCACTTCTATCTCTTCAGGAGCCAAGTGTGAAGGTGAAGTGACCTCAGATTGGGATGGACTACAGGACCTTGAGTCAGAAGGTCCGCCTGAAGGGGAAGCGGTTTCGGAGGAGTTTCCGACATACTGTTGAGCAGTGGAAATCATATCTGTTGAGGCCAGGAGGGAGCAATGAGGATCACTTTGTCCCCCTGGGACTCGAACTTGAGAAGTACCCTCTGAATTAGACGAAGCAGCGGAAAGGCATATAGAAAGAGTTTTGTCCACCGCAGCCTGAACGCATCCTGACAGAAAATGCCAGGCCCTGGATTTCTGGAGCAGAACAGAGGCAGTTTTGTGTTGAGTGGGGATGCAAAAAGGTCCAGGTCTGGAGTTCCCCACTCTGCGAATAGTGACTGAGCTATGGCTGAGTCTAGAGACCATTCGTGAGCATCTGTCTGTTCTGCTGAGACGGTCTGCCAGTTCGTTCTGCACGCCTGGCAGGTAGATCGCATGAATTAGAGCCTTGTGCTCCAAGCACCTTTCCCACACTCTCATCGCTTCCCTGCGTAAGGGGTAAGAGTGAACCCCGCCTTGCTTGTTGATGTAATACATTGCATCACTGCATTGTTGTCGGTTTGAAGGAGAATGTTCTTGTGACAGAGAATGTCCTTCAAAGCCTGGATTGCATAAAGGACGGCTCTCATTTCTAGGACATTTATATGAAGCTGGGACTCGTTTCTGAGTCCACGAACCTTGAGTGTGGAGAGTGTGACAGTGAGCTCCCCCCACCCCATCAGGGACGCGTCCGTGGTAATGGAAATCTGATGATCCAGAGGAACAAAGGGGTATCCTTCCAGAAGACTGTCCTCTTGCGACCACCAGGTGAGTGATCTCTTCAGAGGCTTTGTCACCTTGATGAGAAAGGACTGAGGGTGAGTGGCTGGGGACCACTGAGTACTGAGCATCCACTGAGAGGTTCTCATGTGGAGGCAAGCTAGGGGTACAGTGAACACAGAGGATGCCATGAGACCTAGCATCTGTTGCATCGAGAGAGCTGTCACCAAGCTGCTTTCTCCGATGTATCTGGCCATCTGAAAGATATCGCTCCTCCTGTCCTCTGGAAGAAAAGCTTACGCATAGGTGGTGTCCAGGAGAGTTCCTATGAAAAGGAGCCTCTGGAAGGGCTGCAGCTGCAATTTTTTGAGGTTTAGCAGGACTCCCATGGATGTGAGGAAGTGTGAAGCCGTGACTACGGCGTCTTGAGTTCCCTGCCTGGAAGGACTTGCTAGAAGCCAATCTTCCAGATATGGGAACACTTGTATTCTGGTTTTCCTGAGATGCGCTGCAAGAATTGCACAACACTTTTTAAAAACTTACGGCACTGAGGATAGCCCAAAGGACAGGACTCTGAACTGATAATGCTGTCCCAAAGCCACCAACCTTAGATATTTGCGATGCTTTGGGTGAATAGGAATGTGCTGGTAAGCATCCTGCATGTCCAGGGAGGCTAACCAGTCGTGTTGATGAAGCAAAGGTAACAGGGTTCCTAGTGATATCATTTTGAATTTCTCTTTGGGAAGGAATTTGTTTAGTTTTCTGAGGTCCACGATGGGGTGCATGCCCCCGGTTTTCTTTGGAACCAGAAAGTAATGGGAGTAGAACCCTGTGTTCCGTTGATCCAGCGGAACTACTTCCACTGCCCTGTTGTTCAGAAGACCCTGTATCTCGGAGGCAAGAAGTTCTGACTGAAGAACTGAGTTTGGGCTGTCGTTTGGGGGGACGGTCCGGAGGGGTATCCAAAAGATTGAGGGAATACCCCTCGCGGATTATTTGGAGGACCCATTAGTCCAAGGTTATGGACTTCCATTGATTGTAGAAGTGAGTCAGACGACCTCCCACCGCTGAGGAAGAGTCCCAGTCAGGCAGCAGAGGTGGGACTTGGGCCAACAACTCAGAAGGCAGTACTAGGCACTTTGGGTGCATGCGCCTTCTGCTGCGTTTTCTTTCAAGGCTGGGGGGCTTGGTTCTTACTAAACTCTCCTCTGTTTTTGCCTCGAAAGGACCGACGGTTATGAAATTGGCGTTTGTTGACACCCCCTCGAGGGGGGGGGACAGGAGGAGGTCGAGCCAATTTAATGGCTGACATCGTCTTTTGTGTGGCCTCTAGGGCCTGTTCTACTTGAGGACGAAAGAGATATACACAACATCGAAAGGCAACGCCACTACCTGTTGCTGGGCATCATTTGTGAAACCCGAAGTGCATAGCCAGGAATGACGGCGGGTACAAATGCCCACCGCCGCTCGGGAGGCAGTATCAAAGGCATCCATAGCTGCTTTAACCTGCTGGTTGTTGGACTTGATACCCCTGGTTATAGTTTGGAGAAGCTCTGAATTAGAGTCAGACTCCGGAAGAGATTCAACCATTTGTTTGAGTGAATGCCAAAGGATATACTCATACTGAGAGAAATAGCCTTGATAGCTGGCAATACATATACCTAGGGTGGAAGCAGCAAAGACTTTCTTACCTAAAGTATCTGTTTTACAAGATTCTTTGTTAATAGGTCGAGCTGTAGTAGTTTGGGGAAGGACGACTGTATCATTCTCTGCCAAGACTACAATAGGATCCGCAAAGGCTTGGGATGCCAAAATGGGTCGATCCTTGGGAGCAGCATATTTCCTATCTATGGATTTAGCCACTGAAGGAACGAGAGCAGGTTTATTCCATACCATTTGAGAAAACATCTCAAAAGAGGGCTCAACCGGTGGAGTCAAATCCATAGGGATCTCCGGAACATGGAGGTATTGGAGTCTTAGCAGCTTCCCAGGATCGATATCTGTAGTGTGGAGAGAAAGAGTGGAATTCAAGTTTTTCAGCAGAGACTTAAATGACAGGTCCTCGACCACAGGCTCTGCAGCAGGAATAGATCCTGCTCCTTCCACATCATCACCCAGCCTAAGGTCTGGGTCAGGCTCAATATCATCTCCTGACAGCCCAGGAGGGACTGTATAAACAGGAAAGGAGTGAAAATCAGAAGGAAATGAGGAAAGAAAAGGATTCAATGAAGAGGAGCCCTGAAGACTGGATGACGCCCTAACAGGTCTCGGATGGCGCTGCCGAGGCGCACGGCACTGAGGACGGCACCGAGAAGCCGCACGGTGCTGAGAAACTCAACGGTGCCGAAGATGGCGCAGACGCATCGACGCCGGAGAAGGCGCCAGGCGTGCCATTGACGCCAAGGGCGTCGAAAACATCCCAAGACTCCAAAAAACAGGATTGGAGGAGAAAGAAGGATGAATACCAGAAGATAAAGGCATCGGTGTGGCCCCCTGCGCCGCAGCTGTGTGAGGGGGGAAAACACCTAAGCGTGGAGTCGATGGCACCGAAGACGGCGCCATGCAACAAAGGAGGCCCAACCGCCCTACCTGATCTCCCAAAAGGCCTGAAGGCCCCTGAGTGACTGGGCCAGGCAGCTGGACCAACCTCCGAGCCCACTGCTCCATAAGAGCAGCCCACTGATGAAACTACTCATCTGAAGACCTACCAGAGGGTGGGGTAGGGCTCTGATGTCGAAGACGTTGGCTACCAGAACTAGAGTCCGCAACTCGAAGGAGGAGACCAGCTATCAGCCCCAATAACCAACCGCCAACGCCAAGAGACATATCAGAGGGTGACCCCGAGGATGCCTTCTTTTTGACCTGTGGGCCGAAGAAGAGCTCGAGGCCGAACCGTGCAGAGAATGTGACCATTTACTTTTATGCTTTCAAGGGGACCGCCCAGCCCCTCGGGCATCGGACTGTCCATTGTCAGACCCCCCTCCGGAGAAGGCGGAGGACCGGACCCAGCCCAGCTGACTGAACAGCTTTCATACGAAGACTTGCTACCATCACTTGACCTGCTCATGGTCGACTGCGTCAATGTAGGCTAAGACTTCTTCGTTAAATAAAAATAAACAAAGTGATACTTTATTTGAGATATGCTACAAAATAATAAAACTGAAAACTATGCTGCTAGTTTGAAGTTTGACTCCCGTCGGGTGAGCGACTACGTCACTGAAGTGCACTCGATGGCGGGAAAAAAGGAATTGAGGCAGTTGGAGGGTCGACGCCAAGATAGTCATTACCGCACGAGCTGGCTCCTCGCGGCTCCATCTCCGGCGCCGACCCTCCAGCAAAAAAAGTTTGCTCCCGGTGGGTCCTAGTGCCTCTGGCGCAGTTCCCATTAGTGTGAATGAGTGGTGGAGACTTTATGTCCAGGAAGATCATTCAAGATCCCTGGCACATGAATCGCCGTGATGTTCAGACTGCATTCTGCTGCCCAGTACCACACTGTCATGGCCTCTCTGCAAACGGTATAAGAGTGTGTACCTCCTAGGTTGTTCAGAGGGAACACTACCGGGGTATTGTCTGACTGGACCAGTAGTGGACCCCAGCAGAGCTAATCTTGAAACGCCTGAAAGGCATACAGAACGGCTTTCATCTCCAGAATACTGATGTGAAGAGACCGTTTTGTTGCATTCCAAGAACCTTTTGTTTGGTGAACATCCAGATGGGCTTCCCAGCCTAGACCCGAAGCATCTGTCGTAAGGATCTGCATCGGGTTTGGTCTCTGGAAGGGAACTCCCACTTTGAGGTTGACTGGACTTCACCACCACAGCAGAGAATGACAGACCGCCTCCGAAATTCGGATAGGGTGGTCCAGTTTGTCTACAGCTTGGTCCCACTGAACTCTGAGGTGCCACGGAAGAGTCCTCATGTTCAGTCTTGCCAAGGGTACCGTGGCTATGGCAGCTGCCACGTGCCCTAGTCGTTACAGGATAACTCTCACTGCGACTCGGTCCGAGGTCTGCACTTTGCAGCAACTCCTCTCAGCTGTTCTGCTCTGTCCGCTGGCAGAAAAGCCTTGCCCTGAATGGTGTCTAGGACTGCCCCAATATATTCACAGCAGGAAGGTCATGTTAGACGAATCTAATAGATTTCTTTGACTGAGTGACCAAAGTAGATCAGGGAGGGGCTGTGGACATGGCCTACCTAGACTTTAGCAAGGCATTTGACACAGTCCCACACAAAAGATTAATATACAAGTTAGCCAGCCTGGGAGTGGGTCCCAAGATGGTAGCCGGTTAAAAAAAACAACTGGAAAACAGGACACAGAGGGTAATAGTAAACGGAGTCCACTCTGAAAAAATGGGGGTTACTAGTGGGGTATAGCAGGGTTCAGGTCTAGGACCGGTCCTCTTCTATGTCTTTATAAGTGACATTGCAGAGGGACTGGAAGGAAAAGTACAGTATGTCTCTTTGCAGACACAAAGATCTGCAACAAGGTTGATACACAAGGTGGCGTGAAAAGGATGAGACGGGATGTGGCAAAGTTGAAGGAATGGTCAAATGTATGGCAGCTTAGATTTAATGCTAAGAAGTGCAAAGTAATGCACCTGGGAAACAAAACCCAAGGGGAAGAGTACACTATGGGGGGTGAAATACTAACAGCAACAAAAATGGAAAGGGACCTGGGGGGAGTCATATCAGATGACCTTAAGGTGGGCAAGCAATGCGAGAGGGCAGTAAGGAGGGCTGGGGGGATACTGGGATGTATAGGAAAAGGCATCACCAGTAGAAAACAGGAAGTTGCTATCCCTCTGTACAGACAGCTGGTGAGACCCCATCTGGAGTACTGAATCCAGTTCTGGAGACCCCATCTCTGCAAGGACATCGACAGGATGGAGGCAGTCCAAAGGAGGGCAACTAAAATGGTGCAGGGTCTGCACCAGAAGACATACAAAGAGAGACTTAAGGAGCTTAATATGTATACCCTTGAGGAAAGGAGGGATGAAGGGGACATAATAGAAACTTTCAAGTACCTCAAGGGAATCAACAAAGTCCAAGACGGTAGCATCTTTCAGAAAGAGAGGTGTGCAAGAACAAGGGGGCACAATTTGAAGACAGAAGGGAACGGTTCAGAGGTAATGTGAGGAAGTATTTTTTCACAGAGAGGGTTGTGGATGCATGGAACAGCCTTCCTGTGGAGGTTGTGGAGTCAAAAACAGTGGGGGAATTCTAGAATGCATGGGACAAACATAAGGCAATTCTAGGAGTTGGGGGTAGGAGGAAGTAAGCTGCTAGTTAACTAGGATCTGCAGCTTATCCATTAGGTAGGGAAATGGGCAGACTGCGGGGGCCAAGCGGTCCTTATCTGCCATCAAATTCTCTGTTTTTATGTTTCTATACTGAAGCCTTTGGGAGGGCCAGGGATGTGACTTTGCCCAATTCAGAGTGATGCCCAGGGACTGGTACATCAAGACTGCTTCCTGTTAGGCATCGGTCAGCTGGTGGTCTGACTGGGCAGAAATGAGCCAGTCATCCAGGTAAGGGTAGTGGCCTTTCCTTCTCAGGGACGCTGCTACTACTGCCAGACATTTGGTGAAGACTCTTGGCGCTGATAAGAGGCCGAACGGAAGTACCCTGAATTGATAATGCTGACCTTGAAAAAGGAAACGCAGGACCTTCCTGTGTGAGGGCAAGATTTTTTAATGTGCATGTACGCATCCTGCATACCTAGGGAGCACAGCCAGTCTCCTCAATGGATCATGGGCAAGAGACTTGCCAGTGTTACCATCCTGAACCTTCTGTACTGGATAAACTGGTTCAGTTGACTGAGATCCAGCATAGGGCAGAGGTCTCCCGTTTTCTTCGGAACCAGAAAAAAGGGTGAGTTGCAGCCTTTGCCCTGCTGGGTGGGTGGAACCACCTGGATGGCCTTCTTCTGTAGAAGGGCTTGGATTTCTGCCCTCAGAAGAGCGTGGCTGGCCAAACAATGGGACTGAATGGGAGGACTATCCGGAGGACAGCTTAGGAACTCTAGGAGTAACCCCTCTCCATTGTCTGAAGGACCCACTGGTCCGAGGTGATACTGGACCACCCTCATAGGCAGAGGGAGAATCTCCCTCCAACCGTCTCCCCCGACGGAATCTGAGGGTGAGGGAGGGACGGCAGGGAGTCCTGCTGTGTTAAATGGGTTGGGCAAGGGGGTTCAGGGTGCCTTGGGATGTTTAGGGCCCTGGGCACCAGTATGGACAGTGTGGCCGCTTCGCTTGAAGGCTCCTTTGTTTTGGGGTTGCCCTTTTCCTTCTTGTCCTTGGTTCTTACGAAAAGGACGACGGGAGATGGGCGGTTCTGACTTCTATATCCTGTGTACCTCAGCTACCGCCTTGCCAGAGTCTTTAAGCCCCAGGATAACTTTCTCCACCTCCTGCCCAAAGAGAACTGAGCCCTGGAAGGGTGCGTCCAGGATGATATCCTGCAGGTCCTCACGGAACCCCGGCATCCTGAGCCAGGCGTGCCTTCGCATGCCGATGCCAGAGGCCGCAACCCTGACTGCCATATCCGCTGAGTCTTAGGAATACCTGAGCACATACTCATCTACATCCATGCCCGACAATGTATGCCATAAGCTCATTCTTGTTGTCGGAATCTGGCTGAGCCTTCACCAGCTCCATGGTTTTCTCCCATAGGGACTTCTGGTAAGTCACCATGTGGGCTAAAAAGTTCAAGGAACGAATAAGCCCCAGTGGCAGACGTATAGATTTTCTGGACCAAGTGGTCTAGCTTTTTGGATTCGGGGTCTGGAGGCTGGATGGTCATGTGTTTGGGTCGCTGAGCTCTTGCATGTGCAGTTGTGAGCATCATGGAGTCTGCCATGCGGTTCTCCCCCAAAAAAGGCTCCCCTTTTGGAGTACTATACAGCCTGTCCGCCTTTCTGGGCACATCCGGTTTTGTGGACGGGCGCTGCCAGGTGAGCCAGAATACGTCCTGAAAGGGCTCCACCAAAGGTGGGATCACCAAGGGTTTTGGATCCTTGGATCTTAAAAACTTAGCCAAGCGGTGCCTCTCAGGATCAAGCTTTTCAGTGTCCCACTAGCAGACTGTCTGAATATGCCTCATTTTGTCCAGAAATGGGAGGTCGTCCGGGGACCTAAGGGGGGCCCCTCGGACTAGGGGAAGGTAGTGGCAAGTCTTCCACAGAAGAATAATCTGACGGACAGTTCCCGGCATCCTCTCCAGAGGATGAAGGCGGACGATCGTTTGAAGTATGCACAGACGATCGGTGCCTTCTCCTTCTTCTTACAGAGCTGGGTGGTGGGTGAGAGCCCTCATCGGGCGCCCAATCGTCAGTGGGCGGAGGAGGCGCTACGGGAGTTTCCTTCGGGGAAGGCTCCGCAGATCTGTAAAGCAGATCCCATTTTACCGTGTTTCACCAAGAGGTGAACAAGGTGCCAACATCTGCTAATGGGACGATCGGAGGTGCGGGCGTCGGGTTCAAAGGGCCGGGCGTCGGACCTTCAGGAACTTCTGGTGTGGGCATCCAATCTGCAGATCCTTCTACCATGGTATCAGGCTGCTGGTCTGGCTCCGTATCAGGGGAAGACCGGTTGTCTGACTAGGTGTCCGGTTTTGACTGAGAGTCGCTGGGTGACTGATTCCCTCGAGTAAGTTCGGAAAACTGATCCGTGGCACGTGACGGCCTCTTATCGGCTGAAGGGACCTGGTCCTGGCCTGAGGGTGAGCTATCCTGGCTAACAGGGTGCTTGTCACCCACTGGAGGCTTCCCTTTTGCAGGAGGCGGAGGCATCTGGTGCCAGATGGTCTCCTGGTGCCTGGTGGAGTCGTCAGTGTGTTTGTGTTTGTCGGACGACCCACTGGACTTGTGGCCCCAGTCTGAAGGCCTGCCTGGAGATGCCTTTCCCTCTTGGGTCGACCTTGAAGGTTTGCGGGGTCGGTGAGCCAAGGGGCGCTAGGCGGACTAATGCCCAGAAGAAGACTCCTTACCTTTGTCCTGAGCTGAAGAGGATGAATTCTTCTGAATGGTCCCAGCAGCAGCCAGAGGGACCAATCCTGACTTCCCGCCGGAGGCCAAGGAAGAAGAGGCTCTGTGAGGTAATTAAGGGCGGGACTCTGACCTAGCCCTATCTTTCTCCTGATGATGGCAATGCCCCCCGATGACTTCTCTTTAGGGGGAGACTCTCTAGCATGGGATGAAGAAATGTGCCAGATGGAGACTTCTGCATGGCTGCCACCTGCTTTTCAAGAAGATAAGCCTTCAGGGCACATGCTTGTCTGATGCGGGTCTTGTTACTGAATTTTTAGCACTGCGGGAAATCGTCGGGCTGGTGGTTTGGGTGTCGTCGAGGCACAGGTCAGGAAGCATAGGAAAACCAGGGGCAGTTGTAGAATTCGCCAAAAATATTTACAGTAGCAGAAACATAAAAAAATAAATCTGTTCATAACAACTATGTACAAAGGAAAAATGAAAGTTTTTTCTTTCAGTCTCTGTGTCCCTTTTTCTTCTAATCTCCCAGAAATTGCAGCTCAGCTCTGTCATTTCAACCCCCCACTCTTAATTCAAGCATCCTTTTTCTTGCAGTGTTCAGTTCTTGTAAGTATCAGGCAGGACTAACACAGTAGCTTCTTGAGGCCCCCTCTGCAGCTTTTGGAAAAAAAAACAAAGATTTGCACTAAGGTAACCTCTAGTTTCCAACAGCTTTTTGCAGTCATCTGAAATTATAAATATATACATTTCAACAGTAACACCATATATTTTCTAAACAAAAGGGATCCCAATATCAGTTTCATTTCCATACAATGATTTGCACAGATTTTTATATTAGCAGATATGCAAGGGAGGAAAAGATAGACAGCAAGGGAGGACTGAGAGACAAAGAATTGCAAGACTGTTGGGTTGATTAAGTCCGAAGTCTCACAGGAAAATTTGGTTACGCAACCAGACAGAAAAAGACAGGAAAGGACAGATCCTTGTATTTAAACACTTTCTCCACAACAAATGGGACAGGGTCCTATTCTAACCTGTCACACAGGGCCTAAGCAGATCAGGCAGGCCACGTGGTCGTCTTTGGCAGGGATCTGCTTTCCGCACTGGCAGTTCGACTTGCGCTGCATGGGGGAAGGCAAAGACATGCAAGTCTGTCGAATAATGTTGAAAAACTGGAAGTTAAGCATTAGAATCGTGATGGGAAAAAGCGCAGTTGACTGCGAAGACTAGGCATCCGTGGAGCCAAGGTAAGCGGGTTGATGGCAGGAAAATAACAGATAGTGCTGGGAGACCGCCTCCTTTATACTGTGTCTCACGTCGGGCGGAGCCGAAACAGACTGTTGGCTGGAAGATTTTTCCGTGGGGTCCCAACGCCTAGCGGCCTTAGTCCTACTGGCAATACCTGCTGAAAGCGCTCCCCCTCAAAGTGAGATCTGTGCATGCCAATGTATGCAGCCTTCTGTTCAAAACTGCGGAATTGGAAGCTTGGTTTTCCTTATATAACCTCCATTTCATAAACATCACCAAAATGTGGCTCAAGCATGCCACCCCGGACTCAAACTGGAATGGTTTCACCCTGATGAGGCGGGACAGGCAAGGGTCCACAAAAGGTGGTGGAGTACTATTGTATTTCAAACCTCCCCCCGGTGCCACTCTGGAGGGGGCACATGTGCCACCTGGCCCAATGGACCACTGAGGTGCACGCTGCCATGTAACCCAGAAGGCGCAGAAAGTCCCGGGCAGGGTGCAAGAGCCCAACCAGAAATGATCAGGCAAAGGAGGAAAGAAACTCCGCCCTGTCCGCCGGGAGCCGGGCTGTGGCTTGACGAGAGTCGAGCTCTGCCCCGATGAAGCCCATCTCCTGAGACGGCAAGAGTTCTGATTTGGCCTCGTTGATCAGGAGGCCAAGCTGAGTGCAGGTTCTGAGAGCCAGATCGCTGGATCTCTCCACCTCCTTAAGGGAGGAACCTGCCAGAAGCCAGTCATCGAGATAAGGGTAGATTCGAACTCCTCGACGCCGAAGATGGGCTGCCACCACTGCAATGCACTTGGTGAAGACCCGCGGGGCCGATGACAGGCCGAATGGCATGGCTTGGAACTCGTACAGGGTCCCCTCGACCCTGACGCAGAGGAACCGCTGGGGGATGGACAGATTGGGACGTGAAAGAACGCGTCCTGCAGATCCAGAGAACAAAAATACAGGTTACTCACCTGTAACAGGAGTTCTAGGAATGGTATATGTTGTTCATCCACACTTATTGGCAGGTATCCTTGCCGCTTTAAATCTTGCCGGAAGGTCTTCAAGCTGGCTCCTCCCACCCACCCGGGTGGTATAACTCTCGGCTCGGCCCCATGACGCCAGATCTGGCCCGCTGGAAGCTCAGGTTGTGCGTCGGCCGGGAGGTCGGTAAGTGGTGGATGAACAACATATACCATTCCTAGAACTCCTGTTACAGGTGAGTAACCTGTATTTCTAGGACATGGATATGCTGTTCATCCACACTTATTGGCAGACTCCTAGCAGTTCTCCGGAGGAGGGAGGCAAGACGCACACCCCAATACTTACTTGGGAAAGAGACTGGAGAACCGAGGCCCCAAAACCAGCATCCCGGCGTGACTCAAGGTCGATGTGGTAATGGGTAATGAAGGTGTGTCTGACTTCCAGGTAGCAGCCCTGCAGATTTCCTGGATAGGGACGCCCCTGGAAGCAGCCACTCTACAGCAGTATGGCGGTAGAATGAGCTCTTATCCCTCTGGGAGGCCCATGCCCGCCAACTTATAGCAGAGATCTATGCAGGAGGTGACCCACCTGCTTATCGTCCGCTTGGCTGCAGGTCTGCCGATGCGCTTCAGCGTAGGTGACAAACAGCTGGCTAACCTCTCCCATTTCCAGCCGCAAGCTTTGTAGTAGGCGACGCCTTCTAGGTCCAGAATATGGAGCCTATATTCGGCCTCCAGGTGTGATTGGGGTAGAACACCGCAGAGTCAACACCTGGTTAAGGTGAAACTCCCACACCACCTTCGAAGGAATTTCGGTGGGGCGCAGGACAACCTTGTCCCTGTGGAAGACCAGGTAAGGAGACTCGATGGAAGCGCCTGAGCTCTCCCATCCTTCTGGCTGACGGATAGCCACCAAGAAGGCGGTCTTCCACGACAGGTGAAAGAGAGCACACCTGTGCATAGGTTCGAATGGCTTGCCCATGAGCTTTGCCAGTACCAGCAGTAGATCCCACGGAGGTGGAGGTTCTCGCACCGGAGGGGAAATGTGATCAAGGCCTTGAAAAGCGCCAGGCCACCTTCTCCTGCGCCACCGACTGCTTCCCGGCCCGCGCCCGGTAAGCAGAGATGGCTGCCAGGTGCACCCTTAGGGTCGCCGACCTAAGCCTTGATTAGAAAGGGACCATAAATAGTCCAAGATGCTTGCCAAGGAACAGGAGGAAGGGTCCAAGCCTCTGCCCTGACACCAAATGGAAAACCTTCTCCATTTGAAGGCATAGCATTTTCTGGTCGACTTACGGGACGCCTCAACTACATTGAGGACCTCGTCGAAAGACCCAAGGCCTGGAACTCTAGCCGCCAGGAACCAGGCCGTCAGGTGCAGGGATTGAAGGTCCGGATGGAACGCCTTCCCTGATTGACTGAGAACAGGTCCGGCGAGCTGGAAGCTGCCGCGAGTCCTGGAGCTGAGACTGAGGAGATCTGGGTACCAGAACTGGCGAGGTCAGTCTGGGGCTATCAGAATCACCTGCGCTTGTCCTCCTCGCCTTGAGAAGCACCTTGTGGATCAAAGGAAATGGGGGAAGGCGAGAAGAGGACCGGTCCACTCCTCGAGAAGGCATCCCCTGCAGCGAGCCCTGCTGAGGGGGTGGGCATGGAACAGCCTCAGCCTCGCTCTCCCTGGAGGCAAACAGGTCCACCTGAGGTGTGCCCCAATGGGAGAACAGATGCTGTACTACCTCCGCAGGAGAGATCACTTGGGATGCAGCCCCTATCCGGCTCAGGGCATCGGTCAGGGTGTTGGAGGCTCCTGCCACATGAATGGCTAGGAGATCCGCCTCCAGGCTGCGACGAGTGACCAATGCGGAGAGCTTCCTTGCATAGAAGCATGGAGCGCGGCCCCGCCTCGGCGGTTTAGATAGTACATGGTCGTGGTGTTGTCCGCCTGACCGGACCACTTGACCCGGAGGAACGGAGCAAAGGCGGTGAGAGCTAGGCGGACCGCTCGGAGCTCCAGCAGGTTGATGTGGCATCGGGACTCCCGCGGGGACCAGAGGCCGTGAGCCCGGTGTTCCCCCAGATGGGCACCCCAACCCATCAGAGAGGCATCGGTCGATAGAGAGACCGTCGGCTCGGGGCGGACGAACGGGATGCCCTCCTGCAAATGACCTGGAACGATCCACCACTGGAGAGCGTTCCACATCCCCTGAGTCACCGACACAAGCTGATCCAAAGGATCGCAGCGTTGTGACCACTGACTGGCCAGTCCCCATTGAAGGGGACGCATGTTCCAGCGGGCCCAACGGACCACGCTGGTGCAGGCCGCCATGAGACCCAGGAGGCACAGGAAGTCCCGGGCAGGGGGCAATTGCCCAACCAGAAATAATTGGGCAAAGGAGGAAAGAACCTCGGCCCTGTCCGCCGCGAGCCGCGCCTGGCTCAAGAGAGTCGAGCTGCGCCTGATGAACAGAATCACCTGCTTCGCTCGAGTCCAGCCTTGGCCTCGCTTGATAAGGAGGCCCAGTTGAGAGCAGACCTGGAGGGCCAGATCTCTGCACCACTCCACCTCCTGCCTGAGGGAGCTGTCTCAGCCAGTCGCCCAGGTAAGGGTACACCCGGACCCCTCGGCGCCGCAGGAATGCTGTCACCACTGCCATGCATTTGATGAAGACCCTGGAGCTGGAGACAAGCTGAAGGGCATGGCTGAACTCGAAAGGGATCCTTCCGCTCGAAGGCGAAGGAATCTCTGGTGAGACGGGGCGGATAGGGACGTAAAAGCTAAGCCCTGCAAGTCCAGAGAGCAGAACCACACGCCTGGCTCCAAGGATGGTATTATCTGAGCCAGAGTGACCATCCTGAAGGTTCGAGACCTTAGGAACTTGTTTAGGTCGTAGGTCGAGAATGGGGCGCCAGCCCCCGTCTGTTCTCGGAACCAGGAAGTACCTGGACACAAACCCTGGGTCTGAGGGGGTCCGCTACCACTCCTGATCACCTCCTCTCGGAGGAGGGGAGAGGGATGTCGGCCCGACGAGCCACAGTGAGGCTACGGACCCCGAGGTGCGACGGCTCTGAAGGGTGGGGCCTGCTCGAATTCCAGAGGCAGGCCTTTTCCCACCACCTCCAGTACCCACCTGTCCGTGGTAACAGCGGACCAGGCGGAAAGGAAGTGTCGGAGCCGCCCCCAGGGGAACCAGGGGTAAGTGACGGGATGGGGACGACACCCCTCAGCCGGCCACTGGGCAGGCTTGGAGGAGGGACCGCTGAGGGACCTCCTGGCCTTTCCTCCCTGCCTCCCTGTTAGAGGAAGCCGCGTTTTGGGTTTGGATGCCAAGGTCGAGCTCTGAAGGCCCACGTTGTTAATGGGCGCTGCTGGGGCTTATAGGAATGACCTAAAGGGCTTAGGCTGTGGTTTGCGGCCTTTGTCCTTCTGAGCGGAAGAGACCAAGTCCAAGGTAGCATTGGACTTCTCGATCCTCTGCAGGTGACCTCGTCCGAGGAGGACGAGGACGAGCGGCGACGCCGCCTACCGCAGTGCCGAGACCGCCTATGACGGCAGGATCGGCTGGACCGCGAAGAGGTCCGAGACCGAGAGCCTTGGCTTTTCCGAGGTCGGTGCGGGAAGTGTCGGCAGGAACCGCACCCTTCGCTCGGAGGGTTCATCCGGGGCCCGAACCGGAGGGACAGGCAAGCTCATCGGATTCAACTTCGGGAACCGGGAGAGGGAGTCTCGGTTTATAGCGTACAACCCGTCCAACGGATCGAGAAAAATTTCACTGCCGACGGGAGTCTCAGTCAACTGACCTGACGGAGACACCGGTGAGACCAGTGGCTCAAGCCGAGCGGGTCGATCAAGTCGACGGTCGACGACTCGGGGAGAGGGACCTTTCCCGCTCCCAAGAGCGTCGACGGAGGGATTTACCTTTGTCCCTCTTTTTGGACCGAGAAAAAGGTCCAGCAGACGTTGGCCCTTCTCCCTTAGTGGAGAGGGACAGACAAAGCTCCTTGAAGGAAGCTGTGTAGGAAGAACCCAGAGAGAGCGGGATAAATGCCGCGGCCGAGGAAGATACGGCCCGCGCCGCCTCCTCTTCGAGGGCGATCATCTGCTCGAGCTGATCCGCACGGTCTTTGAGGACGTAGGCCGAAAAGGAAGAGCACAAGTCGCAGTCCTGCGGGTCGTGCTCAAGGCTTAAACAGTAGACACACATGGAGTGTGGATCCGTCCGAGACATCTTCTGCCCGCAGGGGCATCTCCGAAAACCGGGAGTCGATTTGTCCATCGCAGCCGTGAGGGATCGAAGACTGAAGTCTTTTTAGCAAAAACTTTCAAATTCGCAAAACGGAAGAAATAGGAACCAGTCTCAAACGCAGAGCGTTAAGGAGGGAACCTGAGCTTCCAAGCGGTAAGGAAGATCTGGCGTCATGGGGTGGAGCCGAGTTATACCACCCGGGTGGGTGGGAGGAGCCAGCTTGAAGACCTTCCGGCAAGATTTAAAGCGGCAAGGATACCTGCCAATAAGTGTGGATGAACAACATATCCATGTCCCTAGAAATGAAAATTACGTACTTACCGTAATTATTGATCTTTCTGTGTATCTTCACCATTCATCACAATGGGTACTGGCCGAGATCAGGACCCGAGCGTTTTTTTTTTTTATAAGGATAGGCGAGCCGAGCATTATCGGCGCCTTCCCAGGCCGACGCATCACGTGGCGCCGAGGATTAGCCGTTAGGTTGCATCGACCCGCCTGCCTACCAGTTCTGAGTCGCGAGAGGTACGAGGAAGGGATGGAGGGTGGGACAAGAGAGTCCAAGGGACAGAAAAGGAAGAGAAAACTGAACTAAAAGGAGAAATAACAACTGAGAGGACAGCATGGAAGAAGTAAGACTAAGGGATTGGGTAGGGCCCCAATCTCTGGAAACGGAAGTAGGAGGGAAGGGGGCAGAATTTTAGGAGAGAGTGAGAGGTAACAAGGATCCAGGACCCTTGTCAGTCACCAGACTGTATAGGAACTGCAAGGAGTTAGAAAGCTCTCTGCCAGAATTCAAGGCACAGAATAACTGGCAATACCCCAAAAGCAGAGTCGGCTATTCTGAGAAGGACAGGGTACAGGGACCCAGTATATTCTCTCTAAAGAGATATTTGGTGAAAAAGGAGAAGATTTTCTCTTCTGTTTTTTTTTTTTTTTTTTAAATAGATGGATAACAGAAGGAGGGCAGCCTCAGCTCACACCTCAAGGGGTGAAGATAAGCAGAAGAGAAGGAGAGGCACTCAAACTGTACCCCTTAGGGAGACTGTCCCCCTGTGTGTCCCTACACTAATCTCACTCTGCAAGGGTGTCGGAAGATGGCAAAGTTGAGGGGCTAGGAATGAGAAGAACTTTCCCATACCAGTTCCACTATACCAGTGGAGGGAACTGCCCCTTTGCCCCAGAGGATCCGCACCTAACAGAGAAGAGAGGGAAGGCACAGAGGAGGAGGATCCAGAGACTGGAGCTCCAAGGGGGATGGAGGGAGTTAGGATGAATGGTGAAGATACACAGAAAGATCATACTACGGTAGCACGTAATTTTCATATCTTATCGTGTCAATCTTCACCATTCATCACAGATGGGTGAGTACCTGCCCTCCAAGGGGTTGACTGATTGCACCCTAAGGGACAAAGGCCCCTTAGCCCCTCAGTGGGTGACACACTAAGGGGGAACCTTCTGGGTCTGAGGAGGCCCGAGAGTGGGAAGAGCGGACGGGGTTCCCCGGAGGGGAAGGAATTTGCCACAAACCTCGTCCCGCTCTCACGGGAAAGAGATAGGTTCCTGGTGAGCGGAGCAATCACCCCACGCGGGCCAAGTATGACAACCGGGAGGCAAAGCCATGCCGATCTTCTGGTGCAGATCGCCCTCGCACCCTGGTAGCTACCTCATTGGCGCCAGAAGATGCCCTTGCTTGGTGCTCTGCTAGCTCCAGGCCACGTGCAGAGAGAACAATGGCTTGCCTGGTTTGCTCCGAGTCAGGCAGAGCGGCTAGGACCTGACCCAGCGCTGACCACAAGTACCTGTTATAGGCAGCGAGTGGGCCTGATGTGCAGAAATGGAGAGAAGGAGCCGCGTCGAGTAGAAAGTCCTCCAGAAATCAAAATCTGACGAGTCTTGATCTGGGGCCGGTCACTGTGGAGGGTGCGAAGCCCATCAGGAGTGTCCAGGTGCGCAATCTGGACTGCGGATGAGGCAAGGAACCTGAGAATGGGGCCTAATACCTCTGGCAAAGGTCCCTAGGGGCAGGAACTCCGGAGAAGGGCCTCTGCCAGAACGCAAGGACGCCTCCCGAAAGGGAGCGGGCCAAGGCGGCACCACGAGGGTGGCTGACCTAAAATCGCCTAGAAAGGCATGCGCCGCATGCTCTGGATTGCTAACAGAAGAGGGAGAAAGGTGAAGGTCCTCCATCATCCTCACGAGGAAATGCTGATACTCGGAGAGATCAGCAGCAGGAGAGATGTGGACAGAAGGTTCCTCTCCCCCAGAAGAGGGGGATGAGGAGCTGGAGGTCACCATAAGCTCAGAGGGTGGCTGCTCGGGGAGGCTGAAAACCTGACTGTCCAAAGCCCTAACGAAGCAGGAAACGAGCAGCCACTGCTTGAACTGTTCCCAGGTGAGAGGTCCACTAGGACCAAGGATACCTGGGAACGCAGGAGAAGGCGGCAGAGGGGAGTGACAGAGCCGAGAGAAGAAGTCGGGCTGACCTCTGCCAGGGCAAAGGAGCGGACCACGGACTCACGGGGAGTCCTGGAAGACTCCGCAGTCCACAGCTGCACAAACCGCCTGGCACTGCCTAGATCATGCGCCCAAAAGAATCCCCAAGTGAGGCGACTGGGGCCATGAAGGTCCAAAAGGACGGTCCCCTGCCTCAAAGAATGGGACCCCTCAAGGAAACCCTGAGGGAAGGGAGGAAGTCCGCATCTGCTCCGCCCAGGGCCCGGTGGGTCCCAGAGAAGGGTCCGCTACCGGGCCCAAACCCCCGACTCCTTCGGAGTCCGAAGGGTCCTGGTCCTCGAGTGGTCAGCCCAGGCAGCTCCGTGCCAGGGTCGCCCCAGGGGCAGTCCCGAAAGAGCACCCTCCTCCGGTGGCCCCTCGATAGGGCCCCGGGTTGGGCGACCGAGAGACGCCACAGTAGGGGGTACCACCGCCGAGGGGTCAAGGAACCCCCAAGGCCAGGCTGCAAGGCAATGGTGGCACGCACCACAGCCCACTGGTCAGCACCACTGAACCCTAGCCTTAGAGGAACCAGACTCACCTCGGAGGGGCTGGCCGAGACCAAGAGGAAACCACCAGCCTGCCCCCTTGCAGATAACCCCGAGGGTGTGACTGCCCATCCGACCGAGCCGGACCCGGACGAGGAAGAGTCCGAGGCCCTAAGCCAAACTGTAGGGGGCCAGTCAGGATACCTTCCGAGAGGCCCAGGAGTCAAAGCAACCCCCGCCTCGCTTCCACAGCACCGCTGAAGTGCCAGCAGAAGGTGGCAAGGGCAGCTTGGGGGCCAGGTCTTGGCCAGGGGCCAGCCGCGGCACCATCAGGTCCACCGGTGCCAGGGGAGGCACCCGGGACGGAGACGGCGCCGACGGAAACCCTAGCCTCAGAACCGACCATGCCACCAGGCCGCTTGACGCCGCGTGCGGCGCTGAGGGCCAAGGCGGCACTGACGACTGAGGACTCGGCTCCGACGACGGGCGCGCCGCCAGCGCCAGGACTGGCCACCGCCAGATGACACCGGCAGGCCCCACGGCGTTGTGTTTCAACCTCGGGCGCCGAGGCAAGATATGGCGAAGGATGGCTACCAAGGCGGTTCCACGGCATCAGGCAGTGTCGGCACCGCGAACGGCGCCGACAAGACTCTACAGCACCGCCGACGGTGCGAGGGGAACGACGCGCGCCGAGGACGGCGCCGACCGGGCCTAGCGGACCGCTGGAGAGACATTGGGGAGCTTCACCAAGGGGTGATTGCCGAGCAGCGCCCCGCCCGCCCCGGGGAAGCGGGACGGGCTCCTTCATCGCTGAAGGAGCCTCTACCACGGCTAGGCCAAGAAGCCGAGGTCCTCCTCCCGTCCGTGATAGAACCGGGAGGGGACCCGGAGGAAGGCCGAGAGAACGCAGCTGGCCCGGCTGCGCGCCGCCTACCCGAAAGTCGGGCGGAGCTCGCTCGACTTTAAACGTGCGCTGTTCCAAACGCGCGTCCATCGAGAAGCAGGCGCCGCACGAAGTCCATGTCGTTAACGGGCCAAGGCACGAAAGGCACCGTCATGTTGGACGGTGATTGAGTACTTGCGCCGCATGGGCACCGACGCATAGGGGCACGGCTTCTCACAGATTTCTGCCCTCCATCGGCGACATGACCCACGGGAAAAACACTAAAACAGACTCGATCGCCGCTTAAACAGAAAAATAAGGAAAGATCTTACCGGCGACGTCGAGTGGAGCAGACAGAGAACTAGTAGACCGACTAAAACGCAGGCTTCAAGGCCCAAAATTTGAATTTTCTCGCTTCTAGGCTTCCCACGAGGCGACCTCGACGGCGGGAGATGAAGAACTGGTAGGCAGGCGGAGTCGATGCAGCCTAACGGCTAATCCTCGAGCGCCACGTAGTACATCAGCTCCGCCTAGCCTTTTTAAAAAATAAAAAAAAAAAAAGGCTCTCGCGGGGTCCTGATCTCCGGCCAGTACCCATTGTGATGAATGGTGAAGATTGACACAGATAAGATCCACATGTTTTGCACCAGGGATGGTATGATCTGGTTCAGAGTTACCATCCGAAGGTGCGACCAAGATACTGATTCAGGTCGTGGAGATTCAGGATGGGGCGCCAACCCCCAACCGCCTGGGCACCAGGAAGTACCTGGATACGGTTGCCGAGGTCTACAGGACGGATCCGCACTGGAGTTACGCCGCTTCCTTGCGGAGGAATTAAGCTGTCGCTCCGGTGTCGACCGCGCGGCGAAGGAGATCCTTTCTCCCAGGGGCGCTGGCTCGGCTGAGCAGGTACTGCTCGATTTCCAGAGGCAGTCCTTGCCCGACCACTTCTAGAACCCACCTGTTCGAAGTGATATTGGACCAGGCGGAAAGAAAGCAGCAGAGCCAACCCCCCACTGGAGGACCCAGGGCAGGTGTGACAGGAGTAGGGGTGGCAACCCGCAACCCATCACTGAGCAGGCTTAGAGGAGGAGGAGGAGGAGGAGGAAGCTCATGGACCAGCGCCTCAGCCTCCTTTACGGGGCTGTTGAGGGCCCTGCTTGGGCCTAGGGCGCCAAGCTTGAGCCTGCTGCTGCTGTTGGTGCTGCTGACCTCGATAGGAGGGCTGCTGAAAAGGCTTCCTCTTCTGCTGGTTCTTGCCCGAGGAACCCTTAGCAGAAGTGGCGTCCAAGGTGGCATTGGACTGTTCAATACGCTGAAGGTGGCCTGCCACTCCTGGGCCGAACAAGTCGGTACCAAGGAAAGGCACCATAAACTAACTTGTGCTGGGTATCCGCCGGAAAGGAGGATAACCGCAGCCAAGCCCTGTGGCGGGTGGCCGCTGCAGCTGCTGAAGAGTAGGCACAAGAATCCCCGATGTCCAGGGCCATCTGGAGCTGCTGTTTGGCAACAGCACAGCCCTGATCACAGACTTGCTTGACTGTGGTCTGCATGTCCGCGGGGAGGTGAGGAAGTACTTCATCCAATGACCCTAGGAGGGCATGGGAGAAGTGTGCCATGATTACAGCCGAACTGGCCTGACGAAGGCCCAAGGAAAAGGCCGCGTAGGCCTTACGGGCAGAGTGGTCCATGTTCTTGGACTCCTTGTCCGGAGGTCGGTTGGTGTCGGCCGAGCTACCAGTACGTCTAAAGACAGAAGCAGTCACCAAGCTCTCAGCCGAGGGATGTTCCGTGAATCCTGGTAGGGATCACATAGGCACGGCATACCTAAGGGCCATACGGGCAGATGGTGCTAGGCAGGAGGCTGGACGCTGCCAAAGCTCAAGGGCTGGACCAGTAATGGCTTCAGCCACTGGGGATGGCCTCCGTCGGGGTATCCCCCCTCTTAAGGATATCTGTAAGGGGGTACTCCACCTTTTTCTGGATAGACTCCTGGGGCATTCCGGTGGAATCAGAAATGTAGCGGAGGATGCCCTGAAAGGAGAAAGGACCTTCCTCCATGCCCGCCGAGAGTGACTCCTCATCACCCGGATGGGAGTGCAAACCGGTGGCATCAGAATCCGAAGAGTCGGGATAGAGTGGTCTCCTGCCTATGTCCCCCTCGATATGCCGAGGGCGGTCAGGGGTAACTGTGATGGACAGGCGTCGGGGAAGTCCGGTGTCTGGACAGTCCCCTTTCGAGGGAGCCCCCGAGATAGGCTGTTTAGGTGGTGGTTCCAACCTAATCCGTGGTGAGACCGGTATGGGCTTAGGAATAAACGGCCGGCCCCACAGGTGGAGGAACCGAAGATTTCGGGTGCGAAGGGGTCGGCGTTGGCCCTTGAGGCGCAGGCCAAGTAATGGCCGAGGTGGCTTCTGTCCGGCCAAAATCAGCTGTTGCCACATAAGCTCCTCATAGTGTCTGTCGAAGCCTCTCCTCATCCGAGGAGGATGAGGACCTGTGGCGGCGCCCCTTTCTTGAATGTCAGTGGCCTTTCTTCGGTCTTCCCGCTGAAGAAGGAGACCAAGTCCCTCGATCGAGACCGACTGGGTCGACCAGGATCGGGCGATACCGGCTTGGTGAAAATCGAGGCTCCAGATCAATTCCCTTGATGGGGACATCCAAAGGAAGTGTCTCGTCATCGGGGGAAAGAAAGGACCAGGGTCCTCTCTAGAGAATCGTCAACTGGAGTCGGTGAAATCAGTTCGAGAACAATCTCGGCCGGATCAGCAGACACCTCGATCTCCGCCTGGCCAGATGGAAGATCCGTGAAGCTGGCAGCCGAGGAAGTGATCTCGACCAAAGACAAGGTTGCAGTGTCCTGGGACTCTGACCTCTCTCGGTCCCAGGAACGTCTCCTTTTCGAAGACGTTGGATCCTTGTCCTTCTTCCGAGGGCGGGAGGAGTGTGAGCCCGAGGGCGCCTCACCCCTGGTGGGTAGAGACTGGCACATCTCCCTGAAGGAACCTGTAAAGGAAGAAACAAGGTTGAGAGGCACAAAGAAACTTCGGCTGGCCGAAGTTTGGGCAGCTTCTTCGAACGCCTTCATCTGCTCGAGCTGCTCGGCAGATCCCGCGGCAGCGGAAACCGCCCACCTGGCTTCTTTTGATTTCACCAGCGGGTTCCTTTTCTCCCGTCTCCCCAGCTTAAGGCGCGCCATGTGGTCGTCGAGGACACGGATGGAATGCCAAGCAAAGGGTACAGGTGGTGGTGTCATGACTGACACCTAGGCAGTATACGCAGGTAAGGTGGGGATCGGTGCGCAACATTTTCTGGCCGCACGTACACTGGTGAAAACCGGGGGATGACTTGTCCTCCACATCCGATGCACTATTATCGGAATCGAAAACTCTTACGAGTTTTAGAGTTAAATTCGGTAAAAAACGACTATACGAATCCAGGGCCTACGATGGCTAGAGTTAGCATGAGGGAACCTGAATCTTCCAGCAGAAAGGAAGATCTGGAGTCATGGGGTGGAGCCAAGGTATTTACCACCCGGGTGTGTGGGAGGAGCCAGCTTGAAGACCTTTCAACGAGATTTAAAGGGAAAGGGACATGCCAAAGAGTGTGGATGAATAAAATATCCATGCTCCTTGAATAGCGCCTTCCATGAGAGGTCCAGAGGCGGATGTGCTACCAACTGAGCCACGCTGACACCTTGGGTAAAAACCCAAGGTGCCGAGGAAAGGCCAAAGGGGAGGGCTATGAATTGGAAGTGCTCCCCTTAGAAGCAGAAATGCAGGAAGTGGTGGTGGCCTGGGAACACTGGGATATGCAGGTAAGCATCCTGCATGTCCAGTGCACAAAGCCAATGATTCTCCTACAGAAAAAAGACAGAAGGCTCTGCAGTGTTAGCATGTGAAACCTTTTGTATTCCATGTAAAGGTTTAGACTGCTGAGATCTAGGATGGGTCTAAGGTCACCCGTCTTTTTCGGGATCAGGAGAAAATGGGAACAGACTCCCTTCCCTCTTTGGGGCAGAGGGACAGGCTCTATGGCCACCTTCTGGCTTAGAGACCAGATTTTCTTCTCGACTAGAGGAGCATAATGAGGAGAGTAAGATTAGCGACCTGGAGGAGAGTCTTGGGTGGGGGTGGGGGAGGATCTCCAGAAACTCCAATGTGTTTCCTTTTGAGACGAGCTGCAGAACCCATACTGCCTGATGTCATGTCCTTCCAATCCTGTGTATGGAGGGCTACCTTCTTCCCACCGCCCTTGCACGCAAGCAGAGGAAGGGAGATGGCAGCCAAAGAGGAAGTGGAGGGTTGAGGGTGAGGAGGTCCCTGGACCTCGCTGAGATTTTTTGGGGTGGGGAACGAGAAGGTTGGGCCCGTTTCCTTTATTTTTCCCTGCTGCCGAGCGAAGGACCGTTTCCCCTGCTTTTTGGTACAGCTCCGAAAGAACTGTTTTCTCTGGGTTCCCAATCAGTACATGGATGTCACGGATCTCAGGGCTTGGCCGCTGTCCTGAAGGCCCGTGATAATATCATTGGTGCCCCCTACAAAAAGGACAGAGCTTCAAAAAGAGGCATCCAGAATCGCAGACCGGACGTCGTTAGAGAGGCCAGAAATGCGAAGCCAGGTGTGTCGTCTGAGGGACACCTCAGTGGTGGAGGAGTGGGCTACCGCATCCAGTGTTGTAGATAGCCCTAAGCATGTGATGGCACGAAATCTTTGATAAGCGCAGGTCTTTGACCAACTCCTCCTTGAGTTCGGAGGACTCCAGGGCCTGGATACGGGGATTCAAGTTTGGCCATAGTCACTTTCTGGAAAGACACCATGTGCGCTACATAACCGAGGGGGCAAAGAGCGTACACAGCCGAAGAGTAAACTTTTTTACCACACTGGTCCAGCTGTTGAGACTCCCTATCTGGGGGAGAAGTGCTCATATGTTTTGGAGTGCCCGAGCGGTCGTGGGCCGCAGCAATGACGACCGAATTGGCCTTGGGGTGAGCGTCCAGGAAGGAAGCTCCCTCCAGAGCGTGGTAGATCCTGTATGCCTTCTTAGGGACTACTGGAATGGAATGCAGCAGCTGCCATATGGTACTGGTGATGTTTTCGTGAGGAGCTATCCATGGGGGGATGGGGATCAGGGAAGCTGTCTCCAGATCTAAGTGTTCCGTGAGGCACTTACTCTTAGGATCCTGCTCCTCTGTGTTCCAGCCATTGGATTGCTGGATAGTGCACGAAGAGTTTAGAAAAGGAAGGATCCTCGGGGACTTGGGAGAATCCTTCCCTTTGGTCACGGAGGAAAGCTTGTCCAACGAATCCTCCAGGGACTCTCCCTTAAAAGATAGGCAGGGATGATTCATCTTCAGGAGGCTGAAGACCAGGGAGAGTGACTTCCTTAGGCATGGTCCCTGACACATGCACTGTTGAGCATACAGAGCTGACAGGTGATAGAAAACGTGGGGGAGGGGTAACCACTGGGGCTGGCAGACGCTTCTCTAGATCAGACACCAGCTCAGACCTGGCCTCCTTCCACCATGATAGAATTAAGTTCTGAAAATCCTGCTGTAGAGCGGGGTGGAGTGGGGTACAGAAGGAACGTGGGTGGGCGGATAGTGATAGCCAGGAGCACCTGACCCACGAAAGGGAGTATGAAGGGGGTAGCCCTGATAAGAGGAATACCCTGAATAGAGGTAATCTGACAGCACCCGACAGAAGGTAAGCTGCTGTTGGCCCATGAGGGAAGAAGCCTGGAATGTGAGGCCAAGAGGGTCCACAGACATGAATCCCTACGAAAGGATTCCTGATGTCAGAGGAGCTGACGTCAGGGGAATCGACATCAGACCAGCCGTCGTCTAAGTAGGCAACATCAGGCCTGGCGAAATTAGCGACGTCATCAGGATCAGATGTAGGGGTCCCCGAAAGAGGAACTGACCAAATACAGGTCGGTGCTGTCATTGAGATCAGATGTAAGGGCCCAGACAGAGGGGCAGACCAAATACACATCAGAGCCCCTGACAAAAGGAGAGGCATATCAGACGTGAGAAAAAATAATGAAGGGTGTGACGGTCCAGAGAGCAAGATGGAGACAATGGTGGTCGGTGTTGGAGCCTCGGGTCTTAAGCCTTATACAGGCGTTTGAGGGATCGACGCCGGGGTGGGCAAAGGAAGAACCACCTCCAGGGATCCTGTCCCCTCCTCTGAACCGGTGGTAACCACAGGTGCCGGAAGGACCACCTGGGGAGGCTGGAGGGAAGGTTTCCGCCCAGGTGAAGACGTGGGGGGGGATGGCCAACAGCCAACAAAGTGCTCGTCTGGACATCAGGTGCGATGGTGTGAGCCCCCAATGGGAGTGCACGGTCCAGGCTGATGTCAGGGACGAACGGCTTATAGGATGAGATACTCACCAGGCGGTGGAGGGAAGAACCCTCGACCGACTTAATGTTAGAGACCGGGCAAGTCCCAACAGAATCCTGGGGACTCGGCTTAATGGCAGCTGGGTGGGCCCCAGAGGAGCCGGGGGCTGACATATCGGCAACAACCTGGTGTTCGCTGGAGGAGCCAGCAGACGACTTACTAGTGGATATCGGGAGAAAAGCAGCAGTAGTACCTGGAGGAGCCCCGGGCGCATACTGGAGAACCACGAGGGCAGGCGGCGGGGGAGCGGCCTTACTGGTCATGGGCCTACTGGAATCCCTTCGGTCCCAATCCTCTGAGTGCTCCTTGTCCTGATGCTTCTCTTTTTTCTATTTTTCAGATTCTGAAGAAGGGGAAGATGCGGTGTCCCTCAGCTTTTCCATCTCATTCTCAAGTGAAACAATTCTAGACGCCAAAAAATGGGCTTCCAGGGCCTGCTGTCTCCCCTTCCGAGTGCCTCGTTGAAGGGCTGGCAGTAGGAGCTGGCCATGGTGTCGTGGTCTTGGCCCAAGCAAAAGAGGCATAGAAGGTGACTGTCCTTATGAGGGATCTGGGCGCCGTGCTTCTTCGACTTAGTCGGTGGTGGGGAAGACAGATGAACTTACGAATGAGCAATCGAGTGAAAAAACAGGCAAATAATAGAGATCAGCCAGGCAAGTGTAACCGCGAGGAACTCTGCGCAGGTCGACGGCGGGAAAGAACTGGAGGACTTGCATGGTGACCGCCCACTATATAGGGTCACGCTGACGTCCGTCATGTGACATCTGGTGGGCGGTCCCCCATAAGGCATTGCTGGAAAAGTTTGCCGTGCAGTCCTGACGCCAGAGGGCGCAGCCCTATCTGTGATGACCTACTGCAGGAACCCCCTCGAAGTAAGATCTTTCTTTTTCCGCAAATTGCGAAAAAGGGACCATGAAAAAAAAAAAAGGTTACTCACCTGTAAGTGTAGTTCTAGGAGTGGTATATGTGGTTCATCCACACTATTTGGCATGTACCTTTCCCCTTTAAGATCAGCCGGAAGTCTTCAAACTGGCTCCTCCCACCCACCCGGGTGGTATATACCTCCGCTCCGCGACGCCAGATCTTAGCCTGCTGGAAGCCAGGTTGTGTGCGTCCGCAGCCGGGGAGGTGGGGTGGGCCCGTGTGGATGAACAACATATACCACTCCTAGAAAGTACAGTTACGTAAAAACTTACCGTAACAGTAGATCTTCGAGAAAGGCTCTTGCAGTAGGTAATTACATATAGGACTGACGCTGGCCGGCGGCAGGACCCCACGGAAAAATTTCTAGCTAGCAGTCCCTGGCGGGGACCGCCCCTATGTCAGGTGACCGCGCAAACCACGCCGGTAAAAAGGGGCGGTCCCAGACGCCTTCCAGCAGTTCTTCCTCGCCACAGGCCGAGAAGACCGGACGAAAGAAGCAGATATTTCCTGAATGGAAAAGGAGCTGAAAAAGCCAAGGGGATGGAGGCGGAAGGTATTACCTACTGCAAGAGCCTCTTTCGAAGATCTACTGTTATGGTAAGTTTTTACGTAACTGTACTATCTTACTTCGAGAGGGCTCTTGCAGTAGGTAATTACATATAGGACAGAATCCCAAGCAGTCTGGAACAAACGAAAGGCACCGGGAGGAGGAACTACTCCAAAAAGTAGAAAATAATCTAGCAGGACAGCTAACCTTAGTAAAGGTATGGACTGAAGTCCAAGTGGCAGCAGCACAGATGTCTGCCGCAGACACGTTGTTGAAACAAGCCACGTAGGCGGCAACTCCACAAGTGGAGTGACCTCTGACTTGACCCGGGAGGGTCTTGTTGTACTTGTCGTAACAGAAAGTGATGCAATGGGCCAACCATCTTGATAGACATTGCTTAGAGACAGCATTGCCTTCTCTTTTGTGAGCGAAAGAGACGAATAACTGATCAGTCTTTCTGAGAACCTTCGTCCTATCGGTGTAGTATCTCAGAATCCTGTGGACATCCAAGGTATGGATCAAGTATTCTCCTTGGTTGGAGTACTGCGTGGAAAAAGGCAGGTAATTCAATAGACTGATTTAAGGTAGACTCCGCTACCACTTTTGGAAGAAACTTAGGATTCGTGCGAAGGGCTACTCGTTCTTTGTGAAAAATCAAGTAGGGGATTTTGCACATCAGGGCTTGGAGCTCGGAAATTCTGCGAGCAGAAGTAATGGCCACCAAGAAGAGTGTCTTCCACGATAAAAACTTCAGGTCTGCGGAAGCCGCAGGCTCAAAGGGAGGAAGGGTAAGTTTCTCGAGGACAAAATTTAAGTCCCAAGGCGGAGCTGGAGTCCGGATAGGGGGCCTAAGATGAAGGGCCCCTCTGAGGAAAGTTTTGGATACCTCCAGCTGAGCGAATGCCTTATCAGCGAAAGGGACATGGTAGGCTGAAATAGCCGCCATATGGACCTTCAACGAGGGGTGACTGAGACCCAGGTCAAAGAGATGACGCATGTACTCAAGCAGAAAAGTTACAGGGCAGGAAAAGGGCTCCACGTTCCTGGACGCCGCCCAGATAGAAAATTTTTTCCATTTCATGGCGTAGGTGGACCTAGTGGAGGATTTTCTAGCCTCCACCAGAATCTCGGCCACCTTAGAAGAAACGCCAAAACGAGATTGGGCTAGGTCTGTAGGAGCCATGCATGAAGTTGAAGGGACTCGAGTCCCGGATGGACCAGGGTCCCCTGATCCTGGGTCAGCAATCCTGGAGATAAAGGAAGAGGAAGAGGAGGAACCTCTGAGTATTGTAGAAGAGAGAACCAGATTTGCCTGGGCCAGAAAGGAGCGATCAGTATCATTCTCGCTCCTTCTAGAGCAAGCTTCTGTAACACACGAGGGACCAGAGGAACTGGGGGGAAAAGCATAGACGAATCTGTCCTTCCAGCTTAGAGATACAGCATCACTCCAGAAAGTGCCTCGCTCTGGAGTGAGCGAGCAAAAGATTGGAAGCTTTGCATTTTGAGAGGAGGCGAACAGGTCTATCTGAGGAGTCCCCCAAACCTGGAAGATGCTTTTTAGGACTTTTTCGTCCAATTCCCACTCATGTGAAAGAGCCGACGAGCGACTTAGTCTGTCTGCTAGGACGCTGCAGACTCCCGGAACATGGATCGCCATGAGGTGAAGGTTGTGAAGAGTTGCCCAATCCCAGACCCTTATTGCTTCCCTGCACAGCGGGTAGGACCGAGTCCCTCCCTGCTTGTTGATGTACCATACCACGCACATGTTGTCCGTTTGGACAGCTAGGTGACCAGGAAGGATGTATTGGTGAAGGGCCTGGAGCACATAAAGCACTGCTCGAAGCTCGAGCTCGTTGATGTGGAGAGCTATCTCCAACTTTGACCAAAGGCCTTGGGTTCGGTGAGGACCCAGATGGGCTCCCCAACCTTCGCCTGAAGCGTCCGTGGTCAGAGTCTGATTGGGGGGAGGATGAAAAAAGGGGACCCCCGGGAAGAGATTCTCTCGAACCATCCACCATTGCAAGTCTCTTACCATCGTCGAGGAGATCAGAACCGGATGATCTAGGTCGTCTACTCGTTGATCCCACTGAGATCGAAGAGTCCACTGAGAGATTCTCATGTGGAGGCGTGCGCGCGGAACCGTTGGGATGGCTGTCGCCATAAGCCCCAGTAGACGGAGCACCGACCTCGCCGGGACCCTCCTGTGTTCCGATAGGAAGGAAATCTGTGACTGGAGGGAGGCCCCCCTGTCCGGAGGCAGAAAGGCTTTGCACAAAGTTGTGTCGAGAACTGCCCCGATGAACTGGAGCCTCTGTGAAGGATCCAGGTGAGATTTGGAATGGTTGATGGTAATACCCAGGCCAGTGAAAACCTGCCGGGTGAGGGACAGGAAATGCAGGAGTTCCTCCCTGGACGGGGCCGCCAGGAGCCAGTCGTCCAGGTAGGGAAAAACCTGAGCTCCCAAAGAACGCAGGTGGGCCGCTACCACCGCCAGGCATTTGGTAAAGACTAGGGGAGCCGAGGAAAGACAAAATGGGAGCACCCGGAATTGGTAGTAGACCCCCTGGAACACAAACCTGAGGTACTTTCGGTGCGAAGGGCGAATGGGGATGTGCAGGTACGCATCCTGCATATCTAGTGCACAAAGCCATTGGCCTGGCCGAAGCAGGGGCAAAAGGGATTGAAGGGAGAGCATCCTGAACCTCTTGTACTCCACAAACAGGTTCAGGGAGCTGAGATCGAGAATAGGTCCGAGATCTCCAGTCTTCTTTGGTACAAGGAAAAAGTGGGAATAGTACCCCGTCCCGTAGAGGTGAGGAGGGACGAGTTCTATAGCCTGTTTTGCAAGAAGCGCAGAGATTTCTTCCCTGACTAAAGGAAGATGGTCCCTTGAGTAAGCGGAGTTCAGAGGGGGGGTGACGTGGAGGTTTCTGTAGAAACTCTATGGAGTGCCCCTCTGCAATGATCTGAAGCACCCATAATCCGAAGTTATCCTCTCCCAACCCGGAAGGTGGAGGGAGAACCTCCCTCATACCGGTTCCTCCGGGGCATCCGGAGGCGGTGGGAGAGGAAAGGAGTCAGGTGGTGTGAGGCAGCGCCGCAGCTGGGGCACCCGTTGCTTTTTTGGGTGGCAGGGGCCAGGCAGCTGTGGGGGCCCGATGTTTAGTGGCCCGCCTTCCCTGAGGTTTCGCTTGAGGCCAGCTGCGTCTGCGAAAGGGATGGTACATTGAATCAACGGATTTAAGGGCCGTCCCCTTCTCCTGCAAATCAGTGATGATGTCCTTGACATCACCACCGAAAAGCACAGAACCTCTGAAAGGTGCTTCTTGGATGGCTGACTGCACCTCCGGGACCAAACCTGACACACGGAGCCATGCGTGACGCCGAAGACTTATAGCGAATGCAGAGCTCCGTCCTGCGGTGTCCACTGCATCGTAGGTCATCCTAAGAATGTGACGACTGGCCGAACGAGCAGAACGGACCAGGTCGGGCAACTCCTGCTTGAGTTGAGAGTCAGGCAGAGAGTTGATCTTGGATTCCGCCTGGGTAAGGACGGCCTTCTGGTAATCCCCCATATGTGCAACATAGTTCAGGGCCCTAATCCCCAGTGTGGAAGAAGCGTAGATCTTCCTTCCATACTGATCCAGAAGGCGAGATTCCTTATCCGGGGGAGACGAGCTCAAGTGCTTCGGATGTGCTGACCGGCTATGGGCGGCGCTAATCACAACTGAGTCTGCACGGGGGTGAGTCTAAAAAGTCTACACCCTCCGGAGCCTGGTATAGCCTGTTCGACTTCCTGGGAAGTGGGGCTAAAGCCGACAGTTGTTTCCAAATAGTGGAAACAAGGTGGGCATGAGGCTCAATCCAGGGTGGCATTAAGGTAGGAGCCGTAAGGGGCAAGTCCAGATGCTCGGCGAGTTTTACCCGTTGAGGATCTGGTTCTAAGGAATGCCACTGATGAACTTCCTGGATCTTTCTGAGCAACTCCGTGAAGGAAGGATCCTCCGGAGGAGACTTCGGAGGAGTCCTCGGCCGGGTTTGGACGGAGAGCGTGGCTCGTGCTTCTCGAACCTCCATCGAAGCCTCTGAGGAGTCAGAGAGAAGGAAGGAAGAGTCTGAAGCAGAGTAAGACTCCTAACTCGCTAGGGGAGGGAACGGGTTCCTTGGGAGGATCCCAGAACACGTGTCCTGCTCTCTGGATCCCAGGGCAAAGCCGCGAACCGGAGGTGGAGAGGAGTGTGCTGTCTTGGGCGTACGGGAGCCGGGGGTGGCACCGTCACCGTAATACGGCTCTCTACTTCCTTGGTGAGCTGAGCCTTGGCCTCAGCCCACCAAGAAGCAAGAGTCTCCTGCAGATCCACCGGCGGCCTAGTGGGCAGTGGAGGAGGGGGATAGTTGTACAGAGGAAATCCGAAGGGGGAGTATCCGTAACCCCGCTGCGGGTATCCCAGAGTCGGGTACTGTGGCGTCAGGTACTGCGGCGTCGGGTACTGCGGCGAAGGAGTCGGCACCGCGTACGGCGGCGCAGGATACTGAGGACCTGGGAAGACCAGCGTCGGATACGACGGCAGATACCCAGGCGCTGGAGGAGCTGCCGGCCCAGCCGGGTACTCCACGGGCGGATCAGCCGGGATAGGCCCGTGGGGTGGAGGGCCCAAAGGAAGAGGAAAATCCCCTGCTGGCGTCGGAGGGGCCGTGTCGGAACCAGCGCTAGGGGCCGGCCAGATCCGCTCTTCAGGAAGAGGATCGGACGGCAGCCCATGGTCCCGAGTCTCGTCCGGGGACGGGGGGAAAAATCCCCGGGGTCAGGCAGGGGGGACTGGGGCTCCCCTGACGGCAGCGAAGGCTGCGGAGAGCCTGGAACGACAGAAGTAGTAAGTTCCGCCATAGGCTCAGAGGCCCGGTGCACGTCGGAGCAGCCGACGTGTGACTTATGGGCCGAGTCCCGGCGGATGCCAGAGGAGCCGGCGTCCGCCTTCGGGGTTCCCTCATCGGAGGCGGGCCGAGAATGAGAGGAGGCCCAGTCCGAGGGAGACGCTGCCGAAAGTCACCAAGGGTCGAGCGCCTTAAGAGGCCTTCTTCGGCGACGTCGGAGGGGCCGACGCCTGGCTTAAGGAGGTGCCCGCACCAGTAGGCCGCAGGCCTGCGGCAGTACTGGGGCTGGAGTCTCCTTTCGCCGGAGGGCTCAACTGAACCGGCCAGGCGAGCCAACGCCTCCTCCAAAGCCTTGAGGCTGCCATCGGGCGATCCCGGAGGGATAAAGAGCTTGCCCGCGACCGCCGGAGTCGCTGGAAGAGGAGGCCTTCTCCCGTGCCTTCCTTATCCCGCTTTGTCCCCTTCAGGGAGGTCGACGCCTGCCTAAGTTTCCTCAGCTCTTTCTCCATCGCAGACATCTTTTTGAGGAGTTGGGCTTCGAGGGACTGCTGGCGTCGTCTGCGGGTGGCCGCGTTGAACCGAAGGCAGTGCGGGCACTTATTGACCGCGTGGTGGGGGCCTAGACAGAAGAGGCAGAAGGAGTGACCATCTTTGTGAGGCAGTTGGGCGCCGCACGGGTCGCACTTATTCTTTGAAGGGGACGACATATACTGATGTTCACCTGATGAAAGAGGAAAATTCTGAAACTAATCGGAAAAAAAATGACGAAGTAACAGGACTGAGCGATAACAACTTAACCGCGAGGAGCTGTACGAGCTGATGGCGGGAAAGAACTGGAAGGCGGGCGTCTGGGACCGTCCCTTTATACCGACGTCGTTTGACGCCGGTCACCTGATGTGGGGGCAGTCCCCGCCAGGGACTGCTAGCTAGAAATTTTTCCATGGGGTCCTGCCGCCGGCTGGCGTCAGACCTATATGTAATTACCTACTGCCAGAGCCCTCTCGAAGTAAGATCTACTGTTACAGGTGAGTAACCCGTTTTTCTAGGATCGTGGATATGTTGTTCATTCACACTCTTTGGCAGAGTCCTAGCCGTTCTCTGGGAGGAGGGAGGCAAGGCACACACCCCCTACTTAGGGAACAGAGATTGGAGAACTGAGGTCCTAAAACCAGCATCCCGGCATGACTCAAGGTCGATGTGGTAGTGGGTAATGAAGGTGTTTGTTGACTTCCAGGTAGCAGCCCGACAGATTTCCTGGATAGGGATGTCCCTGGAAGCAGCCACCGATGCAGCAGTATGGTGGGTAGAATAAGCTCTTATCCCTCTGGGAGGCTCCTTGACTGCCAACTCATAGCACAGACCTATGCATGATGTAATCCATCTTACTATGGTCCATTTGGCTGCAGGTCTGCCAGGTGCGGCTTCAGCGTAGGTGACAAACAGCTGGCGAACCTCCATGAATTTCTGCCGTCCTCTCCTTATAATAGGAGAGAGCACGTCTCAGGTCCAAAGTATGGAGCCTGTACTCGGCCTCGGAGGTGTAATTAGGGAAGTATACCGGCAGAGTCAACACCTGGTTAAGGTGAAACTCTGACACCACCTTTGGAAGGAATTTTGGGTGGGAGCGCAGGACAACTTTGTCCCTCTGGAAGGCCAGATAAGGGGAGTCTATTGATAGCACCTGGAGCTCCCCTGTCCTTCTGGCAGACGTGATAGCCACCAGGAAGGCCGTCTTCCATGACAAGTGTGAAACTCACACTTGTGCATTAGTTCGAATGGCTTGCCCATGAGCTTTGCCAGTACCAGCAGTAGATCCACAGAGGTGGAGGTTCACGCATGAAGAGAGACTTAAGGAGCTTAATATGTATAGCCTCGAGGAAAGGAGGGAGAGGGGGGACATGATAGAAACTTTCAAGTACCTCAAGGGAATCAACAAAGTCCAAGAGGATAGCACATCTCTTTTTGAAAGATGCAAGAACAAGGGGGCACAATTTGAAGATGGGGGGGGCTCAGAGGTAATTTAAGGAAGTATTTTTTCACAGAGAGGGTTGTGGATGTATGGAACGGCCTTCCAGAGGTTGTTGTGGAGTCAAAAACAGTGGTGGAATTCAAGCATGCATGGGACAGTCATAAGGCAATTCTAGGGGGTGGGGGTAGGAAGAAGTAGGCTGCTGGTTAATTAGGATCTGCAGCTTATCCATCAGGTAGGGAAATGGGCAGACTGGGTGGGCCAAGCGGTCCTTATCTGCCCGTCAAATTCTATGTTTCTATATGTTTCTATGGAGGGGATATGTGATCCAGGCCTTTGAAGAAGCGCCCGACCACTGTCTCCTGCGGCAATGTCGGCATACAGGAACTTCCCTTCCCAATTGAGAACTAGGGCATCCAGGGGAACTGAGCCCAACACTGGGGGCCTGCAGCAAAAGAGAGGAAGTTGGTGATTGTCTGGGGCTGAAAAAAGATCTGTGGGGTGCCCCATCTGGAGAAGATCACCTTCAAAACCAGGGGATCCAGGGGAGCATTCATGATGGCCCTGAGATATCCTGCTGAGAGCATCTGCCAGGACATTGTCCTTGCCTGGGAGGTGTACTGCTGTAAGAGAGGTGTTCAGGGAATAGGCCAGAGACCATAACCTCATTGCCTCTGTGCACAAGGCCATAGACAGAGTGCCCGCTTGCTTGTTGATATACCACATTGTGGTGGTATTGTCTGTCCTGATCTGAATTACTTTGTTCTGAACAGACTTGGAAAAAGCTTGAAGTGCTAGAAACACTGCTCTGGGTTCTAATAGACTGATGTGAAGCAGAGATTCCTGAGGAGACCACAACCCTTGGGTGGTCAGGTCTCCCAAGTGTGCTCCCCCACCCCAAGAGGGAGGCATCTGTAGTAAGGATTAGAGAATGTGACTGAGTGACAAAAGGAACTCCCTGTCTTAGATTGTCCTGATCCAGCCACCACTGCAACGCCTGGATCAGGGTTCAAGTCACTGGAATTAGTCTGGTCAGAGGGTCCCTTTTCTGAGACCAGAAGGCTCTCAAGTGGAACTGAATATCTCTCATTTGAAATCTTGCTCCCTGCACCACTGCTGTAGAGGCAGCCATGTGTCCCAGGAGCGGCAGAAAATGCCTTGCTGGTCGAGACACCTGGAGGGTGAATGAAGAGGCCAGTGAGATAAGGGTCCTTGCCCTGTCCAGGGGGAAGGAAGGCTCTTGCTTTTACTGTATCCAGCTCTGCCCCTGTGAAGGTGAGGAGCTGCACAGGCTCTAGAACTGACTTTGAAAGATTCAGAAGGAAACCTACAGAAGTGAGCAGTTGCTGAGTTATCTGTAGGTGTAACTTGACTTGGTCTGGAGACTGGCCTACTATGAGCCAGTCGTGCAGGTAAGGAAAGATGGAGATCCTTTTTCTCCTTAGGAAGGCAACTACTACTGCCACGCATTTTGTGAACACCTTTGGAGCAGAAGTTAGGCCGAAGGGCATTGCTCTGAACTGGTAATGGCCTGAGGGCAGCTCGAACCTAAGGTACTTTCGGTGGGAGCTTCTGATGAGAATATGGAAATAGGCATCCTTGAGGTCCAGGGAGACTAGCCAGTCCCCCGGCCTTAGAGAGGGTAGAATTATTCCCAGAGTCACCATTTTGAACTTTGGCTTTAAAAGGTGCTTGTTTAAATATCTGAGATCTAGGATGGGCCGCCATTCTCCTGTCTTTTTTGGGGGTTAGGAAGTACCTGGAGTACAATCCTTTCCCTTTGTGTATGGGTGGGACCCTCTCTATGGCTCTGAGAGCCAAGAGGGAAGAGACCTCTGCCTCTAGGGTAAGTGCTTCTGAAGGATTTGCAGGTGGAAAGGATCTGGTTCTCATCTTTGGAAATTTTTTGAAGCTGAGAACCAGTCCCTGGCTTACTACTTCCAGGACCCATTTGTCTGATGTTAAAGACATCCAGTCCTGGACAAAGTAAGCCAGCCTGCCCCCTACAGGTGGTGGAGAATCGGCTCTGGCAAACCCATCAGGGTGCCTGTTTGGCAGGGGCTTTAGGCTGAGGGGTGGAAGCAGGCCTGCTTGTACCCCATCTGCCTCTCCCTCTAAAGAACCCCCTATGAGCATAAGCAGAAGAGGAGGCCTGGGCTTGTTAGAAAGGCCTATGAAAAGGCCTGCCCCTGCCCCTGGAATGCTGTCTCTGGGGAGTGACTTGCCTTTCCTTGGCCTGAGCACCCTGTAGGTGGTCCTGTATTCATCCATTTTCTTCATGTAGTTTCGGTTTGCTCCCCAAACAGAGAATTACCCACAACAGGAAAATCCATGGCCTTAGTCTGGGTTTCCTGAGACAGGCTAGTACATCTGAGCCAAGCCATCCTACGAAGGGCCACAGATGTAGCCATGACTCTAGATGAAACATCACTGGAGTCCACTGCAGCATGGAATTGCACCTTGGATGCCTCAATACCATCCGCAGCCACCTGCTCCAGCTCATTGGCAAGCTGGCCAGGGACCTGTTTAGCTAAAGCCATTACAGTGTCCCATCTAGATTTCTAATATCTAACTGTATAGGCCATATAATTAGCCTGCCTGAGTCCCAAGGATGCTGCCATGTACTGTTTCTTTGCCATGGCATCAATCCTCCTGGAGTCCTTATCTGGGGGGTGTGAAGCCAAGGGTATATTTACCTTATCACAGGCAGATAGCCTGCACTACTAACATGGCTGCATTGCTGGTAAGGAACTCCGTATCTGAGCCTGACAGAGTATACCTCTTGTCCATTCTCTTGTCCACAGGAGGTATAGAATGAGAGTCTTTAAAATTTTTATTGTCTGTTTCCCAAAGGACTTATGAAGGGAATAGACAGCCTCCTGGACTCTGGGATATCCATCATTTCAACATAGTCAGGCTCCTCCTGGTCGTCCACAGCTTCTTCCATAGGAAGCTGAAGAGTTTCAGACACTTTTTTGTAGAACATAAAATGGGAAGGGGACTCAGAAAGCCTAAGAAGAGAAACCCCTGAAGGTCTGTCTGGGGAGATGTCCGGGTCAATAGGCACATCCAGACTTTCGTAATCACCATCACTATCCCCATACTCTCCTTCCTCCTCCTCCGGTTCATAAAAGTCTTCTAAATTATAATCTGGAACCGGGGGAACCGACCGAACCGAGCCCCTTCCTGATGGTGCCGGTTCAGTCGGAACCGAGGTAAGCGACTGAACAATCCTTATCGCTTTGGCTATTTCATCAGCGGTCGGAGAAAGAATTTGTGGATCCGCACCGGCTGATTTATCCCTTCTTTTCTTTTAACCAGAACCGACCCTGTTGGTTCTCTTTGCCTGAAGAAGTTTTGCCCTGGTCAGAGGGTTATCTCCTCTGGTTCGGGTTGAACCGAACCGGGCTGGCCATCCGGGTCAGCGGACTTCTTGGCCTCCCTTTCCCGGAGCCTACCAACTCTCTTTTCCAGGGTAGCTGCAGGAAAATTCTTGCAAATCTGGCAGTCTGAATCGAGGTGGTCAAACCCCAGACAATAAACACAGGTGGTGTGGGGATCAGCCTTAGCAAAGGCTTCCCCACACACACTACAGTGTTGAAACCCAGTGGGCCCGGTTTTTCTTTTGGGTTTCTCAGACATGGCCAGTCCTAACTAAAACTTACCCTTTTTTCGGCAATCCGCCAGGCAAGATACCCTTATCGGTTCCTGACTGTGTTACGGGTCATGGAAAAAAACGTAATGAAATCCATTTTTTTTTTTAGAACCGATAAGGACCGGTTACCACACTCAAAGTAGAATAAACCTTTTTTGAACAACCTGATTGGTTCAAACCGAACCAATCCCAAGTTTATAAGTTCCACACAGAAGAACAAGAAAATAAACCTATCTAGTACTGATACCACAGACAGAGACTGAACCGACAGGTTAACGGATTAATTCGGTCGAAAACCGAGAAAAACGGTACTTTAACCGACAAACTTGAACCGAGCAAAGGAGAAATCTCCGGAGCAACTGTTCAGTGAGGCGGAGTAAGGAATCTGACGGTTTGACTTCAAACAGCAACAGACAGAGTCTCAACCGAGCTCGAGCTCAGCGTTCCATGCCTAGCATGGAAAGTTAACTCTTTCATCTCCGGGGCAGTTCAAAGGTTGGACATCACTGCAATATGTCACAATACAGCAAGACTTCACGTTGTTTGAAAACTAAATATACCTTCTGAGCCGTTACACAAGGATCAAAGTCCACCAAAAAGATAGCTCTCTGAAACCAGAATTCTCCCAAGCGTGCAGAGCTATGAAGGAGGAGACCTGTCCCTTCCAGCAAAATAGAAGATCCGACTCTGATGGGGCAGAGAAAGACGATGCCACCACTGATGGTGGGGGAACTTAGCATGAAACTGTTTCAGTGACTCAGCTGTCTCTAGCAGACTGCCAGCATGTGGATAGTGAACTGTATCCACAATGGTACAAATCAACTTTCCAGTTAAACCAGAGGCAATAAGCATTTCCTTTAAGGTGGATAAAATGAAATATATATAAATATCTTAATATATAGGCAGGAACATGGGGTTCATACATTGGAATAATGGTTGCATACTATTCATAAGATATACCCTTTTCTGTTGTAACATTCTTGTTCAACTGTAGTTAGTAGGATGCTTATCAATTCTGTATTTTCCATTTTCACATACAGTATGTGTACTGTTATTAGCAGTAGGTAGCACACTCGCCTCTGAGGCCAGGAGATCAGAGGGCTGTGGGTTCAGTTTCCACATCTGGCACTTGGGTTAATATCCCAGTACTGACACTGCAGTGCAGCATGAGAGGGGTGCTGCACTTCTGAGGTGCCGTCTTTCGGATGAGACGTTAAACCGAGGTCCCATCTGCCTGGATTGGTGGTAGCTCAGGTGGATGTTAAAGATCCCATGGCACTTATCCAAAAGAATAGGGTTTTTTTTTTATTGAAAATCGCATAACATACAAATAGTCAAAAATCAACAATAATGAAACTAACATATATATAAAAATCCATAAAAGGAAAGGAGGAGGAGGAAAAGGGGAAAAGGGAGAGCAACTAAGATTACTTATATTTTACAAAAATTAGGGGTGTCCTGGCTAAATTTCCCTCATTCACTAAAAATACCACCAACAGCTTAATCTGGTTCAAGGTCAGTTGGCATTCATCTGTATCCCCCCTCCCCCGGGTCGTTCCGGAAAATAGGCAGGATTTGTCTAGTGCACTTACCCGGTCAACAAAAACTAAATAAATAAATAAAAGTGTGTGTTCCACTGTATTCAGAATTTGAACAATGGGCATATAAAAAAGAAAATGTCTTCAGTAATAAAAGAAGATCCTAAAATTTAAAGGGTACCTAAACAAGCAGTTTTTTTAAAACTGCAAACTCCAAAATCTGTCTTCATGGCGAGGGAAAGGAAAGGCTGCTGTTTACATTTATGCTAAAACTGCATTTATGTAAATACCATAAATGCAGTTTCATAGTTTTTGAAAAATGTAAACACCAGCCTTTCATATTCAAAAAAACAGCCTTGCCCGTTTCCTAAAATGTCTGCCAATGTGTTACGTGATTACATCATTGGAACCAGAGGCAGAGACCCACATGGCTCCCTATAGTGCTAACTAGTTCTTTATTCCCCCTTTGTTTTGAATTGTTTTGCCAGAATGATCAACACCATGTGTTAACATGTGGATTGTTTTGATCAGTACATGTTAGGCTATGGTTTTGTTCATTTTGTTTACGTTAACGTGCTGAAACTGTTTTATAATCCAGTTGACTTTCTCTTTGGCAAACTGCAGTACAGTACAACACTTCAAATACCTGCTGATCTAGTGGTTATGTGATGTCCTGAAATTTGTAGCGAAGTACTGGTCTGATCCAATTCCACAGTTCATGCTTTCTTGGTAATCCACAAATAAGATTCTCGTAGTCTTTTTCCACGTGAACCCCCTGCACCTAGCCTGCCTTCTGTTGGAACACCCCAATACCCATACTCTGTCCTTAGTACTACCTGGTTGAGGCTGCATATGAGCTTGCAGTCTCATGAAGAGAATTATCACACCTCAGATTGTAATCTTGAACCTCAGAGAGTAGTGCACACCTACACTAATACGCTTCATCAGCTGACAGTGTTAAAAAATGCCTCCCAAATCACTCTCCAGTCCACTTTCTCCATGTCTGACCTCTGCTCCCACAGTAAACAGAGTGGATCAAGACCCTTCTGCACAGTGAAGGCAGTATGTACAGCCCCCCGTTGTGTTTTTTCCCTGCCTCATTAACCCAACAACTAGGTCTCCCTAGAAGGCCAAGCAATAAGCATCAGAACACAACAGAAAACTGCTATAAATACCCTCATAAGGGCTTCGCTTACTATGGATAATATTATTAGCAGGAGAGGCATACTAATGTCCCGAGTGAATCCACCCAACTTCCAGTGTTGGTCTAATCCCTTAACTGTGATCTGCAGAACTTCGCGGGACAGTCCTCAGCAATTCTTCTCCAGTACTTTTCTGTGTCCTACTCCACAATTCAAGTTGGCTGGCTACCACGCTTCCTAATCTTGAATGAGCTACACAAAGTTCCCTTGATACTGTCCCACAAAACCTAATCACACCCCGAGGGTAATCTCATTTCCCTACACTGAATTCAAGTAACAATTTAGGTGCAACCCTGACACTCTGAGTATTTGTCTTCGCAGGCTACTCTCATCCACAGATACTGATCATGGTGCTGGTAGCCCCACATTTCAGATCTCACAATGATCTGCTGAACTTCCTGCATCCTGTCTTCCCCTACCCTGAATACAGCTGTACCCTGTTGGACTGGCCTCTTCAGTCACTCTCTGGGATTCATTCTTCTCACCTGCTCCCCACATCAAAAACTGGTGAGTTCACCAGCCTTCCGCATCATGAATGCGGTTAGTACAGTCTCCCATTTTTTTTTTTTTTTTTTTTTAACATATTAATAATAACGAACATGATCTTCTGGTAAGCCAGGCTGATAACAGCAGGGCACAGGGGAAACACAGGCATTCCTACCCATATAAGGTCTAAGCTACAGCACCTAAGATTAGGCACTATTAAATGATGTGCATAATGATGTGCACATCCGTCATTTAACAGTGCCTAATCAAAGGCAGCCTAGATCTTTTAAGGATAGGAAAGCCTATCTTTTCCCTTGTGCCCTGTTGCTATCAGCCTGACTTGCTGGAAAGATTGGTTTATTTTTTATATGTCAAAAAACCTGAGGGACTATACTAACTGCACTCATGATGCAGAAGGGTGATGAGCACCAGTTTTTGGTGTGGGGAGCAGGAGTGAAAAATGAATACCACAAGGGGACTGAGAAGGCCACTTCTGCAGGGTACTGCTATATTCAGGGAAGGGAGGAGACAGATCTGCAGATCACTGAGAGATACAAGATATGGGGCTGCCAGCATCATGATCACTACCTGGCCCCAGTGTCCTGGCCAACATTTCCCTTCCCATAAAACCAGTTCATACAATTGTCCAAGGCTGTGTGTAGGCATGAATGTGTGAAATGGCTGCCACTACACATTCAGTCATTTCATTACCAATCTATCATAGCTTGTAAAGCACTTTGGGACACAGTGTGTATGGAAAGCTCTATATCAATGTTGATTCTTATTTCCCATGGAAAAAAAAAAAAAAAAAAAAACAAGACAAGTATATTTTTGATTTCCAAGGAAGTAGGAACTCTGGCATTGGACTACACAATAACTTTCCTACAAACAAGTGGTGGATCTAGGGGTTGGTGAAGGGTACGGCTGCACCCCCCTCCCAAACGGTAACTTACTTGCTTCTGCTGCATTTCACTTTGTTGAAGAAATACAGATTACTCACCTGTAACAGGAGTTCAAGGAATGGTATATGTTGTTCATCCACACTGTCTGGCAGATATCCTTGCCGCTTTAAATCTTGCTGGAAGGTCTTCAAGCTGGCTCTCCACCCACCGGGTGGTAAAACTCTAAGCTCATGCCGCGCCAGATCTGGCCAGCTGGAAACTCAGGTTGTGTGATCGAGCCGGGAGGTCAGGGGAGTAGAGGGATGAACAACATATACCATTCCTAGAACTCCTGTTACAGGTGAGTAACCTGTATTTCTAGGACATGGATATGTTGTTCATCCACACTGTCTGGCAGACTCTAGCAGTTCTCCGGGAGGAGGGAGGCAGCACACCCCGATACTTACTTGGGAAAGAGACTGGAGAACGAGGCCCCAAAACCAGCATCCCGGCGTGACTCAAGGTCGATGTGATAATGGGTGATGAAGGTGTGCTGACTTCAGGTAGCAGCCCTGCAGATTTCCTTAGATAGGGACGTCCCTGGAAGCAGCCACCGATGCAGCAGTATGGCGGGTAGAATGAGCTCTGTATCCCTATGGGAGGCTCCATGCCCGCCAACTTATAACAGAGATCTATGCAGGTGACCCACCTTATGATCCCGCTTGGCTGCAGGTCTGCCAGGTGTGGCTTCAGCGTGGGTGACAAGCGGCTGGCGAACCTCTCCCGAATTTCAGTCGTGCGCTCCTTATAATAAGCGAGCGCCCTTCTAGGGTCCAAAGTATGGAGCCTGTATTCGGCCTCCGAGGTGTGACTGGGGTAGAACACCGGCAGAGTCAACACCTGGTTAAGGTGAAACTCGACACCACCTTCGGAAGGAATTTCGGGTGGGGGCGCCAGGACAACCTTGTCCCTGTGGAAGACCAGGTAAGGAGACTCGATGCAGAGCGCCTGGAGCTCTCCCATCCTTCTGGCTGCGTGACAGCCACCAGAAGAAGCGGTCTTCCACGACAGGTGACAGAGTTCACACCTGTGCATTGGTTCTCAATGGCTTGCCCATGAGCTTTGCCAGTACCAGCAGTAAATCCCACGGAGGTGGAGGTTCTCTCAATCGGGTGAAATGTGATCAAGACCTTGAAAAGCGCCTGACCACCTTCTCCGCGCCACTGACTGCCCCGCCCGCCTGGTAAGCAGAGATGGCTGCCAGGTGCACCCTAGGGTCGCCGACCTAAGCCCCCTGATCAGAAAGGGACCATAAATAGTCCAAGATGCTTGCCAAGGAACAGGAGGAAGGTTCCAAGCCCTTGCCTGACACCAAATGGAAAATCTCTTCCATTTGAAGGCATAGCATTTCCTGGTCGTATCCTTACGTGACGCCTCAACTACATTGAGGACCTCGTCGGAAAGACCCAAGGCCTGGAACGCTAGCCGCTCAGGAACCAGGCCGTCAGGTACAGGGATTGAAGGTCCGGATGGAACACCTTCCCCTGATTGACTGACAGCAGGTCCGTGCGAGCTGGAAGCTGCCTCGGGAGCCTGGAGCTGAGTCTGAGGAGATCTGGATACCAGAACTGGCGGGGCCAGTCTGGGGCTATCAGAATCACCTGCACCTTGTCCCTCCTTGCTTTGAGAAGCACCTTGTGTATCAAGGGAAATGGGGGGAAGGCGTAGAAGAGGCCCGGGGTCCACGGCCTCAGAAGGCATCCTGCAGTGAGCCCTGCTGAGGGGCGGGCATGGAACAGCCTCAGCCCGGCGTTCTCCTGGAGGCAAACAGGTCCACCTGAGGTGTGCCCCAATGGGAGAACAGATCTTGTACTACCTCTGGCAGGAGAGACCACTCGTGGGATGCAGCCCTATCCGGCTCAGGGCATCGGCCAGGTGTTGGAGGCTCCTGCCACATGAATGCGAAGATCCGCCTCCAGGCTCTTGCAGTGAGCCAAATCGGAGGCTTGCCTGCATAGAACATGGGAGCGTCCCGCCCTGGCGTTTAGATAGTACATGGTGGTGGTATTGTCCGCCTGACTCGGACCACTTGACCCCGGAGAAACGGAGCAAAAGGTGGTGAAGCTAAGCGGACCGCTCGAGCTCCAGCAGGTTGATGTGGCATCGGACTCCAGCGGGACCAGAGGCCGTGCCCCGTGTTCCCCAGATGGGCACCCCAACCCATCAGAAAGGCATCGGTCGATGAGAGACCCGCCAGCTCAGGCGGACAAACGGGATGCCCTCCTGCAGATGAACTGGAGCAGTCCACCACCGGAGCGCTCCACATCCCCTGGGTCACCGTCACTAGCTGGTCCAATGGATCACAGCGTTGTGACCACTGGCTGTAGTCCCCACTGAAGAGGCGCATGTGCCAGCATGCCCACGGACCACGCTGGTACAGGCACGCCATGAGACCCAGGAGGCGCAGGAAGTCCCGGGCAGGGCGCGATTGCCCAACCAGAAATGATTGGGCAAAGGAGGTAAGAACCTCGGCCCTGTCCGCCGGGAGCCATGCTCTGGCTCGAAGAGTCTCGAGCTCTGCCCCGATGAAAAGAATCACCTGCTTCGGCTCGAGTTCCGACTTGGCCTCGCTTGATGAGAAGGCTGGTTGAGAGCAAACCTGGAGGGCCAGATCTCGGACCGCCTCCATCTCCTGTCTGGAGGGGCTGCTATCAGCCAGTCGTCCAGGTAAGGTACACCTGGATCCCTGGGCTGCAGGAAAGCTGTCACCACTGCTAAGGCATTTGGTGAAGACCCTGGGAGCTGGAGACAGGCCGAAGGGCATGCCGAGACTCGAGGGATCCTCGGCTGGCGGAAAGGTCTCCGATGTGATGGACGAATAGGGACGTGAAAAACGCGTCCTGCGGGTCCAGAGAAACGAACTCCTACGCGGGTTCCAGGGATGGTATTATCTGAACCAGAGTGACCATCCTGAAGGTTCGAGACCTTAGGAAATTGTTTAGGTCGTGTAGGACGAGAATGGGGCGCCAGCCCCCCCATCCGTTTCGGAACCAGGAAGTACCTGGACACAAACCCCGGGTCTGAGGGAGGGTCCGCCACCTCCCTGATCACCTCCTTTTGGAGGAGGAGGAGAGCGATGTCAGCTCGGCGAGCCGACAGTGAGGCTGCGGACCCGAGGCCCCAGTCGGCGGCTCACAGAGGGGCGGGGCCTGCTCGAGACTCCAGTGGCAGGCCTTTCCCACCACCTCAACACCCACCTGTCCGTGGTAATAACGGACCAGGCGGAAAGGAAGTGCGGGCCGTCCCCGAGAGGAACCTGGGGTGAGGTGGCCGGGGTCGGGGCGACACCCCTCAGCCCGTCACTGAGCAGGCTTGGAGGAGGGGCCGGCCGAGGGACCTCCTGGGCTTTACCCCTGCTTCCTGTTGGAGGAAGCCTCGGGCTTGGGTTTGGGATGCCAAGCCCGAGCCTGCTGGCCTGGCATTGCTGGGCCGGACGTGCAGCGAAGCAGAAGGACGAAAGGAGCTTAGGCTGTGGTTTGGCGGCCTTTGTCCTTCTGAGCGGATGAGACCGAGTCCAAGGCAGCATTGGACTTCTCGATCCTCTGCAGGTGACCTTCCACCCCAGGGCGAAGAGGTGGGTCCCAAGAAGGGACATCCGCCAACTTGTGCTGGGTATCCGAAGTGAGAGGTGGATATCTCAGCCAAACCCGGCAGCGCGCCAGCCACTGCGGCCGCCACAGACCCTGGCACATGAGTCCCCAATGTCCAAAGCAGTCTGAAGCTGCTGTTTGGCCATTGCCCTGCCGGTCCTGCGACCTGCCTAACCCGTGGTCTGCAGATCACGGAAGATGAGACGACCTCATCCAGGGGAGCCCAACAGGGCATGAGAGAATGTGCCATGAGGAGGGGCCGAACTGGCCTGGTGAAGGCCGAGGGAGGACGAGCGTAGACTTTTCGCCGGCATAGTCCAATTTCTTGGACTCCTTGTCGGGAGGTTTGTCCCATCCCTAGCGTTCCTGGCGCGGAAAATGCTGTCGTACTAACCCCTTGGCCGGGTGTTCCGAAAACGGTAGGGACCGCGATACTTCCTGGCCATCCTGGCCGAAGGCGCAGGGCAGGAAGCAGGCTGCCAGAGCTCCAAGGCGGGCCCACTATGCCGCCACCGGAAAGGCCTCCATAGGGGAATCCCCGTCCAGAATCTCCGTGAGGGGATACCTGGCCTGCTTAGAACGGTCTCGAGCTTCATCCCGTGGACTCAGATGAGCCAAGCAATCCCAGGAAGGACGAAGGGCTATCGCTCACAGACTGTCCTCCTGAGGACTCCAAGTCCATTCGCTTGGAGAAAAGGGAGGAATCGTCTGGAAGAGTCCTCAAAGAGCTGCCTTGGGCCTGAGCCACCCTCCACCTGCCGAGGTCGATCGGGAGTGAGGGTGACAGACAGCCTATGGGGCAGTCCCTGAGCCGACCGAGAATTTTTGGTCGGAGCCCCAACTAACTGCTGTGGAGGCGGAGGTTCCACCGGAATCGGTGGGGCAGCTGGTTTTGGCCGAACAACCGGCCTGGGAACAGGCTCCTCGGATAAAACGAGGGTTGTTTCGCTCGAGCCCGTGACAGCCACTTAAAGCTTGGAGGCTGAAGGCGTTATTCCTCGCTTCTAGAAGGAGCTGTTGCCACATGAGGTCCTCATATCGTCGAGCGCCAACACGTTGAAGCCTCCCTCGTCCGAGGAGGAGGAAGAGGATGGTCGGCGGCCGCTTGCCGAGACCGAGACCGCCTATGACGGCGGGATCGGCTGGACCGCGAAGAAGTCAGAGAACCTCGGCTTTCCCGAGGACGGTGCGGGGAGGTGCCGTGGGGAACCGGCACTCCCCTCGGTTTGGAGGGTACAACCGAAGGCTCCGGAACCGGAGGCACAGACAAGCCAACGGGGTCCTCAACTCCCACCGGGGGAACCGGGGAGAGGGGATTCTCGGCTTCTCCTGCCGACAACCTGTCCAACGGGTCCAGAAAAATCTCGACCGCGTCGACGGGAGTCTCAGTCAACTGGCCTGACGGGGACACCGTGAGACCAGTGGCCGAAGCCGAGCGGTCGACCGAAGTCGACGGCCGACAACTCGGGGAGAGGGATCTTTCCCGCTCCCAAGAGCGTCGACGGTGGGACTTACCCTTGTCTCTCTTTTTGGACCGAAAAAGGTCCAGCAGAAGTTGGTCCCTCACCTTTAGTACAGAGGGTCAGACAAAGCTCCTTAAAAGAAGCTGAATAAGAGGCACTGAGAGAGAGTGGGACAAATGCCATAGCCGAGGTAGAAGCGGCCCGCGCTGCCTCCTCTTCGAGGGCGATCATCTGCTCGAGCTGATCCGCCGAGCCAGCCACCGTGGAAACCGCTGACTGGACCTCTTTTGACTTCACCGGAGGAAAACGCTTCTCGGGACGCCCCAGTTGTAAACGGGCAGCACGGTCTTCGAGGACGTAGGCCGAAAAGGAAGAGCACAGGTCGCAGGCCTGCGGGTCGTGCTCCAGGCCTAGACAGTAGACGCATGTGGAGTGCGGATCCGTCCGAGACATCTTCTGCCCGCAAGGGCATCTCCGGAAACCGGGAGTCGATTTGTCCATCGCAGCCGCGAGGAGAGAAGACTGAAGTCTTTAAGCAAAAACTTTAAATTCGAAAATCAAGAATTAGGAACCAGTCTTATACGAGCGTTAAGGAGGGAACCTGAGCTTCCAAGCGGTAAGGAAGATCTGGCGTCATGGGGCGGAGCCGAGAGTTTTACCACCCGGGTGGGTGGGAGGAGCCAGCTTGAAGACCTTCCAGCAAGATTTAAAGCGGCAAGGATACCTGCCAGACAGTGTGGATGAACAACATATCCATGTCCCTAGAACTATGATTTATTGATTGTACAAATGTTTACATTCAAAACTATGGATTAGATTTGTAGATTCTGTCAAAAATGTACTAAGAAAGAATAATAGCAGACAATATAAAGGTTTAATAAAAATATTAAAAAGTGCATATCAAGTATGCACACCACCCTAGCACCCCCCACTGTAACATCCTGGATCCATCTTAACCACTAGACCACCAGGTATTTGAAGATTTGTTCTGCACTGTGATTTGCCAAAGGAAAGCCAGTCAGATTAAAACACAATTTCAGCATGTTAAAGTAAACAAAATGAACAGAATCATAGCCTAACATGTGTACTGATCAAAATAATACATAGTTTTGACCATTTTGGTGAAACACTTCTAAACAAAGAGAAAATAAGCAGTTAGCACTAGAGACAGCCACACAGCTCTCTGGCTCTAATGATGTCATCACTTAACACATTTGGCAGCCATTTTAGGAAGCAGGCAAGGCAGTGTTTTTGAAATTGGAAAGATGATTTCACATTTTTCAAATGCTTTGGAACCACATTTAGGTAAATTATATAAATGTAGTTTTAGCGCTGATGTATACAGCAGCCTTTCCTTCAGTCCCCTGTGAAGTCAGATTTATAAATAGTTTGTTGGCAACATGTTGTTTAGGTATCCTTTAATTGTTGGGAGCATTCTGTATGGCAAAATTCTGCCGAGGTCAACTGATTTTTTTGCTGAAAACTGGAAACTCAGCTTTTTACTGCTAACCAAATGCACATACCTCTGTAATCTTGCCGTATCTTTTGAAGATATGCATCAGATAATCCTTAGAAACTTCTTTGGGGAGATCACCTACCCACACACACATTGAAGGCTTAGTGATTTCAAATGACAGCTGGAAAGACAAAAAAAATAATAAGTCAGACAGCTGGAATCTACACCCCTGTAGCAACACTTTCATTTTTGCACACAGGTTTTCAGTGTTTAAGCTGGCACACATCAAATCAGAGTTTGAGATTTTTGGAATGTGTTTTTATTTCGTTTTTATCCAATTATTTAACCAGGAGTGGCAAACTAAGCTGAGAGCTTGATTACAGGTACGACCTGGGAGCACAGGGAAGTTAAGTTACTTGCTCAGGATCGCCCAGTATGCAAGTGGAGGCTGTGGGAGTCAAACCCAGATCTCCAGATTTGCAGCTGAGAGCCATAAACCACTGTGCTATACTGCCTCCAATTTGAATTGCCAGATTATTGCATCTGTTACACCTTACTGTAAAGTAAAAAAAAAGGCGTGAATGTGTGGGCTGAAAACAAAACAAAAACGCAGTATGTATGTATTTATTGAATTTTGTTAACCAAGTAGGCCCACTGGAACCAACAGTCCCTTCTTCAGGGGAGGCCCAGATTTAACTACAAATAATACATGTAATACAGCTGAGACAGAGTCTGAATATGCAAACAGCAACATAGCAAGTACGTTTAAGATACAGACAGTGTTCATAGGGTACAGGAGATCAGTACACTGGCAAAACAAATTAAAAGTCAGGCCAATAACACAGTAAGTACATTCAAGACCGGTACCACGGCTGTATGCTGTGGTTCAGATATTAAATGCAAGCTCTAAACGGGAAATAGTTAGACTCGCTGATTCAACCACAGGTCTTCAGAAACTGTTCAATAGAGAAAAAAGCAAAGTTAGTGGACAGGTAAGGGGAAATAAGAGACATTTATATGTTTACAAAATGGGCAGGGAGTTTTCTTTGTCCTAACTGGCTAAGAAGTATCATTTAACATGTCCTTATCAGCACATATTATGCCAGCTGATATCACTTATGCCAACCAGGCGCAGTGCAGCCAGAGATCCATGCCTTTCAGAAAGTCTGTTTTTGTAAAACTTTCTAGCAGCCATGCTGGTTCGGTAAACACCAGCAAAACCCATTAGTTACCCAACAAAAATTACAATTTTAAACCCATTAAAAAAAAAAAAAGATACTCAGACCTACCCCACACCTTAAAAAAACAAAGCAGCTGGCCTGGTGGTGCTGAGGGTTGAGGCATTGGATGCCACACCTTGCATCACGCTGGCAACCAGTTAGGAACGAGCTTGGGTTGTCAGCAGTCGAGGTAGGGGAAGCTAATTGAGCTGCTGCGGTGGTGCTCCTCTCCTGGGAAGGATGTGGAGTTTCCATGGCCATTGGCTGCCACCCATCGGAAGATGGATGGCAGTTCGGCCACGGAGAACTTGGCAATTGCCAGGGAGGGGTGGAAGGGGCTAAGTCGGCTTTATGGGATGTATGTGCGCCTCCATGCTGAGGCCACGGGGATATGGGAGAAAAAGTGAGTAAAAACCAAAAATGTATATTAAAAACAAAAATAAATAAATCAGTACCCTAATTAATGTTTTGCAGCATGAATTTTTTCCTCCATTTTTGTTTGGCAGAATTTAGATTTAAAATACTCTCATCAGTTACATGCCACTCATTTACATGGCTCCCCCCCTACCCTAAGCCGCTCATTTCGCCAGCATACCCCTGAAATGAAATACACAAATCAAAAAATGATGCTGAAAAAAAAAAGCATAATATGCAGCGTAATATGAGTGCCTGGCATGACTGGGAAACTGCTTGTTATCGAGAAACAGCTCACTCTCCAATTACGGTGACGTTCAAGGTACATATTTGCTCCTGAAAGCAGTTTTCAAGATTCAATACAGTAGTTTTTAAATTGCAACCCGTGAGGGACGCAACAAGTTTTACGGTAGGAAGGGGAATAATGAGGGGCTACAAACTAGTAATACCAAGGGAAGGGGGTGCAAACCAGTACAAACAAAAGCACCCTCTACTGGATACTGGCATTTAACTATGTAGCCGACTAGGTGAACTACTTTATTATGCATACCTGAAAATATGTTTTTAAAGCATACATTAATAACTAAAAAAAAAATAAGTTACTCCCCTGACGGACCAGGTGCTCCAGAAAAACAGGTTACTCACCTGTAACAGTAGTTCTAGGAGTGGTGTATGTTCATCCACACTTGTTGGCGTGTTCTTTCCCTTTAAGAATCTTGCCGGAAGGTCATTAAGCTGGCTCCTCCCACCCACCCGGGTGGTATATCTCTCGGCTCTGCCCCCTGACGTCTGATCTTGCCCGCTGGAAGCACTGGCTGTGTGTCGAAGCCGGGGAGGTTGGATGGGTCCGTGTGAATGAAATGAAAATTACATACCTACCGTAATTCTTGATCTTCTTGGACGAGTCTCCACCACTCATTCACACTAATGGGATCTGCGCTGGAGGCACTAGGACCCAGCAGGAGCAAACTTTTTGCTGGAGGGCCGGCGCCAGAGATGGAGCCGCGAGGAGCGGCACCTCGAGCCTCAGCTCTTGCGGTAATGACTATCTCGGCGTCGACCCTCTAACCGCTCAGTACCTTTTTTTCCGAGGAGGCGCAGCGTAACTAACCTAGAAGGATAGCCTAACCAAAAGCCGGACATAAGATAGTCCAGACGACCTGTATAGGAAGCGTCAACAAAGAAGTCTTCACAGCCTAAAGATCTGAGGGAGTGAAGACCAACAACAGAGGTGAGCTCGGGGGATGGAGGGTGGGCGTGTGAATGAGTGGTGGAGACTCGTCCAAGAAGATCAAGAATTACGTTAGGTACGTAATTCTCATATCTTCCTGGACATAAGTCTCCACCACTTATTCACACTAATGGGAGAGTACCGAGCTAATAATCTCCCAAGAGGGCGGCAGGAGAGACCAAGAGCTCACAGTTTTAGGACAGAAGTCCATTAAGGATGGTTCTGCCAAAGGAAAGATGTCGTCTGGCATGGACATCCAGGGCATAGTGTTTAACGAAAGTATGCACTGAGCTCCAGGTAGCCGCGTTGCAAATATCTGCAATGGGCACGTTGCGAATTTCCGCCAGAGATGCCGCGACCGCCCTAGTAGAGTGAGCGTAAACTCTGCCCTCCAGCTTAACCTGTGCCATGGAATAACAGTGGCGAAGGCATGCCACTAGCCATGCAGAGATACATCTGATAGCGACATGTTGACCCAGCCGGGTCTCGCTGAAGGAAACAAACAGTTGTTGAGCTTTACGAAAGTCTTTTGTTCTATCTAGATAGAAACGCAAAGCTCTCTTAACGTCCAAGGAATGAAGAGAATGTTCTCCTTCATTTTGGAAGTCCGTAAAGTAAGAGGGAAGGACCAAAGATGGGTTTAGATGGAATTCCGTAAGAACCTTAGGAAGAAATTTAGGATGGGTTCTAAGGACTACTTTGTCTTTATGGAACACAGTGTACGGAGGGTCTGTGACCAAGGCATGTATCTCAGAGACCCTTCGGGCTGAGGTAATGGCCACCAGGAAGGCCGTTTTCCAGGTGAGAAATTTTAGCTCACAGGTAACCAGAGGTTCGAAAGGTTTCCGAGTGAGCATGTCTAGCACAAGATTAATGTCCCAGGCTCCAACTGGACGTCTTACAGGAGGTCTGGTATGCAGAATTCCCTTAAGACACCTCTTAACCACAGGTAACTGAGCCAGTGACAAGGAAAGTACCGGCTCATGATAAGCTGAAATGGCACAAAGGTGAACTTTGACTGTAGAGTACTGCAGACCTGAATTTGAGAGGTGTAAGAGGTACTCCAAAATTTTATCTGGTGGGCAGGAAAAGGGATTTAAAGAGGATTTTGCACACCAGAGCGAAAAACACTTCCATTTGGCTGTGTAAGTTTTCCTAGTGGCTGGCTTCGCAGCCAGAAGAATATCTGAAACCCTGCGAGAGACACTGAACCTGTTCACTTCTACCTCTTCAGGAGCCAAGCGTGAAGGTGAAGCGACCTCAGGTTGGGATGAACAACAGGCCCCTGAGTCAAGAAGTTCGTCTGAAGGGGGAGTGGTTTCGGTGGAGCTGCCGACATATTGTTGAGTAGTGGAAACCACATCTGTCAAGGCCAGAAGGGAGCAATGAGGATCATTTTGTCCCCCTGGGATTCGAACTTGAGAAGTACCCTCTGAATTAGAGGAAGAGGAGGAAAGGCGTATAGAAAGCATTTTGTCCACTGCAGCCTGAATGCATCCTGACAGAAAATGCCAGGCCATGGATTTCTGGAGCAGAACAGAGGCAGTTTTGTGTTGAGTGGGGATGCAAAAAGGTCCGGGTCTGGAGAGTTCCCCACTCTGCATATATTGACTGAACTATGGCTGAGTCGAGAGACCATTCTTGAGGATAGTACAGTTATGTAAGAACTAACCGTAACAGTAGATCTTCGAGAACAGCTCTTGCAGCAGGTTACACCATTAGGACTGAAGCCGGCAGGCATCAGGACCCCACAGAAAAATTCTAGCTAGCTATCTTCAGCGGGGACCGCCTCCGATGTCAGGCGTAGTACATAAGGGGGCAGTCCCGCCAGATTCCCCAGTTCTTCCGCAGGAGACTTCCAGCTGCAGGATGACATCGGAATGGGAGACCAAGATCCACCCTCAGAAGACAAAGAGGAAAAAAATGAAAATTACGTACCTACCGTAATTCTTGATCTTCTTGGACGAGTCTCCACCACTCATTCACACTATTGGGATCTGCGCCGGAGGCACTAGGACCCATCGGGAGCAAACCTTTTGCTGGGGAGTCGACGCCAGAGATGGCGCCACGAGTCCTAGCTCGCGCGGCAATGACTATCTCAGCGTCGACTCCCCAGCCCCTCAGTACCTTTTTTACCAAGGAGGTGCAGCGTAACTAACCTAGAAGGGAGCCTAACCTAAAAAAGCATACATAAGATAGCCCGGACGACCGTGCAAGAAGGGTCAACAAAGAAGTCTTCAAGGCCTAGGAATGTGAGGGAGTGAAGACCAACAAGAGAGGTGAGCTCGGGGATGGAGGTGGGCAGTGATGAGTGGAGACTAGATCCAAGAAGATCAAGAATTACGGTAATGCTCATTTTCATATCTTCCTGGACATAAGTCTCCACCACTCATTCACACTATTGGGAGAGTACCGAGCTAATAATCCCCCAAGAGGGCGGCAGGAGAAGGCCAAGAGCTCACGTTTCTTAAGACAGAAGTCCATTAAGGATGGCACTGCCAAAGGAAGAATGTCGTCTGGCATGGACATCGAGCGCATAATGCTTAACGAAAGTATGCACTGAGCTCCAGGTGGCTGCACTGCAGATGTCTGCAATGGGCACGTTGCGGATTTCTGCTAGGGATGCCGCTACCGCTCTGGTAGAGTGAGTGTAAACTCTACCCTCCAACTTAACCTGCGCCATGGAATAGCAGTGACGAAGGCACGCCACTAGCCATGCTGAGATACATCTAATAGCGACAGGTTGACCCAGCCGCCTCACTGAAGGAAACGTAACAGCTGGGCTTTACTAAAATCTTGGTTCTATCTAAATAGAAAGCATAGGCCCTCTTAACATCCAGAGAGTGAAGGGCGTTCCCCTTCATTTGGAAGTCCGATAAAATAAGAGGAAGGACCAAAGGTTGGTTGAGATGAAATTCTGACACAACCTTAGGAAGAAATTTAGGATGAGTGCGAAGGACTACTTTGTCCTTATGGAACACAGTATATGGAGGGTCTGTGACCAGAGCATGAATCTCAGAGACCCTACGGGATGAGGTAATGGCCACTAGGAAGGCAGTCTTCCAGGTGAGGAACTTTAGTTCACAGGTAGCTAGAGGCTCAAAGGGTTTCTGGGTGAGCATGTCTAGCACAAGATTAATGTCCCAGGCTGCAACCGGATGCCTTGTAGGGGGTCTGGTGTGCAGAATGCCCTTAAGAAATCTCTTAACCATAGGTAACTGAGCCAGTGAAAGAGAAAAAACCGGCTCATGATACGCTGAAATGGCACTAAGGTGAACCTTAACTGTAGAGTACTGGAGACCTGAGTTTGAGAGGTCCAAAAGGTACTCTAAGACTTTATCCGGAGGGCAGGAGAAAGGATTCAAAGTGGACTTTGCACCAGAGGGAAGCTTCCCACTGAGCGTGTAAGTTTTCCGAGTGGCTGGTTTCCGCGCAGCCAGAAGGATATCCGAAACTCTTCGAGAGACATTGAACCGATTTACTTCTACCTCTTCAGGAGCCAAGCGTGAAGGTGAAGAGATCTCAGATTGGGATGGACCACCGGTCCCTGAGTTAGAAGGTTCATCTGCAGGGGAAGTGGTCTCGGAGGAATTGCCAACATACTGTTGAGAAGTGGAAACCACAGTTGTCGAGGCCAAAAGGGAGCAATGGGAATCATCTTGTCTCCCTGAGACTCGAACTGGAGGAGTACTCTGAATTAGAGGAAGAGGCGGAAAAGCGTAAAAGCGTTTTGTCCACCGCAGCCTGAACGCATCCTGACAAAAATGCCAGGCCCTGGATTTCTGGAGCAGAAGAGAGCAGTTTTGGTTGAGTGGGGACATAAAGGTCCAGGTCTGGAGTTCCCACTCTTCGAATAGTGACTGAACTATGGTTGAGTCGAGAGACCACTAAGTGAGGATCTGTCTCTGTTCTGCTGAGGACGGTCTGCCAAGTCGTTCTGAGCATGGCAGGTAGGTGCTTGAATTAGAGCCTTGTGCTCCAAGCACCATTCCCAGACCCTCATCGCTTCTCTGCATAGGGGGTAAGAATGAGCACCCCCTGCTTGTTGATGTAATACATCACTGCTTGTTGTCCGCTTGGAGGAGAATATTCTTGTGACAAAGAATGTCCTTCAAAGCTCGGACCGCATAAAGGGACGCTCTCATTTCTAGGACATTTATGTGAAGCTGAGACTCAGTTGAGTCCACACACCCTGAGTGTGGAGAGCCTGACAGTGAGCTCCCCATCCCATAAGTGAGGCATCTGTGGTAATGGAGATCTGATGGTCCAGAGGGGCAAAGGGATACCCCTGCAGGAGATTGTCCTCTTGAGACCACCAGGTGAGAGACCTCCGTAGGGGTTCTGTCACCTTGATGAGGTAGGACTGCGGGTGAGTGGTCGGAGACCACTGAGTACTGAGCATCCACTGGGTGGTTCTCATGTGCAGACAGGCCAGAGGCACAGTGAACACTGAGGATGCCATGAGGCCCAGCATCCGTTGCATCGAGAGCGCTGTAACTGACCTGTTCTCGCCGATGTAACGGGCCATCAGAAGGATATCGTTCCTTCTGTCCTCTGGAAAGAAAGCCTTCGCACAGGATGTGTCCAGAAGGGTCCCTATGAAAAGGAGCCTCTGGGAGGGCTGCAGCTGTGATTTCTTGAGGTTCAGCAGGACTCCCATGGGCGTAGAGTTGAGAGCCGTCTCTAGGCGATCAAGTCCCCTGCCTGGAAGGGTTGCAGAAGCCAATCGTCCCAGACAAGGGAACACCTGTATTCAGTTTTCTGAGTCTGCGCTGCAAGAACTGCACAACATTTGTAAAAACCATGGCTCATGGATAGCCCAAAGGGCAGGACTCTGAACTGATAATGTTGTCCCAGAGCCACAAACCTCAGGAATTTGTGATATTTTGCGGTGAATGGGAATGTGCTGGTAAGCATCCTGCATGTCTAGGGAAGCTAACCAGTCGTGCTGACGAAGCAAGGGTAACAGGGTCCCTAGAGAAATCATTTTGAATTTCACCTTGGGGAGAAATTTGTTTAGCTTTCCGAGATGCAGAATGGGGCACATTCCGGCAGACTTCTTTGGAACCAGAAAGTAGTGAGAGTAGAACCCCGTGTAGATAATACTACAAAATAATAAAAACTGAAAACTATGCTGCTAGTTTGAAGTTTGACTCTCGACAGGCGGCGGCGATGGAGTCACTGAAGCGCACTAGATGGCGGGGAAAAAAGAACTAGGCGGTTGGGAGTCGATGCCGAGATAGTCATTGCAAGCTGAGCTAAGAGGCTCGCTGACACCGTTCTCGCGCGGCGCCATCTCTGCGTCTGACTCCCAAGCAAAAGTTTGCTCGATGGGTCCTAGTGCCTCCGGTGCAGATCCCAATAGTGTGAATGAGTGGTGGAGACTTATGTCCAGGAAGATTCCCTGTTAAAGGCTTAAGCCATGCCTCCTCCAAGGGGGAAGGTGGGCGGGAAGGTACCTGCTGCAAGAGCTGTTCTCGAAGATCTACTGTTACGGTAAGTTCTTACGTAACTGTACTATCTTACTTCAAGACATAGCTCTTGCAGCAGGTTACACCATTAGGACTGATTCCCAAGCAGTAGCGCTTACAAACACTCTGGGAGGAGGAAACTAGAAAGAACATTCCAGGTCCTGAATCTAGGACAGGAGACCTAGCACAGCCATGCTGAAGCCTGCTCTTCGACTTGAAGCAATGTCAGGCTATAATGCCTGATAAAGGGATGTACAGAGCTCCAAGTGGCTGCAGCACAAATGGCAAAGGTGGAGCGCTTGAAGTGCTGCAAGGCGGTGGCCACACCCTAGGTGGAATGGCCCCGGACTGATCCGGGAGGGGCTTTTGTTTGATATCATAACAGTAGAGATGCACTGGACAAACCAGCGAGACAGGGACTGTTTGGATACTGGTTGGCCATCATCCTTTCAGTAGGAAATGAAAAGTTGCTCCAATGTCTGACAGCTGCTTAGTTCTGCTCAGGTAGTACCTTAAGCTGCGGTGAACATCCAGGGTGTGGAGCAGCACCTCTCCTCTATTAGAATAATTAGGGAAGTAGACAGGCAGGTCAATATCCTGATTGAGAGTGAGTGAGTGCAGAAACCACCTTAGGCAAGAATTTAGGATTCGTCCTCAGGGATATCCTGTCCCGGTGGAAAATTAAATAAGGCTCTTTGCACATGAGAGCATGAAGCTCAGAAACTCTTCTCGCTGACGTAACAGCAACCAAAACAACGTTTCATGACAGAAAAGCAGGCTTCGCCAATCGCTGCAGGCTCAAAGGGGAGTGTGAGTTGCTCCAGGACAAAGAGCAAGTCCCATGGAGGCACTGGGTCCTTAATGGCGGCCTAAGATGTAACACCCTCTCAAGAATTCTCAACAGGCATCTCATTGTGCCACTGTCGCTGTCCCACTCGGAGGTGATAAGCTGAAATGGCTGAGAGATGCTGTAATAGAGGTAGGCGGACCGAGCGAAAAGGAGAACGGTACTCTAACACGGCACTACGGTGGACAACCTAAGGGAAGAGGCGCGTGCTTTGCGACCATAGACAAAAGCAGCGCCATTTCATGGCGTGCGTCGCATCGTTGACCGGCTTTCTGGCTGCAGAAAGAACTTCGCAACCTCTTGCGAGACCCCGTGATGCAAGATGGCTATGTCTCTAGGAGCCATGCATGCAGGTTCAGTGAGCGTAAGTCCGGGTGGACCAGTGAACCCTCCTCCTGAGACAAGAGATGGGAGCTGAATGGCAAGGGGAGCGGAGGTTCCCGGGACAGCTGTACTAGCAAAGGGAACCAGATCTGTCTGGGCCAGAAAGGGGCCACCAGGATCATTGTTGCATGCTCCCTGTGCAGTTTGAGAACTCCTCTCTGGATCAACGGGAAGGGAGGGAAAGCTTAGAGGAATCTGTCCGCCCAGGAGAGGGACAACGCGTCTCGCCAGAAAACACCAGGCCCTGGATCTAGCGAGCAAAAACTGGGCAGTTTTGCGTTGGATGGGAAGCGAACAAGTCAATTCTGGAGTTCCCCATCAAGAAACAGAATCCTCTGCTACCTCCTGAAGAAGTTCCCTCGTGGACTCTGGCCTGGGGCGGCTCAGGCCATCTGACAATTGTGTTGTCCACCCGGGAACATGTACTGTGATCAGGTTCGTGCCGTGTCGGATTACCCAATCCCACACCCTCATGGCCTCCCTGCAAAGGGGTAAGAGTGTCGCCCTCCTTGTTTGTTGAGGTAATACATCACCGCCCGTGTTGTCTGTCTGAAGCAGGAGGTACTGCAGTAGGATCTCTCTGACTGAAATGCCTGCAGGGCATAAAGGACCGCCCTCATCTCTATGACGTTGATATGGAGGTGGGCCCTGAGGGTCCACGCTTCCTGGGACTTCACCGGCCGGTTGTGTCTCCCACCCTAGACCGGTGGCGTCTGTGGTGAGGATTACCCCGAGGCGGCGCTATAAAACGGCGCCCATAGAGAGTGTCCCTGGGTCTAGCCACCACTGCCAGTCTCGAATCACAGTGTTTGTGATTCTGACCGGATGCTGCATGTGGTCTTGCCTTTGGTCCCATTGCACCTTGAGCATCCACTGAGTTACCGCATGTGGAGCCTGCAGAGGACAGTAGGAATGGCACGCAGCCATGTGTGCCGAGAAAGCGAAGGCCGACTGGCATGAGACGGTCTTGTTCGGCAAAACTCCTGATGAGGGATCTGATGCATCCGTTCTGTCGTCTGGAAGAAATGCTCTTCCCTGAGCAGGCGGTGTCCAGTACTGCGCCTATGAACTGCAGCTTCTGCGATGGTACCAGGAGAGACTTCGTGGTTGATCAGGATACCAGAAATCGAAACAGGTCCTGGGTACTGGATCGCCAGTAACTAACGCCTCTCTGGGAGGCGCTATGAAAGCCAATCGTCCGGTGCGGGAACACATAATGCCCTGTCTTCTTAGAGACACTGCCACGACTGCCATGCATTTGGTAAAGACCCCAGGTGCCGATGACAGCCGAATGGAAGGGCTCGGAACTGAAGATGGTGGCCAAGAAACTTCGAGCGCAGGAACCTCTTGCACTTGAGCTATAGGGATGTGCAGGTAGCGTCCTGCATATCAAGAGGCGCTAAAAGGCGTCCGCTTCAGCATGGGAATAAAACCGAAGAGTTACCATGCGAGGGAATCTTTTGTAGCGACCTGACAAATTGAGGTCGCTGAGGTCCAGAATCGGACGGAGGTCCCGTCTTCTTTGGAACCAGGAAGAAGTGGGAATAGTATCCGTGTACTCTCTGGTTCTCTGGACGTACTCTATAGCCCCTTTTGCAGGACACACAGTACTTCTTGTCCGATCAATGACTTGTGCTGACCCGGTGCCGAGAGCAAAGGAGGCCTCGAGAGTGGCTTTTCCGCAAATTCTATAAAGTGGCCTCTTCCAACCATCTGTAGAACCCACCTGTCGGTGGTTATAGACTGCCATCCTGGCAGGAAATTCGCAATGCGACCCCCGACCATGACATCCTGTTGATCCTGAGGGGCGGGGGCCGGGAAGGAGTCAGGCTGTGGCGGCTGAGGGTCCCGCTGGCTGGACCGGCTTAGGAGTGCGCTGGCTTCTACCTGCGGGTTGTTTTCCCTGGGCTCTTGAAAGCCTGAACCCCTCTGTTGTGGAGCAGGCGGGACTGTTGTCTCTCACGTCCGCCTACCAATCGGCATGGTTCCTCACGAAGGAACTAAGCTTGGGTCGGTACATGGCCTGAACCGACCTCACCGCCTTCCCGCCTCTTGGAGTTTGGTAATTGATCTTCTCTGAGGTTTACCAAACAAAACTTCTCCTCAAATGGGCGTCCATGATGTTTCTGGGCGTCGGGTAAAACCGCACACGGAGCCAAGATGCCCCGGAGGCACGCCTGAAGCTGCTGCTCGGGCCGAGGAGTCCGTGGAGTCGTATGCGGCTTGTAGCACTTGGGTTCCCACGTCCGAACCCGTACGGAGGAGCTGCAACATCTCCTGCTCACCTTCCGGCAATTTCTCAGCCGCATCTAAACCCTGCTCCCACAGCGCATTTTGGAACTGCACCATGTGGGTCAAATAATTCAGGGATCTGATGGCGCAGGTAGCGGAAGCATACGTGCGCCCACCCATGGCATCCAGCTGCTTGGACTCTGGGTCCGGTGGCAGGGTGCTCAAATGTCCAGTCTCTGGGACCGGCCGCGAGAGGCTGTTATGACCAGAGAGTCGGCCTGAGGATGCTGAGTCAAATACGGTCTTCTCTTGGAGCCTTGTACAAACGGTCAGCTTTCTTCGGCATCGCCGGGAGTGAATGTGGACGCGTCCACGCTGCCTTGGTGACGTCCACGAAAGTGTCTACCAAGGGTGGCACCACCAAAGGCTTGGGGTCCTTCTGCCGAAGATACTTTGCAAGGCGTAGCCTTCCGGGGTCCAACTCTTCCGCATCCCATCCCTTGTTCTCTTGGATGTGTCTCATGATATCCGAGAACAAAGGGTCATCCAGAGGAGACTTTGGCAGCTCACGTGGGTCCGGAGAAGGGATGGAGAGGGGAGATGGGGATCTGGATGTTGAAAACTCTGATCCCGTGTCCTCCGTCGAAGGCGAACGGCGGCGTCTTCTGGGTCTCTTAGGACTGGGTGACCTAGAAGAGGATCTGGACGGAGGTCTCCTTTTGTCTGTTCTCCCCCTTGGAGGGGTCCTGGACTCCCGGGGAGGAGGTAATCGGCCTGCAGACCCAGATGGAGAAGGGGGCGCAGGAACCGGAAGAGCAACCGGTGGATGAGGAGGAGGAGGAGGTGGAAGCGGAGGTGGAGCGGGGACCATGTCCTTTTTGATGGTATCCCACCAGTAAGTGAAAAGCTCCTTCACCTCTGAAAAAGAAAGGCCCGACGACGGCCCGGGTGCCGGTGGTCGGTCGTCGGTCCGCGTCGGCTCCACAGGGCTCGGGTTGCGAGGTTCCCTGGGAGTCTCAACTAGGACCGGGTGCACCGTCTGGTCTCGGCTGAGTCAAGTCCTCCTCAGTGATGGTCTCCTGACCGGCGCCGGTCGGGCGTCGGGGTCCTCTTCTCCAATTGGGCGGGCGCGGTGCCCTACTGGCGTCCGGTGATGAGATAGCCTGGCGGCGACAGTCTTCTGATGGATGACGCTCTGGGACTCATGGTCGAGAAACCCGGCGTGGCGAACCGGCCGGGTCCACAGCCTCTTAAGTGAGGTGAGCTCCTTGGTCTTCCGTTGGGAGGAGGAGGCAGGAAGCAGACCTGACGTCGGGTTCAGAATGGCAGGAACCAGACTTGTGGTGATGGTGGCAGTCCCTGACAGCCAGGGCCTTGGAGGGACGAGGAAGGCCTGGGAGTCTTGGCCTGAGAAGAGGAGCCTGAAGACTTTCTCACCGCAGTGGGGGAGGCTGAGAGCTGGCCGGGAAGGAGGCGGTTGGACCTGGAGCCAGAGCTGCTGCCAGTCGGAGGCCTAGATGGGGACCTGGAGGGCCTCTTCCTATCTTCTCAGCATGCTGCAGGCCTTCTGTGAAGAATCCCCTTGAAGCCATGGTCTTGAGTTGTTCCTCAAGCAGGAATGCCTGTAGGGCCTTCTGGCAACGGATCCGGGTTCTGCTGTTGAAAGCCCTGGCAAAGGTGCAGGACCAGGTTGGTCAGTGGTCTGGGCCTAGGCACCGGACACAGGCCGAGTCTGGATCCTTGAATGGGATCTGCTTCCCACAGGCGCACTTGAGGTGACCGGAGGTCAGGAGGACATCAGAGAAAACTGAGCAACGAAGGCAAATTTCCGTAGGAAAATACTTTACTCACGTGGCCGCTAGAAACCGAACCGACCAGTCGAGACATGCAAGTCGGCAGTAGGAAAGAACTGGGGAATCTGGCGGGACCGCCTTATGTACTACGCCTGACGTCGGAGGCGGTCCCCGCTGAAGATAGCTAGCTAGAATTTTTCCGTGGGGTCCTGATGCCTGCCGGCTTCAGTCCTAATGGTGTAACCTGCTGCAAGAGCTGTGTCTCGAAGTAAGATCTGTCTCTGTTCTGCTGAGGTGATCTGCCAGTTAGTTCTGCACTCCTGGCAGGTAGACCGCTTGAATTAGAGACTTGTACTGCAAGCACCATTCCCACACACTCATCGCTTCTCTGCATAACGGGTAAGAGTGAGCACCGCCCTGTTTGTTGATGTAATACATCACTGCTTTGTTGTCCGTTTGAAGGAGAATGTTCTTGTGACAGAGAATGTCCTTCAATGCCCGGACCACATAAAGGACGGCTCTCATTTCCAAGACATTTATGTGAAGCTGGGACTCGACCAGAGTCCACGTACCTTGAGTGTGGAGAGCCTGACAGTGAGCTCCCCACCCCATCAGGGACGCGTCTGTGGTAATGGAAATCTGATGATCCGGAGAAGCAAAGGGATACCCTTCTAGGAGATTGTTCTCTTGCGACCACCAGGTGAGCGACCTCTTTAGAGGTTCTGTCACCTTGATAAGAAAGGACTACGGGTGAGTGGTTGGGGACCACTGAGTACTGAGCATCCACTGAGAAGTTCTCATGTGAAGGCCGTGCTAGGGGTACAGTGAACACCGAGGATGCCATGAGACCTAGCATCCGTTGCATCGAGAGAGCTGGAACAGAGTTGCTCTCCCTGATGTGACAGGCCATCTGAAGGATATCGCTCCTCCTGTCCTCTGGAAGAAAAGCTTTCGCACAGGAGGTGTCCAGAAGAGTTCCTATAAAAAGGAGCCTCTGGGAGGGCTGCAACTGCGATTTTTTGAGGTTTAGCAGGACTCCCATGGACGTGGGAAAGCGTGAAGCCGTGTCTACAGCGTCCAGAGTTCCCTGCCTGGAAGGACTTGCCAGAAGCCAATCGTCCAGATAAGGGAACACCTGTATTCCGATCTTTCTGAGATGCACTGCGAGAACTGCACAACACTTTGTAAAAACTCGTGGCGCTGAGGATAGCCCAAACGGCAGGACTCTGAACTGATAATGCTGTCCCAGAGCCACAAACCTTAGGGAATTTGTGATGCTTTGGGTGAATACAAATGTGCTGGTAAGCATCCTGCATGTCTAGGGAGACTAGCCAGTCGTGTTGATGAAGCAAAGGTAACAAGGTTCCTAGTGAAATCATTTTGAATTTTTCCTTGGGCAGAAATTTGTTTAGTTTTCTGAGGTCCAAAATGGGACGCATGCCCCCAGTTTTCTTTGGAACCAGAAAGTAATGGGAGTAGAACCCTGTGTTCCGTCGATGCAGCGGCACTACTTCTACTGCCCTGTTGTTCAGAAAGCCGTGAATCTCGGCGGCGAGAAGGTCTGACTGAAGGGTTGACAGCTTGGGCGGTCATTTGGGAGGACAATCCGGAGGGGCCTCCACAAGATTGAGTGAATACCCTTCGCGGACTATCCAGAGGACCCATCTGTCTGAGGTTATGGACTTCCATTGATTGTAGAAGTGCGTCAGATGATCTCCCACCGCTGAGGAAGAGTCCACCTCGGGCAGCTGAGGTGGGACTTGGGCCAACAACTCAGAAGGCGGCGCTGGGCGCTTTGGGTCCTTGCGCCTTCTGTTGCGTTTTCTTTTGAGGCTGGGGAGCTTGATTTTTATGAAAACTTCCTCTGCCTTTGCCTCGAAAGGACTAACTGTTATGGACCTGACGTTTATTAACACCCCCTCAAGAGGGGACAGGAGGAGGTTGAGCCAACTTAATGGCTGACCTAGTCTTTTGTGTAGCTTCTAGAGCCTGTTCTACTTGAGGGCCGAAGAGATACACACCATCAAAAGGCAACGCCATTACCTGCAGCTGTGCGTCATTCATGAAACGAAGTGTGCTGCCAGAGAATGATGAGAGTACAAATCAGCCTGCCACCGCTCTGGAAGCAGTATAAAAGCATCCATAACCGCTTTAACCTGCTGGTTGTTAGATTCGATACCCTGTAATGGTTTGAAGTAGCTCTGACTTTATGTCCGATTCAGTGAGCTTCAACCATCTGTTTGAGTGAGTGCCAAGGATATACTCATATTGAGAGAAATAGCCTTGTAGCTGGCAATCACGTACCCAGTGTGGAAGCAGCAAAGACTCTCTTACCTAAAGTGTCTATCTTATGAGATTCTTTGTTAATAAGGTCGAGCTGTAGTAGTCTGGGGAGGATGACCTTATCATTCTCTGCCAAAACTACAATAGGATCCGCAAAGGCTTGGGAAGCCAAAATGGGTCGATCCTTGGGGGCTGAGTATTTCCTATCTATGGATTTAGCCACCGAAGAAATGAGAGCAGGATTATTCCATACCATTTGAGACAGCGTTTCAAAGGAGGGCTGTACCAGAGGAGTCAATACCGTAGGGATCTCCGGAACACGGAGGTATTGGAGTCTTAGCAATTTCCCAGGATCGATGTCTGTAGTTTGGAGAGAAAGAGTGGAAATCAAGTTTTTCAGCAGAGACTTAAGACAGGTCCTTGACCACAGGCTCTGCAGCAGGAATAGATCCTGTTTCTTCCACTTCATCACCCAGCCTAAGGTCTGGGTCAGGCTCAATGTCATCTCCTGACAGTCCAGGAGGGACTGCAGGGACAGGAAAGGAGTGAAAATCAGAGGGAAATGAGGAAGAAAAAGGGTTAAAGGAGGAGTCCTGAAAGGAGGATGACACCTTAAGAACCCCGTGCATAAGCACAAGCGCCGGCACAAGCGCAGGCACGAGACGGGCCACAATGCCACGTGGCACTGATGGCGCGCGTAGGCGCCAACAGGCCTCGTCGGCGCCGAGCGCGCATCGACGCCAAAAACACCCCAAGACTCCGAAAGACAGGATTTAAGGAGAAGGGAGGAAGAAAAGCAGGAGATAGAGGCATCGGTGTGGCCCCCTGCGCTGCAGCCATATGGAGAGAGACACATTTAAGCGCGGAGTCGAGGGCACCAAAGATGGTGCCGCGCGACCAGGGAGGCTCAACCACCCTACCTGGTCTCCCAAGAAGCCCGAAGGCCCCTGAGCGACCAGGCCAGGCAGCTGGACCAACCTCCGAGCCCACTGCTCCATAAGAGTGGCCCACTGATGAAACTGCTCATCTGAAGACCTACCAGAGGGCGGGGTAGGGCTCCGATGTCGAAGACGTTGGCTACCAGAAACAGAAGCAGGTGACTCCGAAGGAGGAGACCGGCAACTAACCCCAATAACTGACCGTTTACGCGCAGACATATCAGAGGGCGACCTCGAGTGATGCCTTCTCTTTTTTGACCTGTGGGCGAAGAAGAGCTCGAGAGTCGAACAGTGCTGTGGCGACCGTTTATTTTATGCTGAGGAACGCCCGCCCCTCGGGCACTGGACTGACCGTTGTCAGACCCCCTCCCCGGAGAAGGCGGCGGACCGGACCCAGCCCGACTGACTGAACAGCTTTCATACGAAGTCTCCCTACCGTCACCTGACCCGCTCACGGTCGACTCCGTCAAAGTAGGCTAAGACTTCTTTGTAAATAAGAATAAACTTAAGCAATACTTATTCGAGATATTACTACAAAATAAGAAAACTGAAAACTATGCTGCTAGTTTGAAGTTTGACTCCCGGCGGGCGCTCGACGTTGTCACTGAAGCGCACTTGACGACGGGGAAAAAAGGAACTGAGGCGGTTGGAGGGTCGATGCCGAGATAGTCATTACCGCACGAGCTGAGGCTCGCGGTGCCGCTCCTCGCGGCTCCATCTCTGGCTCCGGCCCTCCAGCAAAAAGTTTGCTCCCGCTGGTTCCTAGTGCATCCGGCGGAGATCCCATTAGTGTGAATGAATGGTGGAGACTTATGTCCAGGAAGATCAACATATAACACTCCTAGAAAGTGCAGTTACAGTACATAAGAACTTACCGTAATACTAGATCTTTGAGGAGTGTCTCTTGCAGCAGGTAATATACTTGGGTCGTCACCAGAGGTTACTGTGAAGCACGGCAGCTCTTTTAGCAGTCTTTTACCAGGGGCCGCCCACACATGACATCAGCTTCCTGTTCCTATATAAGCGTGGGCGGTCCCTGGTATCCTCAGTTACCCTGCCGGATTCAGCTCGCAAAGCGAGAACCAAGGGGAATCTGAGGTAATAAAGGTATCCCAACCCAAAAGTCTCTGGATCAGAATTTGTTCTCCTACAGAAGGAGTGGATGGAGGGCGGGATTGGTCCTACTGCAAGAGACACTCCTCAAAGATCTACCATTATGGTAGGTCCTTATGTAACTGTATTATCTTCCACTGACTGGTCTCCTGCAGTAGGTAATATACTTGGGAAGAATTCCAAGCAGTATCCTCCAGATGGGTGAATATTATGACAGAAGGCTGTGTAAGACTGCTTGGTCAAAGGCCATCCTAAGGCGTGAAGCAATATCCAGATTGTAGTGCTACGTGAATGTATGGATTATGGACCAGGTAGCTGCATTACAGATATCTAAAAGCAAGCTGCAGTAGTGGCCATAGCTCTAGTGGAATGGGCTTGTAAAGGTCCTGGTAAGGGTTTGTTGCATTTTGCATAACAGAAAGTAATACAATGTGATAACCAGTTAGTAAGGGTTCTTTTAGTAACTGGGAGCCGTTCTCAGCACGAGGCAAAGGTGACAAACAATTGAGAAGTCTTTCTGATTGATTTTGTTCAATTAGTGTAGTAGTGTAATATACAGTGGACATCTAAGGTATGTAGTAGATGTTCACCTTGGTTGGAGTGTTCAGGATACTATACCGATAACTCCGGGGACTGATTTAGAGTGTGTTCACACACTACCTTAGGAAGGAAGGGTTGGTATGGAGTGCCACCATGTCTTTATGAAAAATCAAGTAAGGTTTCCTATACATGAGGGCATGAAGCTCAGAAATATGGCGAGCTGATGTGACAGCCACTAGAAATAAGGTTTCCCATGAAAGGAAACAGAGGTTACAAGTGGCTGTTGGTTCAAGAGTTTATTTCGCTATTAGAAAATTGAGAAATCCCACGGAGTGGGTCTTCTAACAGGTGGTTTAATATGTAGTATTCCCTTCAGAAACATTTTGGCTAGATGATGCTGGTACAGTAATCTGCCATCTAGCAATTCATGGAAAGCCGAAATAGTGGCCAAATGGACTTTGATGGAGGAATAGCTCAAACCTGACTCGGACAGCGAGGCCTGGTAGTCTAGAACTTATGTCAGTGGGCAGGAATAGGGATCCAATTATCAGGAAGAAGAGCAGACCATATGGAAAAGCGTTTCAATCTGGAGTTGTATGTTTCTCTGGTTGCTAGTTTATGTGAGGCCAAGAGAATATTGGCAACAGGAGAGGACACTTGTAATCTGGCTATGAAAGCATCCTCAGGAGCCAAGCATGAAGGTGTAGAGCCTTCAGGTTGGGGTGCAAGAGGGTCCCTTGACACTGAGTCAAGAAGTCCAGTCTGATTAGCAACGGAATGGGTTCCTGTACTGGTAATTGTTGAAGTAGAGGAAACCACACCTGTCGAGGCCACAGGGGAGCTATAAGGATCATTGTGGCAGGCTCTAGTTGTAGTTTCAGTAGAGTCTGTTGCAAGAGAGTGATGGGTGGGAAAGCATATAAGAAGAGTCCTGCCCATGGCTGGGACAGGGCATTTATAGAGGTCTCATTTTGCTCGGGATAATGGAAAAATAGTTGGGGAGATGGTAATTGACTGGGGAGGCAAAGAGATCCATCTGTGGAGTCCCCCAGAGGTTTAAGATTTTTTTGCGTACTTTTTCGTGAAGTGTCCATTCATGTGTGGAGGACTGGTGACTTACATGGTCGGCCAGCAGATGGTAACGTCCCCGTAAGTGGACAGTTGTTGGTGTCAGGCGTTGCTGGATGACTTCTTGCCAGACTGCAAGGGTTTCCATGCACAGAGTACAGGATTTTATACCTCCTTGCTTGTTGAGGTAGAATACCACAGCAGTGTTCTCTGATTGGATCAGCAACAGTCCTGGAGTCAAGCAGGGTTGAAATGCCTGAAGGGCTAAGCGGACTGCCTTCAGCTCTACGAGATTAATGTGAGACTGAGGGAGAGAAGTGGTCCACTTGCCTTGTGTGTGATAAAGACCCAAGTGTGCACCCCACCCTTCCAGGGAAACATCCGTGGTTAAAGCCTGCATGGGAGGGAGAGGCTGAAAAGGCATTCCTTGACATAAATTGATTGTGAAGGTCAAGTCAGAGCTGACTTCAGAGAGGGAGTGACCCTGACCTTGTCTTTGAACTGTCATGATCTTTGAGATCATTGATTCTGGAGTGACAGGTCTCATATGAAGATGGGCGAATGCCACCGTAGGGATGGTAGCAGCCACGTGACCCAGAACGCGCAGCATGTGTCTGGCTGTGACTACTTTCTGAGTCTGTATCCGTGATGCCAGAGACAAAAGTGTGTCCTGCCGAGTGGCTGGAAGGTAAGCACTGGGTGAGACTGTATCTAGGACAGGTCCAATGTATTGGAAAGACTGAGTCTGAGTCGGGCTGGACATTGGACAACTGACTGTGATCCCTAGAGCGTGAAACATTTCAGGGTAGCTTCTAGGGAGGTAAGCACAGCTGTTCTGGAGTCTGCTTTGATTAGCCAGTCGTCGAGATATGGGAAGATAAAAGTTCCCTTTCCTTCGAAAAGCTGCTGTGACTATCGCTAGGCATTTGGTGAACACCTTTGCGGCTGAAGGGAGGCAGAATGGGAGTGCTTGAAACTGGCAGTTTTGACCCAGTAGGTGGAAGCACAGTAATCTGTGGTGGGCAGGGTGGATAGGAATATGTAAGTAGGCATCCTTCATATCTAGGGCACAGAGCCAATCTCCCTGTTTCAGTACTGGCATGATGGAATTTAGGGTTGTCATGTGAAAATGTTCAGTTTTCTGAGGTCCAGTATCTGTCTAAGGTCTCCAGTTCATTTGGGTACCAGAAAGAAGTGGCAGTAGAATCCCGTTTGATGTTTTGAGGAGGGTACTGAAGAAACATCATGTCTGACCAGGAGAGCCCTCAGTTCCTCCTGAAGAATGGGGTACACGGTCTGATGGATAATGAATATTCCGAGGACTTTTTTTGGGGGTTTGGAGATAAATTCCGGAGTACGACCCATCTATATAATTGGAGTACCCATTCGTCTGAAGTGATTGTTTGCCAGGCTTCCAAATGGAGGGCAAAACGATCACCCGCTGTCTCAGAGGCCTGGTTGAGGGGGTGTAGGCAAAGCCCTAGTGGGTCACTGAGAACTGGGCTGTCCAGCCTCCCAGGAAGTTGGGGGCGGGAGCCCTGGGCAGCAGAGGTGCTGCCTCTTGTGGATTGGTATGACCTCTAAAGCTGCCTTTAGTGGTATCTCTGTGTTTTCCACCCCTTTTGGAATAAGAAGAGGATTGAGTACAGTAGGTTGTATGCAGAGTATGGCACATGCCATGAATCATACGTAGGGTTCTGCCTGATGCCTGTAGGTCATCTAGTAAAGTGTGAGTATCTGGCCCGAAGAGCTTGAACCCATTAAAAGGCACATTAGCAACTTTGTGTTGCACATCAGGTGTAAAACCTGAAACGCGAAGCCAGGCATGGTGGCGCAAAGAAATGCCAAAGGCTGACAGTCGGGCTGAGGTATCTATAGCATCATATCCCGACTTGAGTAGGTGACAGGAAATAGAGTTGCTAGTTGACACTGTAGCCAACATTTTTTCCCTTTCCTGTGATGGAGGGAGTTTATTGATAATATCAATGGCAGACGACCCAAGGGTACGCTGATATTTAATCATAGGACCCATGTGATTTAGGATTCTGATATTCAAGGTACCTGAGGAAAACACCTTTTTCCCCAGACAGTCAAGTCTTCAAGATTCCTTATCAGGAGGTAAGGAGCTCACGTGCTTAGGTCGTTTAGTATGATCACAAGTGGCAGTAATGACCGCAGAATCTGCTTCTAGCGGGATAGCGGAAAGAAAAGAATGATCCAGGGGAGCTTGATAAATGCGATCCACCTTGCGGGGAATAGCTGTAATAGCTGAAGGTTGATGCCAGGCAGCCAGCGTAACATTCTGGTAGGCTTGGATTAGTGGGGGGAACCACCAAGACAGGCTCCTCTGGCAGTTCAAGATATTCTGCTATATCCTTACGTTGCCTGTCATGTTCTGTGGTAGAGAATACCATGACCTTTTGTATTTGAAGAACAGGTTACGCACCTGTAAATACAGGTTACTCACCTGTAACAGGAGTTCTAGGAATGGTATATGTTGTTCATCCACACTCATTGGCAGGTATCCTTGCCGCTTTAAATCTTGCCGGAAGGTCTTCAAGCTTGCTCCTCCCACCCACCGGGTGGTATAACTCTCGGCTCCGCCCATGGCGCCAGATCTGGCCCGCTGGAAGCTCAGGTTGTCGTGAGCGAGGCCGGGAGGTCGAGGTCAGGATGGATGAACAACATATACCATTCCTAGAACTCCTGTTACAGGTGAGTAACCTGTATTTCTAGGGACATGGATATGTTGTTCATCCACACTCATTAACAGACTCCTAGCAGTTCTCCGGGAGGAGGAGGCAAGACGCACACCCCAATACTTACTTGGGAAAGAGAGACTGGAGAACCGAGGCCCCAAAACCAGCATCCCGGCGTGACTCAAGGTCGATGTGGTAGTGGGTAATGAAGGTGTTTGCTGACTTCAGGTAGCAGCCCTGCAGATTTCCTGGATAGGGACATCCCTGGAAGCAGCCACCGTTGCAGCAGTATGGCGGGTAGAATGAGCTCTTATCCCTCTGGGAGGCTCCATGCCCGCCAACTTATAACAGAGATCTATGCAGGAGGTTACCCACCTGCTTATACGTCCGCTTGGCTGCAGGTCTGCCAGATGCGGCTTCAGCGTAGGTGACAAACAGCTGGCGAACCTCTCCCCGAATTTCAGCCGTGCGCTCCTTATAATAAGCGAGCGCCCTTCTAGGGTCCAGAGTATGGAGCCTATATTCGACCTCAAGTGTGATTGGGGTAGAACACCGCAGAGTCAACACCTGGTTAAGGTGAAACTCCCACACCACCTTGAAGGAATTTGGTGGGGGCGCAGGACAACCTTGTCCCTGTGGAAGACCAGGTAAGGAGACTCGATGGAAGCGCCTGAGCTCTCCCATCCTTCTGGCTGACGTGATAGCCACCAAGGAGGCGGTCTTCCACGACAGGTGAGAGAGAGCACACCTGTGCATAGGTTGAATGGCTTGCCCATGAGCTTTGCCAGACCAGCAGTAGATCCCACGAGGTGGGGGTTCCCCAGACTGGAGGAAATGTGATCAAGGCCTTTGAAAGCGCCAGACCACCTTCTCCTGCGCCTCGACTGCTTCCCGGCCCGCGCCGGTAGCAGAGATGGCTGCCAGGTGCACCCTTAGGGTCGCCGACCTAAGCCCTTGACTAGAAAGGGACCATAAATAGTCCAAGATGCTTGCCAAGGAACAGGAGGAAGGATCCAAGCCCTTGCCTGACACCAAATGGAAAACCTTTTCCATTTGAAGGCATAACATTTTCTGGTCGACTCCTGCAGGCGCCTCAACTACATTGAGGACCTCGTCGGAAAGACCCAAGGCCTGGAACTCTGCAGCTCAGGAACCAGGTCGTCAAGTGCAGGAGTTGAAGGTCCGGATGGAACACCTTCCCTGATTGACTGAGAGCAGGTCCGGCGAGCTGGAAGCTGCCATGAGTCCTGGAGCTGAGACTGAGGAGATCTGGGTCCAGAACTGGCGAGGCCAGTCTGGGGCTATCAGAATCACCTGCGCCTTGTCCTCTCCTCGCCTTGAGAAGCACCTGTGGATCAAGGAAATGGGGAAAGGCGTAAAAGAGGCCCGGGTCCATTGCCTCGAGAAGGCATCCCCTGCAGCGAGCCCCTGCTGAGGGGGCGGGCATGGAACAGACTCAGCTCGCTTCTCCATGGAGGCAAACAGGTCCACCTGAGTGTGCCCCAAAGGGAGAACAGATGCTGTACTACCTCCGGCAGGAGAGACCACTCGTGGGATGCAGCCCCTAATCCAGCTCAGGGCATCGGCCAGGGTGTTGGGCTCCTGCCACGTGAATGACTGAGATCCCCTCCAGGCTGCGCCCATTGACCAAATCTGAGAGCTTCCTTGCATAGAAGCATGGGCGCGTCCCGCTGGCGGTTTAGATAGTACATGGTCGTGGTATTGTCCGTCTGGACTCGGACCACTTGACCCCGGAGGAACGAAGCAAAGGCGGTGAGAGCTAGGCGGACCGCTCGGAGCTCCAGCAGGTTGATGTGGCATCGGGACTCCCGCGGGGACCAGAGGCCATGAGCCCGGTGTTCCCCCAGATGGGCACCCCAACCCATCAGAGAGGCATCGGTCGACAGAGGACCGTCGAGCTCAGAGAACGACAGGATGCCCTCCTGCCAATGATCCGGAGCAGTCCACCACTGGAGAGCGTTCCACATCCCTGTGTCACCGACACAAGCTGGTCCAAGGGATCGCAGCGTTGCTGACCACTGGCTGGCCAGTCCCCACTGAAGGGACGATGTTCCAGCGGGCCCCAGCGGACCAGCTAGTGCAGGCCACCATGAGACCCAGGGCGCGCAGAAGTCCGGGCAGGGGCGCAGTTGCCCAACCAGAAATGATCGGGCAAAGGAGGAAAGAACCTGACCCTGTCCGGGAACGGCGCTCTGGCTCGAAGAGAGTCGAGCTGCGCCCGATGAATAGAATCACCTGCTTGGCTCGAGTTCCGACTTGGCCTCGTTGATAAGGAGGCCCAGTTGAGAGCAGACCTGGAGGCCAGATCTCTGGACCACTCCGCCTCCTTCCTGGAGGAGCTGCTATCAGCCAGTGCGTCCAGGTAAGGGTACACCCGGACCCCTCGGCCGCATGGAATCTGTCACCACTGCCATGCATTTGGTGAAGACCCTGGGAGCTGGAGACAAGCAGAAGGCATGGCTGGAACTGAGAGGGATCGCCTTCCCTCGGAAGCGAAGGAATCTCTGGTGAAGACGGACCGGATAGGGACGTGAAAAACGCGTCCCTGCAAGTCCAGAGAGCAGAACCACAGCGCGTTCAAGGATGGTGATATCTGAGCCAGAGTGACCATCCCTGAAGGTTAGGACCTTAGGAACTTGTTTGAGTCGTGGCAGGTCGAGAATGGGCGCCAGCCCCGTCGCTTCGAACCAGGAAGTACCTGGACACAAACCCTGGGTCTGAAGGAGGGTCCACCACCTCTCTTACCACCTCCTTCTGGAGGAGGAGAGCGATCGTCGGCTTTGGCAGCCGCCAGTGAGCTGGGGATCCCGAGAGCCTCTGGGGCGCGAGCTCTGAAGGGTGGTGCCTGCTCAATTCCAGAGGCAGGCCTCTTCCCACCACCTCCAAGACCCACCTGTCCGTGGTAACAGCGGACCAGGCGGGAACGGAGTGCCAGAGCCGTCCCCAGGGAGGACCCAGGAGTAAGGTGGCAGAAGCGGGAATGGGGCGACACCCCTCAGCCCGCCACTGGGCAGGCTTGGAGGAGGGACCGCCGAGACCTCCTGGGCCCTTTCCTCCTGCCTCCTGTTAGAGGAAGCCCGGCGGCTTGGTTTGGGATGCCAAGGCCGAGCCTGCTGGCCCTAGACGTTAACTGGGCGAGGCCGGGGCACAGAAGGGCAGGAGCTTAGGCTGTGGTTTGCGGCCTTTGTCCTTCTGCTGGCGGAAGGAGCCAGTCCAAGGTGGCATTGGACTTCTCGATCCTCTGCAGGTGACCTTCCACCCCAGGGCCGAAGGGTCAGTCCCAAAGGGAACATCCGCCAACTTGTGCTGGGTATCCGAGTAAGGTGATATCCTCAGCCCAAACCCTTGACGCACTTAGCCACTACTGACGCCACCGATCTGCCATGGGGTCCCTATATCCAAAGCAGTCTGGAGCTGCTGTTGGCCACACTGCCCTGGTCCGCACCTGCTTAACCGTAGTCTACAGGTCGGCGGGAAGATGAGTGACCTCATCAGAGGAGCCCAACAGGGCATGAGAAAAATGCGCCATGAGGACGGCCGAAACTAGCCTGAGCGAAGGCGAGAGAAGGGCCTTAGTAGACTTTTCCACGACATAGTCCAATTTCTTGGACTCCTTGTCAGGAGGTTTGTCCACATCCCTCGGCGTTGCCGGCGCGCAAAAGCTGTCGGTAACTCCAACCCCTCAGCAGAGGGTGTTCCAAAACCGGACAGGGAAACGTAGGGACCGCGCTGCTTCCTGGCCAGCCCTGCCGGGCGAGGGCAGGAAGCAGGGCTGCCAAAGCTCCAGTGCCGGACCCACTGGCCTCGGCCACGGAAAGGCCTCCGTCAGTCCCTCGGTCCACAATCTCGTGAGGGGATACCTGGCCCGTTTGGAAGCGGGTTCGGCGCCATCCGGTAGACTCGAGATGAGCGAAGCAGTCCTAGGAAGGGAGCCGGGCTATCGTCCAGTGCTGACCTCCTGAAGACTCCAAGTCCAGTCGCTTGGAGAAAAGGAGGAATCATCTTGGACTCGGAAGAGTCCTCGAAAAGCTGCCTCTGGCCTGACCACCCTTCACCTGCCGAGGTCGGTCGGGAGTGAGGTAAGCAAACAGCTGATGGGGTAGACCCTTAGCCGGCCGAGAATCCTTGGTCGGAGCCCCAATTGGTGGCTGTGGAGGCGGAGGTTCCACCGGAATCGGTGGAGCAGCTGGTTTTGGCCGAACAACGGCCTGGGTATGAGAGCTCCTCGGATAAGTCGAGGGGTTGTGCCGGCCGTTCGGTGACCCAGCCACTTAATGGCGGGGAAAGGCGGCAAGTGTGACTTATTCCCGGCCAGGGCTGTTGCAACATAAGGTCCTCATTCCCGTCGGCGTAATTACGCGGCCTCCCTCATCGAGAGGAGGGCGAGGGCAATGACGCCCGCTTTACCCAGTGATGCCGAGACCGAGACCGCCTTCTTGGCGGTGGGATCGGCTGGACACGAGGTCAGACCGAGAGTCCCGAATTTCTCGAGTCGGTGCGGGGAGGTGTCGGCGAGACGCACTCGCCGGCTCGGATGGTCCATCCGGGGCTTCCGGAACCGAGGCACAGGCGAGCCAAGGGATCCTCAGCTCCTCCGGGGAACCCGGGAGAGGAATCTCGGCTGCTAAAGGCGACAGCCCGTCTAATGGGTCGAGAAAAATCTCGACTTCATCGGTGGAGTCTCGGTCAACTGACCTGGCGAGGGACACCGTGAGGCCAGTGGCGAAACCCGAGCGGTGGAACCGCGAAGCCGACAGTCGACGGCCCGGGAAAGGACCTTTCCCGCTCCCAAGAGCGTCAGCGGAGGGACTCACCCTGTCCCTCTTTTGGACCGAGAATAAGGTCCAGCAGGCGAAGCCCTTCTCCTTTAGTGAGAGGGACAGACAAAGCTCCTTAAAAGAAGCCGTGTAGGAAGAACCCAGAGAGCGGGATAAATGCCGCGGCCGAGGAAGATACGCCCCGCGCCTCCTCTTCTTCGAGGGCGACCATCCGCTCGAGCTGATCCGCCGAGCCCGCCACCGCGGACACCGCCAACCGGGCCTCCTTGGACTTCACCGGAGGGAAACGCTTCTCGGGACGGCCCAGTTGCAATCGGGCAGCACGGTCTTCGGGGCGTGGGCCGAGAAAAAGATGGCACACGTCGCAAGCCTGCGGGTGCGTGCTCAAGGCCTAAGCAGTAGACACACGTGAGTGTGGATCCGTCGAGACATCTTCTGCCCGCATGGGCATCTCCAACCGGGAGTCGATTTGTCCATCGCAGCCGCGAGGGATGAAGACTGAAGTCTTTTTGCAAAATTTATTTTAAATCATAAACGGAGAAATAGGAACCAGTCTCAAGCACGAGGCGTTAAGGAGGAACCTGAGCTTCAAGCGGTAGGAAGATCTGGCATCATGGGCGGGCACGAGTTTATACCACCGGGTGGGTGGAGGAGCAAGCTTGAAGACCTTCCGGCAAGATTTAAAGCGGCAAGGATACCTGCCAATGAGTGTGGATGAACAACATATCCATGTCCCTAGAACAGTAGTTCTAGGAGTGGTATATGTTGTTCATCCACAGACTCTGGCATGTCCCTTTCCTCTTCAAATCTGGCCGGAAGTCTTCAAGCTAGCTCCTCCCACCCACCCGGGTGGCAATACCTCTGATCCGCCCCATGATGCCAGATCTTAGCTTGCTGGAAGCAAGGTTGTGCACCTAAAGCCGCGGAGGTCGGGTGGGTACGTGTGGATGAACATATACCACTCCTAGAACTACTGTTACAGATGAGTAACCTGTTCTTCTAGGAGCGTGGATATGTTGTTCATCCACACTCTCTGGCAGACTCCAAGCAGTTCTCCAGGAGGAGGGAGGCAAGGTGCACACCCCCTACTTGGGAAACAGAGAATGGAGAACCGAGGCCCCAAAACCAGCATCCCGGCATGACTCAAGGTCGATGTGGTAGTGGGTAATGAAGGTGTTTGCCGACTTCCAGGTAGTAGCCCGACAGATTTCCTGGATAGGGGATGTCCCTGGAAGCAGCCAACGATTCAGCAGTATGGCGGGTAGAATGAGCTCTTATCCCTCTGGGAGGCTCCTTGCCCACCAACTCATAGCACAGACCTATGCATGATTTAATCCATCTCGCAATGATCAGTTTGACTGCAGGTCTGCCAGAGGCGGTTTCAGCGTACATGACAAACAGCTGGCGAACCTCTCCCCGAATTTCTGCCGTCCTCTCCTTATAATAGTAGAGAGCACATCTGAGGTCCAGAGTATGGAGCCTGTACTCTGCGTCCGAGGTGTAGTCAGGGTAGCATACCGGCAGAGTCAACATCAGGTTAAGGTGAAACTCTGAAACCACCTTCGGAAGGAATTTCGGGTAGGGGCGCAGGACAACTTTGTCCCTGTGAAAGGCCAGATAAGGGGAGTCCACCGAAAGCACCTGGAGCTCCCCTGTCCTTCTGGCTGACGTGAAAGCCACCAGGAAGGCCATCTTCCACGACAAGTGTGACAGCTCACACTTGTGCATGGGTTCGAATGGCTTGCCCATGAGCTTTGCCAAAACCAGCAAGAGATCCCACGGAGGTGGAGGTTCACGCACAGAAGGGGATATGTGATCCAGGCCTTTGAAGAAGCGCCCGACCACTGTATCCAGAGCCAAAGTCAGCTGACCGGCCCACGTAAGCAGAAATGGCTGCCAGGTGCACTCATAAGGTCGATAACCGTAGACCCCCTTTGGAGAGAGAGATCAAAGGTAGTCTAGAATGTTAGCCACAGAGCAGGATAAGGGGTCCAGACTCTTACCCTGACACCAAATGGAAAACAGTTTCCATTTAAAGGCATAACATTTCCTGGTTGATTCCTTACGAGATGCCTCCACAGCGGTGTAGACATCCTCGGAAAGACCCAGAGCCTGGAACTCTAGCCGCTCAGGTACCAGGCTGCGAGGTGCAGGGATTGAAGGTCCGGATGGAACACCTTCCCCTGATTCAATGATATCAGGTCCAGGCGTGCACAAAACCACTCCGGAGGCCTGCAGTTGAGGCTGGGGAGATCTGGATACGAGAACTGGTGCGGCCAATCTGAGGCTACCAGGATCACCTTCGCCTTGTCCCTCCTCACCTCGAGTAACACCTTGTGGATCAAGGGAAATGGAAGAAAGGCGCAGAGGAGGCCTGGGGTCCACGGCCTCGAGAAGGCATCCCCATGCAGCGAGCCCTGCTTGGGGGGGGGGGGCATGGTACAGTCTCAGCTTGTTGTTTTCCCTGGAGTCAAACAGGTCCACCAACGGTTTACCCCAATGAGAAAACAAACTGTAAGCTACCTCTGGATGAAGTTACCACTCGTGGGACGTCTGGCCTATGCGGCCGAAAGCATCCGCCAGTTGGTTCGAGACTCCTGCCACATGGATGGCTAGGAGATCCGCCTCCAACCGACTTCCGAGGGTCCAGATATGGAGTGCCTCCTTGCACAGCAGAAGGGAGTGCGTGCCTCTGTTTGTTGAGGTAGTACATGGTTGTGGTATTGTCCGTCTGGACTTGAACCACTTGACCCTGGAGCTGAGGAGCAAAAGCCGACAGTGCCAGTCTGACTGCTCTGAGCTCCAACAGGTTGATGTGGCATCAGGACTCCTCGGGGGTCCAGAACCTGTGGGCTCTGTTGTCCCCCATGTGGGCTCCCCAGCCCATGAGAGAGGCATCGGTCGTCAGGACGACCGTCGGCTCTGGGTGGACAAACGGGATCCCTTCCTGCAACCGTTCTGGGGTGGTCCACCACTGGAGAGCGACCCACATCTTCTGGGTTACAGTGATCAGCTGGTCGAAATGACCATGGCGCTGAGTCCACTGGGCAGCCAGCTCCCACTGAAGGGGGCGCAAGTGCCACCTGGCCCAATGGACCACTGAGGTGCATGCCGCCATGTACCCCAGAAGGCGCAGAAAGTCCCGGGCAGGGCGCAAGTGCCCAACCAGAAATTATCAGGAAAAGGAGGAGGAAAGAACCTCCGCCCTGTCCGCCAGGAGCCGAGCTCTGGCTTTACGAGAGTCGAGCTCTGCCCCGACGAAGCCCATCACCTGAGAAGGCACGAGTTCCGACGTGGCCTCATTGATCAAGAGGCCGAGCTGGGAGCAGGTTCGGAGGACCAGATCTCTAGACCTCTCCACCTCCTGAAGGGAGGAACCTGCCAAGAGCCAGTTGAGTGATAAGGGTATATCCGAACTCCTCGGCGCCGAAGATGGGCCACCACCACTGAAATGCATTTGAGGAAGACCCGAGGGGCTGATGACAGGCCGAACGGCATGGCTCGGCACTCATATACGGTCCCCACGACCCTGAAGTGGAGGAACCACTGGTGGGACGGACGGATTGGGATGTGAAAGAACGCCTCCTGTAGATCCAGTGAATAGAACCACAAGTTTCGCTCCAAGGATGGTATGATCTGGTTCAGAGTTACCATCCGGAAGGTGTGAGACCTCAGAAATTGATTCAGGTCATGGAAATCTAGGATGGCGCGCCAACCCCCGTCCGCCTGGGCACCAGGAAATACCTGGACACGAAGCCTGGGTCTGTAGGAGGATCCGGCACTGGAGCTACCGCCTCCTTGCGGAGGAGCTGAGCCATGTCGTCTCGAAGGGCCGACTGAGTGCAAGCTGAGATCCTTTCCTCCCAAGAGGCGTGGGCTCGGCTGGGAGGGTACTGCTCGAATTCCAGAGGCAGTCTCTGGCCGACCACTTCCAGAACCCACCTGTTCAAAGTGATACCGGACCAGGCGGAAAGAAAGTGGCAGAGCCGGCCCCCACGGGAGGACCTAGAGCTGGTGTGACGGGTGTAGGGGTGGCAACCCCCAATCAGTCACTGAGCAGGCTTAGAGGAGGAGGCTCCTGGACCAGCACCTCGGCCTCCTTTACGGGGCTGTTGGGGACCCTGCTTGGGTGTGGGGCGCCAAGCTCGAGTCTGCTGCTGTTGACCTCCTTGAAAGGAGGGCTGCCTAACCGCAGGAGAAGAGTGCCGAAAAGGCTTCTTCTTGCGCTTCTGCTGGTTCTTGCCCGAAGAACCCTTCGCAGAGGTAGCATCCAAGGTGGCACCGGACTGCTGTATGTGCTAGAGGTGACCAGCCACTCCTGGACCGAAGAGGTCGGTGCCTAGGAAGAGCACGTCAGCTAACTTGCGCTGAGTATCCGCCGGAAAGGAGGATAACCTCAGACAGGCCCTGTGGCGAGTGGCCACGGCGGCTGCTAAGGATCGGGCACAGGAATCTCCAATGTCTAGGGCCATCTGGAGCTGCTGTTGTGCAACAGCACGACCCTGGTCACGGACTTGCTTTACGGTGGTCTGCATGCCCGCTGGGAGTGAGGGAGGACTTCATCTAATAACCCTAATAGGGCATAAGAGAAGTGTGCCATGATAACAGCCGAACTGGCCTGACGAAGGCCTAAGGAGGAGGCCGCACAGACCTTCCAGGCAGAATGGTCCATATTCTTGGGGGTCAGTGTCGGCTGAGCTACCAGTGCATCTGAACACATAAGCAGTCCAAGGCTTTTGGCCGAGGGATGCTCTGTGAATCCCGCCAGGGAACCCATGGGTACTGTATACTTGCAGGCCATGCGGGCAGAAGGAGCTTGACAGGAAGCAGGATGCTGCCAGAGCTCAAGGGCCAGGCCAACAATGGCTTCGGCCACTGGAAAGGTCTCCATGGGGGTATCCCCCCCTTTTGAGAATATCCGTAAGGGGGTATTCTGTCTCCTTTTGGATAGGCTTCAGGAGCATTCCGGTAGATTTGGAAATCGGGCGAAGGATGCCCTAAAAAGAGGAATGACCTTCCTCCAAACCTGCCACTGATGACTCGTCATCCCCCGGATGCGAGTGCAAACCAGTGGCATCAGAGTCCGAAGACTTGGGATACAATGGTCTTCCACCTATGTCTCCCTCAATGCGCTGAGGGCGATCAGTGACAACAGTGATGGACAGACTATGGGGAAATCCAGTGCCTGTCTGGTCCTCTTTCGAGGGAGCCCCTCCCTGAGGCTGCTTAGGCGGTGGCTCCACCGAAGTCAGTGGGGAGACCGTGATAGGCCAAGCTGGAATACGTGCCGGCCCCATAGGTGGAGGAACCGAAGCCTTTGGTTCCGGAGGGGTCGGCGTCTGCCTGGGAGGCGGGAGCCAAGTAATGGCCGGTGCTGCTGGCGGGGCCGGCTTTTGACTGGTCAGAATCAGCTGTTGTCACATGAGGTCCTCATAACGTTGACAGAGTTTCCGTCGAAGTCTCCCCTCGTCCCAGGAGGATGAGGATCGATGGCGACACCTCTTTCTGGAGTGTTTGTGACCGACGGCGTTGGCTGGGTTGATCAGGGGACATCGGAGTCGGTGAAAAATGAGGCTCCGGAACAGTTTCCTCGATGAGGTTACCCGAAGCTACAGTCTCCTCGTCGGGAAAAGAAAGAACTGGGGTCCTTTCTAAGGAATCGTCGATAGGAACTGGCGATAAGGGCTCGATGGGATCAAGCGTAATCTTGACTGGTTTGGCAGTTTCTTCAGTCTCAGTGCCTTGGGCTGTCGGAAGATCCATGAAGCCGGCTGCCGAGGAGCAACCTCGATCGAAGTCGAGACTGCGTGTTCCTGGGACTCGGACCTATCTTGGTCCCAGAAGCACCTTTTTCGGGAAGAAGACTTGGGGTCCTTGTCCCTCTTCCAAGGGCGGGAGGAGTGCGAGCCCGAGGGCGCCTCACCCCTGGTGAGGAGAGACTAGCACAACTCCCTAAAGGAGCTCAAAAAGGTGGAGCCAAGGTTGAGAGGAATGAAAAAACTGCGACTGGCCGAAGCCTGAGCCACCTCCTCCTCAAAAGCAGCCATCTGCTCAAGCTGCTTGGCGGATCTCGCGGCCGTGGAAACCGCCCACCTTGCCTCCTTAGATTTCACCAGACGGTTTCTAAGCTCCGGTCTCCCCAATATTAGGCGTGCCTTGCGGTTGTCCAGAACATTGGGATGGAAGGCCAAGCAGAATGTACATGCTGTGGTGTCATGACTGACACCTAGGCAATAGACACACGGGGGGTGGGGATCGGTGTGCGACATTTTCTGGCCGCAGGGACACCGGCGAAATCAGGGGGGACAATTTGTCCTCCATGTCCGATGCGCTGTAATTGGAATCGGGGACTCTGACGAGTTTCAAAGTAAGTTGCGGTGAAAACAGACTTGCGAATCCAGGACCTACGATTTGCTAGGTAGCACGAGGGAACCTGAATCTTCTAGTGGAAAGGAAGATCTGGCGTCATGGGGCGGAGCCGAGGTATTTACCACCCAGGTGGGTGGGAGGAGGTAGCTTGAAGAATTCCGGACAGATTTAAAGGGGAAAGGGACATGCCAGAGTGTGTGGATGAACAACATATCCACGCCCATAGAACTATCATTTCGTGGAATGTACGGTCATCTGGAGGCAAGACTGCGGATTATCTAGGCAGGTCCTCATCCATGGAAGAGATTTCTGAAAAAGGAGATTCGGAATTTGGAAAATCCAGCTTCTGGAACTCTGTCTTCAAGATCACAAGGAAAGTCAACTGGTAATTCTTGTTCATCTGATAAGTAGTCTTCCATATAAGGAGGAGGAGACCAGGGTGGTAATGGATCCCTGTCACCATGGAACCTCTTAGGCGGAGGAGTAGGAGACTTGGGGAGGATCACCCTGCTCTACTGGGTCGGAGAGCTGGGAGTGTCGCATGGCATGCAAGAAGTGCCGTACTACGTTAGAAATGTCCAGCTCCTTCTGAGAAGGGCTTTTTCATTACTAAATTTAAAATTTACCGAGTATACTAATAAAACCGTTAAAAGATGTCATCAATTAATTGTATTTAAAAAAAAAAAAATTGAAAAAAGTAGGGAGCCTGAAGTACTTATACCCTTAAATAGCAGTATAATTAGATCCAATTCTGATTACTGCTCCACTTTATGTGCATCAACGTTAATGAAGGATAAGAGCTCAAAGGAAAAAGTACAGAGGAGATTTACAAAACTATTAAAAACCTAAATATGCTCCCATAGGAAGCCAGCTTAAAAAAAATTGAATCTTTTTTCACTAGAGTATCGCACAATGAGAGGAGACCTGTGTCTAATCTATAGAGCCACAAGAGATGAGGCCTTGCTTGAAACAATATGTTTAGACTGGTGTCCTTCTATAAGCATTATTAGATCCCATTATATGAAATTAAGGACATTTACGAATAGGACTTCTAAGAGAAATAATTTTTGTACACAGATAATTATTCCTATGTTAAACTCCTTGCCACAGAAGGTTGCAGACAGTATAAATCTAGAACAATTCAAAATTAATTTAGGCATTTACAAGGGGAAATCTAAATATAATTTCCACCCAAGTTAAGGGTGGCAAGATCATATTGGGCTAGTCCCTCGATCTTGTATACAGCTACGAACCTATGAATGGGAGAGTGTTGAGATATAAGGGGGATGATGGAGGGGACTGTACGCGTAGCCTGAGCAGGTCTTGCCCCTGGGTGGTAAAGACCAGGTTCCCAAACTCTGTCCACCTGACCCCTGTGAGTGGCCACATGGGAAGGTGGAGGGGCGACAAGCAAGGCATAAGCGGTTGGTTTCCCCCTGAGGAATGCAAGGTCTCATCGACGGGCCCGCAGGAGAAGAAGGACTGTAATGTAAATTTGAAGATGCAGTCAACGGGGGAGGAGCCCCTGTCAAGAGAGCGGCAGTAGAACCCATATAGGGTTTTTCTATTTGCACACATTTAAAGCACTGGAAGGCACCGTCGATGAGAGAGTATAAGCTGCCGTCGATAAAGACGTGGTGTGAGGGTGCGTCGTCGATGGAGGGATACCTGAAACAGTGGCCGTCAACAAGCGCTTCGGCATGAAGCATGAGGAGGGTTTAACCTTTTTATGTCAAGGAAGCGAATCAGAGGAGGGGGAGCCCTTGGTACAGGCCCCGATTCTCTAAAAGGGACATTTTCTGCTCCATTAATAAATGCTGAATCTCAAGAAGCCATCATCGATGTGTTGCCTGATTAAATTCCTGACAATATGTGCAGGAACCGATGTCGTGTGTGGGTCCCAGACAACATATGCACAAGAGGTATGGTTATCAATGTGGTATATCTTCCTACCACAACAGCAGGAACGAAATAATGCTGATTTGTCTGAAGATTCTTTAGAGATTCTTGTTGTAGCTCAAATTCTTGTTGATGACTGCTGTTCAGAAGTTGCTCTGCTGCTGTGCGTGAGTGGAAGATGGTGGGAAAAGGCACTAAAGATACCAGGGATCGCCCACATTTATATAGGAAACAGGAAGCTGATGTCATGTGTGGGTGACCCCTGGTAAAAGTCTGCTAGAAGAGCAGCCATGTGCCACAGCGACCTCTGGTGACGACCCAAGTGTATTACTTACTGCAAGAGACCACTCTGTGGAAGATCTACTGTTACAAGAGAGTAACCCGTTTTTCTAGGATAGTGGATAGGTTGTTCTATCCACACTTGTTGGCAGACTTCTAGCAGTTCTCTGGGAGGAAGGAGGCAAGGTGCACACCTATTATTTTTTTTTTTAGTTGTTTTTAACCAGGTATAGCACACTAAGCTGAAAGCTTTTTTTACAGGAGCGACCTGGGAGCACAAGGAGGTTAAGTGACTTGCTCGGGGTCACACAGTATGCAAGTGGAAGCTGTGGGATTCAAACCCAGGTCTGGTCTGTTGGATGTCACCAGATTTGCAGCTCAGAGCCTTAGACCACTGCGCTATACTTAGGGAACAAAGACTGGAGAACTGAGGCCCCAAAACCAGCATCCCGGCGTGACTCTGGGACAGTGTGGTAGTGGGCAATTAAAGTGTTTGCTGACTTCCAGATAGCAGCCCTGCAGATTTCCTGGATAGGGATATCCCTGGAAGCAGCCACCGACGCAGCGGTATGGAGGGTGGAATGAGCCCTTAGTCCTACGGGAGACTCTCAACCCGCCAACCTATAGCAGAGATTGATGCATGATGTAATCCATCCTCCCCCCCACCTGCTCCTCGTTGCAAGACTGAGGAGGCAGTGGGGCTGGGGAGTCAAGAAGTGGCGGGACATTCAGGGGAAGGGCCTCCTGAATGTGTCTGATTTTTGGGGGCAGTAGGGGTGGCTGTACCCGTGGCCTTACACTTCCCTTGGCGGCGTGCCTGAGCATTCTTCCTCTGCCTCCAGGTCCTTTTCCGAAAGGGCTGCTGCTGCTGTTGCTGGGAGCCCAATCAGTGCATTGACCTCACAGACCGAAGGGCAAGGCCTTTGTCCTGTAGGTCTGTGATAATATTTTTGGTGTCCCCACCAAAAAGTACTTAGCCCTTAAAAGGGGCGTCCGGAATCATCGCCTGGACTTCATTGGCGAGTCATGAAAGGCAAAGCCAGGAATGCCGTCTAAGGGCAACGGCTGTTGCCGAAGTGCGAGCCACCAAGTTGACAGAATCATAGGTGGCGCGCAAGGCATGCCTACAAGAAACTTTGGAGAGGCGGAGATCCTTGCCAAGCTCCTCCTTCAAAGGTGAGGGGTCCATGGACTGGACTCGCGCTTTGAGCCTCGCCAAGGTAGCCTTCTGGTGGGACACCATATGGGCCACGTAACTGAGGGACCGAAGGGCGCACGTGGCAGACGAGTACATCTTCTTTCCAAACTGGTCCATCTGTCTCGACTCTGTCAGGAGGAGAGGTGCTCATGTGCTTTGGAGTTGAGGAGTGATCATGAGCTGCAGAGATGACCACAGAGTCAGCCTTGGGATGAACCTTCAAGAACGGGGCATGCTTCAGCACCCGGTAAAGCCTGTCAGCACGTTTGGGGACAGCCGGGAAGGTATGAGGCATCTGCCAGATGGTAGTGGTGAGGCACCATCCAGGGAGGAATAGGGACCAGAGACAGACTCTAGGTCGAGATGCTCCACCAGACTCTGTCTCATGGGGTCCTGTTCCTCCAACTCTCAGTCAAAGTACTCCTTCATGGACCTCAATAAATCTGAAAAGGCAGGGTCCTCCAGTGGGGACTCCTTGCCTTTAGTGTCCTCGGGGTCCTCCTCAGAAGAATCGTCCGCCCACTAAACTATCGTCGTCTGCTTCCTCGACAGGACCACGTCTGGTGTCCGGGAGGGAAACGTCCTACCGAGTCTTCCCCGAGATATGGATGGTGGTAACGGAAGAGCTGCTGGGGGAAGGAGACCTGGGAGACCGCGGTTGTGGGAGCCTAGTCTCCAGGTCCGAGACCAACTCAGACCGTGCCCCCTGCCACCAAAACTGGATTAAAGTCTTGAAATCCGGGGTGACCAGAGGAGGAGGGGATGGTGGTGGAGTAGGTAGAGGCTGAGGGGGAGTAGAAGCAGGAACCGGCGGAGGAAAATAACCCTGGAATCCCTGATGGTGCAAGTAGGGATTGGATCCAAGGTAGAACTGCCCAAAATTACTCCAGTCTGGAGTGGGTCCCCACCGGGTAGTAGCCCCCAGGATACCCTTGCGGGTAATGTGGGACAGTTTGGGGTCTGGTATAGATCCCAGTCATCAGATTTGGTGTCGGGGGTACCCACGTCGGACCCGCCGTTGTGTAAATAGGCAAAGGGTCCAACGTCGGGACAGCCCATGTCAGGGGAACCGATGTCGGAACCGGCACCACCCGATCTGGCACCGGAGCGGCCGGCGTCGGATCCGGACGAAAGGGCCCTGGCAGCGGGACTTGATCTGGCGTCAGGGCCAGAGGCCGGACAACCGGTCCCGGCTGTGGAACTGTCATCGGGACAACCGGCGTCAAAGGTGCCGGGAGCCCACCAGAAGGCCAAAGAGGAGCCTCCTTCTCCTTGACCCTGAGAGGGGACAGCGGAGCAGACCTCATGGCACTAACTGAGTCAAGGGGTTCTCAGTTGTCGTCGCTGGAGGTACCCGCCGGAGAATTGGAGGCTACAGGCGAGGAAGGAGGAGGAGGAGGGATATGAAAATTACGTACCTACCGTAATTCTTGATCTTCTTGGACGAGTCTCCACCACTCATTCACACTAGTGGGATCTGCGCCGGAGGCACCAGGACCCATCGGGAGCAAACTTTTTGCTGGAGGGTCGGCGCGAGAGATGGCGCCGGCATGCTGGCTCGCGTAATGACTATCTCGGCATTTCACCCTCCAACCGCCCAGTACTTTTTTACCAAGGAGGTGCAGCGAAACTAACGTAAAGTGTAAACCTAACCTTAAAAACGGACATAAGATAGTCCAGATGACCCGTGTAAGAAGGGTCAGCAAAGAAGTCTTCACGGCCTAAAGATTTGAGGGAGTGAAGACCAACACAGCGGTGAGCTCGGGGGATGGAGGGTGGGCGTGTGAATGAGTGGTGGAGACTCGTCCAAGAAGATCAAGAATTACGGTAGGTACGTAATTTTCATATCTTCCTGGACATAAGTCTCCACCACTCATTCACACTAGTGGGAGAGTACCAAGCTGATAATCCCCCAAAAGGGCGGCAGGAGAGCCAGAGCTCACGCGTCAGGTCAGAAGTCCATTAAGGATAGTTCTGGAAAAGAATGTCGCCTAGCATGAACATCCAGTGCATAATGTACTGAAGGTATGCACTGAGCTCCAGTGGTGGCATTGCAGATATCTGCAATGGAACATGCAATTTCTGCTAGGGATGCGCGACCGCCCTAGTAGAGTGGCGTAAACTCTACCTTCTAACTTAACCTGTGCCATGGAATAGCAATGTAGAAGACATGCCACCAACCATGATGAGATGCATCTGATAGCGACAGGCTGACCCAGCGGGTCTCGCTGAAGGAAACAAACAATTGCTGAGTCTTGAAAATTCTTGGTTCTATCTAAGTAGAAGCATAAGCTCTCTTAACATCCAAGGAATGAAGAGACCGTTCTCCTTCATTTTGGAAGTTCGCAAGTAAGAGGAAGGACCAGAGGTTGGTTTAGATGGAATTCTGACACAACCTTGGGAAGAAATTTAGGATAGTCACGAAGAACTACTTTGTCCTTATGGAACACAGTATACGGAGGGTCCGTAACCAGGGCATGTATCTCAGAGACCCTGCGGGCTGAGGTAATGGCCACTAGGAAGGCTGTCTTCCAGGTAAGAAATTTTAGCTCACAGGTAGCTAGGGGTTCGAAAGGCTTCCGAGTGAGCATGTCTAGCACAAGGTTAATGTCCCAGGCTGCAACCGGACGTCTTACAGGGGGTCTGGTATGCAGAATTCCTTTAAGAAATCTCTTTACCATAGGTAACTGAGCCAGAGACAAGGAAGAAACCGGCTCATGGTACGCTGAAATGGCACTAAGGTGAACTTTAACTGTAGAGTACTGGAGACCTGAGTTTGAAGGTCCAAAAGGTACTCCAGAACCTTGTCTGGAGGACAGGAAAAGGGATTCCAAGAGGACTTTGCACACCAGAGAAAGCAGCTTCCACTTAGAAGTGTAAGTTTTAGTAGCTAGCTTCGGGCAGCCAGAAGGATGTCTGAGACTCTTCAAGAGGCGTTGAACAGGTTCACTTCTACCTCTTCAGGAGCCAAGCGTGAAAGGTGAAGTGACCTCAGGTTGGGATGGACCAACGAACCCTGAGTCAAAGCTGATTTGCAAGGAAGTGGTCTCGGAGAGGCTGCCGACATACTGTTGAGTAGAGAAACCATAGTTGCGAGGCCAGGAGGAGCAATGAGAATCATCTTGGTCCCCTGAGACTCGAATTTGAGAAGTACTCTCTGAATTAGAGGAAGTGGTGGAAAGGTGGAAAGAAAGCGTTTTGTCCACCGCAGCCTGAACGCATCCTGACAGAAAATGCCAGGCCCTGGATTTCTGGAGCAGAAGAGAGGCAGTTTTGCGTTGAGTGGGGATGCAAAAAGGTCCAGGTCTGGAGTCCCCCACTCTTCGAACAGTGACCGAGCTACGGCTGGATCGAGAGACCACTCGTGAGGGTCTGCCTCTGTTCTGCTGAGGTGATCTGCCAAGTCGTTTTGTATACCTGGTAGATATACCGCTTGAATTAGAGACTTGTGCTCCAAGCACCACTCCCACACTCTCACTGCTTCCCTGCAAAGGGGGTAAGAATGAGCACCGCCTTGCTTGTTGATGTAATACATCACAGCTTTGTTGTCCGTTTGAAGGAGAATGTTCTTGTGACAAAGAACATCCTTCATACTCGGATCGCATAGAGGACTGCGCTCATCTCAGGACATTTATGTGAAGCTGAGCCTCGAGCCGAGTCCATACACCCTTGAGTGTGAGAGAGCGACAGTGGGCTCCCATCCCATCAGCGAGCGTCTGTGGTGATGGAGATCTGATGATCCAGAGGAGCAAGGGAATCCTTCAGGAGATTGCTCTCTTGAGACCACCAGGTGAGAGACCCATAGGGCTCTGTCACCTTGATGGGATAAGACTGGGGTGAGAGGTCGGTGACCACTGGGGAGCATCCATTGGTGGTCCTCATGTGTAACCGAGCTAGGGGTACAGTGAACACTGAGGACGCCATGAGACCCAACATACGTTGCATCAGAGAGCTGTGACCGATCTGTTCTCCCAGATGTAGCAGGCCATCTGAAGGATGTAGAGTCTTCTGTCCTCTGGAAGGAAAGCCTTCGTGAAGAGGTGTCCAGAAGAGTCCCTATGAAAAGGAGCCTCTGGGAGGGCTGCAGCTGTGACTTTTCAGATTCAGCAGAACTCCCATGGACGTAGAAGGCGGGAGGCGTTTGAGCGGCTTCAGGGTCCCTTGGCTGGAAGGGCTTGCTAGGAGCCAATCGTCCAGGTAGGGAAACACTCGGAGTCCGAGCTTCCTGAGATGCGCTGCGAGAACTGCACAACACTTTGTAAAGACTCACGGCGCCGAGGATAGCCCAAAGGGCAGGACTCTGAACTGATAGTGTTGACCCAGAGCCACAAACCTCAGGAATTTGCGATGGCTCGGGTGGATGGGGATATGCTGGTAAGCGTCCTGCATGTCCAGGGAGGCTAGCCAGTCGTGTTGATGCAGCAAAGGTAACAGGGTACCCAGAGAAATCATTTTGAATTTCTCCTTGGGGAGGAATTTGTTTAACTTTCTGAGGTCTAGAATGGGGCGCATCCCCCCAGATTTCTTTGGAACCAGAAAGTAGTGGGAGTAGAACCCTGTGTTTCGCTGATGCGGGGGCACCAGTTCTACTGCCCTGTTGTTCAGAAGGCCCTGGATCTCGGCGGCGAGGAGGTCTGACTGAGAGGTCGACAACCTGGGTTGCCGTTTGGGAGGACGATTCGGGGGGGTTTCCAGAAAATTGAGAGAATAACCACAGAAACATAGAATGTGACAGCAGATAAGGACCGCTTGGCCCACCCAGTCTGCCCATTTCCCTACCTACTGGATAAGCTGCAGATCCTAGTTAACCAGCAGCCTACTTCTTCCTACCCCAACCCCCCAGAATTGCCTTATGACTATCCCATGCATGCTTGAATTCCACCACTGATTTTGACTCCACAACCTCCTCCGAAAGGCCATTCCATGCATCCACAACCCTCTCTGTGAAAAAATACTTCCTTAAATTACCTCTGAGCCGCCCCCCCATCTTCAAATTGTGCCCTCTTGTTCTTGCACACCTCTTTTTTTGAAAGATGCTACCCTCTTGGACTTTGTTGATTCCCTTGAGGTACTTGAAAGTTTCTATCATGTCCCCCCTCTCCCTCCTTTCCTCGAGGCTATACATATTAAGCTCCTTAAGTCTCTCTTCATATGTCTTCCGGTGCAGACCCTGCACCATTTTAGTTGCCCTCCTCTGGACAGCTTCCATCCTGTCTATGTCTTTGCGGAGATTGGGTCTCCAGAACTGCACACAGTACTCCAGATGGGGTCTCACCAGCTGTCTGTACAGAGGATAACAACTTCCTGTTTTCTACTGGTGATGCCTCTCCTATGCATCCCAGTATCCCCAGCCCTCCTTGCTGCCTTCTCACATTGCTTGCCCACCTTTAGGTCATCTGATATGACTACCCCAGGTCCCTTTCCATTTTGTTGTTGTTAGTATCTCACCCCCATTGTGTACTCTTCCCTGGGTTTTGTTTCCCAGGTGCATTACCTTGCACTTCTTGGCATTGAATCTAAGCTGCCATACATTTGACCATTCCTCTAACCTTGCCAAGTCCCTTCTCATCCTTTCCACCCACCCTGTGCATCAACTCTGTTGCAGATCTTAGTGTCATCTGCAAAGAGACATACTTTTCCTTCAGTCCTTCTGCAATGTAAACATAAAGACATTGAAGGACTAGTATCTCTGAACCCTGCGGTACCCGCTAGTAACCCTCCTTTCTTCTGAGTGGACTCCATTTACTATTACTCTCTGTGTCCTATTCTCCAGCCAATTCTTTACCCAGGCTGTCATCTTGGGACCCACTCCCAGGCTGGCTAACTTATATATTAATCTTTTGTGTGGGACTGTGTCAAATGCCTTGCTAAAGTCTAGGTAGGCCATGTCCACAGCCCTCCCTGATCTACTATTTGGTCACCCAGTCAAAGAAATCTATCAGATTTGTCTGGCATGACCTTCCACTGTGAATCCATGCTGCCTAGGGTCCTGTGCCTTCTGGCCTCTAGATTGTGACAATTCTTTCCTTTGAAGTGATTCCATCATTTTCCCTATCACTGAGGTTAAACTAACAGGTCTATAGTTTCCTGCTTCTGCCTTGCTCCCACTTTTGTGAAGGGGAATCACATCTGCCCTCCTCCAGTCCTCGGGTACCACCCCATCCTCCCATGATTTGTTAAAGAGGGTAGTCAGTGGTGTCACTAGTTCTACCCTTAGTTCTTTTAGAATTCTGGGATGAATCCCATCAGGCCCCATTGCTTTGTCCACCTTCAGTTTTAAGAGTTCTTTCAGAACCCTTTCTTCTGTAAATGGGCTGGTATCAACTTCTGTATCCAGAGTGTTACTACTGTTTGTTTATGTACCTCCCCTCTTCCTTTGTAAATACTGAGCAAAAATATTTGTTTAGTATCTCTGCCTTTTCACATTCTCCTCTGCCCACCCTCCTCCCTTTATTAAGCCTCACTATCCCTCCTTGGTCTTCCTTTGCTCCCTGATGTACCTATAAAGTTTTATTCCCCTTCTTAACTGAGTTGGCTATCTTTCCTCAGTTTGGGCCTTTGCTGTTCTGACTGCCTTCCCAGCCTCCTTTTGCTTTAACTGATACAGTTCTCTGTCCTGCTCCTGCTGGATTCCTTGTACTTCCTGAATGCTTTCTTTTCTCTTGAACCTTCACTGCCACTTCCTTTGAGAACCATAGTGGTTTCTTACATCGTCTTGTTTGTTTATTTGCTTCACACAAAGGCTCGTTACCTCTGTGATGGCAGTTTTATTATTCCCCATTGTTCTTCACCCCTCCTTCCGCCCATTTGCTAGTGCATTTCTTAGGCACTCACCCATTTAGCAAAGTCAGCCCTCCTAAAGTCCAGTACTTTTGTCTTTGTGTAAGCTTGACTCTATTGCTGTGTTGTGTGAACCATACTGTTGATGGTCGCTAGTTCCCAGATGGCTACCCACTTCTACATCTGTGATCCTCTCTCCATCTCCATTTGAGAGTATCAAGTCTAATATTGCTCCCTCTCGAGTGGGCTCCAGTACTAGTTATCTAAGGCATGCCCCCTGCAGGGCATCTAGAATAACTGCACTCTTCGAAGTGGCAGCTGCAACTGCGCTCCAGTTAACATCTGGCATATTCAGATCACCCATCAGCAATATCTCCCCTTTTTCTGCCATTCTAAGTATACTTTCTATCATTTCCTTGTCCACTTCCTCCCCCTGAGAAGGGGGTCTGTATACAACCCCTGTGCGGATTGTGGTGCCATTGCCTGTCTCCAAATTTACCCACAGTGCTTCTTCTCCTCCCTGTTTACCCTTTTGTTCTGTTGCTTTTATTCCTTCCCTTATGTAAAGAACTACTCCTCCCCCTCTTTTACCCTCCCTGTCCCTCCTGTAGATAGTGTATCCTGGTATGTTTACGTCCCAGTCATGGTTTTGTGTGTACCATGTTTCTGTGACTGCCACGATATCCAGATGTTCCTCCTCCATCAAGGCCACTAATTCAGGAAGCTTGTTACCTAGACTACGGGCATTGGTACTCATTGCTCTCCATTTTTTGATGGCCTTACCTTCTGTTGCAGCATCCCCCACTGACCGTTCTACCTCGGTCTTTTTCTCATTTAGTACCCTGTTTTGTAGGGAGAGGCTGGGATTTTTCTGCTGCTCGCGAATTATCCGAAGGACCCATTTGTCTGAGGTTATGGACTTCTACTGGTTGTGGAAGTCGTCAGGCGACCTCCACGGAGGAGAAAGTTCCACCTCGGGCAGTGGGGATGGAACTTGGGCGGCAATTCATAAGGTGGCGCTGGGGCTTTAGGCCCCTAAGCTTTCTCATCTTCTTTTGAGGTTGGGCAGGTTGGCTTTATGGAGCTTCCCTGCCTCTGCCTCGAAAGGACTGACGACTATGAAACTGGCGTTTACCTACATGCCCCGAGAGGAAGTGGCGGAGAATCTAGCCAGCCAATGGCCGATCCTAGTCTTCTGAGTGGCCTCAGGGCTTGCTCTACCTGAGGACCGAAAAGATATGAGCCATCAAAGGGACAGCACCATTACCTGCTGCTGTGCATCATTAAGTAAAGCCCGGAATGCGGCAGCCAGGGTGACGTCAGTACAAATACCTGCGGCTGCTGAGCGAGAAGCAGTGTTGAAAGCGTCTATGGCGGCTTTGACCTGTTGGTTATTAGACTCAATACCTCTGGTAGCGGTTAGAAGAAGCTCTGACTTGGGTCGGAATCTGGAAGAGCTTCAACCATTAGTTTGATAGAGTGCCACAGGATATACTCATACTGAGAAAAATAGCCTTGATAGCTGGCAATAACGCATACTTAGAGTGGAGGCAGCAAAGACTCTCTTACCTAATGTATCAATTTCTGAGACTCTTTGTTAATAGGTCAAGCTGTAACCAGGAAAACGACCTTATCATTCTCTGCCAGGACTACAATAGGATCCACAAAGGCTTGAGATGCCAAAATGGGACGATCCTTAGGGGCTGAATATTTTCTATCAATGGATTTAGCCACCGAGGGAGTGAAACAGGATTATTCCATACCATTTGAGACAGCGTCTCGAAGGAAGAGTTGAATGGAGGGTCAAATCCATAGGGATCTCCGAAGCATGAAGATACTGGAGTCTTAATCTTTTCCCAGGATCGATGTCTGTAGTCTGGAGAGAAAGAGTGGAACTCAGGTTCCTCAACAGAGACTTAAAGGACAGGTCCTCGACCACAGGCTCTGCAGCAGTGAAAGAACCTGCTTCCTCCACTTCATCACCCAACCGAAGGTCTGGGTCAGGCTCAACATCATCTCCTGATAGTCCAGAAAGGACTGTTTGGAGAGGAAAGGAGTGAAAAATAGGAGAGGAGGAAAGAACTGATGAAAGGAGAGCCGAGGCCCCAGGCGCAGAAGAAGCGAGCAGTCGAGCGGGCGCCCGCGGAGGTGCCGAAGAGCCTGTGACACCGCAGTGACGCGCCCCTGAACACCACGGCGCCCACTGGCCAGGGCGCCGACAAGCGCAGAGAGACCCCGCAGATGGCGCAGAGAAACCCCTGGAACCTGGAAAACATGAGAAGAGAAAAAACAGGCGATAGGGGCATCGGTGTGGCCCCCTGCGCCCGCAGCCATGTGAGGAAAACACCTAAGCACGGAGTCGCTGGCACTGAAGGAGGCGCCCGTGGCGACTAGGGAAGGTCCAACCGCCCTACCTGATACGCCCGGCGAGCCAGAGGCTCCGGGCAACGAGCCAGGCAGAAGAACCAACCTCCGAGCCCATCGCTCCATAAGAGCGCCCACTGATGAAACTGCTCATCTGGAGACCTACCTATAGGCGGGGTAGGACTCCGATGTCGGCGAGGCGGAAGTTGGCGACTCGAAGGAGAGACCGGCAACTAACACGATAACCGACCGTCGACAGCGCAGGCGTATCGAAGGCGACCTCGAAATGATGCCTTCTCTTTTTGACCTGTGGGCGAAGAAGAGCTCGAGGCGAGCGGTGCAGAAACGCGACCGTTTGTTTTATGCCGAGGACCGCCCATCCCCGGGCTTCGGACTGACCAGTGTCGGAACCCCGCTGAGGAGAAGGGGGCTGACTGGACCCAGCCCGACTGACTGAACAGCTTTCATACGATGTCTCCCTACCGTCACCTGACCTGCTCATGGTCGACTCCGTCAAGTAAGCCGAGACTTCTTTATTATATTTAAAATATAATAGAATAGAATAAATCTAAGCGATACTACTATCGAGATAATATTACAAAAAAATAAACTGAAAACTATGCGCTAGTTTGAAGTTTGACTCCGACTGAAGCGGCGCGTTACTGAAGCGCGCTCGGCGGCGGGAAAAAAGAACTGAGGCGGTTGGAGGGTGCGTGGCTGAGATAGTCTCATTACTCATAGCGAGCCCAGCATCATGTCATGCCTCGGCGCCATCTCGCCTGACCCTCCGGCAAAAAGTTTGTCTCGATGGGTCCTGGTGCCTCCGGTGCAGATCCCACTAGTGTGAATGAGTGGTGGAGACTTATGTCCAGGAAGATAGGGGCTTTCTCCCTCTAGTCCCGCCGGACATCGGGTGAGGAGCCGTCAGGCCCCAACAGGGGAACCGTACCCGTGCGATTGTCTGGGATGGCCGACTTATCGGGTGGAGTTGGGCAGGCAGGGGGAGGAGCCCCTGGCCGGCTTATCAACCGGAGTCGGGCGAGTACCCACTGCCTGGGTAGTAGTCTTACTGGACGCCGCGCGATCCCCGGAGGAGCCGGGGGCCAACTTATCGGCTGAGGCGGTACAGTAACCAGAGGAGCCGACAGCCGACTGACCCACTGTAGATTTACCAGACTTGCCATCCTTGCTGGGCGGTGGCTGGGCCTTGCTCGTCGAAGGCCTGGCGTCGTCCGCGGAGTGCTCTCGCTCCCTGGATTTCTCCTTATGCTTTTTAGGAGAAGCCTTTTCAGACGAAGAATGTCTAAGCCTATCCATTTTCTTCTCAAGAGAAGCCAGGCGGGCTTTTAGCAGATGGGCCTCTAAAGCCTGCTGTCTCCTCTTTTTTGTGGCCTGATTGAAGGTCTGACATTCAGGGCAGGAGAAGAGTGGATGGTCCGGGCCTAAACAGAGGACGCACTTGAGGTGACCGTCTTTGCGCAGGATCTGCGTGCCACAGGACAAGCACTTCTTTGGAGAAGACATCAATAATAAACGTGAAATTAGGGGAAAAGTAGCAAGGGAAATTCTGATGCAAGACACTTTCTCGACGATCGTTATCTAGAAGTCTGCTATGTGACTGACACGAGGCGACGGCGGGAAAGAACTGAAGGGCGGGCGTGGGGACCGCCCACTACATACAGTCACGCTGATGTTGGTCACGTGACGTCGGGTGGGCGGTCCCCCGTCAGGTATTGCTAGAAAAGTCTGTCATGTGGCCCGACACCAGGTAGTGCCAGTCCTATATGTGATGACCTACTGAAGGAACCCTCTCGAAGAACGATCACAGATTACTCACCTGTAACAGTAGTTCTAGGAGTGGTACATGTTGTTCATCCACACTGTTTGGTATGTCCCTTTCCCTTTAAGGGACACCGGAAAGTCTTCTAGCTGGCTCCTCCCACCCACCTGGGTGGTATAATCCTCGGCTCCGCCTCATGACACCAGATCTTAGCCCACTGGAAGCCAGGTTGTGCGTCACAGCCGGGGAGGTCGGGTGGGTTCGTGTGGATGAACAACATATACCACTCCTAGAACTACTATTACAGGTGAGTAACCTGTGTTTCTAGGATTGTTGATATGTTGTTCTAGCCACACTGTTTGGCAGACTCGAAGCAGTTCTCCAGGAGGAGGAAGGCAAGGCGCACAACCCCCTACTTAGGAAACAGAGATTGGAGAACTGAGGCCCCAAAACCAGCATCCCAGTGTGACTCTAGGTCGATGTGGTAGTGGGTAGTGAAGGTATTTGCCGTCTTTCAGGTAGCAGCCTGGCAGATTTCCTGGATAGGGATGTCCCTGGAAGCAGCCACCGACGCAGCGGTATGGAGGGTGGAATCAGCTCTTATCCCTCTGGGAGGCTCCTTGCCCGTCAATCTATAGCAGAGATCGATGCAAGATGTGATCTACCCATCGTCTGCTTTGCTGCAGGTCTGCCAAGTGCAGCCTCAGCATAGGTGACAAATAGCTGGCGAACCTCTCCACGAATTTCTGCCATTCTCTCCTTATAATAGGAGAGTGCTCGTCTCAGCTCCAGAATATGGAGCCTGTACTCTGTGTCTTGAGGTGTAGTTTGGGTAGAACAAAGGCAGAGTCAACACCTGATTGAGATGGAACTCTGACACCAGCTCCGGTAGGAATTTCAGGTGGGGGTGCAGACAGCTTTGTCCCTCTAGAAGACCAGGTAAGGAAACTCCACCAAGAATGCCTGAAGCTCCCCAATTCTTCTGGCAGACGTGACAGCCACCAGGAAGGCAGTTTTCCATGACAAGTGCGACAGCTCGCACTTGTGCATCGGTTTAAATGGCTTGCCCATGAGTTTAGCCAAAACCAGCAGTAGATCCCACGGAGGTGGAGATTCATGCACCGGAGGGGATATGTGAGTTAGGCCTTGGAAAAAGCGCCAGACCACCGTCTCCTGTGCCACTGTCTGCTGACCGGTCCATGCCTGGTAAGTAGAAATGGCTGCCAGGTGCACCTTAAGAGTCATAGACCAAGGACCACTTTTGGACAGAGATCAAAGGTAGTCTAGGATGCTAGTCACTGGACAGGACAGAGGATCCAGGCCCTTGCTCTCACACCAAATGGAAAAACGCTTCCAATTGAAGGCATAGCACCTCCTGGTCCACTCCTTTCTGGATGCTTTCACCACAGTGAGTAGATCCTCAGAGAAACCCAAAGCCTGGAACTGTAGCCGCTCAGGAACCAGGCTGTCAGGTGCAGGAACTGAAAGTCTGGATGGAATACCTTTCCCTGATTGACAGACAGAAGGTCCAAGGCGTGTTAGAAGAAGCTGCGGAGGCCTGGTGCTGAGGCTGAGGAGATCTGGATACCAGAACTGGCACGGCCAGTCTAGGGCTACCAGGATCACCATTGCCCTGTCCTTCCTCACCTTGAGGAGCACCCTGTGGCTCAAGGGAATTGGAGGAGGGAAGGCGTAGAAGAGGCCTGGGGTCCACGGCCTCGAGAAAGCATCCCCCTGCAGCGAGCCCTGCTGAAGGGTGCGGGCATGAAACAGCCTCAGCTTGGTGTTTTCCCAGGAGGTGAACAGGTCCACCAATGGTTTGCCCCAGTGGCAGAACAGACAGTACTACCTCTGGATGGAGAGACCACTCGTGGGACGTCTCGCCTGTGCGTCTGAGAGGGTCCGCCAGTTGATTTGAGGCTCCTGCCACATGGATGGCTAGGAGATCTGCCTGCAGTTGGCTCTCACAAAGGTCCAGATGTGCAGCGCTTCCCTGCACAGCAGCCGGGAGTGCGTGCCGCCCTGTCTGTTGAGGCAGTACATGGTTGTGGTACTGTCCGTCTGGACTTTAACCACTTGACCCCAAAGGAGCTGAGCGAATGATGACAGCGCTAGTCTGACCCCTCTGAGCTCCAACAGGTTGATATGGTATCGGGATTCCTCGGGGGTCCAGAACCCTTGGGCTGTGTGGTTCCTAAGCGTGCTCCCCAGCCAGTGAGAGAGGTATCGGTCGTGGGGACGACCGTCAGCTCGGGCGGACAAACGGGATCCCTTCCTGCAGATGATCCAGGATGGTCCACAACTGGAGAGCATCACACATCTTCTGGGTCACCGTGATCAGCTGGTTGAAATGACCTTGGTGCGGAGTTCACTGGGCGGCCAGCTCCCACTGAAGGGGCGCATATGCCACTGGGCCCATCAGACCACGGTGGTGCAGGCCACCATGTACCCCAAAAGGCGCAGAAAGTACCAGGCTGGGCGCAAGTGCTCAACTAGAAATGATTGGGTAAAGGAGGAGAGAACCTCCACCCTGTCCGACGGGAGCTGGGCTCTGGCTCGGCAGGAGTCGAACTCTGCTCCAATGATGCATATCACTCGAGAAGGCAAGAGTTCAGGCTTGGCCTCGTTGATCAGGAGGCCAAGCTGAGTGCAGGTTTGGCGGGCCAGGTCCCTGTACCTCTCCACCTCTTGCTGGTTGGAACCTGCCGAGAGCCAATCGTCAAGGCAGGGATAGTCTCTGATCCCTCGAGGCCAAAGGTGTGCTGCCAGCACTGCTGTGCATTTGATGAAGACCCATGGGGCCGATGACAGGCCAAATGGCATGGATCGGAACTTGTAAAGGGCTCCCTCTGCTCGGAAGCAGAACTCCTGATGAGATGGATGGATTGGGATGTGAAAAAATGCATCCTGGAGATCCAGGGAGCAGAATCACATTCTTCTCCAGGGATGGTATGATCTGGGACAGAGTTACCATCCTGAAGGTGCATATCCTGAGAAACTGGTTCAGGTCATGCAGATCTAGAATGGGGTGCCAGTCCCCCGTTGCTTCGGGACCCAAAAGTACCTGGAAACTAACCCTGGGTAAGGGCAGGGGGCCCATGACTCTGACCACGACCTCCTTGAGGGGGAGTTGGGCGACGTCATCTCGGAGAGCCAACCAAGTCTGCACGGACACCATCTCTTCCCATGGGGCGCAGGCTCAGCTGGGCGGGTACTGCTCGAATTCCAGAGGCAGACCCTGGCTGACCATTTCTAAGACCCACCTGTCTGTGGTAACAGCGGACCAGGTGGAAAGAAAGTGGCGGAGCCGGCCCCCGACGGGAGGACCCAGAGCTGGTGTGACAGGAATAGGGGTGGCAGCCCCTATCCCATCACTAAGCAGACTTGCAGGAAGAGGGTCTAGATTGGGAACCGCCTGAACCCTGACCTCCCTGTCTGTGGGGCCACTAGAGGCCTGGACTTGGGCTGAGGGTACCAAGCTTGTGCCTGCTGTTGCTGCCCACCCTGAAAGGGGGGCTGCTTGGCCGCAGGAGCAGGGTGCTGAAATGGCCTTTTTCTTCTGCTTCTTGGAGCCTTGAGCGTCTCTCTGAGCAGAAGTAACCAAGTCCAAGGTGGCACTGGACTTCTCGATCCATTGTAGGTGACTGCACACAACTGGGCCAAAGAGATCGATGCCCAAGCAAGGAACATTGGTAAGCTTATGCAAGGTGTCCACTATTAAGGTGGAGAGCCTCAGCCAAGCCCTGTGGCGCATGGCAACCACAGCTGCCACTGAACAGGCGCATGAGTCCCTGAGGTTCTGGGCCGTCTGGAGTTGCTGTTTGGTAACAGCTCAATCCTGGTCCCGGACCTGTTTGACTGTAGTCTGAAGGTCTGCAGGGAGAACCTCATCCAAAGAGCCTAGAAGTGTGTGTTAGAAATGCACCATGACGATGGCCGGGCTTGCCTAATGGCGGCCTAGCGAAGAGGTGGCATAACCCCTCCTGGCAGAGTGGTCCAACTTTTTGGATTCCTTGTCCGGAGGACTGTCAGGTCTGCCAAGCTGCCTGAGTATCTGAACATGAATTCAGTCACCAGACCCTCTGCAGAGGGATGTTTCGTAAACCCTGAGAGGGACCCAATGGACACCGCGTACTTGTGGGTATCTGGGCAGACGGCGCAGGGCAGGATGCTGCCAAAGCTGGACCAACAATGGCATTGGCCACTGGAAAGGCTTCCGTTGGAATGTCCCCTCTCATAAAGATATCCGTAAGAGGGCATTCAGCCTGTTCCTGGACAGGTTCAAGGGGCATCCTTGTGGATTCAGAGATTCAGCGAAGAATACCCAAGAAGGACGAAGGGCCTTCCTCCATCGAGAAACTGCCCACCGACTCACCGTCTAACGGACGAGAGTGTAGGTTGGAGTCGTCAGAATCCAAGGTATCTGGATAAATCAGCTGGCCACCAGGTCTCCCTCCATCGCCTGGAAATGATCCAGAGGCGTGAGGGTAACTGGCAGCCCATGAGGAAGACCCGGAACAGTCAGAGATTCCTTTATAGGAGCTCCTCCCAAAAGCTGTTTAGTCGGTGGCTCCACCACTATTGGTGGAGAGGTCGATTTTGGCTGAACTGAGGCTGGTTTCACCGGCTCCGTGGGCAGGGGAATGGTTTTGATCGGTTCCAATGGAGTCGGCTTTGGCCTAGAAGGCGAGAGTCAAGTAATGGCTGGTGTGGAAACTGTGGCTCGTTTCTGACCAGACAAAATCAGGTGTTGCCACATAAGGTATTCACAGCACTGACGGAGTTTCCCCCAAAGCCTCTCCTAATCTGAGGAGGACGAAGAAAAATGGTGGCGTTGCCTTTTCTTGGAGCGCTTATGCGCCTTCCTTGGCCTATCGGTTGAGGAGGTCCGAGACCTCGACCTCAATAGTCGGGGTTACCAACTGGGTTGCTCAGGAGACACTGGGAGGACAGGCCATTTTCCCAGATCTGGGACCAGCTCCTTGATGGGACTGCCAGCGGGCTAGGTCTCCTCATCGGGTAGAGGCAGGACAGGGGTCCTAGTGAGAGTGTTTTTGGTCTCGTCGGGCAACAGATCGACAGGGTCGAGAGTGATCTCGACCGCGCCGTCAATCGAAGCTCTGGCCGTCTGACCAGACAGCGGGGCTAAAAAGCCGGTGGCTGAAGTCAAATCTTGACCGAGGTTGAGATTGGACATTCCTGGGACCAATATCGCTCTCGATCCCAAGAACGTCTTTGCAGAGATGAAGAATCTCTCTGTTCATTGTCCTTTTTACGGAACCGGAAGACATGCAAGCCCGAAAGTCCCTCGCTCTTGGTGGGGAGAGACTGGCACATCTCCCGAAAGGAGCCCAAGAAGGTAGAGCCCAGATTAAGTGGAATGAAAAATGGCCAAGAGTTACGATCCACAGCCCGCACTGGCTCTTCCTCTAAGGCCTGCATTTGTTTAGTCTGCTTGGCAGATCCTGCAGCCACGGAGACCACCCTCTGGGCCTTTTTCCATTTGACCAACGGATTCCGTTTCTCTGGCCTGCCCAATTTCAAACATGCGAGACGATCGTCAAGGATGTTGGGGTGGAAAGCGAGACACATCTCGATGGCCTGGGTGTCATGACCTACACCTAGGCAGTATACGCACGTGGCATGTGGGTCTGTGCATGACATCTTTCTGCACGGTCACCAGCGGAATCTGGGAGAAGATTTCTCTTCCATCGTGATCAAGACGGCAAAATTGCAATTGCTAACTCTAACGAGTTCAATCTTAAGAAAATTTGGAAGTTTGAGAAGCCAGGGCCTACAGAGCGCAGGAGCAGTAAGGAAGCAACCTGAATCTTCCAGCGCAAAGGAAGATCTGGCGTCATGGGGTGGAGCCGAGGATTATACCACCCGGGTGTGTGGGAGGAGCCAGCTAGAAGATTTTCCAGTGGATCTTAAAGGAAAAGGGACATGCCAAACAGTGTGGACAGAACAACATATCCATGTCTCTAGAAATAAAGTTTTGCCCCCGCAGCAAAGGAATGGCAGAAATAAATGGGTAAACTAAGTTTCTGATATAGTCCTGTCCAGCAAATACAGGTTACTCACCTGTAACAGGAGTTCTAGGAATGGTATATGTTGTTCATCCACACTTATTGGCAGGTTCCTTGCCGCTTTAAATCTTGCCGGAAGGTCTTCAAGCTAGCTCCTCCCACCCACCCGGGTGGTAAAACTCTCGGCTCCGCCCCATGACGCCAGATCTGGCCCGCTGGAAGCTCAGGTTGTGCGTCGAAGCCGGGGAGGTCGGGTGGGTTCGTGTGGATGAACAACATATACCATTCCTAGAACTCCTGTTACAGGTGAGTAACCTGTATTTCTAGGGACATGGATATGTTGTTCATCCACACTTATTGGCAGACTCCTAGCAGTTCTCCGGGAGGAGGGAGGCAAGGCGCACACCCCCTAATACTTACTTGGGGAACAAAGATTGGAGAACCGAGGCCCCAAAACCAGCATCCCGGCGTGACTCAAGGTCGATGTGGTAGTGGGAAATAAAGGTGTGTGCTGACTTCCAGGTAGCAGCCCTACAGATCTCCTGGATAGGGACATCCTGGAAGCAGCCACCGATGCAGCAGTATATGGCGGGTAGAATGAGCTCTTATCCTCTGGGAGGCTCCATGCCCGCTCAACTCATAACAGAGATTTATGCAGGAGGTGACCCATCTGCCTATCGTCCGCTTGGCTGCAGGTCTGCCAGGTGCGGCTTCAGCGTAGGTGACAAACAGCTGGCGAACCTCTCCCCGAATTTCAGCCGTGCGCTCCTTATAATAAGCGAGCGCCCTTCTAGGGTCCAGAGTATGGAGCCTATATTCGGCCTCCGAGGTGTGATTGGGGTAGAACACCGGCAGAGTCAATACCTGATTAAGGTGAAACTCCGACACCACCTTCGGAAGGAATTTCGGGTGGGGGCGTAGGACAACCTTGTCCCTGTGGAAGACCAGGTAAGGAGACTCGATGCTTAGCGCCTGGAGTTCTCCCATCCTTCTGGCTGACGTGATAGCCACCAAGAAGGCGGTTTTCCACGACAGGTGGGGGAGACCACACCTGTGCATTGGTTCGAATGGCTTGCCCATGAGCTTTGCCAGTACCAGCAGTAAATCCCACGGAGGTGGGGGTTCCCGCACTGGAGGGGAAATGTGATCAAGGCCTTTGAAAAAGCGCCCGACCACTTTTTCCTGCGCCACTGACTGCTGACCGGCCCGCGCCCGGTAAGCAGAAATGGCTGCCAGGTGCACCTTAAGGGTCGTCGACCTAAGCCCTTGACTAGATAGGGACCATAGATAGTCCAAAATGCTTGCCACAGGACACGAGAAAGGGTCCAACCCTTTTCTCCCGACACCAAATGGAGAACCTCTTCCATTTGAAGGCATAGCATTTTCTGGTCGACTCCTTACGGGACGCCTCAACGACGTTGAGGACCTCGTCGGAAAGACCCAAGGCCTGGAACTCTAGCCGCTCAGGAACCAGGCCGTCAGGTGCAGGGATTGAAGGTCCGGATGGAACACCTTCCCCTGATTGACTGAGAGCAGGTCCGGGCGAGCTGGAAGCTGCCGCGGAGTCCTGGAGCTGAGACTGAGGAGATCTGGGTACCAGAACTGGCGAGGCCAGTCTGGGGCTATCAGAATCACCTGCGCCTTGTCCCTCCTCGCTTTCAGCAGAACCCTGTGAATCAGGGGACCGGGGGGAAAGGCGTAAAAGAGGCCCGGGGTCCACGGCCTCGAAAGGCATCCCCCTGCAGCGAGCCCTGCTGAGGGGGGCGGGCATGAAACAGCCTCAGCTTCACGTTCTCCCTGGAGGCAAACAGATCCACCAGAGGTGTGCCCCAGCGGGAGAACAGGTCTTGTACTATCTCCGGCAGGAGAGACCACTCGTGCGATGCAGCCCCTATCCGGCTCAGGGCATCGGCCAGGGTGTTGGAGGCTCCTGCCACATGAATGGCCAGGAGATCCGCCTCCAGGCTGCGCACTAGTGACCAGATCGGAGAGCTTCCTTGCATAGAGGCAAGGGGACGCGTCCCGCCCTGGCGGTTTAGATAGTACATGGTCGTGGTATTGTCCGTCTGGACTCGACCACTTGACCCGGGACGCAGCAAAGGCGGTGAGAGCTAGGCGGACCGCACGGAGCTCCAGCAGGTTGATATGGCATCGGGACTCCCGCGGGGACCAGAGGCCGTGCGCTCGGTGTTCCCCCAGATGGGCACCCCAACCCATCAAAGAGGCGTCGGTCGATAGAGAGACCGTCGGCTCGGGGCGGACAAACGGGATACCCTCCTGCAGATGGGACGGAATGGTCCACCACTGGAGAGCGTTCCACATCTCCTGGGTCGTCCACACGCGCTGGTCCAGAGGATCGCAACGCTGTGACCACTGGCCGGCCAGACCCCACTGGAGGGGGCGCATGTGCCAGCATGCCCAACGGACTACGCTGGTACAGGCCGCCATAAGACCCAGGAGTCGCAGGAAGTCCCGGGCAGGGCGCGATTGCCCAACCAGAAATGATTGGGCAAAGGAGGTAAGAACCTCGGCCCTGTCCGCCGGGAGCCGTGCTCTGGCTCGAAGAGAGTCGAGCTCTGCCCCGATGAAGGATATCACCTGCTTCGGCTCGAGTTCCGACTTGGCCTCGTTGACCAGGAGGCCCAGTTGAGAGCAAACCCGGAGGGCCAGATTTCTGGACCGCTCCACCTCCAACCTGGAGGGGGCTGCTATCAGCCAATCGTCCAGGTAAGGGTACACCCGGACCCCTCGGCGCCGCAGGAAAGCTGTCACCGCTGCAATGCATTTGGTGAAGACCCTGGGAGCTGAAGAAAGGCCGAAGGGCATGGCCTGGAACTCGAAGAGGGATCCCTCCGCTCTGAAGCGGAGGAATCTGATGAGGCAGACGGAGGAGGGACGTGAAAGAGCAGCGTCCTGGAAGTCCAGAGAACAGAACCACGCCGTGTTCCAGAGATGGTATTATCTGAGCCAGAGTGACCATTCTGAAGGTTCGAGACCTTAGGAACTTGTTCAGGTCGTGTGGAGGTCTAGATGGGCGCCAGCCCCGTCCGTTCGGGACCAGGAAGTACCTGGACACGAACCCTGGTTCTGGTGAAGGGTCCTCTATCTCTTTTATCACCCTTTTCTGAAGGAGGAGGGCGATGTCGGCTCGACGAGCCTGTAGAGATTCTGGGGACCCCAAAGCCCCCGGCGGCGGCTCTGAAGGGTGGAGCCTGCTCGAATTCCAGAGGCAGGCCTCTTCCCACCACCTCCAAAACCCACCTGTCCGTGGTAACAGCGGACCAGGCGGAAAGGAAGTGTCGGAGCCGTCCCCAGGGGGAACCGAAGCGGTGGCGGGGATGGGGTGACACCCTCAGCCCGTCACTTAGCAGGCTTGGAGGAAGGACCGGCCTGGGGACCACCAGGGCCTTTTCCTCCTTGCTTCCTATTAGAGAAGCCGATGGCTTGGGCTTGGAATACCAAGGTCTAGCCTGCTGAGCCCTAACGCTGTTGTTGGGCAGGCGTGCAGGCGGGAGTAGAGGCGAAAGGGCTTAGACTGGGGCTTATGACCCTTGTCCCTCTGTGCGGACGAGACCGAATCAAGGTGGCATTGGATTTTCGATCCTCTGGAGGTGGCCTTCCACTCCAGGGCCGGGAGGTCTGTTCCCAGGAAAGGACGTCCGCCAGCTTGTGCTGGGTATCAGCGGTAAAGGTGGATATTCGCAGCCCGCCCGCTGGCCATGCCACAGTGGCGCCACTGACCGGACACGGAGTCTCCTATATCCAGAGCAGTCTGGAGCTGCTGTTTGGCTACTGCCCTGCCTGATCCGCACCTGCTTGACCGTAGTCTGCAGGTCAGGGGGAAGATGAGGACCGCCTCATCAGGGAACCCAACAGGGCATGGGAGAAATGTGCCATGAGGCGGCCGAACTGGCCTGACGCTGAGCCGAGAGAAGAGGCAGCATACACTTTCCTTGAGTAGTCCAATTTCTTGGACTTTTGTCGGGCGGTTTGTCCACGCCCTGGCATTACCGCACGCCGGAAAACACTGTCCGTGACCAGCCCTTCAGCCGAGGGGTGTTCAGAAAACCGGACAGAGAGCCAGTAGGGACCGTGACTTCCTGGCCATCCTGGCGGAAGGCGCAGGACAGGAAGCCGGACGCTGCCAAAGTTCCAGGGCCGGCCCGACAATGGCTTCGGCCACTGGAAAGGCCTCCGTGGGAGAATCCCCTCGGTCCAGAATCTCGGTGAGAGGATATCTGGCCCGTTTGGATACAGGTTCAAGCTTCATCCCAGTGGATTCTGAGATGAGCCTAAGAAGTCCTAGGAAGGACGAAGGGCTATCGTCCACTGACTGCCCCCCAGAGGACTCCAAGTCAAAGCGCTTGGAGAACAGGGAGGAGTCATCCGACTCCGAGTTGTCGAATAGCTGCCTGGAGCCTGAGCCACCCTCCACTTGCCGAGGCTTGTCAGGCGTGAGAGTGACCGACAACCTACGGGGAAGGCCTTGGGCCAACCGCGATTCTTTCGTCGGAGCCCCAGCTGTCGGCTGAGGTGGAGGCGGTTCCACCACAATTGGTGGGGCAGCAGGAATAGGTCGGACAACTGGCCTGGAAACAGGCTCCTCAACCACTACCTGGTCCGGTGGCAACCACTTAATGGCCGGAGGAGGCCTGAGCCGGCTTATTGGCCAGAAAAAATTGTTGCCACATGAGGTCCTCGTATTTTCAGCGTAGCTTACACCGAAGCCTTCCCTCCTCAGCCGAGGAGGAAGAAGAGGAGGAGCGGCGACGCCGCTTGCCGCGGTGCCGAGACCGAGACCGTCTGTGTCGACGGGAACGGCTGGACTGCGAAGATGTCCGAGACCGAGAATCTCGGCTAGGCCGAGGTCGGTGAGGCGGGGAGCCGAGGATCGGCGATCCCCTCGGTTCGGTCGGCAAAACCGGCGGCTCGATTCACGGTATGGGAGAGCCGGCGATATCCTCAGCCCTCACCGAGGAGGAATCTCGGCTTCTCCAGCCGACAACCCGTCTAACGGGTCGAGAAAAATCTCAACCTCGTCGGCGGGAGTCTCAGTCACCTGGCCTGACGGGGGCACCATGAAGCCAGTGGCCGAAGCCGAGAATTCGACCGAAGTCGATTGTCGACGAGGGGAGGGGGATCTTTCCCGCTCCCAAGAGCGTCGACGATGAGACTTACTCTTAGACTTCTTCGACCGATGAAACGGACTCGAAGAAGTAGGACCCTCGCCTTTAGTTGAGAGGGTCAAGCAAAGCTCCTTAAAGGAAGCTGAATATGAGGTCCCGAGCGATAGAGGGGACAAAGGCCGCAAGAGGAAGTCAGGCGCTGAGCCGCTTGCTCTTCGAGGCGACCAGCCTCTCTAGTTGTTCGGGATCCCGCCATGGCTTAACGCCAGTCGGCCTCTTTGGATTTGACGGGAGGAAATCTTCTTCGGGCGCCCCAAGTAAGCGGGTGCCGCGGTCCTCGAGGACGACCGAGAAGGAGGAACACAGGTCGCAAGCCCGCGGTCGTGCTCCCTGGCCAAGGCAATAAACGCACGTGGAGTGCGGGTCCGTCCGAGACATCTTCTGCCCACAGGGACATCTCCGAAATCCGGGAGTCGATTTGTCCATCGCAGCCGCGAAGGAGAAGACCGAGAAAGTTATAAAGTTTTTTTCTCTCTTTTTTAAACCGAAGAATTTTAGGCCCAAAACTTAATCGCAGAGCGTTAAGGAGGGAACCTGAGCTTCCAAGCGGTAAGGAAGATCTGACGTCATGGGGCGGAGCCGAGAGTTTTACCACCCGGGTGGGTGGGAGGAGCTAGCTTGAAGACCTTCCGGCAAGATTTAAAGCGGCAAGGAACCTGCCAATAAGTGTGGATGAACATATCCATGTCCCTAGAAAGGGAATGTTTTGAGGGGGCTGGTGCTGCCCCCAAGCACACACAACAAAATAACAGCAGAAATAAATGGGCAAAGTAAGTTTTTGAAAGAGTCCTGTCCAGCAGAGGGAATGGTTAAATTTGGTTGGTGGTGGAAAACGTGGCTGAGCCCGAGACTGCTGTGCTGTGACAGTATCAGATGCAGAAAAAGAAGAAGTGGGGGCTCTGCTAACTTACTAGCATAAGATGGCTGCTGGCAGGAGCAATCACTCCCCTGAGACTGCACCCCCGTGTTTACATGCAGCCCTGTATCACTGGTGCTGCACAGAACAGGAGTAGAAGAGGGTGCCAAACTGTGACTTGCAAACAGTACTGTCACTGGCTGAGCCGGATGCCCTGTCAGATGCCAATCTGTGGCTTGCGAACAGTACTGTGTCACTGTCTGGCTCAGTGGAATGACTTGCTGGTTGCCAAATTGTGACTTGTGACCAGTACTGTGTCACTACCTGGCTGAGTAGGATGACCTGTCGGGTGCCAATCTGTGGCTTGTGAACAGTATTGTGTCACTGTCTGGCTCAGTGGAATGACCTGCTGGGTGCCAAATTGTGACTTGCGACCAGTACTGTGTCACTATCTGGCTGAGCAGGATGACCTGTTGGGTGCCAATCTGTGGCTTCAGCAAGCAGTACTGTGTCACTGTCTGGCTGAGCAGGATGCCCTTTCAGGTGCCGAACTGTGGCTTGAGAACAGTACTGAGCCACTGGCTGAGCAGAATACCCTGTCAGGTGCCAAACTGTGGTTTGTGACCAGTACTGTGTCACAGTCTGGCTGAACAGAATGCCCTGTCAGGTGCCAAACTGTGGCTTGGGAACAGTATTGTGTCACTGGCTGAGCAGGATGCCCTGTCAGGTGCCAAACTGGGGCTTGGGAACAGTACTGTCACTGGCTGAGCAGGATGCCCTGTCAGGTGCCAGTCTGTGGCTTGGGAACAGTATTGTGTCACTGGCTGAGCAGGATGCCCTGTCAGGTGCCAAACTGGGGCTTGGGAACAGTACTGTCACTGACTGAGCAGGATGCCCTGTCAGGTGCCAATCTGTGGCTTGGGAATAGTATTGTGTCACTGGCTGAGCAGGATGCCCTGTCAGGTGCCAAACTGGGGCTAGGGAACAGTACTGTCACTGGCTGAACAGGATGCCCTGTCAGGTACCAATCTGTGGCTTGGGAACAGTATTGTGTCACTGGCTGAGCAGGATGCCCTGTCAGGTGCCAAACTGGGGCTTGGGAACAGTACTGTCACTGACTGAGCAGGATGCCCTGTCAGGTGCCAATCTGTGGCTTGGGAATAGTATTGTGTCACTGGCTGAGCAGGATGCCCTGTCAGGTGCCAAACTGGGGCTAGGGAACAGTACTGTCACTGGCTGAACAGGATGCCCTGTCAGGTACCAATCTGTGGCTTGGGAACAGTATTGTGTCACTGGCTGAGCAGGATGCCCTGTCAGGTGCCAAACTGGGGCTTGGGAACATTACTGTCACTGACTGAGCAGGATGCCCTGTCAGGTGCCAATCTGTGGCTTGCGGACAGTACTGTGTCACTGTCTGGCTGAGAGGATGACCTGTCAGGAAGCAGTGCTCCAGTGAGTCAGCAGGTTTGCAATCATTGCCAATTGCCAAAGCCAGCCAGGACAGAGGTACATTATCCTCTCACGTGAGACATTTTGAACAAGGTGTTTTCAAGGTGATCCCAGTTTCAAACTCTGGTCTTTGTCGGTGCAGCTGTGTTGAGGATAACAAATTGTGTTTGTCAGGGTCTCAATATAAGGAGAGAGTCGGGGTGTCTGGTTGGGAGTTATTAGGACATCTATAGAGAGAGGTAGTGTGGTCTACTCTACCCAGCACACAATCAGTGGCAATTTGGTCTGGACAAATCTATGAATTCCTGGGGAACCGGGACCCCACCTTACCTACTACACACACTGACTAGTGGTAGAGGTTGTCTTCATTCAGTCATATTGGTTACCACTCTCCATTCCTCCCCCATTCTGTACCTATAAGGAGAGCCAAGAAAACATTCACCTGTCCTCACCATGCTTGGAATGAGAATGAGTGCATCTTAACAAATGACACAGAGAGCAACTGTGTTTGTATTCTGTTTATTGTTCTGTTCACAGTAATGTTTGTCCTTTACAAAGGTTCATCTTAAATAAGTTAAATAACTATTTTCTATTGTTAAGCTATGTTTATTTTATTTAAACTTTTGGTAACTGGGAAAGGCACACTGAGCCGGGGCTCGTTTACAGGTGCGACCCGGGGGAGATTAAGACAGTAGAAAACTCTATACAAAATGAATTTTTACATAAGTCAACATACAAAAAATATAATCAAGAGTAAAGTACTACTACTATTATGACTGAGTAATGATATGCTTTAGTTCCATGAGGTGTTGGTTATCTGCTTTTTTCTCTGCATTTTCTTATATGAGCATAGCTGAGCAACTGTATTGAGTAGCTAACTGGAGGGGACTAGTGTATAATCTGAAAATAGTCAAAATACCAATATTTTACATAAGTGAGTTGTAAAGTGCTTTAAATACTGTATTATTCACATACACACAACGTTACAGCATTTAGGCAGTTTTCCAATTTTGGACCCATATTTTTGACAGTGGCGGGTCCAACTGGACCCCTACCACGGTCACTGGTTGTCCCATGGACAACCAAATCAGTGCTGTCTTTTTTTGGTTTGTTTTATTTAATTCATCCGGTCCACCTGACTACAATGCTAGATGTCCCCAGATCTCTCGCTTGGCTGTTTTGGGGGGGCTCCCGTCACATAATCAGGCTTTAATAATCATCTGTGTAATAGCAGGAAGCGCCACCACTGGAGTAGAAGCAGAGAGGGAGAGGGAGCATCATGCACCCACTGCAATGGGGACACCTCTTGCTACCCACCCAAGATCATCACAGCACCCACTGCCAGTATGCCACCCACAGGGATGCCACGTAATTCCACCAATGCTTTGGGACAGTCCTGCGGGGAGTGAGCATTATAGATGGGGGTGGAGTTGGGCGGGTTAGCATGGTACTGCACCCCACACTGAAGCATCATTTTCACGGAGACAAGTGCAGCAGACAGAGCAACTTCGGTGTTGCTGCAGCTGCAGGGGTTGTTTCTTCAAGTGGCAGGGGGCTGGCTGCTCAAGAGCACACTTGTGGGGGAAGAAGACTGAAACAGGGAAGGGAGGAGGTGGGAAGTTTCCTTGCCAGGTGGGTGATGTCTGTGTTGGTAGCAAGGCATATGTCAGGATAGTCGACGTCGAACCAAATGAAAGGTGGATAATTGTGGGGAAAAAATAAAGAACAATTTGAATTATGTCAGTTAGAAAGTGACTGATAAGGACCCTGACCTAAGCCATAGTAACGCATCAACCAGCAGGCAACCAGAAAGAAAGTAAAATTGGTTGCCAATGCTTTAGCTAAAAAAAAAAAAAAAACAACAAAGGGGAATATTTGTGTAAGCACAGCATGTAATTCAGCAGAAAAGTGTGCGGGCAATTGGTGTTGGGCAGTTTGAGATGACAAACGTGGAAGAGAGAAAACAGCACAGGTGTGAGACTGGACTTATGTGCAGGAAAAGGAATCGGGCAGCTGGGGAAGAAGACCGAGGAGTGCTTTAAAGAAAGAGAACTGGTTAATGAAGAGAAATAAGAAAATTGTGTACACTACAACTTAAAGTGTATTACTACCCTACCCTAGCTGACTGACCCCCAGAGGAGCCAGGTGAACACTACAGTGCACTGTAGTGTTGTGCTCTCTGTGCTGTGGGTACTATTGTAAAAACCACAGCAAGAGAGTTTGGGATAGGTTCAAGGAGGACTAACTGTCATGGCTTGCTGTGTGTGGGGCACTTGGGCACGCAGCTGTAGGGGTAAACATATTTAGCCACAGCCATGCTGAAGGCTTGTACCCTACCGGACTGACAGACATCCAGGTGGTTAACTGTACCAACAAGTGCCTGCCGCCTACTCCCAGTGACCCGCCTCCATACCAGTCTACTAGTACCACCACCGAATGAAAGACAAACACCACACAATGACTGGTAAAATAAATTTTATTAGCACTGAATATATTATTTTGCCTGCTTTCTGATGTTCTACATCTACATACTATTAACAGTACAACCCCCATACCATGTACTTTGTTTCTATATAAGTGTTTTTAAACTTTACATTGAAATGTACTGGACTACCACTTGAAACTCAGGGACTACCATTTTTGGCAAGGCCAGTTGCCCTGGCCTAGCATGCCATTTTGAAATTTGTCTACTCCTGTGCCGTGGCCTGGGCAGCTTCCTCTTCGAAGACTGCGAGTTGTTCGGCTGACCCCATAGCTGCGGAGACCACCCAATGGGTGTCTTTAGATTTGACCGGCGGGTTCTGATGTGCCAGGCAGACCAGTTTAAGGCGGGTGAGACAGTCCTCCAGAATGGTCGGATGGAAAGAATGACAGAAGTCACCAGCCTGTGGGTGATGACCGTGCCCCAGGCAGTAGACACACATGGCGTGCAGGTCAATCCTGGACATCATCTGTCTGTGAACAGACTTATCATCCACGGCGGTTGCGATTGATGATCGAGTGGAAGACGAACTCGTAAAAGTTTTGGAATTAAATCCCATGATTTGAGTGTTAGGGCCTACTCAACTCGGGAGCGGTAAGGAGGGAACCTGCTTCTTCCAATGGAAAGGAAGATCTTGCGTCATGGGGCGGAGACAAGGGAGGTACAATCAAGGTGAGTGGGAGGAGTCAACTGGAACACTTTCTGGCACCATCTTAAAGGGAAGGGACACTGCCTATAAATGTGGATAGATCATCATATCCATGTTCCTAGAACCACATATTGTACTCCAGAGACAGGATGATTTGATTCAGGGTTACCATCCAGAAATGCAGGTTACTCACCTGTAACAGTGGTTCTAGGAGTGGTATATGATGTTCATCCACACTGTCTGGCATTGTACTTTCCCCTTTAAATCTTGCTGTATGTCTTCTAGCTGTCTCCTCTCAACCACCGGTGTGGTATAACCCTTAGCTCACCCCATGATGCCAGATCTTTGCCCGCAGGAAGCAGTGTTGCGCCTCAGCCAGGGAGGGTGGTGGGTCCGTGTTGATGAACATCATATACCACTCCTAGAATTCTGTTACAAGTGAATAACCTGTGTTTCTAGGTACATGGATATGATGTTCTACTCACAGTGTTTGGCAGACTCCTAGCAGTTCCCTGGGACAAGGGAGGCAAGGCGCGCACACATCCTACACCTAGGAAATAAGGACTGGAGATCTGAGGCCCCAAAACCAGCATCCTGGCATGACTCTAAGTCAATGTGGTAATGGGAAAAGAAGGTGTGTGCTGACTTCCAGGTAGCAGCCCTGCAGATTTCCTGGACAGGGACGTCCCTAGAAGCAGCCACCGACACAGCAGTATGGTGGATGGAATGAGCCCTAAGCCCACCGGGAGGCTCCCTACTAGCCAACCTACAGCAGAGATCAATGTAGGATGTGATCCACATGCCAATCGTCCGCTTGGCTGCAGGTCTGCCAGGTGTGGCTTCAGTGCAGGTGACAAACAGCTGACGAACCTGTCCCCCAACTCCAGCCTTGCGTTCTTTGTAGTAAGCAAACGCTCACCTCAGGTCCAGAGTATGGAGTCTGTGTCCAGCCTCAGAGATGTGATTTGGGAAGAACTTGAGTTTGGGGGGCAGGACAACCTTGTCCCTATGGAAGACCAGGAAGGGAGACTTCAATGAGCGCGCCTGGAGCTCACTGATCCTTCTGGCTGACGTGATAGTCACCAGGAAAGCAGTCTTCAACAACAGGCGAGACCAGCGTGCCCTTCAGAGGGCTGGAGTCCCACTCCACATGGACTCTTTCCTCAGAGACCCCACCTGCCCTGCTGAGACCAGCGCTCTACGTTGGCTGCCGTTCCAGGACCTCAGCAACAAGCGCCGAAGGAAGCCGCCAGTGTTGCTCAAGGACAGACGCGCCCCAGCCCCAATGATAGCAAACTGCATCCCGGCGGTTTGCAAAGCTGTGCAGCAGGTGAAATCGGCGTGCCCTTCACAGGGCTAGACTGCCTGGAGATCCACTCCACACGGTCTCTTTCCTCAGAGACCCCACCCACCCTGCCAAGATCAGCACTCTACGCAGGTCACCACGCTAGGACCTCGGGAACAAATGCCAAAGGAAGCCGCCAGTCTTCCCAACCACAGATGCTCTCCAGCCCGACAGCAACCCGGTGGTTTGCAAAGCTGTGCAGTAGGCGAAATCAAGTACACTAGGCTCTCCACTGCAGAGCCGTTGGAACACAGAGACTCTTGGCACTATTTTCCTTGACTTTCTTTTGTTTGAAATCAGGTGCTTCGCTTCCCACTGGTGTGGTGCCACCAGGGTGCTTATGTGACTGGCTGCCGCTCCACCAGAAAGTCTGCAGCTTTTTTCTGATCTCTTGGGCATCGTTAAAATATTGTAATGTAAAATGTTTCCAAGAAAGTAATTACAGTCACCTTTGGGGACATTTACACAGTGTTTTTTGAAAGCATTTGTTAGAAAGTAATTACAGCCACTTTCGGGGGTATTTTACACTGTGGTTATTGCTTAATTTTTCTGACCTGTTCAAGTCTGCTGTTTTAGAGAGGGAGGACATCAGTCAGACCAGGGACACAGTACTGTCTGCAACTCAGATTAGTGCTAAGAACGCTGACTAGGGCTGAAAGCAGTTAATCCCTGAAGGAATTTAACTCTCCCAGACCCACACCCTCCCACAGCCCACTCTCTGGCACCCTAGCTGCCCTCGCCAATCCCTGACCCACTCAGGTGCGCTACTGTCCCAACTTGTAGCCTGCCCTATTGCTTTGTCCTGCTGTTACACCTCCCCACAGCTCACCTGTACTTAAATCTTTGCTCTCTCTCCCTCTCTCACCAGCATGCCCTTCAGAAGGCTGGACTGCCCGGAGACCTGCTCCGTGCAGTCTCTTTCCTCGGAGACCCCACCCACCCTGCTGAGACCAGCATTCTATGCTGGCCACCGCTCCAGGACCTCAGGAACAAGTGCCAAAGGAAGCCGCCAGTCTTGCCAGAGGACAGACGCTCCCCAACGACAGCAAACCACAACCTGGTGGTTTGCAAAGCCATGCAGCAGGCGGTACCCCACCAGCTCTTTGTGCCTGCCCCCACCCTCCGCCCCTATTTGGACACACAGCTAAACAGGCACAGCTGATCACATGCCTGAAATTTACTAAGTGTCTGACTGGCCGTAAGCTCCTTATACCAAACGCCCACTGGGGGTGTAATCATTAACTAAGCCTGTTGCACTGAAAATCATGCCAGAAATAAACTCACGCTGCCCTGCCAAATTAAAATGACATCTGAACAAAGATAAACAAGAAAAATAAATAATAATCAAAAGGGCTAGGAAGTCGCATACAAATAATTAGCACAGACCAATCAAAACAACAACAGAAACAAATTACGCCAAAGTGAACAATAGAGGGCCAGAAGCAGCGCCACCCACTGCAAGAGGGCAAGCGGGGTAGTCTGTGCAGCTCAACATCCTGGTAGTCATCTCCGATCACATACTACTTCGCGTGGAGCTGGGGCCAGAACTTGAAAGCACCTCTGATCATCCAGGAGGCTTAACGGTAATATCTCATGCCGACATCCTGCCACAGAGAATCTCCTTATATGGGCTCAGGCAGTTAGGGACACTATATAAAATCAGCATGTTTACCACAGAACATAAGAGAGTACCCCCACTTCATTATACAAAACACCTAACTAAGCTGCTGCGGTGCCTGATACTAATGCTTGGTGGGGACATAGAGAAGAATCCCGGCCTCCCCCCAACAATACATTGCTATCCACACAAAAAAAGGGCACAAAGGGACAATACAAAGGGAATAAAAACAGTTCACATGAACATTAACAGCCTTAGGCCCAAATACCAAGAGCTGCAGGCCTGGGCAAGCCTTTATTCACCCGACAATCGCAATAAGTGAAACAAGGCTCAAACCCACTTTACTGGATCATGAGGTAGAACTAACAGGGTTTAAATCTTTTAGGCAGGACAGACTAAAGAAAAAAAGGAGAGGAGTCCTGATCTATGTTAAACCCTCTCTCAATGCCACGAAGGTAGCCACCCCAGACATGACATCCTCTTCATGCGAGGTATTATTCATTAAGCTTCTACTAGGGGGAAAGAAACCACTACTGGTAGGGGCGGTGTGTAACCCCCCCCCAAATCTCCTCTAGAATCAATGGACTTGCTACTAAAAGCCCTCCCAAACCTACCCAAAGGGGAAAAAATAATCACTGGGGACTTCAACACCCACTGGGGCTCCTCTAACACTGGTGAGGTGAAAATGGCCCTCCAAGAGGCTAACATAACCCAAATAATAACTGACCCTAAAAGGCCAAACACCAAAACGGATAAGCACACCAGACTGGACTGGCAGGGACATTTTCAGACTCCCTGAGTGACCACTCCCCCATATAAGGAATAAGGAGTAATGCCTATGCCTGCCCACCTACAAATGGAAATTACGTACCTACCGTAATTCTTGATCTTCTTGGACGAAGCCTCCACCACTCATTCACACTGATGGGAGTATGCCGGAGGCGCTAGGACCCAGTGAGAGCAAACTTTTTGAGGAGGGCCAGCGCCGAGATGGAGCCGCGAAGAAGCAGCACCATGAGCCAGGCGCGTGTGGTATAAACTATCTTGGAACCGATGCTCTAACAGCCTCAGTACCCCCGAGGAGATGCAGCGAACTAACCTAGAGAGGACTAACCTAAAAAACAATCAGATAGTCCGAATGACCAATGTAAGAATGGTCAAAAAACAAAATCTTCACAGCCCGGCCGTTGAGGAAGTGAAGACCAGAAACAAAGTGAGCTCGGGGGATGGTGGGTCGGCGTGTGAATGAGTGGTGAAGACTTCTTCCAAGAAGATCAAGAATTACGGTAGGTACATAATTTCCATATCTTCCTGGACATAAAGTCTCCACCACTCATTCACACTGATGGGAGAGTACCGAGCTAAATAATCCCCAGATGGGCGGCAGGTAAGAGAGGAGCTCACTTTTTTGGACAGAAGTCCGTTAAGAATTGTCCTTCCAAATGACTGATGTAGTCTGGCAGGGACGTCCAAGGCATAGTGCTTAACAAAAGTATGCACGGAGCTCCAGGTAGCCACATTGCAAATATCTGCAATGGGGACATTACGGATTTCAGCCAGAGATGCTGCGACTGCTCTGCTAGAGTGAGCATACACTCCACCTTCCAGCTTGACCTGTGCCATGGAACAGCAGTGGCGAAGGCATGCCACCAGCCACGCTGAAATGCATCTGATAGCAACAGGTTGACCCAGCCAGGTCGTGCTGAAGGAAATAAAACAGTTGATGAGCCTTGTGAATTTCCTTTGTTAAATCCAGATAAAACCGCAAGGCACTTTTCATGTCTAAGGAATAAAGGGTACGCTCTCCTTCATTCTCAAAGTCTGCAAAGTAGGTAGGAAGGGTTAAGGGTTGATTCAGATGGAATTCTGAGACGACCTTAAGAAGGAACTTAGGATGAGTCCTAAGAAAGTACAGTTACGTAAGAACTTACCCTAACAGAAGATCTTTGAGAGAGGCTCTTGCAGTAGGTAATTACATATAGGACTGACGCCGGTAGGCGGCAGGACCTCACGGAAACATTTCTAGCTAGCAGTCCCTGGCGAGGGACCGCCCCCATGTCAGGTGACCGGCGTCAGAAGACGTCGGTATAAAGGGGCGGTCCCTGACGCTCGCCTTCCAGTTCTTTCCCGCCACAGGCCAAACGAGGGAGGAGCGGATATTTCCCTCACTGGAAACGGAGCTGAAAAAGCCTAGGGCGATGGAGGGCGGGAAGGTATTACCTACTGCAAGAGCCTCTCTCGAAGATCTACTGTTACGCTAAGTTCTTATGAAACTGTACTATCTTACTTCGAGAGCTCTTGCAGTAGGTAATTACATATAGGACTGAATCCCAAGCAGTCTGGAACAAAGAGAGGCACCGGGAGGAGGAAAACTACTCCAAAAAGCAGTTCTAGCTGTGCAAGCCTCAAGACAGGAGGCCTTGCAGAACAGCCAGCCTGAAGCCTGCTCTCCGGAGAGGCAACATCCAAACTGTAGTGTTTAGTAAAGGTATGGACAGAAGTCCAGGTGGCGGCAGCACAGATGTCTGCCGCAGACACATTCTTAAAGCAAGCCGCTGAGGCAGCTGCTCCTCTGGTGGGGTGGCCTCTTACTTGACCCAGGAGGCTCTTGTTGTATTTGTCATAACAGAAAGTGATGCAATGAGCCAACCACTTAGGCATTGTTTGGAAACAGCATTGCCTTCCCTTTTATGAGCAAAAGAGACCAACAATTGATCAGTCTCTCTGAGATCCTTCGTCCTGTTGGTGTATCTCAGAATCCGGTGAACATCCATAGTATGGAGTAAATACTCCCCTTGATTAGAGTACTGCGTGAAAAAGGCAGGTAACTCTATGGACTGATTTAGAGTAGACTCTGCTACTACTTTAGAAAGAAACTTAGGATTTGTGTGAAGAGCGACACGTTCCTTGTGAAAAATCAAGTATGGGATTTTACACATCAGGGCCTGGAGCGCGGAAATTCTCTGAGCAGAAGTAATGGCCACCAGGAAGAGAGTCTTCCACAAAAAGAACTTCAAATCCGCAGAAGCTGCAGGTTCGAAGGGAGGGAGAGTAAGTTTCTCGAGAGCAAAGTTCAAGTCCCAAGGGGGAGCAGGAGTACGGATGGGGGGGGTCTCAGACGGAAGACCCTTCTGAGAAAGGTTTTAGAGACCTCCAATTGAGCAAAAGTTTTGTCTGCAAAGGGAACATGATAGGCCAAGATGGCCGCCATGTGTACCTTCAGAGAAGAATGACTGAGACCCAGGTCAAACAGATGATGTAGATACTCCAGTAGAAGCCCCACTGAACAGGAAAAGGGTTCCGCATTCTTGGAAGCGGCCCAGATAGTGAATCTTTTCCACTTCATGGCGTAAGTGGATCTGGTGGAGGGTTTTCTGGCCTCCACCAAAATCTCTGCCACTTGAGGAGACACTCCAAAACGGGATTGAGCTAAGTCTGCAGGAGCCATGCATGCAGCTGAAGGGATTTGAGGCCTGGATGGACCAGGGTCCCCTGATTCTGGGTCAGTAAACCTCGAGATAGAGGAAGAGGAAGACAAGGATCCTCTGAGTATTGTTGTAGAAGAGAGAACCAAACTTGCCTGGGCCAGAAAGAAGCAATCAGAATCATTCGTGCTCCTTCTGAAGCTAGTTTCTGCAAGACTCGTGGGATAAGTGGAATTGGGGGAAAGGCATAGACGAATCTGTCCTTCCAGTCTAGAGACAGAGCGTCGCTCCAAAAAGCGCCTCGCTCTGGAACGAGCGAGCAGAAGACGGGAAGTTTTGCGTTTAGAGGGGATGCGAACAGGTCGACCTGTGGTGTTCCCCAAAGTCGGAAGATATTGTCTAGGACCCCTTGGTCCAGTTCCCACTCGTGAGTCAGAGCAGAAGAGTGACTTAGCTTGTCTGCCAGGGTGGTGTCGACTCCCGGAACGTGAATTGCCATGAGGTGAAGGTCGTGTTGTGTTGCCCAATCCCAAACCCTCATTGCCTCCCTGCAAAGAGGGTAGGACCGAGTCCCTCCCTGTTTGTTGATGTACCAAACCACGCACATGTTGTCCATCTGGACAGCTAGGTGGTCGGGAAGGATGTATTGTTGAAGGGCTTGAAGAGTGTACAACACTGCCCGAAGCTCAAGCACACTGATGTGGACAGCTTGTTCTTGCTTGGACCAGGAGCTCTGGGTCCGATGAGGGCCCAGATGGGCTCCCCAACCTTCGCCCGAGGCATCTGTGGTTAGAGTCGGGAGACGAAGAAAGGAATTCCCAGAACAGGTTCTCTCGAACCATCCACCATTGCAAGTCTCGAAGCATCGGCGAGGAGACCAGAACTGGGTGATCTAGGTCATTCACTAACTGATCCCATGGGGAGCGTACAGTCCACTGAGAAATTCTCATGTGGAGTTGAGCGCGAGGAACTGTCGGGATAGCAGCTGCCACGTGCCCAAGAAGGCGAAGGACCGACCTTGCAGAGACCCTCCTGCGGTTGGACAGCAGACTTATTTGAGTCTGGAGGGTGGAAGCCCTGTCCGGAGGCAGGAAGGCCTTGCCCGTGGTCGTATCGAGAATCGTCCCAAAGAACTGTAGTCTCTGGGATGGGACCAGATGAGACTTGGAATGGCTGATGGTAATACCCAGGCAGGCAAAAACCTGCTGGGTAAGGGAAAGGCAGCGCAGGAGTTCCTCCCTGGACGAGGCCGCCAGGAGACAATCGTCCAGGTACGGGAAAACCTGCACTCCCCTGGTACGCAGGTGGGCCGCCACCACTGCCAGGCATTTGGTAAACACTCAGGGAGCCGAGGATAGACCAAACGGGAGTGCCTTGAATTGGTAGTGGTCCCCCTGGAACGCAAAACGAAGGTATTTGCGGTGGGATGGGCGAAAGGAAATGTGCAGGTAAGCATCCTGCATATCCAGAGCACACAGCCATTGACCCGGCCAGAGGAGGAGCAGAAGGCTCTGCAAAGAGAGCATCCTGAACCTTTTGTATTCTACGAAAAGATTCACGGAACTGAGAACCAGAATTGGTCTGAGATCTCCTGTCTTCTTTGGGACCAGGAAAAATTGGGAATAGTAACCGGTCCCTTGCAGATGAAGGGGGACAGGTTCTACTGCTTGTTTTAGCAGTAGAGCTGAAATTTCCTCCTGGACCAAGAGAAGATGTTCCCTTGAATATGACGACTTCAGAAGGGGGGTGGCGAGGTGGTTTCTGAAGAAACTCTATCAAGTGTCCTTCTCCGATGAGCTGGAGCACCCAAGAATCTGTTGTTATCCTCTCCCAGCCCGGAAGGTGGAGGGAAAACCTCTCTCCTACCGGTTCCTCCGAGGAGTCAGGAGGCTGTGGGAGAGGGGAGGAGTCAGGTGGTGTGGGGCAGTGCCGCAGCTGAAGCACCCGCTGCTTTTTTGGGCGGGGGAGCTTAGCAGCTGTGGGGGCCCGGCGTTTTGTGGCCCGCCTTCCCTGTGGTTTCGCCTTGGGCCGATTCTGTCTCCGAAAGGGATGGTGCTGCTGCTGATGGGGACGGTACATGGAATCAACTGACTTCAGTGCCGTTCCCTTCTCTTGCAAATCGGTGATGATGTCCTTGACATCACCCCCGAAAAGCACCGACCCCCGGAAGGGTGCTTCCTGGATAGCAGATTGCACCTGCAGGACCAACCCTGACACACGGAGCCAAGCATGCCGTCGTAGGCCTACAGCGAAAGCTGAGCTCCGTCCAGCAGTGTCGACTGCATCGTATGTCACATGAAGCACGTGTCGACTGGCCAAACGAGCAGAGTGGACAAAATCAGCCAACTCCTGCTTGACTTGGGAGTCGGGCAGGGAGTCCAATTTGGCTTCCACCTGGGTCAGAATGGCCTTCTGGTAGTCCCCCATATTGCCGACATAATTCAGGGCCCTGATCCCGAGCATGGAGGAAGTGTAGATTTTCCTCCCATACTGGTCCAGAAGCCGGGATTCCTTATCAGGTGGCGACAAGCTGAGGTGTTTTGGGTTGGCCAACCGGCCGTGAGCGGCGCTAATCACAACTGAGTCGGCACAAGGGTGAGAATCCAGGAAATCAACACCCTCCGGAGCCTGATACAGCCTGTTCGACTTCCTAGGAAGTGGGGCTAAAGCCGACGGCTGCTTCCATATGGTGGTAACGAGGTCGGCGTGAGGCTCTATCCAGGGTGGCACCAAGGTAGGAGCTGTCACGGGCAGATCCAGATGTTCAGCGAGTTTCAGACGCTGAGGAGCTGGTTCCAAGGTGTGCCACTGATGAACCTCCTGGATTATCCTTAGCAACTCCGTAAAAGAAGGATCTTCCGGAGGAGACTTCGGAGGAGTCCTTGGCCTGGACTTCGACGGAGAGCGTGGCTCATTGTCTCTCTTGCAGCAACCGTCAGAAGAATCCTAGGAGTCCAAAGGTGAAGAGGAGGAGGAAGAGGAAAAGGACTCCCTTTCCCGACCTGGGGAGGAACGGACCCCTTGGGAAGCCCCCGGGGAAGTGTGTCCTGCCCCTCTCTGGACCCAGACAGAAGAGCCCTGGAGTCCGGAGGTGGTGAGGGAGTGTGCCGCCTCGGACGTACGGGAACCTGAGATGGCACTGTCGTCGGAAGGTGGCTCTTGACCTCTTTGGTGAGCTGAGCCTCGGCCTCAGCCCACCAGGAGGCCAGAGTCTCCTGCAGGTCCACCGGCGGCTGTGGGGTGGTGGAGGAGGAGGAGGTGGGGGGATAAGGATAGGGTACTCAGTATGGAGAGTATCCAAAACCCGCTGCGGGAAAGCCCGCGCCGCACAGGCACCGGATACTGTGGTCCTGGGCACGCTGGCTTCAGATAAGACGGAGGGTACCCGGGAGCTGGGGGAGCTGTCGGAGCAGACGGCCTGGCCGATGGCCTCACGGGCAGGTCCACATTAGAGGGCCCAGTGGAGGGGGGACACCTGGAAGCGTGATGTTTCCTGGAGTTGGTAGAACCGGCGCTGGGGCCGGCGTCCGGGGAGCCGATGTCAGATCCAGCACACCAACTGGAGGATGGTCTGACGGAGGAGGAAGATCCCCAACGTCGCCCGGGGATGGAGAGGAAAAATCCCCGGGGTCGAGCTGGGGGGACTCTGGGTCCCCAGACAGCAGTGAAGGCTGCGGGGAACTGGGCACGACGGACGGGGGTGCTGTAGTCTGTTCTTCACCGCCGGACGTCAGACGAGCCGATGTGCAACTTGAGGGCCAGCTCCTGGCGGGTGCCGGAGGGGCCGGCTTATGGGAGCCATCACCGAAGGCAGGCCGAGAAGGACTGGCCTGGTCCGGTGGAGGGGAGGCCGCGCGCCGCCCCAAAGGGTCGTATGTCTTACCGGCCTTCTGTGCGCGGACGGAGGAGGCGACGCCCGACTTACCGGAGTTGCCCACGCCAGTATGCCGCGAGCCTGCGGCCAAACTGGGGGCGGAGGCCTCCAATTGCCCGGAGGCGCCCGCAAAGCCCGAGTGCAAGCCAGATGGGCGGGCCAACCCCCCATCGGAAACCTCAGATGCGGCCGTCGAGGAGTGGTCCCCCGGAGGGGACATTACCTGTGTCCCGGTGGCTCTCCTTATCCTTCTTCCGATGGCCTTCGAAGGAATCTTTTTCTTCAAAATATGGGCTTCCAGGGATTGCTGATGCCTTTTCCAGGTAGCCGCGTTGAAGCTGAGGCAGTGCTGGCACTTCTCGACCGGGTGGTCAGGGCCTAGGCAGAACAGGCACAAGGAATGGCAGTCCTTGTGTGGTAGTTGGGCGCCGCCCGAATCGCACTTATTTTTGTGCTTGAGGGTGTAGGGACACATACAATCAACGATGGTACTGGACGTTAGCCTAAAAACTAATTATTTCAGTAAACTGACAAAGATTGGGCTGACGACGCACAAAATTCTCCACAGGTGCTGCACGAGCCAACAGCGGAAAGAACTGGAAGGTAGGTGTCTGGGACCGCTTTTATACCCCATCGCCCTCGACCGGTCATCAGACGGGGGCGGTCCCCGCCAGGGACTGCTAGCTAGAAATTTTTCCACGGGTCCTGCCGCCTGCTGGCGCCAGTCCTATATGTAATTACCTACTGAAAGAGCCCTCTCGAAGTAAGATCTACTTTGTCCTTGTGAAACACAGTATACAGGGGTCTGTGACCAAGGCATATATTTCTGATACCCTATGAGCAGAAGTAATGGCCACCAGGAAGGCAGTCTTCCAAGTGAGGAATTTCAACTCGCAAGTAGCTAGAGGCTCGAAAGGTTTACGATTGAGCATGTCTAGCACAAGGTTAATGTCCCAGGTAGCAACTGGACATCTAATAGGAGGTCTGGTATGCAGAATACCCTTAAGAAAGGAAGCTGAACTAGCAACATAGAGAGTGCTGGCTCATGGTATGCCGAGATTGCACAAAGATAAACTTTGACTGTGGAGTATTGCAGACCTTTGTTTGAGAAGTCTAAGAGATACTCCAAAACCTTATTCGGTGGGCAGGAAAAGTGATTCCAAGTGGATTTTGCACACCAGACAGAGAAACGCTTCCATTTAGCTGTGAAGGTTTTTCTGGCAGCCAGATTGCGCGCAGCTAAAGGAATATCTGAAACACTACAAGAAACATTTAACTTATTCACCTTTATCCCCTCAGGAGCCAAACGTGAAGGTGAAGAGACCTCAGGTTGGGATGGACTACAGGGCCCTGGGTCAGAAGGGGAAGTGGTTTCGGAGAGGTTTCCGATATTCTGTTGATTAGAAGAAACCAGATCTGACGAGGCCAGAACGGGGTTATGAGCATCATTCTGCCACCCTGAGCTTCCAGTTTGAGCAGTACACTCTGAATTAGGGGAAGACGACGAACGTATAGAAAGCGTTTTGTCCACTGCAGCCTGAATGCATCCTGACAAAAAATGCCAGGTCCTGGATTTCTGAAGCAGAAGAGAGGCAGTTTTACATTGAGCAGGGACGCAAAAAGGTCCAGGTCTGAAGTTCCCCACTCTTCAAAGAGTGACTGAACGACGGTTAAGTCAAAAGACCTCTCATGAGGAACTGTCTCTGTTCTGCGGACACGGTCCGCCAGCTTGTTTTGTACTCCTGGCAGGTAAACCACCTGAATCAAAGCCCTGGGCTCTAGGCACCATTCCCACACTCTAATTGCTTCCCTGCATAATGGGTATGAGTGAGCACGGCCCTGTTTGTTGATGTACTACATCATTGCCTTGTCCGTTTGTAGGAGAATGTTCTTGCGATGGAGTACGTCCTTCAAAGCATGGACTGCATAGAGGACAGCTCTCATCTCCAGGACTTTTATGTGAAGTTGAGACTCTTCCTGAGTCCATGTACCCTGGGTGTGGAGATCCCGGCAGCGAGTTCCCCAACCCATCAGGGATGCATCCGTGGTGATGGTGAGCTGATGATCCAGAGGGGCGAAGGGCTATCCTTCCAGAAGATTGTCCTCCTGAGACCACCAGGTAAGTGACCTCTTCAGAGGTTCCATCACCTCGACGAGAAAGGACTGAGGGTGAGTAGCTGGGGACCACTGAGTACTGAGCATCCACTGAGAGGTTCTCATGTGGAAACGAGCCAGAGGTACAGTGAACACCAAGGATGCCATGAGACCCAGCATCCGTTGCATCGAGAGAGCTCGCATTAAGCTGTGTTCTCTGATAAAATCGGGGCCATATGTAGGATATCATTCCTTCTGTCCTCCAGAAGAAAGGCTTTCAAATAGGAAGTGTCCAGAAGGGTTCCTATAAAAAAGGAGTTTCTGGGATTCAGTGGGACTCCCATGGACGTGAGGAAGTCTGAGGCCATGGCCATGGCCTCTAGAGTCTCTTGCTTGGAGGGGTTTGCAAGAAGCCAGTCCAGATATGGGAATACTTGGATAACGATTTTCCTTAGGTGCGCCGCGAGAACTGCACAGCACTCTGTAAAGACCCGAGGCACCAAGGATAGCCCAAAAGGCAGGACTCTGAATTGATAGTGCTGACCCAATGCCATGAACCTTGGGTATTTGTGGTGATTTGGGTGTACGAGAATGTGCTGGTAGGCATCTTGCATGTCCAGGGAGGCTAGCCAATTGTGCTGATGAATCAAAGTTAGCAGGGTACCAAGTGATATCTCGAGCTTTTCCTTGTGAAGGAATTTTTTTTAACTTTCTGAGATCCAGAATAGGGCACAAGCCACCAGTTTTCTTTGGAACCAGAAAGTAATGGGAGCAGACACCTGTGTTTCTTTGATCCAGCGGAACTACTTCTACTGCCCTGTTCAGAAAGCCTTGCACCTCGGAAGCAAGACGGTCTGACTGTGCCGCAGACAGTCTGGGCATTCGCTTGGGAGGATGACTGGGGGGGGTTCTGACAGATTGAGAGAGTATCCCTCATGAATTATCCTGAAAACCCACTTATCTAATGTTATAGATTTCCAACGATCGTAGAACTGAGTCAGACGTCCTCCCACTGTCAAGGAAGAGTCCCCCTTGGGCAGCTGAGGTGGGACCTGGGCCAATAACTCAGAAGGTAGCACTGGGCACTTTTGGGCCTTGTGCTTTCTGCTGCATTTTCTTTTGTGGCTGAGGGATTTGATTTCTGTTAAAGCCTCCTCTGCCTTTGCCACAAAAGGACTGATGGCTGTGAAACTGACGCTTGTTCCCACCTCCTCCAGGGGAAGCGGGCGGAGTTCTAGCTGTCTTAATGACAGACCTAGTCTTCTGTGTGACCTTTAGTGCTTGTTCCACATGAGGCCCAAACAGATACATACCGTCAAAAGGCAAGGCCATGACTTTTTGTTGAGCATCATTTGTAAAGCCCGAAGTACGTAGCCAGGAATGGCAACGGGTACAAATGCCAGCCACCGCCTGGGAAGTAGTATCAAAAGAGTCCACTGCAGCTTTAATTTGCTGATTATTGGACTCAATACCTCTAGTTATGGTCTGTAGTAGCTCTGAGTTGACTTCCGACTCGGGCAGAGCTTCTACTGTTGCTTTGAGTGAATGCCAAATAACATACTCGTACTGAGAAAAATATCCCTGGTAGCTGGCAATATGCATGTCCAGGGTTGAGGCAACAAAGGCTCTCTTACCAAAGGTGTCTATCTTACGAGATTCTTTGTTTATAGGACGGGCTGTAGATTCCTGAGGGAGGACAGCTTTATCATTCTCTGCCAGGACCACAACGGCATCAGCAAAGGTTTGTGAGGCCAAGATGGGGCGATCCTTGGGAGGGGCATATTTCCTATCTATAGACTTGGACACAGAAGGAATAGGAGCTGGACTGTCCCACACCATCTGGGAAAGAGTCTCGAAACAGGGCTGTACCGGAGGGGTTAAATCCATAGGGATTTCCGGAATATGTAGACACTGGAGACGTAGAAGCTTCCCAGGATTGATTTCTGTGGTCTGGAAAGAAAGAGTAGAATTTAATTTCTTGAGCACAGACTTAAAGGAAAGGTCTTCCACAGCAGGCTCGGCAGGAAGATTGATCCCTGCTCCCAGAGCAGAATTGGCATCAACATTATCACCCAGCCGAAGATCCGGAATGGGCTCAAAATCATCTCCTGACTGTCTATGGGGGACTGTATGGACAAGAAAGTAATGAAAACTAGGAGGAAGAAAAGGAGGAGAAAGAATTGGAGTTGAAAACCTCTGGAAAGTATGTGGCGCCATACACGCTCTCGACACCATTGAGGAGAACGGTGCCGGGTACAGAGATGGCACCGACAGGAAGTGTGGCATAGCACACTGCGCCGACACCAAACTAGGCGCTGACAGGGCATCCGGCACCGCAAAGGACCTTGGCGCGCGGAAGACGGCACTGTCTCAAAAGTCTGGAAACTGTGATTTGAAGGCAAAGGATGAAAAATAGTAGGAGATAAAGGCATTGGTGATGACCCCTGCACCCGCAGCCATGTGAGGGGGATAGGCCGGAGTCGACGGCACCAAGGCAGCACTGCGCATCAGGAAGTCCTAACTTCCCCACTGACAATCCGAACAGACAGGCCCAAAGGGCCCAGCGACAGACTGGCCGGTTTGGGCAGTCGGGACAACCTCCAAGCCCACTGCTCCGTAAGAACGGCCCAATGGTGAAACTGCTCATCGGAAGCCCCTCTAATAGGTGGAAAGGGGCTCTGGTATCGAAGAGGCCGGCTACCAGACAGAAACAGGTGATTCCGAAAGAAGCAGAGACCGGCTCCTGACCGTAACAACCGTCTAAGCACAGATGTACCAGAGGGCGACATCAAGTGATGCCCTTTCTTCTTCAACCGGTGGGCCGAAGAAGAGCTCGAGGTCGAAAGGTGCCAAGAATGGGACAGTTTCTTTTTATGCTTCCGGGGGGACCGCCCATCCCCCCCAGCACTGGATCATCTGTTGTCAGAACCCCCCTCCGGAGAGGGCAGTGGACCAGACCCGGCCCAGCTGACTGAACAGCTTTCATACGAAGTCTCCCTACCGTCACCTGCCCCACTCATGGTCAACTCCATCAATGGAGGGCTGAAGACTTGTTTCTTGTACAAGTAAGTAGTTTATTATAATGTAAATCTGTACTTTTTGTGATAAAATATAAAATAAAACTGAAAACTAAGCTGCTAGTTTGAAGTTTGACTCCTGAAGGGCGAGTGACCTCACTGAAGCACACTCGACGGTGGGAAGATAGGAACTGGGGTAGTTGGAGGGTCAACGTCGAGATAGTCTATACCGAATGCACCTGGCTCGTGGTGCCGCTTCCTCGTGGCTCCATCTTGGCCCCGGCACTCCTGAAAAGGTTTAGCTCCCGCTGGGTCCTAGCGCCCTCGGTGTACTCCCATTAGTGTGAATTATCCGCTGCGGACAGACAAGCCCCACTAAAACAGATTAGAGTGAAAGGTCAGGAAGCCTGATGACTCACCTGTGACCTCAGAAATCTGATGCGGATCAGAGATGCAGCCTAGGGTACCTACAAATCCACCGGCCACGCCTCAGAATGGCAAATGTTTAGAGAAATTCTAAACAAATGTAAACTCGAGCTAAAAAAAAGCCAAAACTCGGCACTGATGACAACTAGAGGAAAACAACCTGTCAGATCCAAAAACATTTTGGAGGTAAATCAACAACCTAATTGATGTCCAAAAATCATGGAAAGTGGAGACATAGTAGCTAACCCAACTGTCACAAGACCCCACAATCTGCTGCCTCGGCTCTTAACACGTTTTTCACTGAACTGGCCAAGTTTAAAACTTACAACCCTGGGCTACCCTCCTCGCCACACAACCCTGGAAAGGTAAACCCCAACATCCCAGAGTTTCACCTCAAACTGACAAACAAAGTCCTGAAGTTGCTTCGCGGTATCAAACCCTACGGGTCAGCTGGCCATGACAAACTTGAACCAAAACTTATCCACCTCGTAGCACCTGCCATAGCTAGACCAGTGGCTTGGCTGTTTAACTGGTCTATCCTTGAAGGCCAAGCTCCCTCATTATGGAAAGTGGCCCCTGTCTCCCCCATCCACAAGGGCGGCCCGCGGGAACAGGCGGAGAACTACCACCCAATATCTCTCCTGTCAGTCCTTAGCAAAGTGTTAGAGAGGGTGATTTATAATGAACTGGTGGAATACATGGAGAGATTCGTCATCTTCACTGTGCAACAGCATGGATTTCGAAAGAACCATGGCACGGGTACAGCTGATAGCAATTGCCAGATTTTCCAGCACTGGTACCATAATTAGGACGGATTCCCAAGCAGTATAAACATATAACAACCCTGGGGGCAGTATGGAAAGGAACAGCAGGCAGGAATAGGGAGGGCCCTTCAGGAAACCAGGCCCTGCAGAACTGCGAGGCCAAACCCTGCTCTTGCATTTGGAATTATGTCAAGGCTGTGATGGCTTGACTAAGGTGTGAAACAGAACTCCAGGTAGCAGCAGCACAAGTATCAGCTGCTGGTACATGCTTCAGCACCGCGAACAGAAGCAAGACAGCGCCGGTAGAGTAGCCCTAACCAGCCCTGAAGTAGAGACCCATTATGTTTCTTGGCACAAAAGTACGCACTAACAACCAGCGCCAAAGCGCCTGTCTGGTGACCAAGCACTAAGGGAATCTTCATAAAGGATAAAAAGTTGATCAGATTTCCTGTCCCCTTGGTCCTGGCCAGGTAACATCAGAAAGCCCTGTGGACGTCCAAGGAGTGAAGCAGGGATCCCCCCTCCCATTAGAATGCTCCGAGTAGTACACCGGAAGCTGAACAGATTGGTTCAGAGTGAGCTAAGAAACTACTTTCGGTAGAAACTTTGAGTTAGTGCGAAGATCAACCCTATCCTTGTGAAAAACAAGGTAAGGTTCTTTACACACGAGGACTTGAAGTTCTGAAATTCGCCTCACCGAAGTAATGGCTACCAAAAGCAGAGTCTTCAAGGACAGAAGACAGAGCTCAGCCTCCATAGCCGGTTCAAAGGGAGGAAGGGTAAGCTTCCCCAGGATGAAAAGGAGATCCCAAGGGAGTACAGGATCACGGATGGGAGGTCTGATATGCAGAATACCTCGCAGGAAGGCTTTTGAAACCTCCATCTGAGCTATCGTCTTATCCGATACTGGTAAGTGATAAGCAGAGATGGTGGCCAGGTGTACTTTGATGGAGGAATAACTGAGACATGACTCAGAGAGAAAGCAGGTATTCTAAAACGGAGTTAACCGGTCAGACCAGCGGGTTCACCCTCTTGGCTGTGGCCCATATACAGAAACGTTTCCACTTCGTGGCATAAGTGGCCCTGGTGGCAGGCTTGCGCGCCTCAACCAGAATTTGCACTACTTGATCGGACACACCAAATCTGGCTTTAGCTAGTTTCTGAGGAGCCAGGAATGCAGGTGAAGAGAGTGCAGATTTGGATGGACCAGGGACCCTCTGTCCTGTGACAGAAGATGAGGAGAGTGGAAGAGGTAGCGGAGGCTCTGCCGCTAAGCGCTGAAGCTAAGGAAACCAAATCTGACGAGGCCATAGCAGAGCGATCAGAATGAGGGTGGAAGGTTCTGACTGTGCTTTGAGGAGAACCTTCTGCAGCAGCGGAAAAGGATGGAATGCACAGAAATCTCCTTTTCCAGGATAGGGACAACGCGCCTTGCCCAAAAGCTCCAGGCTCTCGACCTAATGAGCACAAAAGTACAATTACGTAAGAACTTACCGTAACAGCAGATCTTCGAGAGAGGCTCTTGCAGTAGGTAATTACATATAGGACTGAAGCCGGCAGGCGTCAGGACCTCACGGAAAAATTTCTAGCTGGCAGTCTCTGGCGGGGGACCACCCCACGTCAGGCGATGTCAGTAAAAGAGTCCCCCATGCCCGCCTTTCAGTTCTTTCCCGCCAAAGGCCAAAAAGACAAGTCGAGAGAGAAGCGAATGTTTCCATCCCTGGAAAAGGAGCTGAAAAAGCTTAGGGGTATGGAGGGCGGGAAGGTAGTACTTACTGCAAGAGCCTCTCTCTCGAAGATCTACTGTTACGGTAAGTTCTTACGTAACTGTACTATCTTACTTCGAGAGGGCTCTTGCAGTAGGTAATTACATATTGGACTAAGTCCCAAGCAGTTTGGAACAAGAAGAAGCACACGGGAGGAGGAAACTACTCAGATATAGATCCTCTGGCTGTGAAAGTCTTAGGAAAGAAGACCTTGCAGAACAGCCAACCCGAAGCTCTACGGTGAGAGGCAATGTCCAAACTGTAGTGTTTCGTAAAGGTATGGACAGAAGTCCAAGTTGCGGCTGCGCAGATGTCTGCCTCTGATACATTCTTGAAACAAGCTGCAGAAGCAGCGACACCCCTGGTGGAGTGACCCCTGACTTGACCCGGCAGGGTCTTGTGATACTTGTCATAACAGAAGGTGATACAACGAGCCAACCATTTGGAAAGGCATTGCTTGGAGACAGCAATGCCTTCTCTTTTGCGAGCAAGAGACAAACAGTTGATCAGTCTTTCTGAGATCCTTTGTCCTGTTGGTGTAGTATCTCAGAATTCGGTGAACATCCAAAGTATGCAAGAGGTATTCCCCTTGATTGGAGTGTTGCGTAAGAAAAGCAGGCAGTTCCATGGATTGATTAAGCGTAGATTCTGCTACCACCTTAGGGAGAAACTCAGGGTTAGCATGCAGAGCCACACATTCCTTGTGGAAAATCAACTACGGGATTTTGCAAGTCAAGGCCTGAAGCTCGGAAATCCTTCAAGTGGAAGTAATGGCCACCAGGATGAGTTTCTTCCAGGAAAGGAATTTTAGGTCTGCTGACGCTGCTGGCTCGAAAGAAGGCAGGGTAAGCTTCGAGAATGAAATTCAAATCCAAAGGAGGGGCAGGAACGCGAATAGGGGGTCTCAGGTGGAGAACCCCTCTCAGAAAAGTCTTAGTGACTTCCAACTGCGTGAAAGTTCTGTCCCCGAAGGGAACATGGTAAGCGGACAGGGCCACCATATGAACTTTCAGAGAGTAATGACTGAGACCCAGATCGAAGAGGTGACGCATGTAAACCAGAAGCCTCCCGACAGGGCAGGAGAATGGCTTGAAATCTTTGGAAGAGGCCCAAATCGAGAACTGTTTCCATTTCATGGCATAAGCAGATTGAGTGGAAGGCTTTCTGGCTTCCACCAGAATCTCAGCCACCTGCGGTGAAACCCCGAATCAGGCTTGAGCTACGTCTGCAGGAGCCACGCATGCAACTGAAGAGATTTGAGGCCTGGATGGACCAGGGTCCCCTGATCCTGGGTCAACAAAAGCTACGATAGAGGAAGAGGAAGCAGAGGTTCCTCTGAATACTGTTGTAGAAGAGAGAACCAAACTTGCCAGGGCCAGAAAGGAGCGATGAGGATCATCCGAGCTCCTTCTGAGCTGAGTTCGTGTGAGACCCATGGAATCAACAGAATCGAGGGGAAGGCACAGACGAATCTGCCCTTCCAGTCTAGAGACAGAGCGTCTCTCCAAAAAACTCTGAACCCTGGAGCGAGCGAGCGAGCAGAAGACGGGACATTTTGTGTTGAGGAGACGAAAACAGGTCTACCTGACGTGTTCCCCAGCATAGAAAGATATAGTCTACCACCCCTTGATCCAGTTCCCACTCGTGAGCCTGGGCGGATGACCGACTGAGGTGGTCTGCCAACATGTTCTTGACCCCTGAAACATGAATTGCTGTGAGGTGAAGGCTGTGATGCACTGCCCAGTCCCAAACACGCATCGCCTCCTTGCAAAGAGGGTAGGAACGTGTTCCTCCCTGTTTGTTGATGTACCACACTAAGCACATGTTGTCGGTCTGGACAGCCAGATGACTGGGAAGCAGACACAGATGCATAGCTTGAAGAGCATACAACACGGCCCTGAGCTTGAGCATGTTTATGTGAAGAGTCTGCTCGAGCTTGGGCCAGGAGCCCAGGGTCCGGTGAGACACCAGGTGCGCTCCCCAAACCTCGCCCGAGGCGTCTGTTGTCAGAGTTTGGGAGGGGGGAGAGAGGCAGAAGAGAACTCCCCGGCAAAGGTTCTCCTGAACCATCCACCACTGCAAGTTCCGAACCATCGGACTGGAGATCAGGATCTCTTGATCTAGGTCGTTCACCAATTGATTCCACTGAGACCGAAGCGTCCACTGAGAGATTCTCATGTGGAGCCAAGCGCGAGGAACTGTCAGAATGGCAGCCACCATAAGCCCGAGGAGGTGAAGGACTGACCTGGCGCTGACCCGCCTGCAACTGGACAACAGGCTGACATGAGCCTGGAGGGTGGCCACCCTGTCCAGAGGCAGGAACGCCATGCTGGAGTCATGTCCAGGATCGCCCCGATAAACTGGAGCCTCTGGGACGGGATCAAGTGGGACTTGGGCTGGTTGATGGTAATACCCAGGCTGATGAAAACCTGTACGGTAAGGGAAAGGAAGCGCAGGAGCTCCACCCTGGATGGGGCTGCTAGAAGCCAATCGTCCAGGTGCGGGAAAACCTGAACTCCTTGGGTACGCAGGTAGGCCGCTACCACAGAAAGGCATTTGGTGAACACTCGGGGCGCCGAGGAAAGACCAAATGGGAGGTCCTTGAACTGGTAGTGGTCCCCCTGGAATGCAAAATGAAGGTATTTGTGGTAGGAAGGGCAGATAGGGATATGCAGGTAGACATCCTGCATGTAAGGAGCGCACAGCCACTGTCCTGGCTGAAGGAGGGGCAGAAGGCCCTGCAGGAAGAGCATTCTGAACTGTTTGTACTCCATTAAAATGTTTAGGGAGCTGAAGACTAAAATAGGCCTCACGTCTCCTGACTTCTTCGGAACCAGGAAGAAATGGTAGTAGCCCATCCTCCGTAGGTGGGATGGGACGGGTTCTATAACCACCTTCAGAAGAAGGGATGATATTTCTTCCCGAACCAGAAGAAGATGCTCCGGGGAGTAGGATGACGTGGGAGGGGCTTTTCTTGGTGGTTTCGGAAGAAACTCTATTGAGTATCCTTCTGCTATCAGCTGGAGCACCCAAGTGTCGGAAGTGATCCTCTCCCAACCCGGCAGATGGAAGGAGAACCTCCCTCCTACCAGTTCCTCTGGGAGGACCAGAGGCTATGGGAGAGGAAAGGAGTCAGGAGGTGTGAGGCAGCGTTGCAGCCAAGCTCTCGCCACTTTTTGGGCGGGGAGCCCTGGCAGCCGGAGGGTCCTGACGTTTGTTGGCCCGCTTGTTCTGAAGTTTCGCTTTAGAGCAGGAACGCCTGGTAAAGGATGACGCTGACTCAGAGGGGCTTGTACATACAGTCAACGGACTTTAGTGCACAATTTTCTCCTGCAGCTCAGTGATGATGTCCCAGACAGCCACCGAATAGCACCGGACCCCCAGAAGGGCTGGCCCTGATAGCGGACTGCACCTCCTGGGCAAACCTGACACCGGAGTCAGGCATGACGCCGCGCTTCCATGGCGAAAGCTGAACTCGGACCAGCAGCGTCCACTGCATTGTATGTTGCACGAAGCATGTGCAGACTGGCCGAATGAGCAGACCGGACCAGATTTGCCGCTTCCTGCTTAGTCTGAGACTCAGGAAGGGAGTCCAATTTAGCTTCCACCTCACTAAGGATCACCTTCTGGTAATCCCCCATATGGGCAACGTAATTAAGGACCCTCATACCCAGAGTGGAAGAATAGATCTTTTTCCTATACTGGTCCAGAAGATGAGATTCCTTGTTGGGCGGAGACGAGCTCAGGTGCTTGGGATTAGCCGTACTGCCGTGGGCGGCGCTAATCACAACCAAATCAGCCTCAGGGTGCGAGTTCAAGAAATCGACACCCTCCGAAGCCTGGTATAGCCTATCCACCTTCCTTCGAAGGGGGGCTAATGCCGACGGTTGATTCCAAATAGTGGTAACAAGGTCGGCATGAGGCTCAATCCAGGGTGGAATCAAAGTTGGATCTGTCTCAGGCAGGTCCAGATGCGCAACTTTCTTTCGCTGTCTATCTGGCTCCAAAGATTGCCACTGAGAGTCTGGATCTTGTGCAGCAACTCCAAGAAGGAAGGATCCTCAGGAGGGGACTTCGGAGGAGTCCTGTGCCTGGGAGTGTCTGGAGTGCGTGGCTCGGCATCTGGATTGGAGTCTCCGTCGAAGTCATCCAAGGAGAAGAAGAAGAAGTGAAAGACCCCTCCCGTCGCGGGGGAGGAACAGACCCCTTGGGAAGCCCCCGGGGAATCTTGTCCACCCACGCTCTAGAACCGGAGGGCCTGACTCTGGTGTCAGGAGGGGGGGGAGAAGGGGTCTCCTGTCTCAGACAACTGGGGTCCGGAACAGGGTCCGGCATCGGGTGGCGACTTGGCCTCAGCCCACCAGAAAGCCAGAGTCTCCTTCAGGTCCACCAGCAGCTAGGGGGGCGGTGGAGGAGGAGGGAGATATGGATACTGGGGATATCCGTACAGTGAGTATCCGCACCCCGACGGCGGGTAGCCCGGTGTCGGGTACTGAGGCACCGGGTACTATAGTGCAGGATACTGCGGGCCTGGGTAAGATGGTGTCGGATAGGACGGCGGATACCAAGGCGCCAGGAGCTCTGACGGAGCAGAAGACCCTGGGAAAGGCCCAGCAGGCGGGCCAGGAATAGGAGGCCCGGCGGGCGTCTGGTCCGCGTCGGGGCCAGTGTCCAAGGATCCGACGTCACGCCATCAGGCCCAGCGGAGAAAGACCTGACGGGAGCGCACTTCTATTCTCCGTACGCCCAGGGAGGAGGTCTGAAATCCCCGGGTCCAACTGAGGAAACGCGAGGCCTCGAGTGCCACGGCGAGCCTGGGACGGCGGACTGGTCAACCGGGTCCAGCTGCCTTCTCTAACGCCTGTGCCTGTTGGAGGGCTTCGACATCACCTAACTGTGGGGTCCAGGTGGGTGCGGTGAGCCGGGCGCCTGACTTATCAAACCCATGCCCAAAGGCCGCAAGGGAGGAGCAGTCTTAGCAGGCGGATTAGTGGCGCGCACTGCCCCGGAAGAGTCTGGCGACGAGCGGCGTACGTGAGCGCCTCTCGGGCGGGCGCCAGAGCAGCTGACGATGGCTTACCAGTGCCGCTGAACCAGAAGGCCGACGGTGGCGGCCTTACCAGAAGCAGATGCCTTTGGACCCAGAGGCTCCCGGCGCCAGAGGCAGCCAGACAGAGATGACTCATCTTGGAAGCCTCCAAGATGGCCGCTGCAGAACGTTACTTGTAGCACGGCGACTCCAAACAAAGTCACGGTGACCATGAAGAGAGTCCCAGGTTTCCTCCTTTATCGGGTGACCCTCAGGGGAAGTAGAGGCCTGACTAAACTCTTCAGCTCCTTCTCCATGGAGGACATTTTCTTTTTAAGTATATGGGCCTCCAGGGACTGCTGCCTTAGTCTGCGGGTGGCGGCGTTGAATTTCAGGCAATGCTGGCAGTTCTCCATGGGGGGTTCTGGGCCTAAGCAGAAGAGGCACTGGGAGTGTCCATCCTTGTGCGGGAGTTGGGTGCCGCATGAATCGCACTTATTCTTGTGCTCGGATGGAGTAGGGGACAACATACACCGCAGATGAGAAATCCTGATGAAAAATTCGATGAAAATTGAAGAAAAGGCTGTAAAAATACTGACGACAGACTGACAAAGCAGTGGAACTTAACCACGAGGCACTTTCACGAGTTAATGGCGGGACAGAACTGAAAGACGGGCATGGGGAGCACCCCTTTATACTGACGTCGGTCACCTGACGTGGGGGCGGTCCCCCACCAGAGACTGCTAGCTAGAAATTTTTCCGTGGGGTCCTGATGCCTGCCGGCTTCAGTCCTATATGTAATTACCTACTGCAAGAGCCCTCTCGAAGTAAGATCTGGGCAGTTTTGCATTGAACTGTGATGTGAAGAGATCCAGCTCTGGTGTCCCTCACCTATAGAAGATGTGATATGCGACTTCTTGGAAGCAGCTCCCATTCATGAGCCTGCGACTTTGTCCTGCCGAGAGTGTCTGCTAGTACGTTTTGTCCCCTGGAACGTGGTCAACAAGTAACATGAGTTGATGCTCCAGAGCCTGTGCTTCACACCGCATGGCTTCCAGCAGAGAGGATACAGCGTGTGTGGCACCCTGTTTGTTTATGTAGAACATCACCAAAGTGTTGTCCGTCTGTACCAAGATGTGGTCTGGCACTAGGACCAAGACCACGGCTTGAAGGACCACTCCCAGCTCCAGAATGTTGATATGCAGATCTTCCTCTGTTGGGGACCAAGAGCCTTGAGTGCAATGTGTACCCAGGTGAGTGCCCCATCCAGAGGACGATGCATCTGTGGTCAGAATCTGGGACGGTGCCCCTATGTGGAAGGGGATGCCCGTCAGCAAATATTTTTGACGACATCCACCAGCGTAATTCCTGGCAGACTGGATCCGAGATCTGGATCGAGGCATCCAAATTGTCAAGTGTTTGATCGCACTGAACTCGTAACAACCACTGGATGGTTCTCATGCGTAGTCGCGCCAGAGGGACCAAAACAATGGTGGCTGCCATATGCCGTAGCAGCCTGAGGAGGAGTCTTGCAGAAAAGTCTTGAGGCTGAAGAGATCTGGTACATCAGGACCTAGATGCAACCTGCTCTGTCGGAGGGAAGAAACACCTTCCCGAGAGTGGAATCCAAAATAGCTCCGATGAACTAGAGGTTCTGGGATGGGAGAAGATGAGACTTGTCCCTGTTGATAGTGATCCCCAAGCACTGAAACAGCAAAATGGAGTCCCTGATGGTTTTTAACAGGTGGGACCTGGAAAGAGCCAGGAGGAGCCAGTCGTCGAGAAAAGGAAACACAAAGTGGCCCCATCTCTGCAGTGCCACGGCAACCACTGCCAGGCACTTGGTGAAGACCCTGGGGCTGAAGAGACCGAAGGGAAGGACTCGGAACTGATCGTCCTTGTCTTCGAACCTGAACCACAGAAATTTTCTATGACCCCTGGCGATAGGGATATGCAAATAAGCGTTCTGCATGTCCAGGGACGCCAGCCAGTCTCCCGCCGAAATGAGGTGCAGGAGAGTGGGAAGGGAGACCATCTGGAATCTCCGGTAGGAGACCCGCTGATTCAGGCTGCTGAGGTCCAGGATAGGCCTGAGATCTCCCAACTTCTTCGGAACTAGGAAGAAGCGGGAGAAGAAACCTCTCTCTCCCTCGGCCAGAGGTACCAGCTCGATGGCATTCTTGTCCAAAAGGGATAATATCTCCCTTCTGACCAGCCCTCGGTGTTCCCTTGGATAACGGGATGGAGGTGGGAGAGGGAGGGAGGCTGTCTTGGCCTGTCTAGAGGAAGAGGCAGAAGATCCTCTGGCTCCGCCCCTACAACTGAAGCCGCCTCGCTGTGAGTGGGGCTGGAAGCAAGACTGCTGAGGCTGATGTCCCCCATGGCCACGAAAACAAGACTTACGAGCTCACCCCTGTTTCAGGCGGTACATGGACAGCACAGTTTGGATTGTCTTGCTGGAGTCCTGCAGCCTGGTGATGATCTTCTCCGTGTCTTCACCAAAGAGCACTAAGCCCTTGCAGGGAGCGTCCAGTATGTTCGTCTGGACATCAGGATCGAACCCAGAAACCCGAGCCGAGCATGACGCCAGAGGCAATGCCTGTGGTGGCCGCCTGGAAGAGGTGTCCGAGAGTCATAGGCCGACTCTCAGAATGTGGGTACCACGCCTGAGCCGGTTCTGAAGCAGTTTTGCAAGCTCTGCCCAGTGAGGACAATCGGGCATGCTTTGCACAATGTCCAAACCTTGTTCCCAAAGGGTGGTTTGGAATTGGATCATGTGTGCCAGGAAGTTGAGACTCCTGATATTGCAAGCGGCAGCAGAGTACACCTTGCGCCCCATGGAATCCAGCAGCTTTGACTATCAGGCACCTGGGTGCTCAGGTGTTTGGGCCTTTGCGAACGGCCGCGAGCTGCCAAAATCACCACTAAGTCTGCTGTGGGTGGTTCGGCCAGGAAGGGATGGTCCTTAGAGGCCCGGAAAAGCTGATGAGCCTTCTTGGGCATGCAGAGGAGGGTTGAGGGCACTTCCAGGTCGCAAACGTGACATTCTCGAAGGTGTCAACCATGGGAGAGATGACCACCAGCTTAGGGTCTTTTTGGCGGAGGTATTTAGCCAACCGCAGTCACTCGGGGTCCAGGGCCTCAGTGTCCCAGCCCATGGTGGCCTGGATGTGCCTCATCACCTCCATGAAGCTAGGTTCATCTGGAGGGGATTTAGGGTGCTCCTCCGTGTCCCCTAGATCCGGATCGACGTCCTAGTCTGCACGCTAAGTGTCGGAGTCTACGTATGAGTCAGAGGTTGAAGAGAAAGAGGATCTATGTAATTTCCTCTTGCGCCTCTCGTCTGGAGAGGAAGAGTGGGAGGAACTACTGGACTTGGTCTTCCTGCGTCTCTTATCCTTGTGTTTTTTGGGTGCCGGCTCCTTACCTGTCTCTAGGTCAGACGGTTCCTGGGCATCAGGCGCTGGAACCGGAACGGGCGTGGAAGGAGGTGCCCCCGCTGGTAGAGCGCGCTTTACAGTGTTCCACCCGTGGAGAATAGCTCAGGGGCGGAGGGAGCACCGGCTTCTGCCGTGCGGGCACCGGCCAGGGGGTACCGCATCAAGTTCTAACCCTTGTCACCCGTGGTCGATAGGCACCGTGTAGGTCTAGGGGCGGAGTCAGAGGGGCGTCAGCTCCTGTCAGCAGGCTCTGACGTCAGACGGACCGGCGACTGTGGCGAAGGGGTCCCAGAACTGACGTTTGGAGGAGCCAGGGTGGCTGGTGTCAGAAGGACAGTGACCGGCGGTGGGACGGCCTTCGCTGGACTGGTGGTTGGATGCCGCGGGCATTGGTCCGCGCCTGCTTGTCCTTGAGGCCGACGGACGACCCTCGGAGGCGGAGCCTAGGACAGTCGGCCTTGTGTTTTGTGGACTTCTTGACCGAAGCGTGGTCAGTCAAGGCCCTGCTTTCTGAAGACCCAGAGGCCTTGCTCGATTCCCGGGAGTTGGCCTCGGGAGAAGAGGCAGAGTGGGAGAAGGTCTTGCCTGCGCCTGGCGAGAAAGCCTTCTCAGCACGTAGATGCACCTTCAGAGGTTGAAGGGTGGTCCCTGAAGACTTGACCGCAGAAGATCCGTCGGACGATTTGAGGGTTGTGAAGCAGGAATCATGCCCTGATGACCTGGACTTTGAGCCCAAGGACCTGGGCCTGGAGTGGGACCTCTTGTTCCCCTTGTGCTCCCGGTGTTTGTGGTGCTTGTGGGTGGGAGGGTGGTCGTATTCCCCCGAGGACGAGGCACATTCCATTGCGGCCAATTCTGATTCCGCTAAAAAGGTGGAAAGGGACTTCTGACGCCTGATCTGCATTCGGGAGTTGAAGGCCTGACAATGGGGACAGGCATCGTGCCAGAGGCAGAAGAGGCACGCCGAGTGGCTGTCCTTAGTGGGTATCTGTCGCACAGGAAGCACTTGTTAATGTGCCCTTTGGAGGAAGAGGACATAGATGCAGCGAAAATTACTAAGAGAACAGTAGAGAAGGAAGGAGAGCGATCGGTACTGCAAGCAGTAACCGAAACGAACTAACCCTGACCGTGCGCCAGGAAAGAAATGTAGCACTTGGGGAACTCCTCCCTTATATAGGGTGATGCCGGGGGTGGAAATGTCATCAGAAGGGGGTGTTCCCACGTCGGTACTGCTGGAAGAAGAAACTGCCAGGAATCGCCGCCAGGTGGCGTCAGTCCTAATTGTGGTACCTGCTGCAAGAGCCTTCTCTTGAAGTAAGATCCTTAGTTCTACGAGTGGTATATGGTACACATCCACACTTTGTCAGTCTTCCTTTCAAGTTCTGCCGGAACGTCTTAAAGCTAAGCTCTTCTCACCCACCCGGGTAGTATCCTCCCTGGCTCTGCCTCTTGACATTAGAGCCTGCGTGCTGGAAGCAGGGATCCATGTGCCACTTGCCAGGGGAGGTCGAGTGGGTTGGACGGGTGTGCACCATATACCATGCCTAGAAATGAAAATTACGTACTCACTGTAATTCTTTATCTTCTTGGACAAGTCTTCACTATTCATTCATACTGCTGGGTTACAAGCCAGAGGGGACAGGACCCTACGGGAGCAAAAAATCTTCAGGAGGGCCGGTGCCAAAGTACGGCCGTGCATGCGTGGCACTGCGAGGCTGGCTTGCACCATGTATGCTATCTCAGCGTCAACCTTCCAACCACCTCAGCACCATTTTTAACCAGGAGGTGCAGCGTATCCCAAGAAATACCTAACTCACAGTGGTACCATTGCACAAAAGTGGAAGCAAGGAGGAGGCCAGAAGCTACCGGCCAGTGAGCTTGACCTCGTTAGTGGGGAAGCTTCTGGAATCCCTACTTAAGGAAAGAATAGTGAAGTTTCTTACGGAAACTGGGCAGCTAGATACTAAAGAGCATGGATTTACAGCAGGTTGGTCATGTCAAACGAATATGACTGAATTCTTTGACTGGATCTTCGAAATAGTGGACCAGGGAAGGGCGGCAGACATAGTCTATCTAGATTTCAGCAAGGCTTTTGACTCTGTCCCCACAGAAGATTGGTCAATAAGCTAGAGTACTTTGGGTTAGGGTGCAAAATAGTCAAGTGGGTTCAAAGCTGGCTCCACAACAGAATACAGAGGGTTATAGTCAATAGAACACCGTCTAGTGAGGGAAGGGTGATCAGTGGTGTGCCTCAAGGATCTGTCCTTGGCCCAATCCTCTTCAATATATTCATCAGCGACATTGCTGATGGCCTGAAGGATAAGGTATGCCTGTTCGCAGATGACACAAAACTCTGCAACAGGGTAGATTCAACGAAGAAACGGCAACAATGGAAGCTGATCTAAGGAGCCTAGAAGCATGGTCTAGGGAATAGCAGTTGAAATTCAACACCAAAAAGTGCAAGGTCATGCACTGAGGTAAAGGAAACCCAAGGAAAACACACACACTCGAGGGTGAACAATTAACAGAAATAAAGCTCGAACTGGTCCTTGGAGTGCTTATTTCTGATGATTTAAAGGTGGGAAGACAATGTGAAAAGGCAGCACAGAAAGCTAGTAGCATCCTCGGATGTACTGGCAGGGGCACTACAAGTAGGAAGCGAGAGGTCATACTCCTTATGTACAGGTCCTTGGTAAGGCCACATCTCAAGTCCTGTGTACAGTTCTGGAGGCCACACCTAAAAAACGACAGACTGCTTGGAGGCTGTACAGAGGAGAGCTACTAAAATGGTAGAGGAACTGCACCAGGAGCAATATGAATCTAGACTACAACAACTGCAAATGTACTCCCTCAAGCAAAGGAGAAATGGGGGACATGATAGAAACCTTCAAATACATAAAGGGCATGAATAAGGTACAAGTAGAAAACCTCTTTCACGGAAATGAGACCAAGCGAATGAGGTGGTGAAGCAGGGTGCAAAATTCCTATGCCTTAGGTGCCCCAGGGCAGGCACTATTGTCTCAGGACACCTACTGCTAGTTAGTACCTGCCCAATGGGGCACCTAAGGTATTGCTGTAGAGCTCCGTGTTTTTCTCTTCCTTCAGAGCTGCTCATTTGTTTTGTTTTTTTTCTCGGTGCTGCTCGTTTTATTTTTATTTTTTAAACTTCTGGAGCTGTGACATTTTCGGAAGGGGGCACGCAGAAAAGATCGCAGGCACACAGAGCTGACACCGGGACACAATCACGAGATGCACAGAAGTGCTGTTCCCACTGTCAGCTGACTGTCCGACAATAGGAGTAGGCTGAAGATACAGGTTACTCACCTGTAACAGGAGTTCTAGGAATGGTATATCTTGGTATATGTTGTTCATCCACACTTATTGGCAGGTCCCTTGCCGCTTTAAATCTTGCCGGAAGGTCTTCAAGCTGGTTCCTCCCACCCACCCGGGTGATAAAACTCGGCTCCACCCATGACGCCAGATCTAGCCCGCTGGAAGCCAGGTTAAGGCCGGCCGGGAGGTTGGAAATGTAGATGAACAATATATACCATTCTAGAACTCCTGTTACAGGTGAGTAACCTGTATTTCTAGGACATGGATATGTTGTTCATCCACACTTATTGGCAGACTCCTAGCAGTTCTCCGGGAGGAGGGAGGCAAGGCGACACCCTACTTAGGTAAAAGACTAGAGAACCGAGGCCCCAACCAGCACTCTGCACCCAAGGTCGATGTGGAAGGGGAACGGTAAAGCCTGCTTCCGGGCAGAAGCCCTGCGGATATCCTGGACCGGAGAGTCCTAGAAAGCAGCCACCGATGCAGCGGAAGGACGGGTTAAAAAGAGCGCTTATCCCAGGCGGGTGGAGACCTTGCAGGGGTGACCTGCCCGCTTGTCTTCCACTGGGCTGCAATCTGCCAGATGCGGCTTCAGCGAAGATGATGAACAGCTGGCGAACCTCTCCCGAACTTTAGCTTTACACTCCCAAGAGGTGAGCGTTAAACGGTTTCCACGGAACCTGAATACGGCCTCCGAGGTGTGAATGGTGATAAACCCCGGCAGAGGCAATATGGAGGGACTTCGGGTGGGGCGCAGGACAACCTAGTCCCTGTGGAAGACTGGATAGGGAGGTTAAAGGAGCGCCTGGAACTCTCCCTGCCTTCTGGATGGCGGAGTGACCCCAAGAAGGTGTTCTTCCACAACAGGTGGGGGAAATCGCACCTGTGCAAAGGTTCGGATGGCTTGCTCATGAGCTAAGCCCATACCAGCAAGGATCCCGCAGAACCGGGGATACTCTCCCAAAAGGGAGGCGGATCGAGGCCTAGAAGTGCTAGACCACCTTCTCCGTACCACCAGCTACCCCCCGGCCCGCGCCCGGAAGACAGTGGTGACCCGCAGAAGCACCTAGAGGGTCGTTGGCCGAAGTCCTGGTCTAAGGATGGACCGCAAATGGTCTGGAATGCTTGCCCAGGGACGGGGAAGGGCACAGCCCTATCCCATCATCGAAAAAGGGAGAACTTCTCCCAAAGGACAAGCATCTTGGCCGACTTCTTAGCAGGACGCCTCGAAGGTCAAGGACCTTGCCGAAAGACCCTAGGCCTGGCCCCTAGCCACACAGGGGACGGCCTACAGGTGCAGGGATTGAAGGTCCAGATGGATAACCTTCCCCTGAAAAGGAAAGACAGGACCGGGGACTAGAGGCCGCCTCGGGAGCCTGGGGCTGAGACTGAGGAGAGCTGGATACCAGAACTGGCAATCCAGTCTGGGGCTACCAGCATCACCTGCGCCAAGTCCTCCTCGCCTTGCCCGTAGGTCAAGGGAAATGGGGAGAGGCACGGAGGGCCCGGGTCCGTGGGTCTCGATGGCATCCCCTGCAGCAGGCCTTGCTGAGGGGCGGCAAAAACAGTCTCGGCCTGGTATTCTCCCCGGAGGGAAGAGGGAGAAGACCCTGTGCTACCTCCAGCAGGGGAGACCACTCATGAGGTGCAGCCTATGCCCGGCTCAGGGCAGCAGCCAGGGAATCGGGCTCCTGCCATCAAATGGCTGGGAAGCCTCGACTGCGCAACAGCCCAATGCGGAGAACCTCCTTGCACCGAGACAAGGGGACAGACCGAACCTGGCGGAGTAGGTAGCACATGGTCTTGGAATAGTCCTACTTGGACTTAGACCGGTAGACCCCGTACAAGCGGAGCGAGCGGTGCCGACTAAGCGGACCGTCTGTCTCCAGCGAGCAGGAAGGACATCGGGACTCGCAAGAGGACCAGAGGCGAAGCACTCTGTATTCCCCATGATGGGCACCCCACCCATCCGAGAAGCATCGGTTGGAGAAGACCAGCAACTCAGGGCGAACAAGCAGGATGTTCTCCTGCCGAAGTTAGAATGGTCCAAGGGAGCGTTCTCCTAACTCCTGGGCTGTAAGTCATGGACTGGTCCAAGGGACACAGCGTTGTGACCTCTGGCTGGCCCCTCCCACTAAGGGAAGGCCGCCCTGAGGCCCAGGAGGAGCAGGAGGACCTGGCAGGACGTAATTTCCCGGCCAACCCGACTGGCAAAGGAGGAAGAACCTCGGCCCTGTTCGCCCGGAGCCGAGCTCAGACTCAAAGTCGAGCTTAGTCCCGAAGAAGCTTCACCGCTAAGATAAGAGTTCTCACTTGGCTCCCGAAAACGGGAGACCAGTCTGCCTTCCAGGTGGGGGTGACATCCGGACCCTTCAATGCCACAGAGACTGCTGAGCAAGGAAGTGCTAGGAACTCGTAAGGAGCTCCCCCGCAAGAAGGGGTGGAGCCTCCCCAAAAACGGACGGAACGAGGAGTAGGTACATCCTGGAGACCAGGAAAACAGCTACATGCCACGTTCTGAGGATGGGATGTCTGCAGAAGAGAGACCATCCAGGCGTGCGGGAGAATGGGCGCAAGCCCCCGTCCGTATGAGACCAGGAATACCTGGACGCGAACCCAGGGTTGAATGGGGCCCCACAGCCTTCCTGATCATCTCTAACTAGAGAGGCAGGCATGTTGGACGACCGACACAGGAGCAGTGAACTCAAGATCCCCTTGGGGCAACGGCTCAAAAGGGGAACCGCTCGCAACTTGCGACAGGATCCACCCTAAATACCTCCAGAACGAGGTGCGGAGCCGCCCCCATGGGGAAACCTGGGCTGGGACGACGGGGCCGGGGCAATGCCCCTTGGCACGTCACTGAGCAGGCTTAGAGAGGGAAGGAGCCGAGGAGCCCCTCGGTTTCCTGTCTCCCTGCTTCCTTTTGGAGGAAGACGCTGGTCTGGCAACAGGCCGCCCAGCGCATGCCTGCTGGCCCTTATGCTGGGCCAGGGGGCCCCAGGGCTCAGGGGGCAAAGGGGCTTACGCAAAGGCTGACGGCTGCCCTGACCCCTGCGGGCGTAGAGTGACAGAGTCCGGAGTGGCATCGGACTTCCAGGCCCATGGATGTATCCTTCCACCCAGGGCCAAAAGGTCAGTCCCCAAGAAGGGATGTCCGCCAACTCGTGCTGGGTTTCCAAAGAGAAGGAGGATAACCCTCAGCCACGCCCTGCAGCGCATGGCCACCGCGGCCGCCACCGATCTGGCACAGGAGTCGCCTAGATCCAGAGCCGCCTGAGCTCGCTGCCCGCCACCGCCCTACCCTGGTCCCGCACCTGTCGAACTGCGGGTCCGCAGGTCACCTGGGAGATGAGGGAGAACCTCGCCAGGAGCCCAAAAGGGTGTGGGAGAAATGTGCCATCAGTGCAACCGAGCTGGCCTGACGGAGGCCTAGGGAGGACGCAGCGTAAACCTTACGCCCGACAAAGTCCATCCTTCTGGACTCCTTGTCGGGGGGTCTGTCCACATCCCCAGCGTTTCCAAGACATTGGAAAACGTCGTCGGTAATTACCCCTTCAGCCGAGGGGTGCTCCGAGAAACCGGGCAGAGAACCGACAGGGATAGAATACCTCCGAGCCACCCTGGCCGAAGGCACAGGGCAAGAAGTAGGCCGCCGCCATAGCTCCAAGCCTGGGCCCACGATAGCCTCAGCCACTGGGAAGGCCTCCATGGAAGAACCCCTTCGATCCAGAATCTCCATAAGGGGGTAAGGTGCCCGATCGGAGACGGGTTTGAGCTGCAATCCAGTAAATTCTGAAATGAGCTGAAGTAGACCCTTCGAAGACGATGGGCTGTCGTCTACTGGATGTTCCTGGGAAGACCCGGGGTCCTCCCTGTTAGGAAACATGGCAGAGCCTGCAAAAAGCTGCCACAGGCCCGAGGCACTCTTTGTCTGCCGGGGGCTGGCAGGAGTGAGGGGACCGAGTGACCTGAAGGACAGGCCACGGTCCGGCCTGAACTCCGGCGAAGGCGGAGGGGCAGCGAGGGTCGAACGAGCAACCGGCCTTGGAGAAGGCTCCTAGACCGATTCGAACGGCTGCCGACCAAGCGGCGGCTGCTTGCTATCCGGAGAATGAATCGGGGTCGATTGAAACCCAGACAACTGCTGTCGCCACATAAGTTCCTCGTAACACCGATGCCAACGGCATCGAAACCGCTCCTCATCCGACGAGGAAGAACGGCAAAGCCACTTAACCCGGTGCCCCGACCGAGAACGCCGAGATCGGCATGAGCGGCTAGACCGAGAGGTTGACCGAGACCCAAATCCTCGGGGGAACCGAGGGCGGGCCTGGGAAGAAGCGGGGCGCACCCGCTCCTCCCTCTGCTCGGAAGAAAGGACCGAGGGCTGTCGACCCGAAGGGGAGGACAGAGCCTCAGCTTCCGCCGAAGGCAGTGGGAAGACTGCCTCAGCAGACCCCCTGAAAGACGGGTCGAGAGACTCGACAACCTCGATGGGGAATTTGGCCGGCTGACCTGACGGGGATACTGTGAGGCCAGAGGCCGAAGCCGAATCCTCGACTGAAGTCGAGCATCAGCTGATGAGGGAGGGGGAGAAATCCTTCCGAAGAGATTCCTCATCACGTCTTTAGCCATAGGCCGAGCGACAGGTCTCAGGGTTCCCTCTCTCCTTGGAGGAGAGGGAATGACGAAGCTCCCTGAACGAAGCTGCATGAAAAGAATCCAAGGAGAGTGGGATAAGCTCCGCAACCAAGGGAGAGGGGAGGGGGAAACCCGTCCCTTCCCCGGCAGGATCAGACTGCAGAGAAAGAGTCGAAGCGGGCACCCGCCGGTCCGATGGAATCTCCGGAGCGGAAAAAACTACCGGATGTCCGAGCCCCGAACGGGCCGCTCGGTCCTCCGGAGAGCTGACCGAAACGGCAGAACAAAAGTTGCAAGCCTGAGGATCATGATCCAAGTCCAGGCAAAAGAGCACGCGGAGTGCGAGTCCTCCTGGAGGAACTAACCATACGCCTCGGGCCGAAAGCCATCGCCTGAAGCGAAGAAGAAAAGATCAAGATTCAAAGGACACTTCAATAAATTCGAAGACCGAACTTTTCAGGAACCAGTCAAAAACGCAGAGCGCTAAGGAGGGAACCTGAGCTTCCAAGCGGTAAGGAAGATCTGGCATCATGGGGCGGAGCCGAGAGTTTTACCACCCGGGTGGGTGGGAGGAGCCAGCTTGAAGACCTTCCGGCAAGATTTAAAGCGGCAAGAGACCTGCCAATAAGTGTGGATGAACAACATATCCATGTCCCTAGAAACTCCTGTTTCTGCCGAGAGTCAACTGCAAGTTGGAAGGGGACTGTCTGTCACTGCTGGAGGCGGGTTACATGCTCAAACACCAACTGGCGTCTGTATTACAAGTTCACCCGCCCCCTTCAATCCGCTTGATGCGAGGGAGACCCTGCAAAGCGCGGCATTCTATCCCGCTGTCTTAATGGATAGGTCATGAGGCTGCCGCCCTTTCAGAGAGAGAGAGAGAGAGAGAGAGAACCGATCGCGATACAACTTTTAAAACAGACACCAAGTAAAAAAAAAGCTCTTTTAAGAGCTACTGTTTATTTAGAGGCTGTGTGTATGCGAGGGGAGTGTATGACTTAGGCAGGAGAGGAGGGTGATGGGTGGCATGTGAGACCGCGAAGGTCTCTCGAGCAGGGAGGAAATAACTCTCCCAGGAGCAGAATCAAACCTTTGGGGGATTAAAAAAATGGACTATCCAACCAACTTCAGAGTCAGCTAGTTCTGTAACAGCCAGACCGTGTTACTGAAAATCGGACAGCTGCAGAGAGAGCCCCTCAGAGCCATTCTAAGTCCATTTTCTGGCTGCAGCAGTCTTTTTTTGTTTTCAGTTGCTTACTGTCGAGAAATTGCTGGGGAGGGAATGTTCAAGTAGATTTCTAAGGACAATCACGTCTTTATAAAAAGCTGTGTGTGCAGGGTTACTTTTATCAGCTGTAGCTAACAGCCAGGCATAAAAAAAAAGCCTCTTACTTTATAAAGACTTGTAGCAGAGCTAGTGTTCTTTAAAAAGGCTTGGGCAAGGAAGCTACTACAGGCTACCGCTATTGTTTGAAGTTACTGGGGACTGCATTTAAAAAGGAAATCTGCCTTAAAAAACATAACTAATTGAAGATAAGCAAAGTAATCAAACATCCACAAAAAAGCTTATCTACTTTGTGCCGAGTGGTTTATGTCGAGTTTATTCTGAACTACCTCGAATAAATCAAAATAAATACAAGAATGATAAAACAAGACTCAAAGTCTAGCTACTCTGTGTGGACTACCTAAAAAAAATAAATACAAGGGGGAGATCCATTTAAAAAAAAAAAAACTCAACTTAAAGCTTTCTTTACAAGCTACTCTGCTGCCGACTATCTAAAACTTAGATACAAAGGGGAGACCTGTTTAAAAAAAGCAAACAAAAAAAGTGTTTTTTTTTTGGAAGCTACTCTATCTAAAACCTAAATAAAAAGGGGAGGGGCCGGGGGAAATATGTTTAAAAAAATCTTAAAGCTTTTTTTTTTTTTTTTTTTTAACAAGGTACTCTGTTCAGTGTCTCTATCTAAAACCTAAGTCAATAAAAGCTACTCAGACCAACTAAAATCTAATTAAGGTTGTGGGCAACAGTGAGCAAAAATAGCAATTAAGAACTAAATCGGACAACTACACAGTCAGTTTTCATTGTTGTGTTTATTACTGACAACACAGACAATTTCAATAAATTAATGACTAAATTATAATGATGTGAAAAAAGGGGTGGCATGTAAAAAGTTTCTTGGGCGTGTACTTTTTTTTCACGAATTTCATGCCCTGGGGTGAAGTTTGAGGCGGACGGGGTATGTTTAAAACTAATATTCGTAAGTTCTACTTCACAGAGGGTGGACCCTTGGAATAGCTTATCACCAGAAGTTGTGGATGCCAAAAACAGTCAATGCCTTTTAAGCTACAGTGGGACAAGTACTGCTGTAATCTCAAAAGAACAGAATAGGGGGGTAGGCAATCTGGGCAGACTAGATGGATCATACGTCCCCCCTTCTGCCAACATGTTCTTATGTTCCAACAAGGGCATACGATAGGCCTTCTGACCCGTACAAGAAGGGTTAAGTAGAACAATGTCTTCACAGCTCAAATGAAAACTAGGCAGGTGAAGACCAGAAACGGATTGAGTGAGCTCAGGGGATGGTGGGTGGGCTTATGAATAAATAGTGAAGACTTGTCCCAGAAGATCAAGAATTATGGTAAGTACATAATTTTCATATCTTCCTGGACTTCAGTCTTCACCATTTATTCATACTGCTGGGTTACAGTACCAAGCTAAAACCAAATTCCCCCGAGCAGGGCAGTAGGAGACTGAGCTCACTCAGGACAGAAGTCCATTAAGGACTGTTCTGCCACAGGAAGCATGCTGTCTGGCATGGAGATCCAGAGCACAGTGCTTAATAAAAATATGCACAGAGTTCCAAGTAGCCGCTTTGCAAATCTCATCAATGGGAACAGAGCGGATCTCTGTTAGGAATGTAGCAACCACTCTGGTACAGTGGGCATGCACCTGGCCCTCCAACTTGACCTGCACCATAGAATAACAGTGGTAAAGGCACGCCACTATCCAAGCAGAGATACATTTCATGGATACCGGCTGACCCAACTGGGTGGCACTGAAGGACAAAAAGAGCTGCTTGACCTGCTGGATGTCCCTGGTTCTATCAATTAAGAACCGAAGGGCTCTATTAACATCCAGGGAATGGAAAGTATGCTCCCCTTCATTCTGGAAATTAGAGAAGCAAGTAGGCAGAACCAAAGGCTGGCTGAGGTGGAACTCTGAAACCACTCTGCGAAGGAATTTAGTAGGGGGGAGTAGGAAGGACCACCTTATCTTTGTGAAACATGGTGAACAGGAGGGTCTGTGACAAAAGCATGCATCTCAGAGACCAAAGAGATGGTCACTAGAAAGGCGGTCTTCCAGATCAGAAACTTCAGATCACGCGTAGCTAGAGGCTCAAAGGGTTCACAAGTGAGCATGTCCAGTAAGAGGTTAATATCTCAGAGGGTAACCAGCGTCTTGACTAGGGGCCTTGTATGCAGAATGCTCTTGAGGGCTCTCTTGAACAGGCAGAAAGTGCACAGAGATGTACCTTTACAGACGAGTACTGCAGTCCTGGGTTTGAAAGGTCTAGTAAGTATTCCAACACTTTGTCCGGAAGACACTGGAATGGGTCTTTGAGGGGCTTAGCACACCATTCCGAGAACCGCTTCCATTTAGCTGTACAAGTCTTCCTAGTGGAAGGCTTACATGCGGCCAGGAGGATCGAGATTCTCTGAGAAACTTTAAACCTGCTCACTTTTTTTTCCCCTATGGTATTTTTATTTTTTCAAGAAGCAGGTAAAAACAGCACAAAATATGTTTTATACAGTTATGTGACAGGTTATTTGCCACAGGTCAGGACACTGCTTAGACTAAGCGATTCTAATACACACAAAAATAGTATATACTGTATCAGGTGTCTATATAAGGATGTCCCATTTTTGTTTCTTGGTCTTCTTGTTTAGCTCATTGTTCCCATGGCTAATCCAACACAGAGTGGACTACCACACTCATTTAGAGTAGTGCCTCTAGGCGTTTCTTCACCCACCAAGATTGTCCATTTAACCTTATATCACATGTGACAGGGTTGAATAAGGCCCTGCCCCATTTGTTATACAGAAAGTTTAAATGCAAGGGTCTGTTCTATCTTGTCTGGTTGTACAACCAAATTTTCTTGCGAGACCGAGGAATTGAGCACTCCGACTGTTTCGCAATTCTCTACCTCTCACTATCTCTCTGCTTTCACTTGCTGTTCTGTCTTTTCTTCCCACTTGCATATCTGCACTTATAAAACTATATGTGAATCTTTATGTGGAAATGTAACTGATACTGGGATCTCTGTTTAAAACTGTATATAGTTATACTGTTGAAATGATTGCAAAGCTATTAGGAGCTGAAGCTTCTTGGTTTTAACCAGAAGAGACACACTAAGCTGAAGCTTGTTTACAGGTGCGACCTGGGAGCACAAGGAAGTTAAGTGACTTGCTCAGGGTCACACAGTATGCAAGTTAACCTGAGATGCAGGTTTTTTTTTGGTACTTTGTTTATTGCTTTATAGAAAAACAATACAGGTAAAAAGCTCATGTAAGGGAACAGTCGAAGTACAGCAGTTACACTGATTTAACATTTTACACTCTCACAATCTGGCACAATAGGAGTTAGGGGATAAATCAAAAACATTTAAAGAACGTAAAGAAGTCCAAAGGAAATGCCAGCCGCCTCATGGCATAGGTCAATGTCCATAACGAGAACAAATAAGGGAGAAAAACGCACTATCCAGTAGTACTATGGTACCTAAAGATCAATTTGGCTAACAGGAAAGTTTGACTTTCATCCCCAACCCCCCCGTGTTGGAAATCTTTTAATTGCACCAAAATGGCTTAAAAGGCACCAAATACAGTTCCAACAGGGAACTACAACAAATATATGTTATCCTACTAAGGCAACTCTGAGCAAAATAAGAGCCTCCAGGAAATAAATGGGGAAGTGATCAATCAATACAGTGAAAAATAGAAAACAAACATATTTGCACTCATCTTGTAGACTGCAAGCCCCATCTCTCTGGAATGGCTCCAGCTTCAATTTCAACAGTAATATCAAGTATACAGATACAGCTTTTAATCATAAGCTGGTAAGTCAAATAAACAGAGTTCCTTCAGTCCCCTTCTGACTCTGAACTCTCCAGTTCCATCTGCCGAGGTGGATGCTTCTTGAATTCTAGCTCTGTTTTTCCGGCCCATCGGCCTGCGGCTCCCGGATCACTGACCTGCCAGGTTTTGCCGCCGTAGGTCACCCGCAACCAAGCTGGTAGTAAAAATGAATGGACTATTCCCAAATGGCGCAATTTTAAGCGCACCGCATCGAATTGCTTGCAGTGGGCACGGGTCTGAAAAGATAGATCGGGGTAAAGTTTCACATCTTTGCCCTGCATTAACAGAGGGTAGGCTGCCCTCTCGGCATTTATCACTGCATCAACTTCTGAGCCCGTTGTTTTAAGGACCACCATGCGTGGGGTGTTGGGATCAGCCGGTCTGACTCTAGGAGTAATTCTGAAGGCCTGCCTCAGCTCGGACCATTCAAAGTCGTCCGGGAGAGACAGTGATTCAGCAAGCCATTGTTTTAAGATAATGAGCAGATTCGGTCACTCACCGCCCCTCCACTAAGCCCACCACACGCACATTGCCAGCACGGAGCGTGTTCTCTATAGCTTCCATCCTGCCCCTTAATTGTTGATTGTCCTTTGTGAGCTGGGTCACCGTGGCCTGCGCCGTAAGGGAGTGTTTATCAGCCTTTGCCGCCGAAGATGTAAGGGCAGTGATGGCATCATGTGTTTCAAGGCGCATTAGTGTCTTTTCTATTTTAGCATCCATGGCACGGACTGAATCTAGTATGGTCTGCCAGGATGGTTCTTTAGTAGCAGAGGATGCAGCGTGGTCTGGCATGTCTATATCCTTGCTCGTAGTGCTTGAAGATGGAGCAGGCCGCTGCGGTCCGGAGGCTTGGTTCAATGCGTTTTTGTTATGCCCCATAGTCAATTTTGGTATCGTTCGATGCCTTGGAACTTAAGGAAACTGAAGAGCCCTTCTAAATTTTCCTTTAATGCCTAAAAATTTTGTTTTTTCTGACTTCTTCGGAGAGGAAAGAGAGGAGCAACTGAAGGTGCGTTCTGCCTTGAGGCTGGCTCCAGATGCAGTTTTTAAGCTCTTTTCAGAGCTGTGTACAAGATTTCAGTTCTGGGACACCATGTACTACTGTCTTGTTGCATCTGCAAGGTATGAAACTTACAAGAACATTCTGTGAGAAACAGGCTCTCTTAACGAGCTCCCAGACAAATGTAACCCCCAGGTGGCGCTATCCCAAGGGCTACTACCCCTGCCTGCCTGACTACTAACAGGTTGAGGGGCCTAGGTTCTATGGCGGGTGCCTCCACCCAGAGGTCAGGGTCTGCAGTAATTAGACTAACTTGGTCACACAGCCCTCTGGGACACTGAGACCCCCTTTTATTCCTACTAGTGGCCCACACAGTACACCATGAGTATCGTCACTATTTACACTTACCCCCCAGGACTGGCTCTGTCAGCTTGATTCTGGGGACCCCCTGTAAAACAAGATGATGCAATACAATAGCCACAGTACAATACTTTAACATAAATGAACACCACAGTCAATGCATCTTTGCTGAAACAAACAAATCTGATTTATTTAAGGAGCTGTAACAAGGAAAGCGGAAATCAGGTTAATTAGATTAGACACATTAATAATCATAGTACTGTGCGCATATTCAGAGTCCCAAAAGTCACTCTACTGGGTACCCAGGATGGTGGGTGCTAGCCAGGATTGGTGCAGCTGGTTGGGGCCCTGTGATGGAAAAACACGTGTACAATACCCAATTGTAATCCTGAGCCGGATGGCTCAGTTCATGAAGAAAGGAAGGAAAAGAAATCAGGTGAAACACTTGCAATTTGATAAACCAATGCCAGAGAGCTACCCTGATTTGTACTCACAAACTCGATGTCGAAACCGGCACAGATGGGGTTCTGGATTGCCAGACTCCCTCACACAGCAGGGAGATGAAATTCTACAAGCCAGGCACACAGCTTCGATCAGCAATGGATCCAGTCCACATACATGCGTTTGGCTTTCAGTCTACACCGCACGGGGACACGAGGACCCATTTAGCTGTCCTTCACAAGCACGCCACACATTTATATGTAAAGGAAATTACTATACCAGGCAGCTGCTCTCAGGTCCCGATTGCACTTACTGCTAACCCGGAAGTTCACGCTGCAGCTTCACTTTCCTGACAGACCGAGCGCGATTAAGCAGTTTCTCCAGTCCTCTACAGGGTGAGCCTGGTTCCCACTCGTTCAGCCTCTCTTCCTCTCGGTAGACACGGACTTAGTCTGAGTCAAAACAGCAATGCGTCACCCGAGTTTAGGCCTCCCACGTGCATCCTGCGCGAAAACTGTAGCGCAGAAGCTCAGAGCTCCTTCTCTTGTCACGGTCACAACGGATTTGCTTCTCCAGACACAAGGCAGGGCATTCCATTCGGGCGCCACCTGGTGGACTCAGTTGTCAATCACTCAAAAAAAACCCTGTTGGTGCAAACAGGCGCCAAGGTCCAGAACTTCACTTCCCAGACTTAGTAGCTATATGTCTTATGGCAAGCCGGCTCCCAAGACAGTCCTGATTCTGGTTGGTCCACATAAACTCCATTTTAGAGGCCCCCCCTTGCCCTGATTGGATCTATTCAGTAGTTCAGATCCAAAATGGAGGGGCAAAACACACAGAGTCCCCGCTGCAAGAAAGGCAGGTTAGACAAATTACATGTCCACTAATACTCTAAATGATATCTGGCAAACAGTTACATCTTTGAAAAGTGCTCACTCTGCCCACTTAGCGACGGCAGAAACGGAGCGATTTGTCAGCAGCTTGAGTGGGACTCGAGCAGGGAAACACACAGTCCCCCCACATGAACTAATTATGTCTGCAAGCAGACAGCTCTTAAAGAGACAGTACCAGAGGCTCTAAAAGCACTCAGAAATAAACAGCTTAAACGTCGAACACCATTCAGGCTGGGAGCACTCAGCCAGCTCCTGGAAGACTTTTGGGAACCCCCAGTTGCAGGGGGGGTTACACAAAGACTTGTAAAAAAGAGCAACAATGCTTTTGCTAGAGAGACAAGGAAAGTGAGAGACAAACTTGGAATTAAGAGATACTCTCAGGATGACGACTCAGTTTTCTCTGTACTGCCTGTGTAAAGAGTTATACTGAATATTTTTTTTATTTTGCTGTTGAGAAAAATAAAACACTATTTGCGAATTTTGAAACTGCTCCTGGTTTTCCTATGCTTCCTGCCCTGTGCCTCAACGACAACATACAGTAAAGAAACAATAAACAGTTAAGTATTCCCAAGGCTAAATCAACTAAGAGGGACAACTTTTTCACAAGGGCAGCCAAGGCTTGCAATCTTCTTTTGGAAGAAGTCATTACTCAAGACACTCCAAATGGGCAATCAGCCTACTTGTGTCTAGATAAACCAAGTAAGTAAACCAAGGAAAACTGAAAACAAATTGTAAGATTAGAAGATAAAAATGTACAGAGTAGGAAAGGGAGGGAATAGGTGTCCCCATACAGCTACGTGTGAAGTGTCTCCTCCTTATGGTAACGTGTGAAGTGTCTCCTCCTTATGGTACAGAGTCTTGGTACTTTTCTAGCTGATAAAGTAACCATTTCCTCCAGGATGTCTCAAACCTAGGAAGCCTGTCCAAACATTTGTATGTATTGTGCATCTTATCTTGTATAATTGTCATACCACAGGACATTGTAAATGGGAATGAAACCCCAACAATTTGTATTCTGTATAAGAACACATTTTTATAAAATATGCATACGTTAGCCATTCCATGTTATAAATGTCTACCATTAAGGATCTCCAGGTCTCCCTAGACTGTATTCCAGCACGTAAGCCATATTATTATTATAGTCTTTTTTGCTGCTAGGATTGATATGAAAATTAGACGGAGAATGACTGTGACAGGGCTGAATATGTTATGTAGAAAGCTTAATCTGGTTCAAGGTCAGTTGGCATTCATCTGTATCCCCCTCCCCCCGGGTCGTGCCTGAAAATAGGCAGGATCTGTCTAGTGCACTTACCCAGTCAACAAAAAATAAAAATAAAAAAATGTAGAAAGAGTTAAACACAAGGATTTGTTTTATCCTCTTCTGTTCTTTCTCGTCTGTTTGACTGCGCAGTCAAACTTTCTTGTGAGACCTAGGAACTGGCCACTCTGACGGTCTCCCCATTCCTTCCCCCTCCTCCCGCTATCTATCTGCTCTACTTGCTGTTTCTATCTTTTCTTTTCCCTTGCGTATCTGAAGTTATAAAATGCGTGAATCTTTATGTGAAAGTGGGATCCCTTGGCTTGAAAATGTACATGGTTATACTGTTGAAATGACTGCAAAACACTATTTGGAACTTGGGGGTTAACCTAAGATGCTGGTTTGCAAACTCTTTGCAGAGCTGTAAACAGGAGATCAGTGCTGGGACACCACGTACTGTTTGGTTGCACCTGGAAAGAAGGAAACTGACAAGAACATTTTCTGAAAAACAGGATGTTTTCTTAATGAGTTCCCAGACAAAGACTTATAAAAAGAGCAGCAATATTTTTACTACAGAGAGAAAAGGAGACAGAGACTGAGATTTGAAATTGATAAGAAACACTCAGAGGGCCTGTTTTCTCCTTTTGTACTGTCTTTGTTTATACTTATACACTACCGGTCAAAAGTTTTAGAACACCCCCATTTTTCCAGTTTTTATTGAAATTTAAGCAATTCAAGCCCAGTGAATAACCTGAAATGGTACAAAGGTAAGCGATAAACTGCTAGAGGTTAAAAAAAAAAAAAGTTTAGGTTAGCAAAAACTGCTGTAGAGAAATTGCAAAGAAAGCCAAGGTGTCAGTGAGTACAGTTTCCTACACCATCAAAAGGCACTTGGAAACTGGAGGAAACTCTGACAGGAAAAGGTCTGGCAGCCCAAAGCCACAACAGAATCAGAAGACAAGTTTCTGAGAGTCAACAGTTTGCGATAGGCGGCTCACAGGACAACAGCACAGAGTGACTGGCACCTGAACCAAAAGGGCTACCACAGCATTTTGCAGCGCCATGCAATACCCTCTGGTCTACGCCTAGTTGGTCAGGGTTCATCCTACAGCAAGATAATGACCCAAAACATACCTCCAGGCTATGTCAGAACTACCTTCGAGGAAAAGAACAAGACGGTAGGCTTCAAATCATGGAATGGCCAGCACAGTCTCCAGACTTAAACCCCATCGAGCTGGTTTGGGATGAACTGGACAGAAGGGTGAAAGCAAAGCAACTTACAAGTGCAACACATTTGTGGGAACTTCTGCAACAGTGTTGGGAAGAACTTCCTGAACAATATTTGATGTCCATTGTAGGAAGAATGCCATGAGTGTGTTCGTCGGTTACAGTATATCTGCAAAAGGTGACTACTTTGATGAGTCAAAAATTTAGATTAAATTTTGTTAAACAAAATGATTCCATGATTTCTTTTTTATCTCCAATTGTTTATTAGTTCTATGCTTTAATTTCAGAGTACACTGAGACATTAACCTGCGTAGATTTCAATAAAAACTGGAAAAATGGGGGTGTTCTAAAACTTTTGACCGGTAGTGTAGGTGACCGTTTACCCAAGTACAAATAACTTTGGTGCTCTTTATAGCACTAATTGCGATCCTTTAAATTGTTGTATTGATGCCAGTTGTACTTATTTGTTATTATAGGGCAGACGGATATCGCAGACTATTACAATTTAAAGCAATGTTGTTAGCTGGTTTACTTCAGAAAGTATGGAGAAACCCAGAAGCGTAGGTTTTATGGGGATGCTGGGGCCATGCTCAGTGTTATGAACTTTTTTAATAGGACTAACATGACACCAATGTCTTCAAGGAATTGTGGACAGGGCATTTATAATCTTTGTGGATTTAATTAATACTGCAATAGTCACGTGTCTTGGGCTTGTTACCTACAGCAAAGCGGGGTTTTATCTTTACTATGTATAAAATTAACTCTTACCCCTCATGATGTATATCAATGCATGAGAAGCTATAGATTCTGGTTATCTGGATACACTATGTAAGAAAAGCACTGATGTTCCATGTAAGGAAAATGCATAAATGTATGATTTTTTGTAAAAAGAATAAACAAAGTTTAAAAACAAAAGGCAGGGGGGGAGAGGAGGTGCCGAGCTTAAAAAGAAGAGAAGCCCTGCCGGCTTCAGAACTGCTGAGGTGAAGCTGATGCGACGGGGGTAAGAGGCTGTGGGGTTCATGCTGGATTCCACCTCTTCCCCGCACCAGAGCGAGTCCAATTTTTGCCCACCCACTCATCCCCACCCTCCAGTATTAAATGGTCTTCTACAGCTCACCCCAACTTACCAATTGGGGTAAGGAGGCTAAGAGAAGCACATCTAAAAGGAGGAGCACCAACCAGAAACTGTAAGGAGGAGGAGCACAGCAAAGGGGATATCTCAAGAATTACATGGAGGCAGGACTGCAGGAGAGGCTTAAAAAGCATACAGAAGGTACTGTGAGAGCACCCTTAATGCTAAACCTAGGGATAAGATGCTTCAGACTTACAGGCACCAAGACTATTGAGACACTAACACAACCAGGGGCACAGTAACTTTTGAGGCTCATAGGGGTTAACCTGAGTTATTACAGTCATCAGCTTACTTGAGTTTACAGTCAAATTATCTATTTCGGCTAATAGCTGCCTTATCTGCTTATTGAGGGATATTTTTATTGGAACCTACAATGCTAATTGAACTGTAACTGGTATGTTTACCTAGTAGTTTAGTTAGCAATTCAGTCAGCTGGGGAGCCTTATCGGCTTCCCAAGGGATATTCGATTTGAATTACACTGCCAATAGACAGTAACTGTACGTTAACCTAGTAATTCAGTTAGTGTTGGTATAGTTTCTTGGTGAATTGGGGGTCATGGGGTAAAGCTCCAATTATTACAGTCATTTGATCCATTTCTGATGATAGTTGCTTTTTCAGTTCACTTAGGGATATGCTACTTGATTTACACTACCAATTGAATGGTAACTGTATGTAATCTAGTAATCAAGTTAGTAACTCTGTACAGTTCTGCTCAGTACTGGTGCGTTTTTTGCAATGTACTCCAGACTTGTATCAGGACTGAAGGGTCATGGGGTAAAACTCGAATTATCACAGTCAATTGATCTATTTCCGATAAGGGATGAGGGATGCTTTAACTGCTTACTGAGGAATATTTTAATGGAATTACATTGCCAATTGAGCTGTAAAGTACAGTTACGTAAGAACTTACCGTAACAGTAAATCTTCGAGAGGAGCTCTTGCTGCAGGTAATACTTTTAGGACTGAAGCTAGCAGGCGCCAGGACCCCACGGAAAACTTGTAGCTAGCAGTCTGAGGCAAGGGACCACCCTGATGTCGGCTCCGTCCGACGTCCTACGTGGTATAAAGGGGGCGGTCCCCTGGCGCCACCCCAGTTCTCCTGCCGGAGACCCGGCTAGATAAAACTGGAGAACCAGGTAGCAAAATTTCCGCATCCTGGTTGGATGGAAACCAAGAATAATAACAACAATTCAATAAGCTATCCTGGGGGAAGGAGGGCGGGAAAGCCACCTGCTGCAAGAGCTCCTCTCGAAGATCTACTGTTACGGTAAGTTCTTACGTAACTGTACTATCTGTCTTCGAGGGTGGAGCTATTGCAGCAGGTAATACCATTAGGACTGAGTCCCAAGCAGCACCCAAAGATAGACCCAGGTCTGACAGGGCGGATGGGGATGTATAGGAAAGGTGGAGCGGACATCTATTAGAGAAGGCCTTGCAGAACTGCTAGTCCAAAACCTGCTCTCCTTCTGGAGGTGATGTCCAGGCTGTAATGCCTGATGAAAGTGTGGACGGAGGACCACGTGGCAGCCGCACAAATATTGTCTGAAGAGACGTTCTTCAGGGCCACAAATGAAGATGCCACCGCTCTGGTGGAATGACCCCTAACAGCACCCGGGAGAGGTCTGTTGTGGTGCTGATAACAGAATGTAATGCAATGCACTAACCAACGGGCTAGTGTCTGTTTGAGGACAGGAGCTCCTAACATTTGCTTCGCGAAAGAAGCAAACTGGTCCGATTTCCTAGATAATACCGCAAAATGCGATGAACATCCAGGATGTGCAACAGTGCTTCACCCTGATTGGAAGATTTCGGGTAGTATACAGGAAAGCTGATATCCTGGTTCAGAGTCTGTATGGATACCACTTTCGGCATAAATTTGGGGTTCGTGCGCAAATTCACCCTGTCCCTGTGAAAGACTAAGTAAGCTTCTTTACACATCAGATCCTGGAGTTCCAAAACCTTTCGAGCGGAGGTGATGGCCACCAAGAGGAGAGTCTTCCAAGAGAGGAAGCGCAGCTCACAAGAGGCTGCCGGTTCGAAGGGAGGAAGCGTGAGTTTCTCCACAACAAAGAAGAGGTCCCAAGGAGGGACGACATCCCTCTTGGGAGGTCTGACATGCAATACCACTCGAAGAAAGATCTTGCAGGCATTCAACTGAGCCAGAGCTTTGTCTCTGATTGGGTTAGGATATGCGGAGACCGCACACATATGCACCTTGATTGAGGAATAGCTCAATCCTAAATCAGAGAGGTGTCGGAGATACACTAACACATGCCTGACCGGGCAACCCAAGGGATCTAGGGAATGAGCAGAAGCCTACAAGCAGAAGCGTTTCCATTTCAGAGCGTACGTGGCTCTGGTAGAAGGCTTCCTGGCTGCTACCAGAATTTCAGCTACTCTGTTTGACACTCCTAATCTCTCTTCCGCTAAGACTGCAGAAGCCAAGTATGCAAGTGAAGAGCAGGATAGACGAGTGTCCCCTGTTCCTGAGAGAGCAAGTGAGTGGAGAGAGGTAACTGAACTGGAGATTCCAGAGACAGTTGCTGGAGCAGCGGATACCAAATTTGACAATGCCATAGAGGAGCCACCAGAATCATTCTGGCTGCCTCTGACTGCAATTTGAGCAGTACTCTCTGAATGAGGGGGAAAGGAGGTGAAGGCATAAAGGAACTTCCCTGTCCAGGAGAGGGACAATGCATCTCGCCAGAAAACACCAGGCCCTGGAGTGAGCAAGCAGAAACTGTGCAGTTTGGCGCTCTGGCTGGGCCCACCTATCGAAGAGATCTGTGATATCTTGGAGCAATTCCCACTCGTGATTCTGAGAGGAAAAGTGACAGACTGTAGGGGAGAATGTTCTGGACCCCTGGCAGGTGAACTGTGGTGAGGTCCAGACTCTGTTCTACTGCTCAGTCCCATACTCTCATTGCTTCTCTGCAAAGGGGGTACGAGTGAGTTCCCCCTTGTTTGTTGATGAAGAAGACCACGGGTGTGTTGTCTGTCTGCACCAGAAGAGGACCTGGCAGAAGCTGATCTCTGAATGCCGAAAGTGCATTCAATACCGCTCTCATTTCCAGGACACTGATATGGAGAGAGCTTTCAGTGATAGACCAGGACCCCCGGGTACTGTGGTCCCCTAGATGAGCCCCCCAGCCTGACAGAGAGGCATCTGTGGTCAGGGTATGAAGCGGTCGAGGTCTGCGGAAAGGAACGCCACCGCTTACATTGTCTGTGCAGAGCCACCATTCCAGAGAACGATAAATTGCTCAAGAGATCCAGATTTGGAGATCCAGATCGTCCACCCTGGGTGCTAACAAGAGGCCGAAGGGCAGAACCCCGAATTGGTAATTCTCGTCTCTGAAGCAGAACCGCAGAAAATGTCTGTGGGTCTTCAGGACCTTGATACGCAGGTAGGCATCCTGCATATCTAAGGAGCACAGCCAGTCTCCTTGCTGGAGCAGGGGGAAGAGGGATCTCAGGGTGACCATGCGGAACCTCAGGTATTTCACGGAGAGGCTGAGCTGGCTGAGGTCCAGAATGGGATGAAGGTCTCCTGTCTTCTTCAGGATGAGGAAGAAGTGAGAGTAGAAACCTTTGCCTCTCTGGGCCGGTGGGACCCTTTGAATTGCTCTTTGTCTAGGAGCTGTTGGATCTCTCCTTCCAGGAGGAGACTGTGATCAGCATGGACAACGGGACATTTTGGGGGGGGGGGGGTTGTCCAGTGGGATAGAGGTGAATTCTATAGAGTACCCTATCCGAATGGTATCCAGTACCCATTGGTCGGCAGTGATACTGGACCACTCGAACGGGTAAAGTGCAAACCGCCCTCCTACTTGCTCATTCTGCCTGTCACTGAGAGGAGGAGGGCAGCAATGGGAGTCAGGTAGAGAGGGTGGGAGGGGCCTGGGCCCTGGGAGCTTTAGGCTGTTTAGGGCCCTGGGAACCTTGAGTGGCAGGGTTACCCAGACTCTTAAATCCCCTTCCCTGGGATTGCCTGCCGGTTTGTCCTCGATTCTGACGCTGACGAAAAGGACGTTTCCGAGTCGCTTGAGGTTGGGACTTGTATATTCCATGTACATCCGCCACCGCTCTCCCCGATTCTTGCAGTTGCTTCACCACCTGCTCCACCTCAGGGCCGAACAGTACCGGGCCCTGAAAGGGAGAATCCAGGATAGAGTCCTGAAGATCTTGCTGGAAACCAGTAAGTCTGAGCCAGGACTGCCGTCTCATGCATATGCCTGATGCCGCAGCCCTGGAGGCCATATCAACGGCATCATAAGAACACCGGAGGGCATGCTTGTCCATGTCCAGGCCAGACTGGGTGCAGGCCAAAATCTCCTGTTTGGACTCAGAGTCAGGGAAAGTCTCCACCAGGTCCATGGTCTTTCTCCACAGGGATTGTTGGTAGGAGATCATATGGGCTATGAAATCCAAATCAATCAATCAATTTATTTGTAAAAAGGCGCCTTTCCAAAACCAAGGCACCTGTACAATAAAATACAACAAACAGAGTAAAATTACGTACATTATATAAATTCCAATAAACAATATAAAACCTCATAAAAATAAACACTTCAATTACCAAAAGCCAGGTCAAAAAGATAGGTTTTTAATGCAGTTTTAAAACTCTGGACGGTTAGGCAATCACGTACCCGATGAGGTAGAGAGTTCCACAGGGCGAACAGCAAAGCTGAATGCCCTTGCTCCCGATGTCTGCAAACGTATCCTGGGAACCTCTAGCAATTCCTCATCGGTGGATCGGAGAGGATGGGAGGGACAGTACGGACGAAGGAGATCTTTCAGGTGGCTCGGTCCCTGGTCGTGTAGGGCCTTATAGGTTAGCAAAGCAACCTTAAAGGGGCACTAGGACGATTAGTCGCCGGCTGTAATGCCGCAGACAAAAACTTGCGGTTTAAAGGTCGCGTGGAGCTTACACTGCCGGATTAAACATCGCCGAAAATGTTGCCAAGATGTTAAGCGGCGATGTATTTTACTATTTTCTGTAACAAACTTGCAGTAACATTGTTTAACTTCGATCTACGGCATACATTTAATGTAAATTAGTCGCAACTTACGTTGGCCCACCTCTGAATTCATGTTACCAGGATGGAGCTCTAATTAGCTCAGTTGCTACATCACATAATTAGTCTCACCTGTGAGTATTCAATTTAAGGACGCAATGCACTTCATTGGTATTTTCTGTTGACATGGAGTTCATCCAAAGTCAGAAAGGCAAGCCAAAGCTTGCACTTGATAATTACTTATACACAAAGGAAAAGGATGGAGCCGAAAATAAGATTATTTGGCGATGCGAGATGCGAGATGCAAAGCTGCAGGGCCAGACTACACACTGTTGGAGAGACAATTTCTAAGGCTCCAACAGAACACAACCATGCCCCTATACACGGCAAGGTTTCGGTAGATGCAGCTAGAACAAGCATCAAGCGCCATGTGAGAGAGACTGAGGAGCCAACACGAAATGTGCATCATGGATTGCAGGAAGTGGATGTTCACCACGCGCACCTTCTACCTTCACAGGACACCTTGAGGAGAGATGTTCGTAGACAGAGGAAGCAGTGCGGCACAAACGAGAACTGCAATATTCTGGAGTACGCAAATACTATTAGCAATGAGCCGTTTTTAAGGGTGAACGAGGACATATTAATTTTTGCATGTGATGATGACCTTAAATGCCTAGCACAAAATGGTCATTGGTTTTGGAATGGTACCTTTAGTGTTGCACCAATGGGTGACGATCAGCTCTATACTGTGCACACATTAGTAAGTGGGGTAAACCGTCCATGTGTGTACGCCCTTCTCCCAGGACGCAGTGAGGCTGTCTACCTTAAGTTTTTTAAGCACTCAGAGGCATTAATGGCTGCAAAACTTGATGCACAAAGTATAATGCTAGACTTTGAACTTGCTGCCATAAATGTCTTACGAAAGACTGTTCCAAATGAGGACCTCAGTGGGTGTAATTTTCATCTGGGACAAGCTTCGTGGCGCCATATTCAAAGTGCTGGTTTGCAACAGTGGTGCATCAAAGAGGAAGAGTTTGCTCTTGAAGTTCGCAGCTTACTTGCGCTTGCTTTTGTGCCACAAGAGTTTGTAGAGCAATTCTTTGAAATATTACAAGATGATGACAGCTTCTCAGATCTGGAAGTAATAACCGGTTACTTTGAGGACACATATATTGGAAGACCCTATAGAACAAGAAATACAGGTTACTCACCTGTAACAGGAGTTCTAGGAATGGTATACGTTGTTCATCCACACTGTTCGGCAGGTTCCTTGCCGCTTTAAATCTTGCCGGAAGGTCTTCAAGCTGGCTCCTCCCACCCAGCCGGGTGGTAAAACTCTCGGCTCCGCCCCATGACGCCAGATCTAGCCCGCTGAAGCCGGGCGTCAAGCCGGAATAGGGAGTCAGGGATGAACAACATATACCATTCCTAGAACTCCTGTTACAGGTGAGTGACCTGTATTTAGGGACATGGATATGTTGTTCATCCACACTGTCTGGCAGACTCCTAGCAGTTCTCTGGGAGAAGGGGGGCAAGGCGCACACCCCCTACTTGGGAAATAAAGACTGGAGAACTGAGGCCCCAAAACCAGCATCCCGGCGTGACTCAAGGTCAATGTGGTACTGGGTGATGAAGGTGTGTGCTGACTTCCAGGTAGCAGCCCTGCAGATTTCCTGGATAGGGACATTCCTGGAAGCATCCACCGATGCAGCAGTATGGCGGGTAGAATGAGCTCTTATCCCTTTGGGAGGCTCCATGCCCGCCAACCTATAGCAGAGATCTATACAGGAGGTGACCCACCTGCCCATCGTCCGCTTGGCTGCAGGTCTGCCAGGTGCGGCTTCAGAGTAGGTGACAAAAAGCTGGCGAATCTCTCCCCGAACTTCAGCCGTCCGCTCCTTGTAGTAAGCGACTGCCCTTCTAGGGTCCAAAGTATGGAGCCTATATTCAGCCTCCGAGGTGTGATTTGGGTAGAACACCGGCAGAGTCAACACCTGGTTAGGTGAAACTCGACACTACCTGGAAGGAACTGGTGGGAGCAGGACAACCTTGTCCCCTGTGGAAGACCAGATAAAGAGACTCGATGGAAAGCGCCTGGAGCTCTCCCACCGCTCTGGCTGGACGGATAGCCACCAAGAAGGCGGTCTTCCACGACAGGTGAGAGATGTCACACCTGTGCATCGGGTTCTAATGGCTTGCCCATGAGCTTAGCCAGTACCAGCAGTAGATCCACGGAGGTGGAGGTTCTCGTACCGGAGGGGATATGTGATCAAGGCCTTGAAAAGTGCCCGCCACCTTCTCCGTACCATCGACTGCTTCCCGGCCCGCGCCCGGTAAGCAGAGATGGCTGCCAGGTGCACCTTAAGGGTCGTCAACCGAAGCCCTTGCTGAGAAAGGGACCACAGGTAGTCCAGAACGCTTGCCAAGGAACAGGAGGAAGGGTCCAGGCCCTTGCTCTGACACCAAATGGAGAATCTCTTCCATTTGAAGGAGTAGCATTTTCTGGTCGACTCCTTACGGGACGCCTCAACGATGTTGAGGACCTTGTCGGAAAGACCCAAGGCCTGGAACTCTAGCCGCTCAGGAACCAGGCCATCAGGTGCAGGGACTGAAGGTCCGGATGGAATACCTTCCCCTGATTGACTGAGATCAGGTCCGGTTGGGCTGGAAGCCGCCTCGGGAGCCTGGAGCCGAGACTGAGGAGATCTGGATACCAGAACTGGTGGGGCCAGTCTGGGGCTACCAGAATCACTTGCGCCTTGTCCCTCCTCGCCTTGAGAAGCACCTTGTGGATCAAGAGAAATGGGGGAAAGGCGTAGAAGAGGCCTGGGGTCCACAGCCTCGAGAAGGCATCCCCCTGCAGCGAGCCCTGCTGAGGGGGGCGGCATGAAACAGTCTCAGCTTCGCATTCTCCCTGGAGGCAAACAGGTCCACCTGAGGCATGCCCCAGTGGGAGAACAGATCTTGTACTACCTCCGGCAGGAGAGACCACTCGTGGGACGCAGCCCCTATCCGGCTTAGGGCATCGGCCAGGGTATTGGAGGCTCCTGCCACATGGATGGCAAAGAGATCCGCCTCCAGGCTGCGCACGAGTGACCAAAAGCAGAGAGCTTCCCTGCACAAAGGCATGGAGCGCGTCCCGCCCTGGCTATTTAGGTAGTACATGATCGTGGTATTGTCCGTCTGGACCTGAACCACTTGACCCCATAGAAACGGAGCGAAGGCGGTGAGGGATACACGAACCGCCCGAAGCTCCAGCAGGTTGATGTGGCATTGGGACTCCCGAGGGGACCAGAGACCGTGCACTCTGTGCTCCCCCAGATGGGCACCCCAACCCATCAGAGAGGCATCGGTCGATAGAGAGACCGTCGGCTCGGGGCGGACAAACGGGATGCCCTCCTGCAGATGTGTTGGAACGGTCCACCACTGGACAGCGTTCCACATCCCCTGGGTCACTTTCACTAGCTGATCCAGCGGATCGAAGTGCTGTGACCATTGGCTGGCCAGCCCCCATTGAAGGGGACGATGTACCAATCGGCCCAACGGACTCGCTGGTAGGAGCCATGAGGCCCAGGAGTGCAGGGAAGTCCCAGGATGCACCTGCTCAACCTGAAATGATTGGGCAAAGGAGGAAAGAACCTCGGCCCTGTCCGCCGGGAGCCGTGCTCTGGTTCGTAGAAAGTCGAGCTCTGCCCCGATGAATTGGATCACCTGCTTTGGCACGAGTTCCGACTTGGCCTTGTTGCTGAGGAGGCCAACCTGAGAGCAAACCCGGAGGGCCACATCTCTGGATCGCTCCACCTCCGTTCTGGAGGGGGCTGCAATCAGTCAGTCGTCCAGGTAGGGGTACACTCGGACCCTTCGGCGTCACAGGAATGCTGTCACCACTGCCATGCATTTGGTGAAGACCCTGGGAGCTAGGGAAAGGCCAAAGGGCATGGCCTGGAACTCGTAGAGGGATCCCTCCGCCCTGAAGCGGAGGAATCTCTGGTGGGATGGACGGATTGGGACATGAAAGAATGCGTCCTGAAGGTCCAGAGAACAGAATCACATGCCTCGTTCCAAGGATGGGATTATCAGAACCAGAGTGACCATCCTGAAGGTCCGAGACCTTAGGAACCTGTTCAGGTCGTGCAGGTCGAGAATGGGGCGCCAGCCCCCCATCCGTTTTGGGACCAGGAAGTACCTGGACACAAACCCCGGGTCTGGAGGAGGATCCACCACCTTCCTGATCACCTCTTTCTCGAGGAGCAGGGGGACATTGCTCGGCGAGCCGACAAAGAGGTGCATGGACCTCGAGCCCCCAAGGGACCACGGGCTCAAGGGCGGGCCTGGCTCGAACTCCAGGGCAGGCCCTTCCTACCACCTCAACACCCAACGGTCCGTGGTGATAACGGACCAGGCGAAAGGAAGTGATGGAGCTGCCCTCAACGGGGAACCTCAGGGGAGTGACGAGGCTGGGGCGCATACCCCTCAACCTGTCACTGGGCAGGCTTAGAGGAGGGACCGGCCGAGGGACCTCCTGGGCCTTTACCTCCCTGCTTCCTATTGGAGGAAGCCATGGGCTTGGGTTTGGGATGCCAAACGCCAGCCTGCTGGCCCTGGTGCTGGTGGTGTTGGGCCGGACGTGCCGCAGGCGCAGAAGGACGAAAGGACTTGTGCTGCTGCTGTCGGCGGCCTTTGTCCTTCTGGGCGGAGATGACAGAGTCCAGAGTAGCACTGGACTTTTCGATCCGCTGGAGGTGACCTTCCACTCCAGGGCCAAAGAGGTCAGTCCCCAGGAAGGGGACATCCGCCAGTTTGTGCTGTGTATCCGCTGTGAAGGTGGATATCCTCAGCCATGCTCTGCGGCGCATGGCCACCGCGGCCGCAACCGATCTGGCACAGGAGTCTCCAATGTCTAGAGCCATTTGGAGCTGCTGTTTAGCCACCGCCCTACCCTGGTCCCGTACCTGCCGGACCGTGGTCTGCAGGTCGGCCGGGAGATGAGGGATCACCTCATCCAGGGAGCCCATGAGGGCGTGGGAGAAATGTGCCATCAGCACGGCCGAGTTGGCCTGGCGGAGGCCAAGGGAGGACGCAGCGTACACCTTTTTGGACTCCTTGTTGGGGGACTTGTCCACATCCCTAGCGTTCCCGGAACGCCGGAAAACGCTGTCGGTGACCAACCCCTCGGCAGAGGGGTGTTCCGAAAAACCAGGCAAAGAGCCGGCAGGGACCACATACTTCCTGGCCATCCTGGCCGAAGACGCAGGAGAGGAAGAAGGCCGCTGCCAGAGCTCCAAGGCTGGGCCAACAATGGCTTCAGCCACCAGAAAGGCCTCCGTGGTTGAATCCCCTCGGTCCAGTATCTCCGTCAGGGGATACCTGGCCCGCTTGGATACGGGCTTGAGCTGCATCCCGGTGGACTCCGAGATGAGCCGAAGCAAACCCATGAAGGACGATGGGCTTTCGTCCATCGACTGGCCCCCGGAGGACTCCAGGTCACTGGGCCTGGAGAACAGGGAGGAGTCATTGTCGGACTCCAAGGAGTCCGCGAAGAGCTGCCTGGGGCCTGAGCCACCCTCCACCTGCCGAGGACGGTCGGGAGTGAGGGTGACCGACAACCTGTGGGGCAGGCCCTGACCCGACCGAGAGTCCTTGGTCGGCGGCCCCAATTTCGGTTGTGGAGGCGGAGGTTCCACCACAATCGGTGGGGCAGCTGGTTTCGGCCGCCGAACAACCGCCCAGGCTTGGGCACCGCCACAGCGAGGTTGTTTCGCTGCTCAGGTGACAGCCACTTGATGGCCGGAAGGCACGGCGCCGGCTTGTTCCTGGACAGAAGTAACTGCTGCCACATCAGGTCCTCGCCGAAGGCCAACGCAACTTGCATCAAGCCTCTCTCTCCGAGGAGGAAGATGAGGACGAAGCGCGGCGCCGCTTACATCGGTGCAGAGACCAGAGACTGCGATGTTGGCTGGACCGAGACGATGTCCGAGACCAAGATCCTCGCGCTTTCCGGAAGACGGTTCGGGAAGGGGCGGGACACCCGCTCCTCGGCTCGGAAGCCTCACCGACCGCGGCATCAGAGGCGATGCAGGTCTCGGTCTCCACCGGGGAAACCGTGAAGAAGGGTTGTCGCTTCACCAGTCAACAGCCCGCTTGACGGTCGAGAAAATCTCGACCGTGTCGACGGGTGTCTCGCCGGCTGACCTGACAGGGACATTGTGAAGCCAGCGGCTCTAGTAAGAACTCTACTGAAGTCGAGTGCCGACTGTCCAGGAAGGGACCTCTCCGCCTCATGAACGCCGACGATGGGACTTACCTTTGAGTCCTTTCTGACAGAGAGGAATGTCCTAATGGCCCCTCTCCTTCGTGGAAAAGGGATTGGCAAAGCTCCTTGAAAGAAGCTGAATATGAGGTACCCAGAGAGACGGGATAAATGCCGTGACCGAGGAAGAGGATGATGTCGCCATGCCACCTCCTCCTCGGCGATCATCTGCTCGAGCTGCTCAGCCGAATAGCCGCCGCAGTAACGCCTCAATGGGCCTCCTTCTTCCACCGCGGTAGCCTCAGGGCGCCCGAGCTGTAACTGGGCAGCGCGGTCTTCCAGGATGCTGGCCGAAAACGAACGGCATAACTCGCAGGCCTGCGGGTCATGTTCTAGGCTGAGGCAGTAGATGCACGTGGACTGCAGGTCCATCCTGGACATTTTCTGCCCACAAGGGCACCGCCGAAATCCGGGAGTCGATTTGTCCATTGCAGCCGCGAGGGAGAAACTTGACCAAAGTCTTGAAAATTTTAAAATAAGTTTCGAGCGAACCGAAGAATTAGGATCCAGTCTACACGCAGAGCGTTACGGAGGAAACCTGAGCTTCCAAGCAGGAAGGAAGATCTAGCGTCATGGGGCGGAGCCAAGAGTTTTACCACCCAGGTGGGTGGGAGGAGCCAGCTTGAAGATCTTCCGGCAAGAATTAAAGTGGCAAGGAACCTGCCAGACAGTGTGGATGAACAACATATCCATGTCCCTAGAAACGACACTTTAACCAACTTTTTTGAACCGAGCAAAGGAGAAATCTACGGAGCGACTGTTCAGTGAGGCCGAGTAAAGAATCTGACGGTTGGAGTTTAAACAGCAGCAGACAGGGGCTTCAACCGAACTTGCGGTGAACATTCCATGCTGGCCATGGAAGGTTTAACTCTGTTCTCTGGGGCAGTTGAAAGGCAGGACCCAACTGCATATGTCAGAATACAGCAAGACTTCATGTTGTTTGAAATGCATACTTTGAGAGATTTGGTAGATTGGAGCCACCTCTATTTCTTGGAAGTTGTAGTGTTGACAATTTGATTCAAGGGGCCTTTCTGTTCCATATGAAATGGGAGATTATTCTGTCCCACGCTTGGAAATATAGCTGGTCTGGAATTACAGGCAAGGTTTGCAGGTAATATAGGATACGTGGCAATATATTTGGATGTATAGTTTCAATACGCTGGAAGCAGCCCAAGAAAGATGAGTCCACTTGGATAGGTCCTCCGTGATCTGCACAATTAAAGGTTCATAGTTCAGGAGCTCGCGATGCTCCAGGTTTCGTGGAATTTTAATGCCCAAATATCTGAAGGAAGACCTATTCCATCTGAATGGAAACCAGCTCTTAAGCTACATGGACAGTGTAAAATTATATAAGATGACTTCCATTTTAAAGGTAATGAGTTTATACCCTGCAAGATTTCGGAATGTGTCAAATACCTTCCAGAGTGTAGGGATCAACTCCTCTGGGGAGGTTAATGTCATGAGCAAATTTTTTTCCAAACAATGAAAGTTTGTACTCTTTACCTCCCCAGTGGGACCCCTGAAATCTGACATGTCTGTCTGAAATGGATAGCTAGGGGTTCTAGGTAGAGTGCAAAAAGAAGGGGTGATAAGAGACATTCTTGTCTTCTACCCTGTTCTAATGGGAATGGGTGTGATAAGAATCCATTTAGCCTGACATAAGCCCATGACTCTGCATATATGTTCTTCAGGGCATGAATAGATTCCTCAGGAAAGCCAAACTCGGAGTAGCCCCCCAAAAAAAGCCACAACACTCTGTGGAATGCTTTCTCAGCATCTAAGCTGAAGAGTGCTAAAGGGATTGTACATGCTGTGACATAATCCAGTAGTAGGAAGTTCCACCTTACACTATCAAGTGCGTGACAGTTTCTTACAAATCCCACTTGGTCAATTAGTTTAGGTAAAATTGTTTCGAGCCTATGGGCTAAAAAGGTCACATACATTTTGCAATTGTAGCTCAGTAGGGAGATAGATCTATAAGAAGCTGCATATCTCAAGTCTTTATTTGGCTCTGAGAGTGCTGATATCACCAAATAGTGCCAGGTGGGAGGGGGAGGCTCTTTGCTCTGGACAGATCGGAATACTGAACGAAGGACCATAGAAAGCAATGAAGTGAATTTTTTTTAAGAATTCTGCCGGATACCCCATCTAATCCTGGAGCTTTTCTAGACTGAGTCTCAAATCGCCCTCTGTATCTCTTCAGAAGTAATAGAGGCCACCAACCTCTCACCTATTTCATCCAGTTTTTGAATATTTAGGGAATTCAGATAGTTTTTTAAGTCCTGTGAAGATGTTTCTGACTCAGCTGAATACAGTTTTTTTATAGAACTGAGTTAGTATGTTCCAGATAGCTGATGGGTGCGTAGCTAGTACCCCGGTATAAACATCTGTGAGACACACGCTCGAAATTTTTGTGCACGGAGCACCCTTGCTAAATTCCTAGCTCCTCTGGCTCCCACCTCACAATAATGATGTTTAAGGAAAATAAAAGAGAGATTGCTCCACTCTGACGTCTAAGAGCTTCTGCACTTCCCTTTTAACCCGACCGATCTGTGGGGAAACAGACTTATCCCCCTGCACACACAAGGGCTGTAGCTGTGTCTGTACTTTTTTAGGTTTTCCTTCCCCCTCTCTTTTTTATTTTTGCATGATAAGCGAGCTATTATCTCTCTTCTTAACACCATTTTAACTGTGTCCCATAAAATGGATGATGAAACAGAGGGGTTTGTGTTGTCACTTACTAATGCCTGCTTATTTTTATCTCTTCAGGAGCCAGGCGTGGAGATGAAGAGAGGGCAGGTTGGGATGGACCAGGGATCCCTGTGTCAGAAGATACGTCTATAGAGGCAGTTGCCTCAGCGGGACCTCTGACAACTTGTTGATCAAAGGAAACAAAATCTGTCAAGGCCAGTACAGGGCAATGAGAATCAGCTTACCTCCGTGTGCCTCCAATCTGAGCAGCACCCTGTAAACTAATGGAAGAGGAGGAGGAAATGCATGTAGAAAGAGTCTTGTACACCGCAGCCTGAATGCATCCAGACAGAAAACGCAAGGTTCTGGATTTTGGAGCAGAATAAAGGTAGTTTTGTGTTGAGTGGGGATGCAAAAAGGTCCAGGTATGGAGTACCCACTCATCGAAGAAAGACTGCACGACGTCTGGTGCTGGAGACCACACGTGAGGATCTGCTTCTATCCTGCTCATGTGGTCTGACAGATCTTTCTAAGTTCCTAGCAAGTAAACTGCTTGAATCAAAGCACTGTGGTCGATGCACCACTCCCATACACTCATGGCATCTCTGCAGAGAGGGTAAGAGTGTGCTCCCCCTTTCTTGTTGACGTAATACATAACTGCTTTTTGTCCATCTGAAGAAGGATTACCTTGTGACTTACAACTCCCAGGACTCCTGAGGGTGTAAAGAACTACCCTCATCTCCAGGATGTTGATGTGATGGCGTGACTGTCTTGGTACAAACTCCCTAAGTGTGATGGCCCTGGCAGTAAGCTCCCCAGCTGAGAAGAGATGAATCTGTAGTGATGGTTACCCGAGATTCTGGTGGGACAAGGGGAGGCTTTGCAGAAATTTGTCCTCTTGTATCTACCATGCAAGTGACCGACGCGGTGGCTCTGTTATTTTGATAGGTAAGATGGAGGATATGTTGTTGGGGACCACTGTGTGCTGGGCATTCACTGAGTGGTCCTCATGTGCAGTCGAGTCAGAGGCACAGTGAAGACAGAAGAGACAATGAGGCCCAACATCCACTGCATGGAGTTAGCTTGTACAGGGTTGTTTTCCCTGATTAAGCGAGTCATCTGAAGGATGTCATCTCTCCTGTCCTCCGGGGAAAAAAGCCCTCACTTTTGTAGTGTCTAAGACTGTCTCTTTGAAGAGTTGCTGTGAAGGTTGAAACTGCAACTTTTCTAGGTTCTGCAGGACCCCCATGCAGGTGAGGAACTGAGATGCTGGGGATACTGTTTTTTCTGTATCCTGCCTTGACGGGCTTGCTAGGAACCAGTCTAGGACGGGAAAGACGTGCATGTCAAGCTTTCAGAGGTGCACTGCGAGTACTGCAAAGTACTTGGTAAAGATTCGAGGCACCGAGGAGAGATCAAAGGGCAGGATTCTGAATTGGTAGTGTTGGTCCAAGGCCAGAAAATGAAAGAAACTTGTGGTGGTTTAGGTGTAGCGAAATGTGCTGGTAGGCATCCTGCATGTCCAGGGATGCCAACCAGTTATGTTGTTTGAGAAGTGGCAGACGTGTCCTCAAGGAAATCATCCTAAACTTCTCATGGTACAAGAACTTGTTCGGCATTCTGAGATCAAGAATGGTGTGCATACATCTTGTCTTTCCTGGAACAAGAAAGTAATGGGAGTAGAAAAGTACAGTCATGTAAAAACTTCCTGTAACAGTAGATCTTCGAGAAAAGCTCTTACAGTAGGTAATTACTTTTAGGACTGCGCCCCCTGGTGCCAGAACAACACGAAAACTTTAGCTAGCAGTTTCTGACGGGGGACTACCCACCAGACATCACGTGACCAAAGTCAGCATGACACTATATAGTGGGCGGTCCCCCACAGCCACCCTCCAGTTCTACTGCTGGAGACCTCCTAGAGGCGTGACAGGAGAATGGGAAAGAGGCTCCTGGAGCCAAAAAAAGGCTAAGGAAAAAGAGCTACAGAATAACAGGGGAAGGAGGGAGGGAAAAGGTTACCTACTGCAAGATCCTCTCTCGAAGATCTACTGTTACGATAAATTCTTATGTAAGAGTACTATCTTACTTCAAGAGGCGTCTTGCAATAGGTGATTACTTGGAGGGCTGAGTCCCAAGCAGTAAGAGTCCGAGGGACAATAAAAAACACGGGAGGCTAGAAGAAATCAGCTGAAAAGCAGTGAAAGCTTTAGCACAGGAGTCCTTGGAGAACAGCCAGCCTGAAACCAGCCCTATGCCTAGAGGCGATGTCCAAACTGTAGTGCTTAGTGAAAGTGTGGACGGAACTCCAAGTGGCAGCCGCACAAATTTCTGTGGCCAACATATTTCTGAAACAGGCTGTAGAGGCAGCCATGCCCACGGTAGAATGTCCTTTAACCTGCCCTGGAAGGACTTTACCATAGTTCTGGCAACAAAACCCAATGCAGTTCACCAACCATTTGGAAAAGTACTGCTTGGAAACTGCCGCACCTTCTCTCTTGGGTGCGAAAGAAACAAAAAGTTGGTCCGTTTTCCGGACAGCTTTGTCATGCTCATGTAATAACATAAAATTCTTTGAACATCTAACGTATGCAGGATTGCCTCCCCCCGACTAGCATGCTCAGAGTAACAGACAGTCAGTTGAAAAAAACTGATTCAAAGTAGCCTGTGAAACAACTTTTGTAAGAAAAGTACAGTTAGGTAACAACTTACCGTAACAGTAGATCTTCGAGAGGAGCTCTTGCAGCAGGCTATTACAATAAGGACTATCCCGCAGGCACTAGGACCCACCGGAAAACTTCTCAGCCAGCAGTACCCTGCAGGGACTGCCTCCCGATGTTGGCTCCACCCCGTCAGCCCTGGCATAAAAGGGGGTGGACCCAGCTCCACCTCAGTTCCCCCGCCAAGAACCACGAACGAGCCCTGACAGGAGAAGGAGACTAAGCCTGAAGATGACGATCTGCACACCTCATTTGGGGAATGGAGGGCGGGAAAGCAATGCCTGCTGCAAGAGCTCCTCTTGAAGATCTACTGTTACAGTAAGTTCTTACGTAACTGTACTATCTTACTTCGAGTGGCAGCTCTTGCAGCAGGCTATTATAATAAGGACTGAGTCCCAAGCAGTCCCTCGCCAAGGAGGTATCCGATCCCAGAAGGTGGAAGAGAAGAAGCTGGACACAGCAAGTCAAGACAAGAGTCCCTGAAGGACTGCCAGGCTGAAGCTGGCACGGTGTCTGGATGCAATGTCCAAGTTATAGTGCTTTACGAAAGTATGCACTGAATTCCAGGTAGCAGCCGTGCATATGTCCCTAATAGAGACATTCCGCAGAGCGGCGAAAGATGCAGACACTGCTCTGGTGGAGTGACCCCTAACCGGGCCCGGAAGGGGTTTACTGTGCTTCTCATAACAGAAAGTAATGCAGTGGACAATCCACTTAGAAATGGTCTGCTTGGACACCGGTTTACCCAAGTGTTGTGGCGCAATTGCCACAAACAGTTGCTCCGATTTTCGGTGATGAGCCGTTCGTGTAAGGTAATACCTCAGCGTCCTGTGGACTTCCAAAGTGTGAAGGAGAGCTTCTCCTCTGTTAGAGGGAGAAGGGGAAATAAACTGGAAGGTCAACTGACTGGTTAAAGGTCAACTCCGAGACCACTGTAGGAAGAAAAGTACAGTTACGCAAGAACTTACCGTAACAGTAGATCTTCGAGAGAGGCTCTTGCAGTAGGTAATTACATATAGGACAGACAACGGCAGGCGGAAGGACCCCACGGGAAAATTTTTAGCTATCAGTCTCTGGCGAGGGACCGCCCCCACGTCAGGTGACCGGCGTCAGGAGATGTTGGTATGAAGGTGCGGTCCCTCATGCCCGCCTTCCAGTTCTTTTCCGCCACAGGCCAAGAGAGGCCGGACAAGAGAGAAGTGAAGATTTCCCTCACTGGAAAAGGAGCTGAAAAAGCTTAGGGGGATGGAGGGCGGAAGAAGTTGCATTGCTTACTGCAAGAGCCTCTCTCGAAGATCTACTGTTACAGTAAGTTCTTACGTAACTGTACTATCTTACTTCGAGAGGGCTCTTGCAGTATGTAATTACATATAGGACTGAGTCTCAAGCAGTCTGGAATAAGAAGCAGCAAACGGGAGGAGGAAAGCTACTCAAAGTAGATCCTCTAGCTGTGAAGGCCTCAAGAAAGGAGGCCTTGCAGAACAGCAAGCCCGAAGCCTGCTCTACGGCGAGAGGCAATATCCAAATTGTAATGTTTTGTAAAGGTATGGATGGAAGTCCAAGTGGCAGCAGCGCAGATGTCTGCCGCTGACACGTTCTTGAAACAAGCCGCTGAGGCAGCGACTCCTCTGGTGGAGTGGCCCCTCACTTGACCCGGAAGGGTCTTGTTGTACTTGTCATAACAGAAAGTGATGCAATGAGCCAACCATTTAGACAGGCATTGCTTAGAAACAGCATTGCCTTCTCTTTTGTGGGCAAAAGAAACAAACATTTGATCAGTCTTTCTGAGATCTTTTGTTCTGTTAGTATAGTATCTCAGAAACCAATGCACATCCATAGTGTGTAATAGATACTCCCCTTGACTGGAGTACTGAGTAAAGAAAGTGGGTAACTATGGACTGATTCAATGTGGATTCCGCTACCACCTTGGGGAGAAACTTAGGGTTGGTGCACAGAGCAACACGATCCTTGTGAAAAATCAAATACGGGATTTTACACATCAGGGCCTGGAGCTCGGAAATCCTCCGAGCAGAAGTAATGGCCACTAAGAAGAGCGTCTTCAATGAAAGGAACTTCATGTCTGCTGAGGCTGCCGGTTCGAAAGGAGGCACAGTAAGCTTCTCAAGAACGAAATTCAAATCCCAAGGAGGGGCGGGGACACGGATAGGGGGTCTCAAGTGGAGAATCCCTCTGAGGAAGGTCTTAGGAGACTTACAGTTGAGCGAACATCCTGTCTGCAAAAGGGACATGGTAGGCTGAAATGGCCATGTGTACTTTCAGAGATGAGTGGCTAAGACCCAGTTCAAAGAGATGGCGCAGGTACTCCAGCAGCCGCCCAACAGGGCACGAGAAAGGCTCGAGATCTTTTGAAGCAGCCCAGATAGTGAAACGTTTCCATTTCATGGCATAGGTAGACCTAGTGGAGGGTTTTCTAGCCTCCACCAATATTTCGGCCACTCGGGGTGAAACCCCGAAACGGGCTTGAGCTACGTTCGCAGGAGCCATGCATGCAGCTGAAGGGACTTGAGGCCTGAATGGACCAGGGTCCCCTGATCCTGGGTCAGTAAAAGTCGCGACAGAGGAAGAGGACGTTCCTCTGAGTATTGTTGCAGAGAAGAGAGAACCAAACTTGCCTGGGCCAGAAAGGAGCGATCAGAATCATTTGTGCTCCTTCTGAACCCAGTTTCTGCAGAACTCGCAGGATGAGAGGGATCGGGGCAAAGCACAGACGAATCTGTCCTTCCAATCTAGAGACAGAGCGTCTCTCCAAAAAATGCCTCGCTCTGGAACGAGCGAGCAGAAGTCGGGAAGCTTTGCGTTTAGTGGTGAAGTGAACAGGTCCACCTGAGGCGTTCCCCAACGTAGGAAGATATCGTCTAGAACCCCCTGATCCAGCTCCCACTCGTAAGCCAGAGCAGACAAGCGACTTAGCTTGTCTGCTAAGGTGTTCTCGACCCCTGGGATGTGGATTGCCGTGAGGTGAAGGTAGTGAAGCGCTGCCCAATCCCAAACTCTCATCGCTTCTCTGCAAAGAGGGTAGGAACAAGTCCCTCCCTGTTTGTTGATGTACCAAATGACACACATATTGTCCGTCTGAACGGCTGAGTGGCCGGGAAGAAGATGCAGATGTAGAGCTTGGAGAGCATAAAGCACTGCCCGAAGCTTGAGTACACTGATATGAAGCGTTTTCTCGAGCTTGGACCTGAGATGGGCTCCCCAACCTTCACCCGAGGTGTCTGTAGTCAGAGTCCGTGAGGGGGGAGGAAAGCAGAATGGGACACCCCAAAAAAGGTTCTCTTGAACCATCCACCACTGCAAATCTCGAACCATGGGGGAGGAGACTAGCACCAGCTGGTCCAGATCGTCCACCAACTGATCCCATTGAGAGCAAAGTGTCCACTGAGAGAGACCCTCATGTGGAGCCGAGCACGAGGGACTGCTGGAATAGCAGCCGCCGTAAGCCCAAAGAGGCGAAGGACCGACCTCGCACTGACCTGCCTACGGCTGGACAACAGGCTTACCTGAGTCTGGAGTGTGGCCGCCCTGTCTTGAGGCAGGAAGACCCTGCCCAGGGGCGTGTCCAGGATCACCCCCGATAAACTGGAGCCTCTGGGATGGGATCAAGTGAGACCTGGAATGGCTGATGGTAATACCCAGGCAGGTAAAGACCTGCTGGGTAAGGGAGAGGAAGCGCAGGAGTTTCTTCCTGGACGAGGCTGCCAGGAGCCAATCGTCCAAGTACGGGAAAACCTGCACCCACCGGCTACGCAGGTAGGCCGCTACCACCGCAAGGCATTTAGTGAATACTCGGGGGGGCTGAGGAAAGACCAAATGGGAGTGCCTTGAACTGGTAGTGGTCCCCCTGGAACGCAAAATGAAGGAATTTGCAGTGGGAAGGACAGATAGATATGTGTAGGTAAGCATCCTGCATATCTAGGGCGCACAGCCATTGTCCCGATCGAAGGAGGGGCAGGAGACTCTGAAGGGAGAGCATCCTGAATCTCTTGTACTTCACAAATAAGTTTAAGGAACTGATATCCAGAATGGGTCTTACATCTCCTGTCTTCATCGGAACCAGGAAGAAGTGGGAGTAGTAACCTGTTCCCTGAAGATGAAGGGGGACGGGCTCTATTGCCTCTTTCAGCAAAAGTGCTGAAATCTCTTCCTGGACCAGAAGATGATGTTCCCGAGAGTACGACGAATTTGGGGGAGGGTGACGAGGTGGTTTCTGTAGAAACTCTATTGAGTGTCCTTCTGCTATTAGCTGGAGCACCCGAGAATCTGAAGTTATCCTCTCCCAGCCCGGGAGGTGGAGGGAAAACCTCCCTCCTACTGGTTCCTCCGGGAAGCCGGAGGCTGTAGGAGAGGGAAGGAGTCAGGTGGTGTGGGGCAGCGCAGCAGCAGAAGCACCCGCTGCTTTTTTGGGCGGGGGGGCTTGGCAGCTGTGGGGGCCCGGCGTTTAGTGGCCTGCTTTCCCCTGAGGTTTCGCCTTTGGCCGATTCAGTCTGCAAAAGGGACAGCGCTGTGATTGATGGGGATGATACATAGAGACAACGGACTTTAGTGCCGTCCCCTTCTCCTGCAGATTGGTGATGATGTCCTTGACATCGCCACCGAAGAGCACCGAACCCCGGAAGGGTGCTTCCTGGATAGCGGACTGCACTTCCGGGACCAACCGACACACGGAGCCAAGCATGATGTCATAAGCCTACGGCGAAAGCTGAGCTCTGTCCAGCAGTGTCCACTGCATCGTAAGTCGCACGAAGCAGGTGTCGACTGGCCGAACGTGCAGAGCGGACAAGGTCAGCCACTTCCTGCTTGACTTGTGAGTCTGGAAGGGAGTCCAATTTGGCTTTCATCCCAGTAAGAATTGCCTTCTGGTAATCACTCATGTGACTGACATAGTTCAGGGCCCTAATCCCCAGCATGGAAGAAGCGAAAATCTTCTTTCCATACTGGTCCAGAAAGCGAGATTCTTTGTCAGGTGGTGACGAGCTAAGATGTTTCGGGTTAGCTGTCTGGCCGTGAGCGGCACTAATCACGACCGAGTCAGCTCGAGGGTGAGAATCTAAATAATCAACACCCTCGGGAGCCTGATATAGACTGTTCGACTTCCGAGGAAGAGGGGTTAACACCGATGGCTGTTTCCAAATGGTGGTAATGAGGTCGGCATGAGGCTCGATCCAGGGAGGCACCAAGGTAGGAGCTGTCACGGGCAAATCCAGATGCTCAGCGAGTTTAACATGCTGTGGATCTGGCTCCAAGGATGGCCACTTACGTACCGCCTGGATTTTGCATAGCAACTCTGTGAAAGAAGGATCCTCTGGAGGAGACTTCGGAGGAGTCCTTGACCTGGGTTAGACGGAGAGCGTGGCTCGTAGTCCCGCTCGGAACAGCCGTCGGAGGAATCCGAAGTGTCCGAGAAGGAAGAGGAAGATGGTGAAGAAGAAGACCCTCTCCCGTCGAGGGGGAGGAACGGACTCCTTGGGAAGCCCTTGGGGGAGCGTGTCCTGCCCCTCTCTGGACCCAGAGGGTTTAGCCCTTGTGTCCGGAGGCGGTGAAGGAGTTTGTCGTTGTGGACGTACGGGAACCGGTACCGTCATCAGAAGACGACTCTCCACCTCTCTGGTGAGCTGAACCTTGGCCTCAGCCCACCAGGAGGCCAAAGTCTCCTGCAAGTCCACCGGCGGCTGGGGGGGCGGTGGAGGAGGAGGAGGTGGGGGATATGGGTATGAACTGCTATTATCCTGCTGTTTGTTCTTACCTTCGTGCAAGAATGTGCCATTGTAACTAAACTGGCTTATCTGTTTAAATGTTGTAATCACATGTGTCTGCTAACTATGTAAATCATATGCTGTAACCAAAAGTCTGTTATGTATATGTCCTCAATGTGACGAGGTACCTTTGGAAATGAGATTCTGGCTCAAAGTTTGTAAACTGATGTACAAATAAAAAAAATGGGTATGGGTCATACCCATAAGGCGAGTATCCATAACCAGACAGCGGAAAGGCCGGTGTCGGGTATTGGGGCGCCGGGTACTGCGGCGTCGGATACTGCGGTCCCAGGTACGACGGTGTCGGGTACCCGGGAGCTGCCAGAGCAGATGGCCCCGCCGGAGGCCCCATGGGTGGGTCTGGAGCAGAAGGCCCCGAGGGTCCGGCGTCGGGGCGGCATCCGGGAGCGGATGTCGCCCGGAGTCGGCAATACCGGCGTCTGAGCCGGCAGTTGAGGTGCCGGTGTCGGAGCCAGCGTCCGGGGAGCCGACGTCAGATCGGTCGGACCAGCGGGTGGACGGTCTGATGGAGGCGGAACAGGGACCTCAGCGTCGCCCAGGGATGGAGGGGAGAAATCCTCTGGGTCGGGCTGAGGAGACTCAGGGTCCCCGGAGGGCAGCGAAGGCTGCGGGGAGGACGGACGTGGGAGGGTCCGGCGTCTGCTCTTCTGCTGTGTGGATGTCGGGCGAACCAATGTGCGGCTTAGCAGTGGTGGGCGCCGGAGGGGCCAGAATCCGACTTAACAGACCCATCGCCGGAGGCAGGCCACAATGGAGGGGCGGCCTGGTCGGGCGGAATAGGGGCTGCGCGCCGCCCCGAAGGGTCGGGCGACTTACCGACCTTCTCCATGCGGATGGAGGAGCAGACGACCGGCTTATCGGAGCTGCTCGCACCAGTATGCTGCGAAACCGTGGCTTTACTGGGAGCGGAGGCCTCCAAAGGCCCGGAGGTGCCTGAAGGGCCCGAGCGCGAGCCAGACAGGCAGGCGACGCCACCTTAGAAGCCTCTAGGGGCGACGATGGTGGGCAGTCCCTGGGGCGTTACTTTAAGCACAGCGACTCCCGAGGAAGTCACGGTGGGTGAGAAGCCCTTGTCCCAGTGCTTTTCTTTATCCCTTTTCTTGCGATGGTCTTCAGGGGAAGTTGACGCCTGCCAAAGCTTCTTCCAATTCTTTCTCCATCGAGCTCATTTTCTTTTTCAAAATGTGGGCTTCCAGGGACTGCTGCCGCCATCTCCGGGTGGCCGCGTTAAAACTAAGGCAGTCCTGGCACTTCTCTACTGGATGGTCGGGGCCTAGGCAAAAAAGGCACAGGGAATGGCCATCTTTGTGCGGGAGTTGGGCGCCGCACGAGTCGCACTTGTTTTTGTGCTCATAGGGTGTAGAGGACATCATACACAGACGAATACCCGACGGACGATGAGAAAAAAATAATCGAAAATACTCGATAAAAATACAGACGATAGAGCCTGACGAGCAAGGAACTTTACCGTGAGGCGCTGGCATGAGCTAACTGCGGGAAAGAACTGGAAAGCAGGCGTGAGGGACCGCCCCTTTATACCGACGTCTCATGATACCGGTCACCTGACGTGGGGGCGGTCCCTCGCCAGAGACTGCTAGCTAGAAATTTTCCCGTGGGGTCCTGCCGCCTGCCGGCCTCAGTCCTATATGTAATTACCTACTGCAAGAGCCCTCTCTAAGTAAGATCTTAGGATTCATTCTCAGGGAAACCCTTTCCCTATGAAAAATAAAATATGGCTCTTTACACATCAGAGCCTGAAGCTCGGAAACTCTTTGGGCTGAAGTAATGGCAACTAAAAAGCAAACCTTCCAGGAAAGATAACGCAGCTCGCAGTCTGCTGCAGGTTCAAACGGGGGAAGAGTAAGCTTCTCCAACACAAATAGAAGGTCCCAGGGAGGGATAGGGTCCCGAATGGGAGGTCTCATGTGTAGAATCTCCTGTAAAGAGGTGTGGGCCACATCCAATTGGGCTAAGGTTCTATCTCCCAAAAGGGTGTGATAAGCAGAGATGGTCCACGTGTGCACCTTTATGGAGGAACAGCTCAAGCCTTGTTGGTATGAGGAGATACTGCAATGCTGAGTTCACCGGACAGGTAATGGGATCCAGAGAGTGAGAAGATGCCCATAAGCAGAACCGCTTCCACTTCACAGCATAAGTGGAGCGCGTACAGGGCTTCCTTGCTGAGACGAGTACGTCCGCCACCTCTGGAGATACCCCATACCTGAACTTTGCTACGTACGAAGGAGCCAAGCATGAAGGTGCAAGGACCTGACATCAGGATGGACCAGTGAGCCCTGATCCTGGGACAGCAACTGCGAGCATATTGGCAGCAGGATTGGAGGTTCCGTGAACAAACACTGAAGTGGTGGGAACAAAATCTGCCGAGGCCACAGCGGGCAGATTAGAATCATCCGAGCCCCCTCGGCCTGTAACTTCAAAAGAACTCTCTGGACGAGACGAAAGGGAGTGAAGGCGTAAAGAAACCTCCCTGCCCAACAAAGGGACAACGCGTCTGGCCAGAAAACACCAAGCACGGGGCTCTAGCCAGTAGAAAACTGCCAGTTTCGTGTTGCGTGGTAACGCAAAGAAGTCCAGCTCAGGACGACCCCATGTGTCGAACAGCTGATCCGCTACTGATTACAGTAGCTCCCACTTGTATGCCTTGGACTGAGACCAGCTTAGGCTGTCTGCCAAGTCGTTTAGGACGCCTGGAACGTGCACTGCGGAAAGAGATGTGCCGCTCCAGTGCCCAGTACCAGACTCGCATCACCTCCCTGCACAGGGGGTAAGAGTGAGCGCCCCCTTGCTTGTTGATATAGAAGACTACCGCCATGTTGTCCGTCTGAACAAGAAGAGAGCCTGGCACGAGGCTGGTCCTCCTGAAAGGCATGTAGCGCTTTGAGGACCACTTGCATCTTCAGGACACTGATGTGGAGTTCGCACTCCATGGGGGTCCAGGTGCCTTGCATCTGGCGGGCCCCCAGGTACGCCCCCCAACCCAAATCCGAGGCATCCGTTGTCAGAGTCTGATTCGGGAGCTCCGGACGGAAAGGGACCCCTTTTTCCAAATTGAGTGGGTCCAACCATCAAAGAAGTGTCCGCTTTACTGGATCTGAGACTTTGACCATGTAGTCTAGATCATCTGAGCACTGATCCCACTGCACCCTGAGCATCCATTGTGGGATTCTCATGCAGAGGCAGCCAGAGGAGTGACTGGAATGGCTGCCGCCATGTGCCCTAGAAGTCTGAGGAAGGTCCTTGCCTGGACCTGAGGGGTTACTAGGACCGATCTGGCCATCTCCTGCAAGCGATCACCCTTCTCTGGGGGTAGAAAGGCCATGCCCTGGACCGAATCCAGGACCGCTCCTATAAAAACGAGTCTTTGGCTGGGCTCTGGGGAAGATTTTGGAAGATTCAGGGTGATCCCCAGGTCTCGGAACAGAGTATAGGTGTCTCCTTGGGCTTGAAGAAGGCGCGACTTTGACAGGGCCACAAGCAGCCAATTGTACAGGTAAGGGAAGACAATGTCCCTGGTGCCTTTGAGCCGTAGCCACTACTGCCAAGCATTTTGTGAAGACTCAAGGAGCGGAGGGGAGGCTGAACGGAAGAACCCGAAACTGATAATGCTCCTCCTGGAAGTGGAACCTCAGGTACTTCCTGTGAGGGGGAAAAGACCTGATGTGCATGTACACATCTTGCACGTCCAGGGAACAGAGCCAGTCCCCCTGGTACAGCAGAGGAAGCAGTCCTGGAAGAGTCACCATCTGGAACCTTCTGTACTCTATATAACAATTTAAAGAGCTGAGGTCCAGAATGGGATGAAGGTCTTGTGTCTTTTTTTGGGACCAGGAAGAAAGGAAAATTACGTACCTACCGTAATTCTTGATCTTCTCTTGTATCTTCACCATTCATTACTTACTGGGTGTAAGCCGGAGGCGCGCACCCACCACGGGAGCTTTTTTTTTTTTTTTAAAGTTTGCCTAACGGCACCGCCCTCGAGAGTGACGTCATGCGTCATGTGCGAGGGGCGGCCGTTAGTAGCGACCGACTCCTCCTCCAACTCAGTTCTGTGAGCCGGAGAGGCAAAAGTGAAAGCAGAGAATATAGATAGCGAGGCAAGATAGCCGAGGGATAGCAAAGCAAGGAAGAATTAAACTGAAAAAGGAATAAGCCGATGGAGGAAGGTCAGAGGAGATAAGAGTATCCCTAGCCTAGGGACTGTAGGGCCTCCTTACCTGGGCGATTCTAGGAGGAGAGATAAGTAAGGAAATGAGAAATTAGAAGAAGAAGAAGAAAGAGAAGAGAGAGATGGGATGTTGAAGAGACCAGAATGCCCAACGAGCATAGTTAGCTTACAGCTGAAGGCTCGACTAAAGGGGAAGCAAGAATCCCCGGAGATAGAGCTGAAGAGAAGGTTCACCAAACCCGCTAGACAGACTCAGGAGGGCATAGTCCTCATCCTCAACATGCCATTGTTCTTGATACCCACTTCGGGCTCCTGGCCGCGGAAGGCCTTTAACTGGAGGACACCCGAGGAGGGAAGAATAAAACCCCGGCAGCATGAGAGCGCTGCTCAGGGGTTTAGAAATGGAGAATGTAAGCCTTTCAGGTGTTTTAAGATAGAAAAGGGACTCAGACTGACTGGCCAAGGCAGGCCAAGGCTTAGGCTGGCTGGGATTGGATATGGTCAGCACTGCTCTTCTGTAAAAATTGTCCAGGAGGACACTTAAAGGGAGAAACCAATATGCAAACTAGCGAGGATAGCCTACCTTCTCATTTCTCTTCTAGTTTGTTTCCCTTTTTTTTTTTTTTTTACAGATAAAATTTTTAACTAGATGCATGACCCCAATACCAAGATGCCTATAGCAGTCAAGAGAGTTCCTCAGCATTTCCCTTTTTTTTTTTTTGCAAAAGAAAAAGGAATAGACGTGTCTGCCTCTGCTCTGCAAGGCAAGAAATGTGGGGGATTTGATTTCAGGGCAACTATCTGGAACACGGGATTGCAGGATCGAAACTGAATAGCCTGAGCCAGGCCACTGAGGGGATGGTGGGCGGGTGTAAGTAATGAATGGTGAAGATACAAGAGAAGATCAAGAATTACGGTAGGTACGTAATTTTCCTATCTTCCCTTGTCAGTCTTCACCATTCATTACTCCTGGTGAGTATAAGCTCCTCTTCCCCTGGAGGGGGAAGAGGCCATACCCTGAGGGAACAAGACCCCCAGCCTTCTGTTGGTGAGAAACAGAAGGAGAAGACCCTGGCTTATTCAGAAAGCCTAAGTGGGAGAAGAGCTAGGAGGTGCCTCCCGAGGACGAGGAGACGGATGGAGCCCCTGTAAAAGTCTCCTAGCTCTGGATGAGAAAAGACGGGTCCCACGGAGGCGGAGCGCATCACCCTCGCCCGGGCCAGGGGTGACAACCTGGAAAAGGCAAAGCCATGCCGTCCGCCTGATGCAGATCGCTGTCCCGCGAAGCCTGGAAGCCACCTCACTGGCGCCATAAGATGCCCTTGCTTGGTGTCTTGCCAGCTCCAGGCCTACCGCCGGAGAGGTCAACGGCTTGTCTGGTTTGCTCCGTGTCAGGCATAGATGCCAACAGCTGGGACATCATCGACCACAGATGCGGTTGTAGGCAGCGTGGTGAGCCTGATGTGATGCAATACATGCACTGCCTCGCGAGAAGAGAACACCGCCCCCTAACGGTTGAACTGGAGAGAGTCCGAATCTGTGAGGGTCGAGGCGCCAGGCAACGGCGCCCAGAAGGAGTATCCAGGTATACCAAACCTGAGGACAGGTTGGGAAGGGAACCTAGAGACTCAGAGGGGCACAATACCTCGCTGGCAGTCCGCGGGGTTGGGAAGAAGGGCAGGGAACTGCCAGGACCGGATAGACGCCCTGGAAGGGGATAGGGCCAGAAGGTACCACCAGATGCTGGGCACTGAATTCACCAAGGAATTCATGGCCTCCTGCTGGTATTATCTCCGAATGTAAAATCGGAGATCCTCACCATCCTCGAGAGGAAACGCTGATATTCTGTGAAATCAGCATCGGAGGACAGATGAGCAGGGGTTCCTCTCCTTAGAGGAGGCAGGCGAGGATGATGGGGAACTGTAATGTCAGAGGATTCCCTCGGCGGTGGGGAGAGTCGAAAGACCCGCTCATGCATGTATCTAACATATGAGGGAAGCACGCAGAACCTCTGAACTGCTCCCAGGATAACGGACCCGTAGGGACCGACATGGCCCGGGAGCGGGGTGGTGAAGGCAGAGAGATGGGAGAGGGGCACCTCCGAGGAGGCAACTGCTCTCTGCGAGGGCTCTGGAATCCGGGGAAAGGAGCCCTAGTAGGAGGGATCCCGGATATCAAACCAGGCCGCAGAACGGAACTCTGGGGAAGCGGAGCCTGGAAGAGCCCTGGGGGAGAAACTCCCCTGTGACGACGCCGGGACTGCATGGATCCAGAAGGGCAGTCCGCACAAACGCCGCCAGAGGACACCCTAGAACCCGGGGGGAGGGGTGGGCTCTGCACTCACGCTCCTGGCCACCCCTGAGGTGGCCAAAGACACCGGTAGCAGGCCGCCTGCCCTCAACCCTCCGATTCCGAGAGGCCCTCCTCCTCGACTGCAACGCCCCTGTCCCTAGAGGAGGCAACAGCACCCCGGGGTAGCTGTCACCGGCCTCCAGAGAGGGCCCCCTCCGTCACCCCACGCCTGCCCCCCGGGACTCTCGGCCACCCCCAGCCGAGGAACCCTCAGGAGACCACGGCAAGGGGGACAGAGGGAGGGGCCCGCTGTGCCGCCTGGTACCCTAGCCACCGAGGACCCAGATTCCGAAGAATGGGGGTGCCAGGATGGGTCCACATCTGAGTCATCGTCCTCCGAGGAGGATGAGACCAGCAGGACCTCGATGCTGGCCACCCAGGGTCCCGGGGCATGAAACGCCCGGTACCAAAGTGCAATGCTGCTCCCCCCCGCCGGCAGGAGGCTAACCCCACACCCCCAGCTCCGGCAGGCCGGGGAGGAGACCAACAGCGCCGCCCGGCGCGTCGGGCGGCGGCACCATCAGCAGGCACCGCCATGTCCATCGGCACCGTGAATGGCGCCGAGGCCAGCAAGCACCGCCACGCGCCGCTCCGATCACGGCGCATGCAAATGCGCGCGGGATCAAAAAGCGCGCGGCCCGATCACCGGGCGCCAGGATCCGAACAGCGCTGAACGGCGCTGCTGATCACCGGCACCGCAAACGCGCCGATTCGAAACGGCGCTGCGAGGCGGGCGCTGGAGTCCACCCGAGCCGGGTCCAGCCAAGGGCCTCGACACGGGGAGCCTGCACCTCCGAAGAGGTGACTGCCGAGGCGGTGTCGCGCCATGCCCCGGAAGGGGCTACGACGCCCCCAACACCGCGGAAGGGCTCCTCCTCAGCAAGATAGATGAGGAACCCCCTCCTCCTCGAGACCGTATAGGCGCGGAGGGGACCGAGGGAAAGGCCTAGAGATCTCGCGAGATTCCCGACCGCCTGTCCCCTGAAAGTCGGGCGGCCTTGCCAAGCTGCAGGCAGCGGACTTTGAGGACGCGATGGTCCATCGGAAACAGCGTCGCCGCAGATCCATATCATGGTTGGGTCCCAGGCAAAGACAAGCGTCATGCCGGTCCGAGACGGAGAAATGCCGCCACAGGAGCACCGGACGCATAGGGCGCGCCCGCCTTCGACGAACACTAGCTCCAGAACGGACATAACGCCAAAATAACGAGATCAAAACACAGTAGGAAATACACCGCGCGAAGAAAGAAAAAGAACAGTCTACCGTGATCAGCCGAAAGTGTCAGGAAAACGGAGTCGGTAACTACTACGAGATAAGTACTGAGGCGTCTCATGACAGGTGCTGCCTCGACGGCGGGAGAAACAGAACTGAGTTGGAGGAGGAGTCGGTTGCTACTAACGGCCTCCCATCGCGCATGAAGCCACTCTCGAGGGCGGTGCCGTTAGGCAAACTTTAAAAAAAAAAAAAAAAAGGCTCCCGTGGCGGGTACGCGCCTCTGGCTTACACCCAGGAAGTAATGAATGGTGAAGATTGACAAGGGAAGATGTGGGAATAATACCCTTTCCCCAATTGCTGCAGGGGAACTGCTTCTATTACCCTTTTGCGCAAGAAGGCCTGTATCTCTCCTATGAGTGGAATGTGAAAAGAAGGATATCTGGAGGACCTTGGTGGGGTGTCTGGAGGAATCTCTGAACTCTAGAGTATGTCCTCTCCTTATGATATCGAGGACCCAGTGGTCCTCAGTTATAGAGCTCATCCCTTTAGACAAAGGGAGAAGCGACCCCCTACCACCTCCCCTGGAACCTCCGCCGGAGGAGGGGGGTCTGGAGGGAGTCATTGGGTGGAGCCGGGACTGGGCAGAGAGGCCTGGGAGGACTTGGGCCACGGGAAGGAGTGCCACCAGGCTGCTGGTTGCCGGCTCTCCTTCGAAAGCCACCTCTCTGGCCCTGTTGGTTGCCACGGGCTTGGGCACCTGAGGGCTTACGAAATGGCCATTTTCTAGGTCTCCTCTGTACATCTGACAGACAGACCAGATGGATATCTCTGACTCCTGGAGACGAGAGATGAGACCGTCTCCTGCCCAAACAAAACGATATCCTGGAACGGTAAGTCCCGGATCCTGGACTGCAGGTCTTGGTGAAAGCCAGAGACCCTCAACCAAGCATGGCGCCGGAGACAGACCCCTGATGTTGCTGCTCTGGCTGCCGCATCTGCAGTGTCGTACGAGGCACGTAAAACATGTGTGCCTACATCCGAGCCTGATTTCAGGACATCCAGAATCTCCGTCGTCTTCTCGAAGTCTGGAAAGGCATCCACTAGCTCCCGTCCCCGCCCCCAAAGTACATTTTGGTACTGAACCATATGCGCCAGGAAATTTAGTGACCTAATGGAACAGGTGGAGGCAGAATATACCTTCTTGCCCACCTGGTCCAAACAGCGAGACTCAGGGTCGGGAGGCTGTGAGCTAAGGTGCTTAGCCTGCTTAGATTCATCATGAGCAGCCGTGATCACAGAGGAGGCCGCCTGAGGGTGCTCGGCTGGAAAAGGTTTGCCCCTCGGGGTCCTGTACAGCCTATCCGATTTTTTCGGAACTGCCGGGACCGAAGCTGGACACTTCCAGGTGATCCGGGTGAGATCCTCGAAGGTGTCCACCAAAGGAGGCACCACAAGAGGTTTGGGCTCCTTCTGCCTCAGGTACTTGGCCAGTTGACAGCGTTCCGGATCCAGTTCCTCCGTATCCCATTCGTTGGAAGCCTGGATGTGCCTCATGACGTCCATGAAAGTTGGATCATCAGGAGGCGAGCGGGGCTGGTCCTTCTCTCCTGGGGAACCCCCGATTTCAGAGATGGAAGAGGAAGAGGTGGACCGGCTACTGGGTGTCGAGTAGCCGGACCTGTGACTAGACCCACTCGAATGTCGGAGACTCATCGAACGTCAGAGACTCACCGACAGACTGCGGTCCGAAGACAGACGATGGTTCCCCTGATTGGTCCGGTACCAGTGACGGGGCCGGCTTCGGGAAGCCGCTTCTGGACCTGGCCCCACCAAAAGGAAAACAGATCCTGAACTCGGCCCTTAGAACACCGGCCGCTTCCGGAAAAAGGGTTTCTGCATCGGGCCTGGAAGGGGAGCTACCTGGAGAGCCGGGGACGGACTTGGGGATGGAGACGCTGCGCCTGCACCGCCGCGTCAAGATCCATCACCTCTTCTACTGCCGTCAGTACCGGGACAGATGACTGCTTAGCTGTGGGGGGCGCTGGAGTGTCCTTAGACTCCAGGGGCGTGCTCTTATCAGGCAACACCGAGGGCCTTGGAAGGCAGGGCCGGAAGGCTTGTGCCTCCAGGACTTGGTGGTGACCCTTAGCGGGAGTCACCTTGGAATCTGCTAGCCTCCCGGAAGACCAGCCTTAGCCTCCTTTTGGATTTGGAGTGCTCACCTGAGCCCGGGCTTTCTTGGGAGAGGGCCGGGAGCGAGACCGGGACCTGGACCGGTGACGGGACAGACTACGGTCTTTGTTTCGGGACTGCTCAGAGTTATCTTTATGCTTTGCCTTCTCCCCAGAGATGTGGAGGTCCATCATCTTATCCAGTAGGTATGTCTTCAAAGCCTTCAGGAGGCGGATCCTGGTCCTACTAGTAAAGCTTTGGCAGGAGGAACAGGCTGCGGTGTCATGGTTAGGCCCCAGGCAGAAGAGACACCTCGTGTGGCTGTCTTTGGCTGGAATCTGTTGGCCGCAACTGCACTTATTTCGATGGAGTCCCGAAGGAGGCGACGAAAGCATACTGGCATTAGAAAACCAAGGAAGTGTAGAAAAAAAGGTGAAAACTGAAGTTTTAGCTGGGCTGGCAAATCAAGAACTCTTCACGTGCACGGGTCGTGGCGGGAAAATAACTGAGGTGGAGCAGGGTCCCCCCCCCCCTTTTATAGCAGGGCTGACGGGGTGGAGCAGACGTCGAGGGGCGGTCCCTGCTGGGTACTGCTGGCTGAGAAGTTTTCCGGTGGGTCCTAGTGCCTGCGGCATAGTCCTTATTGTAGTAGCCTGCTGCAAGAGCTCCCACTCGAAGTAAGATCTTAGGATTAGTGTGCAGAGCCACCTGGTCTCGACGAAAAATCAAATACGGCCCCTTACACGTCAGGGCCTGAAGCTCGGAAATCCTCCGAACAGAAGTAACAGCAACTAAAAAGAGCACTTTCCAGGACAGAAAGCGCATGTCACAGGTACCTGCCGGTTCAAAAGGAGGCAAGGTTAATTTCTCCAAAACAAAGTTGAGGTCCCACAGTGGGGCAGGGTTATGCACCGGGACTTTCAAATGCAGAATTCCTTTTAAGAAAGTTTTAGAAACCTCCCATTGAGCCACAGTTTTGCCCTCCACTAAAATGTGGTAGGTACAGATGGCCGCCAGATGCACCTTCAGAGATGAATAGCTCAAACCCAGGTCAGATAGGTGAGGGAGATACTCCATGACCTGAGGAAAGGAACACGAAAAAGGTTCCCAATCCTTCAAGGTGGCCCAGATGGAGAAGCGCTTCCATTTCACAGTGTATGTTATCCTGGTAGAAGGCTTTCTGGCCTCTGCCAAGACCTGAGCTACCATAGGGGAAAATCCAAATCTGGAAGGAACTATGTCTTGGGGAGCCACACATATAAATGTGAAGGGACTTCAGACCTGGATGGATCAGGGTGCCCCCTCTGAAAAACTTGAAAGGGAGGGAAAACCTACAGAAGCCTCCCTGTCCAACAAAGTGACAGTGCATCTTGCCAGCAAGTACTATATACAGGATCAAGCAAACAAAACTTGGGAAGTTTTGCGCTGGATGGGGCTGCAAAGAGATCCACTTCTGGACAACGTCACAGGTCGAAGATGTGATCGGCTACCTCCTGTTTTAGTCCCCACTTGTGCGCTCTTACCCTGGTGCGGCTGAGACCATCTGTGAGGACATTCTGCACACCTGGTACGTGGACTGCCCCCAATTCCAGACTTGATCACTTCCCTGCATAGAGGATACGAGCGGGTGCCCAGAGGTACTACACTATGCACTTGCTGTCAGACTGGACCAACAGTGTACCCTGGCAAAGTAAGTGTAGGAAACCCTGTAGTGCGTTTAGAACTGCTCTCATTTCAAGCATGTTTATGTGCAAGTGTAGTTCTGAAGGGGACCACAGGCCCTGGGTCCCGTGATTCCCGAGGTGGGCACCCCCATCCCGTCCCCGAAGCATCCGTGGTCAGGGTCTGGGAATCAGGAGGGGCCTGGAAGGGAATTCCTCTGGTAAGATTGTTCTTAGTTCTATCACCACAGCAGATCTCTCTGCATCAGGCCAGAGACCATGACACTGCAGTATAGGACAGCACCCTCTGGTGCCATTGAGATCTGAGAGTCCACTGGGAAATGTGCATGCGGAGTCTGGCCAAGAGGACCGTAGGGGTGGCCGCTGCCATGAGGTCAAGAAGGCAAAGAACCACCCTGCCCGAGATCTGTCTGTTGGAGGCTACCAGCTGGACCTGCCTCTGCCCTTTCCAGGGGGAGGAAGGCTATACCTGGACTTTGTCCAACATTGCCCCAATAAATTACAGGCGCTGGGAAGGAGTGAGCTGTAATTTGGGGTAACTGACAGTGATACCCAGTTGCTCAAAAAGGTGCAGGATAGCTGACTGAGATGCCTACAACACCTCCCTCGAAGAGGCAGCAAAAAGCCAATCGTGGTGGTAGGGGAAGACATAATGCCCCTGCCTCCTCAGGGCCCCTGCCACAACCACGAGACACTTGGTAAAGACATGCAGTGCTGAAGACGGACTAAAGGGGAGGGCTTTGAACTTACAATGTTCCCCTTGAAAGCAGAACCTGAGGAACCTGTGGTGGGGCTGAAACACTGGAATGTGCAGGTATGCAACCTGCAAGTCCGGAGTGCAAAGCCACTGTCCCTTGGACAGGAGAAGCAGCAGGCTTTGCAGTGTTAGCATCCAAAACCGCCTGTATTAGATCAGGGTTTTTCAAATGGTGAGGCCCCAACCTGTTCCAGGGGAGTCTCAGGCAAGTCTGGAAAAGTACTGTACTTTAATGTAGAGTATTAGATATTTTGTTTGAAGGGATGAGGCAAACTAAAAGAAGATAATAGGAAAATTTATATATTTATAGTATTTATATATTGGTGACCAGGAAAGGCTCACCGAGCCAAGGCACATTTCAGGTGTTCCTGGGGAAGGGGAAGGAGTGAATACCATTGGAAAGGTAACTGCAAAATGATCAAGCAATACAAAATAAACAGCAGTGCAAAGAAATAGGAACAATGAACAAATAATATGAGGCAACAACTGACCAATTAGATTTGTGGCAGAAAAGCCCAAATACATGGGTTAAGCAGAGAGGTACTAAGAGCAAAAGCAGGAGGAAGAAGGATCCCCGAGACCTTGCTTAAGAGCAGGGTATGAGGGGGAGAGGAAGAGAATGGTAGGAAGATTATTACACATAGAGAGGAAACAGAGAAAGCAGTCTGATCCATGAAAGTACTACAGCAAGGGGTAACGATTCAAGAGTCAAAATAGTGGACAAGTAGACTGACCTGGGGATGGGGGTTACAATAAATAAAATTACAGCCAACCACTCAAAGGAGTTTTACTTTATTTCTGATGTAGTGTTCAGCGTGTGCTATTTTCTTATTGGGGAGGCCCAAGAGTATTTCAGTGTTTGGGGAGGCTCAAGATATTTTCCATGAATTGGGGGAGGCTTACTATTACAAAGCCAGAGAACTAATGTATTAGATGAATAGATATAGGGTGCTGAGGTCCAGTATAGAGCGCAGATCCCCCATCTATTTTGGAACCAGAAAGAAGTGGGAGTAATATCCCTTCCCGAGCTGGTTAGCATCCTTTTGAAGAAGAGCCATGATTTCTTCTCTTAATTGGGGAATATGCGCACTTTGATAGTGGGAAAACCGCAGAGGTCTGTGTTTTTTTTTTGCAAAACTTGAGAGTGCGACCAAGCTTGACCAGCTAAATGACCCAGTCATCTTGTGTGATGGATTCCCAGTCTCCCAGGTGCTTTGCAAATCTTCCGCCCACCAGTTCCTCCGATTGACGAGGAGGAGGGAGGGAGGGAGGAAGAGCCACCCCTGTAGCTCTCTGGGTTTTGGCGCTAGGGGTGGTGGCTGTGTTAGGAGCCCTATACTTGAACCGGCGCATAGGTGCTTGCTGTGATTTTGCTGACAAAAAGGACACTTAAGTGGAGGTTTCAGGCAATACATAGTATGCACCGACCTGACAGCTGTGCTCTTATCTTGAAGGCTTGTGAGAATGTCCTGGGCATCTCTGCCTAACAGGACAGAGCCTCTGAAGGGGGCATCCCGAATGGCCATCTGAACATCAGGTGCCAGACCAGACACCCTCAACCATGCAAACCTATGTAGGTTTATGGCCATGGCAGTTCCTCTGGCCCAGGAGTCCACCGCATTGTAGGTGGCCTTAAGAGAGTGACACCCAGCCACCTTAGCAGACCGGAGGGTGTCAGAGTCCGGAAAGGCCTTGACAATCGACTCAAGCTGGCGAAACAAGGATTTTTGGCACACTAGCATGTGTGTCACATAATTAAGGGCCTGAATGGCTAGTGTCGAAGAGGAGTAGAATTTTCTCCTCAACTGGTCCAATTGTCTGGACTCCTTGTCAGGTAGGAAAGTACTGAGGTGCTTAGGTTTGGAGTACCTATCGTGGCCGCAGTGATGACAACCGAGTTGACCTCTGGATGTATGCCAAGGTAGTCTCTGCCATCTGGCATTCTGTAAACATGCTCTGCCTTTTTGTCCATAGCCAGAATGGAAGATGGTATCTGCCAAAGGGTGAAGGACAGATCCTCATGAGGTTCCAGCCAAGAAGGGGGTGAGAATCGGACTAGTTTTGGGAAAGTCCAAATGCTCAGCTAACCTCTGGCATTTGGGATCCTGAGCATCTGATTTCCAACTTTGTGCCTCCACCATTTGTCTCAAGAGGTCCACAAAGGAGGGATCCTCGGGTGGGGGGATGACTTGGGGTTCCTCTGGAGAAGTCTCGAATCCCAAACCCTCTGAGGATGGCTCAGAATCAGATTCCAAATCTGCAGAGTCTGAATGTTCTCTGTTTCGAGGAGCAGGCTCCTTTTCTAAAGGGGCTGCCTCTGACGTCGGAGCATGCGCACATCCTTTCACCAGGCCTGATGTCGAAGCGTGAGGTGTGACCAGCAAAACCTCCCTGGGGGTCTTGTCTTTCAACCTCCAAGGGATGTGGCTGTCTGCTGTCCAGTTCCAAGACTAGATGGGATTTTGTCTCGGACCACCAAGACTAAGATCTCTCTAAAGTCCACTTGCGGCTGAGGAGGAGTTGGGTGAAAAGCCAAACACCCCAAAAGGTAGCCTGATCCCATAGCATGGGTTCCATCCGTCAGGAAGCCCAGTGTTTGATAATGATGGGCATAGCCAGATGGCTGGAAATGAGGCATCTGAAACCCTGTCAGAGGATACCTGGGGTAATAAGAATAACAGCCAGGAAATGGTCTGGCATCAGGCCTGACAGAGGGCAGCCCGACGGCGGGAAGCCTGAAGGACAGCCTGAAAGGGGCCCTGATTGCACAAAGCCAGATGGAGGCCCAATGGTGGCCCTGCCAGGGTACTCAGTAGGGTCTGAAGGTGGAAAGCGGACGGGAGGCCCCTACACTGCAAAACCTGATGAATGTCCCGATGGAGGCCCTGAAGGGCGAATCAAGGGGGCCGATGGGCGCGGAAGAGGAGCAGTGTCTGGCAACCCAATCAGAGGTGGCGGAGCAGAGGAGACAACGGCGGAGGCTCAGACGAAGGATGAGGAGGAGATGGGAGCTGACTTCTAGCTGGGTGTCGTCAGGACCACCATGAAGGTCCTTCGGACATGAAGTGGTTGAGCGATCGTCAGAAGGTCCGACGACTGACTTGGGAGTCCTCGGTGGCAGAGAAGTCAGAGACACTGACCCCCGACTTATCAACCCTGGCTGGGCACTCGCTGGAGCCGGCATGCGACTTATCGGCCAAGCCTGCCAAATCAGAACCTATGGTTGTGATGGACCTAAGGGCTGTGGAGAACTCAGATGTATCCGAGGCACCGGCGGTCACGGTTACCAGTGGTGGCAGGGGGGTGAAAACCTGCTCTTTAGGCGGGAGCGCAGGCCTGGCCACAGCGCTGGTCTTCCTGGAGGAAGAGGGCCACTGCTCACCCAAAGTACCTGGGCATGACTTCAGGCGAGAGGGGGACCGCTCCTGGTCCCGGTGTTTTCCTTTGTCCCTCTTCTTCTTGTGGGAGTCGGTCGGCAAGGAAGATGCTTTTTTTTTTTACTTAATTTTTTCTTACATCATAATCATGACATAAAATCATAATACATACAGCATAAAGACCATATTAGATTTTAAACATGGAGAAACTTTTCTCTGAGATACAGGTTATTTATGCATGTCATATAGTGATACAATATTCAGGGGAAACCATTTTAATATCTTAAATTAGAAGCCTAATAGGTGCTGATTAGGGAAGTCCATGAGCCACATGGCAATTACAAATGCGAGAGGATTGTCCAGCAATTCCAGTCCAAAGTTGCCAATCATCCCCCAAGGGGATAAAAGGGTGCCATGTCTAAAGCATGATGAAAAATATCTGCAGCATTAAACAGTGTAAGAGTAAACTAAACACAGTTTTTCCTAAATTAGCCTGCTAGCTTTATGCTAGTTTTACGACCCTTGGGGATCTCCATACCTGATAGTGTAATTGTATTTCTGGTTCCCACAGTGCATTTTGTCTCATGTGACTGTGATGTAAGAGAGACCCAACATTCTGCACACGCATGCCAAACAAACTAAATATCTTGGAAGCTTTACAAGCTGCACAAAATTACCAGCAGCAAAGTTTTTCAGGACAGTAAAACCTTTAGAATGAGGGTGGTCACCAAGCTGAATTCTACAGATTTTAAAATATAGCCATCTCTGTTGTTGTGAACTGATTGTAATGCAATGCTTTAGTTTCTGCTGGATTTATGGGCTCTGCTACATCACCATTACATGAAACAAGGTGCACTGTAGAACAAAGAAATGCAATGAAACTATTTGATATGGTGATCTCCAGGGGTCATAAAACTACCAGGTTAATTTAGGAAAAACTCCTATTACCAGTCAGAGGGAAGGAAACACTAGAACTTCACATACAAATTAAAACACTCTGCACAACATATATTTTTTCAAGTTTTGGGTGTAGTTTTCCTTTAAACACCTCTCAAGATCCTAGGTCTGAACAGATTAAAGAACAGTGAACCATCTTATCAGTAAAACTTAACTTTTTAAGGAAAAACAGTAAATTTTATACTCACATAACCCTGTACTGTGTAAAATGTGAGCCAACCCTTGTCTTGTAACATTAATAAACTAGAAACGACAACCCACGGGAGGCAGATACAGACAGAGTGTTAAGTAAGTTCAAGATATCATATAAGGAAAGAAGCATCAGTCCCCAAGTCCCTTAGAGGATCCAGGTAAGGGTTGAAGGCTCCTCCTCAACATCCGAGTCTTCCAACTGTGTCCTTCGTTCAGTGGCCCTTCGGTCAGTCCATTTACCTGCTTCTACAGGATCGGAGAAAATGGAGATTTTGCTCTGAAAAGCAATCTGGAGTCTGGCAGGGAAAATCATTGTGTGGGGAATCTCAAGCTCACGGAGCTGCCGACGAACTCCGTCAAAACGCTTTCAGCGTTGCCGGGTGGCATAACTAATGTCAGGGAAGAAGTATACTGGCATACTGTCCTGATATAGCGGAGCAGCTCGTCTTGCATATTTTACGATTTTATCCCTTTCCCCAACTCCCAAAGTCAGCAGCATAATCATGCGGGGTTCAGATGACTTTGTGGCCCTGCCACGCGGTGTGATCCTGCAGCTTTTCTGTATGTCCCACATTTCTTCGGTACCCTCAGGCAGAAGCTTCTCATTAAGCCATTCTTTAAGCAACATTAAGGGGTTATCCCCCTCTGTGCCTTCAGGAAGGCCTACAATCCGGATATTTGCAGCCCGTGACTGATTCTCTGTCTCTAACCTTGCGCGTAAGTGCTGCTTCTCCTTCACCATCAGCGCCGTAGCTCCAGCAGAAGCATCCACTTGTTTCTTTACATCCTGCATTTCTCTTTTGAGACCATCTACAGAGTTCTCAAGAAGAACTGCTCTGCCATTAAAGTCATCCACTTTGGAATTCAAGATCGTAACCAATTGCAACAGCTGTTGTAATTTATGTTGCAAAGTCTCAATCGTTTCACTCGAGCCAGAAGCTACAGGAGGTTGCAAGGTGTCGTCTGGACGCAAGGCCCCAACAGTTCCTTTACTTTTCACACTGCAACCGGTCTGTCTCTCCTTCTTTGGGTTGCCCATTCTGACTAATTTAGGGTCCTACTGTTTGATGGTTCAACCAAAAATCGGTTTTGGAGCCTCAAAAAGGTATTTTAGGGCTCTTGAAAGGCGAACAAACGAGGAGCTCTCCGGAAGAGGTGTTTTTGAGCTTCTGGAGCTCCTTTTCCATCGATGCCATTTTGAGTTTGAGAAGGTGGGTTTCAAGGGACTGCTGGCGCCTTTTCCGTGTGGCCTAGATGAACTGGGAGCAGGCCTCACAATCCTCGTCATTATCGTCCGGGCCCAGGCAGAAGAGACCTCTCGAAGTCAGATCCTGTGTTTCGCTCTGTCCAGGGAGCTACTTCCATTACGCTGTTTCTGAGAAGGCCCATTATCTCTGAAGTGAAGTGGTCTGACTGAGCGGTTGACAGAATGTGCGGTCTCTTGGGCAGAAGGTCACAGGGAATTTCTGCAAAGTTGACAGTACTCCTCTCAAACAATCTTGAGGACCCACTTGTCTGTGGTAATAGACTTCCAATGGTTGTAGAACTGAGTCCGACGACCTCCCACAGACAAGGAGAGGTCCACTTTGGGCAGCTGAGGTGGAGCTGGGGCCAAACTTTCAGAGGGTGGCACTGGGCACTTTTGGACCCTGTGCCTCTGCAGTGTTTTCTTCTGCAGGTGAGGAGACTGGTGTTTGTTTGGGGCCCCTCTACCTCTTCCTCAAAAGAGCTGCGTCAGCTTGTTCCTGGACAGAAGTAACTGCTGCCACATCAGGTCCTCGTAGCGTCGACGCAATTTGCGGCGAAGCCTCTCCTCTTCCGAGGAGGAAGAAGAGGACGAGCGGCGGCACCGCTTACTTCAGTGCCGAGACTGAGACCGCCGATGTCGGCGGGATCGGCTGGACCGAGAGGATGTCCGAGACCGAGATCCTCGGTGTTTCCGAGGACGGGCCTGGGAAAGAGCGGGGGACACCTGCTCTTCCCTCAGTTCGGAAGCCTTGACCGGGGACTCCGGCACCGGAGGCGCATGCAGGTCCTCTGTCTCCACCGGGGGAACCAGTGAAGAAGGGTTGTCGGCTTCACCAGCCGACAGCCCGTCCGATTGGTTGAGAAAAATCTCGACCGTGTCGACAGGTGTCTCGACGCTGACCTGGCGGGACACCATGAAGCCAGCGGCCTTAGCGCCAACCTCGACGAGTAGAGTGTCGACTGTCCGGGAAGGGACCTCTCCCGCCTCCCCACGTAACGCCGGAGTGGACTTACCTTCGAGTCCTTCGCTTTGGACCAAGAAGAATGTCCCGATGGCCCCTCTCCCTTCGTGGAAAGGGATTGGCAAAGCTCCTTAAAAGAAGCTGAATAGGAGGTACCCAGAGAGAGCTGGATAAATGCCGTGACCGAGGAAGAGGATGATGCGGCATGTGCTGCCTCCTCGAGGGCAATCATCTGCTCGAGTTGCTCAGCCAAGCCAGCCGCCGCGGTGAGCGTCCAACGGGCCTCCTTCGACTTCACTGGCGGTGGCGCTAAGGGCACCCAAGCTGCTAACCGGGCAGTGCGGTATTCAGGACGTTGGCGGCAGAATGGCATAACTCGCAGGCCTGCGGGTCATGGTCTAGGCTGAGGCAGTAGACGCGCGTGGAGTGTGGATCCGTCCTGGACATTTTCTGCCCACATGGGCACCGCTGAAATCCAGGAGTTGATTTGTCCATCGCAGCCGGAGAGTAATTTGCCGAAGTCTTGAAGATTTGGGGAATCGTTTGAGGCGGGAACGAAGAAATAGGATCAGTCTACAGGGCGTTAAGGAGGAACCTGAGCTTCCAAGCGGTAAGGAAGATCTGGCGTCATGGGGCGGAGCCGAGAGTTTTACCACCCGGGTGGGTGAGAGGAGCCAGCTTGAAGACCTTCCAGCAAGATTTAAAGCGGCAAGAAACCTGCCAGACAGTGTGGATGAACAACATATCCATGTCCCTAGAAATGACAGTTCCTGCCTCTTTGATGAGCTGAAGGAGATGATCTGGCTGTTTTTTTTTTTCTTGTTGCCCCTACTACTCCCGTCGGGGTCTGCTCTGGTAATGGACCCCTACACCTCCAACCGGTTATGCCTGCATCCCCAGTTATCCGTAGCTTCCCCAGACAGCAGCGCGGCACCGACCCTCTATGTGGGGCCACAGTACATGTATCTGGTCGGGGAGCTTAGGGCACAGCATAATGGAGGCAGCAGGTTCAGGGCCCCCCACACTTTAAGCAGGACAGGGACATGCAATGACTACCTCGTCTGCCCGTCCCTAATGGTCTGTTGAGTGTCGGCGGAGTGCGGCTACCAGCCTAAGCTGGTTGCAGCTCGTCCACCGAACACTGCCCTGCCCCCCTCCCCGGAGAAGGAGAGCTGTCCTAGGGACGCCAATCCTCCCCGGGTCCGCTCTCGAACCCGGTAGCCAGCATCAAGCGAATTCCAACGCTTGCCGCCGGGCCGGCCCGATCTGGCTGTTTAATGGCAGTCTTGGTTTTCTTAGGGGCCTCCAGGATTTCTTCCATCTGCTGGCTGAACAGATTCCAGTAAATGAAGAAATCACTTAAGGGTATAGCCTCACCCATAACAGTTTTTTTTTTTTGCTCCTTCCCATGCTCTTGGCCCACCTCTCCTTCTGGCCTGCCATGGACCCCACAGACACCCTCGCTCCAACCCCTTCACCTTACCTCACATTGCAGCCATCCGAGAAGGAGGCGGCAGTGTATCCTTCACTGGATGGGCCCCTCTCCCTCTGGGGGCACCAGGAGTGCAACCAGCACACTATCTGTTCAGTCCCTGGGAGCTGCTGAGGTGGCTTTGGGGCATCAGGGCACTCATGGCGGCAGGAGCCAGCAGCCATCATCCGGCCGGCCAAAGAGCATTTTTTCCTAGTTTACTCCCCAGGGAAGTGGTGTGCCACAGACGTCAAAGCACATGCAGAGATCCACCATGGCCCTTGTGTGCAGTGGGGCTCACCGAGCTGTCGTGCTCCCGGCATCCACCAGGAGGCGGCATACAGCGAGCTACATCCACTCTCTCCCCCCGGGAGAAGGCAAGCAGTAAACGACGCTTGAGCCTTCTCCTCCTGGCCAGCCCTCTAGCGACTCAGGTCCATTTCCGAACCTGGGTCGCCGACGTCGCAAGCGGAAATCAAACCAATGGGCCAGCTATCCTTAATAGCTTTTAAAGGTACACTTACCGAATTTGATACATAGAGTACATATCATTAAACTACAGTTACAGAATATGAGACCACGGGTATAACAAAAGGAGGTATATATTTGTTCATCAGGGGAGAGAGGATACAATGGAACAAATGTAAGAGAAGTTTTGAAAGGCAACCAGCTTACCAACAGGTGAATAATTTTTAGAAGACTGATTTGTGAACACTGATTTATAAACATTATGAAAAGAATGTGGAAAATTTACTGTTTCTACTTTGTTTCATGTAAGAACTCTGAGAATCAAACATATGGCAGCAGAGGAACCCTGCCGGCAGAGTTAATAAGAAAGGTAGTGTTTAGATAATTTCAGAATGGTGGCCGGTAGTAGTGGTGACACGGTTGCTAAATTACAATTTGAATAACATTAATTATAAAAAATTCTGAAAAAACAGTTGAGGGACTTGATTAACCAGAGGCATGATGTTGTTTTGTGAAAGTAAGAATGCTGATACTTGATTATATAAATGATTTTATTTGAATATATATTTTTCTGACTTCACCTAGTTCCCCAGAAGAAGCCTGATAGGCAAAACATCGGGACTCAATTATATATTTGCTCGAGTAGGCCACAAGCTTAATTTTTTGAACAGATATGTACCATCAAAGGGGACATTCACACCCTGTGGCTGAGCATCTGAAGAAAACCCCGGTCTGGAGCCAGGAATGTCTTCTAATACACATTCCAGCAACAGCCGCTCTGGAAGCCGTATCATATGCATCTATAGACGCCTTTGGTTGATGACTACTACATTCTGTTCCCCGGGTAACAGCCTGGAGAATCTTAAGTCTGGAGTCAGACTTCAGAAGATCCTCTGCCAGAGCCTTAGGCAGAGGACATACTCATACTGGGAGATGTCTTTGATAGCTGGTAATATGTATAGCCAGAGAAGCAGCTGCAAGACCCCCCACCCCACCCAAGGTATCGATCTTGCAAGGTTCCGTATTGAAAAGACATGCTGTTACTTCCTGAGTTAAAATAGCCATGTAGTTCTCTGCAAGAATTAGCACATCTGCAATGGGTTGCAAAGCTGGGATAGGTCTCTCCTTAGGGGGGACATATTTCTGATCTATGGACTTGCAAACAGAAGGATTAAGAGCAGGCCTAGCCCACACAGCCTCAGACGGGGTTTAGAAGGCTGGGGGAATGAGGGCATAAGGTTCATCAGAACATAAGGGACATGAAGCCACTCGAGGTGCATGAGCCTTCCTGGATTTACAGAAGTAGTCTGCAGAGCCAGGGTTGCCTGCATATTGCTGAGTAAGGATTCAAACAAAAGGTCCTCTAGAGGAACATCAGCTGGAAGTGTCATTTTTGCCGTCCAGACTGTAAAAGGAATCTTCATCCCCCTCTTCAGAAATGATGAGGTCAAGGGCAGACTCATTTTGCTCCATATCCCCCTCAAAGAGGGTGGGGGCACAGGCACCCAAAAGGCTGAGACTAGGCCTGGGAAAGGGAAAAACAGTTGAAGCCGGCACCTGAGCAGGCCCAAATGGTGCAGACACTAGACCTGGCACACCGCGAATATCCAACCTAGACCTAGCAGAAAGAGAGGGCAGGGAATGGTTATTATGCTGGTCCTAGCGAGAAGGCAGAAAGAGGGAGGTTGGCACGTGGGTCTGGCATCAGTGGGCGGGCATCGGGAAGGGGTTCTGTTGCCGGAGCAAAACGTTCTACCTGACCCAAAGGCCCCATCCGCAGGTCTGCAGTACCCAAGTCCAATGGCCCTCATACCGGATCCACAGAAAAGGGGCAAATGAGCCAGATGTTGTACCCACAGCTCCATAAGAGCAGCCAAGTTGTGAAACTGCTCACTGGAAACCCCACAAGAGGACAGAGCTCCACTATCGAGATTCCGAGTGAACACAAGCAGAGGCCGTTGGGGAACCAGACAGAGCCAGGGAAGAACTCTCACTCACAGATGCCGAAAACTTCTTGGCCGACATACTAGTACGAGGGCGACCCTGAATGGTACCACTTCTTCCCCTTCAGGCAGAAAGATGAAGAACTCAAGGCAGAGCAGTGCAGGGTTACAGACATAAATTGGGCCCGCTTCTTTCTGTGCTTGCAAGAAGACTGTCCTTCCTCCCAAGCACCTGTGATCACCCCCACCCCCGAGAGGGTGGCAGACTGGATGCAGCCCAGCTGCCAGAGCAGCCTTCTAAAGGAGACTCCCTAACGTTAACAACCACGGTCGACTCCTCCAATCGTAGGGCTAATGAAGAAAAAACAACAACCAACAAAACAATTTTTTTTATTTTTTTTAACTACAGAAAATAAGAACAAATAAGTTAAAACTGAACGAAATTAAATGCTACTGTCGTATAGACGTGAAGATTCAACTCCAGGCGAGCGACGCTGTCAATGAAGCGCACTTGGCAACAGGGGAAAAAAGGAACTGAGGCGGTTGTAGGGTCTACACCAAGATAGCCTGCATGGCATGAGCCAGCCTCGCGGTGCCATGCATGCATACCCCTACCTTGGCGCCGGCCCTCCTGAAGATTTCTGGCTCCAGCAGGGTCCAAGTGCCTCCATCTTGTAACCCAGCAATATGAATAAATGGTGAAGACTTAATTCCTGGAAGATCTATGGTTACAGGTGAGTAAGAACAGGTTACTCACCTGTAACAGTAGTTCTAGGAGTGGTAGATGTTCATCCACATGCTCTGGCATGTCCCTTTCCCCTTTAAATCTGGCTCGAAAGGCTTCAAGCTGGCTCCTCCCACCCACCCGGGTGGTAAATTCCTCGGCTCCGCCCCATGACGCCAGATCTTAGCCCGCTGGAAGCAAGGTTGTGCACCTAAACCCAGGGAGGTCAGGTGGGTGCGTGTGGATGAACAACATATACCACTTCTAGAAAGTACAGTTACGTAAGAACTTACCGTAACAGTAGATCTTCGAGAGTGGCTCTTGCAGTAGGTAATTACATATAGGACTGACGCCGGCGTGGCAGGACTATGAGAAAAAATTTCTAGCTAGCAGTCCCTGGCGAGCCCCAGAATCAGGTGACTGGCGTCACCACGGCGTCGGTATAAAGGGCGGTCCCAGATGCCAGCGTTCCAGTTCTTTCCGCCACAGGCCCAGGCGAGAGAGAAGCAGATATTTCCCTCAATGGAAAAGGAGCTGAAAAAGCCTAGGGGGATGGAGGGTGGGAAGGTATTACCTACTGCAAGAGCCTCTCTCAAAGATCTACTGTTACGGTAAGTTCTTGCGTAACTGTACTATCTTACTTCGAGAGGGCTCTTGCACTAGGTAATTACATACAGGACAGACTCCCAAGCAGTCTGGAACAAATGAAAAGGCACCGGGAGGAGGAACTACTCTAAAAAAAAAGTAGCAAATAATTTAGCAGGTCTCAAGAAAGGAGGCCTTGCAAGACAGCTAACCCGAAGCCTGCTCTACGGCGAGAGGCAATGTCCAAACTGTAGTGTTTAGTGAAGGTATGGACGGAAGTCCAAGTGGCGGCAGCACAGATGTCTGCCGCAGACACATTTTTGAAATAAACCGCAGAGGCGGTAACTCCACAAGTGGAGTGGCCTCTGACTTGACCCGGGAGGGTCTTGTTGTACTTGTCATAACAGAAAGTGATGCAATGGGCCAACCATTTTGATAGGCATTGCTTAGAAACAGCATTGCCTTCTCTTTTGTGAGCAAAGGAGACGAACAAGTCTTTCTGAGATCCTTTGTCCTATCGGTGTAGCATCTCAGAATCCTGTGAACATCCATGGTATGGAGCAGGTATTCTCCTTGATCGGAGTACTGAGTGAAAAAAGCAGGTAATTCAATAGACTGATTCAAGGTAGATTCAGCTACCACCTTTGGAAGAAACTTAGGATTCGTGCGAAGAGCTACTCGTTCTTTGTGAAAAAATCCAAATAAAGTTTTTGCACATCAGGGCCCTAGAGCTTCCGAAATTCTACTTATGAGAAGTAATGGCCACCAAGAAGAGCCGCCTCCATGATAAAACTCAAGTTCTGGAAGTCGGAGGCTCAAAGGGAGGAAGGGTAAGTTTCTTGAGGACAAAGTTTAAGTCCCAAGGCGGAGCTGGAGCCCGGACAGGGGGCCTGAGATGAAGGACCCCTCTAAGGAAAGTTTTGGAGACTTCCAGCTGGGCAAATGCCTTATCCACGAAAGGGACATGGTAGGCTGAGATAGCCGCCATATGGACTTTCAAAGAGGAGTGACTGAGACCCAGGTAGAAAAGATGATGCGTGTACTCAAGCAGAAAGGTCGCAGGACAGGAAAAGTGCTCCACTTTCCTGGACGCAGCCCAGATAGAAAATCTCTTCCATTTCATGGCGTAGGTGGACCTAGTGGAGGGTTTTCTAGCCTCCACCAGAATCTCGGCCATCTTAGGACAGACGCCAAAACGAGACTGAGCTAGTCTGCAGGAGCCATGCATGAAATTGAAGGGACTTGAGTCCCAGATGAACCAGGGTCCCCTGATCCTGGGTCAGCAATCCTGGAAATAAAGGAAGAGGAAGAGGAGGAACCTCTGAGTATTGTTGTAGAAGAGAGAACCAGATTTGCCTGGGCCAAAAAGGAGCGATCAGAATCATTCTCGCTCCTTCCAAAGCCAGTTTCTGCAGTACACGAGGAACCAGAGGGATTGGAGGAAAAGCATAGACGAACCTGTCTTTCCAGTTTAGAGATAGAGCGTCGCTCCAGAAAGCGCCTCGCTCTGGAGCGAGCGAGCAAAAGGTTGGAAGTTTTGCATTCTGGGAGGAGGCGAACAGGTCTATCTGAGGAATTCCCCAGATCTGGAAGATGCTTTTTAGAACTTTTGCGTCCAGTTACCACTCGTGTGGTAGAGCCGACGAGCGACTTAGCCTGTCTGCCAGGACACTGTCGACTCCCGGAACATGGATCGCTGTGAGGTGAAGGTTGTGAAGCGTAGCCCATTCCCAAACCCTCATCGCTTCCCTGCACAGCGGGTAGGACCGGGTCCCTCCCTGCTTGTTGATGTACCACACCACACACATGTTGTCCGTTTGGACAGCTAGGTGACCGGGAAGGATGTATTGGTGAAGGGCCTGGAGAGCGTACAGCACTGCTCGGAGCTCGAGCACGCTGATGTGGAGAACTATCTCCAGCTTTGACCATAGGCCCTGGGTTCGGTGAGGACCCAGATCGGCCCCCCAACCTTCGCCGTGGTCAGAGTCTGATCGGGGGAGAAAGAAAAAAAGGGGACCCCCGGAATAGGTTCTCTCGAACCATCCACCACTGTAAGTCTCTTGCAATCGTCGAGGAGATCAGGACCAGATGATCTAGGTCGTCTACATGTTGATCCCACTGAGATCGGAGGTCCACTGAGAGATTCTCATGTGGAAATGCGTCTTGGAACCATCAGGGTGGCGCCGCCATAGCCAGTAGGCGGAGCACCCGACCGGCCGGAACCCTCCTGTGTTCCGACAGGAGGGAAATCTCGATTGGAGGGAGGCCCACCTGTCCGGAGGCAGAAGGCCTTGCACAATGTGCGGTGTCGAGGATAGCCCGATGAACTGGAGCCTCTGTGAAGGATCCAGGTGAGACATGGAATGGTTGATGGTAATACCCAGGCCAGTGAAAACCTGCTGGGTGAGGAAGAGAAAATGCAGGAGTTCCTCCTGGGCCGGGCCGCCAGGAGCCAGTGAGTCAGGTAGGTAAAACCTGAGCTCCCAAGAGCACTTGGGTGGGATGCCTACCACCGCCAGGCATTTAGTAAAGACTCGGGAGCCAGGAGAGACCAAATGGGAGCACCAGAATTGGTAGTGGTCCCCCTGGAACGCAAACCTGAGGTACTTTCGGTGCGAAGGGCAAATGGGGATGTGCAGGTACGCATCCCAGGGTTCCCCTCTCTCTGAAAATATAGAGCGGTGGCAATGGTGATCGGGTCAAATGGTGCGTTATTTTTCGGATCCTCCTATATGCACTGTACATGTGCATAAGTAGCTTTTAAGTAACATATAGTGTGCTGGTATTATTGCAATGAAAGATGTCAATAAAAGATAATTTTGGAGGATTTTATAAAAAAATGGATAAAAATATAGGGTGGTGGCAAAAAAATATAGGGTGGTGGTAAAAAAATATAGAGTGGTGGTAAAAGAAAATATAGGGTGGTGGCCCACCCCCCTAAAACAATGAATGGGGAACACTGCATCCTGCATATCCAGTGCACAAAGCCATTGGCCCGGCCGAAGCAGGGGCAAGAGGGTCTGAAGGGAGAGCATCCTGAACCTCTTGTATTCCACATATAGGTTCAGGGAGCTGAGATTGAGAATGGGTCTGAGATCTCCCGTCGTCTTTGGTACGAGGAAGAAATGGGAATAGTTACCCGTCCCGTGGAGATGGGGTGGGGTGGGGGGTGGGCTCTATAGCCTGTTTCGCAAGGAGAGCAGAAATTTCTTCCCTGACCAAAGGAAGATGGTCCCTTGAGTAAGAGGAGTTCAGAGGGGGTGACGTGGAGGTTTCTGTAGAAACTCTATGGAGTGCCCCTCTGCTATGATCTGAAGCACCCATGAATCCATAGTTATCCTCTCCCAACCCGGAAGGTGGAGGGGGAACCTCCCTCCTACCGGTTCCTCTGGGGTGTCCGGAGGCGGTGTGAGAGGGAAGGAGTCAGGTGGTGTGAGGCAGCACCACAGCTGAGGCACCCGTTGCTTTTTTGGGCGGCGGGGGCCTGGCAGCTGTGGGGGCCCGACGTTTAGTGGCCCGCCTTTCCTGAGGTTTCGCTTGAGGCCGGCTGCGTCTGCGAAAGGGACGGCGCTGTGGGGATGGGGATGGTACATAGATTCAACAGATTTAAGGGCCGTCCCCTTCTCCTGCAAATCAGTGATGTCCTTGACATCACCACCGAAAAGCACAGAACCTCTGAAAGGTGCTTCTTGGATCGCCGACTGCACCTCCGGGACCAGACCTGACACCCGGAGCCATGCATGATGCCGAAGACTTACGCCGAATGCAGAGCTCCGTCCTGCGGTATCCACTGCATCGTAGGTCATCCTCAAAATATGACGACTGGCCGAACGAGCAGAACGGACCAGGTCGGCTAACTCCTGCTTGACTTGGGAGTCAGGCAAAGAGTCAATCTTAGATTCCGCCTGGGTAAGGATAGCCTTCTGGTAATCCCCCATATGTGCTACATAATTCAGGGTCCTAATCCCCAGTGTGGAAGAAGCATAAATCTTCCTTCCATACTGATCCAGAAGGCGGGATTCCTTATCCGGGGAAGACGAGCTCAAGTGTTTGGGGTGTGCTGACCAGCCGTGAGCGGCGCTAATCACAACCGAGTCTGCACGGGGGTGAGAGTCTAAGAAGTCTACACCATCCGGAGCCTGGTATAGCCTGTTTGACTTCCTGGGAAGTGGGGCTAAAGCCGACGGTTGCTTCCAAATAGTGGAAACAAGCTGGGCGTGAGGCTCGATCCAGGGTGGCACAAGAGTAGGAGCCGTAAGGGGCAAGTCCAGATGTTCGGCGAGTTTAACCCGTTGAGGATCTGGCTCTAAGGAATGCCACTGATGGACTTCCTGGATCTTCCTGAGCAACTCCGTGAAGGAAGGATCCTCTGGAGGAGAATTCGGAGGAGTCCTCGGTCAGGGCTTTGACGGAGAGTGGGGCTCGTCATCTTTCTCGGAACAGCCATCAGAGACTTCCGAGGAGTCCGAGAGAGAGGAGGAAGAAGAATCTGAAGCAGAGTAAGACTCCCTAGCTCGTCTAGGGGGAGGAACGGGTTCCGTAGGGGGAATCCCAGAACGCGTGTCCTGCCCCTCTCTGGATCGAGGCAAAGCCGAGGAATCCGAGGTGGAAGGAAGTGTGCCGTCTGGGGCGTCTCCTGAAGATCCACCGGCGGCCCAGGGGGCGGTGGAGGAGGAGGAGGGGGGGGGGATAGTTGTACGGAGGAAATCCGTAGGGAGAGTATCCGTAACCCGGCTGCGGAAATACCGGCGTCGGGTACTGCGGCGCAGGATACTGTGGACCTCGGAAAACCGGCATCGGATAGGACGGCGGATACCCAGGCACTGGAGGAGCTGCTGGAGCAGACGGCCCAGCCGGGTACTCCACGGGCGGATCAGCCGGGATAGGCCCGTGGGGTGGAGGCCTGATGGAAGAGAATATCCCTGGCGTCAGATCTGGCTCTTCAGGAAAGAGGATCGGACGGTGGCCAGGATCGAGAGTGTCCGGGGACGGAGGGAAAAAATCCCGAGGGGTCGGGCAGGGGGCCTGGTCGACAGGCAAGCAGGGTCTGCCATAGGCTCAGAGGCCCGATGCACAGGAGGAGCAAGCGTGTGGCTTAGGGCCGAATCGGCGGGCGCCCAGAGGGCGGGCCGAAGAGGAGGCCCGGTCCGGGCGGACACTGCTGTCGCCGCCCTGAAGGGTCGGCGTCTTGGCGGCCTTCTCTCGGCGTACGTCGGAGGGCCGATGTCTGGCAGGGAGGTGCCCGCACCAGTACTCCGCAAGCCTGCAGCGGTACTGGGGGCTGGAGCCTCCTTTTGCCCGGAGGCACCCGGCGGGCTCGAACGCGAACCCGGCGGGTGGGCCGACACCTCCTCCAAAGCCTTGGAGGCAGCCATCGGACGATCCCCCAGAGGGGATGTTACCTTGCCCGCGACTCCGGCTGGAGTCGCAGAGGAGGAGGCCTTCTCCCGGTGCCTTTCCTTGTCCCGCTTCTTGTGCCCTTCAGGGGAGGTTGACACCTGCCGAAGTTTCTTCAACTCCTTCTCCATCGCGGACATCTTCTTTTTGAGGAGATGGGCTTCGAGGGACTGCTGGCATCGTCTGCGGGTGGCCGCGGGCAGTTGGGCGCCGCACGAGTCGCACTTATTCTTTGAAGGGGACGACATAAACCGACGTTCACCTGACGACAGAAGTATAGAATACAATACTGAAAACTTTTTCGGAAAAAACGACAAAGTAACAGGACTGAGCGATATGAACTTAACCGCAAGGCACTGCACGAGCTGACGGCGGGAAAGAACTGGAAAGGTGGGCGTCTGGGACCGCCCCTTTATACCGACGTCGTGACACGCCGGTCACCTGACATGAGGCGGTCCCGCCAAGGACTGCTAGCTAGAAATTTTTCCGTGGGGTCCTGCCGCCAGCGGCGTCAGTCCTATATGTAATTACCTACTGCAGGAGCCCTCTCAGTAAGATCTGTTACAGGTGAGTAACCTGTTCTTCTAGGAGCGTAGATATGTTGTTCATCCACACTCTTTGGCAGACTCCAAGCAGTTCTCCGGGAGGAGGGAGGCAAGGCGCACACCCCCTATTTAGAAACCAGATTGGAGAACCAAGGCCCCAAAACCAGCATCCCGGCGTGACTCAAGGTCGATGTGTTAGTGGATAATGAAGGTGTTTGCTGACTTCCAGGTAGCAGCCCGACAGATCTCCTGGATAGGGCTGTCCCTGGAAGCATTCATATGGCGGGTAGAATGAGCTCTTAGCCCTCTGGGAGGCTCCTTGCCTGCCAATTCATAGCACAGACCTATGCATCATGTAATCCATCTAGCAATGGTCCGCTTCATTGCAGGTCTGCCAGAAGCGGCTTCAGCGTAGGTGACAGATGGCGAAATTCTCCACGAATTTCCGCAGTCCTCTCCTTATAATAGGAGAGAGCACGTCTCAGGTCCAGAGTATGGAGCCTGTACTCTGCGTCCGAGGTGTAGTTAGGGTACTATACTACCAGAGTCAACACCTGGTTAAGGTAAAACTCTGACACCACCTTCGGAAGGAATTTCGGGTGGGGGCACAGAACAACTTTGTCCCTGTGAAAGACCAGATAAGGGGAGTCCACCGAAATCGCCTTGAGTTCCCCTGTCCTTCTGGCTGACATGATAGCCACCAGGAAGGCAGTCTTCCACAAGTGTGAGAGCTCACAACTGTGCATGGGTTCGAATGGCTTGCCCATGAGCTTTGCCAAAACCAGCAAGAGAACCCACGGGGGTGGAGGTTCATGCACTGGAGGGGATATGTGATCCAGGCCTTTGAAAAAGCACCTGACCACTGTCTCCTGTGCCAATGTCGGCTGACCGGCCCATGCCCGGTAAGCAGAGATGGCTGCCAGGTGCACCCGAAGGGTCGATGACCGTAGACCCCATTTGGAGAGAGACCAAAGGTAGTCTAAAATGTTAGCCACAGAGCAGGATAAGGGGTCCAGACTCTTACCCAGACACCAAATGGAAAACCTTTTCCATTTGAAGGCATAACATTTCCTGGTCTATTCCATACGAGATGCCTCCACCACAGTGTAGACATCCTCAAAAAAACTCAGAGCCTGGAACTCTAGCTGCTCAGGTACCAGGCTGTGAGGTGCAGGGATTGAAGGTCTGGATGGAATACCTTCCCCTGGTTCAATGATATCAGGTCCGGGCGTGTACAAAGCCACTCCGGGGCCCTGCAGCTGAGGCTGAGGAGATCTGGATACCAGAACTGGCGGGGCCAATCTGGGGCTACCAGAATCACCTTTGCCTTGTCCCTCCTCACCTTGAGAAGCACCTTGTGGATCAAGGGAAATGGAGGGAAGGCGTAGAGGAGGCCTGGGGTCCATGGCCTCGAGAAGGCATCCCCCCCTGCAGCAAGCCCTGCTGAGGGGTGCAGGCATGGTACAGTCTCAGCTTGGTGTTTCTCCCTGGAGGCAAACAGGTCCAACCGCGTTTGCCCCAACGGGAGAACAGATTGTAAGCTACCTCTGGATGGAGAGACCACTCGTGGGATGTCTGGCCTAAGCGGCTGAGAGCATCCGCCAGTTGGTTTGAGACTCCTACCACATGGATGGCAAGGCGATCCGCCTCCAACCGGCTGATAAGGGTCCAGATTCGGAGCGCCTCCTTGCATAGCAGATGGGAGTGCATGCCGCCCTGTTTGTTGAGGTAGTACATGGTCGTGGTATTGTCCGTGTGGACTTGAACCACTTGACCCCGGAGCTGAGGAGCGAAAGCTGACAGGGCCAGTCTGACTGCTCTGAGCTCCAATAGGTTGATGTGGCATCGGGACTCCTCGGGGGTCCAGAACCCATGGACCCTGTTGTCCCCCATGTGGGATCCCCAGCCCATGAGAGAGGCATCGATCGTCAGGACGACCGTCGGCTCGGGACGGACAAATGGGATTCCTTCCTGCAATCGGTCTGGGACGGTCCACCACTGGAGAGCGCCCCACATCTTCTGGGTTACAGTGATCAGCTGGTCGAAGTGACCATATCGCTGAGTCCACTGGGCGGCCAGCTCCCATTGAAGGGGGCGTATGTGCCACCTAGCCCAACGGACCACCAAGGTGCACGCCGCTATGTAGCCCAGAAGGCGCAGAAAGTCTCGGGCAGGGCGCAAGTGCCAACCAGAAATGATTGGGCAAAGCAGGAGAGAACCTCCGCCCTGTCCGCCAGGAGCCGAGCTCTGGCTTGACGAGAGTCAAGCTCTGCCCCAATAAAGCCCATCACCTGAGAGGGCACGAGTTCCGACCTGGCCTCGTTAATAAGGAGGCCGAGATGGGAGCAGGTTTGGAGGGCCAGATCCCTGGACCTCTCCACCTCCTGAAGGGAGGAACCCGCCAGGAGCCAATCATCGAGATAGGGGTATATCCAAACTCCTCGACGCCGAAGATGGGCTGCCACCACTGCAATGCACTTGGTGAAGACCCAAGGGACCGATGACAGGCTGAACGGCATGGCTCGGAACTCGTACAGGGTCCCTTCCACCCTGAAGTGGAGGAACCGCTGGTGGGACGGACGGATTGGGACGTGAAAGAACGCGACCTGCAGATCCAGTGAACAGAACCACATGTTTCGCTCCAAAGATGGTATGATCTGGTTCAGAGTTACCATCCGGAAGGTGCGAGACCTGAGATATTGATTCAGGTCGTGGAGATCTAGGATGGGGCGCCAACCTCCTGTCCACTTGGGCACCAGGAAGTACCTGGACACGAAGCCTGGGTCTGTAGGAGGATCCAGCACTGGAGCTACCGTCTCCTTGCGGAGGAGCTGAGCAATGTTGTCCCGAAGGGCCGACTGAGTGCGAGCTGAGATCCTTTCCTCCCTAGGGGCGCAGGCTCAGCTGGGAGGGTACTGCTCAAATTCTAGAGGTAGTCCCTGGCCGACCACTTCCAGAACCCACCTGTCCGAAGTGATACCGGACCAGGTGGAAAGAAAGTGACAGAGCCGGCCCCCCACGGGAGGACCCAGAGCTGGCGTGACGGGTGTAGGGGTGGCAACCCCTGACCCGTCACTGAGCAGGCTTAGAGGAGGAGGCTCCTGGACCGGCACCTCGGCCTCCCTTACAGGGCTGTTGAGGACCCTGCTTGGGCCTGGGGTGCCAAGCTTGAGCCTGCTGTTCCTGCTGGCCTCCTTGATAGGGGGGCTGCCTAACCGCAGGGGAAGAGTGCTGAAAGGGCTTCTTCTTGCGCTTCTGCTGGTTCTTGCCCAAAGAACCCTTTGCAGAGGTATCATCCAAGGCGGCACTGGACTGCTCTATTCGCTGGAGGTGACCTGCCACTCCCGGACCGAAGAGGTCGGTGCCAAGGAAGGGCACGTCAACTAACTTGTGCTGAGTATCCACCAGAAAGGAGGATAACCTCAGCCAGGCCCTGCGGCGAGTGGCCACTGCAGCTGCTAAGGTGCGAGCACAGGAATCTCCAATGTCCAGGGCCATCTGGAGATGCTGTTTCGCAACAGCACGGCCCTGGTCATGGACCTGCTTCACCGTGGTCTGCATGTCCGCTGGGAAATGGGGGAGGACTTCATCTAGTGACCCCAAGAGGGCATGAGAGAAGTGTGCCATGATTACAGCCGAGTTGGCCTGACGAAGGCCCAAGGATGAGGCTGCATAAACCTTCCGGGCAGAAAGGTCCATATTCTTGGACTCCTTGTCCGGAGGGCGGTCAGTGTCAGCTGAGCTACCCATGCGTCTAAACACAGAAGCACTCACAAGGCTCTCAGCCGAGGGATGCTCTGCGAAACCCGCCAGGGACCCCATGGGTACCGTATACTTGCGGGCCATGCGGTCAGATGGAGCTGGGCAGGAGGCAGGGCGCTGCCATAGCTCAAGGGCCGGGCCAACAATGGCTTCGGCCACTGGAAAGGCCTCCGTCGGGGGTATTCCGCCTTCTTTTGGATAGGATCCAAGGGCATTCTGGTCGATTCGGAAATCAGGAGGAGGATGCCCTGAAAGGAGGAAGGACCTTCCTCCAAGCCTGCCACTGATGACTCGTCATCCCCCAGATGCGAGTGCAGACCATTGGCATCAGACTCGAAGAGTCGGGATATGAAGTCTCCCCATGTCTCCCTCGATCGCCGAGGCGATCAGGGGAGCAACAGTAATGGACAGGCAGTAGAGGAAGAGACGGTGACTGTCGGTCCTCTTCGAGGGAGCCCCTCCCTGAGGCTGCTTAGGCGGTGGTTCCACCAATATCAGTGGGGAGCCCGAAATAGGCCAAGCTGGAATGCGTGCGGCCCTACGCGTAGGGGAACCGAGGGCTTCAGTTACGGAGGGGTCGTTGTCGGCCTGAGAGGCTGGGGCCAAGTAACGGCCGGTGTTGCCAGCGGAGCCGGCTTTTGACCGGTCAGAATCAGCTGTTGCCACATGAGATCCTCATAACGTCGACGGAGCTTCCGACAAAGACTCTCTTCATCCGAGGAGGATGAGGATCAGTGGAGACGCCTCTTCCTGGAGTGCTTGTGACCTTTCTTCGGTTTTTCGACCGAAGGGGTCCTGGTCCTCGATCGAGACCGACTGGGTCGGCTTGTTCGATCAGGAGAAGCTGGAGTCGGGGAGAACTGAGGTTCTGGCACCTTTCCCTCGATCAGGACACCCAAAGGCTCGGTCTCCTCGTCGGGAAAGGAAAGGACAGGTGTCCTTTCCAAAGAGTCATCGACCAGAGTCAGCGACAACGGCTCCATTAGGTCGGGAGAAATCTCATCCGGTTCGGTGATTACCAGGTGCCTTGGCCTGGCGGAAGGTCCCGAGCCGGCGGCAATAGCGATCTCGACCAAGGGTCGAACACAAGTCTCCTGAGAGTCGGACCTCTCTCGGTCCCAGGAACGTCTCTTTCGGTTGAAGAAGACTTGGGGTCCTTGTCCCTTTCCTAGGGGCGGAGAAGTGCAAGCCGAGGGTGCCTCACCCCTGGTGGGAGAGACTGGCACAGCTCCAAAGGACCCAGTGAAGGCAGAGCCAAGGTTAAAACACGAAAAAGTTTGCTGGCGAGCTTGAGGCAGCTTCCTCTTCAAAAGCAGCCATCTGATCGAGCTGCTTGGGCGGATCCGAGGCCGATGAAACCGCCCCTTGCCTCCTTGATTTCACAGATGGATTACGAAGCTCCAGTCTCCCCAATTTAAGGCGCACCTTGCGGTTGTCCAGGACGTTGAGATGGAAGGCCAGACAGATGGTGCAAGAGGTGGTGTCATGTACGACACCCACGCAGTAGACACACGAGAGGTGGGGATCGGTGCGTGACATTTTCTGTCCGCAAGGACACTGGCGAAATCCGGGGGGGCAATTTGTCCTCCTTGTCAGATGTGCTCGGAATCGTAAACTCTAATGAGTTTTAGAGAAAGCGTTTGCGGTGAAAACAGTCATTGAGAATCCAGGGCCTACGAACTGCTGAAGTAGCATGAGGGAACCTGAATCTTCAAGGGGAAAGGAAGATCTGGCGTCATGGGGCTGAGTCGAGGTATTTACCACCCGGGTGGGTGAGAGAAGCCAGCTTGAAGACTTTCCGGCCAGATTTAAAGGGGACAGGGACATGCCAGAGAGTGTGGATGAACAACATATCCACGGTCCTAGAACACTCATTTCTAGGGACGTGGATATGGTGCACTATCCACACTTCAGCGGACTCCTAGCAATTCTCTGGGAGCAGGGGGGACGGCACACACCTCTACTTGGGGGGGGGGGGTGGAGGGATGGGAAGAAAGGAGTGAACAACTGATGCCCCAAAACCAACATCCTGGCATGACTCAAGGTTGACGCAGTACTGAGAGATGTAGGTGTGAGCGGACTTCCAGGGGACAGCCCTACAATCTCCTGCATAAGGACGCCCATGGAAGCAGCCACCTAGGCAGCGATATGACTGGTGGAAAAGAGCCCAGAGCCCCACAAGAGGCTCCCTACCAGTCAACCCAAGCAAAGGGTGAGGCAGGATCCAAAATGCCTGCCGATCGTCTGACGAGCTGCAGAGTACCAGGTGTGGCTCCAGCGTAAGAGATAAAGGAGCTGGTGAACCCTTCTCCGAGCTCCAGATGTGTGCTTCGGAGAAGAATGAACACTCACCACAGGACCAAACTCGTGGAGCCTACGCCCAGCATCTAAGGGCAAAGCGGTGGAACACACAGAGAGAAAGATCACCTGGAGAAGGTGACTGCGAAACAACCCTTGGAAGGAACTTCAGTGGGGTGGAGGACTTGTCCCAGTGGAAAACCAAAAAAAAAAGGAGACTCAGCAGACAGTGCCTGTAGCACACTGATCCCTCTGGTAGGAAAGCAGCCACCAATAAGGCGGTCTTCCTCAACAGGTGTGACATCGCACACCTGGGCCTTGGTTTGAACAGCTTGCCCATGAGCACCATCAGTACCAGCAACAAGTCCCAAGATGGTGGTAGATCACACCCCAGCGGGGACAGGTCTTTAAGAAAGTGTCTGTCCGTCTTTCCCTGCATCACCAGAAGCATACTAGCCTGCAACTGGTATTCCTAGATGGCTGTCAGGAGCACCTGGGGGTCATCAACCTCAGGCCCAACTGAGAGAGGGACCATAAAAAAGCCACGATGCAGGACATAAGGTGTAGCTCCCCACCCTGGCCCCAAAATGGAAAGGCACTTCCACTGGAAGGTTTGGCCCTAGCAGACGACTCCTTCCAAGAGGCCTCTTCATCACGAAGGACCTCAGCGGTGAGACCCAAAACCTGGAGCTCTAGCTGCACAAGAACCAAGCTACCAGATGCAGAAGGACATATATATATCTCCCCACAGTGCAAAAAAATAATCAAACTTTCCCCAACAGCATTTCATACCTCTGCAGGTACTTTTTCAAGGGTTTTTTTTTTTCCACTGTGGGGGTGATATATACGTCCTTTTGTACCTGTTTTTAACCTGGATATTTAATCAATTTGGGCTTTCAGCTCCAATAGCATGGAGTGGGTTCAGTCCTTATACTATAAGGTCTGGTGGTAAGTGTGAGGCTTTTTTCTTGCTGCCTAGTCATTTTGTTGTCACACCGCACTACCAGTACCGGAGCGGTCAATTTCTTCCTTTCAATTGTAGCAGGTGCAGAGACTAGATGTTCTGCCAAATCGTCCTGTGATGGCAAAAGAGCAGATCTGGGCGCAGATGTAGGCACCACAGAAAGTTGCGGCTGAGGAGATCTGGGCACCAGAACCGGCACAGCCGGTCCACGGCCACGAGTATCATCTGCATCCTGTCCCTCTGCACTATGACCAACACATTATGGAGCAGGGGAAAGGGAGGGAAGGCAAGGCGTACCGGAGGCCAGGACTTTACGAATAACATCCCCCAACACTGATCAGCAATGAGGTGGTTTGGGCAAAGAACTGCCCTCAGCTGTATGTTCTTACAGAAGGCAAATGGGTAGGCAAGGAGAGTGTCTTACTAGGACAACAGGTGATGCATGACCTCCTTGTACATAGACCACTTGTGAGACACCTTGCTATGTGGCAAACAATGTCTGCTAGCTGGATGGAGGCCCTGGTCACATGGTTTGCAAGGAGATCAGCGTCCAGGCTGTGCACAAGAGTTCAGGGGTGGAAGGCTCCCTGAATGAGCCAGAAGGAATGCCTTCCACCCTGCCTCAGGAGGCAGTATAGGCAGGGCTCCAGATAAGGGGAGTACCGAACCGTTTTACTCGTCTCATTTTAGGAAATACTCTTCAAAAAATGCTTCAATGAATATCAGTACTCAACCAACATTTGTAAATACCCCACACTCCAAAGAATAATGCTTCATAACGTAACCGATGATTCAAAAGGAATAATTTTTTTCCAGATTTACAGCACTCATACCCATCCCAAGTTTGTTTTACTGACTATATTTTAAAACTGGTGAGTAAATTACTCCTACCTGCCAACATTATCTGCAGCACTGAGTACAGGGTCGTGGCGCTGTTCTTCTGAACCCACATGACCGGGATCCTGAATAGATGGAGTGAAGGTTGTCGGAGTCGGATGCACTGTGCGGATCTCCAGCAGGTTAATGTGGTGACTGGACCACGGGGGATCCAGGGCTTGTGGGTCGAATGTAGCATGTGAAGCGAACTGGGAGACGTCTGGAAAAGAACTGAGGCCGCTAGGGGCTGCCCTCGTATTTATGCATATGCAAGGACTGACATCATCGTGGGCAGCACCCAGTCAGCACTACTGGTGAAAGCTACCGTGAAAGAGTGCCCTCTGTTGGACATTCTCAAGTGTATGACCTGCTGCAAGAGATACCCTCGAAGATCTCAGCAATAGTTAACTTTCAGTAACAGTCAGAAACAGTAACAAACTGAATGCATCATACTGCACAAATACAAACATTAAAACCTGATAAATGAACAGTCATAAAACAATTAACAGAGCAGGACCATGGAGGACAGAAAAACAACCATACATGACTGTTCTAGGTGAATTCCTCACTCAGCATGTCATGAGTGAATTAATTCAATGGCTGTTGGCCAGCAAAGTGATTTATGCTAGTTGACAGACTGCCTAACTGTTGTGTAGGAATCTGGCCAGTAGTCATGCTACGTGGGACAGATGGTAGTGCAGACTGCCGACTGGCATGCTGTGGTTGACACATCTGAGAACACTGGGGTTGTAAATTGCAGTTTTGCTGACCACACCGAGCAGCAAGTACTTTTAGTAGTGTAGTAGTTTTCATTTCTACATGGGGCCCTTCCCTGGGGCTCAGGGCACCATTACAATAAGGTATACAAAAGACAGGTGAACAGTGTCAAATTCAGAAAAACAGTATCGACAGCCCACCGTAAAATACATAACTATAACTGAGTATAGCAGCCTAAATTCAATAAATAAGATTAATAAAGGATAAATAGCTATTCAATAAATAAATACATGAATGAACGAACAAACAACTGGGATGTCTAGACAGATGAGGGGAAATTAATCCCCAAATGCCCATATAAACAGGAAGGTCTTAAGAACCCTTTTAAAGGCCTCCGCCAAGGGTAGGCCTCCCTCAGGATGGAGTTCCACAAGACCAGGCCAACCACCTCAAAGGCCGGTCTCCCAAGGTTTTCAGCCCGGCCCTGGGTTTCTCAAGGAGCCCTCCTCAGTGGAGCGGACAGGGTATGAGACATGTAAGGGGCCGGGAGATCCAAAGGGCCTTATAAATTAGCAAACCAACTTTAAATGAGATACAACACTTAACCAGCAGCCAGTGTAGGTCATGCAGCACGGGGGAGACATTACTTGACCTCATAAGGACATTCAGCACTCCAGTAGCTGTATTCTGTTTCAACTACAGCGCCACAGCGTACCACAAATGACCCTGAGATACAGAGCATTACAGTAGTCAAGCCTCGAAGTAAGAAAGCATGCACTAACACTGGCAAGTCTCCAGGGGTTTTCCAGCATATTTAGCACACTTCGAAAACACTGTGCATTCTGTTCTGCATCTTCTCTTCTTAAACCTTTCTCCATCTCTCTCTTCTTTTACTCTCTCTTTCCATCGTCATCATTTAAGTATGCTGATGTAACAGTATTTTACAAGTAAGTTCAAAAATATGACTCCATCAGCTCTTGCATAACAATGCTTTTTTCCTTTTTTGAAAATTAAAGATGGGTTCACAACTTATGGTACATTTGTTTACCCTTAAACTAGCTGATTTTACTTGTGGTGGTTGTGTTCTTGGCTTCCTCAGAGGTCACCAATACTACTTCCACTCCCTCAGTCACAGCATTCACTGATGTTTCCTCAAGCTGCTCTAGTTCTGTCAAAGAAAAAGAAAGATGAGCATTAGGAAGACACAAAGGTAACAAACAATACAGCCCCTTCCCCCAAGGGCATCCAATTCCACCCCTGCCCTCACCCCTCCAACCCTTACCCCTGTCCTCAGCCCCCCCTCGGGCACTCAACCCTATCTGTGCCCTCCTCCCTCCCCAAAGGCGTCCACCCCTACCATGACCCCTCCTCACCAAAAGCAACCAACCCCCTCTGTCCTCAGCCCCACCAAAGGCATCCTAACATACCCCTGCACTCAGCCTACCAATGGGATCCAACCACACCTGTGCCCTCAGTCACCGGAAGGCAGCCAACCCCACCTCTCTCAACCCCCCCAAAAGCATCCAACCTTACCCATGCCCTCAGCCCCCCAAAGGCATCTAATCACACCCCCTGCCCTCAGCCCCCAAAGGCATCCAACTGCACCTGTGCCCTCAGCTCCCTCCCATGTCAACCAACTACACCCCAGCCATCAGCCACCCACAAAGGCATCTAACAACATGCTTGCCCTCAACCCTCCAAAGATATACAATCACACCCCTGCCCTCAGCATCTCAAAGATATACAACCACGCCCCTGCCCTCAGCACCCCAGAGATGTCCAACCACATCCCTGCCCTCAGCCCCCCCCCCAGTCATCCAACTCCATCCATACCCTCATTCAGGAATCCAACTCCAACTGTGCCCTCAGCCTCTCCAAAGGCTTCCAACCCCAACACCTGTCCTAAGCCCCCAAAGTCATTCGAAATCTAGCCCAGTCCTCAGCACCTCTCAAAGGCATCCAACCCCACTCATGCCCTCAACACCCACCAAAGGCATCCAACCACATCCCTGTGTTCGTTCCCCTCAAACGCATCCAACCACACCCCTGCCCTCAGCCACCCAAAGTCATCCCAACTCCACTTGTGCCCTCAGCCCTCCCCCTATCCATGCACTCCCCCTGTCCTAAGCCTCCTCCCGGCATACAACTCCACCCATGCCCCCAGCCTCCACCAAAGGCATCCAATCCCTACCCGATCCTAATCACCTCCCAAAGGCATCCAACCACACAACCCTGCACTCGTCCCCCAAAAGGCATCTAACTACACCCCTACCCTCATACCCCTCCAAAAAGCATCCAACCACAACCTTGCCCTCAGCCCCTTCCCAAAGGAATCCAATCACACCCCTGCCCTCAGCCCCCCCAAAGGCAGCCACGACCACCCCATCCTTTGCCACCGCCAAAGGCATCTAGCCCCTACGCGTACCTCAAAAGAGTGTACAAGGTGCAAGTGGAAGGTGTCTTTCAGAGAACGAAAGTCACTAGAACAAGGGATCATGCAATGAAGCTAAGAGAGAGAAGTTTAAGAGAGATGTGCAGAAATACTTCTTCACAGAAAGGGTGGTGGATTACTGGAACAGCCTGCCAGATGCAGTAGTGGGGGCAAAGACTGGGGGAGATTCAAGCACGGATGGGACAGGAACAACAGGGGGCATATTAGGTAGAAGAACAGGGGACAGAGTGACACCTATGACCAACTAGGGTCAGTGGTAATGGAATAGGCAGGGACAAGGGGAAGATCCTCAAAGAAAGGAGGGAGAGGGCGGACATGATAGAAACTTTCAAGTACCTCAAGGGGAATCAACAATGTCCAAGAGAGCAGCATCTTTTAGAAAAAGAGGTGCAAGAACAAGGGGGCACAGAGGCTCTGGGTGTGAGACCTAGGGATTCGATGGAAACTATAAGATCCAGATGGTCTAAAGAACTGGGGACTGATATCTCTGAGTCAAACTGGAAGGCAGCTTCCCCATTAATGATGAAGGCCTCAGGATCCCCTTACTGGAAGGAATATGCTTGGAAGCGGGGGTATAGTTTTTCCTGCACTCCAGCTGTACTGGCCAGGTTTATGGGAGACCCTGAGGGGAAATGTTGGAGGCAGTGTGGTGCCACACAGGCAGAGAAGACACATATATTATGGGAGTGTAGTTTGCTAAGATCTTATTGGCAGGAGGTTATTCAGGAATTGGTAGTGATTCATGATACTCCAGACCTCTTTACACCCACCTATGTTTTGACTGCTACAGCACCTCATGGAATAAAAGTTGATAAACTTACATACCTACAAACATTTGTTTTGTCAAGATGGCCTTCACCTAAGCAAGTATGGTGCCAAAGTATTAGGCAACATTTTCCATCAGGCTATTAACAGCCAAAATGTAACACCAAAAAACTAGTCAATAAGGGGCAACAAGGGGCAGGTACTAAATCAGCTTATAATAATGCTGCTGTTATTATTAAAATATCTAAATCTAAGCTAAATGTGTTGCATACCAATGCAAGAAGTCTACACTATATAAAAAAGATGAACTTGAGTCATCATTATTAAAAAATAACATTGATATCGCAGCTATCTCAGAAACCTGGTGGGATGAGACCCTGATTTGGAATAAATTTATCCCTGCCTACAATCTTATTCATAAAGACAGGATAAATAAAAGGGGTGGGGGCGTGGCGCTCTATCTGAATAAAAATATTTCTTTTAGACAATGACCGATACCTTAAATGGGCCAAATGAAACTTTATGGGTTGAAATATAGATAAAAAAATAGCAAAAATTTATTGGTGGGTATGTGTTATAATCCTCCTGATACTAACCAGTCTGATCATTCGTCATTCATCCATACTAAATTATATTTCAAATAGATTAAATCATAAGGATATCTTATTACTTGGCGATTTTAATTCCCCAGGGATAAGTTGGGACAACTTTTCTGCCTCCACCACTCAGGAACAAGCACTACTGGATCTTTGCCTTATAAATGGGCTACAAGTAGTCGGCAAACCTATAAGGGGAAGTGATATATTGGATCTTGTCATTACAAATACCCCTGACAAAATAATTGATCTTGAAATATTGGACCCACTGTTTAACAGTGATCATAACATCATTACCTTCTCCATTAACAATGAATATGTTAAACAAGCTAGTATCACTACAGTAAAAGAATTTAGAAAAGCTAACTTTGATGCTATTAATAAAGAATTATGTGATTGGACTTGGAGGGATGAATGTGCATCTGTAAATGAATTATGGAATAACAAAAAATAAGATTCATGAGTTAAGTGATAAATACATTTCAAATCATACCTTGTACAATAAGAAAGGGAAATTACCCATGGGGTACACAAATAAAGTCCGTAAATCTATCTTAGCAAAGAAAAGAGCCTACAGGGCTGTAAACAGAGATAATGATGATTATAACAAACAAATATAAGGAGGCCTTACGAGTCTGTAAAACCAATATTAAAAATGAATAACAGAAGATTGAATTTAGATTGGCACATATGAAAGATGGAGGAAAATCCTTTTATTCCTATTTAAACAATAAAAAAAACTTGTATGTAATACAATTGGTCCGTTAAGGGGTTCAAATACAACTATAAGTGAGCCATCTGATATGGTTAATGAATTTAATCATTACTTTTGTTCCGTTTTTGCCCAGAATGACGACAGTACAATTAATTATGGGACTATTTCTAAAGAGGAACCTAAAATTACTACGGAAGAAATACTTTCCAAATTAGATTGCATTAAATTCAACACTTCCCCTGGTCCAGATTCACTCCACCCTCGGGTTTTGAGGGCCATCAGATTGTGGCTGGTTGAGCCACTATACATCCTTTATAACAAATCCTTGAGTACTGGTAAGGTGCCAGATGACTGGAGATGTGCTTTAGTAGCGCCTATCTACAAAAAAGGGGATCATAACAGTACTGTAAATTATAGACCGATTAACTTAACTTGTATCTTAGGAAAAGCAACGGAGGCCATCATTAAGGACAAACTATCTTCTGATCTTGAATCAAGACACTGTATAGATAGATCATGTTTAACTGCAGATTTGTGTTTTTATGAAACCGTTAATAAACTACTGGAGGATAAAAAAAAAAAAAAAAATCAGCTGATATTGTCTTTCTAGACCTTTGTAAAGCCTTTGATAAGGTTCCCCACTCAACCCTGATAGAGAAAATGTTGAAACTTTAGATTAATAGTTTTATTATTAGATGGGTTAATGAATGGTTAAGTGATAGAGAGCAAGCTGTTAAAATTAGAGATTTCATTTCTAATAAGGGGAGGGAGACAAGTGGGGTGCCCCAGGGGTCTGTGCTGGGCCCTTCATTGTTCTCTATCAGTCTCAGATCTGGACAAGGATTTGAATGGACATACAGTCAAGTTTGCCGACGACACCAAAATTGCTATAGATGTACAGTAAGTAGCAAGGATGGGTATCAAAAACTTAATGACCTTTTAACAATGGAGTGTTGGGCAGACAGTAATGGTATGAAGTATAACCTGGATAAAAGTGTTGTCATTCATTTGGGAAATTATAATCCATGTTAAAAATACATATCTGGTCAACCATTGAAGTTTGTAGAAACTGAAAGGGATCTGGGGGTTATTATCTCGAGTGAGTTTAAATTCAGTACTCACCGCACAGAATTAACTAAGAAATTAAATAAACTTATTGGCTGCATCAGGACGTTCAGTCACTTCTAGAAGTAGAGCTTGTCTCATTCCCTTATACAAGGCTTATGTAAGGCCCATCCTGGACTATTGTTCACCTTTGTGGAGCCCTTTTTTTACGTAAGGATGTTAAAAAAAATTGAGAGGGTCTAGAAGAGGATCACTAAAATGGTTCATGTACTCCATAGAGCAGATTATGGTTATAGGTTACGTTCTCTCAATCTTTATCCTCTGGAAATGAGGAGACCTTTTATTAATGTTCAAAATAATAAGGGATCCATTATTATTATTATTTTCGGATTTAGGCTTTATTCGGGTCCAAAGGGACTTTATATTAAGAAGTCACAGCAGTCAACTAAGACATACAAACCCCAAAGGTCAGCTAAGAAGAAATGTTTATACCCAACGCATTATCCCCATATGGAATACTCTTCTCAGGGATATTGTAGAAGTCAGTTCCTTTAACTGCTTTAAGAACAAACTTAATGACTTTCTACTAAACCCTGGAGGATAAGAATAAATCTGCTATGGCAGGAGATGTATATAAATGGGCTACTTAGCTTTCTGTACATCTATATTTTTCCTAGTATGACATCCTAGTATAATATGGGAGTGTAGTTTGCGAAGATCTTATTGGCAGGAGGTTATTCAGGAATTGGTATTGATTTATGATACTCCAGACCTCTTTATACCCACCTATGTTTTGACTGCTACAACACCTCATGGAATAAAAGTTGATAAACTTACATATCTACAAACCACCTTATTACTGTTGGCAGCTAAAAAGGTAATAACCAGATTGTGGGGCACGGCTAAACCTACCACTACGGGGGCGTGGCATAACTTGGTAAGGGAAATTTATGGGCTGGAGAGGATGGCGGCCAGACTGGGAGATAGGATAGAATAGAAGCCTTTGACACCAAGTGGCGTAAGTGGGTCATGTATTAACTGACCAACTACCCTGATTTTGTTCCCTGAAGATATACAGATACATCTGTCTGGAAAAGGTTAGATCTGAACTGAGCAAAGGACTATTTGCATATAACTGTATTTTGCCCATCTGGGTGTGGGCTTATTGACTTTCAGGGAGGACTCTGCGGTGAATCGGACTGATCAATGAAATCTGTTTGAATAGAATAACCTGGATGTGCAGATTTTCGGAAATGATTGTATAAATATTTGTACTGAATAACTTAACTATGTACAATTTTTTTTCAAGTGCATGTATATGACCACCATGCCTATTAAATATGATATAAAAAAGAACAAGGGGCACAGTTTGAAGATGGGGGGGGGGGAGAGACATGGCTTGGGGCAATGCAAGGAAGTATTTTTTCACAGAGAACGTGGTGGATGCATGGAACGGCCTTCCTGAGGAGGTTGTGGGGTCAAAAACAGTGGGAGAATTCAAGAATGCATGGGACAGATACAAGGCAATTATAGTGGGGAGTAGAAGGAAGTAGGCTGTTGGTTAACTAGGACCTGCAGCTAATCCAATAAATAGGGTAATGGGCAAACTGGATGAGCCAAGCAGTTCTCATCTGCTGTCAAAGTCTATGTTTCTAGACCAGATATGGGCCTAATGGTCCTTTTCTGCCGACAAAATCTATGTTTCTGCGTTACCAGTCTTCAGCCCCCATCACCCCAGCATCAAAACCCACCTGTGCAATCAGTTACCCCTAAAGGCATTAACCCCTACCCCTGCCTTAACCCTCTCCCCAAAGGTAACAAACCTCTACTCCTGTCCTTAGCCCCCCAAACGCATCTAACCCCACCAGTGCTCTCAGCCTCACCCAAAGGTATCCATCCCTACCCTTGTCCTAAGCCACCCCTTAAAGGCATCCAAAGCCTACCACTGTGCTCAGCCCCCACAAAGATATCCAACCCCACCCATGTCCTTAGTCCCCACCAAAGACATCCAACTTCATCTGTGCCTCAGCCCCCCAAAAAGGCATCCAACCCACCCTTGGCATCAGCCCCCAAAGGCATCCAGCCAGACCCCTGTCCTCAGCCCACTAAAGGCATCCACCAGAACCTCACCCCACCCCCAAAAAGGCATCCACCACATCCATACTCACCAGATTCCAGCGGATCAAGTTCACATATCTCATCCCCATCGGCATCTGCATTCTCTTCTGGATCAGCATCTATGGACATACTCGCCAATTATGAATTGAGGATCAGACGTCGGCTTTGTTCCAAGGAATTTATCCAACTGGTCAAAGAAAGGACAGACTATCCTGCCTCCACCAGAGCATTTGTTGCCATCTTTGGTTTTAAGATATGTAACCTGTATCAGCATTATCTTCTCTCAACACTGCTTAGCAGTTCTTTTAGCATAATTTTCCAAAAAAAATAAAATTAGACACTTTCTGATCTTTGAATTACTTCTGTAGTTTGCAGATTTATCTTGGTCACATTCCTGTGACCAATATTTAATCAGGAGTCTTGTTGCTTAATCTGACCAGCTTGCACAGCGATCACTCCTAATACAATAAGCAGTCATCACTCATTCTAATACAATAAGCAAATCACCCACAGTACAGCAAGTTCAACCAATGGCAGGCTATATATGAAACATTATACTGGCTCAAATTTGTTTTTATTGCACCCCAGTACAACTACATCCAGTGAGTCTTACATCGGTGGTAGGGGAAACTGATGGAGACACTGCTCAAGCAAAGATTAGTAGCACATCTGGAATCCAGCAGGCAACAGGACCCAAAACAGCACGGTTTCATGGCTGGAAAGTCGTGCCAGACAAGCCTGGTAGACTTTCTTGACTGGGTAATGAAGGCAGTGAACCAAGGGGAAGCAGTGGATTTAGTCTCTCTGAACTTTAGTAAGGCCTCTGACTTGGTTCCACACAGAATGCTGGTAAAGAAGCTGGACCACATAGACATAGGTAAGGAAGTGGTGGGTTGGGTGAGCAACTGGCTGAAGGGAAGAAGACAACAGGTGCAGGTAAATGGAGTGGTATTGGAAAGGGAAGTGACTAGTGGAGTGCCTCAGGGGTCAGTACTGGGGGACCCTACTCTTCAATGTGTTCACAGCTGACACTGGCAATGGACTGGAATGGAAGGCGTGTCTGTTTGCAGATGACACCAAGATCTGCAACACAGTGGACACCCCAGAAGGAGTCAAGAGCATGGAATCAGACCTGAGGAAACTTGAGGAGTAGTCGGACACCTGGCAGTTGAAGTTCAACGCCAAAAAGTGCAGGGTCATGCACTCGGGCGAGGGAAACCCCAAGGTGGGATACTACCTGGGAGAGGAGCAGCTGCCATGCACCAACCAGCAGCGAGACCTAGGAGTTGTATCAGATGACTTTAAAGGTGGGGAAGCAGTGCGAAAAGGTGGCGCTAAAAGCCAGTGGTATGCTGAGCTGCATAGGGAGGGGGAATCACGAGTTGCAGAAGGGAGGTGGTGCTGCCACTTTACAGGGCACTTTTGCGCCCCAACCTGGAGTACTGCATATAGTTCTGGAGGCTGCACCTTAAGAAGGATATCAATAGGATTGAGACGGTGCAGAGGAGAGTCACAAAAATGATTCAGGGTCTGCATCAAATGGCATATAAGGATAGGTTGAGGGAGCTCAACACGTACTCCCTGGAGCAGAGGAGGGACATGATTGAGACTCTCAAGTATATCAAGGGTATAAATAAGGTAGGGGTACAGGAGCTCCTTCAAGAGAAGAAAAGTGTTAGAACTAGAGGACACAACATGAGGCTCAAGGGTGGGCGATTCAGGAGCAATTTTAGGAAGCTCTTCTTCACTAAGAAGGTGGTCGACCAATGAAATTGCCTGCCCTGGGAAATGGTGGAGGCCAAATGGTAAACAGGTTCAAAAACGCCTGGGACAGGCATAAAGGTACCATTTCACAGAAAGGAAGGGCGGGGTGGTAATTACCCATATTGGGCAGACAAGATGGATCTTGCAGCCCCCTTCTGCTATCAATTTCTATGTTTCTCTGTTTACTGAACACACAATAGATGCTGTTGTGAAGAAACTATGGTTGGAGATGCAATTCAAGAGAAACTGCCAATACTTTCGCGGCACTTTCTGCTCTACACATCCGTAACTGAAGTCACTGCATCATGGGATAGCTGTTACCTGCAGTGTGGGCCACAGGAGGATAACCTAGTTACATTCAAAACTGTTTTGAAAACCAGGCTAAAACCCACCTTTCATTAGGGCTTAACTTTGGTTTTAAAACATTACCAATGTGGACGTGAGCCATGTTTGGTAGACTTAAAACGTTTTAAGTAACGTTCCGGTAATGTTTTAAGACCATCAGTGTGGACAGGGCCTAACTGTACAACTCTTACCTTCTAATTGTAACTAGATTGTCATCGTACTGAAAAACACTGTAAATGAGTACTTAACACAATTGTGTATCCAATTCTTATGAATAAAATTATTTATTCTACACCAGTCAGTCAGGGTATAGTGCAGTAAGAACAGGTTACTCACCTGTAACAGTAGTTCTAGGAGTGGTATATGTTGTTCATCCACACTTCTTGGCATGTCCCTTTCCCCTTTAAATCTTGCCGGAAGTCTTCAAACTGGCTCCTCCCACCCACCCGGGTGTTAAATTCCTTGGCTCTGCCCCATGACGCCAGATCTTAGTCTGCTGGAAGCAAGGTTGTGCGCCCGAAGCTGGGGAGGTCAGGTGTGTGTGTGTGTGTGTGTGTGGATGAACAACATATACCACTCCTAGAACTATTGTTACAGGTGAGTAACCTGTTCTTCTAGGAGCGTAGATATGTTGTTCATCCACACTTCTTGGCAGACTCCAAGCAGTTCTCCGGGAGGAGGGAGACAAAGTGCACACCCCCTACTTAGGGAACAGAGATTGGAGAACTGAGGCCCCAAAACCAGCAACCCGGCATGACTCAAGGTCGATGTGGTAGTGGGTGATGAAGGTGTTTGCTGACTTCAAGGTAGCAGCCCAACAGATTTCCTGGATAGGGATGTCCCTGGAAGCAGCCACCGATGCAGCAGTATGGCGGGTGGAATAAGCTCTTATCCCTCTGGGATGCTCCTTGCTCGCCAACTCATAGCACAGACCTATGCATGATGTAATCCACCTTGCAATGGTCCGTTTGGCTGCAGGTCTGCCGGAAGGGGCTTCAGCATAGGTGATAAACAGCTGGCGAACCTCTCCCCGAATGTCCGCCGTTCTCTCCTTATAATAGGAGAGGGCACGTCTCAGGTTCAAAGTATGGAGCCTGTACTCGGCATCCGAGGTGTAGTTAGGGTAGTATACCGGCAGAGTCAACACCTGGTTAAGGTGGAACTCTGATACCACCTTCGGAAGGAATTTCGGGTGGGGGCACAGGACAACTTTGTCCCTGTAAAAGACAAGATAAAGGGAGTCCACGGAAAGCACCTGGAGCTCCCCTGCCCTTCTGGCTGACGTGATAGCCACAAGGAAGGCAGTCTTCCACAAGTGTGAAAGCTCACACTAGTGCATGGGTTCGAATGGCTTGCCCATGAGCTTTGCCAAAACCAGCAGTAGATTCCCACGGAGGTGGAGGTTCACGCACCAGAGTGGATATGTGATTCAGGCCTTTGAAGAAGCGTCCGACCACTGTCTCCTGTGCCAATGTCGGCTGACCGGCCCATGCCCGGTAAGCAGAAATGGCTGCCAGGTGCACCCTAAGGGTCGATGACCGCAGACCCCCTTTGGAGAGAGACCAAAGGTAGTCGAGAATGTCAGCCACAGAGCAGGATAAGGGGTCCAGACTTTTACCCTGACACCAAATGGAAAATCTCTTCCATTTGAAGGCATAACATTTCCTGGTCAATTCCTTTTGAGAGGCCTCCACCACGGTGTAGACATCCTCGGAAAGACCCAGCACCTGGAACTCTAGCTGCTCAGGTACCAGGCTGTGAGGTGCAGGGATTGAAGGTCCGGATGGATTACCTTCCCCTGGTTCAGTGATATCAGGTCCAGGGGTGTGCAAAGCCACTCCAGGGGCCTACAGCTGAGGCTGAAGAGATCTGGATACCAGAACTGGCGCAGCCAATCTGGGTATACCAGGATCACCTTCGCCTTGTCCCTCCTCACCTTGAGTAACACCTTGTGGCTCAAGGGAAATGGAAGGAAGGTGTAGAGGAGGTCTGGGGTCCAAGGCATTGAGAAGGCACCCCCTACAGCGAACCCTGCTGAGGTGGGTGGGCATGGAACAGCCTCAGCTTGGTGTTTTCCCTGGAGGCAAACAGATCCACCAACGGTTTGCCCCAACAGGAGAACAGACTTTAAGCTATCTCTGTATGGAGAGACCACTCATGGGATGTCTGGCCTACACGGCTGAGAGCATCCGTCAGCTGGTTTGAGGCTCCTGCCACATGAATGGCTAGGAGATCCACCTCCAAACGGCTTACGAGGGTCCAGAAGCGGAGCGCCTCCTTGCACAGCAAAGGTTTGTTGAGGTAGTACATGGTCATGGTATTGTCCGTCTGGACTTGAACCACTTGACCCCGGAGCTGAGGAGTGAAAGCTGACAGTGCCAGGCTGACTGCTCTGAGCTCCAACAGGTTGATGTGGCATCGAGATTCCTCGGGGGTCCAGAACTCATGGGCCCTGCTGTCCCCCATGTGGGCTCCCCAGCCCATGAGAGAGGCATCGGTCGTAAGAACGACCGTTGGCTCAGGGCGGACAAACAGGATCCCTTCCTACAACCGGTCTGGGGCGGTCCACCACTGGAGAGCATCCCACATCTTCTGGGTTACAGTGATTAGCTGGTCAAAATGACCGTGGCGCTGAGTCCACTGGGCGGTTAGCTCCCACTGGAGTGGGCACATGTGCCATCTGGCCCAACGGACCACTGAAGTGCACGCCGCCATGTAACTCAGAAGGTGCAGAAAATCCCGGGCAGGGCGCAAGTACCCAACCAGAAATGATCGGGCAAAGGAGGAGAGAACCTCCGCCCTGTCCACCGGGAGCCGAGCTCTGGCTTGACAAGAGTCAAGCTGTGCCCTGATGAAGCCCATCACCTGAGATGGCACGAGTTCTGAGTTGGGAGCAGGTTCAGAGAGCCAGATCCCTGGACCTCTCCACCTCCTGAAGGGAGGAACCTGCCAAGAGCCAGTCGCCAAGGTAATGGTAAATTCGTACTTCTCAACGCCGAAGGTGGTCTGCCACCACTGCAATGCACTTGGTGAAGACCCGTGGGGCCGATGACAGGCCGAATGGCATGGCTCAGAACTCGAACAGGGTCCCTTTGACCCTGAAGCGGAGGAACCGCTGATGGGACGGACGGATTGGGACGTGAAAGAATGCGTCTTGTAGATCCAGTGAACAGAACCACATGTTTCGCTCCAGGGATGGTATGATCTGGTTCAGTGTTACCATCCGGAAGGTGTGGGACCTGAGATACTGATTCAGGTTGTGGAGATCTAAGATGGGGCGCCAGCCCACCGTCCGCTTGGGCACCAGGAAGTACCTCGACACGAAGCCTGGGTCTGTAGGAGGATCTGGCACTGGAGCTACTGCCTCCTTACAGAGGAGCTGAGCTACGTCGTCTCGAAGAGCTGACTGAGTGCAAGCTGAGATCCCCCCCCCCCCCGAGGGGCGCGGGCTCAGCTGGGAGGGTACTGCTCGAACTCTAAGGGCAGTCCCTGACTGACCACTTCCAGAACCCACCTGTCCGAGGTGATATCGGACCAGGCGGAAAGAAATTGTCGGAGCTGGCCCCCCACAGGAGGACCCAGAAAGTACAGTTACGTAAGAACTTACCGTAACAGTAGATCTTCGAGAGAGGCTCTTGCAGTAGGTAATTACATATAGGACTGACGCCGGCCGGAGGCAGGACTCCACGGAAAAATTTCTAGCTAGCAGTCCCTGGCGAGGGACCGCCCCCACGTCAGGTGACCGGCGTCATGCGACGTTGGTATAAAGGGGCGGTCCCGGACGCCCGCCTTCCAGTTCTTTCCCGCCACAGGCCAAAAGAGGCCGGACGAGAGAGAAGCGGATATTTCTTTATATGGAAAAGGAACTGAAAAAGCCTAGGAGGATGGAGGCCGGGAAAGTATTACCTACTGCAAGAGCCTCTCTCGAAGATCTACTGTTACGGTAAGTTCTTACGTAACTGTACTATCTTACTTCGAGAGGGCTCTTGCAGTAGGTAATTACACATAGGACTGAATCCCAAGCAGTCTGGAACAAATAAAAGGCACCGGGAGGAGGAAAACTACTGCAGAAAATAGCAGTAGCCGTGCAAGCCTCAAGACAGAAGGCCTTGCAAAACAGCTAGCCCGAAGCCTGCACTACGGCGAGAGGCAATGTCCAAACTGTAGTGTTTCGTAAAGGTATGGACGGAAGTCCAGGTGGCGGCAGCGCAGATGTCTGCCGCAGACACATTCTTGAAACAAGCCGCAGAGGCCGCTACTCCTCGGGTGGAGTAACCTCTGACCTGACCCGGAAGGGACTACTTGTACTTGTCATAACAGAAAGTGATGCAATGTGCCAACCACTTCGACAGGCATTGCTTGGAAACAGCATTGCCTTCCCTTTTTGTGAGCAAAAGAGACGAACAACTGATCAGTCTTTCTGAGATCCTTTGTCCTGTTGGTGTAGTATCTCAGAATCCGGTGAACATCCATAGTATGGAGTAAATATTCCCCTTGGTTGGAGAACTGCGTGAAAAAGGCAGGTAACTCTATGGACTGATTTAAGGTAGACTCTGCTACTACTTTAGGTAGAAACTTAGGAATCGTGCGGAGAGCAACTCGTTCTTTGTGAAAAATCAAATAGGGGATTTTACACATAAGGGCCTGGAGCTCGGAAATTCTTTGAGCCGAAGTGATGGCCACCAAGAAGAGCGTCTTCCACGAAAGAAACTTCAGATCCGCAGAAGCTGCAGGTTCAGGTGAGGAAGAGTAAGTTTCTCGAGAACAAAGTTCAAGTCCCAAGGGGGAGCAGGAGTTCGGATGGGGGCCTCAGATGAAGGACTCCTCTGAGAAAGGTCTTAGAGACCTCCAGTTGAGCAAAAACTTTATCTGCGAAGGGAACATGGTAGGCTGAGATAGCAGCCATGTGAACCTTCAAGGAGGAATGGCTGAGACCCAGGTCGAAGAGATGACGTAAGTAATCCAGCAGAACAGCCACTTGAAAAGGGGAAAGGCTCCACGTTCCTAGAGGCTTCCCAAAAACAGAATCTCTTCCACTTCATGGCATAAGAGGACCTGGTGGAGGGTTTTCTAGCCTCCACCAAAATCTCCGCCACTTTTGGAGAGACGCCAAAACGGGATTGGGCTAGGTCTGCAGGAGCCATGCATGAAGTTGAAGGGACTTGAGACCTGGATGGACCAGGGTCCCCTGATCCTGGGTCAGCAAACCTCGAGATAAAGGAAGAGGAAGAGGAGGAACCTCTGAGTATTGTTGTAGAAGAGAGAACCAGATTTGCCTGGGCCAGAAAGGGGCGATCAGAATCATTCTCGCTCCTTCTTTGGATAGTTTCTGCAAAACTCTTGGGATCAGAGGAATTGGGGGGGAAAAGCATAGACGAATCTGTCCTTCCAGCCTAGAGACAGAGTGTCGCTCCAGAAAGCGCCTCGCTTTGGAACGAGCGAGCAAACACTGAGAAGTTTTGCGATTTGGAGGGAGGCGAAGCGGTCTACCTGCGGAGTCCCCCAAAGCTGAAAGATATCGTCGAGCACCCTTTGATCCAATTCCCACTGTGGTGCCCGGGCAGAGGAGCGGCTTAGCTCGTCTGTCAGGGTGTTGTCGACTCCTGGAACATGAATCGCCATGAGGTGAAGGTTGTGATGAGTTGCCCAATCCCAAACCCTCATTGCTTCCCTGCATAGAGGGTAGGAATGAGTTCCTCCCTGCTTGTTGATGTACCACACTGCGCACATGTTGTCAGTCTGGACGGCTAGGTGGCCGGGAAGAATGTATTGGTGAAGGGCTTGGAGAGCGTATAGCACAGCTCGAAGCTCAAGCACGTTGATGTGGAGAGCTAGTTCTAGTCTGGACCATAAGCCCTGGGTCCGATGAGGGCCCAGATGGGCTCCCCAACCTTCGCCTGATGTGTCCGTGGTCAGAGTCTGGGAGGGGGGAGGATGAAAGAAGGGACTCTCAAATAGGTTCTCTCGAACCATCCACCATTGCGAGTCCACATGCAAGCAGGAGATCAGAACTAGTTGATCTAGGTCGTCCTCAAGTTGATCCCACTGGGAGCAAAGAGTCCACTGAGAGATCCTCATGTGGAGTTGAGCTCTGGGGACTGTTGGAATAGCAGCCGCCATGAGCCCCAGAAGACGTAGGACCGACTCGGAGCCCTCCTGCTTTCTGATAGCAGGGAAATCTGGGATTGAAGAGAGGCCGCCCTGTCTGGAGGCAGGAAGGCCTTGCTCACCGTCGTATCGAGGATAGCCCCGATGAACTGTAGCCTCTGGGAGGGGTCCAGATGGGACTTGGAATGGTTGATGGTAATACCCAGGCCAGTGAAAACCTGCTGGGTGAGGGAGAGAAAATGCAGGAGTTCCTCCCTGGACGAGGCCGCCAGGAGCCAGTCGTCCAGGTAAGGAAAACCGTACTCCCATTGTACGCAGGTGGGCCGCTACCACAGCCAGGCATTTGGTGAATACTTGGGGCGCAGAGGAAAGACCAAATGGGAGTGCCCTGAATTGGTAGTGGTCCCCCTGAAACGCAAAACGAAGATACTTGCAGTGAGAAAGGCGAATAGGAATGTGCAGATAGGCATCCTGCATATCCAGCGCACAAAGCCATTGACCTGGCCGAAGACGGGGCAGAAGGCTCTGCAGGGAAAGCATCCTGAACCTTTTGTATTCCACATAAAGGTTCAAGGAACTGAGATCTAGAATGGGTCTGAGATCTCCCGTCTTCTTTGGGACCAGGAAGAAATGAGAATAGTGACCCATCCCTCGAAGATGAAGGGGGACGGGTTCTATCGCCTGCTTTGCGAGAAGGGCCGAGATTTCTTCCTGGACCAAGGGAAGATGGTCCCTTGAGTATGACAACTTCGGAAGAGGGTGGCGGGGTGGTTTCTGAAGAAACTCTATGGAGTGCCCTTCCACTATAAGCTGGAGCACCCAAGAATCCGAGGTTATCCTCTCCCAACCCGGAAAGTGGAGGGAAAATCTCCCTCCTACCGGTTCCTCCGGTAGATCCGGAGGCGGTGGGAGAGGAAAGGAGTCAGGTGGTGTGGGGCAGCACTGCAGCTGAGGCACCCACTGCTTTTTTGGGCAGAGGGGGCCTGGCAGCTGCGGGGCCGACGCTTAGTGGCCCGCCTCTGGGGTTTTGCTTTGTGGCCGAGTCCGTCATGAAAAGGACGGTGCTGCTGAGGATGGGGACGGTACATGGAATCCACGGATTTCAGGGCCGCCCCTCTCTTGCAAGTCGGTGATGATATCTTGACATCACCCCGAAAAGCAATCAACCCTGAAAGGTGCCTCCTGAATAGCGGATTGCACCTCTGGGACCAAACCTGACACGCGGAGTTGCGGCACCACTGAGACTTACGGCGAAAGCGGAGCTCCGCCCGGCAGTGTCCACTGCATCGTATGTCGCCGCTAAAATGTGGCGACTGGCCGAACGAGCAGAACGAACAAGATCTGCCAACTCCTGTTTGACTTGACAGTCAGGTAAGGAGTCCAGTTTAGAGTCTGCCTGGGTAAGGATGGCCTTCTGGTAATCCCCAATGTGGGCGACATAATTCAGGGCCCGAATTCCCGGTGTGGAAGAGGCATAAATCTTTCTTCCATACTGGTCCAGGAGGTGAGATTCCTTATCCGGAGGAGATGAGCTCAGATGCTTTGGATGTGCCGACCGGCCGTGAGCGGCACTAATCACAACTGAATCGGCACAAGGGTGAGAGTCAAGATAGTCTACACCCTCGGGAGCCTGGTATAGCCTGTTGGACTTCCTGGGAAGTGGGGAAAACACCGATGGTTGTTTCCAAATTGTGGTAACAAGGTGGGCATGAGGCTCGATCCAGGGTGGCACTAAAGTTGGAGCTGTCACGGGCAAGTCCAGATGCTCGGCGAGTTTGAGACACTGGGGATCTGGTTCCAAAGAGCGCCACTGGTGAATTTCCTGGATTTTTCTAAGCAACTCCATGAAGGATGGATCCTCCGGAGGGGTCCTCGGCCGGGGCTTAGACGGAGAGCGGGGCTCGTCGTCTCTCTCGGAACATCCTTCGGAAGAATAAGCAGAAGAAGAATAAGACTCCCTCACACGACTAGGGGGAGGAACGAGTTCCTTGGGTGGTACTCGTGAATGCGTATCCTGCCCCTCTCTGGATCCAGAGGGAAGAGCCCTGGAGTCTGGAGGCGGCGAGGAAGTGTGCCGCCTCGGACGTATGGGAGCCAGGGGCGGCACCATCGTTGTAAGGCGGCTCTCCACCTCCTTGGTGAGTTGAGCCTTGGCCTCAGCCCACCAAGAGGCCAGAGTCTCCTGCAGATCCACCGGCGGCCGGGGGGGGCGGTGGAGGTGGAGGAGGAGGGGGGAAAGTGTACGGGTTGTACCTGTAAGGCGAGTATCCGTAACCCGGCTGCGGGAAACCTGGTGTCGGGTAATGTGGCGCCGGGTACTGCGGCAGAGAGACCGGCGTCTGATAAGACGGCGGGTACCCGGGAGCTGGGGGAGCTGCCGGAGCAGACGGCCTGGTAGGCGGCCCCAAGGGCGGATCCACGTTAATGGGCCGGGCGTCGCGGTACCGGCGTCCGGGGGGCCATCAGATCCGGTTCTGTCGGAGGAGGGTCTGACAGAGGTGGAAGATCCCCTGCGTCGCCCGGGGAAGGAGGAAAGAAATCCCTGGGGTCAGGCTGGGGTGACTCAGGCTCCCCAGACGGCAGAGAAGGCTGCGGGGAACCGGGTACGACGGACATGGGGGGTCCGTCGGTTCCGTCGCCTGGCGCACGTTGGAGGAGCCGACGTGCGGCTTAGGGGCGAGATCCCGGCGGGCGCCGGAGCAGCTGGCGTCCAGCTTACGGGAGCCCTCACCGGAGGCGGGCCGAGGGGAAGGGACGGCCTGGTCCGATGGGGAAGTGGTAGTGCGCCGCCCCGCAGGGTCGGGCGTCTTATCGACCTCTTCCATGCGGACGTCAAAGGAGCCGACGTCCAACTTAGAGGAGTCGCCCACGCCAGTAGGCCGCAGACCTGCGGCCGAACCGGGGGTGGAGGCCTCCATTCGCCCTGGAGGCGCCCGCGAGGCCCGAGCGCGAGCCAGATGGGCGGGCCGACGCCTCCTCCAAACCCTTGGAGGCTGCCGTCGAACTGTCCCGGAGGGGATGTTACCTGGGCCGTGACTCCAGCGGGAGATGCAGTAGAGGAGGACTTCTCTCGGTGCCTCTCCTAGTCCTTTTTCCGATGTCCTACCGGGGAAGTGGACGCCTGCCTCAACTTTTTCAACTCTTTTTCCACAGAAGACATCTTTTGCTTGAGGAGATGGGCTTCCAGGGACTGCTGGAGCCGTTTACGGGTAGCCGCGTTGAAGTTGAGGCAATGCTGGCACTTATCGACCGGATGATCAGGGCCTAGGCAGAAAAGGAACAGGGAATGGCCGTCCTTGTGTGGCAGTTGGGCGCCGCACGAGTCGCACTTGTTTTTGTGCTCGGAGGTTTAGGGGAACTGACATACACCGACGATATACCTAGCGATTGAAAAAGAATAATTTTTGGTAAAAAAAAAGCAGCCAGAAAGGGCTGATGAGCCAGAACTTTACAGCAGAGGCTCGCACGAGCCAACGGCGGAAAGAACTGAAGCGGGCGCCTGGGACTGCCCCTTTATACCGACGCCGCATGACGCCGTCACCTGACGCGGGGCAGTCCCCTGCCAGGGACTGCTTGCTAGAAATTTTTCCGTGGGGTCCTGCCGCCAGCCGGCGTCAGTCCTATATGTAATTACCTACTGCAAGAGCCCTCTCAAAGTAAGATCTGGCGTGACGAGTGTAGGGATGGCAACCCCCAACCCGTCACTGAGCAGGCTTAGAGGAGGTTGTTCCTGGACCTGTGCCTCGGCCTCCTTTACGGGACTGTTGAGGACCCTGCTTGGCTCGTGGGTGCCAAGCTTGAGCCTGCTGCTGTTGCTGCTGATGACCACCTTGAAAGGAGGGCTGTCCGACTGCAGGGGAATTGTGCCGAAATGGCTTCTTTCTCTTCTGCTGGTTCTTGCCCAAAGAACCTTTCGTAGAAGTGGCATCCAAGGTGGCATTGGACTGCTCTATGCGCTGAAGGTGACTGGCCACTCCTGGACCAAACAATGCGGTGCCTAGGAAGGGCACATCAGCTAACTTATGCTGAGTATCCGCCAGGAAGGAGGAAAGCCTCAGCCAAGCCCTTTGGCAAGTGGCCACTTCGGTTGCTAAAGAGCGGGCATAGGAATCACCTATGTCCAGGGCCGTCTGGAGCTGCTGTTTTGCGACAGGACGGCCCTGATCACGGACCTGCTTTACTGTGGTCTGCAAGTCCATGGGAAGGTGAGGGAGGACCTCGTCTAATGACCCCAGGAGGGCATGAGAGAAGTGTGCCATGATAACAGCCAAGCTGGCCTGACGAAGACCTAAGGAAGAGGCCGCATAGACCTTACAGGCAGAGTGGTCCATATTCTTGGACTCCTTGTCCAGGGGGTCGGTCAATGTCGGCCACAGAAGCGGTCACCAGGCTCTCGGCCGAAGGATGTTCTGTGAACCCTGCCAGGGACCCCATGGGCACCGCGTACTTGGCGGGCCATGCAGGTAGACGGTGCTGGACAGGAAGACGGACACTGCCAAAGCCCAAGGGCTGGGCCAGCAATGGCTTCGACCACTGGAAAGGCCTCTGTCGGGGCATCCCCCCTTTGAGGATATTTGTAAAGGGATACTCCGCCTTTTTCTGGATGGACTCCTGGGGTGATTCGGAGATCAGGCGGAGAATGCCCTGAAAGGAGGAAGGGTCTTCCTCCAATCCTTCCACAGACGACTCATTATCCCCGGGATGGGAGTGTAATCCGGTGACGTCAGAGTCCGAAGAATAGGGATATAACGGCCTCCCGCCTAGGTCTCCCTCGATACGACGAGGGCGATCAGGGGTGATCATATCTACAGACTTCGGGAAGCCCGGTGTCTGTTCAGTCCTCTCATGGGAGCCCTCCCTGAAGCTGCTTAGGCGGTGGTTCCACCAGAATCGGTGGAGAGACCGAGGCAGGCCGAACTGGGACACGGGCCATCCCCACGGGTGGGGGAACCGAAGGCTTCGGTGTCGGAGAGGTCGGCATTGGCCTAGGAGTCGGGAGCCAAGTGATGGCCAGGGTAGACAGCGAAGCCAGCTTCTGCCCGGACAAAACCAGCTGTTGTCACATGAGGTCTTCATAGCATCGCTGGAGTTTCCACTGAAGCCTCTCCTCATCCGAGTTGGATGAAGACCTGTGGCGCCTCTTTTTTGAATGTTTGTGTTTCCTCGGCTGAGGGAGTTCTGGACCTCGACCAAGACTGGGCGGGTCAAGTCGGTCGATCGGGAGACACTGGTGTCAGTGAAAACCGAGGGTCCAGAATGGGGACAACAGCAGGCTGGGTCTCCTCATCAGGAAAGACAAGGACTGGAGTTCTTTCCAAAGAGTCGTCGACCGGGGTTGGCGACAGCTGGTCGATTGGGTAGAGAATAATCTCCGCCTCATCGGCCACTTCATTGATGCCCTGGCCAGACGGAAGATCCGTGAAGCTGGCGGCTGAGGATGCGATCTCGACCGGAGTCGAGACCGTGTGTTCCTGGGACTCTGACCTTTCTTGGTCCCAAGAACGTCTTCGCTTGGACGAAGACCCAGGGTCTTTATTCCTCTTCTGAGGATGGGAGGGGTGCGAGCCCGAGGGTGCCTCACTCCTGGTGGGTAGAGACTGGCACAACTCCCTGAAGGAGCCCGAAAAGGTGGAGCCAAGGTTAAGTGGAACAAAAAAGCTTCAGTTGGCCGAAGCTTGAGCTGCTTCCTCCTCAAATGCCTTCATTTGTTCCAGCTGCTCGGCGGATCCCGCAGCCGCGGAAACCATCCACCTCGCCTCCTTCGATTTCAGTGGCGGGTTCCTTTTCTCCAGTCTCCCCAGCTTTAAACGTGCCAAGCGATCGTCCAGGACGCTGGGGTGGAAGGACAGTCAAAATGTGCATGACGAGGCGTCATGTCCGACACCTAGGCAATAAACGCACGTTAGGTGGGGATCAGTCAGTGACATCTTTTGGCCGCAGGGGCACCGACGAAATTCGGGGGGGGGGGGATTTTTCCTCCATGTCCGATGCGGTAAAATCGGAATCGCTAACTCGAACGAGTTTTAAAGTAAGTTTCGCCAAAAACCGATGCTTTGAATCCAGGGCCTACGAATTGTTGCAAGAGCACGAGGGAACCTGCATCTTCCAGCGGAAAGGAAGATCTGGCGTCATGGGGCAGAGCCGAGGTATTTACCAACCGGGTGGGTGGGAGAAGCCAGCTTGAAGACTTCCGGCAAGATTTAAAGGGGAAAGGGACATGCCAAGAAGTGTGGATGAACATACCCTCGCTCCTAGAAAAGACATCTCACAAATTCCTGCATAACAAAAGGGCTTTACTGCCATGGAACTGCACTGTTCCCTGCAGCATACTGCAACACTCTGCAGAAATACCGCAAGGGACTGCAACGCATCCTGTCAGACTTCACTGTACATCAAATACTGTACATAACAGGTTGTGATAGAATAACACATCTGTCTCCCCATGAATGGCAAGACCTTCATAACTACTGTAATTCATGGCTTCCCTACACATAAGCTGTGAGCCTTACCATTCAGTAGTGGAATGGAAAAATGTTATTCTATCAAACCTATTATGTATTTCCTATGTATCATAGAACATTCATCATCATTGGTGTATGAATACACAAGCGTGATTGCTTCCTGACTTGCGGTTCAGGAAGCAGAAGGTGCAGGTGGATAGGTGCCACTCAGACTGGAAAGGAGCACTCTGCAGTGTCCTTCATAGATTGTTACTAGGGCCACTGCTCTTCAACATTTTCATCAACAATCAAGATGCTGGGGTCCAGAAAGGGCTGGCTGCCCTAAAAATAGATAAGGCCCAAGGACCAGGTGTGTTGCATCTGAGGCATAACTAGCTGAACCCCTGACAGGGCAATTCAACCGCTCACCAAGGACTGGGGTAGTTCCAAAGGACTGGAGGGTGGAGGATGTCGTTCCGCTCCATGGGGGGTGGGGGGCAATGAACGTGCGGGGAACTACAGACCTGTCAACCTGACCTCCACTATAGGGAAGATGATAAGTCACCGATCAAAGACCACCTTGTGAAGTACGTGGACGGTAATGGTCTCCGGGATAGTAAACAGCACGGTTTTGTGGCAGGGAGGTCTTGTCAGTCAGGGGGAAGTTCCGAAGGACTAGAGGAGGGCAGATGTGGTCCCACTACACAAAGTGGGAACAGGGAGGAGGCAGGAAACTACAGACCTGTGTAAGCCTGACTTCAGTGGTGGGCAAGGTTATGGAAACACTACTTAAAGAAAGGATTGTGAAATACATTACAACCAGCAGATTGCAGGATTCAAGGCAGCGTGGATTCACAGGGGGAGATCCTACCAAACAAACTTGATAAGAGTTCTTTGACTGGGTTACCAGAGAGGTGAATCAGGGAGAAGCCGTGGATGTGGCCTACCTGGATTTTAGTAAGGCCTAACACCGTTGTACACAGAAGACTGGTAAGCCAGCTGGGCAGCCTGGGAGTGGGTCCAAAGACAGTAAAATGGTTATAAAATTGGTAACAGAACTCAGAGGGTGGTGGCAAATGGAGTTTACTTGGAAGAAGGTAAGGTAACCAGTGGGGTGCCTCAAGGGTCAGTACTGGAACCAGTCCTCTTCAATGTCTTTCTTAGTGACATCGCAAAGGGGATGAAAGGGAAGGTGTGCCTGTTCGCAGATGACACAAAAATCTGCAACAGAGTAGACACCCCGGGATGGTGGTGGTGGTGACGAGATTAGGGAAGATCTGAAAAAGCTAGAAGACTGGTCAACAGTTTGGCTACTGGGCTTCAGCGCCAATCAATCAAAATCTTTATTTAACCACACGAACATCATTGAGCAAGCTCATTTTCGAGATGGACCTGGAAAGGACAGGTTAACAATACATTCAAAGGAATACTCGCTCACATCATAATTGGGTAAATAATATATACAAAATGAATTCGCACTTACATATTTACTTAGAGCAGTAATTATGTGCCCAAAAGTGCAAAATTATACACATGGGGCACAGAAAACCAAGAGCAACAAATTGGGGGTGGGTAGCAGCCACAAAACAGGAAAGGGATTTTGGGGGGCAGGTTTATGATATATGATGACCTAAAGGTAGCAAAGCAGGGCGATAAAGCAGTAGGAAAGGCTAGCAGAATGCTGGGGTGCACAGGAAAGGGCATCACCAGCAGGAAGAGGGAGGGAGGTAGTAATACCCCTGTATATATCAGTGATGAGGCCACACCTGGAATACTGTGTCCAGTTCTGGAGGCCCCATCTCAGGAAAAACAGACTGGGTGGAGGTAGTACAGAGAAGAGAAGAAATCGAAATGGTGTATGGTCTGTACCAAAAGCCCTATGAGGACAGGACAGAAACATTCAAATACCTCAAAGGTAATAATAAGGTACAGGAAGGTGGCATTTTGCACAGAAAGAGATGCTCAAGGACAAGGGGGCACGATATGATGCTAGAAGGGGGTAGACAGAGGTGATGTGAAGAAATATTTCTTTACGGAAAGGGTCATTGACATCCGGAACAGCCTCCCAGCAGAGGTGGTGGGTACTGAAATGGTAACAGGTTTCAAACATGCATGGGACAGACACAAGGGGACCTTGGTAACAGGGCTTTGGTGGGGTGGGGGGGTTTAAGGTTGGAGATCAGTTAGGGTCCACAGCAGAACCGTAGGTAGGGACCTTAAGGCAGACTGGGTGGGCCAGCCAGAAGGTCCTTTTCTGCTGACAGCTTCTATGTTTCTATGTATGTCAAACCTGACAGTTTTCTTAGATTGGGTGACGAGGGATCTGGACAGGGCCCATGCCATGGATCTGCTCTATTTTGACTTTAGTAAGGCTTTCGACTCACAGCTCCACAGACACTTGTAGAAGAAAATGGAGCATCTGGGTGCAGCTCAGAGCATAGTTAGCTGGATAGGAAACCGGCCAAAGGGTAGGCAGCAGAGGGTTGTGGTGAACGTGGTCAAATCAGAAGACAGGGAGGTCATGAGAGGAGTGCTTCAGGGATCTGTCCTGGGCCCGGTTCTCTTCGATATGTTCATCAGCAACACAGCAGAAGGTATCAGGTGCAGGCTTTGTCTCTTTGTAGATGACACGAGGGAATCAGAGAAATGCACAGTGACTTAGAAAGGCTAAAGGGTGGTCTAAGGTTTGGCAATTGAAATTCAACACCAAAAAAGTGCAGAGTAATGCACCCACGGAATAAGAACCCCAGGACAGAGTACTGGATGGATTTTGGGGTGGGGTGGGGGTGAGACTTAGCACTATGGCTGAGGAACCTGTCCTAGGAGTTACCATCAGTGACACCCTCAAGCAATCGAGCCAGTGCTACAAGGCCTACAGTAAGGTAAGTAGGATGCTGGGGTGTATTGAGAGGGGTACTGATAGCAGGAGGAAGAAGGTAACACTGCCCTCTTATAGATCTTTAGTGAGGCCAGACCTGGAGTACTGCGCCTCGTTCTGGAGCCCTCACCTGAGAAAGGATAGGGACAGGCTGGAGACAGTGCAGTGCAAGGTAAAAAAATGATTCTGGGTCATCAGGGCAGGTCTTATGAAAAGCATGTCAAGGCACTGAAAGTGTACTTGCTACAGACCAGAAGGGACAGGGGAAGTAAGATAGAGACCTTCAAGTTCCTAAAAGGATTAAACAAGGTGAACTGCAAGAAACTATTCAGCTTGAATGCTAGTTCGAGGTTACTGGAGTGTGGTGGAAACTGACACGAGGGAAGTCCAAGAGGGACATGAAATAATATTTTACAGGGGGTGTAGCTGTGGAACAGTCTATCAGCCAAGTAGTGGGCACTAAAACAGTTGATGGCTTCAAGCACCACTACTGCTGCTATTACTACCGTTTTAGTATTATTTATAATCAGTTTTTGTTTATAATTTTAATAACCCTGTTCAAGCTTTATTTTATTGTTAATATTACCCTGCTTGTTTCTGTTCTGATTGTTTAAGGCGCCCCAGAGCCTCTGGGATTGGGAGCCCTATAAATAAACCTTATTTACTACTGCCACTACTATCACTGCTACTATTATTATTTCTACTACTGCTGCTGTTATTACTACTACAGTTCTTCGGAGGACAGGGATCCAAGAGACCGAGTCTGATGCTGAGACCCAGAGTCAGGCTTGGGGTCCACTGCAAATGTGATATCTGCCTAAATGGCAGAGTGGGAGTCAGAGACAGCAGGTTGTACAGTTTCTGACCCAGAAGGGGCCTGATGCAGAGATCACTGTTCCACATGGGAATCAAAATGCTTTCCATCCAATTCAAGTGACGGAGGCCTGTTTTTTGAGGACTAATGCCAAATGGAAGCAGACTAATCCGAAACAGATAATTTCTTATTGGTTTCTTTACCAGACCTGACAGTGGCGGACTTACCTGTGGGAGATTCATCCAACTTGTAGATTTGACTTTTCCTGGACACCATGGACATTTTCTTATAGGGAGGGCAGTTTAGAAAATTCTTGGTGTGGTCCGAGTCCAGACTCTCACAATGCATACGATATAACCATCTGCAGACTGCATGGGTTTGCTGCACTCTGTACTCTTTTGAACGCTGCCCGAAGGGTGGTGAAGCCATGACAGAGGAAGGACAAGCCAAAAAAACTTTGGGGAGCCCCAAACTGAAACTGGAACTAAAAAGGAATAGCTACGGAGTGACAAACAAAAACTAAGCAACAGGACAGGAGTGACGTGTAGCTAATTTCTTATGCAGAAAGAAAAGATCCAGTGGTTGAAGGGAACTGCATACAAGAAGAGGTGTGTATGCAGCTGAAGTAAGAATCCATTTGGATGGTTCTGGGGATTAGCTCCGTGAGTCAGGAGGACGCAACTATATGACTATAGATGAATACACGTACATACTCAAATTTACCTTATTATAAGGGTGTCATGACAGTAATGCCTTTTCAGCCATGACTGATATTTCAACGAGCATGTTTTACTTAAAAGTATTTACTATCAAGAACTGCAGTATTTATTTTACTTTTACGATAGACCCGACTGCCACCATGTACCTGCTTCAGGTGTTTGACCCAGTACCCCCAGTCGCATCCACCACTCCCCCTGCTGTCATGCTGGTTAAGATTCACAAAGGTTGGCACCTGAAGGAACCGGTGCTGTTAACCCGGCTCAGGACACGCATGCTCATGCATATCCCTTGAGTGCACACAGCGATGCCCTGCAGGACAGACAAGTTCCCTCAGCCTACTGAAGGGGTCACTATGGCATTAGCACTTGGGCACCTGCATCCCTGACTAAGAGGGCTGCTGCATGGCAGTGCCATCTCAGGCCCCCCCATCCTGACTTGCTCTCTGATCCGGTTGCCGCACTGAATCACAAAGGCGATTCAGCTTGGCCACTGTGAAGCCCTGCAACATTTATTTTCTGGGAGACACATACTGCTTTAAACAGAGTTTAACTAATAAGACTGCACTCAGTTGAGAGGAGGATAAATACACTTACTCACCTGTAACAGGAGTTCTAGGAGTGGTATATGTTGTTCATCCACACTTATTGGCAGGTTCCTTGCCGCTTTAAATGTTGCCGGAAGGTCTTCAAGCTGGCTCCTCCCACCCACCGGGGTGGTAAAACCCTTGGCTCTGCCCCATGACGCCAGATCCAGCCCGCTGGAAGCCAGGTTGCGCGTCAAAGCCGGGGAGGTCGGGTGGGACGTGTGGATGAACAACATATACCACTCCTAGAACTCCTGTTACAGGTGAGAAACCTGTATTTATAGGGACGTGGACATGTTGTTCAATCCACACTTATTGGCAGACTCCTAGCGGTTCTCCGGGAGGAGGGAGGCAAGGCGCGCACCCCCTACTTAGGGAATAAGGACTGGAGAACAGAGGTCCCAAAACCAGCATCCCGGCGGGACTCTAGGTCAATGTGGTAATGGGAAATGAAGGTGTGTGCTGACTTCCAGGTAGCAGCCCTGCAGATTTCCTGGATAGGGACGTCCCTAGAAGCAGCGGTATGGCGGGTAGAATGAGCTCTTATCCCTTTGGGAGGCTCCATGCCCGTCAACCTATAGCAGAGATCTATGCAGGAGGTGACCCACCTGCCTATCGTCCGCTTGGCTGCAGGTCTGCCAGCTGCGGCTTCAGCATAGGTGACAAACAGCTGGCAAACCTCGCCCCGAACTTCAGCCGTCCGCTCCTTATAATAAGAGAGTGTTCTTCTAGGGTCCAAGGTAGGGAGCCTATATTCGGCCTCAGAGGTGTGATTGGGGTAGAACACCAGCAGAGTCAACACCTGGTTAAGGTAAAACTCCGACACCACAGTCGGAAGGAATTTCGGGTGGGGGCACAGGACAACCTTGTCCCTGTGGAAGACCAGATAAGGAGACTCTATGGAAAGCGCCTGGAGCTCTCCCATCCTTCTGGCTGACGTGACAGCCACCAAGAAGGCGGTCTTCCATGACAGGTGAGAGATGTCACACCTGTGCTTCGGTTCAAATGGCTTGCCCATGAGCTTAGCCAATACCAGTAGTAGATCCCATGGAGGTGGAGGTTCTCGCACCGGAGGGGATATGAGATCAAGGCCTTTGAAAAAGCACCCGACCACCTTCTCCTGCGCCACAGAATGCTTGCCGGCCCGCGCCCGGTAAGCAGTGATAGCTGCCAGGTGCACCTTAAGGGTCATCGACCGAAGCCCTAGCTGAGAAGGGGACCATAGGTAGTCCAGAATGCTAGCCAAGGAACAGGAAGAAGGGTCCAACCCTTTGTCCTGACACCAAATGGAGGATCTCTTCCCTTTGAAGGCATAGCATTTTCTGATCGACTCCTTACGGGACGCCTCAACTACGTTGAGGATCTCATCGGAAAGACCCAAGGCATGGAACTCTAGCTGCTCAGGAACCAGGCCGTCAGGTGCAGGGATTGAAGGCCCGGGTGGAGAACCTTCCCCTTGTCCACTGAGAGCAGGTCCGGCTGGGCTGGAAGCCACCTCGGGAGCCTGGAGCGGAGGCTGAGGAGATCTGGGTACCAGTACTGGCGGAGCCAGTCTGGGGCTACCAGAATCACCTGTGCCTTGTCCCTCTTCGCCTTGAGAAGCACCTTGTGGGTCAAGGGAAATGGAGGGAAGGCGCAGAAAAGGCCCGGGGTCCACGGCCTCGAGAAGGCATCCCCCTGCAGCGAGCCCTGCTGAGGGGCCGGGCATGAAACAGCCTCAGCTTCACATTCTCCCTGGAGGCAAACAGGTCCACCTGAGGGGTGCCTCAATGGGAGAACAGAACTAGTACTATCTCCGGCAGGAGAGACCACTCGTGAGATGCAGCGCCTATCCAGCTGAGCGCATTGGCTAGACTGTTGGAGGCTCCTGATCACGAGAGACCAAGTGCGGAGAGCCTCCTTACACAGGGGCAAGGAGTGCGTCCCGTCCTGTCAGTTGAGGCAGTACATGGTCATGGTGTTGTCCGTCTGGACCTGGACCACTTGACCCCGTACAAATGGAGCGAAGGCGGTGAGGGCTAGTTGGACAGCTCGAAGCTCCAGCAGGTTGATGTGGCATCGAGACTCCTGAGGGGACCAGAGGCTGTGGGCTCTGAGCTCCCCCAGATGGGCACCCCAACCCATCAGAGAGGCATCAGTCATCAGAGTGACTGTCTGCTAGGGGCGGACAAACAGGATACCCTCCTGCAGATGAGCTGGAATGGAATGAGCCACGACTGTAGGCCGTTCCACATCTTCTGGGTCACCATCACTGGCTGTTCCAGAGGACCAGAGCGCTGTGACCACTGGCGGGCCAGCCCCCACTACAGGGGACACATATGCCAGCGGGTCCAACGGACCACACTGGTGCAGGCCGCTATGAGGACCAGAAGGCGCAGGAAGTCCCAGGCAGGGCGCAACTGCCCAACCAGAAATGACTGGGCAAAGGAGGAAAGAACCTCAGCCCTGTCCGCCGGGCTCTGGCTTGAAGAGAGTCGAGCTCTGCCCCGATGAACTGAATCACCTGCGATGGCACGAGTTCCGACTTGGCCTCGTTGATGAAGAGGCCAATCTGAGAGCAGACCTGGAGGGCCAGATCCCTGGACCGCTCCACCTCCAACATGGAGGGGCTGCAATCAGCCAGTCGTCCAGGTGAGGTACCTGGACCCCTCGGTGCAGCAGGAATGCTGTCACCACTGCCATTCATTTGGTGAAGAGCCTGGGAGCTGGAGAGAGGCCGAAGGGCAGGGCCCGGAACTCGTAAAGGGATCCCTCTGCTCTGAAGCGGAGGAATCGCTGATGAGACAGGCGGATTGGGATGTGAAAAAACACGTCCTGAAGGTCCAGGGAACAGAACCCCATGCCCAGCTCCAAGGATGGAATGATTTGAGCCAGACTGACCATCCTGAAGGTGCGAGACCTTAGGAACTTGTTCAGGTCGTGTAGGTCGAGAATGGGGCGCCAGCCCCCCATCCGTTTTGGGACCAGGAAGTACCTGGACACAAACCCTGGGTCTGGAGGGGGGTCTGCCACCTCGCTGATCACCTCCTTCTGGAGGACCAAGGCAATGTCAGCTTGACGAGCCGACAGAGAGGCTGTGGAACTTGTAGCCCCCTGTGGGGCAACGACTTGATGGTGGGGGAACTGCTTGAACTCCAGAGGCAGACCCCTGCCTACCACTTCCAACACCCAGCAGTCCGTGGTGATAGCGGACCAGGCGGAAAGGAAGCGGGCGGAGCCGTCTCCCACGGGGAACTCAGGAAAGAGTGACGTGCTTGGGGGTGACACCCCTCAACCCGTCACTGGGCAGGCTTGGAGGAAAGGCCGGCCGAGGAGCCGCCTGAACCTTTTCCTCCAGGCTCCCTGCTGGAGGAAGCAGCAGGCTTGGCTTTGGGGCACCAAGCGTGAGCCTGCTGGCCCTGATGCTGGTGTTGCTGGTCCGGACGTGCCGCAGCAGCTGAAGGATGAAAGGGCTTATGCTGCTGCTGGCGGCCTTTGTCCTTCTGGGCAGACGTGGCTGAGTCCAATGTAGCACTGGACTTCTCGATCCGTTGGAGATGACCCTCCACCCTGGGCCCGAACAAGTCGGTACCCAGGAAGGAAACGTCTGCCAGCTTGTGCTGGGTATCAGACGTGAAGGTGGAGATCCGTAGTCAAGCTCTGTGGAGCATGGCCACTGCGGCCGTTACTGACCGGGCACACACATCAGCAATGTCCAATGAAGTTTGGAGCTGCTGTTTAGCTACCGCCCTTCCCTGATCCCACACCTGCTTGACCGTCGGCTGAAGGACAGCCGGGAGATGGGGAATCACCTCATCCAGGGAGCCCAAAAGGGCGTGTGAAAGTGTGCCATCAGAACGGCCGAGCTAGCCTGACGAAGGCCTAGGGAGGAAGCAGCGTATACCTTCCGCCCCGAGTAATCCAACTTTTTGGATTCCTTATTGGGCGGTTTGTCCACATCCCGAGCATTCCCGGAACACCGGAAAATGCTATCAGTCACTAACCCTTCCACAGAGGGGTGCTCCGAGAAACCAGACAGTGAACCAGTAGGGACTGCATACTTTCGAGCCATCCTGGCCGAAGGTGCGGGACAAGATGCTGGCCGCTGCCACAACTCCAGGGCCGGGCCAACAATGGCTTCGGCCACCGGAAAGGCCTCCGTAGGGGAATCCCCTCAGTCCAGTATCTCCGTAAGGGGATACCTGGCCCGTTTCTGAACTGGTTCAAGCTGCATCCCAGTAGATTCTCAGATGAATCGAAGCATTCCCAAAAACGAGGATGGGCTCTTGTACACCGACTGACCCCCAGCACATTCCAGGTCAACCAGCCTGGAGAACAGGGAGGAGTCGTCGTCAGACTCAGAGGAGTCTGCGAACAGCTGCCGAGCGCCTGAGCCACCCTCCACCTGCCGAGGTCAATCGGGAGTGAGGGTGACCGACAACCTATGGGCCAAGCCCTGACCCAACCAAGAATCCTTGGTTGGGGCCCCAAACTTAGGTTGTGGAGGCGGAGGTTCCACCACAAAGGGTGGAGCAGCCGGTTTCGGCCGAACAACTGGCGCTGGTGGTGGCTCCTCGACTACTACGAGGAGTTGTTTTAGTCGCTCCGGTGACAGCCACTTAATAGACGGAGAAGGCGACGGAGTCGGCTTGTTACCAGTCAGTAATAGCTGCTGCCACATCAAGTCCTCGTAGCGCCGACGCAACCTGTGCCGGAGCCTATCCTCCGAAGAGGACGAAGAAGATGAGCGGCGGCGCCACTTTCCACGGTGCCGAGACCGCCGATGGGACCGGCTGGACCTAGAAGAGGACCGAGACCTTTGGGGATTCCGAGGGTGGGTCAGAGGGGGAACGAGGGAAACCCGCCCTTCCTTCGGTACAGGGCCCTTAACCGGGGACTCCGGCACAGGCAAGTCCTCGGTAATCACAGGGGGAACCGCTGAAGTAGGGTTGTCGGCATCACCAGTCGACAAACCGTCCGATGGGTTGAGAAAAATCTTGACCGCGTCAACGGTTGTCTTGGCCTGCTGACCCGATGGGGACACCGTGAAGCCAGCACCTCGACCGAAGTCGAAAGCCGACGGTCCAGTGAAGGGGATCCCTCCTACTCCCACGAACGTCGGCGGTGGGACTTACTTTTTGAGTCCTTCTTCTTGGACCGACTGGAATGTCCCAATGGTCCTTCTCCCTTGGTGGGGAGGGACTGACAAAGCTCCTTAAAGGAAGATGTATAGGAAGAGTCCAAGGAGAGCGGGATAAATGCCGTGGCCAAGGAGGAAGAAGAAGCGGCCTGGGCCGCCTCCTCCTTGAGGGTGATCATCTGCTCCAACTGTTCCGCGGAGCCCTATGGGCCTCCTTCGACTTGACCGGCGGATACTGTTTTTCAGGGCGCCGAAGAAGAAGTCGAACAGCGCGGTCCTCCCAGACCGAAGCCAAGAAGGAGCTGCACAATTCGCAAGCCTGTGAATCGTGGCCAAGCCCCAGGCAGCAGACGCACGTGGAGTGCGGATCGGTCCTGGACATCTTCTGCCCACAGGGGCACCGACAAAAGCCGGGAGTCGATTTGTCCATCGCAGCCGTGAGGGAAGACGAAGACCGGAGTCTTGTAAACTTTAGAATTAGTTTCGGGTTAACCGAAGAGTGTGGATCCAGGCCTAAAACGCAGAGCGCTAAGGAGGGAACCCGAGCTTCCAAGTGGTAAGGAAGATCTGGCGTCACGGGGTGGAGCCGAGGGTTTTACCACCCGGGTGGATGGGAGGAGCCAGCTTGAAGACCTTCCGGCAACATTTAAAGCGGCAAGGAACCTGCCAATAAGTGTGGACTGAACAACGTATCCACATCCCTAGAACTGGACTTTGTGCATGGTCATTTTCATTCCTGTTCGTTTCTTACTGAAGTGATAGACAATCAATACAATTTTTGCTTTCTTAAGAAGCCCCACCATATGTCAGATTATTAAAAAATCTAGCAGGAGAAAAATGCAGAGTTAACCAATATAACGAGACACTGTGTACCTTTAGGCCTTTGTATCCCTCTACTTCGTTAATGGCTTTGCAGACGCTGGAAATGTCGGTGAACTCTAGAATGGCGAACTTAGTCATTCCATCTACCTGCCCAATTTTAATATCCTGAAAGAAAGCAATCTGTGTTAAGCTCTATAAGGCTCAGCAGGCCAAGATGTAGCATTTCAAAGCCAAATCACACATAAAATACCAACCACAAAAAATAATTCTTATATTGCTTTTAGTTCTAGTAAGACTCTTCTTTCCATATTTACACAAATAAGGGAATCAAGTGAACGTGTGCAAGTCTTCAGAAAACCCATTGGTTACAATTTGTACCATGGACATGTCATGTGACCATGACTCCCTTACTAGGGGTCATGATGAATGAACATAAAGTAGTGCAGGCCACTCCAAGAGCCCAGGAGCGGGTTACGCAGGTGAGCCAAGATCGGCAGCAAACTCTGGCTGTCGGGTCAGGAAGCAGGCTGGGATGCAAGCAGCGCTCCTTGTTCAGGCAGTTCTGGCATTAAAGTGACCCCTGCAGACAGCACATGCAGCTTGCTCCTTCTGCAGGGGGACACTGTGCGCGTGTGAAGCAGACTGTGGCGCAGCACATGCCGTGGGGAAGTAGGAGCTTGTAAAAAAAAAATAACAACAACAACATCCTTATCATAGCTTTGGACAGAACAAGGTATTACTATTGCCAGGGTACATCCCTCAGTCACAGCAGAGCTAGGGACAGAATACAAGTTTAAGAAACAAAAATTAGCAGCACTATGCATAAGATCCACATGAGGGAGCATATTAAACAGAGGTTACATTTAAAAAAGCAAGGATACTGTGGCTTGGTAAATAAAGTGAAAGCGTACTGTATATCACTGAGCACCCCCTCACTTTGACCCCTGCTCTTCATACTTCTAGCTCCAAGTTTTTTTTCATAATTTGTTGTTTTCATTTAATGCAACACATGACAGAATGAATTCTCGCAGGGATTGTACACAATACATATAGACAAGCTAGGTATTACTATGTTAGGTGTGCATCCGTTATCACTGCGTTTGGTTATAAACATCAGAGGGTCAGTCAATCATTTTAATCAAGCAAAATAATTAATCACTGAGCTCTGTGCTAATCGGTGCTTTGGGTTAGAGACCAGATAAGTATTACTATATAAAATCATGTAACTGGCTTACCTATAATCCGGAAGAAACCGAGGTGTTAGAAGAATATCACCACTGCCCCTTATTCAAAGTCCCAGCTAAGAAAACTATACTGCAAAGTAAAAGTTATCTATCGATGAGAAATACTTGTATATGTGCAGAACATCAAGATAGTATTCACAGGTTAGCAGTGAATATTATTTCAACCCCCATTCTTGATGCTCTCATGCCAGTGCTGGAGGAACCTGTGCTGACAAGATTATCGGTGTTCGTGCCCTAAAATTATAACCGATAGTAACCACAGTGCGAGAGGGTCAAGTCCCTTGACCCCGCTCAATTCAGGTAAGGGACAAATTAAGCGTGTTCATGCTGACTTCATCACATCACGAGCGCTGGTCCTCCAGCATGGATGTAAGAGGAGGGCCGGGCCAATGAGCCGGCTGCTGCACACTGACACAGAAAAGCCACAGAGCTAGAGGTAGGAACATTTCTGAGCACAGCAGACTGCAATAGAACACTGTAACTGGGATTTAACAAAGTCTGAAATATAAAGCTATTTTTTAAAAGAACAAAAGCAGTTTCCATATAGGTGCAAAGTTAAGAAATGCACGATATAGCTTAGATAAAGAAACAGCGGATGCACAGTCAAGTAGGCCAAAATGACATGCCCGCTGAGGAACAAGAAAAGCCTGAGCAGACACAAATTTAATATGGGGGTCTGCTCACGCCCACAAACATTTGTCTCCAAGTATTTAAAGCGCAGCTGCCTGTAGCACACCAGACTAGACCGAACTCCATGCAGATCTCTTAGACATTTTGCTCTGTCATCCCTCCATTTTTGGAAGCCGCTGTTCCCCATACCAGGTAGAAAGTTAAGACTGTCATAAATTGAGGGCAACAACGAATTATGATGTGCTGTTTTTTGTTTTTTTTTTCAGCTGCCTCCCATGCTCCCAACATGAGTACCACTAATAGGTTCGCTACTGCTACAATGTTTTTACATTTAACCATACCCCCATTATTAAGTAAACTGGTAGGGGGTGGTTTACCCTCCTCAAGCTCCAGAGTTGCCCAGTTAGCCCCCTCATCCTGTAGCAGCCACTCTCAAATAAGCTTCAGCTGCGCAGCCACATGGCATAAGGCTAGGTCAAGGAACCATAACCCTCCACAATTAGTTGGGCCCTTATCTCTGGCTTCAAAATGCTGAAGGTCCTTCTTAGTCTGACCCATCGGCAACACCTGGAGGGGATAAAGTACTCTTGGCAGAACATTAATTTCGAATAGATTAATTCATCCCAACCATGAAGTTATTGTTACTGTGACAGTAATCTGCAAGATTTCACAAAAGAAAGTGCATCTTTGCAGAAGGAAGATCCAAATTTAAGGGCATAGGCCCTGATGATTTCTGCTATTTCGGCAATGTGCATGTTAGATAACTGAATCTTACATCTATAATTCTGATGTGTGATGACAGAAAGACAATAAAATGTGTTGAATAAGTCAGCTCATTAACACTGAGCTCAATTCCATCCGTTCTCACTCCACTCCCCACAATGGGGAGCTTTTTGCATTGAATAAAGAGCTTTATTCTGCACTGCAAACGACCCATTTTATAAGACTGCAAAGCTAGCAACTGGTACTTACGCAGCTACACTGACTTACAGGTATCGCCTGTCTTTTTTACATTCAAGTTTGTGATATTAATGTACGAAGAAAGCTCTGTTCCCAGAGCTAATGATACGCTACCTTTGCAATAAATCACGGTACTGTTGGTGATGTGTCTGTAGATCTGTGACACAAACTGGCCCTTGTACTCACCCAAATGGCACTTCTCCCTCCCTTATGCAAAGCATCACCATGCAGGGTATTGTTCCGATGGGCTGCCTCGGTGATTGGTACTGTCCTCTCGCCTGCAGTCAGCACACACCACTGATCAACAACTGTCTTACAAAAAAACCTTTGCTTCACTTGTGAGCATAATCCGTACCACACTGCAGCTATACACTATTTTCAAAGCAAAAACTTGCATTAATTTTCCTCAGTCAAAAGCAAGTTGTATGAAAGAACTAATTTTGTCAAGGCATTTCTCTCACTGATAATGGGTGATGAGCCCTATCCAACAGACTGAGCTGGACTGGCCCACCAGGATACCTCGAAGAGGGGGATAGGGCACTCCAAGATGAGTGCAGACAAGCGTGTCTTTTTCTCTGGGAACGAGACCAGAACGGAAGGTCACCAAGCTCGTCTCTTCTGCTGGAGGAGCAGGACAGAAGTGCAACCAGAGTGCCACTAAGCATGTCTACAGGAACAAAGAAAAAAAGTGCACGGGGGCGGGGGGTAGAAAAGAGGAGGAGGAGTAAGTAAATAAAAGTTTATTTATAAATCGCTCTATTCCTGAGGCTCAGGGCGTTGTACAGAGTACAAACAATGGCAATAAAACCAGTAATGCATAAATAAAACAGAGTAAAACAGTATAATGCAACCAATAGTCAGGGAACTAAACTGGGAGGAACCACTACATTCCAAATGCCTCCCTAAATAAATGTGTCTTCAGGCCCCACTTAAAAGTTTCCAAAAAAGGGGCCTCCCTCAAAGATCTCGGCAGCAAATTCCATATTGCCTGTCCTGCTACCGCAAGCAATCACGTTCCAGATGTTTTCAGCTGAATAGCAAGGAGGCCCTCCTCAGAGGAGCAGAGAGGGTGCAGAGTATGGTGGGGACTCAGGCGGTCACTCAGTTAGCCAAGACCCAGTTCTTGTAGGACCTTATCAATGAGCAAACCCACCTTGAAGGTAATTCACCTCACTGGCAGTCAGTACAGGTCACGGAGGACCAGGATCACATAATAGGACCTCTGAAGGCCCATCAGCAACCCGGCTGCTGTGTTCTCCACTAGTAGCAGGTTACACAGGACCCCCTCCACTTACACTGAAGTAAAGAGTGTTACAGTAGTAGTCTGGATATTACAAAATCGTGCACCACTGAGGGCAGGTCATAAAGTGGGATTAAAGCTTTAATCCGGGCAATATTTCGCAAGTGGTAAAAAGCACTCCGATCAACTGATGACACCCAAGCCTCAAATGTCAATCTGTCATTGAAGATTACGCCCAAATTAATTTTCCCTTAGAAGATGCCGCAAAAGGGGTGGGGCCCAGTATCAAACAGGTCCCCCCATGGCAACTGCATCTCACCCACGACCAGGCCCTATCATCAACATCTCCATCCTGTCCAGGTTGAGCCTCCACCAGTTAGAGGTCATCCAGTCCTGGATCTCAGCCAGGTTAAGTATTTGGCACTTTCACCATATCATGTGTCCCAGGTGCAAATGACATATACACCTGGGCATCATGTGCATAGTAATTAGACCCAATGATCTCTCCCAGGGGCAGTATATACACCACGAACAGCATGAGGGAGAGGATCGAACTCTGAGGAACTCCACATGGTGGGGGTTTTGGGTGGGAAAAGAAACTCCCCATCACCACTATATGCATCCTACCTGTGAGAAAGGATTTGACCCAGCTGATGACAGAGCCACTGAGTCCACAGAGCTCCTTCAGGCGATCAAACAACCCCCCATGGACAGCCGGCCCGGTGGCACTGATGGGTTAGGTGCTAGATGCCAAACTTTGCACCACGCCGGTGACCTGGGTTCGGGAACGAGCCTGGGACGCCGGGGGTTGGCTGGGGGGAGGGTGGGTGCAGGATTGAGCTGCCACCGGCAAGCTCTCCTCCCCTGGGTGGGTTCCTGTGCTCCCCGGCGCATTAGCGGCACCAGGTGGCAGCTGGATGCACTAGCAGCCAGGAGCACGTCGGAGGGGATCGGAGGAGGCAGAGACTTACGTAGGTCGCATGCTCCATTGCACGCCCTCCTCCTCCTCCTGGGGCACCATACACGAGAAAAGCCCCACTCATACTGCAACATGAAGCCCCCGACGAGCTATAGCACCTTTTGCCAACCAAAGCCCAGCATAAGTCAGGGCGGTGGCTTGCGGATGATGCCTGCCCTCCCCTGTCTTCCCCGGGGCCTAGGTAAGCTGTGGTCTTCCCTGCAATGCGGCTTAGGCTGGTTGGAGAGGTGTGTTGAGAGCCTGCACACAGATAATTCCCTGCTGTGAGAATGGCGATAAATAGAACCAAAAAAAAACAAAGACCCATGGTTCACAGTGTCAAAAGCTGAGGAGAGATGAAGAAGAATGAGAACTGACCATTCTCTTCTATCTTTAGCCCTAAGGAGGTCATTATGCACCCTGTCCAACACAGTTTCAGTACTGTGTCTAAACCTAAAGCCGGACAGGAAAGGCTCTTACGTAGTAGTGAAAAAGTTGTTAAAAGTAGGTAGGACAAACAAGAACAGGATACTCACCTGTAACAGTAGTTCTAGGAGTGGTATATGTTGTTCATCCACACTTCTTGGCATGTCCCTTTCCCCTTTAAATCTTGACGGAAAGTCTTCAAGCTGGCTCCTCCCACCCACCCGGGTGGTAAATACCTCAACTCAGCCCATGGCCTTGAGATCTTAGCCCGCTGGAAGCAAGGTTGTCTTGAAGCTTGAGAGTCCAGTTGGTGTGTGTGGATGAACAACATATACCAACTCCTAGAACTACTGTTACAAGTGAGTAACCTGTTCTTCTAGGAGCGTGGATATGTTGTTCATCCACACTTATTGGCAGACTCCAAGCAGTTCTCCGGGAGGAGGGAGGCAAGGCACACACCCTATTTGGGAAATAAAGATCGGAGAACAGAGGCCCCAAAACCAGCATCCTGGCGTGACTCAAGGTCGATGTGGTAATGGGTAATAAAGGTGTTTACTGACTTTCAGGTAGCAGCCCAACAGATTTCCTGGATAGGCATGCCCCTGGAAGCAGCCACCGATGCAGCAGTATGGCGGGTAGAGTGAGCTCTTATCCCTCTGGGAGGCTTCTTGCCTGCCAACTCATAGCACAGACCTATACAGGATGTAATCCATCTTGCTATGGTCCGTTTAGCTGCGGGTCTGCTAGAAGCGGTTTCAGCGTAGGTGACAAACAGCTGGTAAACCTCTCCACGAATTCCCGCCGTTCTCTCCTTATAACAGAAGAGAGCACGTCTCAGGTCCAAAATATGGAGCCTGTACTCGGCATCTGAGGTGTAGTTAGGGTAATATACCGGCAGAGTCAACACCTGGTTAAGGTGAAACTCTGATACCACCATTGGAAGGAATTTCGGGTGGGGCGCAGGACAACTTTGTCCCTGTGGAAGACCAGATAAGGGGAGTCCACCAAAAGCGCCTGGAGCTCCCCTGTCCTTCTGGCTGACGTGAGCCACCAGGAAGGCCGTCTTCCACGACAAGTGTGAGAGCTCACACTTGTGCATGGGTTCGAATGGCTTGCCCATGAGCTTTGCCAAAACCAGCAACAGATCCCACGGAGGTGGAGGTTCACGCCCCGGAGGAGATATGTGATCTAGGCCTTTGAAAAAGCGCCCGATCACTGTCTCCTGCGCCAACGTTGGATGACCGGCCCGTGCCCAGTAAGCAGAGATGGCTGCCAGGTGCACCCTGAGGGTCGATGACCACAGACCTTTGGAGAGCGACCAAAGGTAGTCGAGAATGTTAGCCACAGAGCAGGGTAAGGAGTCCAGACTCAACCTGGCACCAAATGGAAAACCTTTTACATTTGAAGGCATAACATTTCCTGGTCGATTCCTTATGAGATGCCTTCACCAAGGTGTACACATCGTCGGAAAGACCGAAAGCCTGGAACTCTAGCCGCTCAGGTACCAGGCTGTGAGCTGCAGGGCTTGAAGGTCTGGATGAAGTACCTTCCCCTGGTTCAGAGATATCAGGTCCAGGCATGTACGAAGCTGCTCTGGGAACCTGCAGCTGAGGCTGAGGAGATCTGGATACCAGAATTGGCATGGCCAATCTGGAGCTATCAGGATCACCTTCGCCGTGTCCCTCCTCGTCTTGCGTAACACCTTGTGGATCAAGGGAAATGGGGCAAAGGCATAGAAGAAGCCTAGGGTGCAAGGCCTCAAGAAGGCATGCCCCTTCAGCGAGCCCTGCTGAAGGGGGCGGGCATGGAACAGCCTCAGCTTGGTGTTTTCCCTGGAGGCAAACAGGTCCACCAGCAGTTTGCCCCAATGGAAGAACAGGCTGTAAGCTACCTCTGGATGGAGAGACCACTCGTGGGATGTCTGGCCTATGCGGCTGAGAGCATCCGCTAGCTGGTTCGAGGCTCCTGCCACATGGATGGCCAGGAGATCTGCCTCCAAACGGCTTACGAAGGTCCGGATGTGGAGCACCTCCTTGCACAGCAGATGGGAGTGCGTGCGGCCCCGTTTGTTGAGGTAGTACATGGTCGTGGTATTGTCCGTCTGGACTTGAACCACCTGATCCAGGAGCTGAGGAGCGAAAGCTGACAGCGCCATTCTGACTGCTCTGAGCTCCAACAGGTTGATGTGGCATCGGGACTCCTCGGGGGTCCACAACCTGTGGGCCCTGCTGTCCCCCATGTGGGCTCTCCAGCCCATGAGAGAGGCATCGGTCGTAAGAATGACCGTCGGCTCGAGGCGGACAAACGGGATCCCTTCCTGCAACCGATCTGGGGAGGTCCACCATTGGAGAGCGTCCCACATCTTCTGGGTAACAGTGATCAGCTGGTCTAAGTGACTGTGATGCTGAGACCACTGGGCGGCCAGCTCCCACTGGAGGGGGTGCATATGCCACCTCGCCGAACGGACCACTGAGGTGCACACCGCCATGTAACCGAGAAGGCGCAGAAAGTCCCGGGCAGGGCGCAAGTGCCCAACCAGAAATGATCAGGCAAAGGAGGAGAGAACCTCCGCCCTGTCCGCCGGGAGCCGAGCTCTGGCTTGACAAGAGTCTAGCTCTGCCCTGATGAAGCCCATCACCTGAGAGGGCACAAGTTCCGACTTGGGCAAGTTGGAAGCAGGTTCGGCGTTCCAGATCCCTGGACCTCTCCACCTCCTGAAGGGAGGAACCTGCCAAGAGCCAATCATCGAGATAAGGGTAAATTCAGACTCCTCGACGCCGAAGGTGGGCCGCCACCACTGCAATGCATTTGGTGAAGACCTGAGGGGCCGATGACAGGCCGAACAGCATGGCTCAGAACTCGTACAGGGTCCCCTCAACCCTGAAGCGGAGAAACCGCCGGTGGGACAGACGGATAGGGATGGGAAAGAACCCGTCCCGTAGATCCAGAGAACAGAACCACATGTTGCGCTCCAGGGATGATATGATCTGGTTCAGAATTACCATCCGGAAGGTGCGAGACCTGAGATACTGACTCAGGTCGTGGAGATCTAAGATGGGGCGCCAACCCCCCCAATCCATTTGGGCACCAGGAAGTACCTGGAAACGAAGCCTGGGTCTGTCGGAGGATCTAGTACTGGAGCTATAGCCTCCTTGAGGAGCAGCTGAGCTACGTTGTCTCGAAGAGCCGACTGGGTGCAAGCTGAGATCCTTTCCTCCCGAGGGGCACGGGCTTGGCTGGGAGGGTACTGCTCGAACTCTAGAGGCAGTCCCTGACTGACCACTGCGAGAATCCACCTGTCCGAAGTTATATCGGACCAGGCGTAAAGAAAGAGGCGGAGCCGGTCCCTCCATGGGAAGACCCAGAGCTGACATGACAGGAATGGGGGAGGCAACCCCCAACCCGTCACTGAGCAGGCTTGGAAAAGGAGGAGGAGGAGGCCCCTCTGCCTCGGCCTCCCTTACGGGGCTGTTGAGGACCCTGCTTGGGCTGCAGGCGCCAAGCTTGAGCCTGCTGCTGTTGTTGCTGCTAACCTCCTTGGTAGGAGGGCTGACTGATCGCAGGAGAAGAATGCCGAAATGGCTTCTTCTCTTTCTTCCACTGGTTCTTGCCTGAAGAACCCTTAGCAGAAGTGGCATCAGACTGCTCTATATGCTGAAGGTGACTGGCCACTCCTGGACTGAACAAGTCGGTACCCAGGAAGGGCACATCAGCAACCTTGTGCTGGGTATCCGCCGGAAAGGAGGAAAGCCTCAGCCAAGCCCTGTGGGCACAAGCATCTCCCACGTTCCAGGCCATCTGGAGCTGCTATTTTGCGACAGCACGGCCCTGGTCGCGGACTTGCTTGACCATGGTTTGCATGTCTGTAGGGACATGAGGGAGGACCTCGTCTAATGACCCCAGAAGGGCATGAGAGAAGTGTGCCATAATAAAGTACAGTTACGTAAGAACTTACCGTAAAAGTAGATCTTCGAGAACAGCTCTTGCAGCAGGTTACACCATTAGGACTGAAGCCGGCAGGCGCCAGGACCACACAGAAATTTTCTAGCTAGCAGTATTCAGCGGGGACCGCCTCCGACGTCAGGCATCTTATAAAAGGGGTCGGTCCCAGAGAATCCCCAGTTCTCCCGCCAGAGACTCCCGGCTGCTAGGTGACATCAGAAGCGGAGACTGAGGATCCGCCATCAAAAGGTAGTCAGAGTGGTGTTAGAAAAGTACAGTTATGTAAGAACTTACCGTAACAGTAGATCTTCGTGAGGAGCTCTTGCAGCAGACTATTACAATCAGGACTACGCCGCAGGCACTAGGACCCTCAAGTGAAACTTCTGCCAGCAATACACAGCAGGGACCACCCCTGACGCCGGTCAGGTTACAAGAGGGGGCGGACCCAGCTCCACCTCAGTTCTCCCGCCAAGACCCAGAAGAAGGCCTGACAAGAGAAGGAGATGAAGCCTACCATGAAGAGAACTGGAGAAGAAAAACGAAAATGGATCTACACACCTCGAGGGGGAAGGGTGGAAGTGCTGCTGCAAGAGCTCCTCTCGAAGATCTACTGTTACGGTAAGTTCTTGCGTAACTGTACTATCTTACCTCGAGTGGGAGCTCTTGCAGTAGGCTATTACAATCAGGACTGAGTCCCAAGCAGTCCCACAACAAAGAGGTAGACGACCCCGGGAGGTGGAATATGCTGACTCCAGAGGCCTTAGGACAAAAGCCCTTGTAATACAGCTAGGCCGAAGCCAGCTCGGCGTCTGGAGACGATAACCAAGCTGTAATGCTTGACGAAGGTATGCACCGAGTTCCAGGTTGCAGCCGCACAAATGTGCTGTATGGCGACATTTCGCAGGGCGGCGAAAGAAGCTGACACTCCTCTGGTGGAGTGACCCCCAACCGGCCCGCAGGGGTTTATTGTGTTTCTGTAACAAAACGAGATACAGCGAACTATCCATTTAGAGATGGTTTGCTTGGACACAGTCGACCCAAGCAATGTGGTGCAAATGCCATGAGTTGCTCCGATTCTGATTGCTGAGCCGTCCTTTTGAAGTAATACCTCAAAGTCCTGTGGACATCCAATGTGTGGAGGAGAGCCAACCGCTCTATTGGAAGGGGAAGGAAAATAAACAGGAAGGTCAACCGACTGGTTGAGGGTCAATTCTGAGACCACTTTCAGAAGAAACTTAGGACTTGTTCTGAGGGAAACCCTTTCCCTATGGAAAACCAAATAGGGCTCTTTACACATCAGAGCCTGAAGCTCGGAAACCCTTCGAGCTGAGGTAACAGCAACCAAAAAACAAACCTTCCAAGAAAGGTAACGCAGCTCACAATCCGCTGCTGGTTCAAAAGGAGGGAGGGTGAGTTTCTCCAACACAAAAAGGAGGTCCCAGGATGGGATAGGGTCCTGAATGGGAGGTCTCATATGCAGAGTTCCCCTAAGAAAGGTGCGGGCTACATCCAGTTGAGCTAATGCTCTATCTCCCACGAGAGCATGATAAGCGGAGATTGCCCACATGTGCACCTTGATAGAAGAGTAACTCAGACCCTTATCGTACAAGGAGAGGAGATACTGTAAAGCTGAGTTCACAGGGCAGGTGACGGGATCCAAACGCTGCGGCAATGCTCAAAGACAGAAACGCTTCCACTTCATAGCGTAGGCAGAGCGAGTAGAGGGCTTCCTTGCCAACACTAGGACTGCTGCCACTTCTGGGGAAACCCCGTATCTATTTTGAGCTACGTCTGAAGGAGCCAAGCATGTAGGTGTAAGGACTGAAGATCCGGATGGACCAGCGACCCTTGGTCCTAGGACAGCAACTGTGAGCATATGGGCAGTGGAATTGGAGGTTCCGTTGATAACTGCTGCAGTAGTGGGAACCAAATCTGCCGAGGCCATCTGGGGGCCACTAGGATCATTCGGGCCCCTTCTGCCTGTAACTTGAGCAGCATCCTCTGAATGAGAGGGAAGGGCGGAAAGGCACAGAGAAACCTCCCTGCCCAGCAAAGGGATAACGCGTCTGGCCAGAAAACTCCAGGCGCGTGCTCTCGCCAGCAGAACGTTGGCAGTTTGGCGTTGCGTGGTGACGCAAAAAGGTCCAGCTCTGGAAGACCCCACCTGTCGAAGAGCTGGTCTGCCACGGACTGTAGTAGCTCCCACTCGTGAGCTCTGGAACACAACCTGCTGAGGCTTTCGGCCAGATCGTTAAGAATGCCTGGAACGTGCACTGCTGATAGCAGAATGCCCCGCTCCAGTGCCCAGTACCAAACTGTCATTGCCTCCCTGCAAAGAGGATATGAATGAGTGCCCCCTTGCTTGTTGATGTAGAAGACGACCGCCATGTTGTCTGTCTGAATTAGAAGAGAGCCTGGCACGAGGTCCTCCTGAAATGCCTGTAGGGCGTAGAGAACCGCTCGCATTTCCAGTACATTGATGTGGAGGGACTGCTCCTCAGGTGACCAAACCCCTTGTGTTCAACGAGCACCCAGGTGCGCTCCCCCACCCCAGGTCTGAGGCATCTGTTGTCAGAGTTTGACCTGGTGGCTCCGGACGAAAGCCGACCCCTTTCTCTAGATTGTTGGGGTCCATCCACCAAAGCAGAGTTCTCCTGACTGGCCCCGAGATCTTGACCGGGGAGTCTAGATCGTCGTGGCTCTAGTCACACTGCACCCTGAGCATCCATTGCGGGACCCTCATGTGGAGGCGGGCCAAGGGAGTGACAGGAATGGCCGCCGCCATATGCCCCAGTAAACTGAGGAAGTTCCGAGCCGGAACTCGAAGAGTTATGGAGATCCGTTCTGCCATCTTTCGCAGATGAACTCCCCTGTCCTGGGGAAGGAAGGCCATGCCCTGGACGGAATCCAGGATCGCTCCTATGAAGGCGAGCTTTTGGCTGGGCTCCGGGGATGATTTTCGGATGTTCAGGGTGATCCCCAGCTCTCGGAACAGAGTATAAGTGTCTTTGAGAGCTCGTAGCAGGCTTACTCTTGGCGGGGCCGAGCAGCCAATGGTCTAGGTAGGGGGAACAAGTGAGTGCCCCATACGCCTTAGAGCAGGAGCCACCACTGCTAGGCACTTGGTGAAAACTCGCGGAGTGGAAGAGAGGCCGAACGGAAGCACTCGAAACTGAAAATGCTCCCCTTGGAAGTGGAACCTCAGAAACTTCCTGTGGGGAGGATAGACCCCGATATGCATATAAGCATCTTGCATGTCGAGAGAGCAGAGCCAGTCCCCCCTGGTGCAGCAAGGGAAGGAGTCCTTGCAGAGTCACCATCCTGAACAGTTTGTACTCAATAAAGAGGTTTAGAGGACTGAGGTCCAGAATGGAACGAAGGTCCTGAGTCTTTTTTGGGACCAGAAAGAAGTGGGAATAGAACCTCTGCCCTTGCTGATGCAAGGGGACCCTCTCTATGGCTCTTTTCTGCAAGAGGATCTGGATATCTCCTTCTATTAGTGGGATGTGAGAAGGAGGATAACGGGAGAGCTTTGGTGGAGTGTGCGGTGGAAACTCTGAACTCCAGCGTGTGTCCTCTCCTGATGATATCCAAGACCCACTGGTCTGCAGTGATCGACTTCCACCCTTCGAAATGAAGGGAGAAGCGGCCCCAACCGGCTCCCTGGATCTTCCAGCGGAGGGAGTCATTGGGCAGAGCTGGGAGAGAGGCCCGGGAGGACTTGGGCCCATGGGCAGGAGGTCCACCAGATTGCTGGTTTCCTGATCTCCTCCGAAAGCCTCCTCTCTGCCCCTGTTGGTTGCCACAGGCTGGACCTTGACTGCCTGAGGACTTACGAAAAGGCTGTCTAAGGTGTTGTCGTCGCTGGTCGCCACGGTACATCTGGCGGACCGACCAGATCGACTTGCCCGACTCCTGGAGGTGGGAGATCAAGGCCTCCGTCTCCTGCCCAAACAGCACAGTACCCTGGAAGGGCAGATCCTTGATACCGGCCTGCAGATCCTAGTGAAAGCCCAAGACTCTCAACCAGGCATGGCGCCAGAGGCACACCCCGGAAGCGGCTGCCCTGGCTGCCGTGTCTGCAGTGTCATACGAGGTCCACAGAATATGGGAGCCTACGTCTGAGCCCGACTGGAAGAGGGCCAGGAGCTCTGCCTTTTGGTCAGAGTCTGGCATGGTCTTCGTCAGCTCTAGTCCCCTTTCCCACATCACATTCTGGTACTGTACCATATGCGTTAGGAAACTGAGGGAACGGATGGAACAGGTGGAGGCAGCATATACTTTCTTTCCCACCTGATCCAGGTAGCGAGACTCCGGGTCGGGAGGCTGGGAGCTGAGGTGCTTCAGTTGCCGAGATTTGTCATGGGCAGCCGTGATCACTGAAGAATCGGCCTGAGGGTGTTCCGCTAGAAAGGGTTCTGCCCTGGGGGCCTTATACAGCCTGTCCGACTTTTTTGGAACTGCCGGGATTGACGCCGGATGCATTCAGGTGGTTCTGGTAAGGTCCTGGAATGTATCGACTAAAGGAGGGATAACCAGAGGCTTTGTCTCCTTTTGCCTCACGTACTTGGCCAGTCTCTGGCGTTCCGGATCCAGGTCCTCCGTGTCCCACTCGTTGGGAGGCCTGGATGTGCCTCATGACGTCCATAAAAGTAGGATTGTCGGAGGTGAGCAAGGCTGGTCCCTCTCTCCCAGGGAGCGCTTGAGACTGAGAGAGGAAGAGGAGGTAGACGTCGGTGAGGAGGATCGACTATCCGACAGGAATAGATCTGACCCCATCCTGTACCATGTGCCTTAGGGATGTCGGTCCCCCTAGCTACCGACGTCGGTCAGAAGACTGACTCGTCCCTGGATCGGCGGAGACAATGACCAATGTCGGTCAGATGACCCGATGTCGGGGCGTTCCGCCTGGGCGAGAAGGCTCCTGGAGCGTGACCTAGACAGGCGGTCACCCGAGTCACGGGGCGACATCGTGGTCCTGAGACCCTGTGTGTAGCGAGCCCTGGAGGAGGTGAAGGCTGGCGCTCAGCGACCTCCTGGGGAAGACTCACCTCCCGGCTGTGGTTTCCGCGGGGTCCGGTACAGTGTCTGGGCGCGACGGGAGGACCACTTATGGACCTGCCTACCAAAAGGAAAAAGATCCTTGAGCTCATCTTTGGTGAATATTTCAGCCGCTCATTTGGGAAAGTCTCCGAACACCAGGCGCCAAGAAAAGCTCTCCTGAGGGCACGGGGAGAGACTTGGGCGGCAGGGGCGTCTGCTCTTCCGACCGTTCAGCGTCCTTGACCCCTGCGACGGTGTCAGTGTAGGGACCGAAGATGGGGCGCCGAGGCGCGCGAGAGTCCTTGGTCTCCTCGAGGCACGCCTTATAGTAAGCGCAGTGCCTTAGCAGGTGGGGCCAAGCTAGGCACCTCTAAGGGGTGAGCGGCGACCCTTGGCGGGGTCAACTTTGGCTTGGCCGGCTTCTCCCACGACGGGTCGGCCTTAGCCTGAGTAGTCTTTGGGAGCTCTCCAGAACCAGAGGGATGGGCCTTTTTAGGAGAGGGCCGCGAGTGCGACCAGTGATTGGACAGACTACGGTCCTTGCTATGGCGCTTTTTCTCTTTCCGCTTCCCCTCAGAGGAGTGCAGATCCATCTTCTGCTCCAGCAGGTAGGTTTTAAGTGCCTTAACGTGGCGGATGCGGGTCCAGCTGGTAAAGGCCTGGCAATCTGTGCAGTTGGCGGTATCGTGGTCAGGGCCTAGACAAAAAACGCACCGCCGATGGCCGTCCTTCGCTGGGATCTGCCACTCACACTTGTTTAAGTGTTCAGGAGATACTGACGCTCGAGAAGACATCCGTTGATCTCGGCTGGGAAACGGCCGATGTCGGACTCGGTAAACGGAGCAGAGAGCGAGGAAAACAACGCTCAAAAGGTGGAAAAACAACCGACGGGCAGCGGACTGACGTCTGGTACCTGAGGACGAGAAAACCCGTCAAAAACTAAAGAATAATCTTGATTGAAGATCAAATCCACGAAGTTCTTTAGCTGCAACTGCAAACAAAAGCTGTTCCTTCGACTTCACGTGCAGGAAGCGGCGGGAAAGAACTGAGGTGGAGCTGGGTCCGCCCCTTCTTGTACCCTGACCGACGTCGGGGCGGGGCCAGCGTCGGGAGTGGTCCCTGCTGTGTGTTGCTGGCAGAAGTTTCACCGGAGGGTCCAAGTGCCTGCGGCGTAGTCCTGATTGTAATAGCCTGCTGTAAGAGCTCCCACTCGAAGTAAGATCACCTAATCCTAGGAAAGGAATATCGGAACAACTCTACCTCCAGAAGGGATGGTGGGAGGGAAACTACCTGCTGCAAGAGCTGTTCTCGAAGATCTACTGATACAGTAAGTTCTTACGTAACTGTACTATCTTACCAGAGAAACAGCTCTTGCAGCAGGTTACACCATTAGGACTGATTCCCAAGCAATATTGGAAATCCTCACAGTTGGGAGGCTGAAAGTAGAGATCACGAGTTGGACCGAAGCCTAGGATAGGAGTCCCTGAAGGACTGCTAGACCAAAACCTGCTTGTCGCCTCGATGCAATGTCCAGGCTAATGCTTGATAAAGCTGTGCACAGTACTCCAAGTAGCTGCTGCACAGATGGCTGAAGTGGACACGTTCTTCATGGCCGCAAAGGAGGTAGCCATCCCCTCTTGTGGAATGACCCTTAACCGACCCCGGTAAGGGTTTGTTACGCTTCTGGTAACAGAACGCGATACAATGGATGAGCCACCTGGACAGCAATTGTTTAGAAACGGGAGCACCCATCATCCTGTGGGCAAAGGAGACGAAAAGTTGGTCAGATTTTCGGTGGTGTCTGGTTCTGGTCAGGTAGTATGTAAGACACCTATGCACATCTAAAGCGTGCAACAGGGCCTCTACTCTGTTAGAATATTTAGGAAAGCACACTGGTAGATCGATGTCCTGATTAAGGGTGAGAGCTGAGACCACCTTAGGTAGAAACTTAGGATTTGTCCGTAGGGACACCCTGTCCTGGTGAAAAACCAAATAAGATTCTTTGCACATTAGTGCATGAAGTTCAGAAATTCTTCTGGCGAAATAACGGCAACTAAAATAACGTCTTCCATAAGAAGACATAGCTGCATGATCAGCGGCTGGTTCAAAAGGTGGCAGCGTAAGCTGCTCAGACAAAAGGTAAATCCCATGGAGGAATAGGATCCAATCGAAGGTCTAAGGTGGAGAACACCTCTCAGGAGGATCATGCTGTGTCCAACTGAGTTATGGGACGTTGGCCTATCAGTGTGTAATAGGCTGAGATGGCACAAAGGTGTACTTTGATAGAGGAGTAGGCCAATCCTGTCTGAAAGAGAGATAGGAGGTAGTCCAGGACTGACCTTTCCGGACAATCCATCAGGGGAAAAACCCCGTGCCTGAGCCCAGAGGTAAAATCTACGCCATTTCATGGCGTAAGTAGTGTGAGTGGCCGGTTTTCTAGCAGCTGCTAGAATATCTGCTACATCTTGCGAGACCCCGTACCGCATGATGGCTATGTATCTAGGAGCCAGGCGTGCAGGTTCAGAGGCCGAAGGTCCGGATGGACCAAAGAGCCTGCCTCCTGGGACAATAAATGAGAGCTGACTGGCAGAGGCACCGGAGGTTCCCAGGACAGCTGGTGTAGAGGAGACAAATCTGTCTGGGCCAAAAGCGGCATGATAAATATCAGCGCTTGCTCTCCGGAGTTTCATAAGGACCCTCTGGAACAACAGGAGGGAGGAAACACGTAGGGAATCTGCCCACCCAGGAGAGGGACAACGCGTCTCGCCAGAAAACACCAGGCCCTGGATCTAGCGAGCAGAAATTGGTCAGTTTTGCGTTGTATGGGGACGTGAAAAGGTCTAACTCTGGTGTGCCCCATCTGTGAAACAGATTCTACTACCTCCTGGAGTAGTTCCCACTCGTGGACTCTGGCCTGAGAGCAGCTCAGGCTGTCTGTCATGACGCTGTCCACTCCTGGGACATGAACAGCAATGAGGTTTGCGCCGTGTTGTAGTACCCAATCCCACACCCTCATGGCCTCCCTGCAAAGCGGGTAGGAATGGGTGCCTCCTTGTTTGTTGAGGTAATACATCACAGCGGTATTGTCTGTTTGTAATAGAAGAGTACCCGGTGGGATCTCCGACTGGAAAGCCTGCAGGGCGTAAAGAACAGCTCTCATTTCCAAGATATTTATGTGGAGATGAGCTTCCTGGGCTGTCCATGAGCCCCGAGACCTGACCATGTCGAGGTGTGCTCTCCAACTGAGCCCTGAGGCATCCGTGGAGAGCGTCACAATCAGAGACAACATGATGAAGGGGACACCCGCCAACAGGTTCTTTGAGTCTAGCCACCATTGCCAATCCCGGATTACGGCATTCGTGATCCGGATCGGGAGCTGCAAATGGTCTTGCTTCTGATCCCATTGAACCCGTAAGATCCACTGGGTCACCCGCATGTGGAGATGGGCTAGCAGGACTGTTGCAATGGTAGCAGCCATATGTCCGAGCAGGCAAAGGATCAGCCTGGCTGGGACGGTCTTTGCCAAAATGTCCCCGATGAGGGATCTGATGTGTTCCGCTCGGTCCTGGGGCAGAAAAGCTTTCCCTTGGACGGTGTCCAGAACTGCGCTTATGAACTGCAGATTCTGTGACGGAACCAGCTGTGACTTCTCCTGATTGATAATGATGCCCAACATCTCGAACAGAGACTGAGTACAATGAATGGCGGACATCAGGGCCTCCCGACAGGGTGCCATGAGAAGCCAGTAGTCCAGGTAGGGGAACACGTAGTGGCCTTGTCTCCTCAGAGCCACCGCTACGACTGCCATGCACTTTGTGAACACCCGAGGTGCCGATGACAGTCAGAGAGGGAGGGCTCGGGATTGATAATGGCGGCCTAGAAATTCGAAGCGCAAGAAAGGAAAATTACGTACCTACCGTAATTCTTGATCTTCTTGGACGAGTCTCCACCTCATTCACACTAGTGGGATTGCGCAGGAGCACTAAGACCCATCGAGAACAAACTTTTGTTGGAGGTCGGTAGCGAGAGGCAGCGCCCGCGAGACACTGGCGCCTAGAGCAGCCTCGGTAATGACCATCTCGGCGACCCTCCAACACGCCTCAGTACCTTTTTACCAAGGAGGTGCAGCGCAACTAGCGTAAAAAGTAAACCCAACATTAAAAAGCGGACATAAGATAGTCCATATGACCCGTGTAAGAAGGAGTCAGCAAAGAAGTCCTCACGACTAAAGATTTGAGGGTGAAGACCAATACAGCGGTGAGCTCGGGGGATGGAGGTGGGCGTGTGAATGAGTGGTGGAGACTGGTCCAAGAGGTCAAGAATTACGGTGGAATGCGTGAATTTTTCTATCTTCCTGGACATAAGTCTCCACCACTCATCCAGTCGGAAAGTACCAGCTGATAATCCCCCAAAAAGGCGGGAGGAGAGCAGACTCCTTGGCGTCTAAGATAGAAGCCCGTAAGGATAGTTCTGCGAATGCGAATGTCGCCTAGCATGAACATCCAGTGCATAGTGCTTATGAGGTATACTAGGCTCCAGGTTTGCATATATCTGCAATTGGAACATTGCGAAGATTTCCGCTAGGGATGCAGGACTGCCCTAGTCGGTGGCGTACACTCTACCTTCTAATTTGCTTGAGCCATGGAATAGCAATGGCGAAGGCATGCCACTAACCATGAAGAGATGCATCTAATAGCGACAGGTTGACCCAGCGGGTGTCGCTGAAAGAAGCGAACAGTTGCTGAGTCTTACGAACATCCTTGAACTATCTAAATAGAACATAAGATATCTCTTAACATCAGAATGAAGGCTTCGTTCCCTTCATTTGGAAATTAATGCGGAAGTACCAGAGGTTGGTTTAGATGGAATTCTGACACAACCTTGGGAAGAATTTAGGATGAGTACGGAGAACTACCTTGTCTTTATGGAATACAGTATCTGGAGGGTCCGTAACCAGGGCATGTATCTCAGAGACCCTGCGGGCTGAGGTAATGGCCACCAGGAAAGCAGTCTTCCAGGTGAAATTTTAGCTCACAGGTAGCTAAGGATTGAAGGCTTCCGGTGAGCATGTCAGCACCAGGTTAATGTCCCAGGTGCAACTGGGCAGCAACAGGGGTCTGGTGGAAATCCATGAAATCTCTTCACCATAGGTAACTGGGCCAGAGTTAAGGAAGAAACAGCTCATGGAGCGCTGAGATGGCACTAAGGTGAACTTTAACTGTGGAGTACTGAAGACCTAAGTTTGACCAGGTCAAAAGATACTCCAGAACCTTGCCAGGAGGACGGAAAAGAAATTTCAGGAAGGTTTGCACACAGAAACGTTTCCATTTAGGGCGTCGCTTTTCAGGTGGCTGGCTTCGAGCAGCCAGAAGGATGTCTGAGACTCTCCGAGGGCGTTGAACCCGATTCCTTCTATCTCTTCAGGAGCCAAGCATGAAGGTGAAGTGATTTCAGGTTGGGATGGACAAAAGAACCCTGGGTCAAAGACTGATTTGCAAAGGAAGTGGTCTCGGAGGGCTGCCAACATACTGTTGAGTAGAGAAACCATAGTTGCGAGGCCAGGAAGGGCAATGAGAATCATCTTGGTCCCTGAGACTCAGACTTGAGGTACTCTCTGGATTAGAGCCGGTGGAAAGGCGTAAAGAAGCGTTTTGTCACACGCAGCTGATATCTGATGACAGAAAATACCAGGCCCTGGATTTCTGGAGCAGAGAAGGCAGTTGCGTTGAGTGGGGATGCAAAAGGTCCAGGTCTGGAGTCCCCCACTCTTTGAACAGGGACGAGCTACGGCTGGATCGAGACCACTTCGTGAGGTCTGCCTCCCGTTCTGCTGAGGTGATCTGCTAGATGCGTTTTGTATACCTGGCAGATAAACAGCTTGAATCAGAGACTTGTGCTCAAGCACCACTCGAACACCCTCATTGCTTCCTGCAAAGGGGATAAGAATGAAACACCGCCTTGCTTGTGATGTAATACATCACTGCTTTGTTGTCCGTTTGAAGGAGAATGTTCTTGTGACAAGGACATCCTTGAGCTCGGATTGCCTGAGAGGACGCTCTCATCTCAGGGACATTAATGTGGAGATGAGTTTAGAACTGAGTCCTACACCTTGAGTGTGGAGGGAGAACAGTGAGCTCCCCATCCCACGTAGCTGATCGTCTGTGGTGATGGAGATCTGATGATCCGGGGAGCAAGGGAATCCTTCTAGGAGATTGCTCTCTTGAGACCACCAGGCGAGACAACCGAAGGGGCTCCGTCCTGCCTTGATGGGATAAGACTGGGGGTGAGAGGTGGGGACCACTGGTGGAGGAGCATCCATTGGGTGGTTCTCATGTGCAGTCGGGCCAGAGGGACAGTGAAGACCGAGGCAGCCATGAGACCCAACATCGTTGCATGGAAGAGCTGTAACCGATTGGTTCTCCCTGATGTAACGGGCCATTCGAAAGGATGTGAGTCTTCTGTCCTCTGGAAGGAAAGCCTTAGCTGAAGAGGTGTCTAGAGCGTCCCTATGAAAAGGAGCCTCTGGGAGGTTGCGGTTGAGATTTTTCAAATTCAGCAGAACTCCCATGGGCGTGAAGAGAGGAAGTCATTTGCAGGCTTCAAAGTCCCTTGGCGGGAAGGACTTGCTAGAAACTAATCGTCCAGGTAGGGAAACACTCGAGTCCGACTTTCCTGAGGCAGCCGAGACTGCACAACACTTTGACAAAAACTTCGGCGCCGAGGATAGCCAAGGGCAGGACTCTGAACTGATAATGCTGACCCAAAGCTACAAACCTGAGGGAACTTGCGGTGGGTCGGGTGGGCGAGGATATGCTGGTAAGCACACCTGCATATCAAGAGGCCAACCGAGTCGTGCTGATGCAACAAGGGTAACAGGGTACCTAGGGAAATCATCTTGAATTTCTCCCTAGGGAGGAATTTGTTTAACTCTCTGAGGAGTCTAGAATAGGCGCATCCCCAGATTTCTTTGAACCAGAAAGTAATGGGAGTAGAACCCTGTGTTTACGCAGATCTTGGGGCACCAGTTCTATTGCCCTGTTGTTCAGAAGGCCCTGGATCTCCGCGGTGAGGAGGTCTGACTGAGAGCCGACAACCTGGGTTGTCGTCTGGGAGGAACAATTCGGGGGGTTTCAAGAAATTGAGAGAATAACCCATGAATTATCCGAAAGGACCCATTTGTCAGTTATGGACTTCCACTGGTTGTAGAAGTACATCAGACGACCTCCACCGGAGAGAAGTTCCACCTCGGGCAAGTGGATGGAACTTGGGCCAGCGACTCATAAGGTAGCGCGGGAGCTTTAGGCCCCTGCGCTTTCTGCTCGATCTTCTTTTGAGGTTGGGCAGGTTGGCTTTTGAGCTTCCCTGCCTCTGCCTCCGAAAGGACCAACGACTATGAAACTGGCGTCTGTTCACATGCCCCGAGGAGGGGCAGGCGGAGCTCTGGCCAACCAATGGCCGACCTAGTCTTCTGAGTGGCCTCTAGGGCTTGCTCCACCTGAGGCCAAAAGAAAGGAGCCATCAAAGGCAGGCGCCATCACCTGCTGCTGAGCATCATTAAGTGAGAGCCAGAACGCAGCCAGGAATGGCGCCCAGTACAAATCAGCGGCTGCTGACGAGAAGCAGTGTCGGACGTCCATGGCGGCTTTTGACCTGTTAGTTATTGGACTCAATACCTCTAATAACGGTCAGAAAAGCTCTGACTTGGAATCCAGATCTGGAAGAGCTTCAACCATTCTTTTCATAGAGTGCCACAGGATATACTCATACTGAGAAAAATAGCCTTGATAACTGCGTCGCATACTTAGAGTGGGCAAGCAAAGACTCTCTTACCTAATGTATCAATCTTCGAGACTCTTTGTTAATAGGTCGAGCTGTAGTAGTTAGTTGAGGAAGAGCGACCGTGTCATTCTCTGCCAGGACTACAATAGGATCCATAAAGGCTTGGGATGCCAAAATGGGACGATCCTTGGGGCTGAATACTTCTTATCAATGGATTTAGCCACTGAGGAATAAGAGCAGGATTATTCCATACCATTTGAGACAGCGTCTCGAGAGGAAAAGCTGGATCAGGAGGAGTCAAATCCGTGGGATCTCGAAGCATGAAGATACTGGAGTCTTAATATCTTCCCAGGATCGATGTCTGTAGTCTGGAGAGAAGAGTGGATCAGGTTCTTCAACAGAGACTTAAGGACGGGTCCTCGACCACAGGCTCTGTAGCAAAGAAATCCTGTTTCCTCCACTTCATCACCCAACCCGAAGGGTCTGGGTCAAGCTCAACATCATCTCCTGATGGTCCAGAAAGGACTGTTTGGACAGGAAAGGAGTGAAAATGGAGAAGGAGGAAATAGCAGAAAAACAAGGAGAAGTCCCCAAGGGCTGCAGGCGAGCGAGGCAGGCAAAGCAGACTGAAGCCTTGGCACCGAGGCGCCTGGCGCGCGAAGAAACCTGTGACCCATAAGCGCCCAGCCGGCGCATGAGGCGACAGCAGCGCATGGTAGCGACCAGCAACGCCCAGGCGCAGCCAGAGCGGCGCTGCCGCCTATCAAGCGGCACCACACGGCGGCCGCGAGACCCACATAGCGCGCGGGCGGCGCCAGCAAGACCTTGGCCCGACAAGCCAACAGACCCTGCGGGCGCGGAAGCCCAGGAACCTGGAAAGCTAGAAGGAAAAAAAACAGGAGATAAGGGCATCGGTGAGGCCCCCTGCGCCGCAGCCATGTGAGGGGGGGAAACACCTAAGCACGGAGTCGCTGGCACCGAAGAAGGCGCCACGCGACTAGGAAGGTCCAACCGCCCTACCTGATCGCCGGAGGGGCCCGAGGGCTCCAAGGCAACCGAGCCAGGCAGAAGAACCAACCTCCGAGCCCAATGCTCCATAAGAGCGGCCCACTGATGAAACTGCTCATTTGGAGTCCTACCTAGAGGCGGGGAGGGACTCTGATGTCGAGGACGACGATTACCGGAAGTCGGCGACTCCGAAGAAGGAGACCGGCAACTAGCAACGATAACCGAGCGTCAACGCGCAGACATACCAGAGGGCGACCTTGAGTGATGCCTTCTCTTTTTGACCTGTGGGCGAAGAAGAGCTCGAGGCGAACGGTGCGAGAATGTGACCGTTTATTTTATGCCGTAGAGGACCGCCATCCCAGGCATCGGACTGACCGTTAGTCGGAACCCGCTGAGGAGAAGGAGGCTGACGGACCCAGCCCGCTGACTGAACAGCTTTCATCACGAAGTCCCTACCGTCACCTGACCTGCTCATGGTCGACTCGTCCAGTAGGCCGAGACTTCTTCAAGTAAAATTTAAATATTAGAAAAATTTACGAAATAGAATAAAATTAAGCGATACTACTTATCGTGATAAAGTTACAAAAAACAAACTGAAAACTATCGCTGAGTTTGAAGTTTGACTCCATTTCAAATGACGTCGTCACCGAAGCGCACTTTCGGCAGCGGGAAAAAAGAACTAAAGGCGGTTGGAGGGTCGTCAGCCGAGATGGTCATTACCCCGACCGCTGCTGGCGCAGTAGTCTCATGTGCCGCTCTCGCCGACCCTCCAGCAAAAGTTTGTTCCCGATGGGTCTTAGTGCCTCCGGCGCTAATCCCACTAGTGTGAATGAGTGGTGGAGACTTATGTCCAGGAAGATCTTCCTGTGCGCTAGAGCAATGGGTATGTGCAGGTAAGCGTCCTGCATGTCCAAGGACGCTAGGAATGTGCCCTGTTTGAGCATGGGTATCAGATCAGGAAGGGTCACCATGCAGAAGCGTTTGTAGAGGACCGAAGCGTTGAGACTGCTGAGATCCAGTATCGGACGGAAGTCCCCTGTCTTTTTGGGAACCAGAAAGTAGAGGGAATAGTAACCTGCACCTCTCTGGTTCCTCGGTACGTGCTCTATAGCTTCCTTTCCTAGAAGCGTGAGCACCTCCTGCTGTATGAGCAGTGCGTGCTGACCTGAATAACGGGAAAGCAGGGGAGGTCTTGACGGTGGGTGGTCGAGGAATTCTATAAAGTGACCTCTCTCGACCATTTGAAGTACCAACCGGTTGGCGGTGATCGACTGCCACCCTGGAAAGTGGCGAGCGATGCGACCCCCGACCTTTTCTGCCCATTGATCCAGAGGAGGGGCAGGGACTGAGAAGGAGTCATGCTGTGGCAGCATTGGTTCCCACAGGCTGGGCCGGTTTGGTACATCGCTGACCTCTGCCTGGGGAAGATTTGGACTGGGCTTTACGATGGAAAGTGCCCCTCTGTTGCTGGCCGGAACGTGGTTGCTGTCGTCACTGCTGGCCGTGAAAATGGTTCTGGTTCCTAGGAAAGGAACCAGGTTTGGATCTGTACATGGCCTGTACAGATCTTACTGCCTTCCCGGCATCCTGAAGCTTGGTGATAACCTTTTCCGAGTGTTCACCAAACAGGACTTCACCGTTGTACGGGATGTCAAGAATATTTTTCTGTATGTCTGGGGTAAAACCGGAGACACGGAGCCAGGAGTGTCTCCAGAATCGTATGCGGCTCATAACACTTGGGTCCCCACATCTGACCCTGTGCGAAGGCGATTTAAGAACTCTGCCTTCTGATCGCCATCTGGTAGCTTATCAACTAGGTCCTGACCCTGTTCCCACTGGGCATTCTGAAACTGAACTATATGAGACAGTTCAGGGACCTAATGGAGCATGTAGCCGCCGCATACATGCGCCTCCCCAGGGTGTCCAACTGCTTGGATTCCTGGTCCAGTGGCTGTGTGCTCATATGCTGTGGTCATTGGGACCGGTCATGAGAGGCCGTAATGACCAGGGAGTCAGCCAGAGGTTGTTGCGCCAAGTACTGGTCTTCTTTTGGGGCCTTGTACAGGCAGTCAGCTTTCTTCAGCACAGCGGGGATGGAGTGCGGACGCTTCCACGCAGCCTTGGTGACGTCCACGAAAGTGTCCACCAAGGGTGGCACTACCACAGGCTTAGGATCTTGCTGCCGAAGGTAACGAGCAAAGCACTGTCTCTCGGGGTCAACATCTTCGAAACCCCATCCTATGTTCTCCTGGATGTGCCTCAATCTCAGAAAAGGAGGGATCATCCGGAGGTGACCTGGGCAGGTCTTGTGGGTCAGGTGATGGGATGTTGAGTGGAGGAGGATACCTGGAGGTGTCTGCTGTATCCAGTCTAGAATCCTCCCCTGGCGGAGTGTACCGTCAACGTCTGGGTCACTTGGGGCTGGGAGACCCTGAGAGAGATCCTGAAGGAGGCCTTCTCCGTTCCTTGGATCTGCCCCTAAGAGGTGGAGTGTGCTCCTTGGGGGTCGGTGGTCGTCCTGCTGGCTCCTGCGGTGGAGGAGGGGTAGTAGGAGGTGAAGGAGTGGGAGGAGGAGGTTTCACTGGGATCACATATTTCCTTATTGTGTCCCACCAGAAAGTGAAGAGATCTTTGACCCCTTGGATGTTCATACCCAACGACGGCCCTGGCGCCGGCAGTCTGTCGCCGGGGTCGGGCGTCAGGTCCGAAGGTGTCTCTGGGATTGGCGAAGGCTCCTGTGGAAGCCCGGCATCTTCACTGTCGCTTGCCTGGTCCTCAGGCAACATCAGGTCCTCCTCCATGGAGTCCCAGCGACCGGTGTCCAGTCTTCGGCTCTGGCACAAATCTGACCGACTTCGGGTGTTTGGCCCATGTCGGGTGTTAGCCGACGGGTCCGTCGTCCACTTGAGGGACAACAGGTCCTTAGTCTTCCTAGGCGGGGGATCCGGAACCCTGGGAGGCTAGGAGACCGATCTAGAGTCAGGGTCCCGGCGTTGGTCTGAGGAAGAGGACTTGGCCTGGTGACGGTCTGAAGACTTCGAAGAGGCCCGGGAGGGAGTGGAGGAAGCCGAAGGCCTGGAGGTCTTTATAGGGTGCAAGGAAGCCAAAGTACTGCCTGAAGCCTTACCCTTAACCGGAGGGGGCTGAGAGCGAGCCCTGGAGGGAGAGCGGTCTGAGCGCGTGGAGCCTGAGCTGGTGCACGAGTCCGAGGCCCAGTTAGGGGATCTGGACCTGGCCTTCTCCCGGTGCTTGTCCCAGTGTTTGTAGGCCTTTATATAGATACATAGATACATAGACAGTGTCGGCAGATTCACCTCTGGAGGAAGGTTCCATATCCATTCTGTGTAGTTTCTCTTCCAAGAGGAACCCCTGAAGTGCCATCTGGCGGCGGATCGTGGTGCGACTGTTAAACCCCTGACAGAAGGAGCAGGCCTTGGTGTCGTGGTCTGGGTCTAAGCACCGCAGGTAGGGCAAATGAGGATCCTTGAAGGGGATCTGCTTGCCGCAGGCACACTTGGGAGGACGTCCTTCTGAAAAAGGAGTTGGAGATGCCGACATTTAGTGTTGGTAAAACTGTAAAGTTCTTAGTCGTCGTGCGCTAGAGTGGGACCGTGAGGCCGATGCTGGCGAGTTGACGGCGGGAAAAAACTGGGGATTCTGGGGGACCACCGCCTTTTATAAGATGCCTGACGTCGAGGGCGGGACCGATGTCGGGGGTGGTCCCCGCTGAATACTGCTAGCTAGAAAATTTCCGTGGGGTCCTGGCGCCTGCCGGCTTCAGTTCTAATGGTGCAACTTGCTGCAAGAGCTGTTTCTCGAAGTAAGATCCACCGAGCTGGCCTGACGAAGGCCCAAAGAAGAGGCCGCACAGACCTTACGGGCAGAATGGTCCATATACTTGGACTCCTTGTCTGGGGGTTGGTTAGTGTTGGCTGAACTCCCAATACACCTGAACACACAGGCGGTCACCAGGCTCTCAGCCGAAGGGTGCTCTGTGAACCCTGCAAGGGACCTCATGGGCACCGTGTACTTGCGGGCAGATGGTGCTGGACAGGAAGCAGGGCGCTGCCAAAGTTCAAGAGCCAAGCCCACGATAGCCTCGGCTACTGGAAAGGCCTCTGTTGGGGTATCCCCTCTCTTAAGGATGTCGGTGAGAGGGTGTTCCGCCTTTTTCTGGATGGATTCCACGGGCATTCTGGTCGAGTCGGAGATGAGGCGGAGCATGCCCTGGAAAGAGAAAGGACCTTCCCCCAACCCTGCCATGGAGGACTCATCATCCCCGGGATGTGAGCGCAGTCCTGTGATGTCAGAGTCCGAAGAGTCGGGATAAAGAGGTTTACCACCCAAGTCACCCTCGATACGTCGAGGGTGATCCAGGGTGAACGTGATAGACAGGCCCTGAGGAGGCCCGGTGTCTGGCCGATCCTGTTTCGAGGGAGCCCCTCCTTGAGACTGCTTAGGTGGTGGTTCCACCCGGATAGGTGGAGAAACTGGTTTTGGCCAAAGCGGAACACGGGCCGGCCCTTGTGACGGGGAGTAACCGATAAGAGTCTGTTCTGAAGGGGTCGGCTTCAAGCCTAGGGCGAAAGCCAAGTGATGGCCGGGGTGGACGGCGGAGCTGGCTTTTGCCAGGTCAAAAGAAGCTGTTGCCACACGAGGTCCTCATAGCGTCAGAGTTTCCGCTGAAGTCTCTCCTCGCCCGAGGAGGATAAGGACAATCTGTGGCGTTGCCTCTTTTTAGAGCGTTTATGGCTCTTCCTCAGTTGTTTGGCCGAGGGGGTTCTAGACCTCTATCGAGATCGGGTAGGATGACTCGGTCGATCAGGAGACACCAGAAACGGTGAGACCCAAGCATCTGGAACCGGTTCCTTGATGGGGACACCAGCAGTCTGGGTCGCCTCATCAGGAAAAACGAGGCAGTAGTCCTCTCCAAGGAACTGTCGGGTGGAGCCGGTGATAAAGGGTCGATAGGATCGAGGACTATTTCCACCTCGTTGACCACTTCCTTGGTCCCCTGGCCAGACAGAAGGTCCGTAAAGCCGACAGCCAAGGATGCCATCTAGACCGAAGTCGAGCGCGCAGTTTCCTGGGACTCAAACCTTTCTCGGTCCCAGGAACGTCTTCGTCGGGACGAAGACATAGGGTCCTTGTCTCTCTTCTGAGAGTGGGAGGAGTGCAAGCCCAAGGGCACCTCACCCCAAGTGGGAAGAGACTGGCACAACTCCTTGAAGGAGCCCGAAAAGGTGGAGCCAAGGTTCAGCAGAACGAAGAAGCTTCGACTGGCAGAAGATTTAGCTGCTTCCTCTTCGAATGCCTTCATTTGTTCCAGCTGCTCGGTGGATCCTGTGGCCACGGAAACCACCCACCTCACCTCCTTCAATTTCACCGGCAGGTTCCTTTTCTCCGGTCACCCAGCTTCAAAAGCACCATGCAGCCATCCAGGACGTTGGGATGGAAGGCCAAGCAAAAAGTACATGTCGAGGTGTCATGTCCGGCACCTAGGCAGTAAACGCACGTTAGGTGGGGATCGGTGCACGACATCTTCTGGCCGCAGGGGCACCGACGAAATCCGGGGGAATATTTTTCCTCCATATCCTATGCGGTAAATTTGCAATCACTAACTCGAACGAGTATTAAAAGTAATTTCAGCAAATACTGACATTTTGAATCCAGGGCCTACGAACTGCTGCAAGAGCGCGAGAGAACCTACATCTTCCAGCGGAAAGGAAGATCTGGCATCATGGGGCGGAGCAGAGGTATTTACCACCCGGGTGCGTGGGAGGAGCTAGCTTGAAGACTTCCGGCAAGATATAAAGTGAAAGGGGACATGTCAAGAAGTGTGGATGAACAACATATCCACGCTCCTAGAAGTAAGATTTAAATACAGCAGCATATCAAGTGCAGTACGAAGCATGTTGAGTAGATCTATACAGGTAATGTAGCCAAGTGAATAGGAGGGCGACAAAGTTGGCCAAGCCATGGGGAAATACAGGTGACAGGTGAAAGGAGAAGAGACAGAAGCACCCGAATAGAGGCTTTGTTGGGATGCAAGAAGGGGAGAGAATTGGTCTGGTCACAGAGGTTGCAGGGCTCAGACTGAAGACATTGCTCAGGTTGAGTAGCAGGCAGGAAAAGAACAGGGTACCGATGGAGGGCTAGGCAGAAGTCCCTAAAGGAATGACAGGTGAGAGAGAGACAGTGGCTGTCAAAGCATCCTTGTTGGGTGCAGAAGGGTGTGTGTGTTTTTGGTGGGGGGGGGCAGGAAGAACAGGTATATGTACGCAGGTGGCAGGGCTCCTAGTAAAGTAATTGCTTAGTTTAAAGTTTGAGCAGTGGTGCAAGAATGTTTTGAGGGGTCTAAGAGTGTTGGAGTTCTCCGGAACTCCGGAGGCACCCCCCTGAACCGTAACCAGCTCGGGGAGAGGAGACGACCAGGGCCTGCTCTGTGGAGGGGGAACCAGACTTGGCCAGTGAAGCACTACCCATGTTAACAGAAGGATACACGGCATCCGCAGTTCAGGCAGGCCTCACAATCCATGGTCGTGTGCTCTGGTCCCAGGCAGAAAAGACAAGAGGGAATGGCTGTCCTTATGAGGGAGCGGAGTGCTGCAGGAATCGCACTTGTTCTTATGCGACTCGGAATGCATCGGAGAAGACCTGTACGAAAAATACAGGTTACTCACCTGTAACATGAGTTCTAGGAGAGGTATATATTGTTCATCCACACTACGTGGCAGGTTCCTTGCTGCTTTAAATCTTGCCGGAACGTCTTCAAGCTGGCTCCTCCCATCCACCCAGATGGTAAAACCCTCTGCTCCACCCCATGATGCCAGACCTAGCCCGTTGGAAGCCAGATTGCGTGAAGCCAGGGAGGTCGGGTGGGTCGCGTGGATGAACAACATATACCACTCCTAGAGCTCCTGTTACAGGCGAGTAAATACAGATTACTCACCTGTAACAGGAGTTCTAGGAGTGGTATATGTTGTTCATCCACACCCTATTGGCAGGTTCCTTGCCGCTGGAAATCTTGACGGAAGGTCTTCGTTGGCTCCTCCCACCCACCGGTGGTAAAACCTCGGCTCTGCCCTATGACGCCAGATCTGGCCCGCTGGAAGCTCAGGTTGTGCGTCGAAGCCGGGGAGGTCGGGTGGGTCGTGTGGATGAACAACATATACCATTCCTAGAACTCCTGTTCGTGTCGAAAGCATCCATAGCTGCTTTAACCTGCTGGTTGTTAGATTCGATACCTGGCAACAACAACCCGGTGAGATACTAACAACAACAAAAATGGAAAGGGACCTGGAGGTAGTCATATCAGATGACCTAAAGGTGGGCAAGCAATGTGAGAGGGCAGCAAGGAGGGCTGGGGGGGGATACAGGGATGCACAGGGAAAGGCATCACCAGTAGAAAAAAAAAAGTTATTATCCCTCTGTACAGACAGCTGGTGAGACCCCATCTAGAGTACTGCGTGCAGTTCTGGAGACCAAATCTCCGCAAAGACAGACAGGATGGAAGCTGTCCAGAGGAGGGCAACTAAAATGGTGCAGGGTCTGCACCGGAAGACATATGAGACTTAAGGAGCTTAATATGTATAGCCTCGAGGAAAGGAGGGAGAGGGGAGACATGATAGAAACTTTCAAGTACCTCAAGGGAATCAACAAAGTCCAAGAGGGTAGCATCTTTCAAAAAAAGAGGTGTGCAAGAACAAGGGGGCACAATTTGAAGATAGAAGAGGCGGCTCAGAGGTAATTTAAGAGTATTTTTCACAGAGGGTTGTGGATGTATGGAGCGGCCTTCCAGAGGAGGTTGTGGAGTCAAAACAGTGGTGGAATTCAAGCATGCATGGGACAGTCATAAGGCAATTCTAGGGGGTGGGGGTAGGAAGAAGTAGGCTGCTGGTTAACTAGGATCTGCAGCTTATCCATCAGGTAGGGAAATGGGCAGACTGGGTGGGCCAAGCGGTCCTTATCTGCCGTCAAATTCTGTGTTTCTATACAGGTGAGTAACCTGTATTTCTAGGGACATGGATATGTTGTTCATCCACACTTATTGGCAGACTCCTAGCAGTTCTCCGGGAGGAGGGAGGCAAGGAGCACACCCCCGATACTTACTTGGGAAAAAGAAACTGGAGAACCGAGGCCCCAAAACCAGCATCCCGGCGTGACTCAAGGTCGATGTGGTAGTGGGTGATGAAGGTGTGTGCTGACTTCCAGGTAGCAGCCCTGCAGATTTCCTGGATAGGGACATTCCTGGAAGCAGCCACCCGTGCAGTATGGCGGGTAGAATGGGCTCTTACCCTCTGGGAGGCTCCATGCCGCCAACCTATAGCAGAGATCTATGCAGAGGTGACCCACCTGCTTATCGTCCGCTTGGCTGCAGGTCTGCCAGGTGTGGCTTCAGCGTGGGTGACAAACAGCTGGCGAACCTCTCCCGTTCCAACCGTCGCTACTGCAAAAGCGGCGCACTTCTAGGGTCCAGAGTATGGAGCCTATATTCGGCCTCCGAGGTGTGATTGGGGTAGAACACCGGCAGAGTCAACACCTGGTTAAGGTGAAACTCCGACACTACCTTCAGAAGGAATTTCGGGTGGGGGCGCAGGACAACCTTGTCCCTGTGGAAGACCAGGTAAGGAGACTCGATGGAAAGCGCCTGGAGCTCTCCCATCCTTCTGGCTGACGTAATAGCCACCAAGAAGGCGGTCTTCCATGACAGGTGAGAGAGATCACAACTGTGCATTGGTTCGAATGGCTTGCCCATGAGCTTTGCCAGTACCAGCAATAGATCCCACGGAGGTGGAGGTTCTCGCACCGGAGGGGAAATGTGATCAAGGCTATTGAAAAAGCGCCAGACCACCTTCTCCTGTGCCACCGACTGCTTCCTGGCCCGCGCCCGGTAAGCAAAGATGGCTGCCAGGTGCACCCTTAGGGTCGTCGACCTGAGCCCTTGCTGAGAAAGGGACCATAAATAGTCCAAGATGCTTGCCAAGGAACTGGAGAAAGGGTCCAGGCCCTTGCCCTGACACCAAATGTAAAACCTTTTCCATTTGAAGGCATATCATTTCCTGGTCGACTCCTTACGGGACGCCTCAACTACATTGAGGACCTCGTCGGAAAGACCCAAGGCCTGGAACTCTAGCCACTCAGGAACCGGGCCGTCAGGTGCAGGGACTGAAGGTCCGGATGGATTGCCGCTTTAAATCTTGCCGGAAGGTCTTCAAGCTGGCTCCTCCCACCCACCTGGGTGGTAAAACTCTCGGCTCCACCCCATGACGCCAGATCTGGCCCACTGGAAGCTCAGGTTGTGCGTCGAAGCCAGGGAGGTCCGGTGGGTCGTGTGGATGAACAACATATACCATTCCTAGAACTCCTGTTACAGGTGAGTAACTTGTATTTCTAGGGACATGGATATGTTGTTCATCCACACTGTCTGGCAGACTCCTAGCAGTTCTCCGGGAGGAGGGAGGCAAGGCGCACACCCCCTACTAAGGGAATAAAGAGTGGAGAACCGAGGCCCCAAAACCAGCATCCCGGCGTGACTCAAGGTCGATGTGGTAATGGGTAATGAAGGTGTGTGCTGACTTCCAGGTAGCAGCCCTGCAGATTTCTTGGATAGGGACGTCCCTGGAAGCAGCCACCGATGCAGCAGTATGGCGGGTAGAATGAGCTCTTATCCCCCTGGGAGGCCCCATGCCCGCCAACTTGTAGCAGAGATCTATGCAGGAGGTGACCCACCTGCTTATCGTCCGCTACCAATACCTTCCCCTGATTGACTGAGAGCAGGTCCGGGCGAGCTGGAAGCTGCCTCGGGAGCCTGGAGCTGAGGCTGAGGAGATCTGGGTACCAGAACTGGCGGGGCCAGTCTGGGGCTATCAGAATCACCTGCGCCTTGTCCCTCCTTGCTTTGAGAAGCACCTTGTGAATCAAGGGAAATGGGGGGAAGGCGTAGAAGAGGCCCGGGGTCCACAGCCTCGAGAAGGCATCCCCCTGCAGCGAGCCCTGCTGAGGGGGGCGGGCATGAAACAGCCTCAGCTTCGCGTTCTCCCTGGAGGCAAACAGGTCCACCTGAGGTGTGCCCCAATGGGAGAACAGATCTTGTACCACCTCCGGCAGGAGAGATCACTCGTGAGATGCACCCCTATCCGGCTCAGGGCATCGGCCAGGGTGTTGGAGGCTCCTGCCATATGAATGGCTAGGAGATCCGCCTCCAGGCTGCGCACGAGTGACCAAATGTGGAGAGCTTCCTTGCATAGAAGCATAGAACGCGTCCCGCCCTGGCGGTTTAGGTAGTACATGGTCGTGGTGTTGTCCGTCTGGACTCGGACCACTTGACCCCGGAGAAACGGAGCAAAGGCGGTGAGACCTAGGCGGACCGCTCGGAGCTCCAGCAGGTTGATGTGGCCTCGGGACTCCCACGGGGACCAGAGGCCGTGCGCCCGGTGTTCCCCCAGATGGGCACCCCAACCCATCAGAGAGGCATCGGTCGATAGAGAGACCGTCGGCTCGGGGCAGACAAACGGGATGCCCTCCTGCAGATGAGATGGAACGGTCCACCACCGGAGAGCGTTCCACATCTCCTGGGTCACCATCACTAGCTGGTCCAATGGATCGCAGCGTTGTGACCACTGGCTGGCCAGTCCCCACTGAAGGGGGCGCATGTGCCAGCGTGCCCAATGGACCACACTGGTACAGGCCGCCATGAGACCCAGGAGGCGCAGGAAGTCCCGGGCAGGGCGCGATTGCCCAACCAGAAATGATTGGGCAAAGGAGGTAAGAACCTCGGCCCTGTCCGCTGGGAGCCGTGCTCTGGCTCGAAGAGAGTCGAGCTCTGCCCCGATAAACAGAATCACCTGCTTTGGCTCGAGTTCCGACTTGGCCTCGTTGATGAGAAGGCCGATTTGAGAGCAAACCTGGAGGGCCAGATCTCTGGACCGCTCCACCTCCTGTCTGGAGGGGGCTGCTATCAGCCAATCGTCCAGGTAAGGGTACACCCGGACCCCTCGGCGCCGCAGGAAAGCTGTCACCACTGCTATGCATTTGGTGAAGACCCTGGGAGCTGGAGACAGGCCAAAGGGCATGACTCGGAACTCGAAAAGGTCCAGAGAGCAGAACCACATGCCGTGTTCCAGGGATGGTATTATCTGAGCCAGAGTGACCATCCTGAAGGTTCGAGACCTTAGGAACTTGTTCAGGTCATGTAGGTCAAGAATGGGGCGGCAGCCCCCCCCGTCCGTTTCGGAACCAGGAAGTACCTGGACACAAACCCCGGGTCTGAGGGAGGGTCCACCACCTCCCTGATCACCTCCTTTCGGAGGAGGAGAGCGATGTCGGCCCGACGAGCCGACAGTGAGGCTGCGGACCCCGAGGCCCCCCGAGGTTCGACGGCTCTGAAGGGCGGGGCCTGCTCGAATTCTAGAGGCAGGCCTTTTCCCACCACCTCCAGCACCCACCTGTCCGTGGTAATAACGGACCAGGCGGAAAGGAAGTGCCGGAGCCGTCCCCACACGGGGGGAACCTGGGGTGAGGTGATGGGGTTGAGGGTGACACCCCTCAGCCCGTCACCGGGCAGGCTTGGAGGAGGGACCGGCCGAGGGACATCCTGGGACTTTACCTCCCTGCTTCCTGTTGGAGGAGGCCCCGGGCTTGGGTTTGGGATGCCAAGCCCGAGCCTGCTAGCCCTAGCGTTGCTGGGCCAAGGCATACAGGCGCAGAAAGAAGTCAAAGGCTTAGGCTGTAGTTTGCGGCCTTTGTCCTTCTGATCGGAAGAGACCGAGTCAAGGTAGCACTGGACTTCTCGATCCTCTGCAGGTGGCCTTCCACCCAGGGCCGAAGAAGTCAGTCCCCAAAAGGGAGCGACCACCAACTTGTGCTGGGTATCCAGTAAGGTGGATATCCTCAGCCAAGCCGACGCGCATCAGCCACTGCGGCGCATGCGGACCTGGCACATGAGTCCCAATGTCTAAAGCAGTCTGGAGCTGCTGTTTGGCCACTGCCCTGCCCTGGTCCCGCACCTGCCTGACCGTGGTCTGCAGATCCGAGGGAGATGAGGGACGACCTCATCCAGGGAACCCAACAGGGCATGAGAGAAATGTGCCATGAGGACGGCCGAACTGGCCTGGTGAAGGCCGAGGGAGGACGCAGCATAGACTTTTCGCCCGGCATAGTCCAATTTCTTGGACTCCTTGTCGGGAGGTTTGTCCCACATCCTAGGCGTTTGACACGCGGAAACGCTGTCGGTAACTAACCCCTCGGCCGAGGGTGTTCAACCGGACAGGGAGCAGTGGGGACCGCATACTTCCTGGCCATCTTGGCGAGCGCCAGGACAGGAAGCAGAGGCTGCCAGAGCTCCAAGGCCGGGCCCACTATGGCCTCGGCCACGGAGAAACCTCCATAGGGAATCCCTTGGTCCAGAATCTCCGTGAGGGATACCTGGCCAGCTAAACAGGTTCAAGCTTCATCCCGGTGGACTCGAGATGAGCCGGCAATCCCAGGAAGGACGAAGGGCTATCGCTCCACCGACTGTCCTCCTGAGGACCCAAGTCCATTCGCTGGAGAAAAGGAGGAATCGTCTTCGGACTCGGAAGAGTCCTCAAAGAGCTGCCTCGGGCCTGAGCCACCTTCCACTTGCCGAGGTCGATCGGGAGTGAGGCGACAGACAGCCTATGGGGCAGTCCCTGAGCCGACAAGAATTTTTGGTGAGCCCAAACTAATGGCTGGAGGCGGAGATTCCACGAATCGGTGGGGCAGCTGGTTTGGCGAACAACGGCCTGGGAACAGGCTCCTCGGAAAAACAAGGGGTTGTTTCGGCCGCTCGGTGACAGCCACTTAATGGCCAGGGAAGGCGATGGCGTCTGCTTATTCCCGTCAGAAGGAGCTGTGCCACATCAGTTCCTCATATCTTGGCCGTAACTGCGAAGCCTCCCTCGTCAAGGAGGAGGAGAGGGCGGCGTGGCGCCGCTTGCCGCGGTGCCGAGACCGAGACCGCCTATGACGGCGGGATCGGCTGGACCGCGAAGAAGTCCGAGACCGAGAACCTCGGCTTTGCCGAGGACGGTGCGGGGAGGTGTCGCGGGGAACCGGCACTCCCCTTGGTTCGGAAGATTCAACCGAAGGCTCCGGAACCGGAGGCACAGACGAGCCGACGGGGTCCTCAACTCCCACCGGGGGAACTGGGGAGAGGGGATTCTCGGCTTCTCCAGCCGACAACCCGTCCAACGGGTCGAGAAAAATCTCGACCGCGTCGATGGGAGTCAGTCAACTGGCCTGACGGGGACACCGTGAGACCAGTGGCTGAAGCCGAGAAGTCGACGGCCGACAACTCGGGGAGAGGGATCTTTCCCGCTCCCAAGAGCGTCGACTGTGAGACTTACCCTTGTCTCTCTTTTTGGACCGAGAAAACGGTCCAGAAGAAGTCGGACCCTCACCTTTAGTCGAGAGGGTCAGACAAAGCTCATAAAGAAGCTGAATAAGAGGCACCGAGAGAGCGGGACAAATAGCGGCGAGGTAGAAGCAGCCAGCGCCGCCTCCTCTTGAGGGCAATCATCTGCTCGAGCTGATCCATGAGCCCCCGCCGTGGACACCGCCGACCGGGCCTCTTTTGACTTTACTGAGAAAATCGCTCTCGGGGCGCCCCAGTTGTAAGCGGGCACACGGTCTTCGAGGACGTAGGCCGAAAAGGAAGAGCACAGGTCGCAGGCCCGCGGGTGGTGCTCAAGGCCAAGCAGTTGACGCCGACGTGGGTGCGGATCCATCCGGACATCTTCTGCCCGCAAGGGCATCTCCGGAAACCGAGTCGATTTGTCCATCGCAGCCGTGAGGGAGAAGACCAAGTCCTTTTAGCAAAAACTTTTTCATTTCAAAATTGAAGAATTAAGGAACCAGTCTTATATGCAGAGAGTTAAGGAGGAAACCTGAGCTTTCAAGCGGTAAGGAAGATCTGGCATCAATGGGCGGAGCCGAGAGTTTTACCACCCAGGTGGGTGGGAGGAGCCAGCTTGAAGACCTTCCGGCAAGATTTAAAGCGGCAAGGAACCTGCCAGACAGTGTGGATGAACAACATATCCATGTCCCTAGAAACAGGATTTGAGGGGAAGGAAGGAAGAAGAGCAGGAGATAAAGACATCGGTGTGGCCCCCTGCGCCGCAGCCACGTGAGGGGGGGGGGAGACACCTAGAGCAGTCGGCGGCACGAAGACAGTGCCGTGCGACCAGGGAGGCTCAACAGCCTCCTGGTCTCCCAAGAGCCGAGGCCCTTGAGTGACCGGCCAGGCAGTTGAACCAACCTCCAGGCCATTGCTCCTAAGAGCAGCCCACTGATGAAACTGCTCATCTGAAGACCTACCAGAGGCGGGGTAGGGCTCCGATGTCGAAGGCGTTGGCTACCGGAAACAGAAGCAGGCGACTCTGAAGGAGGAGACCGGCAACTAGCCCCAATAACCGACCGTCTATGCGCAGACATATTAGAGGGCGACCTCAGTGATGCCTTCTCTTTTTTGACCTGTGGGCCGAAGAGCTCGAGGCCGAATGGTGCCGAGAATGTGACCGTTTATTTTTATGCTTCCGAGGGGACCGCCCGTCCCCTCGGGCATTGGACTGACCGTTGTCAGACCCCCCTTCCGGAGAAGGCGGCGGACCGGACCCAGCCTGACTGACTAAACAGCTTTCATACGAAGTCTCCCTACCGTCACCTGACCTGCTCATGGTCGACTCTGTCAAAGTAGGCTGAGACTTCTTTATAAATAAGAATAAACTTAAGCGATACTTATTCGAGATATTACTATAAAATAACAAAACTGAAAACTATGCTGCTAGTTTGACTCCCGGCGGGCGAGCGATGTCGTCACTGAAGCGCACTCGACGGTGGAAAAAGGAACTGAGGCGGATGGAGGGTCGACGCCGAGATACATCCGACCAGCGAGGCGCGCATGTGCCGCTCCTCGCGGCTCCATCTCTGGCGCCGGCCCTCCAGCAAAAAGTTTGCTCCCGCTGGGTCCTAGTGCCTCCGGCGCAGATCCCATTAGTATGAATGAGTGGAGGAGACTTATGTCCAGGAAGATCTGGAATCATGGGGCAGATCCGATGGTTTTACCACCCGGGTGGGTGTGAGGAGCCAACTTGAAGACCTTCCGGCAAGATTTAAAGCGTCAAGGAACCTGCCACAAAGTGTGGATTGAACAACATACACACTTCCCTAGAAAGATGTACTTTTTAGAGATACAAAAAATAAAGAAAAAACAGTAACATACTCATCCCAAAATGGTGGTCGACTGAAAAAGTGTTCTCTGCGAGGTACGACGTGTGCAGGTAGATGGGAAAGAACTGAAGGGCTGGCGTGGGGACCGCCAACTATACAGCGTCATGCTGACGTCCGTCACGTGACGTCGGGTGGGCAGTCCCCTGCTAGACACTGCTAGCTAAAGTTTCCTGTGTGGTCCTGGTACCTGAAGGCTCTAGCCCTAATGGTTATTACCTACTGCAAGAGCCCTCTTGAAGTAAGATCACAGATATCCTCATGGCAGGGTTCAGATGGTTTCTCCAAAACCTTGTTGATGCCCAGATTGACACTGCCTCCCGTTCGTAGCACACAGCTGGTGGAGCCAGACCACTGATGCAGAAGTAGCATTTCTGCTCGCGATGCAGCCCAGGTTCAGGGACAGGCAGAAGCTGCTGGAAGGCTGGTAGAGGGAGGAGAGGGAGGTTGCTCGTTAAGATGCGCAGGCACCTCCTGTGGTTGCACAAGCAATGCAGCAAGTACAGGACAGAAGTGGGAGACTGAGTCGGACAGCTCTAAATCTGTGCATGCCGGTTACATGCATGTAGACACTTATTCACACCACTGACTCACGGGAAGGAAGGAAAGGAAAAAATGCCAGGAGCTGGATGAAACCTGCATCCACCAGCCAGGATTCAGCTCCACACACGGATTCCGTGTTTCTGACCTGGGGAAACGGCCTCCACTGCCGAAAGCCTCACCATGGAAAGGGTTATGCCATGAGGCTACAAGAGCTGAAGGTAGGTAATCCTTGGGATGACGGGTTAACAGGGCTGGGGATGCAGGCTGAAGAGGAGAGGTGCTGGATAAGTTAAGAGAATAATATATATATATATATATATATATATATATATATATATATATATATATATATATATATATATATATATATATATATAGACAGCCAATGGATTACGAAGATTTAAAGAAACTCTGAATTGAACTAATTCATCTACTGCAACCAATTAACTTTATACTTTGACTAGAAAGAAAAAAATTACTCACCACAGTAATCTTGTTTCTTCCAAAGTATTCTTCAACGTGATTAACTTTAGCAGTCAGCCTCCTGGATTGCACTGCCCCGGAGATGAATGGAACTTTATGCAAATAGTAGAACACCTACTGGCTTGTGCCACCATTCAAACCTGCTGCATTCTATGACGCTCAGATTTACTGGAGCCTAAAATCAGATCCTCTAACTATTCTAACAGTTCACCACTAAATATGAATAATAACCAATATAATGATTACTCCTTTATTTCACCCCATGCCAACAAAAATGCCCAAGAGGCTAACAAGAAAAACATGGCCACCTGGTTTAAACTTAACAGTACCAGTGAATGGTCAACAGAACAGGACTCCCAGCTGTATTGCAGAGGCTAACTGGTTCTGGCAGTAGAGGCAGGGTGGGAGAGTTAATCACATTGAAGAATACCTTGGAAGAAACAAGATTACTGTGGTAATTTTTTTCTTCCAACCTCAGGGATTCGTCAATATAATCTCTAGCAGACTATGAAGCAGTACCTTTGGAGGCGGACCCAGGACACTATTCGACGAACAGGATCTGCAGCACTGCTGTGCCAAACTTGGCATCACTCCTGGACTGAGTGTCCAGACTGTAGTGCTTTGTAAAGATGTGTACTGTTCTCCATGTACAGTGGTGTGAAAAAGTATTTGCCCCCTTCCTGATTTTCTCTATTATTGCATATTTGTCACATTGGATATTTTCAGGTCTTTAGAGAAAATGTAATATTAGATAAAGGGAACCTGAGTGAACAAATAACTTTTTTTTTTTATTTCACTTATTTAATGAAAAAAAGTTAACCAACACCAACTGGCACTGTGTGAAAAAGTAATTGCCCCCTTACACTTAACTGGTTACGCCACATTTAGCTGCAATGACTGCAACCAAACACTTCCTTTAATTCAATAGTCTTTCACATCGCTGTGGAGGAATTTTAACCCACTCTTCCTCGTAGAACTGCTTTAATTCAGTAACATTTGGTAGGTTTTGAGCATGAACTGCTGTTTCAGGTCCTGCCACAGCATCTCTATTGGGTTTAAGTCTGGACTTTGACTAGGCCACTCCAAAACTTTAATTTTACTTCTTTTTAGCCATTCTGATGTGGACTTGCTTTTGTGTTTTGGATCGTCTTGCTGCATGACCCAACTACGCTTCAGCTTCAGCTGACGGAAGGATGACTGGACATTCTCCTTAAGAATTTTCTGGTACAGAGCAGAATTCATGGTTCCTTTAATTATGGCAAGTCATCCAGGTCCTTAGGCAGCAAAGCATCCCCACACCATCACACTACCACCACCATGTTTGACTGTTGGTATAGTGTTCTTACTGTGGAATGCGGTGTTTGCTTTACGCGAGACATTATGGGATCCATGTCGTCCAGAAAGTTCCACTTTGGACTCATCTGTCCATAGAACATTTTCCAAAAGGCTTGTGGATCATCCAGGTGCTTCAGAAATGAGAGACAAGCATTTATGTTCTTCTTGGTTAGCAGTGGTTTCCGCTTGCTACTCTCTACATGAAGCCCATTTTGCCCAGTCTCTTTCTGATTGTGGAGTCATGAACACTGACCTTAGCTGAGGCAAGAGAAGCCTGCAGTTCTTTGGATGTTGTTTAGGATCCTTTGAGACTTCTTGGATGATTTTCGCTGCGCCCTTGGAGTAATTTTGGCAGGCCGCCCACTCCTGGGAAGATTCACTACTGTTCCAAGTGTTCTCCATTTGGAGATTATGGCTCTCACTGTGGTTCGATGGAGTCCCAGAGCCTTAGAAATAGCTTTGTAACCCTTTCCAGACTGATAGAGGGCAACAAATTTTTTTCTGATCTTTTCAGGAACTTCCTTTGATCATGGCATAATGTGCTTGTTGAATCTTTGTGCTGGCAATGTGACTCTGATGGTAAGGGTCAAAATAAGTGAGGTTTATATTGAGCAGAGCTGGCTGTAATCAAGCCTGGTTGTGTTCAATTACCTGACTCTAATTATCCCTTTAATTGGGTTGATTTAACTAGGGGGCAATTACTTTTTCACACAGTGCCAGTTGGTGTTGGTTAACTTTTTTTCATTAAATAAATGTAATAAGTAAAAAAAAAAGTCTTATTTGTTCACTCAGGTTCCCTTTATCTAATATTATATTTTGTCTAAAGACCTGAAAACATCCAGTGTGACAAATATGCAATAATAGAGAAAAATCAGGAAGGGGGCAAATACTTTTTCACGCCACTGTAGCTGCTTTACAGAGTTTCAACATGGGGATACCCCTAGCTACTGCATTTGTAGCGGCTGTACCCCTTGTGGAGCATGCCATCAGGCCTATTGGGGGCTCCTTGCCAGCTTCACTGTAGCAGAACTGGATGCATGCCACTAGCCAGCGTGCAATTGTCCTTTTTGAAGCTGGCTTTACTTTCCCCACATCACCATAGGCCAGGAAAGTACGGATCTTACTTTGAGATACAGCTCTTGCAGCAGGTTACACCATTAGGACTGAAGCCGGCAGGCACCAGGACCTCACGGAAATTTTCTAGCTAGCAGTCTTCAGCGGGGACCGCCTCCGATGTCGGTCTCGCCCACAATGTCAATCGTAGTACATAAGGAGGCAGTCCCCCCATAATCCTCAGTTCTTTTCCCGCCGTCGACATCGCCAGTATTGGCCTCTTGGTCTCTTTTTTTAGTGTGCGACGACCTTCAGAAAGTACAGTTACGTAAGAACTTACCGTAACAGTAGATCTTCGAGAACAGCTCTTGCAGCAGGTTACACCATTAGGACTGAAGCCGTCAGGACCCCACGGAAATTTTCTAGCTAGCAGTCTTCAGCGGGGACCGCGTCCGACATCAGTCACGCCCCTGACGTCAGGCGTAGTACATAAGAGGCCCCCCCCCCCCAACAATCCTCAATTCTCCCGCCGGAGACTCCCGGCCGCTGGATGACATCAGAAGAGGAAACCAAGGATCCGCCACCAGATGGCCAAGACTGTAAAATCGGAACGTCCCATCCCATAAGATGAGTGTTTGGCTACGACCTTCCTCTAAAAGAAGGGGTATGGCAGGCGGGAAGGTACCTGCTGCAAGAGCTGTTCTCGAAGATCTACTGTTACGGTAAGTTCTTACGTAACTGTACTATCTTACTTCGAGATACAGCTCTTGCAGCAGATTACACCATTAGGACTGATTTCCAAGCAATAGTGGTAATCCTATGCCACAGGGAGGAGAAAAGGTAGAGATCTCAATACTACTCGAGCCTAGAACAGAAGTCCCTGAAGGACGGTTAGGCCGAACCCTGCTCTTCGCCTCGATGCAATGTCCAGACTGTAATGCCTGATAAAGGTATGCACAGAGCTCCAAGTAGCTGCAGCACAAATAGCTGAGGTGGAGACGTTCTTTAACGCCGCAAAAGAAGAGGTCACCCCTCTCGTGGAATGACCCTTGACCGCGCCCGGTAAGGGTTTATTGCGCTTGTCGTAACAGAAAGTGATGCACTGGATGAGCCACCTTGAGAGAGGCAGTTTGGAAACAGGAGCTCCTTTCATTCTGAAAGCAAAGGAGACAAAGAGTTGGTCCGTCTTTCGAAACTGTTTGGTTCTGGTCAGATAGTATCTGAGGCACCGATGCACATCGAGGGTGTGCAGAAGGGCTTCTCCTCGATTAGTGTACCTTGGGAAATACACTGGTAGATCGATATCCTGGTTAAGCGTGAGGGCTGAAACCACCTTAGACAAAAACTTTGGGTTTGTCCTCAGGGATACCCTGTCCTGGTGAAAACCAAATAAGGCTCTTTGCACATCAGAGCATGCAATTCCGAGATCCTTCTTGCCGAAGTAACAGCAACTAAAAATAACGTTTTCCATGAGGCAAAACGTAGCTCGCAATCCGCGGCTGGTTCAAAAAGTGGCAGTGTAAGCTGCTCCAGAACGAAGGGTAAGTCCCAAGGAGGAATCGGATCCTGGATGGGTGGCCTAAGGTGGAGGACTCCCCTTAAAAAGGCACGAGTAGTGTCCAACTGGGCCACCGTCCGATGGCCTATGTGGGCATGGTAAGCCGAAACTGCACAAAAGTGCACTTTAATCGAGGAGTAAGCCAGTCCAGAATGAAAAAGGGAAAGCAGGTAGTCCAGAACCAGCTTTTCAGGACAGTCTAACGGCAAGAAACCGCGCGCTTGAGCCCACAAACAGAATCTACGCCATTTCATGGCATACGTTGCGTGGGTTGCTGGTTTTCTGGTGGCAGAAAGCACATCTGCCACTTCTTGCGAGACCACGTATCACATCATAGCTATGTCTCTAGGAGCCAAGCGTGCAGGTTCAATGAACGCAAGTCTGGATGAACCAATGAACTCGCCTCCTGAGACAACAGATGGGAGCTGATTGGCAAAGGAACTGGGGGTTCCCGGGATAGCTGATGCAGAAGAGGGAACCAAATTTGTCTGGGCCAGAAAGGCGCGATCAAAATGAGCGTCACCTGCTCCCTGTGGTGTTTTAAGAGAACTCTCTGGATCAACGGGAAAGGAGGAAAGGCATAGAGGAATCTGCCCGCCCAGGAGAGGGACAACGCATCTCGCCAGAAAACACCAGACCCTGAATCTAGCAAGCAAAAATCGGGCAGTTTTGCATTGGATGGGGATGCGAAAAGGTCCAACTCTGGAGTGCCCCATCTGCGAAACAGATCCTCTGCCACCTCCTGTAGAAGTTCCCACTCGTGGACTCTGGCCTGAGAGCGACTCAGACTGTCTGCGACGGTGTTGTCCACTCCCGGGACGTGTACTGCAATTAGGTTTGCGCCGTGTTGCAATACCCACTCCCACACTCTCATGGCCTCCCTGCAAAGCGGGTAGGAGTGAGTGCCTCCTTGTTTGTTGAGGTAATACATCACAGCGGTATTGTCTGTTTGCAACAGGAGTGTACCCGGTGGAATCTCTGACTGGAAGGCCTGCAGAGCGTAAAGTACTGCCCTCATTTCCAAAATGTTGATGTGGAGATGAGATTCCTGGGCTGTCCAAAGGCCCTGAGACCGTACACCATCTAGGTGTGCTCCTCACCCAAGCCCCGTGGCATCTGTGGAGAGAGTCACAGTCGGAGACGGCACTGTGAAGGGAACCCTCGCGGAGAGGTTCCCCGGATCTATCCACCATTGCCAATCCCGAATCGCGGCATTCATGATTCGAATTGGCTGCTGCAGATGGTCTTGTCTTTGGTCCCATTGTACCCTTAGCATCCACTGGGTTACCCGCATGTGGAGCCTTGCCATTGGGACTGTTGCAATGGACGCAGCCATGTGGCCGAGCAGGCAAAGGACCAGTCTGGCTGGGACAGTCTTCTTCACCGACAGGTCCCTGATGAGGGATCTGATGTGTTCCGCTCTGTCTGAGGGGAGAAAGGCTTTTCCTCTGACGGTGTCCAGAACTGCTCCTATAAACTGCAGTTTCTGGGACGGCACCAGGAGTGACTTCTCGTAGTTGATGAGGATACCCAGTGATTGAAAGAGGGACTGGGTGTCATGAATGGCCATCATCAGTGCCTCCCTGAAGGGTGCCATGAGAAGCCAGTCGTCCAGGTATGGGAACACACAGTGGCCTTGTCTCCTCAGAGACGCCGCTATGACCACCATGCACTTCGTAAAAACGCGACGTGCCGATGACAGCCCGAAGGGAAGAGCTCGGAACTGATAATGGCGGCTCTGAAACTCGGAGCGCAGGAACCTCCTGTGCGCTTGAGCAACTGGAATGTGCAGGTAGGCGTCCTGCAAGTCCAAAGACGCCAGAAAGGTGTCTTGCTTCGACATGGGAATTAGGCCCGGGAGGGTCACCATGCAGAAGCATTTGTAAGCGACCGACAGGTTGAGGTCGCTGAGGTCCAGTACTGGATGGAGGTCCCCTGTTTTCTTTGGAACCAGGAAGAAGTGATGATAATACCCTAGTCCTCTCTGGTTCTCTGGAACGTGCTCTAAGGCTTCTTTCTCCAGAAGCACGAGCACTTCCTGCTATATGAGCAGGGCGTGCTGACCCGAGTAGCGGGAAAGCAGGGGAGGTCTTGTAGGTGGGCTGCCTACAAATTCTACATAGTGGCCTTTTTTGACCAGTTGCAGCACCCACCTGTCAGTGGTGATCGACAGCCATCCTGGCAGGTGGCGTGCGATGCGACCCCCAACCTTCATTTCCTGTTGATCCTGAGGAGGGGCGGGGGCCGGGAAGGAGTCATGCCGTGGCAGCGTTTGATCCAGCAGGCTGGGCCGACTTTGCAATTCGTTGGCCTCTGCCTGGGGATGACTTGGCCTGGGCTTTTCGGGTGAAAGTGCCCCTCTGCTGTTGGCCGGAACGTGGCTGTTGCCTTTGTATCCGGCTGCATAAGCGGCTCTGGTTCCTACGAAAGGAACTGGGTCGAGACCTGTACATGGCCTGTACAGATCGGACTGCCTTCCCTGTGTCCTGAAGTTTGGTGATCACCTTCTGACGCTTCACCAACAGGGACCCACGCCTGCTGTAAGGGACGCCTAAGATGTTCTCTGACGTCCGGGGAAAACCGAGACACGGAGCCAAGAGTGTCTCCGGGACACACGCCTGAGGCTGCAGCTTTGGCTGAAGAGTCCTGAGAATCATATGCGCTCTGAGCACCTGGGTCCCCACATCCGAACCCATGGAGGAGGAGGTTCAAGAGCTCCTCCTTTTGGTCGCCATCGGGCATCTTCTCGACCAGGTCCTGTCTGTTCCCACAGTGCGTTCTGGAATTGAACCATGTGGGTGAGGTAATTCAGTGACCTGATGGCGCAAGTCGCAGCTGCGTACGTGCGCGTACCCAGGACATCAAATTGCTTGGATTCCGGGTCCAGTGGCTGTGTGCTCAAATGCTGAGGTCTCTGAGACCGGTCATGCGAGGCAGTGATGACCAGGGAGTCAGCCAGAGGATGGTTCGCCAGATACTGGTCCTCCCTAGGGGCCTTGTATAGGCGGTCAGCCTTCTTCAGCACTGCCGGAGCGGAATGTGGATGCTTCCAGGCAGCCTTGGTGACGTCCGCAAAACTGTCCACCAAAGGGTGGCACTACCAAAGGCTTTGGGTCTTTCTGCCGAAGGTAGCGGGCAAGGCGTTGTCTCTCAGGGTCCAGCTCTTCAGCATCCCACCCCATATTCTTCTGGATGTGCCTCATGATCTCCACGAAAGAGGGATCATCCGGAGGAGACCTAGGTAGGTCGTGTGGGTCCAGAGAGGGAATGCAGATGGGAGAAGGAGATCTGGAGCACCCTGAGGTGTCAGATCTACAATCCTCCCCAGATGGGGTGTACCGGCGTCATCTGGGTCTCTTAGGACTAGGTGACCCTGAAGTGGATCTAGAGGGAGGTCTTCTCCTGTCTGAGGATCTGCCCCGAGGAGGTGGTGTTCGCTCCTTGGGGGTTGGTGGCCGTCCTACGGGCCCCTTGGGCGGAGGAGGGGGCGTAAGCGGTGAAAGAGTGGGTGGAGGCGGAGCCGGAGCAGGAGGAGGAGGGTGTGTGGCGACCACATCTTTCCTGATGGTGTCCCACCAGAAGGTAAAGAGCTCCTTTACCTCTGCCAAATTCAAGCCCGATGGCGGCCGGTCGGGGTCGGGGTCCCGCTCGGGAAGGTTCTGGGAGCCCAACGCCTCAGTGTCACCCACCTGGTCCTCGGGCTGAGTAGTATCCTCCTCCGATGAATCCTTCCGACAGACATCAGCCAACGACGGTGATGCGGTCCTCCTCTCTGGGGTAGCCGACGTCGGTTGCCTGGCCGGCGACGGGTGTTTCGCTGTCGCCGGCTCCTGGGAGCGCCGGTGATGCTTGGTCGACGTCGGGTCTGGCATCCGTTTGAGGGACGTTAGGTCCTTGGTCTTGTGAGGAACCAGGTCCGACCCACGCGGAGGCTGGGAAACCGACCTGGCGTCGGAGTCCCGATGGCGGGAAGAAGATTTGTGGCGCTCCCCAGACTTAGACGAGGCCTTAGATGGAGTGGACGATGCCGACGGCCTGGAAGTCTTGAGGGGCTGCAGAGAGGAGCCGCTGGAGGATCTGACCTGAACCGGCGGAGGCTGCGATTGAGCCCTGGAAGGACAGCGGTCTGACCGACAACCGGAGCTCCGGGAGTCCGAGGCCCTCACCGGGGACCTGGGCCTTTCCTTCTCCCAGTGTTTGTGGGTCCCCCGACTCCCCCTGGAGGAAGGTTCCTTATCCATGGTCTTCAGTTTCTCTTCTAAGAGAAACGCTTGAAGGGCCTTCTGGCGGTGGATCCTGGTGCGACTACTGAAGCCCTGGCAGAAGGAGCAGGCCTTGGTGTCGTGTTCCAGGCCTAGGCAGCGCACGCAGGCCGAGTGAGGATCCTTGAAGGGGATCTGTTTGCCGCAGGCACACTTCGATTGGTGACCTTCCAGATAAGTGTTTGGAGAGGACATCAGATGAATAGAGGCAAACAGGTCCACCAACAGTTTAACCCAATGGGAGAACAGACTGTAAGCTATCTCTGGATTGAGGGACCACTCGTGGGATGTCTGGCCTAGGCGGCTGAGAGCATCCGCCAGTTGGTTCGAGACTCCTGCCACATGGATGACTAGGAGATCCACCTCCAACCGGCTGTCGAGGGTCCAGATCTGGAGCACCTCCTTGTTTGTTGAGGTAGTACATGGTCGTGGTATTGTCCGTCTGGACTTGAACCACTTGACCCCGGAGCAGAGGAGCGAACGCTGACAGTGCCAGTCTGACTGCTCTGAGCTCGAACAGGTTGATGTGGCATTGGGACTCCTCAGGGGTCCAGAACCCGTGGGCCCTGTTGTCCCCCAAGTGGGCTCCCCAGCCCATGAGAGAGGCATCAGTCGTGAGGACGACCGTTGGCTCGGGGCGAACAAATGGGATCCCTTCCTGCAACCGATCTGGGACGGTCCACAATTGAAGAGCGTCCCACATCATCTGGGTTACTGTGATCAGCTGGTCGAATTGACCATGGCACTGAGACCACTGGACAGCCAGCTCCTATTGGAGGGGGCGCATGTGCCACCTGGCCCAACGGACCACTGAGGTGCATGCCGCCATGAAACCCAGAAGACGCAGAAAGTCCCAGGCAGGGCGCAAGAGCCCAACCAGAAATGATCGGGCAAAAGAGGAAAGAACCTCCGCCCTGTCTGCCGGGAGCCGAGCTCTGGCTTGATGAGAGTCTAGCTCTGCCCCGATGAAGCCCATCATCTGAGACGGCACGAGTTCCGACTTGGCCTCGTTGATCAGGAGGCCAAGCTGACAGCAGGTTCTGAGAGCCAGATCCCTGGATCTCTCCACCTCCTAAAGGGAGGAACCCGCCAGAAGCCAGTTGTCGAGATAAGGGTAGATTCAAACTCCTCGACGCCGAAGATGGCTGCCACCACTGCAATGCACTTGATGAAGACCCACGGGGCCGATGACAGGCCAGACGGCATAGCTCGGAACTCGTACAGGGTCCCCTCGACCCTGAAGTGGAGGAACCGCAGGTGGGACGGACGGATTGGGACATGAAAGAACGCGTCCTGCAGATCCAGTGAACAAAACCACATGTTTCGCTCCAGGGATGGTATGATCTGGTTCAGAGTTACCATCGGGAAGGTACGGGACCTGAGATACCGATTCAGGTCGTGGAGATCTAGGATGGGGCGCCAACCCCCGTTCGCTTGGGCACCAGGAAGTACCTGGATACGAAGTCTGGGTCTACAGGCGGATCCGGCACTGGAGCTACTGCCTCCTTGCGGAGGAGATGAGCTATGTCGTCTCGAAGAGCCGACTGCATGCGAGCCGAGATCCTTTCCTCCAGAGGGGCGCGGGCTCAGCTGGGCGGGTACTGTTCAAATTCCAGAGGCAGTCCCTGCCGACCACTTCTAGAACCCACCTGTCCGAAGTGACATCAGACCAGGTGGAAAGAAAGTGGCGGCGCCAACCCCCACGGGAGGACCCAGGGCAGGCATGACGGGTGTAGGGGTGGCAACCCCCAACCCGTCACTGAGCAGACTTAGAGGAGGAGGAGGAGGAAGCTCCTGGACCAGCACCTCGGCCTCCTTTACGGGGCTGTTGAGGGCCCTGCTTGGGCCTAGGGCACCAAGCTTGAGCCTGCTGCTGCTGACCTCCTTGATAGGAGGGCTGCCGAAAAGGTTTCCTCTTGTGTTGGTTTTGCCCAAGAAACCCTTAGCAGAAGTGGCGTTCAAGGTGACAATGGTCTGCTCAATACACTGAAGATGGCCTGCCACTCCTGGGCCGAACAAGTCGGTACCAAGGAATGGCACATCAGCTAATCTGTGCTGGGTATTGGCCAGAAAGGAGGATAACCTGAGCCAAGCCCTGCGGCGGGTGGCCACTGCGGCTGCTAAAGAGCAGGCACAAGAATCCCCGATGTCTAGGGCCATCTGGAGATGCTGTTTCAAGCTCTTATATTCACGTCTCAGAAATGATCAGTGCAACTGTTTCCCATGACCATGAATTGTCATCATGCTAACCTGTACCATTTAACCATGAACGAATTACTTCTAGTGCTCGTCTCCTCCTTGGCCCTGGTCTGTCATCATGCTTTCATGTAACACCTTGATGCCTCTGTTCTCCCTTGGATGCTGGTCTATCTTCCAGCCTTCTTTTCATAACTCTAGACTGCACTCATTCACAATCTACAAGCAATCATACTATAAAAGTCCTAACTCCCCTTTCCCTCTCCCCGTAGGCCCCCACGGCCGCATCAGTTCTACCAACCTATCCTTGAGACTTCACTTCTCACAATGTTTATACTTCACTTACATGTTACATACCCCTCCTGGTACCCCATCTGCCATTAGTTGGTGGGTCTCCAAGCCATTTTCATGGCTAGTACTAGTGACTGCCCCTGGTAAATGAACTAACTGGTACTTCTATACAGAGAACATGGTTTATATACAGTTGCATGGTTCAATGGTAGACCTGCCACCTTGTATTTGAATCCTCCTCTGTTGTGGCTTGCCTCATCTTCCTTTTATCATTTGACTCCCCTACTACTGCACCATTGTGTTTGTGTTTATATACTTATTTACATATATTTATATGTTTTTATGATGACTGTTACCCGATCCTGTTTAAACCAAGTCCATCTTGTAACAAAGCTCTGCTCAATGATGTTCGCCTGGATAAATAAAGATTTTGATTGATTGTTTCGCGATACCACGGCCCTGATCACGGACTTGCTTGACCGTGGTCTGTATGTCCGTGGGGAGGTGAGGAAGTACTTCATCCAGTGACCCTAGAAGGGCATGAGAGAAATGTGCCATGATCACAGCCGAACTGGCCGGACGAAGGCCCAAGGAAGAAGCTGCGTAGACTTTATGGGCAGAGTGGTTTATGTTCTTGGACTCCTTGTCCGGAGGTCGGTTGGTGTCGGCCGAGCTACCAGTACGTCTAAAGACTGAAGCAGTCATTAGGCTCTCAGCCGAGGGATGTTCTGTGAATCCCGGTAGGGATCCCATAGGCACCGCGTACTTACAGGCCATAAGGGCAGACAGTGCTGGGCAGGAGACTGGACGCTGCCAAAGCTCAAGGGCTAGTCCAGTAATGGCTTCAGCCACTGGGAAGGCCTCCATTGGGGTATCCCCCCTCTTAAGGATATCCGTAAGAGGGTACTCTGCCTTTTTCTGGACAGACTCCAGGGGCATTCCAGTGGAATCAGAAATGAGGCGGAGGATGCCCTGAAAGGGGGAAGAACCTTCCTCCAGGCCTGCCGAGAGTGACTCCTCATCACCCGGATGGGAGTGCAAACAGGTGGCATCCGAATCAGAAGAGTCGGGATACAGCGGTCTCCCGCCTATGTCCCCCTCTATACGCCGAGGGCAGTCAGGGGTAACAGTGATGGACAGACGTCGGGGAAGTCCAGTGTCTGGATGGTCCCCTTTCGAGGGAGCCCCAGAGGGAGGCTGCTTAGGCGGTGGTTCCACTCTAATCGGTAGTGAGACCGGTATGGGCTTATCCGGAACAATGGCCGGCCCCACAGGTGGAGGAACCGAAGATTTCGGGTCCGAAGGGGTTGGCTTCAGCCCTTGAGGCGCAGGCCAAGTAATGGCCGGGGTGGACGGCGTAGCTGGCTTCTGCCCGGCCAAAATCAGCTGTTGCCACATAAGCTCCTCATAGCGTTGGAGTTTCCGTCAACGCCTCTCCTCGTCAGAGGAGGATGAGGACCTGTGGCGGCACCTCTTTTTTGAATGCCGGTGGCCTTTCTTCGGTTTTCCCGCCGAAGAAGGTGACAGAGTCCTCGATCGAGACCGATGGCGTCGGCCAGAATCAGGAGAAACCGGGCTCGGGGAAAATCGAGGCTCCGGATCAGTTCCCTTGATGGGGACACCAGAAGGAAGTGTCTCGTCATCGGGGAAAGAAAGGACCGGGGTCCTTTCTAAAGAATTATTGACCGGAGTCGGCTCGAGAACAATCTCAGCCAGATCAGCAGATTCCTCGGTCTCTGCCTGGCCAGATGGAAGATCCGTGAAGCCGGCGGCCGAGGAAGCGATCTCGACCGAAGTCAAGGTCGCAGTGTCCTGGGACTCGGACCTCTCTCGGTCCCAGGAACGTCTCCTTTTCAAGACGTTGATCCTTGTCCCTCTTCCGAGGGCGGGAGGAGTGCGAGTCGAGGGCGCCCACCCCGGTGGGAGACTGGCACAGCTCCCTGAAGGAACCTGTGAAGGAAGAATCAAGGTTGAGAGGCACAAAAACTTCGGCTGGCCGAAGCTTGCGCGCTTCTTCTTGAGGCCTTCATCTGCTCTAGCTGCTCGGCGGATCCTGCAGCCGTGAAACCACCACCTCGCTTCTTTTGATTTCACTGGCGGGTTCCTTTTCTCCGGTCTCCCCAGCTTAAGGCGCGCCATGCGGTTGTCAAGGATGTTGGGATGGAAAGCCAAGGAAAAGGGACAGGTGGTGGTGTCATGACCGACACCCAGGCAGTACACGCAGGTAAGGTGGGGATCAGTACGCGACATTTTCTGGCAGCACAAACACCGGCGAAATCCAGGGGATGACTTGTCCTGCATGTCCGATGCGCTATTATCGGAATTGAAAACTCTAGACAAGTTTGAGAGATAAATTCGGTAAAAAACAATGATGCGAATCCAGGGCCTACGATGGCTAAAGTTAGTTCGAGGTAACCAGATTCTTCCAGCGGAAAGGAAGATCTGGTGTCATGGGGCGGAGCCGAGGTATCTACCACCCAGGTGGGTGGGAGGAGCCAGCTTGAAGACTTTCCAGCGAGATTTAAAGGGAAAGGGACATGCCAGAGTGTGGATGAACAACATACCCATGCTCCTAGAACGGAGGTTTCGCCGGCTCCGCGGGCAGGGGAACAGACTTAATCAGCTCCAAAGGAGTTGGCTTCAGCCAGGGAGGCAAAAGCCAAGTAATGGCTGGGGTAGAAGCTGGGGTCAGCTTGTGCCCAGTCAAAATCAGCCATTGCCACATGAGGTCCTCGTAGCGCCGGAGTTTCCACTGGAGCCTCTCCTCATCCGAGGAGGACGACCGATGGCATTGCGTCTTTTTAGAGCGCTTGTGGCTCTACCTCGGCCTTTCGGTCAAGGGGGCCCTGGACCGCGATCAAGAATGGACAGGCCAATTTGGTCGCTCGGGAGACACCGACAGGACCGGTGAATTCCCCGGGTCAGGGACCACTTCCTTGATGGGATTCCCAGTGGGCTGGGTGGGTCTCATCAGGGAAAGAAAGGACCGGAGTCCAATCGAGAGAATCGTCGACCGGAGTCTGCGACAATGGGTCGATGATTATTTCAACCTCGTCAATCGATACTTCGGTCGACTGGCCAGACGGCAAAGCCGAGAAGCTAGCGGCCGAAGAGGCAGTTTTAACCAAAGTCGAGACTGCCGGTTCTGGAGACAGAAATTTCTCCCAATCCCAAGAACGTCTTTGTCGAGACGAAGATGATCCCGGGTCCTTTTCCTGCTTATGGAACAGAGAGAAGTGCGTGCCCGCAGGACCTTCCCCGAGGAGAGACTGGCACAGTTCTCGGAAGGAACCCGAGAAGGTGGAGCCCAGGTTGAGAGAAACAAAGAAGCTGCTCTGAGAGGAAGATTCTGCGGCCCGAGCTGCTTCCTCCACGAAGGCTTGCATGCGTTCCAATTGCTCGGTGGATCCCGCGGCCGTGGAACCGCCCACCAAGCCTCTTTAGATTTCACCAGAGGGTTCAGTTTTTCTGGCTCCCCAACTTCAGGTGTGCAAAGCGGTCGTTGAGGACTCTAGAGTGAAATGTGAAACAAAAATCACACTTCGAGGCGTCATGATTGAAACCGAAGCAATAGATGCATGCGGTGTGAGAATTGGTGCACATTTTCTAGCAGCAGGAACACTTCCATAATCGAAGGTGAGTAGTCATGACTGCTAATGCGAACTAGACGAATTTTTGGAATAACCGAAGGTTTTGAAGCCAGGGCCTACAAAAGGCAGGAGCACGAAGGAGGCAACATGAATCTGCCAGCGGAAAGGAAGATCAGGCGTTATGGGGGCGGAGCTGAGGGTTATACCACCCAGGTGGGTGGGAGGAGTCAGCTTGAAGATGTCCGGCGATCCTTAAAGGGGAAAGGACATGCCAAAAAGTGTGGATGAACATCATATCCACGATCCTAGAACTCACTTATTCTTCTGGCTGATGTGATTAGTCACTAAGAAAATAGCCTTCCAAGTGACAAATTTTAGGTGGGCCGTAGCCAAGAGCTCGAATGGGGGTTCCATGAGCTTGGCAGTAAGACATTTAGGTCCCATAAGGACACCAGTTCCCTGTAAGAAGGGTGCGGATGAGCCAGATCCCTTGAAATACTTCCTGAACATAAGATTTGCAGCCAGAGAAACACCCCTACCAGTCGAAAGATAGGCAGAGACAGGTGCTAAATGGACCATAAGGGTAGTGGGCTGTTGATCCATTGAATGCAGGCGAGTCAGATAGTCTAACAAGACTGGTATCCCTGCTTCTGATGGTAACATATCTCTGGTGCCACACCACGTGGAAAATCTCTTCCATTTAGAAGCATAATTTTTTGTAGAGGGTTTTCTAGAACCCCTTAGAACCCCGAGTACACCCTCTGAAAGGTGCAAGTCAGCATACTCTAGGTCCACAAGAGCCATGCTTTGAGTCTGAGTGAACTAAGGTTCAGGTACAGAATCCTCCCCTGGGAGGTCAGAAGGTTGTGCCTCTGAAGAAGGTGTATGAGCTGGGTTACTGACAGAGAGGGAGCAACAATGAGTACCAAGGCTGCCTGGCACAATCTGGAGGTATCAGAATCATTGTAGTTGACTGGGACCTGAGCTTGATCAGGATCATGAGCAACAAAGGGAATGGGGGAAAAGCATACAGAGTTTTCCCTGACCAGTCCAGCACCAAGACATCCACTGGCACAGACCCCTTCGCTGGAGGCCTGCAGCAGAATTTGGGTAACTGGTAATTCTCTTCTGAGGCAAAGAGATCTCTGGTGTGCGCCCACCTTCGAAACACCCCCTTCCAGCACCTGTCTGTTGAAAGACCACACATGGTGATTTTGGCTGATTCTGCACAGTCCATCTGTCAGGGTGATGTCCTTTCCTGGAAGGTGGACAGCCACTAGGGATACTTGTAAGGAGTATGTTAGATGCCAAATCTTCATTACTTCTGCACACATTAGGTCGGACCTTGTCCCTCCCTGCTTTTTGATGTAATACATTGTGGTGGTATTGTCTGTTCTGACTTGCACCACTGAGTCTTATCAGGGATGCAAAGGATTGCAGTGCTAGGAGCACTGCCCTGAGCTCCAGGAGATTTATATGCAGTAGTGACTCTGTGGGAGACCAAGCATCATGCACTGTGTATTCCTCCAGATGTGCTCCCCACCCCAGAAGTGAGGCATCTGTTGTGAGCACTAGGGTAGGAGATTCCCTTTTGAATGGAATTCCCTCCCTTAGGCTGGCTATGTCCTGCCACCACTGTAAGGCCTGTAGCAGAGGCCTTGATACAGGCACCATCTTTGAGATAGTTCTTTCTTTGGCACCAGTATGCCCTGAGATGGAACTGGATGCCTCTCATTTGGAACCTGCAGCCTTGCACTGTACCTGTGGCTGCAGCAATGTGTCGTAGCAATTGCAGGAAATGTCTTGCTGGCTTTGATGTGTTTAGGGTGAAAGATCCCACAATGTGCAGGATGTTGTCCACCCTATCCTGAGGGAGGAAAGCTCATTGCTATAGGGTATCTACGTAGTTCTGCTCCTATAAAGTGCAGAACCTGGACAAGCTGTAAATACAGGTTACTCACCTGTAACAGGAGTTCTAGGAGTGGTATATGTTGTTCATCCACACTTAATGGCAGGTTCCTTGCTGCTTTAAATCTTGACGGAAGGTCTTCAAGCTGGCTCCTCCCACCCACCCAGGTGGTAAAACTCTCGGCTCCGCCCCATGACACCAGATCTAGCTGCTGGAAGCCAGGTTGCGGGTCGAAGCCGGGGAGGTCGGGTGGGTTGTGTGGATGAACAACATATACCACTCCTAGAACTCCTGTTACAGGTGAGTAACCTGTATTTCTAGGGATGTGGATATGTTGCTCAATCCACACTTATTGGCAGACTCCTAGCAGTTCTCCGGGAGGAGGGAGGCAAGGCGTGCATCCCCTACTTAGGGAATAAGGACTGGAGAACCAAAGTCCCAAAACCAGCATCCCGGCGTGACTCAAGATCGATGTGGTGGTGGGTGATGAAGGTGTGTGCTGACTTCCAGGTAGCAGCCCTGCAGATTTCCTGGATAGGGATGTCCCAGGAAGCAGCCACCGAAGCAGCGGTATGGTGGGTAGAATGAGCTCTTATCCCTTTGGGAGGCTCCATGCCCGCCAACCTATAGTACAGATCTATGCAGGAGGTGACCCACCTGCCTATCGTCCGCTTGGCTGCAGGTTTGCCAGGTGCAGCTTCAGCATAGGTGACAAACAGCTGGCGAACCTCTCCCCGAACTTCAGCTGTCCGCTCCTTATAATAAGAGAGCGCTCTTCTAGGGTCCAGAGTATGGAGCCTATATTCGACCTCAAGGTGTGATTGGGGTAGAACACCGGCAGAGTCAACACCTGGTTAAGGTGAAACTCCGACACCACCTTCGGAAGGAATTTCGGGTGGGGCGTGAGACAACCTTATCCCATGGAAGACCAGGTAAGGAGACTCGATGGAAAGTGCCTGGAGCTCTCCATCCTTCTGGCTGATGTCATAGCCACCAAGAAAGCGGTCTTCCACGACAGGTGAGACATGTCATACCTGTGCATCAGTTCGAATGGCTTGCCCATGAGTTTAGCCAATACCAGCACTAGATCCCACGGAGGTGGAGGTTCTCGCACCGGAGGGGATATGTGATCAAGGCCTTGGAAAAAGCGCCTGACCACCTTCTCCTGCGCAACCGACTGCTTTCCGGCCCGCGCCCGGTAAAGAGAGGTGGCTGCCAGGTGCACCTTGAGGGTCGTTAACCGAAGCCCTAGCTGAGAAAGGGACCACAGGTAGTCCAGAATGCTAGCCAATAAACAGAAGGAAGTGTCAAACCCCTTGCCCTGACACCAAATGGAGAATCTCTTCCATTTGAAGGCACAGCATTTTCTGGTCGACTCCTTACGGGATGCCTCAACAACGTTGAGGACCTCGTCGGAAAGACCCAAGGCCTGGAACCAGGCTGTCAAGTGCAGGGATTGAAGGTCCGGATGGAGTACCTTCCCCTTGTTGACTGAGATCAGGTCTGGGCAGGCTGGAAGCCACCTCGGGAGCCTGGAGCTGAGGCGGAGGAGATCTGGATACCAGAACTCGCGGAGCAAGTCTGGGGCTACCAGAATCACCTGCACCTGGTCCCTCTTCACCTTAAGAAGCACCTTGTGGATCAAGGGGAATGGAGGGAAGGCATAGAAGAGACCCAGGGTCCACGGCCTCGAGAAGGCATCCCACTGCAGCAAGCCCTGCTGAGGGGGGTGGGCATGAAACAGCCTCAGCTTTGCATTCTCCCTGGAGGCGAACAGGTCCACCTGAGGGTAGCCCCAGCGGGAGAACAGATTTTGTACTACCTCTGGCAGGAGAGACCACTCGTGAGATGCAGCGCCTATCCGGCTGAGGGCATCAGCCAGACTGTTGAAGGCTCCTGCCACATGGATGGCTAGGAGATCCGCCTGCAGGCTGATCACGAGAGACCAAGTGCGGAGAGCCTCCTTGCACAGAGGCAAGGAGTGCGTCCCACCCTGTCGGTTGAGGTAGTACATGGTCGTGCTGTTGTCTGTCTGGACCTGGACCACTTGACCCCGTACAAATGGAGCGAAGGTGGTGAGGGCTAGATGGACCGCTCGAAGCTCCAGCAGGTTGATGTGGCATCGAGACTCCTGAGAGGACTAGAGGCCTTGCACTCTGAGCTCCCCCAGATGGGCACCCCAACCCATCAGAGAGGCGTCGGTCGTCAGAGTGACCGTCGGCTCGGGGCGGACAAACGGGATACCCTCCTGCAGATGAGCTGGAACGAGCCACCACTGGAGGCTGTTCCACATCTCCTGGGTCACAGTCACTAGCTGGTCCAGAGGACCAGAGTGCTGTGACCACTGGCAGGCCAGCCCCCATTGTAGGGGACGCATATGCCAGCGGGCCCAACGGACCAGGCTGGTGCAGGCAGTCATGAGGCCCAGGAGGCGCAGGAAGTTCTGGGCAGGGCGCAATTGCCCAACCAGAAATGACTGGGCAAAGGAAGAAAGGACCTCGGCTCTGTCCGCCGGGAGCCATGCTCTGGCTCGAAGAGAGTCGAGCTCTGCACCGATGAACTGAATAACCTGTGATGGTACGAGTTCCGACTTGACCTCGTTGATGAGGCCAATCTGAGAGCAGACCTGGAGGGCCAGATCCCTGGACAGCTCCACCTCCAACCTGGAGGGGGCTGCAATCAGCCAGTCGTCCAGGTAAGGGTACACCCGGACCCCTTGGCGCCGCAGGAATGCTGTCACCACTGCCATGCATTTGGTGAAGACCCTGGGAGCTGGAGAGAGTCCGAAGGGCATGGCCTGGAACTCATAAAGGGATCCCTCTGCCCTGAAGTGGAGGAATCGCTGGTGAGATGGACGGATTGGGACATGAAAGAAATGAAAATTACGTACCTACAGTAATTCTTGATCTTCTCTTGTATCTTCCCATTCATTACTGCTTGGTTAAGCGGAGCGCGCACTCCTTACGGGAGTTTTTTTTTTTTTTTTTTAAGAGTCGGCTCCAATGGCGCTGGCCGAGGACAACGCATCACACATAAAGTAGGGCGGCTGCTAGGTGCCGCAGACCTCCTCCATCTCAGTTCATAATGGAGAGGCGAAATGAAGTGTAAGAAAAAAGAAAGTGAGGCAAGCGAGCCAAGGGATAGAAAAAGGAAAGGAAATAAACTGAAAAAGGAATAAGCCGATGGAGAATAGACAGAGGAGAGAGAATTCCTACCCTAAGGGACTGCAGGGGCTCCTTTCCGGGGCGGCTCTAGGGGAGGAACAGAGAGAGGGAGAGGAAGAAGAAGAAGAAGAAGACGAAGAAGAAGAAAGAAAGAGCCATGTTGAGAAGGAGAACAGTGCCCATCGAGCATTGTTGGTTGAGAGGCTTATAGGCTCGAAACTAATAAGGGAGCAAGAATCCCAGTTGCTAGGACTGAGGAGAGGTTCCACCGAACCTCCTGAACAGACCCAAGAGAGGGCAGACTCTCTGAACTCTCAACATGCCAAGTCCCTTCATCCTAGTTGAGGGCTCCTAGACTGTCCGAGCAGAACCCGTTCCGGAAGAGCGCCCATCCGGGAAAAGGACTAAGTTCCTTAGCACCTTGTTAAGTGCTACCACAGAAGAGTATGGGAAAAACTATGCCTTCTCGAAGGCAGTTTGTAAGAAAAATAGAGAGGAACTCAATCAGACTTGCTAGGACAAGGCAGACAGAGGCTTGAAGCTGACAAGCTCAGTCAGCAGCTGGAAAGCTTTGAAAAATAATGCCTGCCAGGGGGATTCCAAACTTTGAGGAGGCCAAGACAGGGCATGGCCACCAGGCTGTGAAACTACATGACCTGAAGAAGGTAAGGAATCGCACTATAGGGCAGTCAGAAAGAGTTCCCTCAGAATTAAAGAAATTTGCAACCGTACTCGTTCCTCTCTACCTTGAGGAAAAAAGAGAACCCATTCACAAGAATGGGGGAAAAAAAAACTGTTTTTTTTTTTTTGGCATAAAGGCCAAGGGGGAGAGAGGAACGAGATGGGAGGGGGAGACGCCATGAAGGAGGCCACTGAGGGGAAGGTGGTGGAGATTAGAATGAATGGTGAAGATACAAGAGAAGATCAAGAATTACGGGTAGTACGTAATTTCATATCTTCCTGTCAATTTCACCATTCATTACTGCTTGGGTGAGTACCAGCCCTCCCCTTGAAAAGGGGGTAGAACCCTGAGGAACAAGACCCCCAGCCTCCTGTTGGTGAGAAACAGAAGGGAAGACCCTGGCTAACACAAAGAGAAGCCTAAGTGGGAGAAGAGCTAGGAGGTGCCTCCGAGGACGGGAGACGGAGGAAGCCCCTGCAAAAGTCTCCTAGCTCTGGAGGAAAAAAGACGGGTCCCCGAAAGCAGAGCGCATCACCCTACGCTGGGCCAGGAGTGACAACCTTGATAGATGGAGCCATGCCGACCGCCTAATGCAGATCGCTGTCCCCGCAAGCCTGGAAGCCACCTCACTGGTGTCATAAGATGCCCTTGCTTGGTGTCTTGCCAGCTCCAGGCCTATAGCGGAGAGGGCAATAGCCTGTCTGGTTTGCTCCGTATCAGGCATTGATGCTAGGAGCTGGGACAGCATCGACCACAGATGCCGATTGTAGGCAGCGTGGTGAGCCTGATGTGATGCAATGCAAGCCACCGCACGAGAAGAAAACACTCTTCGCCCCACACCGGTCGAATTGTAGTGAATCCGAATCTGGTGGGCGGTCGTGCGCCAGGCGGCGGCGCCCGGAAGGAGTCTCTAGGTACACCAAACCCGAGGACCGGTTGAAGGGTACCCAGGATTCAGAGGGGCACAATACCTTCGACGACAGTCTGCCGGGCTGGAGAAAGGCGGCTGGCGACATGCCAGGAACGGATAGACGCCTCCTGGAAGGGGATAGCCAGAAGGTACCACCAGGTGCTGGGCACTGAATTCTCCAAGGAATTCACGCTGCCTCCATTCAGTATTGTCTCGCCTAACGAAGAGATTCAAGATCCTCACCATCCTCGAGAGGAATCGCTGATATTCAGTGAAATCAGCGTCGGAAGAAAGATGAGCAAGGGGTTCCTCTCCCTCAGAGGAGGAAGACGAGGATGATGGAGAGCTCGAATGTCCAGAAGATTCCTGCAGTGGTGGGGAGAGTTGAGAGACCCGCTCATGCATGTATCTAACGTATGAGGGGAAGGCCGCCGCAGAACCTCTGAACTGCTCCCAGGATAACGGACCCGTAGGACCGACATGGCCTGGAAGAGTGGGGGGGGGGTGGATGCAGAGGTACTGGAGAAGGGCACCTACGAAGAGGCAACTGACCTCTGCCAGGGCTCTGAAATCCGGGAACGGAGCCCGAGCTGGCGGGATCCCAGACAACAAACCAGGCCGCAAGACGAGACCCTGAGGATGCGATGCCTGGAAGAGCCCCGGGAGGGACCTTCCTGTGACGAACCCGGACTGCATGGGTGCAGAAGGCAGTCCACAGCAGCGCCACCGAGGGAACCCGGGGCCCAAGAGGAAGGGGCGGGTTTGGCGCTACAGCTCCTAGCCACCCCACAAGGGGTGGCCGGCGGAGACCAGGCACCCGCCTCTGCCCTCGACCTCGCCTCCTCCTCGACTGCAGCGTTCCCCCACCCCAAGAGGAGGCAACAGCACCCGGGAGGGCAGCTGTCACAGGCCCCCTAGAGGGAGCTCTCCTCAGTCCCACCACATCACCCCCATGGGACCCAGGCCACCCCTAGCCCGAGGACCCTCAGGGAGGACGGGAGTGGGGACAGTGGAAGGCCCGCCAGCCGCTTAGCACCTCAGTGCCACTGGGACCCTGACCTCAAGAGTCAGGGTGCCAGAATGGGTCCACATCTGTGTCATCGGCCTCAAGAGGACGAGACCAGCAGAACCTCAATGCTGGCAACCCCAGGGATCCTCGGAGCAATGGCACCGCCGAACGGCGCCGCACCGGACCACCCCGCCCATCAGGGACAGCCAGGTTCGGTCCTGGCTCCCCTGCCGGCACCAGTTAGGCCCTCACAGCGCCGCCCCGGCGTTAGAACCCAACCCGCGCCGCCGAGCACAGATCGGGCCGCGGCACCGCGCAAGCACCGGCGACAGGGGCGCCGCCGACCGGGCGCCGGATCCAAATAGCGCCGAGGGCGCGTCGAGGGTCCACCAGTGCCAGGCCCAGAAATCGTGGCCTCGACACTGGGGAGCCTGCATCCGAGAGGTGACTGCCGAGGCGGTGTCCCGCCACGGCCTCGGAGGGACCACGACGCCTCGACACCGCGAGAGAAGCTTCTTCGGCAAGAGAAGAGGAGGAAGCTTCCTCCCCGCGATCAGAGTAGGTCCGGAGGGGACCCGGGAAGGGCCCAGAGACACTCACCTGGGAATCCTGACTGACGCTGCCCCTCAAGGTCGCGGGCCTTGCAGAGCTTGAACGCACGGACTTTGAGGACACGACGGTCCATGGAGAAACAAGCGTCGCACGCGTCCATGTCGTGCTTGGGTCCCAGGCAACGGAGACAGACATCATGCCGGTCTGAGACGGAAAAATGCTGGCCACAGGAGCACCGACGCATGGGGTGCGGCCGCCTTCGACTTACACCTTGCTCCCGAACTGACATGATGCGAGCCCAAACAAGGAAAAAAATAAAAGCACTCGGCAGCAGTATAGAAATAAAAAGGAACGGTCTTACCGGTATACTGCGTCAGTGGATGGTCTGAGAAAACGAGGAGTCTTCAGTTGTGGAAAAAAAAAGAAACTATACGCTACCCGCAGCAGGTGGCAGCCTCGACGGCGGGAGAAACAGAACTGAGATGGAGGAGGAGTTCATGGCACTCTAACGGCCGCCGCGCATGACACGGCACGTCGTCCCGAGGGCGCGCCATGGAGCCGACTTTAAAAAAAAAAACTCCCTCTGAAGGGCGCGCCCGGCTAACCAAGCAGTAATGAATGGTGAAGATTGACAAGGGAAGATCACGTCCTGGAGGTCCAGAGAACAGAACCACATGCCTTGTTCCAATGATGGAATGATCTGAGCCAGAGTGACCATCCTGAAGATGCGAGACTTTAGGAACTTGTTCAGGTCGAGAATGGGGCGCCAGGCCCCCCGTCCGTTTTGGGACCAGGAAGTACCTGGACACAAACCCTGGGTATGGAGGGGGGGTCCGCCACCTCCCTGATTACCTCCTTCTGGAGGAGCAGGGCAATGTCAGCTCGACGAGCCGACAGAGAGGCTGCGGAACCTGTAGCCCCCCGTGGGGGCAATGGCTCGATTGGGGGGGGGGGGACTGCTCGAATTCCAGAGGCAGACCCCTGCTTACCACTTCCAACACCCAGCAGTCCATGGTGATATCGGACCAGGCGGAAAGGAAGTGGCGGATCTGTCCCCCAACGGGGGGAACCCGGGGAGAAGTGACGAGGTTGGGGGTGACACCCCTCAACCAGTCACTGGGCAGGCTTGGAGGAAGGGCCAGCTGAGGAGCCGCCTGGGCCTTTTCCTCCAGGCTTACTGCTGGAGGAAGTAGCAGGCTTGGCTTTGGGGTGCAAAGTACGAGCCTGCTGGCCCTGATGCAGGTGTTGCTGGGCCGGACGTGTCGCAGGGGCTGAAGGACGAAAGGGCTTATGCTGCTGCTGGCAGCCTTTGTCCTTCTGGGCAGACGTGACCGAGTCCAAGGTGGCACTGGACTTCTCAATCCACTGGAGATGACCCTTCAACCTAGGTCCGAACAAGTCAGTACCCAGGAAGGGGACGTCTGCCAGCTTGTGCTGGGTATCAGCCATAAAGGTGGAGAACCGCAGCCAAGCTCTGTGGCGCATGGCCACTGCGGCCGCTACTGACCAGGCACACGAATCAGTGATGTCCAACGAAGTCTGGAGCTGCTGTTTAGCTACCACCCTTCCCCGATCCCGCACCTGCTTGACCGTTGTTTGAAGGTCAGCTGGGAGATGAGGAATCACCTCATCCAGGGAGCCCAAAAGGGTGTGTGAAAAGTGTGCCATCAGAACGGCCGAGCTAGCCTGACAAAGGCCTAGGGAGGAAGCAGCATAAACTTTCCGCCCTGAGTAGTCCAATTTTTTGGACTCCTTATCGGGTGGTTTGTCCACATCCCGAGCGTTCCCAGAACGCCAGAAAATGCTGTCGGTCACCAACCCCTTCGCAGAGGGGTGCTCCGAGAAACCAGAGAGTGAACCTGTAAGGACCGCATACTTTCGAGCCATCCTGGCCGAAGGTGCTGGACAAGATGCTGGCCGCTGCCACAGCTCCAGGGCTGGGCCAATAATGGCTTCAGCCACTGGGAAGGCCTCTGTAGGGGAGTCCCCTCGGTCCAGTATCTCCGTGAGGGGATACTTGGCCTGTTTTGAAACTGGTTCGAGTTTCATCCCAGTGGACTCCGAGACGAGTCGAAGCATTCCTAAAAACAAGGATGGGCTCTCGTCCACCGACTGACCTCCTATAGACTCCAGGTCAAGCGGCCTGGAGAACAAGGAGTTGTCGTCAGACTCAGAGGAGTCTGCGAACAGCTGCCGAGTGCCTGAGCCACATTCCACCTGCTGAGGTCGATCGGGAGTGAAGATGACCGACAACCTATGGGGCAAACCCTGACCCGACCGAGAATCCTTGGTCGGGGCCCCAGTCTTCAGTTGTGGAGGCGGAGGTTCCACCACAATGGGTGGAGCAGACGGTTTCAGCCCAACAACCGGTGCCGGTTTCGGCTGCTCAGGTGACAGCCACTTAATGGCTGGAGAAGGCGACGGAGTCAGCTTATTCCCGGACAATAAGAGCTGCTGCCACATTAAATCCTCGTAGCGCCGAGCAACTTGTGCCGGAGTCTATCCTCCGAAGAGGACGACGAGGATGAGCAGCACCACCGCTTTCCATGGTGCCGAGACCAAGACCACCAACGCCGGCGGGACTGGCTGGACCTGGAAGAGGGCCGAGACTGAGACCTTCGGGGATTCCGAGGGTGGGTCAGAGAGGGGACGGGGGAAACCTGCTCCTCCTTCAGTTCAGGAACCTTAACCAGGGACTCCGGCACAGGAGGCACAGGCAAGTCCTCGGTTTCCACCAGGGGAACCGGTGAAGTAGGGTTGTCGGCACCACCAGTCGACAAACCGTCAGATGGGTCGTGAAAAATCTCGACTGCATCGACGGGTGTCTCAGCCGGCTGACCTGACGGGGACACCGTGAAGCCAGCGGCCTTAGCTGCAACCTTGACCGAAGTCGAAAGTTGACCATCTGGTGAAGGGGATCTCTCCCACTCCCTCGAACACCGACGGTGGGACTTACCTTTGGAGTCCTTTTTGGACCGACTGGAATGTCCCGATGGTCCTTCTCCCTTGGTGGAGAGGGACTGGCAAAGCTCCTTAAAAGAAGTTGTATATGAAGAGCCCAAGGAGAGTGGGATAAATGCTGCGACCGAGGAAGAAGATGATGCGGTCTGGGCCGCCTCCTCCTCGAGGGCGATCATCTGCTCCTACTGATCTGCGGAGCCCGCCCAACGGGCCTCCTTCAACTTGACCGGTGGATATCATTTTTCAGGGCACCCCAAAAGAAGTTGAGCAGCACAGTCCTCCAAGACCGAAGCCAAAAAGGATTTGCACAAATCGCAAGCCTGCGAATCGAGGCTGAGTCGTAGGCAGTAAACGCACGTGGAGTGCGGGTCAGTCCAGGACATCTTCTGCCCACAGGGCCACCGACGAAATCCGGGAGTTGATTTGTCCATCACAGCCATGAGGGAAAAAGACAGAAGTCTTGTAAATCTGAGAATAAGTTTCGGATTAACCGAAGAGTGTGGATCCAGGCCTAAAATGCAGACGCTAAGGAGGGAACCTGAGCTTCCAAGCAGTAAGGAAGATCTGGCGTCATGGGGCAGAGTCGAGAGTTTTACCACCCGGGTGGGTGGGAGGAGTCTGTTCGAAGACCTTCCGGCAAGATTTAAAGCGGCAAGGAACCTGCCAATAAGAGTGGATTGAACAACATATCCACATCCCTAGAACACAGACTTTTGGACATTTATGAGGAATCCCAGAGACTCCAATGCCTCCTGGGTGATTCTGAGAGATGCTCTTAACTGTTGAGAGGACTGCCCCATAACTAACCAGTCATCCAGGTATGGAAACACCAATATGCCCTGCCTCCTTAGGTGTGCTACCATTACTGCCAAGCATTCTGTGAATGCTCTGGGGCAGAGGTCAGGCCAAAAGGCAGAGCTGTGAACTGGTAATGACCTAAAGGTAGTCTGAACCTTAGGTACTTTCTGTGCGATTCCCTTATGGGAATGTGAAAATAGGCATCCTTTAAACCTAGTGATGCCAACCAGTCTCCTTGTTGTAATGTTGGAAGAATCATTGCCAGGGTTGGCATCTGGAACTTTGATTTTGTGAAATGCTTCTTTAAAGCTCTCAGATCTAAAATGGGTTGCCACTTCCCATTTTCTTTGAGATGAGGAAGTATCTGGAGTAGAAACCTCTTCCCCTTTGAGAGGAAGGGACTGGTTCTACTGCCTGTGATGCCAGCAGAGTGGACACTTCTTTTTCTAGTAGTGCTCTCACTGACAGACTTGGGGAATTATAATACCTTGGTCTCAGTTTGGGGAAGGTTTTGAAACTGAGGGATAATCCCTGACCCACTACTTCCAGTACCCACTTGTCTGTGACGGCTTTCCAATTTTTATTATAATACATATACATATAATTAAGGCAGTAAGTTTTTCATGGACCGCGCTTATTTCACGAATCCTGCGAAAACAAATACCGATCGTGAAATTTGTAATAATGTAAAATCGTATGTTAATAAAATTAAAAGCAACAAAGTTTCCTGGTATTCTGTGCACATTTTTAAATTCCTCTTGTTGTTGTGACTGATGTGGGTATCACAGAACTAGGTTGAAAGATCAATGAAACTAATTACCTGACAGCTCTCACCTGCTAATCATCAGTTAATTACATTCTTACCACCAAGTGCTACAAATGGGCTCACTGTATGTGAGCTGCGGTAACTGCTGCTTTTCATTCTGTTTGAGACCACCTATGTGCATGGCCCCTAGAATTCTGCGGTTCTGCGGTTGCGGAATTTGCCACAGAATTTGCATCATGCCGCAGAATATATATAGTGCCGCAGAATTCATTGTTTTTGGTGAATTTTCATATAAATACTGTTTTTCCATAGTGTCAGGCTTTCTTCTTCTTTCCCACCTTGTTTATCCTGAAGCCCCTCCTCTATGCTCAGCATATGAGGTCATCGATGACATCACATCATATTTAGCCAGTGATAGGACAGCATTCTGCCACAGAAATGAATAAATCATGCCGCAGAAATCAGAAAATGCTGCCGCAGAAGTCAAGGAGCCCTGCCGCAGAAATCAGAAAATTCTGCCGCAGAACACCAAGGGCCCTGCCTATGTGTAAGACACTGGGCAAACCGCAATGTCAGTGCTACTGAAACCACTTTCAGCATCCAAAACCGGCAATGTGTTTCCCACACAGCGCTGCAAGCAATATGAAAATGGGGTATTTCATGTTTCTGGTGATGTGATGTTCTGCACCTGCCGCAATGTTGCAATTGTGTGTGACGACGAGACAACAGATCTGGAAGATCGATACATTCTTAATATTGTGGCAATTCCTTCAATTCACAATTGTGCCATACTATCCACAAATATTACAAAATTAGAACCTGTCTTGGACTGCACTGTACTAGATGCGACTAACTTCAAAACAGTATCCCAGGCTGTGTTACATTGTCTGCAGAAGTATGAAATTCCATATACAAATGTTTCAGCATTTGTGTCAGACAACGCAATGTATATGAACAAGTGTTGGGAACAAAGTCTTAAACATGTCCTTTTAAACGGTGTGCATGTTACCTGCACTGCTCACTTACTGAATTTGCTTGGTGAAATTTGGCGCAAGAACTTCCCAGCAGTTAACAATTTAGTGGTTGCAGTTAAAAAAATCATTCATGGCATGAACTTCTAGGAAAGCCCGGTTTAAGCAATTTTTAGTAGCCAAAGGACTCTCAAATGCTTTACCTCCCATGCCTGTAATTACGAGGTGGAACACCTGGTTCCTAGCAGTGTTTTACCATGTTTCTCACTTGGAAGAGTACGGAGAATATTTTAAGGACGAGAGCACAGCTTGCGAGGAGGTGGTCTCAATGTCAGCATCCCAAAGTATTCATACTGAAATTCAAGAAGTAGCCTCACATGCACCCCCGATTGTCCAGATGTTGCAGAAATATGAAGGTGACAATATAAAAGCGCATCTTGTATATGACGAGTTAATGGACTTTTCTACTTTTCTCGAAGTAAAATCTGAAGCCGCTAAATACCCTTCTACTAAATCTACTCTGTCCTCCTGCGCTAAAAAAATAAAAGAATACATGACAGAGTGTGGCAGGTTCCATCAGTATGCTACAAAGGTTTTTGCTGCAGTACGATATCTAAATCCATCCAGACTGGCAACGGTTGCTGTGACTGAAACGGACATCTCAAATTGCATTCCCTGGTTTGAGGACGACTTAACTGCAAAAGCAGAACTGAGAGTGTACATAAACGAAACACAGACAAACGCTAATGACCGAGACAGAGATGTTTTAAAGTACTGGCTAGATTGCAGAGATCGATTCCCGAACCTGTCTAATATTGCACTCTCTTGCCTCAGTGTTCCGGTACATAGTGCCAGTGTGGAGAGATCATTCTCTCGCTACAGTGCGATGCTCCAAGACAACAGACGCAGCATCAAATCTTCTAACTTGTGCATGTATTCTATGCTTCAACAAAATTGACATTTTAAAATACTTTATTTATTCAAATAGTTGGTAGTTAATGCAGTATTGGAAGAATGTTTTGCATTTAGTGGTTCACCTGATTTTTAATGAAATAAAAAATTTACTTGATATATATCTGTGGATGTTTTTTTCATGAAATCAGCATTTTAAGCCGTGAAGAAGCTGTGAAAAAGGCAATTTTCCAGTGTGAAAAACTTACAGCCCTACATATAATACATATATATATATATATATGTGTGTGTATATGTGTGTGTGTATATATATATATATATAAAACACAACAGTTTTCCACCGCCAGCCACCCGGTACCTCTGCCCAGTCAGACCCTCACTTCAACTCCCGCATTGGCCGTGGCCCTTCGATACCCCCTGGCTTACCCCCAGGGTGGGGTTGTGGCACTAGAGTGCCGCAGACGACGGGATAGATCCAAGAGCCGGCCTGGGAGCTAACCGAAGCCAAGGCGGGCTTCATCTAGGGAGGCCGGCAGCATTTGTCCCCCGTGTTGCAGGGGCGTGCAATGACATTCAGCGTCTGCCCCCCTGAGCTACTTGGCGTCAACATGATTGGTAAACCCGGCCTCCGCTAGGAATCCGTATTGCGCCAAACACTCTACCCCCCCACCCCAAGAAGAAGAGCAGTCACCGGATGCTTAATCCTTCTCCCCCGGCCGGCCCTCCGACGAACCGAGTCCGTTTCCAAACCTGGGTCACCATCGTTGCACGTAGGTAACCTGCCCCTGCACCACTGGGCCAGCCTTGGTTTTCCAATTTTGGAAGTAGTGGGTCAGTCTGCAACCAATTGGGATCAAGGAGGTGATCCCAATTGTCACATCAGGTTGTCTGCTTTCCTTGTGTGGCAGACTGAGGGGACTGGTCCCTCTTTTGGATCCCCTGTGGCCTTCACCCCTGAAGTAACCCCTTTGTTGGTAGCTTGTGCATGGAAAAAGGGTCAGTTCTAACCCCTACCTCTACCACCCCTTCCATATGGCCTATAGGAAGTTGAGGCCTTTTCTTCTGCAGAGTTACTCTTACAAATGAACTTGCAGTCATTCACTTTTTTCATATATTCCTCTGTCTTACTGCTGAAAAGGGAATGGTTCTCTACAAGGAAAACCACAGCCTTATTTTGAGTGTCTTGTGTGAGGTTGGATGTCCTAAGCCAGGCAAACCTCAAGGCAACAATTAAAAGTCATCCACCTGGCTGCATTATTATCTGCATCCACAGCCATGTGGAACTCATTTTTTGGCTTCTAAACCTCACTTAGCAGTTTCCATAAGGTCAGCTGCAAACTCTGTTGGAGCCTTGTTCACCATGGCCATAACAGAAGTCCAGAGGGTCTTCTGATACTGGGCTGCATCAGCCATGTAGTTGACTTCCATGATGCCCAGGGAAGCTGCCAGATACCCTTTATTTGCCATTCCATCCAATTTTCTGGAATCCTTTTTTAGGAAGATGGGTGGCCAGAGGTACCCTGGACCTTATCACAAGCAGCTGTCTGAACTACCACTTCTGGGCGGGATAATAAAAACTCAGAGCCCAGGGGGGTCTAACTGGTGGTACTTTGCGTCTTTTTTATCTATAGGTGGTATGAAATTTGGGGTTTCCAGTACCTTTACCACCTGTTTTTTTCAAGATTTTTCTAACAGGTAGCAGGATTTTTTTTGGATGTTAACCCCATCGTTTCCAGGAATTGCAATTTCTCCTCGTCCTGTTCAGGTTCATATGGTTTAAGGTCTAATGCCTCCACCATCTGCCTCACAAAAGTAGAATGTAAGGAACAGACCTCATGAGCCCTTGGTGGGGATTCAAACCCATGCTTCGGTGAAATCTCCAATTCAGTTGTTTCCTCCTCCTCTCCATATTCCTCAAGAGAGGGATCATACGTTGCTGTACTCTGAGCAGAGGAGCCCAAGCCTGAAACTGATGTATCAGTAACAGCTGGTTGCTGTTGAACTGGTGTCAACTTTGTTACCAAGGCTTTTAAAATCTGTAAAGCTTGTGCTGCTTGATCAGAAGTAGGCATATCTGGCTGTGATACTGGAAGCCCCGTTGCTTTTACAGCCGGAGAGCCAATATTTTTCTTTTTATCTACTGTATATACTCGCGTATAAGCCAAGAATTGTATACGAAATTTTACTGCTCACTTTTAGTATCTCGGCTTATATGTGGGTCAAAGCAAAGTTTGCAATTAGCGATAGAGTTCTGGCAAAGCAATCAATCAATTAGCAATTGGGTTCTGTCACGTTAGTATACAGATCTGGTTCTGTCATGTCACAATACAGTCTATACAGGTGCAGTACTTACAGGTACCGGCACTGTCCGTCTCTGAATGCACAACACCATGAATCTCAAAAGAAAGAGAAGCTCCTACGATACAGCTTTTAAGCTGCGAGTTGTTGAATGTACCGAGGCAACCAATAACTCGGTTGCAGCTCGGCAGTGCACAGTAAATGAGAAACAAGTCAGAGAGTGGAGAAAGCATAAGCTTTCATTAGCCGAGATGCCGAAAGAAAAATGGTCTTGCCATGGGGAGCATGCAGAATTTGCAGATTTAGAAGCAGATCTTAACACATGGGTTCCGCAATGCAGGGAGAGTGGGTACATTGTTACCCAGCTTGCAATACTGATGAGGGCATTGCATGTAGCAAGGATCCTAAATACCAGCATGCTGGTGTTGACGCGTTCCTAGCATCAGGCGGGTGGTGTTCCAGATTCATGGAAAGGCATGGCTTGACTCGGACAGAGAACAAAATCACAAAAGCTACCGGCTGATCTTGAGTCAAAGGTTGACAACTTTCAGCGTTGTGTGTTGAAAATGCGCACACAACATGAGTATGCCCAGAGTCAAATTGGAAACATGGATGAGACTCCCATGACATTTGATCTTTCCACTAACAATACTGTCAATCCACTTGGGAGCAAGACGGTTTTGATAAGAACGACGGCATAAAAAGACACACTTCACTGTAGTGTTGCCATGTATGGCAGATGGGGCAAAGTTAAAACCCCATGTAATATTTAAAAGAAAAACCCTACCAAAATAAAAATGACACTTCCTCCTGGCATCCTAGTCTGCACACATTCTAAGGGCTGGATGGATGAGTCCCTTGTGCAGATGTGGTTGCAGAAGGTCTGGCACACACGTCCTGGTGTACTATGAGCCAAATGCTCATTTCTTGTCTGGGATATGTTCCGTGCCCATCTCAAAGATCCGTTAAAAATGTGCCAAAAACCTGAAAAATGATCTGTGCGTGATCCCCAGTGGTCTGACCTCAATCCTACAGCCACTAGACAACCGTCTCAACAAACCCTTCAAGGACAGGGTCTGAAAGAAATGGAGCGAATGGATGTGTGCTGGGGCCGGAGGGGTGACGAAAGCAGGCAGCCTCAAAAGACCGGACCTGGATTTGTCTGCGAGTGGATTGTTGCAGCGTGGGAATCCCTACCCGAGATGACCAGGAAGTCCCTTCTCCGATGTGGAATAAGCAACTGCATGGATGGGACCGAAGATGATGCACTGTTTGAGGAGGAGGAGGAGGAAACTAAGGTCGCAGCAGATGACGCTGAGCTGGATATACTGCAATCGGATTTGGTTACTGAGGAGTATCTAACTGAGAACATGAATGCCTTAGGGATATTGGATTCGGAGCAAGTGGATGAGGATGAAGATGAGTGAGTTATTCTATCTATGAGTGCACTGTGAATTCCGAGACTTTATTCGGCTGTATCTGTGATCAATTTCTTGGCGATTTTTTGGTCGTTGCTACACTTTTTTTGTTTTTGGTGTGCATACAATAAAATTTTGGTCAGTAACTGGCAATGGACTGCAGTTATTTCGACTCGGCTTATATGCGGGTCATTGCATCGTCACTGTTGGTAAATGCTCATTCCGGGGGGGGCGCTTATACGCGGATCAGCTTATCCGCGAGTATATATGGTAGTTTCTTTACAGGAACTGAATCTTTTACCAGTTCACCCAGTCTTTTTAATCTGGGTGTCTCACCTTTTTCAGAGGCATTTAAAATCGGCATCCTTAGAAACTTCTACTTTGGTTCCGCAGTCGGATCCAGAACCGAAGTTAGACATTTTTTCCTTAAAGGGACACTGTCAACCTGTTTTTCATCATATTATTTCTAGTTGAAACCTCACATTTTATGACTGCTTACCCTTTCTAAAATTCACTGATGTTGCTGTTTGTTTTGTCTGTCTCCTTGTTTAGTAGAACCGAAATGCATGGCAGTGTATATTTTTAAACAACCTTGTTTTTGTTTACAGTCCTGGTTCTGTTCTTACTGCATGCTTCTTGAGCAATAGAAACACACCCAAAAGTTCAGTCACTGATAAGGAAGTAGACTCCCTAACTCCCACAGCATCATGAGGGGCTAGACTGTTTTGCAGGTGTTCCCAAGTCCAGGAAAGATGCATTTGGAGCTGATCAAGGAATGTAAACAAACCTGTTTTGGTGTGATAACACCAGTATGTTGGACAGTCTGTTTTTTACTTTTGTAAAGAAAATACGAGTTAAAAAATCAAACTACCAGCTACATCAACAATCTTTACACAATGTTGGCAATCATAAAATATGTTTTTTAAACTAGGGACACTTTGAGACCTAAGGGGGTTGATAGTGTCTCTTTAAAAAGTCTGAAGCGTTTTTAAATGGTCTTTTCATGAAAGGTTTTTCAAATCTCACAATCAGCCTCAAAGTGTTCAGTGCCGAAGCAAAATAAACACAAGTCATGTTGATCTGCTATTGCAAATATGTCCTTACACTTAGTACAATTTTTTAAATCCGGTCGGCGCCGTTTTTTTTTTTTTAGGCTTTTCGGATATTACCTCTGTATTTGGTAGAGCACAAAATAAAACCTGATTTGGTTTCTAAACCGAGCTGAAACTGGTCACACACCACAGAGCAATAACGAAAAGTGTTAGTGGTCGGTTCCTCAACCGAGGAAAACTGCAAATTTAACTAAATAATACAAATGGAATAAACCCAGTAAAACACAACTCAGGCATATAAGCTTAAAAAATAAAACAATTTTAGTGCTAAATAAGACTAACCAGTTCCCCAGCGGTTTCCAGGAACCAGTGAAGAACCGAAAAAAATATAGTAAACTAACTGAAAACTTTACTGAAGCCACAGAGGGCAGCAGAAATGAAGTAAATAAATGTAATACTTATTTTTTCCAAAAAATAAAATTTTTTTTTTTCCCCTCGGTCATGCTGAGAAGCGGTCTCCGAGGCGTCCAAAAAGGCAGGCGGAGAATGAAATCTGAGCATTATAGAACGCAGCAACTGGTAAGGGCAGCAGATTTGAATGGTAGCACAAGCCAATAGGTGTTCCACTACTTGCATAAAGTTCCATTAATCTCTGGGGCAGTGCAATCCAGGAAGCTGACTGCTGAAATTAATCATACTGAAGACTCCCTGGGGTTAGAGCTGTGGTTGTGGGCTCGTTTTTTTATATTTTCATGAGTCACACTCCAAGGACTAGCCATACATACCAAAATCTCCCCATATTCTTGAAATAGTTTCCGCATGTGATCGGCCCTGGTCCTGGGATCCAAGTTACGAACATAAAGTGAGCGTGTAGCTTCTAATTTGGTGACATCAATGTCTTGATTTGGCAATGGCTCATCCTCCTCTTTCTCTGGAACTGCAAACAAAAAAAATATTTTTCTTTTTTTTGGATTTCTTGAGAACGTCAAGTGCCATCATAATACAGAGCACATAAAAACAGTATTTAAACATGTAGCATCAAAAAAAAAAGAATAAACATTTTTTTGATTAACTCATACATTTTAGACAATCATTTTTTGTCTGTCTTTTAAAATGTTGGACAAGCATTTTTTTCTGTCTTTTTATTAGCTGGAGTCAAGAAAACTCAAGGTACAGTCCTCCCCAAATGTACCGGTCATGGATATAGTGTTTTTCAGTTCTATCAGCCGTTTCCTAAAGCAATGCAAGGTAGGGTTCATAAACTTAACACTGGTAGACACAATAAATAAGCTTAACGTATTGAGCAATGGCAGAAAAGATAGGATAAATAGGGTGGGCAAAGTTGAGGGAGAGGGGATAGTTAGCATGAATAAGGGGGAGTAATACATAGATAGGAGGCCAAAGGTGGGAAAGGGTAGAGAAGCAGATAGAGAAATCAAGTAGTTTTAGTCAGAGAATACATTTTGCAAGCTAAGAGGTTTCAGTTCTGACTAGGACTAGTACCAGTGGAGACGATAAGCATGAAGCACACATAAGGGTAGGGGAGAGGCTTAATAACAGTTACAAATATCTTTTATTTTAGATGCAATTAGCACTTTAGAGGTTAACTGAGAATGCTAGTTAATTTCAGTATGGATTGGAGTTGGTTCCATATAGTAGGAAGAGCATGCGAGATAGCTCGTTTGGCAAAGGAGGTACGAGTCCTAGGTACGTCAAGCAGGATGAAGTCCGATTTCCAGAGAAAATATGCACGGAGGGAAATGCAGATAAGAGATGTTAGGTAACTCAGTAGTATATGCAGAAGCAACTTGAAGAGTCCAGAGACCAGTGTGGAGCAGGCATCTGGTGGTGAGAGATGTCCAGCAAACAGCTGCATACAGATCACAATGGTGAGTACGGTAGGAGGAGTTGGTAATGAACCGTAACGCACGGTGATAGAGGACGTCCAGCTTGCTTTAGCTTGAGATTGTAGCGGAAGTGTAAATTAAATCACTGTAATCAAGAAAGGGAAGGGATGTGGCCTGGACGAGCCTGGTTCAAGTCTCAAGGGGGAAAACAGACCTATTTCTAAAGAAGAATCCTAGCCTGGCTTTGAGCCTCCTGGATAAGTCCACAATGTGGTCGTTAAAAGAGAGCTTATTATCTAACCAGATATCTCAATTTGAGAACGACTTCCAAGGGTTCACTTAGAGAGGTAACAATAAAGTCTTTTGGTAGGACAGGGGAGGTGCCAGAGGAGGTACTGAGAGAAAACCACTGCTTTAGTTTTCTTGGCATCAAGGAGAAGCTTGGCTTTTATTAAATTATTTTCGAGCTGAGCAAAGTCAGCTTGTAGCACATCCCTAACTTCAGATAAAGTTGAGCCAGAGGTATACAGTACAGTGTCGTCCGCAAAGAAGTGCAGGTTGGAGCTAGTTACGTGAGAGATCACTGATGTACAGAGAGAAAAGGATTGGACCTAGAATGGAGCCTTGGGGGACTCCTCTGACAATCGTCAGACAATAGACGATCAGCTTTGACTTTCTGTGTTCTCCCTGTTAGATAACTGGTGAACCACTGAGTAGTGGACAGAGTAGCACTTAAGTTAGAAAGGCAGGTGAGTAAGAAGTTGTGGCCAATAGTGTCAAATGCTTTACTAAGATCCAAGAAGACTGCGCCAGTAATCTTCTTAGCATCCACAGCAGAGACCCAGTCATTAGTTACTTTAGTCAGTACTGTGATAGTGCTGTGATTTGCCTGGAAACCAGATTGTGCTGGGTTAAGGAGTGAAAAGGTTTCGATATTAAGTTTTAATTGGTTATAGATCAATTTTTTGAAAACTTCAGAGAGGATTGGCAAGATGGAGACAGACCTATAGTTATTCAGATCGCACGGGTCTCCCGATTTGAACAGGGGGAGAATGTGGGAAGATTTCTAACAGGATGGACCCGTGGCAGAAGTGATGGAGAGATTGAAGATATGAAGAATGGGGGCAGTGAGATGGGCATGGCCTACTCTTAGGAAGAAAGGTTCAAGACCGTCGTCCCCTGCACTTTTTCTGGTATCAAGGTTAAGAAGTGAATCTTCAACTTCTTTATAGTTGAGCGTATGCAGTTGATAGGGACAAGATGAGGTGCAGGCTGATGGGGAGGAGCTAGGCTGACTCTTCGAATGGCTAGCATAAGGTGAGGAGTCAAAAGCTAGGCCAGCAGTGACAAATTCAGATTTCAGATGTTAACTACAACTTCAGTTTTATGTAACATGGAGGAAAGTGAGGGAAGACTAGGCTGAGAGTTCTGGTTATGGCACCATCAGCAGCTCTTCACTGAAACCGACTTTTATTGAACAGGCAGTGACATTAGGATTCTCAAATGACCTTTAACTTTTAAATGAAGTGACTTAAGAGATCTCAGTTTTGGCATGAAGTTTACTGCGGTCATACTAATCCTAATTCTGAATTTACTGAAGCTATACATTTTGGCCATTTTCCCCTCTTTAAAACATTTGAAGTGATACTGTACTCTGATACAGTGCTACTCCATTCCTGCCCGGTATTATTAATGTTGTGACCTCACTCTGAGTGTAAACCTTTGGGGTTCTCTCTATACTAAAACATGTTAAGTGATACTGTACTCTGGTATAGCGCTGTTCCATTCTTTCTATCCAAGAGAACATGTTCCACTCACAATTGTGCCAGGTCTGCAAAACATTAACAGTAACAAGGAAAAGACAGGCACCAACTAGCACATGTAGTAGTAGCCATTTTATACAGTGCAGTGAGCCCTGAGGAAGCTCATATGAGCAAAACCAGTCGGGGGCATTGCTAGAAGTCCTCTGTATCCCATTGTGCTGCACTTTTATTTTTATAAATAGAATAAAGTATGGGATGGTGTGTGTAACGAGAAGTTTACCCTCCTCCCGAGGTGTTAAGATGCTACATTAACCCCGAGAGCGAAGCTACAAGTTACACACACATGCACCACCCCATTTTTTTTATTTTATATAAATTGCTGGGTTTCCTTTTTTCGCCACAGCAATTATATAAAATACTAGCCGTTCTGGTGCAGCCGTGATCCGGTTCAGTTTTCTGCCACTCCACACATTCGTCCTGTCTGCATTTTTTATAATGTCATATACTTTTTTCTTTTCCCCCCTTCGAGTCTAAAATTAGGTAATTTAAAAAACAAAGTTACCGCTGAGTTCTACTGGTCTGGCGGTTTCATTTTGAGGCAGAAGGCAAGCGGTCAACTGCAGGACGCACATGTGCAGAATGAGGGAAAACGTGCACATGTTTGCCGTAATAAACAATCCTTCATTACGACAAATTATGCCACAGTTTCCCTATGAGAAAAAGTGGAACCCATTTATTATACTGTAATAAATTGCTACCGCTACTATGTGCTTGGTATTGGTGCCAGTCTTTTCCTTGTTGCTGCCAATACATTTCTACTTGGTACTGCCCATGTAGTGATCTCACTCTGAGTGCATACCTTTGGGGCTTTTTTTTTTTGTACTCTCACATGGTGCTACTCCATTCCTACCACCAGATAGTGCCACATTATGACTTCAATCTGTGAATGTAAACCTTTTGGGTTCTTTTTATATTAAAACATGTGACGTGATATTGTAGTGAGAAATGGTGCTAGTCCATTCCTACCTGGTACTGTCCCTGTCGTAAACAACCAGTGGATGTATACCTTTGGGGTTCTTTCTAAATTTATAGAGCACGACGTCATTCTTAGCCAATCAGGATTCTTTATTTCTAAACATTCCATGTACTCTTTCATTATATAACCACAAGAGGATATCTCGTACACGTTATCTGTATCAACTTACTTTGCTAAATCAGTAGGAGGAGAGGGAGAGGGAGAGACAGAGCGAGAGCTTAATTGGGGGTGTGGCTTAGACCATATAAAAGCAGGTGACTTCAATTACAACTTCATGTTGCTAGCCTGTAAAGCAGAAAGCAGCTAACTGAAAGAAGGTACAATTTTCTTACTAATTTAACACTATCTCAGCAGAAATCAGTTTCTGTTAAGATTAAGCATACAGATACTTTATTAGAAGTAGAAGGGGTCTTATTTAGGGTTGGAAAAAAAAAGAAAGTCAGTGTGTTTTCTGTGCTATGAAGGGTACTGTATCAACTTACTTTGCTAAATCAGTAGGAGGAGAGAGAGAGCTTAATTGGGGGTGTGGCTTAGACCATATAAAAGCAGGTGACTCCAATAACAACTTTCTGTTGCTAGCCTGTAAAGCAGAAAGCAGCTAACTGAAAGAAGGAACAATTTTCTTACTAATTTAACACTTCTATCTCAGCAGAAATCAGTTTCTGTTGAGATTAAGCATACAGATACTGTATTAGAAGTAGAAGGGGTCTTATTTAGGGTTAAAAAAAAAAGTCAGTGTGAACAGCTAATATTTTTCAGGTGAAGCTACCTCTGGCTGGAAGCTGCAATACTGAACATAGGATTTGCAAGAAAACAAGTTGTGCTCACAAGAGAGGGAGGTGAACCTTACAATTGTCTTTGGTTTGTAGCAGATACTCTGCAGGTGGAGGCTACTTCTAACTGAAAGGTGAAATAAGGAACTTAGAATTATCAGGAAAGACAGTCTTTCAAGCAACAGAGGAGGTGGATCTTGCTTTACTTTTGTTACAATTGTTAAAATTTTCAGTGCAGGAAGAGTTTAAACCCTGAGGGACGGAATACTGTTTACTGTGTCTGTCCTGGTGCACAGCTGACTTATTTTGGGGCTGACTGCTTTCAGAGCACAAATCACCAGGCTGTTTTGGGGCTGGGGTTATTTACCTGTGTCTGCCTTGGATGTCTGGATTTTTCTCCGTTTGATTAGCAGGGTATTTTCTCTGTCAAATTGTTGTGTAGGGCATCTTGCTGACAGGAAGGCACTCATCGCAGCAGTATGTCAGAGCTTTTAGCTGATTGTTTCGTGAGGGCACAGTTTAGGCCCAACCCCTGCCCACCCCTCACCTCACCCACCCCTGGAAATAGTTCCTTTATACCTGGGGTTCTGACATCATTTCCTCAAGAGTGCAAGGTGCATATCACTGTCATATCCTCTCTAGCACACTGCACAGACAATATAAGCGTACACATTGTATAATATATATATTTCTATATAACAAACCAATCACACACACACACAAAAAGGTAGATAAACATGTGGGGAGTAGTGCAATGTAATGGCTGTGGGGCAGCAGTCTTCCGGGAGTCTTTCTGGAGGCTGAGATGCTGCCCTATTTGCAGGCAACTCTCTGCCCTGAGGGAGGAAGTTGCCCGTCTTCAGGCCACACTGGACAGTAGTAAGGGAACCTTCCCCCAGGGCCACACTGGACAGTAGGAAGGGAACCTCCCCCATCCAGGGAGCACCAGAGCCATCACCACTATCTCAGAGGCTGCGAAGAAAGCACAGCAGTTGGACCACAATGGGCTCAGGGAGGGTGAGGATGGTGGAACAGAGGCACACCCAGTAAGTTGTTCCACTCCACAATCCATACACCATTCTGGGGGAGCATAGTTCCCCTATGGATGCACCCTCAAAGGAGACTAAGGGGGCTGAGGACAACTGTCACAAGGGAGGCCCTCAGGAAGGTGGCAGAGGACACCACAAGGAAAGGAAGCAGCTCCTGGTGGGGACTCAATTATTAGAGGATAGAACTGGGGGAGCAGGAAAACTGAAGTAAGGTGCCTGCCCTGGTGCCATGGCTGGAGGGACAGGAAGCATCCTCAGGATCACAAGAACAGCTGCACGGGGTCTGAGCTGGACGTCACTGTCCACCTAGGGACAAATGACTTGGCTCATCATGAGATCAGAGCAGTGCAGAAGGACTTTGTAGAGTTGGGGAGGGGCCTAAGACAAGTAGCACACAGTATCCTTCTCAGAGGTGCTGCCTGTCAATGGCATGGGTGAGGCGAGGTACTTTGCACCATGCAGTTTAATGAATGGTTGAAAAAATGGTGTGGAGCACAGGGTTTGGCTTCATTGGGGACTGGGGTTCCACCTGGAGGACACCAGCCTATACTGGCAGGATGGTCTGCATCTGTCCAGGAAGAGGAACAAGTCTTTTGAGCAATCCGGTTTAAATGCTTCATTGGCAAGCTTTTAAACTAGTCAGGGGAGGCACTGATAAGCAGCAGGAAAATCCCAGCCTCTCCCTACAAAACAGTGCTATATGAGAAAAAGACCGAGGGTAGAAAGCTCAGTGGGGATGCTGCAACAGAAGGTAAAGCCATCAAAAAAGAAAGCAATGAGTACCAGTGCCCGTAGTCTGGGTAACAAGCTTCCTGAATTAGTGGCCTTGATGGAGGAGGAAGATCTGGATATCATGGCAGTCACAGAAACATGGTACACACAAAACCATGACTGGGACGTAAACATACCAGGATACACTATCTACAGGAGGGACAGGGAGGGTAAAAGAGGAGGAGGAGGAGTAGCTCTTTACTTCAGGGAAGGAATCAAAGCAACAGAACAAAAGGGAGGAGAAGAAGCACTGTGGGTCAATTTGGAGACAGGCAATGGCACCACAATCCGCACAGGGGTTGTATACAGACGCCCCTCTCAGGGTGACGAAATGGACAAGGAAATGATAAGAGAGTAAACTCAGAATGGCAGAAAAAGGGGAGATATTGCTGATGGGTGATCTGAATATGCCAGATGTTAACTGGAGTGCAGTTGCAGCAGCCACTTCGAAGAGTGGGGTTATTCTAGATGCCCTAGACAACTAGTATTGGAGCCCACTCGAGAGGGAGCAATCTTAGACCTGGTTCTCTCAAATGGAGAAGGAGAGAGGATCACAGATGTAGAAGTGGGTAGCCATCTGGGAACTAGCGACCATCGAACAGTATAGTTCACAATAAACACAGCAATAGAGTCAAGCCATACAAAGGCAAAAGTACTGGACTTTAGGAGGGCTGACTTTGCCAAAATGGGTGAGTGCCTAAGGAATGCACTAGCAAATGGGCAGGAAGGAGGGGTGGAAGAACAATGGGGAATAATAAAAACTGCCATCACAGAGGTAACAAGCCTTTGTGTGAAGCAAATAAAACAAAACGATGTAAGATACCACTATGGTTCTCAAAGGAGGTGGCAGTGAAGGTTCAAGAGAAAAAGAAAGCATTCAGAAAGTACAAGGAATCACAGGAGGAGCAGGACAGAGAATTGTATCAGTTAAAGCAAAAGGAAGCTGGGAAGGCAGTCAGAACAACAAAGGCCCGAACTGAGGAAAAGATAGCCAACTCAGTTAAGAAGGGGTATAAAACCTTTTTTAGGTACATCAGGGAGCGAAGGAAGACCAAGGGAGGGATAGTGAGGCTTAATAAGGGGAGGGGTGGGCAGAGGGTGACTGTGAAAAGGCAGAGATACTAAAATATTTTTGCTCAGTATTTACAAACAGAGGGGGAGGTACCTAAAACAAACAATAGAAACATTCTGGATACAGAAGTTACCAGCTCATTTACAGAAGAAAGGGTTCTGAAAGAACTGTTAAATCTGAAGGTGGACAAAGCAATGGGGCCTGGTGGGATTCATCCCAGAATTCTAAAATAACTAAGCGTAGAACTAGTGACACCACTGACTACCCTCTTTAACAAATCATGGGAGGATGGGGTGGTACCTGAGGACTGGAAGAGGGCAGATGTGATTCCCCTTCTCAAAAGTGGGAGCAGGGTAGAAGCAGGAAACTACAGACCTATTAGTTTAACCTCAGTGATGGGGAAAATGATGGAATCACTTCTAAAGGAAAGAATTGTCTAGTACCTAGAGGCCAGAGGGCACAAGACCCAAGGCAGCATGGATTCACAGCGGGAAGGTCATGCCAGATGAATCTAATAGATTTCTTTGACTGGGTGACCAAAGTAGTAAATCAGGGAGGGGCTGTGGACATGGCCTACCTAGACTTTAGCAAGGCATTTGACTCAGTCCCACACAAAAGATTAATATACGAGTTAGCCAGCCTGGGAGTGGGTCCCAAGATGATAGCCTGGGTAAAGAATAGGCTGGAGAATAGGGACACAGAGGGTAATTGTAAATGAAGTCCACTCTGAAGAAAGGGGGGTTACTAGTGGGGTGCCACAGGGTTCAGTATTAGGACCGGTCCTCTTCAATGTCTTTGTGAGTGACATTGCAGAGGGACTGGAAGGAAAAGTATGTCTCTTTGTAGATGACACAAAGATCTGCAACAGAGTTGATGCACAAGGTGGCGTGGAATGGATGAGAAGGGACTTGGCAAAGGTTAGAGGAATGGTCAAATGTGTGGCAGCTTAGATTTAATGCTAAGAAGTGCAAGGTAATGCACCTGGGAAACAAAAACCCAGGGGAAGAGTACACAATGGGGGGATGAGATACTAACAACAAAAATGGAAAGGTACCTGGGGGTAGTCATATCAGATGACTTAAAGATGGGCAAGCAATGTGAGAGGGCAGTAAGGAGGGCTGGGGGGATACTGGGATGCATAAGGAGAGGCATCGTCAGTAGAAAACGGGAAGTTGTTATCCCTACGTACAGACAGCTGTTGAGAACCCATCTGGAGTACTGTGTGCAGTTCGGGAGACCCAGTTTCCACAAGGACATAGACAAGATGGAAGCTGTCCAGAGGAAGGCAACTAAAATGGTGCAGGGTCTGCACCCGAAGACCTAAGAAGAGAGTTTAAAAGAGCTTAATATGTATAGCCTCGAGGAAAGGAGGGAGAGGGGGGACATGATAGAAACTTTCAAGTACCTCAAGGGAATCAAAGTCCAAAAGGGTAGCATCTTTCGAAAAGAGAGGTGTGCAAGAACAAGGGGGCACAATTTGAAGATATGGGGTGGGGGGGGGGCGGCTCAGAGGTAATGTAAGGAAGTATTTTTTCACGGAGAGGGTTGTGGATGCATGGAACAGCCTCCCTGAGGAGGGCGTGGAGTCAAGTACAGTGGGGCAATTCAAGAATGCATGGGACAGACATAAGGCAGTCCTCGTGGGGGGTAGGAGGAAGTAAGCTGTTGGTTAACTAGGATCTGCAGCTTATCTGTTAGGTAGGAAAATGGGCAGACTAGGTGGGCCAAGTAGTCCTTATCTGCCGTCAAATTCTAGGTTTCTATTACAAAAAACAGTTCCAGAAATGGTGCAATCTGACTGGCTGTCAGCATTCCAAGAGCTTTACACTAATCTCTTGGACACCGTCAAGGCGCACAAATTCTTCCTGTCAACATTCCATTCTCTAGCACTGCTGAATGACTGGACTGTCTTAATCTGATTCTGAACAAATATTCTTAAAAACAGTTGGTGGATGAACTATTTTATCAAAAAATCCCTCTCAATGAGGAAAACATTCAAAAGATAAATTTCTAACACTTTTCTCTTGGAATAAGTTTTTTTATGGCACCAGCAAGACACTCTCAGGAGTTAGATCAACAGTCAATCACCCCCTGGGGACAATATGGCTATCGGCTGCACTTTGTGCCACATTACACCCCTAAGGGGCAATTAACAGACCGTTACTCTAACCCCTGTTCGTGCCTTACTGCTTAATAGTTCTAAAATTCTGATGTTCTTAGTTCAGTTGGTGAAGTGTATTTCCCAAAGAGGATTCTCTAATAAGTTCTGCCAAGTAAAACCTTTTGATTTTAAATTCAGACTCCGTTTATTTCAAACACGTTTCTTTTCATACCCTTTGTGTGCCAGAACAGCTCAGTTTGTGCCACAGTTCTTTCACCCAAAGAACTCCAGAATACACTGTTACAACCATAAGAGACATAGAAACTACATAAAAACAGATACAAAGCAAGTGACTTGATATTATGCTCCGATAAAGTGCTGCTCTATTCCTACCTGGTAATGTCCACGGCAAGAGCTTAAGCGGTGATCCAAAGAAATCCTTCCCTAGTAAGGCCTTCAGGGCAGCTTCCTGACAATACTGGTGGCGAAAGAACACCAAGCCATATCAGGATTCATCACTACCATGGACCTGTACCACAGCTATTCTCCCATACTTCTTGAATGTACAAAAAAGTCCTAGTCTTGTACTTGAATCTAAAAAAAAAAATATTGAACATATGGCATTAGTAAATGTAAAATTCTCATTTTTTTTTGTATAATATTTTTATTTGCTTTTTCCAACAAACTTCTACATACAATCAAATACATAACTTATTCTACTACTACCATCATACATTATATAGATCAACCTTTCCACTTCATTCCACACCTTACTACATTCAAATTACACAAATTAAACTAGATTAAATGAACAATACCACAACAGTTTAGTCAATTACACCATACATAAGAAAGGGAGAGGGAGAGAGGAAAAAAAAAAAAAAACTGAGTTCTGATTTTAATCATGAGATTTACAAAAAACTATTTACAGACATCCACATCATTTCAATTATTCGTATAAAAGCAATTAGCTTAAGTTTTTTATGAGTCACTCACTTTAGGTTGTAGGCACAATTTACTCTCCCCTTTCACAATACTACCCTCCTCGTCAGGTATACCCTCCCTACAATTCATACAGTATTCAGATTATTCAGCTTAGAGCTGTGGATACAGGTACTGTCATTCTATTTCACTATTTTACAATTTTAAATATCCTAGCTCATGACCACTAAATCCTCCTGTGACATAGCCAAGAGAAGTGGGCCCCATATGTTTCCGAACATCTCTGCTCTCTCCTGAAACTGAGACCCGTCTCTCCATAGCCAGAGCAGACAAAATCATTGCTCTCCATTGGTCAAGAGAAGGATCTTTTGCTGAAATCCAAGTATTCAGGATACACTGCCTGGCAATTGCCAAGGCCACCCTCAACCACTTCTTATGTAAGCTCCATTCCTCCCCCTCCTCCCACTCAATTCCAAATAAGAGCTCTGTCGGTTGGAGAGAGACCCTAGCCTCTGTCTTCTCACTCAAAAACCATATAATATCCTTCCAGAAGCCCTGTATCCAGGAACATTTCCAGAAGCAATGTCTGTATGTACCCACCTCGGTTTTACATCGGGGACACGTATCTGATATCTCCGGGCGGCTTTTATGAACCACTACCGGGGGGTAAAATAGCCTATGAACAAATTTATAGGCCGACTCCTTGTATCTATTTGATAATAATAAGCCCAAATGTGTTTCCAGCATCAGTTCCCAATTTAGCTCTGAAATCGAGATCCCAAGGTCTCTCTCCCACAGTGCCCTACTACCCAGCCTTTCTCTATTCAGAGCCTCTCTAAAGATCTGCACCGCCCTGCCAATCACCCCCTTAGGGTTATGCTGGGCTCTACAAACTGTCACCTCCAGACTGTGTTGGGGTATGGACTGCGTACCTGGTCCTCCCAAACTTCGGGCAAAGTCCCTAGCCTGAAAGAATCTAAACGTGTGGTTACCCGGGATTCCCCTCTTTTCCCCTAGATCCTTTAGGGAGGAAATATTCAGGCCATCATACAAATCCTTCACGCAGTGTATGCCTCTCGTCCCATTCCACAAATCCTTGGTCCTCTAGACCAGGGAGGAAAGAGGATTACCACTCAGTGGAAGGAGCAGTGTTTCTGCCTTACCATCACTTACCCTTGCCCTAATCTGTTCCCACCCCTCAAGGGTCCACAGCACCAGTGGATTGGGTTTTAGTTGATTCAGGTAGGCCCTCCTACCTCCCTTCCTTAGATAGGCGGATAATCTACCCTTCGCACCCTCCCCTTCCAAGTCCAGCCAACTTGCTACCTCAGGGGCGTGCCACCCAGTCCTTAATTACTCTCACCTGTGAGGCTAGAAAATAGCTTTTTATGTCTGGGAAGCTTAATCCCCCTCCCCTCGGCACCAGTTTTAATTTTTTCAGGCTAATTCTGGGTTTCTTCCCTTGCCACAAATAATCAGAAAACCCCCTTTCCAGTCTCTTCGTATCCTTTTTGGCGAGGCCCATTGGAAGCATCTGTAATAGGTACAAAATTCTGGGTAGGATATTCATTTTTATGATATTCATCCGGCCTATCCAGGACACAGGGGAATGCCCTCCACCTTTTCATACCTCTCAATACGCCTTCAACCATTGGTGTGTAATTTAGCCTGTATAAATCAGCTAAAGAACTCCCAATACCTATCCCCAGGTATTGTAACGACTTCTCCACCTCTCATAGGCCCCATTTCTGCAATTCCACTAAATTCCCCCCACCCAGACATATTACCTCCGATTTAGCTAGGTTTATTTTATATCCAGTGAAAAGTGAAAAACCATTAATCAGGTCCAGGACAGCAGGAAAAGAATCTTCTAACTGGCTTAAATACAAAATCATATCTTCAGCATATAAGGATAGTTTATGCTGTCGGCCTCCCAATCCCATCACTCCTTTCACCCTCTCACACTGTCTTATAGCTGTGGCCAGGGGTTCCAGGGCTAGATCAAATAAAAGAGGGGAGAGGGGGCAGCCTTGTCTTGTCCCTCTATATAAGTCAAAGACCTGTGATAGGCCTCCATTAACCAATACTGCAGCCTTTGGTAACCGATAGAGGGCTCCTACCATATTTAGAAACCCCTTCCCTATTCCATACCGACCAAGAGCCTCCAACATATATTCCCATTCGATACAGTCGAAAGCCTTCTCGGCGTTCAGTGCCAAGACAAGAGTAGCTTCTGGATGCCGAGAAGAAGCATGTATCACATTCAGCAATCTCCTTACGTTATGATAAGAATGCCTCCCTTTTATAAATCCAGTTTGGTCCGGGTACGCTAGATTAGGCATTAAAATCTCCAGTCTGCCAGCCAGGATCTTCGCATACATCTTCGCGTCCACGTTCAACAGTGAAATAGGGCGGTAGGCCGCGCAGTCCCTAGGGTCTTTACCCTGCTTGGGAATCACACATATGGTCGCCATTTCCATTGAAGGAAGTCGTTCCCTCCTTGGTTACTCTGTAAACCTCCCACAATAGGTCAATCACCTGTTGTCCTGCTGCTTATAGAATTCAATAAGGAACCCATCTGGTCCGCTGCCTTGCCTGCCTAAGTCCCCAATGACCTTTTTATTTCATCCTTGGAGATGCTGGCCTCCAGGGCTTCCCTTTGCTGTTCACTTAACTCCTTCAACCTAATCCCATCCAGAAACTGCCTCATCTGATCCTGGGTCCCTTCAGCTTCACTTCGGTAAAGTGCACTATAAAATTCCTTAAATCTTTCCCTTATAGCTTGGGGGTCTCATTATGGCCCCTTGTCGACTCTTTATTTCCAGCACTCTAGCCTTTCCTCTTCTGCCCCTAATCAGGTTGACTAGCAAAGGGCCAGACTTATTCCCCCATTCATAAAATCTTTGCTTCACCAGCCACATATGCCCTCTTGCTTGCTCCTCCAACAAGTTATTTAGCGCTCCTCTAGTTGCAGCCTACATTGGACCACTAGCTTCATCTCCCCTAATCACTTGGCCTTCCAGTCTTTTGACCTTTTGGAATAGGTCCTCATATTTCCTGTTTTTTCTTTTTATACCCAGACACGTACCCTATAATGGCCCTTAGATAAGCCTTACCTGCATCCCATAAAACCTGTGTGGACAGGGCCGTCTCCTTGTTTGTCTCTAAATATCTCTGCATCTGCTCATTAAGGAACGCCCTGAAGTTCTCATTTCCCATCAGATATGAAGGGAATCGCCATATATTAGTCTTCTCTCTATTTCTGTCTAATTCTACCGTCAAGGTTACCATCGCATGGTCAGATATATGGATAGGCTCATGTTGTACTCCCACCACCCTTTGACACCAAGCTCCCTCGGTATAAATGTGATCTATTCTCGACCAACTCTTGTGTGGATTACAGAAAAACGTATATTCTCTGAGGTTCGGATTCGCCGTCCTCCACACATCTATTAGATCTAAATCTAGTAACCCTTACCTCCACTCCTTCAAATATCTACCTCCCTTACCTCTCCCCACGGAGTGATCCATCACCGTGTCTGGAGTGCAGTTGAAATCTCCACCTAATATCAAACCCTTAAACTGTTCCTTCATCAGTATCTCCAGTATGTGCCTATAGAATTGGGGTTCAGGAACTGCAGGGGCATACACACAGCCAAATGTTATCGGGGTCTCCGAAAGCGTGCCTTCTACGAAAACAAATCTGCCTTCTTTTTTATCTAGCACTACTCTGGTTGCCTGGAATGGGAGATTCCTATGAATAAGAACTGCTACCCCCCTCTTATGTGAGGAGAAGGAGGATGCATGTACGTCTCCCACCCAGTTTCTGATCAGTTTTCGATGCTCAGCAGGGGTCAAATGGGTCTCCTGCAGAAGGGCCACCTCTGCACCAACTCTCCTCAGGCAGTAATTATCGATGTTCTTTTAATTGGAGATGACACCCTCTAACATTCCATGACACCACTTTCAATCTATCTTTTGTGCCATCTACCTTTCAATCTCCTCTTCTTGCTCCTCCTTCCTTAATCAGCTCTTTCCATATCTCATTGTGCCTTACAACCTGGTGACTTTTCTTTTAAATGTGGAACCACAATACCAACGTTTAACATAACATACCCCCAACCATAAACTATCCCCCAACTTATATACAAGATCCCTCGACGCTCCCATACAAAGGTACCTTATCTCACGTCAGTATACCCCCCAAAATTGTATAACAGGGTTTGAATCACAGATATATCTCTATGTTCAACCTCCCCCCCACCAGGCAAGTCAAAAGCTTCTTACCGCCATCACCAGATTATTCCCATGTTCGACAACATTACCCTTTGATCTCCCCTTCCCCTTACATGTTGCACAGCTGAGCCTGGCGCACCACATTCATGCCCGCCATCCAGCGAGGATTCTGGGCCAATTAGCTTCCGTTGACACCCCCTTAGCATGTCATAATACATTTAACACCCTGTAAATATCGCTCCACGAGGGTTCATTTAACTTTTGAGAGTTATGTTGGAAATTCCTTAAATCTTCCCACCCCCATAATGTCCATAGGAACCCCCGGACCTTTCGAGCGCAAACTCCTCGGTCAGTCAGTGAAAGGGAGCTTTTCCACGAGGTTCATCGAGATAGGCCGCGCAGCTTAACATTCACGCTAGCCCCGAGACCCATGAACTCCCTTCCATTCACTCAGCATATACCTACATGCCAGCAGTCCCACAGTCTTCAAAACTATATAGATGGACACGGGATTCTTCCTCGCCCTTCAGATCTTCGATCCGGGATCCAAAATTTCTGATCTCTGTCCCTTAGGTGGGGTGAGACAAAGATCATTCCAAAGTCGCAGCACAAAATAGCACATCTCCAGTCAGCAGAGAGAAACAAAAGAACCAGTAGAACTTCTCAACTAAAGTACATAGCAACCAGATTACCATGTCACCTCGATCTCCTCATCAGCGTAATCAGCCTCCTCTGTAGGCTACCCAACTTTCTTTGTAGCTCCGTGACAAAATCTGCGCTTTCTCCACCTCCCAGAAGCTATAAGTAGCCCCTTCGTGCTTGATTTTTAATATGGCAGGGAAGACTATGAACCACTACACCCATCTTCTGGCAGGTCGCTATAACTTCATTGAACTCTTTTTTTTCCGATCCAAGGTGAATAATCTTGGGAGAGAAACAATCGAACCCCCTCATGTTTAAGCTCGGGAAGAGATTTGTAGGCCCTCCACATCTCCTGCCTGTCTTGGTAGTTGTGGAACCGGAAAATGATTTGCCGAGGCGGCTGGCCGCCCTGCGGTTTAGGCTGCACAGCCCGGTGTGCTCTCTCCAGCTTGAGACTCCCGCCCTTCAGCTGCATCCCAAGGAGTGTAGGCAATGTTTTCGCACAGAAGCCAAGGATATCAGATCCCTCTCTTCCCTCCGGTAATCCTCTCAGCCTCAGGTTAGTTCTCCTCAGATAATTTTCTTGGTAATCGATCACCTCTCTCATATCCGCCATTTGCCTCTCGAGTTCAGATACTCTCCTGCCGAGGGGACTTAGCGTGTCTTCCGTGGTTGAGACTCGACCCTCTAGCCTTTCATGGTGCCTTTCGACTTGTGCTTCCATTAGAGCTAGTCTCCCCTCTATTTTATTTTCTAAGCTCTCCAGTTTCGATGCAAGCGCCTCCATCGGCTGGTCTTTTAGTTCGCGCCCCAAGGCCGACATCTTGGCCGCCGAAAAGGAGATGGGGCCTGCACAATTCATCGACATACCAGCCGGTCCCTTCTTACTATTTCTGGCCGTCAGTCTCTGCGATTTGCTCACGCCAGAAACCACATACTCGTCCATTATCGTCTCCCAGACATACCAACAGCACTATTCGGGTATTCAATATTACTTTTGAGCGGATTTTACTTGAAATTCGAGCCTGAGGGAAGGAGCACTGGAAAGGCACGTCTACTCCATCTTTCGGTCACGTGACCCAGTGTAAAATTCTCATTTAAATATTTTTTGTTTGGGGGAGAGAAGTATCAGACAGTATCACGGTAATTAAGTCTAAAAAATGAGTTGTGTTGGGCACGTATGGGTCAGGAAACCTTTCTAATACTTATCTGAAACTGCATTTCTATTCGCATTGCTTTGTTACGGCTAATGTTCATTTGGGTTCCTTCTCCGACAGAAGGCTTGCTGGATAGAAGACCTGGGACTGTAGAGTGCTGCCAGCATATGCACAGACTAATGCACTAGTGGGGGCCAGAATAGTGGTGAGGCTTATAGTCCAATGTACATAAGTAACTTAATAGTGCATATCTGGAGGTGGGGAGGACAAAAGAGCTGTTCAAGTTTTTAACAATCTTAAATGCAATGCATACATCACATTTCCCATGTCACAATCCCAGCAAAACAAAAAAAACAAGCAGTAGCATCACGGTGGAACAAAAAAAAAAATCAATATTTGCTCTTTTTTTTGGGAGTGAAAAAAAATTCACATTTGCAATAGAAAGTTGGGGGGATTAACTACTGGCATCACTTCTTAAATATTCTTATTGTTAGTTTCACAGCTGACTTTTCCCTCTGAGCATGCTCAAAGTCAAGGAAAGCTGACTGGCTAAAGTACAGTTACGCAAGAACTTACCGTAACAGTAGATCTTCGAGAACAGCTCTTGCAGCAGGTTACACCATTAGGACTGAAGCCAGCAGGCGTCAGGACCCCATGGAAAAATTCTAGCTAGCCATCTTCAGCGGGGACCGCCCCCGACGTCGGTCCCGCCTCCGACGTCAGGCGTAGTACATAAGGGGGCGGTCCCGCCAGATTCCCCAGTTCTCCCGCCAGAGACTTCCGGACGCAGGCTGACATCGAAATGGGAGACCGAGGATCCACCGTCAGAAGACGGGTAAAAATCCCTGTTAAAAAAGGCTTAAGCCATGCCTCCTCCAAGGGGGAAGGTGGGCGGGAAGGTACCTGCTGCAAGAGCTGTTCTCGAAGATCTACTGTTATGGTAAGTTCTTACGTAACTGTACTATCTTACTTCGAGACACAGCTCTTGCAGCAGGTTACACCATTAGGACCGATTCTCAAGCAGTAGCGCTTGCAAACACTCTGGGAGGAGGAAACTAGAAAGTTCATTCCAGGTCCTGAATCTAGGACAGGAGACCCTGTAGCACAGCCAGGCCGAAGCCGGCTCTTCGCCGTGAAGCGATGTCCAGGCTATAATGCCTGATAAAGGTATGTACAGAGCTCCAAGTGGCTGCAGCACAAATGGCAGAAGTGGAGACGTTTCAAAGTGCTGCAAAGGAGGTGGCCACTCCCCTAGTGGAATGGCCCCGGACTGATCCCGGGAGGGGCTTTTGTTTGATATCATAACAGTATTAGATGCACTGGACAAGCCAGCGAGACAGGGACTGTTTGGATACTGGTTGGCCCATCATCCTTTCAGTAAAGGAAACGAAAAGTTGCTCCGATTTACAAAGCTGCTTAGTTCTGCTCAGGTAGTACCTTAAGCTGCGGTGAACATCCAGGGTGTGGAGCAGCGCCTCTCCTCTATTAGAATAATTAGGGAAGTAGACCGGCAGGTCAATATCCTGATTGAGAGTGAGTGTGGAAACCACCTTAGGCAAGAATTTAGGATTCGTCCTCAGGGATATGCTGTCCCAGTGGAAAATTACATAAGACTCCTTACACATAAGAGCATGAAGCTCAAGAACTCTTCTGCTGGCGTAACAGCAACCAACACAACGTTTTCCACGACAGAAGCATGGCTCGCAATCAGCGCAGGTTCAAAGGGGGGAGCATGAGTTGCTCCAGGACAAAGAGCAAGTCCCATGGAGGCACTGGATCCTTAATGGGTGGCCTAAGATGTAACACCCCTCTCAAGAATTCTCGACAGGCATCTAATTGTGCCACTGTGCACTGTCCACGGGAGTGATAAGCTGAAATGGCACAGAGGTGCACCTTAATAGAGGAGTAGGCGAGACCCGAACGGAAAAGGAGAGCAGGTACTCTAACACCGCTTTCACCGGACAACCTAAAGGGGAAAGGCCGCGTGTTTGCGACCACAGACAAAAAGCAGGCGCCATTTCATGGCGTCGCATGCGCGTTGCCGGCTTTCTGGCTGCAGAAAGAACTTCTGCAACCTCTTACGAGACCCCAGATCGCAAAATGGCTATGTCTTCCAGGAGCCATGCATGCAGGTTCAGTGAGCGTAAGTCCGGTGGACCAGTGAACCCTCCTCCTGAGACAAGAGATGGAGCTGAATGGCAACGGGGCGGAGGTTCCCGGATAGCTGTATTAGCAAAGGAACCAGATCTGTCTGGGCCAGAAAGGCCACCAGGATCATTGTTGCATGCTCCCTGCGCGGTTTGAGAAGAACTCTCTGGATCAACGGGAAGGAGGAAGCGTAGAGAATCTGTCTGCCCAGGAGAGGGACAACGCGTCTCGCCAGAAAACACCAGGCCCTGGATCTAGCGAGCAAAAATTGGGCAGTTTTGCGTTGGATGGGGAAGCTAACAAGTCCAACTCAGGGTTCCCCATCGAAGAAACAGATCCTCTGCTACCTCCTGAAGAAGTTCCCACTCGTGGACTCTGGCCTGGGAGCGACTCAGGCCGTCTGCAATTGTTGTCTACCGGGAACATGTACTGTGATCAGGTTCGCGCTGTGTCGGATTACCCAATCCCACACCCTCATGGCCTCCCTGCAAAGGGGAGTGTCGCCTCCTTGTTTGTTGAGGTAATACATCACCGCCGTGTTGTCTATCTGAAGCAGGAGAGTACTCGGGGGATCTCTGACTGAAATGCCTGCAGGGCATAAAGGACCACCCTCATCTCTAGGACGTTGATATGGAGGTGAGCCTCTGGAGGTCCACGTTCCCTGGGACTTCACCCCGTCCAGGTGTGGTCCCACCCCAGACCTGAGGCGTCTGTGGTGAGGATTACCTCGAGGCCAGGCGCTATAAGCGGGACGCCCGTAGAGAGTGTCCCTGGGTCTAGCCACCACTGCCAGTCTCGAGTCATGGTATTCGTGATTCTGACCGGATGCTGCATGTGGTCTTGCCTTTGGTCCCATTGCACCTTGAGCATCCACTGAGTTACCCGCATGTGGAGCCTTGCGAAAGGGACAGTAGGAATGGCCACAGCCATGTGTCCGAGGAAGCGAAGGACCGACCTGGCTGGGACGGTCTTCGACGAAAGATCCCTGATGAGGGATCTGATGCGCTCCGCTCTGTCGTCTGGAAGAAATGCTCTTCCCTGAACGGTGTCCAGTACTGTGCCTATGAACTGCAGCTTCTGCGACAGTACCAGGAGAGACTTCTCGTGGTTGATTAGGATACCCAGAGATCGAAACAGGTCCTGGGTACTCTGGATCGCCCGTAACAATGCCTCTCTGGAGGCGGCCATGAGAAGCCAATCGTCCAGGTATGGGAACACATAATGGCCCTGTCTCCTTCAAGACGCTGCCACGACTGCCATGCATTTGGTAAAGACTCTGGGTGCTGATGACAGCCCGAATGGAAGGGCTCGGAACTGAAGATGATGGCCGAGAAACTCGAAGCGCAGGAACCTCTTGTGCGCTTGAGCTATAGGGATGTGCAGGTAAGCGTCCTGCATGTCTAGAGACGCTAAAAAGGCGTCCTGCTTCAGCATGGGAATAAGACCCAGAAGAGTTACCATGCGGAATCTTTTGTAGGCGACCAACAAATTGAGGTCGCTGAGGTCCAGAATCGGACAGGAGGTCCCCTGTTTCTTTGGAACCAGGAAGAAGTGGGAATAGTATCCATGTCTCTCTGGTTCTCTGGGACGTACTCTATCGCTCCCTTTGCAGGAGCTGAGTACTTCTTGTCTGATCAATGACTTGTGCTGACCAGTACCGGGAGAGCAGAGGAGGCCTCGAGGGTGGCTTTTCACGAGATTCTATAAAGTGGCCTCTTCCGACCATCTGGAGAACCCACCTGTCAGTGGTTATAGACTGCCATCCTGGCAGGAAATCATAATCGACCCCGACCATGAAATCCGTTGATCCTGAGGGGGGCGGAAAGAAGTCAGGCTGTGGTGGCTGAGGGACCCGCTGGCTGGGCCCGGCTTGTGCGCTGGCCTCGACCTGGGTTGTTTCCTGGGCTCTGCAGAAATCGAGACCCCTCTGTTGTAGAACAGGGCGGGACTGTTGTCTACGTCAATCCCACGAAATGACTTTGGTTCTCTGAAGGAACTAAGCTTGGGTGCATACGTGGCCCGAACCCGACCTCACCGTTTTCCAGCCTCTTGGAGTTTGGTAATTATCTTCTCAGAGGGTTTACCAAGTAAAACTTTTCCCTCGAATGGGGCGTCCATGATGTTTTTCTGGACATCCGGGGTAAAACCAGAGACACGGAGCCAAGAGTGCCTCCGGATGCATACGCCTGAAGCTGCTGCTCGGGCTCGGGCACAGGAGTCCGCAGAGTCGTACGCGGCTCGTAGCATTTGGGTTCCCACATCCGAACCCGTACGGAGGAGCTGCAACATCTCCTCCTTCTGCTCACCTTCTGGCAATTTCTCAGCCGCATCCAGACCCTGCTCCCACAGGGCATTTTGGAACTGCACCATGTGGGTCAAATAATTCAGGGATCTGATGGGCGCAGGTAGATGGAAACATCATGTAGCCTACCATGGCGATCAGCTGCTTGGACTCGGGCCCGGTGGCAGGGTGCTCAAATGTTGCGTGTCTCTGGGACCGGTCATGTGAGGCTGTTATGACCAGAAGTCGGCCTGAGGATGCTAGACAAGTACTGGTCTTCTCTTGGAGCCTTGTACAGGTGGTCAGCTTTCTTGACATCGCTGGGAGTGAATGTGGATGCTTCCGCGCTGCCTTAATAGCGATCACGAAAGTGTCTACAAGGGTGGCACACCACAGGCTTGGGGTCCTTCTGCGAAGATGCCCATAGGCGTAGCCTTTCGAGGTCTAACTCTTCCGCATCCCATCCCATATTCTCTTGGATGTGTCTCATGATATCTGAGAATGAAGGTCATCGGAGGAGACTTTGGAAGCTCACGTGGGTCCGAGAGAAGGGATGGAGAGAGGAGATGGGGATCTGGATGTTAAAACTCTGATCCCGTGTCCTCCATCGGCGACGGCCTTCACTGGTCTCTTAGGGCTGGGTGACTAGAAGAGGATCTGGACGGAGGTCTCCTTTTGTCTGGTCTCCCCCTTGGAGGGGTCCTGGGCTCCCGGGGAGGAGGTAACCGACCAGCAGACCCAGATGGAGAAGGGGGCGCAGGAACCGGAGGAGTAACCGGTGTAGGAGGAGGAGGAGGTGAAAGCGGAGCTGGAGTGGGGACCATGTCCTTTTTGATGGTATCCCACCAGTAAGTGAAAAGCTCCTTCACCTCTGAAAAAGAAAGGCCCGACGATGGACCGGGCGCCGGTGGTCGTTAGTCGGGTCCCAGCGTCGTCTCCACAGGGGGCGCGGGTTGCGGAGAGGGTTCCTTGGGAGTCTCAACAGAGCGGAGTCGCCCGTCTGGTCTTGGGCTGAGTCAACTCTCCTCAGTGATGGTCTCCTGACCGGCGTCGGTCGGGCGTTGGGGTCTTCTTCTCGATTGGAGGCGGGCGCGGTCCCCCTACAGCGTCGGTGATGAATTAGCGCGGCGGCGGTCTTCTGATGGGCGGCGGCTCTGGGGACCTTGGCAAGAGGCCGGCGTCCAGGCGAACCAGCGTCGGGTCTAGCGACCTCTTAAGTGAGTGAGCTCCTTGGTCTTCCGTTGGGGAGGAGGAGACAGGAGCCGGACCTGGCGTCGGGTTCAGAATGGTGGGAACCCGACTTGTGGTGATGGTGACAATCCCCGACTTAGCCAGGGCCTTGGAGGGCGAGGAAGGCCGAGAGTCTTAGCCTGAGAGAGGAGCCTGAGACTTTCTCACCGCAGCCGGGGGGCTGAGAGCTAGCCCCGGGAAGAAGGCGGTCCGGACCTGGAGCAGTTGCAGCAGTCGGAGGCCCTAGGCGAGGGGACCTGGAAGGGAACCTTCCTCTATGCTTCTCAGAATGCTTGCGGGCCTTCGCGAAGAATCCCATTGGAAGCCATGGTCTTGAGTTGTTCCTCGAGCAGGAATGCCTGTAGGGCCTTCTGGCGACGGATCTGAGTTCTGCTGTTGAAACCCTGGCAAAGGTGCAGGACCGGTGTAGTGGTCTGGGCCTAGGCACGGACACAGGCAGTCGGATCCATGAATGGGATCTGCTTCCCACAGGCGCGCCGAGGAGTGACGGAGGTCGGAGGACATCAGAGAAAAACTGAGCGAAGAGCGAATTTCCCGTGGGAAAACACTTTTACCACCGCCGTCGCTAGCAGCTGAACCGAGAGGGTCGAGACATGCAAGTCGACGGCGGGAAAGAACTGGGGAATCTGGCGGGACCGCCCCCTTATGTACCACGCCTGACGTCGGAGGCGGGACCAGCGTCGGGGGCGGTCCCCGCTGAAGATAGCTAGCTAGAATTTTTCCGTGGGGTCCTGACGCCTGCCGGCTTCAGTCCTAATGGTGTAACCTGCTGCAAGAGCTGTGTCTCGAAGTAAGATCACGTCTGCTCTTTCCACATGTCCTTGAGTCTCCAGCCCCTTGCTCTCCAGATTGGTACCCTGACAAAAGACGCTGAGGAAGACAGACACTATCCAGAGGAAGTTTAGTGGGTCATGTGAATGTAAACCAGAATGGCAGTAATACTATATATACACACGTATTAACTCAATCTGGGGCACAGAGATGCAGAGACATAGAAACTGATGGCAGTTAAGGGCAGCTTGGCTCATCTAGTCTGCCCTTTGTTATTCTGCTGCTTTCGCTGCAGATCTTTTTTGGTCTATGGCACTTTCTCTTCTACCCCTTTCCTGGCCCAAGCTTTTTTGAAACCCACCACTGTTTTTGCCTCCACTACCTTCACTGGAAGACTGTCCTAGGCATCCATCACCCTTTCTGTGAAGTATTTCCTCACATCTCTCCCAAACCTACCCCACCCGCTTCATACCATGACCCTTTCTTCTAGAAGTCCCTTTCCTCTGAAAAATACTTCCATCTGTACATTATTCACCCCCGTGAGGTATTTAAAGGTCTTTAATATCCCCCCCCCATCCTCCAGGGTGTACATATTTAGTTCCATTAACCTTACGGCTTTTGATGCAGACCCTGTGCTATCTTGGTAGTCCTCTTCTGGACCGCCTCATACTCTGTCTTTCCAGAGATGTGGTCTCCAACACTGGACACAGTACTCCAGGTTGGGTCTTACCAATGATCTATGTAAGGACAACACCACTTCCCTCGTCCTGCTGGTGATACCCCTACCTATACACCCCAGCATACACTAGTTCTCCTGATAACTTTGTCATATTGTCTGGCCACCTTTAGGTCATCCGATACGATTACCCCAGGTCCCTTTCCTGCTTGGTCATTTCAAGCATCTCTCCCCTCCATTCTGTATTCCACCCCCAGGGTTCTGTGACCAGCATTATTTTCGCTTTTTGCACTAAACTGTACCTGCCAGACTTCTGACCGCCGAGTGTCCACTCTGTTGCAGATCTTGGTGTCATCCACAAGAGGCAGACCTTCCTTCCAGTTCCTCTGCTATGTCGCTAAAGAAGACATTACTGAGAACTGGCCCTGGTGGTACCCCATCTGGTCATGCTCCTCTCCTTGGAGCAAACTCTATTTACCACCACCTTTTGCCTCCTATCCCCTAACCAGCTTCTTACCCAGGTTACCACCTTATTGCCCACCCCCATGCTATCCAGCTTGTTTACCTGTCTCCTATGTGGAACGATCTCACAGGCCTTGCTGAAGTCACATACACCGCCCCTCCCTGATCCAACACCTTGGTTACCCAGTCAAAACACTTAAATTTGTTGCCCCCCCCCCCAAGGTAAAGCCATGCTGCCTTGGGTCCTGCAGTCCACTGGATTCCAGGTGTTCCACGATTCTTTCTTTCAATGGTGTTTCCATCCGTTTTCTTACTACAGAACTCAGGCTGACAGGCCTATAATTTCTCATCTCCTCCTTGTTACCAATTTTGTGAAGTGGGACTAGGTTCACTCTTCTCCAGTCCTCCGGAACCACACCGGTGTCCAGTGAATTGTTAAACAAGTCTGCCAGGGGTGCAGCTAGCACCTCCCTGACTTCCCTCAGCACTCTCGGATATACCCCATTTGGCCCCATGGCTTTGTCCACCCTCAGATTAGCGAGTGCTTTCCTGACACTTTCCTCAGAAAAGGGACGCCATCGTCGAGGCATAGGTCAGAAAGCACAGGAAAACCAGGAGCAAGTATAGAATTCACAAGTAAAAATTATTTTCAACAACAATAAAATGGAAAAAAATACATAAACTTGTGAAGGACTGCATTTTACAAAGTCAGTACAAAGAAAACAAAGTCCATCCGACGTTATCTCTAATTCTAAATTTCAATCTCTCTCCAACAAGATTGCTCCCTTTATATATAACATATTATCCTGACAATTAACGTCTGCATCCTAAGCTCATTAAGAGACATCCTGTTTCTCTCAAAATGTATCAGTTTTGTCAGTTTCCTCCCTTGCAAGTGCAACAAAGTAGAACATTGTGTCTCAGAACTAATCTCCTGTTGATCACTCTGCAACTGAGTTTGTGGAGGTCAAACTGCACTTCAAAGGTTAACCCCCTGAGTTCCGAACATTTTGCAATCATTTCAACAATATAATTATATATATTTTCAAACCAAGGGATCCCAGTTTCATACAGAGATTAACTCATTCAGGCCTAGATATGCCTGTAGGTGGCGTCTGAAAGCATAGCCACTCAGGCCAATAACGCCTGTAGAGTGTAGACATACTCAGCTGACTTTCAGGCCAGGAAAACGTCTGAGGAAATCAGCAGTTTTTAACCTACATATTAAACAAACTGAATTGATTAGAATTGATTGCATAGCACCATTAGAAAGCTAATTTTGTGCTGAACAATTTTGCCACTGATACTTTGTGTCTGTCATGTATACTTTAGGAGTTATCATTTGTTTAAGGTATGGTGTGCATGGCTGACATTTGTTTCTCAAGCCTCACCTAAGCACCTTGAACAAATCTGGAAAAAAAAAAAGACAGTTTGGTATTTCAGCTAGTATAAAAGAAAAACTAAATGGATTACAACTGATTGCACAGCACCATTAGAAAGGAGATTTTTGTGCTGAACAATTTTGCCACTGATACTTCGTGTCTACCATGAACACTTTAGGAGTTATTCGCATTTGTTTAAGGTATGGTGTGCATGGCTGACATTTGTCTCTGAAGCCTCACCTAAACACTTTGAAAAGATCTGAAAAAAAAAAAAACCACAGGTTGGTGTTTCAGCTAGTATAAAATAAAAAAACTAATTTATTACAATTAATTGCATAACACCATCAGAAAGGTAATGTTGTGCTGAACAATTTTGTCACTCATACATTGTGTGAAGCACTTATGGTTTAAAAGGTATTCACATTTGTTTGTGGCATGCTGATTATGGCTTGATTTTACTTAGAAAGGCCCAGGATGCAGTGTTACAAGTGTACAGGGCACAAGTGGTGGAAGTCTCAAACAGCTCTTGTGGTGTAAACGAGTTACCATACATTTTATAACCACAGATAACCAAGGGGGAAGCAGAAACAGCAAGTGAAGGCAGGAAGATAGCGGAAGGTGGAGAATCGTGAGACTGTCGGCATTCAGTTTCTAGGCCCCACAAGAAATTTGACTGCTTAATCAGACAAGAAATAGAAAAGGAAAATATAGAACAGATTCTTGCCTTTAACTCTTTCTGCATACCAAATGGGACAGGGGCTTATTCAATCCTGTCACAGACTGGTGTCCACTTCTCTCCCTTCCAAGCGCTTGGTGCATATCTGTGGTCCCTCCTCTCCCCCTTCACCTTCTACTGTTAACATGGAACAGACGTATCTGAACACTGAGCAAAAGCTTGTTTCTAGCCGCTTCTCAGGGGGTGGGGACACAGCATGAGTCACAAAAAGTACAATCATCAGTATTTGCCCTGTACAGTACCTTGTTTTCTACCTTATGTTGTTCATTGCTATTACCTTTGTTGATAGGTTGCAAGTACCGAGTTCCAGTTAGTTCACCCGGCCAACAAAACAAATAAACACGGACTTCCGGTTCCACTCTGTGGAGAATAGCAACCTAGACGAACGGCTTGAATCTGCCCCGACTAAAAACACTCTCGACACAGCGCTAATAGTTGTTTTGGTACTTTAATATTTACTCCTATCTGTGGTAAACAGAGTGTACAGCACAAAGAGGGTGTGATTAACTACCTACACGCTAAGATGGATGATCCTGCAGTCCGATCCGACTCTGAGGTCTCTGATGGCTCAGAACATAGAGCAATGCTGTCCCAGGAAGCTTGACGTATTACCTCCAAAAATAAACTGAAGCAGGGTAACATGAAGGCCAAAAAAGCTAAATTGGACTTAAACTACCAGGAATTGGTCACCTTCTGTGCTGAAATAAAAGAAATGTGCGGAGAGCTCCGCTGCAATATAATGCAGCTGAAACAACGCAGGGACAAGCAAGAGAGGCAAGGGACGACTACAGAAAATAGGGTAGATGACCTTGAGTCAAAGGTCCAGCAACGACAAGATCAGCAGGGTCAGTAAGAGGCACGACAGGAGGACTTGGAAAATCGTGCAAGGTGAAAGAATATCAGGATCTATAGCATTCCAGAGGGCTCAGAAGGGTCCAATACAAGAGACTGTGGAGGCCTTACTACACACCGCCCTAGAGTTACCACAAGGCTCTGAACTACAACTGAAGCGAGTACATAGGGCCTTGGCCCCGAAACCAACAGGTCAGAATGCCCCACCTCGCTCAATTAGCCTGCGTTTTAACAGCTATGCTACAAAAGAGCAGGTGCTCCTTACTGCCTGGAGGAAACAGAAGATGTTCTACAGGCAAACACGCATTTATTTCGATCATGATTATGCACTAAACACGATGTGTCTGAGGTGAGCATATTTCCCACTACTCTCGGTACTTAAAGCCACTGGCTACAGGTTTACCACACCATACTCTGCTCGCCTAGTTGTGCAGCTACCAGCAGGAAAAACAGGTTATTCACCTGTAACAGGAGTTCTATGAGTGGTATATGTTGTTCATCCACACTTACTGGCAGGATCCTTGCCGCTTTAAATCTTGCCGGAAGGTCTTCAAGCTAGCTCCTCCCACCCACCCTGGCTGTAAAACTCTCAGCTCTGCCCCATGATGCCAGATCTAGCCTGCTGGAAGCCAGGTTGTGCGTCGAAGCCGGGGAGGTCTGGTGGGTTGTGTGGATGAATAACATATACCACTCTCAGAACTCCTGTTACAAGTGAGTAATCCAGAGTTACTCACCTGTAACAGGAGTTCTAGGAATGGTACATGTTGTTCATCCACACTTATTGGCAGGTATCCTTGCGCTTTAAATCTTGCGGAAGGTCTTCAAGCTGGCTCCTCCCACCCACCGGGTGGTATAACTCTCGCTCAGCCATGGCGCCAGATCTGGCCGCTGGAAGCTCAGGTTGTGCGTCGAAGCCGGGGAGGTCGGGTGGGTCGTGTGGATGAACAATATACCATTCCTAGAACTCCTGTTACAGGTGAGTAACCTGTATTTCTAGGGACATGGATATGTTGTTCATCCACATTTATTGGCAGACTCCTAGCAGTTCTCCAGGAGGGAGGCAAGGCGCTGCACACCCCAATACTTACTTGGGAAAGAGACTGGAGAACGAGGCCCAAAACCAGCATCCCGGCGTGACTCAAGGTCGATGTGGTAATGGATAATGAAGGTGTTTGCTGACTTCAGGTAGCAGCCCTGCAGATTTCCTGGATAGGGACGTCCCTGGAAGCAGCCACCGATGCAGCAGTATGGCGGATAGAATGAGCTCTTATCCTCTGGGAGGCTCCAGGCCCGTCAACATAGCAGAGATCTATGCAGGAGGTGACCCACCTGCTTATCGTCCGCTTGGCTGCAGGTCTGCAGATCTGCGGCTTCAGCGTAGGTGACAAACAGCTGCGAACCTCTCCCAATTTCAGCCGTCGCTCTTTGTAATAAGCGGCGCCCTTCTTGGGTCCAAAGTATGGAGCCTATATTCGACCTCCGAGGTGTGATTGGGGTAGAACACCGGCAGAGTCAACACCTGGTTAAGGTGAAACTCCGACACCACCTTCGGAAGGAATTTCGGGTGGGGGCGCAGGACAACCATGTCCCTATGGAAGACCAGGTAAGGAGACTCGATGGAAAGCGCCTGGAGCTCTCCCATCCTTCTGGCTGACGTGATAGCCACCAAGAAGGCGGTCTTCCACGACAGGTGAGAAAGAGCACACCTGTGCATCGGTTCGAATGGCTTGCCCATGAGCTTTGCCAGTACCAGCAGTAGATCCCACGGAGGTGGAGGTTCTCGCACCGAGGAAATGTGATCAAGGCCTTTGAAAAAGCGCCAGACCACCTTCTCCTGTGCCAAACATCCCCCCCGCCCGCGCCTCGCAAGCAGAGATGGCTGCCAGGTGCACCCTAGAGTCACAACCTAAGCCCTTGATTAGAAAGGGACCATAAATAGTCCAAGATGCTTGCCAAGGAACAGGAGGAAGGGTCCAAGCCCTTTGCACTGACCCAAATGGAAAACCTCTTCCATTTGAAGGCATAGCATTTTCTGGTCGACTCATACGGACGCCTCAACTACATTGAGGACCTCGTCGGAAAGACCCAAGGCCTGGAACTCTAGCCGCTCAGGAACCAGGCCGTCAGGTGCAGGGATTGAAGGTCCGGATGGAACACCTTCCCCTGATTGACTGAGAGCAGGTCCGGGCGAGCTGGAAGCTGCCGCGGAGTCCTGGAGCTGAGACTGAGGAGATCTGGGTACCAGAACTGGCGAGGCCAGTCTGGGGCTATCAGAATCACCTGCGCCTTGTCCCTCCTCACCTTGAGAAGCACCTTGTGGATCAAGGGAAATGGGGAAAAGGCGTGAAGAGGCCGGGGTCCACTGCCTCGAAGGCATCCCCTGCAGCGAGCCCTGCTGAGGGGTGGGCATGGAACAGTCTCAGCCTGCGTTTCCCTGGAGGCAAACAGGTCCACCTGAGGTGTGCCCCAAAGGGAGAACAGATGCTGTACTACCTCCGGCAGGAGAGACCACTGTGGGATGCAGCCCTATCCGGCTCAGGGCATCGGCCAGGGTGTTGGAGGCTCCTGCCACATGAATGGCTAGGAGATCCGCCTCCAGGCTGCGCCGCAGTGACCAAATGCAGAGCTTCCTTGCATAGAAGCATGGGCGCGTCCCGCCCTGGCGGTTTAGATAGTACATGGTCGTGGTGTTGTCCGTCTGGACTCGGACCACTTGACCCCGGAGGAGACGGAGCAAAGGCGGTGAGAGCTAGGCGGGCCTGCCGGAGCTCCAGCAGGTTGATGTGGCATCGGGACTCCCGTGGGACCAGGGCCGTGGGCCGGTGTTCCCCAGATGGGCACCCCAACCCATCGGAGGCATCGGTCGATAGAGAGACCGTCGGCTGGGGCGGACGAGCAGGATGCCCTCCTGCAAAAGACCTGGGCGATCCACCACTGGGCGTTCCACATCCCTGTGTCACCGACTAAAGCTGGTCAAAGGATCGCAGCGTTGTGACCACTGGCTGGCCAGTCCCACTGAAGGGGCGCATGTTCCATGAGCCCAGCGGACCACGCTGGTGGAGGCCGCCATGAGACCCAGGGCGCAGGAAGTCCTGGGCAGGCGCAGTGCCCAACCAGAAATGATTGGGCAAAGGAGGAGAGACCTCGGCCCTGTCTGCCGGGAGCAGCTCTGGCTCGAGAGAGAGTCGAGCTGCGCCCGATGAACAGAATCACCTGCTTTGGCTTGAGTTCCGACTCTGGCCTCGCGTTGATAGGAGGCCTAGTTGAGAGCAGACCTGAGGCCAGATCTCTGGACCACTCCACCTCCTGCCTGGAGGAGCTGCTATCAGCCAGTCGTCCAGGTGAGGACACCCGACCCTCGCACGAGGGAATGCTGTCACCACTGCCATGCATTTGGTGAAGACCCTGGGAGCTGGAGACAAGCCGAAGGGCATGGCTTGGAACTCGAAAGGATCCCTCCGCTCGAAGCGAAGGAATCTCTGGTGAGACGGACGGATAGGGACGTGAAAAAACGCGTCCTGCAAATCCAGAGAGCAGAACCACACGCCGCGCTCCTAGGATGGTATTATCTGAGCCAGAGTGACCATCCTGAAGGTTCGAGACCTTAGGAACTTGTTTAGGTCGTGTAGGTCAAGAATGGGGCCTAGCCCCGTCCGTTCGAACCAGGAAGTACCTGGACACAAACCCTGGGTCTGAAGGGGGTCCTCCACTCTCTTATCACCTCCTTCTGGAGGAGGAGGCGATGTCGGCTCGACGAGCCGCCATGCGAGGCTGGGGACCCCAGAAGCCCCGAGGCGGCGGCTCTGAAGGGCGGTGCCTGCTCGAATTCTAGAGGCAGGCCTCTTCCCATCACCTCCAAAACCCACCTGTCCGGTGGTAACAGCGGACCAGGCAGAAACGGAAGTGCGGGCCGTCCCCAGGGGGACCCAGGGAAGTGAGTGGCGGGGATGGGCGACACCTCAGCCCGTCACTGGGCAGGCTGGAGGATGGACCGGCCGAGGGACCTCCCGGGCCTTTCACTCCCCTGCCTCCTGTTAGAGAAAGCCAGCGGCTTGGGTTTGGGATACCAAGGCCGGGCCTGCTGGCCCTGGCGTTGCTGGGCAGGCGCGGGGTGCAGAAGGCAAAGGGCTTAGGCTGTGGTTTCGGCCTTTGTCCTTCTGAGCGGAAGAGACCGAGTCAAGGTAGCATTGGACTTCTCGATCCTCTGCAGGTGACCTTCCACCCCAGGGCCAAGAGGTCAGTCCCAAAAAGGAACATCAAGTCAACTTGTGCTGGGTATCCAGTAAAGGTGGATATGCTCAGCCAAGCCGCCGACATTATAACCACTCGGCCACCGACCTGGCACATGAGTCCCCAATATCCAAAGCAGTCTGGAGCTGCTGTTTGGCCACTACCCTGCCCTGGTCCCGCACCTGCTTGACCGTAATCTGCTGAACAGCGGGGAGATGAGGAATGACCTCATCCAGGGAGCCCAACAGGGCATGAGAAAAATGTGCCATGAGGGCGGCCGAACTGGCCTGAGAAGGCCGAGAGAGGACGCAGCATAGACTTTTGCCAGCATAATCCAATTTCTTGGATTCCTTGTCGGAGGTTTATCCCATCCTACAGGCGTTGCCGGTAGCGCGGCGCTGTCGGTAACCAACCCTCAGCGAGGGGTGCTCCGAAAAAACGGACAGGGAACCGTGGGACCGATACTTCCTGGCCATCCTGGCGAAGGCGCAGGACAGGAAGCAGGGCTGCCAAAGCTCAGGGCCGGGACCCACGATGGCCTCGGCCACCCGGAAGGCCTCAGTCGAGTCCCGGTCCAGAATCTCCATTAAGGGGATACCTGGCCCGTTTGGAAGCAGGTTGAGCTTCATCAGTGGATTCGAGATGAGCGAAGCAGTCTAGGAAGAGACACGTGGGCTATCGTCCATGACTGTCCTCCTGAGGGACTCCAAGTCCAATCGCTTGGAGAAAAGGAGAATATCCTCGGGACTCGGAAGAGTCCTCGAAGAAGCTACCTCTGGCCTGAGCCACCCTCAACCTGCCGAGGTCAGTGGGGAGTGAGGGTAACCGACAGCCGATGGGGTGAGACCCTTGCCGACCGAGAATCCTTGGTGGGGCCCCAATCAGAGGCTGTGGGCCGGAGGTTCCACGGAATCGAGTGGAGCAGCTGGTTTTGGCGAACAACCGGCCTGGGTACAGGCTCCTCGGATAAGTCGGGGGTTGTGTCGGCCGCTCAGTGACAGCCTTAATGGCAGGGAAGCGACTGCGTTGGCTTACTCCGGTCAAGCTGTTGCGCAGAGGTCCTCGTGCACGTCGATGTAACAACGAAGCCTCCCTCGACCGAGGAGGCGAGGGCAGCCAGCAGCATCACCCATGAGTGCCGAGATCGAAACACCGCCTATGTGGCGGGATCGGCTGGACAGCGAAGGTCGAGACCAAGCAGCGGCTCTTCGAGTCGGTGCGGGGAAGTGTCGGCGGAACCGGCACTCCCGCCGGCTCGGAGGGTTCATCCGAGGCTTGAACCGGGCTGAGCAAAGCCACGGATCCTCAACTCCCTCCGGGGAACAGGGAGAGAATCTCGGCTTCAATAGGCGACAGCCCGTCTATAGTCGAGAAAAATCTCGACTTAAATGGACAGGAGTCTCAGTCAGCTGACCTGGCGGGCAGCACCGTGAGACCAGTGGCCAAAGTCGGTGATCGACGACTCAAAGGAAGGACCTTTCCCGCTCCCAAGAGCGTTAGCGGAGGATTTCTCCTGTCCCTCTTTTGGACCGAGAAAAGGTCCAGCAGGCGTTTGCCTTCTCCCCTAGTGGAAGGGACAGACAAACTCCTAAATGAAGCTGTGTAGGAAGAACCCAGAGAGAGCCGGGATAAATGCGCGCCGAGGAAAATCTGACCCAGCGCCTCCTCTTCGAGGCGATCATCTGCCGAGCTGATCCGCCCGAGCCACGCCGGACACCGCCGGCCGGGCCTCTTAGACTTCACGGAGAGAGCTGCTCGGGCGGCCCAGTTGCAATCGGGCAGCACCGTCTTGGCGGGCGCGGGCGAAGGAGAACACAGGTGCAGTCCTGCGGGTGGTGCTCAAGGCCTAAACAGTGAAGACACCATGCGTGGGTGTGGATCCGTCCGAACATCTTCTGCCCGCGAGGCATCTCCAGCTCGGGAGGTTTGTCCATCGCAGCCGCGAGGATGGGCAAATCTTTTAGCAAAAACTTTCAAATTCGCAAAGCGGAAGAAATAGGAACCAGTCATAAGCGGGAGGCGTTAAGGAGGAACCTGAGCTTCCAAGCGGTAAGGAAGATCTGGCGATCATGGGGAAGTGAACCAGGAGTTATACCACCGGGTGAGTGGGGAGGGCCAGCTTGAAGACCTTCAGCCCAAGTTGCATGACAGGATACCTGCCAATAAGTGTGGATGAACAACATATCCATGTCCCTAGAACCAGTATTTCTAGGGGCGTGGATATGTTTTCAATCCGCAGTAACGAACTCTAACAGTTCTCTGGGAGGAGGGAGGCAAGCAGCTACCCCTACTTAGGAAATAAGGACTGGAGAATCAGGTCCCAAACCCAACATCGGCGTGACTCCAAGGTTGAGTGTGGCGAGTGGGTAATGAAGGAGACATGCTGACTTCCAGGTAGCAGCCTACAGATTTCCTGGATAGGGACGTCTCAGGAAACAATGACATGATATGGTGAGATAGAATGAGCTCTTATCCCTTTGGGAGGCTCCATGCCCGCAACCTATAGCAGAGATCTTTGAAGGTGACCCACCTGCCTATAAATCCGCGGCTGCAGGTCTGCCAAGTCTGTGACTTCAATGTAGGTGACAAACACAACAGGCGAACCTCTGGATATCTCCCATCCTTCTGGCTGGCTGATAGCCACCAAAAGCAGTCTTCCACGACAGGTGAGGCGTCAGCACCTGTGCATCAGTTGAATAACTGCCCATGAGCTTAGCCAATACCAGCAGTAGATCCTGGGTGAGTTCTCACACCGGAGGATATGTGATCAAGGCCTTTGAAAAAGCGCCCGACCACCTTCTCCTGTGCCACCGACTGCTTTCTGGCCTGTGCCTGGTAAGCAGAGATGGCTGCCAGGTGCACCTTAAGGGTGTCGATCGAACCCTAGCTGAGAACGGGACCACAGGTAGTCCAGAATGATAGCCAAAGAACAGGAGGAAGGGTCCAGACCCTTATCCTGACACCAAATGGAGAATCTTTTCCATTTAAAGGCATACCATTTTCTGGTCGACTCCTTACGGGATGCCTCAACGATGTTGAGGACCTCATTGGAAAGACCCAAGGCCTGGAACTCTAGCCGCTCCAGAAACCAGGCCGTCAAGTGCAGAAGATTGAAGGTCTGGGTGGAGTACCTTCCCTTGTTGACTGAGATCAGGTCTGGGGCGGGCTGGAAGCACGCCTAGAAGCCTGGAACTCAAGGCTGAGAGATCTGGATACCAGAACTGAGCACGGCCAGTCTGGGCCACCAGAATCACCTCGCCTTGTCCCTCTTCACCTTGAGAAACACCTTGTGGATCAGGAAATGGAGGAAAGGCGTAGAAAAACCCGAGGTCCATGGCCTCGAGCACCCCCTGCAGCGAACCCTACCAGAGAGGCCGGGCATCAGAACAACCTCAACCCGCATTCTCCTGGAGGCAAACAGGTCCCACCTGAGGCCCCAGTGGGAGAACAGATCTTGTACTATCTCCGAGCAGGAAGACCACTCGTGAGATGCAGCGCCTATCGGGATGAGGGCATCGGCCAGACTGTTGAGACTCCTGCCATGGATAGCTAGAGATCCGACTCCAGGCTGATCGAGAGACCAAGTGCAGAGGCCTCCTTGCACAGAGGCAAGAAGTGCGTCCCACTAGAGCGGTTGAAGTAGTACATAGTAGTGGTGTTCATCTGGACCTGGACCATTGACCCGTACAAACAGAGCAAAGGTGGTGAGGGCTAGTTGGACCGCTCAAAGCTCCAGCAGGTAGATGTGGCATCGAGACTGCTGAGGGGACCAGAGGCTGTGATCTCTGAGCTCATCACAGATGGGCATCCCAACCCAGAGAGGGGTCGGTCGTCAGAATGACCGTCTGTTCGGGGCAGACAAACAGGATACCCTCCTGCAGATGAGCTGGAAGGAGCCACCACTGGAGGCTGTTCCACATCTCCTGGGTCACTGCCAGGTCCAGAGGACCAGAGCGCTGTGACCATTAGTGGGCCAGCCCCCATTGCAGGGGATATATGTGCCAGCGAGCCCAACAGCCACGCTGGTGCAGGCCGCCATGAGGCCCAGAAGGCGCAGGAAGTCTCGGGCAGGGCACAACTGCCCAACCAGAAATGACTGGGCACAGGAGGAAAGGATCTCGGCCCTGTCACGGGGCGTGCTCTGGCTCGGAACAAGTCGAGCTCTGCCCGATGAACTGAATCACTGCGATGGCACAAGTTCGATTTGGCCTCGATGGGAGGCCAATCTGAGAAAACGAACCTGGAGGGCCAGATCCTGAACAGCTCCACCTCCAACCTGGCGGGGGCTGCAATTGATCAGTCATCCCATTAAGGGTATACAGACCCTCGGCGCCGCGAAAATGCTGTCACCACTGCCATGCATTTGGTGAAGACCCTGGGAGCTGGAGAGGGCAAGGCATGGCCAGAACTAAATAAAGGGATTCCTCTGCCCTGAAGCAGAGGAATCGCTGGTGAACAGACGGATTGGGACATGAAGAACACGTCCTGAAGGTCCAGCGAACAGAACCACACGCCTCGTTCAAGGATGGAATGATCTCACCAGAGTGACCATCCTGAAGGTCGAGAGACCTTAGGAACTTGTTCAGGTGGTGTGGAGTCGAGAATGGGCGCCAGCCCCAACCCCCGTCCGTTTTGAGACTGGGAAGTACCTGGACACAAACCCTGGGTCTGGAGAGGTCCGCCACCTCCTGATCACCTCTTTCTGGAGGAGCAGGGCAACGTCAGCTTGCTGAGCCGACAGAGGCTCCTGGAACCGTGGCACCCCGTGGGGAGGCAGTTCGATAGGATGGGTACTGCTCGATTCAGAGGCAGACCCCTGCACCTCTTCAAACACCAGCGGTCCGTGGTGATGATCGGACTGGGTGGAAAGGAAGTGGAGAGCCGTCCCCATGGGGGAACACAAGAGGAGTGGCGAGGTTGGGGTGACACTCCTCAACCCGTCACTGAGCGAGCTTGGAGGAAGGGCGGCCCGAGGAGCTGCCTGGGCCTTTCACTCCCGGCTTCTGCTGGAGAAGCAGCAGGCTTGGCTTTGGGGTGCCAAGGTGCAAGCCTGCTGCCTAATACAGTGTTATTGGGCCTGACCGCCGCAGGCTGAAGGACAAAAGAGCTTATGCTGCTGCTGGCTGCCTTTGTCCTTCTGGGCAGACGTGACCGAGTCCAAGGTGGCGCTGGACTTCTTGATCCGTTGGAGATGACCCTCCACCCCGGGACCGAACAAGTCGGTACCCAAGAAACACAGAAACATAGAAACATACATACAGGCATCTATCCTAAATAGATACTTTTGCTCAGTATTTACTGAAGAGAAGGTAGGGTAGGGCCCACAGCTCAGCATCATGGACACAGGGGAGGTACTTTTCTCCTCTTCACAAAAGAAGGGTCTACAGAGCTTGCTAAGCTCAGGGGTGGATAAGGCAATGGGACCTGATGGCATACATCCCAGGGTGTAAGGAGCTAAAGAAGGTAACAGCAGAGCCATTAGCAGAATTGTTTAGTGAGTCTCTGAGCACAGGAGAGGTCCCAGAAGACTGGGAAGGGCTCATGGATCCCACTCCACAAGAGTGGTAGCAGGAGAGGCGGGGAACTACAGACTGGTCAGTCTTACCTCAGTAATGGGCAATTATGGAGGCCTCCTTAAGGAAAGGAGAGTACAACACCTGGAATCCATAGGGCACAGGATCCAAGACAGCATGGAGTTTACAAAGGAAAGGTCCTGTCAAACTAATCTCATAGATTTCTTTGACTGGGTAACCAGAGTGGTGGACCAGCGAAGACAGCTGATGTCGCCACCTGACTTCAGCAAAGCTTTTGACACTGTTCCACTAGAAGATTGATAAATAAGCTAGGTAGGCTGGGGTGGGTCAGAGTTGGTCAACTGGGTGGCAAACTGGTTGACTGGCAGAAACAGAGAGTGGTGGTAAATGGTATACAGTCAGAAAGAGATGCAAGTCTCAAGTGGGGTACCTCAGGGATCAGTCCTGGGGCCAGTCTATTCAACATCTTCATTAGTGACCTCACAGATGGACTAGAGGTAAGGCTTGTCTGTTGCAGAGGACACCAAGATCTACAACAGAGTAGATGCCAGATGGGGTGGGCAGAATGAGAGAGATCTGGATAAACTAGCAGAATGGTCAGAAGAGTGGCAACTGGGATTTAATGAAAGTGCAAAATCATGCACAAGGGAGAGAAACCTCAAGCCACTTAGGCTCAGGGGAGTTGCTAGCAGTCTAGGAAGAAGAGACTTGGGCATCATCATCACTGATGACCTAAAATCATCAAACAGACCTCTAAAGCAGTAGGTAAGGCTAGGGGGTGTTAGGGTGTATTAGTAGGGGTATCTCAAGTCGTAAGAGGAGGTAATAATCCTCTGTACAAGACATTGGTTAGGCCCCATCTGGAGTACTCGTGCAGTATTGGAGGCCACACCTTCACAAGGACATTAACAAATTGAGGCAGTCAGAGAGGGCAACCAAAATGGTGCAGGGACTGCATCAGAAGACATATGAGGACAGATTATCGGAGCTCAATATGTATGCCGTTGAGCAAAGGAGGGAGAGAGGTGACATGATCGAGACATTTAAACACCTTAAGGGCATAAACAAGGTGAAAGGTCTAACATGTTTAAATATAAGAAAATAGCAGGACAAGAGGACACAGCATGAGATTAGAGGAGGCCAATTAAGGGGAATGTGAGGAAATTCTTTTTCACAGAAGAAGTGGTAGATGCATGGAAAGCACCACAAGAAGTGGTGGCTATGAATACAGTGCAGGGCTTCAAACAGGCATGGGATAGGCATAAGGAGCAATACAAATGACTATGAATAGATAGGTCACTGACAGAGCAAAGGCCAATGGCACATTTATAAGGTAGAAAAGAAATGGGCAGACTGGATGGGCCTTACGGTCCTTATCTGCCATCAACTTCTATGTTTCTATGTTACTGTCTGGTCCCGCACCTGCTTGACCGTCATCTGAAGGTCAGCTGGGAGATGAGGAATCACCTCATCCAGGGAGCCCAAAAGGGCGTGTGAAAAGTGTGCCATCAGGATGGCGGAGCTAGCCTGATGAAGGCCTAGGGAGGAAGCAGCATATAATTTCCGCCCTGAGTAGTCCAATTTCTTGGACTCCTTATCGGGTGGTTTGTCCACATCCTAAGCGTTCCCGGAACGCCGGAAAATGCTGTCAGTCATTAATCCCTCTGCAGAGGGGTGCTCCGAGAAACCGGAGAGTGAACCTGTAGGGACCGCATACTTCCGAGCCATCCTGGCTGAAGGTGCTGGACAAGAAGCTGGCCGCTGCCACAGCTCCAGGGCCGGGCCAATAATGGCTTCGGCCACCGGGAAGGCCTCCGTAGGGGAATCCCCTCAGACCAATATCTCCGTGAGGTGATACCTGGCCCGTTTTGAAACGGGTTCGAGTTTCATCCCAGTGGATTCTGAGATGAGCCGAAGCATTCCTAAGAACAAGGATGGGCTCTCATCCACCGACTGACCCCCAGTGCACTCCAGGTCAAGCGGCCTGGAGAACAAGGAGAAATCGTCCGACTCCGAGGAGTCTGTGAACAGCTGCCGAGCGCCTGAGCCACCCTCCACATGCAGAGGTCAATCGGAAGTGAGGGTGACCGACAACCTATGGGGTAAACCCTCACCCGACCGATAATCCTTGGTCGGGGCCCCAGTCTTCGGTTATGGAGGCAGAGGTTCCACCACAATGGGTGGAGCATCTGGTTTCAGCTGAACAACCGGTGGCGGTTTCAGCTCCTTGACCACTACGAGGGGTTGTTTCAGCTGCTCCGGTGACAGCCACTCAATGGCCGGAGAAGGCGACGAAGTCGGCTAATTCCAGGACAGTAAGAGCTGCTGCCACATTAAATCCTCGTAGCGCTGACGCAACTTGCGCCAGAGCCTATCCTCCGAAGAGGACGACGAGGATGGGCGGCGCCACCGCTTTCCATGGTGCCGAGACCGCCGACGGCGGGACCGGCTGGACCTGGAAGAGGTCCAAGACCGAGATCTTCAGGGATTCCAATGGTGGGTCAGAGAGGCAGCGGGGGAAATCCGCTCCTCCCTCAGTTCAGGGACCTTAACCGGGGAATCCGGCACAGGAGGCACAGTCAACTACTCGGTTTCCACTGGGGAACTAGTGAAGAAGGGTTGTCGGCTTCTCCAGTCGACAAACCATCCAACGGGTCAAGAAAAATCTCGACTGCGTCGACGGGTGTCTCGGCCGGCTGACCTGACGGGGACAGCGTGAAGCCAGCGGCCTTAGCCGCAACCTCGACCAAAGTCAACTGTCGACTATCTGGGGAAGGGGATCTCTCCCGCTGCCACGAACATCGATGGTGGGACTTGCCTTTGGAGTCCTTCTTTTTGGACCGAATGGAATGTCCCGATGGTCCTTCTCCCTTGGTGGAGAGGGACTGGCAAAGTTCCTTAAAAGAAGCTGTATAAGAAGAGCCCAAGGAGAACAGGATAAATGCCATGACTGAGGACGATGAAGAAGCAGCCTGGGCCGCCTCCTCCTCGAGGGCGTTCATCTGCTCCTGCTGGTCTGCCGAGCCCCCTGCCGCAGACACCGCCCAATGGGCCTCCTTCGACTTAACCAGAAGATAATGTTTTTCAGGGTGCATCAAAAGCAGCTGGGCAGCGCAGTCCTCCAAGACCGAAGCCGAAAAGGATTTGCATAATTCGCAAGCCTGCAAGTCATGTCTGAGTCCTAGGTAGTAAACGCACGTGGAGTGCGGGTCGGTCCAGGACATCTTCTGCCCACAGGTGCACCAACGAAATCCGGGAGTCGATTTGTCCATCGCAGCCACGAGGGAAAAAGAAGACTGAAGTCTTTTAAACTTTAAAATAAGTTTCGGTTTAACCAAAGAGTGTGGATCCAGGCCTAAAACGCAGAGCGCTAAGGAGGGAACCTGAGCTTTCAAGTGGTAAGGAAGATCTGGCATCATGGGGCGGAGCCGAGAATTTTACCACCCGGGTGGGTGGGAGGAGTCAGCTTGAAGACCTTCCGGCAAGATTTAAAATGGCAAGGAACTTGCCAGTAAGTGTGGATTGAACAACATATCCACGTCCCTAGAAAAATGGAATTCACTACAGCTCAGGACGCCCGCATTGAACTATCCAAGCTTGTACTGCACTTTCCAGATAGGTCCTTCGGCCCTGGCAATTCCCAACCGCAGCCAGCAAGGTGGCAAACTGTTTCCTCCAAATCCAACGACAAGCAGCAGGGAATCACTGCAGTCCGGAATGTACTTGCTGCCTATCGAAGAGATGCTGGCCCTAGCGACACTTGAAGAGGCCTGAAGATATACTAATTTCTGCAGGTTAGTGGATCTTTGGGAATATCCTATACTGGGGCAAAGTAAAGTTACGCAGAACTTACCATAATAGTAAATCTTTGAGAGAGGCTCTTGCAGTAGGTAATTATTATAGGACTGGCATGCGCAAGCGTCAGGACCTAAGAAAAAATTTCTAGCTAGCAGTCTCTGGGGGAACCGCCCGTCAGGTGACCGGCTGACATGTGACGTCAGTATAAAGTGGCGGTCTCACGCCCGCCTTCCAGTTCTTTCCCCACCAAAGGCCCAAAAGGGTGAGACGAGAGAGAAGCGGATATTTCCCAACCTGGAAAAGAAGCTAAAAAAGCTTAGGGGGATGGAGGGCGGGAAAGTATTACCTACTGCAAGAGCCTCTCTCGAAGATCTACTGTTACGATAAGTTCTTACGTAACTGTACTATCTTACTTCGAGAGGGCTCTTGCAGTAGGTAATTACATATAGGACTGAGTCCCAAGCAGTCTGGAACAAGAAGAAGCAGAACGAGAGGAGGAAAGCTACTCAAAGTAGGTCCTCTAGCTGTGAAGGCCTTAGGAAAGGAGGCCTTGCAGAACAGCAAGCCCGAAGCCTGCTCTAGTGTGAGAGGCAATATCCAAACTGCAATGTTTTGTAAAGGTATGGACGGAAGTCCAAGTGGCGGCAGCACATATGTCCACCACTGACACATTCTTGAAACAAGCCGCCGAGGCAGCGACTCCTCTGGTGGAGTGGCCTGTCACTTGACCCGGAAGGGTCTTGTTGTACTTGTCATAACAGAAAGTGATACAATGAGCCAACCATTTAGACAGGCATTGCTTGGAAACAGCATTGCCCTCTCTTTTTGGGGCAAAAGAGACAAAAAGCTGATCAGTCTTTCCTGAGATCCTTTGTTCTGTTAGTGTAGTATCTCAGAATCTGGTGAACGTCCATAGTGTGAAGTAGATACTACCCCTGATTGGAGTACTGCGTAAAGAAGGTGGGTAATTCTATGGACTGGTTCAATGTAGATTCTGCTACCACCTTGGGGAGAAACTTAGGATTGGTGCACAGAGCCACATGTTCCTTGTGAAAATCAAGTACGGGATTTTACACATCAGGGCCTGAAGCTCGGAAATCCTCCGAGCAGAGGTAATGGCCACTAGAAAGAGCATCTTCAATGAAAGGAACTTCATGTCTGCTGAGGCCGCCAGTTCAAAAGGAGGCAAAGTAAGTTTCTCAAGAACGAAGTTCAGATCCCAAGGAGGGGTGGGAACTTGGATAGGGGGTCTCAAGTGAAGAACCCCTCTGAGGAAAGTCTTAGAGACTTCCAGTTGAGCAAACGTCCAATCTGCGAACGGAATATCAGGCCGAAATGGCCACCATGTGTACCTTCAGAGACGAGTGACTAAGACCCAGGTAGAAGAGATGGCGCAGGTACTCCAGCAGTCGCCCAACTGAGCAGGAGAAAGGCTCGAAGCCTTTTGAAGCAGCCCAGATTGAGAATCGTTTCCACTTCATGGCATAAGTAGACCTAGTGGAGGGTTTCCTAGCCTCCACCAAGATCTCAGCCACCTGGGAAGAAACCCCAAAGCGGGCTTGAGCTATGTCTGCAGGAGCCACGCATGCAGTTGAAGGGACTTGAGACCTGGATGAACCAGGGTCCCCTGATCCTTGGTCAATAAAATTTGTGACAGTGGAAGAGGAGGCTCCTCTGAGTATTGTTGCAGAAGAGAACCAAACTTGCCTGGGCCAGAAAGGAGCAATCAGAATCATTCGTGCCCCTTCTGAGCCTAGTTTCTGCAAGACACGCGGGATCAGAGGACTCGGGGGATGGGGGGGGAGGCATAGACGAATCTGTCCCTCCAATCTAGAGACAGAGCGTCTCTCCAGAAAATGCCACGCTCTTGAACAAGTGAGCAGAAGTCGGGAAGCTCTGCGTTTAGAGGTGAAGCTAACAGGTCCACCTGATGTGTTCCCCAACGTAGGAAGATATCGTCTAGGACCCCCGGATCCAGCTCCCACTCGTGAACTTGAGCAGACGAGTGACTTAGTTTGTCTGCTAAGGAGTTCTCGACCCCCGGAACATGAATTGCCGTGAGGTGAAGGTCGTGTTGTGCTGCCCAATCCCAGACTCTCATTGCTTCCCTGCAAAGAGGGTAGGACAGAGTCCCGCCCTGTTTGTTAATGCACCATACCACACACACACTGTCTGCCTGGACGGCTAGGAGGCCTGGAAGAAGATGCAGATGGAGGGCCTGGAGAGCATAGAGCACCACCCAAAGCTCGAGCTCATTGATGTGCAGTGATTGTTCGAGCTTGGACCCAGAGCCCTGGGTCCGACATGGACCGAGATGGGCTCCTCAACCTTCGCCCGAGGCGTCTGTGGTTAGAATCTGGGAGGGAGGAGGAAGGAAGAATGGAACTCCCCGAAGAAGGTTCTCTCGAACCATCCACCACTGCAAGTCTCGAATCATGGGAGAGGAGACTAGGACCAATTGGTCCAAGTTGTCTACCAATTGATCCCACTGAGAGTGAAGCGTCCACTGAGACACCCTCATGTGGAGCCGAGTACGAGGGACTGTCAGGATAGCAGCAGTCATAAGCCCGAGGAGGCGAAGAACTGACCTTGTACTGACCCACCTGCGGCTGGACAACAGGCTTATCTGAGTCTGGAGTGTGGCCGCCCTGTCCGGTGGCAGGAAGGCCCTGCCTAGAGTCGTGTCCAGTATTGCCCCAATGAACTGAAGCCTCTGGGATGGGATCAAGTGAGACTTGGAATGGTTGATGGTAGTACCCAAACAGGCAAAGACCTGCTGGGTGAGGGAGAGGCAGTGCAGGAGTTCCTCCCTGGACAAGGCCACCAGGAGCCAATCGTACAGGCACGGGAAAACCTGTACCCCCCAGGTACGCCGCCACCACCGCAAGGCATTTGGTAAATACTCGAGGGGTCGAGGAGAGGCCAAATGGAAGTGCCTTGAACTGGTAGTGGTCCCCCTGGAAAGCAAAACGGAGATATCTGTGGTGAGATGGGCAGATAGTTATATGCAGGTAAGCACCCTGCATATCCAGAGCGCACAGCCACTGGCCTGAGCAGGGGAGGGGCAGAAGGCTCTGCAGTGAGAACATCCTGAACCTCTTGTACTCCACGAAAATGTTCAGGGAACTGAGATCTAGAATAGGTCTTAGATCTCCTGTCTTCTTCGGGACCAGGAAGAAGTGGGAATAGTAACCCGTTCCTTGAAGAGAGAAGGTAACAGGTTTGATCGCCTCTTTCAGCAAAAGTGCTGAAATTTCTTCCTGGACCAGAAGATGATGTTCCCGAGAGTACGATGACCGTGGGGGAGGGTGGCGAGGTGGTTTCTGCAGAAACTCTATTGAGTGTCCTTCTGCAATTAGCTGGAGCACCCATGAATCTGATGTTATCCTCTCCCAGCCCGGAAGGTGGAGGGAAAACCTCCCTCCTATCGGTTCCTCCGGGAAGCCCAGAGGTAGTGGGAGAGGGAAGGAGTCGGTGGTGTGGGGCAGCGCCACAGCTGAAAGCTCCCGCTGCCTTTCTGGGCGGGGGCTTGGCAGCGCTGCAGGCGGGGCCCCCGACGCTTAGTGGCCCTCTTTCCTGGTCTCGCTTGGGGCCGATTCTGTCTGCGAAAGGGAGGGTGCTGTGATTGATGGGGATGGTACATAGAGTCAACAGACTTTAGTGCCGCCCCCTTCTCCTGCAGGTTGGTGATGATGTCCTTGACATCACCCCTGAACAGCACCGAACCCCGGAAGGGCGTTTCCTGGATAGCGGACTGCACTTCCGGGACCAACCCTGACACTCTGAGCCAAGCGTGACGCCGTAGACCTATGGCGAAAGCTGAGTTCCTACCAGCAGTGTCCACCGCACCGTAGGTCACACAAAGAATGTGCCGACTGGCCGAACGTGCAAAGCGGACAAGGTCAGCCACTTCCTGCTTGACCTGAGAGTCCAGAAGGGAGTCCAATTTCGATTCCACCTCACTAAGAATCGCCTTCTGGTAACCCCCATGTGGCCGACGTAGTTCAGGGCCCTAACACCCAAAGTGGAAGAAGCAAAAATCTTCTTGCCATACTGGTCCAGAAGGCGGGATTCCTTGTCGGGTGGAGACGAGCTAAGATGTTTGGGTTGAGCTGACCGGCCATGAGTGGCGCTAATCACAACAGAGTCAGCTCGAGGGTGGGAGTCTAAAAAGTCAACACCCTCGGGAGCCTGGTATAGCCTGTTCAACTTCCTGGGAAGTGGGGCTAAGGCCGACGGTTGTTTCCACATGGTGGTAATAAGGTCGGCATGAGGCTCGATCCAGGGTGGCACCAAAGTGGGAGCTGTCACGGGCAAATCCAGATGCTTAGCGAGCTTTTTACGCTGGGGGTCTGGCTCAAAGGACTGCCACTTATGTATTTCCTGGATCTTCCGTAGCAACTCCGTGAAGGAAGGATCCTCCAGAGGAGACTTCGGAGGAGTCCTTGGCCAGGGCTTGGACGGAGAGCGTGGCTCGTTGTCTTGCTCGGAACAACCGTCAGAAGGATTTGAGGTGTCCGAGGAAAAGATGGAAGAGGCAGACCCTCTCCGGACGAGGGAAGAACGGACCCTTGAGAATCTCTCGGAAGGTTCTGCCCTCTCTGAACCAGAGGGTTTAGCCCTGGTGTCCAGAGGTGGGGAGGGAGTGTGTCGTCGTGGACGTACGGGAACCAGCACCATCGTCGGAAGACGACTCTCCACCTCTCTGGTGAGCTGAGCCTTGGCCTCAGCCCACCAGGAGGCCAGAGTCTCCTGCAAGTCCACTGGCGGCTGAGGGGCGGTGGAGGAGGAGGGGATACGGTATAGACTATACCCAAAAGGCGTATCCATAACCAGACAGCGGGAAACCGGTCGGGTATTGAGGAGCAGGCTACTGGCGTCGGATACATCGGCGCCCGGGTACTAGGTCCAGGTATGGCGTCGCGGATACGACAGGGCTGGGTACCCGGGTGCGGAGGAGCTGCCGAACAGCCGGCCCAGCAAGCCCCACGGCAGTTCTGGGCGAAGGCCCCGGGCGGGCAGGGGTCCCCGCCGGGCGACATCGGGGTGGGATATCGTCCAGCGCCGCAATACCAGCGTGGAGCCGGCGCCAGATCGGTCGGACCAGAAGGTGGACGGTCTGGCGAGTGGGACAGAAACCTCAGCGTCGCCCGGGACGGGGGATAGAAATCCTCGGGGTCGGGCTGAGGAGACTCAGGTCCCTGGAGGGCAGCGAAGGCTGCGGAGCCAGGAATGCAGGCGGTCGGAGGTCCGCGTTGGCTCATCCGCTGTGGGACAGACGACAGCGACTGCGGCCTTGCAGCAGGGATCAGGCGGGCGACAGAGGGGCGGCGTCCATGCAGGACCCTTCACGGAGGCAGGCCGCGATGGAAGGCAGAATGGAGGCGGCGCACGCCCGAAGGGTGAGCGCATTTCTGCGACCTTCTCTGTGCGAGTCTGAGGGGCCGGCGTCTGGCCGCCGAACCGCTCACCCAGTAGGCTGCGAAACTCACGGCTTACTAGGAGCAGAGGCCTCCCACAAGCCGGGCGCCCGAAGAATAGACCGTGAGCCAGAGCGGGTGAGCCGACACACGCCCTGAGCCTCTAGCGCGGCCATCGTGGAGCAGTCCCGGGTCGGGGACGTTACCTGTTTCACGGCGACTCGAGGAAGACGGGTGGAGAGGAGCCCTTGTCCGGTGCCTTTCCTTATCCTTTTTCTTGTGATGGCCTTCAGGGGAAGTCGACGCCTGCTGAAGCTTTTTCAGTTCTTTCTCCATGGAGCTCATTTTCTTTTTCAAAATGTGGGCTTCCAGGGACTGCTGCCACCTTCTCCGGGTGGCCGCGTTAAAGCTGAGACAGTGCTGGCACTTTTCCATCAGATGGTCGGGGCCTAGGAAAAAAAGGCACAGGGAATGGCAGTCCCTGTCCGGGAGTTGGGCGCCGCTTGGAGGGTGTAGGGGACGACATACACTGACGGATAAGGATACCTGATGAAGGCTAAGAAAAAACAGAAAATACTCCGTTAAAATACCGACTGAGCCTGACGAGCAGGGAACTTTTCCGCGAGGCGCTGGCATAAGCTAACGGCAGGAAAGAACTGGGAGGTGGACGTGAGGGACCGCCCCTTTATACCTACATCTCCAGACGCCGGTCACCTGACGTGGAGGCGGTACCTCGCCAGACACTGCTAGCTAGAAATTTTTCTGTGGGGTCCTGCCGCCTGCCGACGTCAGTCCTATACGTAATTACCTACTGCAAGAGCCCTCTCGAACTAAGATCTACTGTTATGATAAGTTCTTATGTAACTGTATTATCTTACTTCAAGAGGGCTCTTGCAGTAGGTAATTACATATAGGACTGAGTCCCAAGCAGTCTGAAATAAGCAGCAGCAGAACGAGAGGAGGAAAGCTACTCAAAATAGGTCCGCTAGCTGTGAAGGCCTTACGAAAGGAGGCCTTGCAGAACAGCAAGCCCAAAGCCTGCTCTACGGCGAGAGGCAATATCCAAAGTGTAATGTTTTGTAAAGGTATGGACGTAAGTCCAAGTGGCAGCAGCACGGATGTCCGCCACTGACACATTCTTGAAACAAGTCGCCAAGGCAGCGCCGACTCTGATGGAGTGGCCTGTCACTTGACCCGGAAGGTCTTGTTGTACTTGTCATAACAGAAAGTGATACAATGAGCCAACCATTTGGACAGGCATTGCTTAGAAACAGCATTGCCTTCTCTTTTGTGGGCAAAAGAGGCAAACAGTTGATCAGTCTTTCTGAGATCTTTTGTTCTGTTAGTGTAGTATCTCAGAATTCAGTGAACGTCCATAGTGTGTAAGAGATGCTCCCCTTGATTGGAGTGCTGCGCAAAGAAAGCAGGTAACTCTATGGACTGGTTCAAAGTAGATTCTGCTATCACCTTGGGGAGAAACTTAGGGCTGGTGCGCAGAGCCACACATTCCTTGTGAAAAATCAAATACAGGATTTTACACATCAGGTCCTGGAGCTCGGAAATCCTCCGAGCAGAAGTAATGGCCACTGGGAAGAGAGTCTTCCATGAGAGGAACTTCATGTCTGCTGAGGCTGCCGGTTCGAAAGGAGGCACAGTAAGCTTCTCCAGGATGAAATTCAAATCCCAAGGAGGGGCAGGAACCCGGATAGGGGGTCTCAAGTGGAGAACCCCTCTAAGGAAAGTCTTCGAGACCTCCAGCTGAGCAAACGTCCTGCCTGCAAAAGGGACATGGTAGGCCGAAATGGCCGCCATGTGTACCTTCAAGGACAAGTGACTGAGACCCAGATCAAAGACGTGGTGCAGGTAATCCAGCAGCCACCCAACAGAGCACGAGAAAGGCTTGAAATCTTTTGAAGTGGCCCAGATTGTGAACCTTTTCCATTTCATGGCATAGGAAGACCTACTGGAGGGTTTTGTAGCCTCCAACAAAATCTCAGCCACTCGGGGTGAAACCCCAAATCAGGCTGGAGCTACATCTGCAGGAGCCGTGTAGTTGAAGGGACTTGAGACCTGGATGGACCAGGGTCCCCTGATCCTATGTCAGTAAACGTCACGACAGAGGAAGAGGAGGTCCCTCTGAGTATTGTTGCAGAAGAGATAACTAAACTTGCCTGGGCCAGAAAGGAGCGATCAGTATTATTCGTGCTCCTTCTGAACAGAGTTTCTGTAAGACTCTCAGAATCAAAGGGATCGGGGGGAAAGCACAGACAAATCTGTCCTTCCAATCTAGAAACAGAGCGTCTCTCCAAAAAATGCCACGCTCTGGAGCGAGCAAGCAGAAGTCGGGAAGCTTTGCGTTTAGAGGTGAGGTGAACAGGTCCACCTGTGGTGTTCCCCAACATAGGAAGACATCGTCTAAGACCCCCTGATCCAGTTCCCACTCATGAGCTTGAGCAGACGAGCGACTAAGTTTGTCTGCTAAGGTGTTCTCAACCCCCGGGACGTGAACTGCCGTGAGGTGGAGGTTGTGCTGTACTGCTCAATCCCAAACTCACATCGCTTCCCTGCAAAGAGGGTAAGAACGAGTCCCTCCCTGTTTATTGATGTACCATACCACACACATATTGTCCACCTGTACAGCTAAGTGGCTGGGAAGGAGATGCAGATGCAGAGCTTGAAGAGCATAAAGCAGTGCCCGAACCTCAAGCACATTGATGTGAAGCGTTTTCACGTGTTTGGACCAGGAGCCCTGGGTCCTGTGAGGTCCGAGATGGGCTCCCCAACCTTCGCCCAAGGTGTTTGTGGTCAGAGTCTGGGAGGGGGGAGAAAGACGGAAGGGAACTCCCAGACACAGGTTCTCCTGAACCAGCCACCACTGCAAGTCCTGAACCATGGGGGAGGAGATTAGGACAAGCTGGTCCAGGTCGTCCAACAACTGATCCCACTGAGACCGAAGAGTCCACTGAGAGATCCTAATGCGGAGCAGAGCGCGAGGGACTCCTGGGATTGCAGCCGCCATAAGCCCAAGGAGGCGAAGGACCGACCTGGCACTGACACGTCTGCGGCCGGACAACAGGCTGACCAGAGCCTGGAGTGTGGCCACCCTGTCTGGTAGCACGAAGGCCCTGCCAGAAGTCGTGTCCAGGATCGCCCCGATAAACTGGAGCCTCTGGGACAGGATCAAGTGGGACTTGGAGTGGTTGATGGTGATGCCCAGGGAGAAAAACACCCCCTGGGTAAGGGACAGGAAGCACAGGAGATTCTCCTTGGACGGGGCTGCCAGGAGCCAATCGTCCAGGTACGGGAAAACCTGCACCCCCATGGTATGCAGGTAGGCCGCTACCACCGAAAGGCATTTGGTGAACACCCGGGGTGCCGAGGAAAGACCAAATGGGAGTGCCTTGAACTGGTAGTGGTCCCCTTGGAAAGCAAAATGGAGGTATTTGCGGTGAGAAGGGCAGATAGGGATGTGCAGATAAGCATCCTGCATATCCAGAGTGCACAGCCACCGTCCCGGCCGAAAGAGGGGCAGGAGGCCCTGCAGATAGAGCATCCTGAACCTCTCGTACTCCACGAAAAAGTTTAGGGAACTGAGGTCGAGAATCGGCCTTACATCTCCTGTCTTCTTCGGGACCAGGAAGAAATGGGAATAGTAACCCAATCCCTGAAGAGAAAGGGGGACAGGCTCTATCGCCTCCTTCTGCAAAAGTGCTGAAATCTCTTCCTGGACCAGAAGAAGGTGTTCCCGAGAGTATGACTACCTTGGGGGAGGGTGACGAGGTGGTTTCTGGAGAAACTCTATTGAGTGTCCTTCTGCGATCAGCTGGAGCACCCATGAATCTGAAGTTATCCTCTCCCAACCCGGGAGGTGGAGGGAAACCTCCCTCCTACCGGTTCCTCCAGAAGGCCCAGAGGCTGTGGGAGAGGAAAGGAGTCAGGTGGTGTGGGGCAGCATTGCAGCTGAAGCACCCGCTGCTTTTTTGGGAGAAGGGGGCTTGGCAGCTGGAGGGGCCCGGTGTTTAGCGGCCTGCTTTCCCTGGGGTTTCGCCTTTGGCCGATTCAGTCTGCGAAAGGGACGGCGCTGCATTTGATGGGGATGATACATGGAGTCCAGACTTCAGTGCAGTCCCCTTCTCCTGCAGATCGGTGATAATGTCCTTGACATCACCACCGAACAGCACCGAACCCCGTAAGGGCGCTTCCTGAATAGCGGACTGCACATCCGACACCAACCCTGACACACGAAGCCAGGCATGACGCCATAAGCCTATGGCAAAAGCGGAGCTCCTACCAGCAGTGTCCACTGCATCGTAAGTAGCACAAAGCATGTGCCGACTGGCCGAACGTGCACAGCGGACAAGGTCAGCCACTTCCTGTTTGACTTGTGAGTCCAGAAGGGAGTCCAATTTGGATTCCACCTCACTAAGAATCGCCTTCTGGTAATCCCCCATGTGACCGACATAATTTAGGGCCCTAATACCCAGAGTGTAAGAAGCATAGATCTTCTTGCCGTACTGGTCCAGAAGACGGGATTCTTTGTCAGGTGGAGATGAGCTCACATGTTTCGGGTTAGCTGTCCGGCCATGAGCGGCGCTAATCACGACCGAATCAGCTCGAGGGATAGAATCTAAAAAGTCAACACCCTTGGGAGCCTGATATAGCCTGTTCGACTTCCGAGGAAGTGGGGCTAAAGCAGACTGCTGCTTCCAAATAGTGGAAACAAGATCGGCATGAGGCTCAATCCAGGGTGGCACCACGGTGGGAGCTGTCGTGGGCAGATCCAGATGCTTAGCGAGTTTCTTACGCTGGGGATCCAGCTCCAAGAAATGCCACTTATAAACCTCCTGGATTTCGCGCAGCAACTCTGTAAAAGAAGGATCCTCTGGAGGGGACTTCTGAGGAGTCCTTGGCCTGGGCTTAGACGGAGAGCATGGCTCGTCGTCCGGCTCTGAACAACCGTTGGAGTCATCCGAGGAGGAAGAAGATGATGAGGAAGACTCCGTCTCCCGGCGCAGGGGAGGAACGGCCCCCTTGGGAAGCCCTCAGGGAAGCGTGTCCTGCCCCGCCCTGGAACCAGAGTGGAGCCATGGAGGACATCACCTGGGTGGGAGCGAGAAGCTTAGCTTAAAGACATTCCAGCTGAATTAAAGGGAAAGGAAGACTGAAAGAGTGTGGGTACTTACACCATATCCACATCCCTAGAAAGTATGTTACAATGAAAAACAAATTTACACAGCTTCATCCAGATCATTCTCGGGTAGAAGCTGCCGTCAGGGTTTTACCTGAAGAACGCGTGGACAGGTTTTCGGCCAGGATCCCAAAGCTTTCAGGTGCTGGTTTGTCCTCTGATGCTGCTTCTGTCTGTGATGGATCTGCAGGAGTCGCAGAGGGTTCAGGCTGTCGAGCTTGCACATCTTCTGATCTGGCACTGCTGGGACAAACAGTGCAGAGAATTAAAAAAAAAATCCTCAAACCACAAAATAGTACTGGCTGCCTTATGTCTTGGGAAATGCAGGAAGCTAGCTAAAATAGACTAGATTTTTTTTGCCAAAAATTACAGGCCACAGCAGGACTTCCAGGAAATATTCTTAGTGTGCCACAAATGAAAATTACGTATTTACCATATGATCCAGAAACAAATGACTTGATACCTTTTATTGCACCAACATGGATGTTACAGAAAAGAACAACGTGCTCTAGCTTTTGAACCAACCAAGTCCTTCTTCAGAAGCTTTATGGCAGTTATTTTGAAAATCCCATACTATTAACACCAGATAATGTTGAAAAAACAGAAATAATTCTCATTGGTTTAACATATACATTTAAAACATAACAGAAGATTATGTCAGAGAAGCTAATTAACACCAGTATGCTTTTAACTGAGAAGCCTCAGAAGGGCAAAGGTTATCAAGAATTATCAACAACCAGAGAGTTCTTCTCACATAAATTTTAAAATGTCTCAGTACGCTTCAAGAAACATTCTAGTGATAAAAAACCTTGGGATAGCATTCTCTCTAATACATGTAAGATGAGCTTACAACTTACATTACAAGTGTCCTTGTGTTTTAAAGAACAGACAATGAGAGACAAAATTCTGAAATTAGGTATAACTGCAAGTTGAAAACAAGCCCCAAATTAAACACACACATATACATGATGCATGATAGTATCACTTGTAAGTATAAGTGCCAAATAAAAATACTTGTCAAGGACCCCCAAGAAAACAAGACCATGAGCCTGATAAGTATAGATTTCAACACAGAGTTAGTGTATAACAAAAATGCACAGAATCAGTCTAAGGAATCTAAATGAAAACTTCCAAGGATGAAATCCTCCAGGCCCCCTCCTTTTTTTCTTTTCTCTCTCTCTCTCCCTAATTGGGAAAGATACTGTAACTAGGAAGAATAAGATATACTGTATGTACAAGAGTCATAATAGAGCATCATTCACACCAACATTAATATTTACCCAAAGGAATTACACCTTTTGTGAACCCCCAAGCAAATGAGATATGCATCTTAATATGAGGAGATTTAAAAATGTGAGTGTGTAATCCAACCACTGACAACTAGTAGAAAGTAAATGTACACTATATATGAAAACTAAGTGTCCTAGCCACATAACAGTTGCCCCATGCCACATTCCCTCAACACATACGTGTGTACATACACCACACACACCAGCACACCCTACACAACCACAACACACAAATATAACAAACACAACCCACACACACCACACCGCGTACACACAAACAAAACACACACACACACCATACCCACAATACACAAAAACAACACATGCAAAACACGTACGTACATACATACATACATCAATACACACAGACAGACACACACACACTCTCCATAGTGTTAAGGTGAGAAGTCAACACGTAGATAACCATAAACTTACAAAATCAAAGGCCCGCTGAGGAACTAAAGTATTTATGTCCATCTTTTAAAGTAAAGGTCTGTGTAAGTTTAAGTGGAATAAATAGAGGTTACTCACCTGTAACAGGATTTCTAGGAATGGTATATGTTGTTCATCCACACTTACTGGCAGGTTCCTTGCCGCTTTAAATCTTGCCGGAAGGTCTTCAAGCTGGCTCCTCCCACCCACCCAGGTGGCAAAACTCTCGGCTCCGCCCCATCACGCCAGATCTAGCCCGCTGGAAGCCAGGTTGTGCGTCGAAGCCGGGGAGGTCAGGTGGGTTGTGTGGATGAACATATACCATTCCTAGAAAGTACAGTTATGCAAGAACTTACCGTAACAGTAGATCTTCGAGAGAGGCTCTTGCAGTAGGTAATTACATATAGGACTGACGCCGGATGGCTGCAGGACCCCACGGAAAAATTTCTAGCTAGCAGTCCCTGGCGAGGGACCGCCCCCACGTCAGGTGACCGGCATCATACGACGTCGGTATAAAGGGGCGGTCCCAGACGCTCGCCTTCCAGTTCTTTCCTGCCACAGGCCCAGAAGGCTTGGACGAGAGAGAAGCAAATGTTTCCATTCCTGGAAAAGGAGCTGAAAAAGCCTAGGGGGATGGAGGGCGGGAAGGTATTACCTGCTGCAAGAGCCTCTCTCGAAGATCTACTATTACGGTAAGTTCTTACGTAACTGTACTATCTTACTTCGAGAGGGCTCTTGCAGTAGGTAATTACATACAGCACTGAATCCCAAGCAGTCTGGAACAAATAAGAGGCACCAGGAGGAGGAAACTACTTCAGAAAATAGCTGTAGCTTTGTAAGCCTCAAGACAGGAGGCCTTGCAAAACAGCTAACCCGAAGCCTACTCTACGTCGAGAGGCAATGTCCAAATTGTAGTGTTTCGTAAAGGTATGGATGGAAGTCCAGGTGGCGGCAGCGCAGATGTCTGCCACAGACACATTCTTGAAACAAGCCGCAGAGGCCGCTACTCCTCGTGTGGAGTGACCTCTGACCTGACCCGGAAGGGTCCTGTTGTACCTGTCATAACAGAAAGTGATGCAATGAGCCAACCACTTCAACAGGCATTGCTTAGAAACAGCATTGCCTTCCCTTTTGTGAGCAAAAGAGACGAACAACTGATCAGTCTTTCTGAGATCCTTCGTCCTGTCGGTGTAGTATCTCAGAATCCGGTGAACATCCATGGTATGGAGTAAATATTCCCCCTGATTAGAGTACTGCGTAAAAAAGGCAGGTAGCTCTATGGACTGATTTAAGGTAGACTCGGCTACCACTTTAGGTAGAAACTTAGGATTTGTGCGAAGAGCAACCCGTTCTTTGTGAAAAATCAAATATGGGATTTTACACATAAGGGCCTGGAGCTCGGAAATTCTTCGAGCCGAAGTAATGGCCACCAAGAAGAGCGTCTTCCACGAAAGAAACTACAGATCTGTAGAAGCTGCAGGTTCGAAGGGAGGGAGAGTAAGTTTCTCGAGAACAAAATTCAAGTCCCAAGGGGGAGCAGGAGTATGGATGGGGGGCCTTAGATGAAGGACTCCTCTGAGAAAGGTCTTAGAGACCTCCAGTTAAGCGAAAGCTTTATCTGCGAAGGGAACATGGTAGGCTGAAATAGCAGCCATGTGAACCTTCAGGGAGTAATGGCTGAGACCCAGGTCGAAGAGATGACGCAAGTACTCATGCAGAAAAGATACTGAACAGGAGAAAGGCTCCACGTTCTTAGAGGCTGCCCAAATAGAGAATCTCTTCCACTTCATGGCATAAGTGGACCTGGTGGAGGGTGTTTTCTAGCCTCCACCAAAATCTCCGCTACTTTTGGAGAGACGCCAAAACGGGATTGGGCTAGGTCTGCAGGAGCCATGCATGTAGTTGAAGGGATTTGAGGCCTGGATAGACCAGGGTCCCCTGATCCTGGGTCAGCAAACCTCGAGATAGAGGAAGAGGAGGAACCTCTGAGTATTGTTGTAGAAGAGAGAACCAGATTTGCCTGGGGCAGAAAGGAGCGATCAGAATCATTCTCGCTCCTTCTGTGGTTAGTTTCTGCAATACTAGTGGGATCAGAGGAATTGGGGGAAAAAGCATAGACGAATCTGTCCTTCCAGTCTAGAGACAGAGCATCGCTCCAGAAAGCGCCTCGCTCTGGAACGAGCAAGCAAAAGGTGGGAAGTTTTGCGTTTTGGGGAGAGGCGAACAGGTCTACCTGCGGAGTCCCCCAAAGCTGCAAAATATCATCTAGCACCCTTTGGTCCAATTCCCACTCGTGTGCCAGGACAGAGGAGCGGCTTAGCTTGTCTGCCGGGTGTTGTTGACTCCTGGAACATGAACTGCCGTGAGGTGAAGGTTGTGTTGAGTTGCCCAATCCCAAACCCTCATTGCTTCCCTGCACAGAGGGTAGGAGCGAGTTCCTCCCTGCTTGCTGATGTACCACACCACGCACATGTTGTCCGTCTGGACGGCTAGGTGGCTGGGAAGAATGTATTGGTGAAGGGCTTGGAGAGCGTATAGCACAGCTCGAAGGTCGAGCACATTGATGTGGAGAGCTAGTTCCAGTCTGGACCATAAGCCCTGGGTCCGATGAGGGCCCAGATGGACTCCCCAACCTTCGCCTGATGAGTCTGTGGTCAGAGTCTGGGAGGGGGGAGGATGAAAGAAGGGAACCCCCCGAAATAGGTTCTCTTGAACCATCCACCATTGCAAGTCTCGTGCCATCGGCGAGGAGATCAGAACTAGTTGATCTAGGTCGTCTGCAAGTTGATCCCACTGGGAGTGAAGAGTCCACTGAGAGATCCTCATGTGGAGTCCAGCTCGGGGGACCGTCGGAATAGCGGCCGCCATGAGCCCCAGAAGACAGAGGACCGACCTCGCCGGAACCCTCCTGCGTTCTGATAGCAGGGAAATCTGGGATTGAAGAGAGGCCACCCTGTCTGGAGGCAGGAAGGCCTTACTCACCGTCGTATTGAGGACAGCCCCGATGAACTGTAGTCTCTGGGAGGGGTCCAGATGAGACTTGGAATGGTTGATGGTAATACCCAGTCACGTGAAAACCTGCTGGGTGAGGGAGAGAAAATGCAGGAGTTCCTCCCTGGACGAGGCCGCCAGGAGCCAGTCGTCCAGGTAAGGGAACACCTGTACTCCCATTGTACGCAGGTGGGCCGCTACCACAGCCAGGCATTTGGTAAAGACTCGAGGCGCCGAGGAAAGACCAAAGGGGAGCGCCCTGAATTGGTAGTGGTCCCCATGAAACGCAAAACGAAGATACTTGCGGTGAGAAAGGCGAATGGGAATGTGCAGATGGCATATCCAGCGCACAAAGCCATTGACCCGGCCGAAGAAGGGGCAGAAGGCTCTGCAGAGAGAGCATCCTGAACCTTTTCTATTCCACATAAAGGTTCAAGGAACTGAGATCTAGAATGGGTCTGAGATCTCCAGTCTTCTTTGGGACCAGGAGGAAATGAGAATAGTAACCCGTCCCTCGAAGATGAAGGGGGACGGGTTCTATCGCCCGCTTCACGAGAAGGGCCAAGATATCTTCCTGGACCAAAGGAAGATGATCCCTTGAATAGGACGACTTCAGGGGTGGGTGGCGGGGTGGTTTCTGAAGAAACTCTATGGAGTGCCCTTCCGCTATAAGCTGAAGCACCCAAGAATCCGTGGTTATCCTCTCCCAACCCGGAAGGTGGAGGGAAAACCTCCCTCCCTCCTACCGGTTCCTCCAGTGGGTCCGGAGGCGGTGGGAGAGGAAAGGAGTCAGGTGGTGTGGGGCAGCGCCGCAGCTGAGGTACTCGCTGCTTTTGTGAGCGCAGGGGCCTGGCAGCTGCGGGGGCCCGACGTTTAGTGGCCCACCTTCCTTGGGGTTTCGCTTGTGGCTGACTCCGTCTGCGAAAGGGACGGCGCTGCTGGTGATGGGGACGGTACATGGAATCCACGGATTTCAGAGCCGTCCTCTTCTCTTGCAAGTCAATGATGATGTCTTTGACATCACCGCTGAAAAGCACCGACCCCCTGAAAGGTGCCTCCTGAATAGCGGATTGCACCTCTGGGACCAAACCTGACACGCGGAGCCAGGCATGACGCCATAGACTCACGGCGGAAGCGGAGATCCGCCCGGCAGAGTCCACTGCATCGTATGTCGCCCGCAAAATGTGGCGACTGGCTGATCAAGCAGCACGAACGAGGTCTGCTAACTCCTGTTTGACTTGGGAGTCAGGTAAGGAGTCCAGTTTGGATTCCGCCTGGGTAAGGATGGCTTTCTGGTAATCCCCCATATGGGCGACGTAATTCAGGGCCCGAATTCCCAGTGTGGAAGAGGTGTAAATCTTTCTTCCATACTGGTCCAGGAGGAGAGATTCCTTATCCGGAGGAGACTAGCTCAGATGCTTTGGATGTGCCGACCGGCCGTGAGCGGCGCTAATCACGACTGAGTCGGCACGAGGGTGAGAGTCAAGATAGTCTACACCCTCGGGAGCCTGGTATAGCCTGTTAAGACTTCCTGGGAAGTGGGGCTAACGCCGACTGTTGTTTCCAAATCGTGGTAACAAGGTGGGCGTGAGGCTCAATCCAGGGTGGCACTAAAGTTGGAGCTGTGACGGGCAGGTCCAGATGTTCGGCGAGTTTAAGTCGCTGAGGATCTGGTTCCAAAGAGCGCCACTGGTGAACTAGTCTGGAGGCGGTGAGGGAATATGCCGCCTCGGACGTACGGGAGCCGGGGGCAGCACCATCATTGGAAGGCGGCTCACTACCTCCTTGGTGAGTTGAGCCTTGGCCTCAGCCCACCAAGAGGCCAGAGTCTCCAGCAGATCCACCGGCGGCTGTGGGGGTGGTGGAGGTGGTGAAGGAGGGGGAAAGGTGTACAGGTTGTACCCGTAAGGTGAGTATCCGAACCCCGGCTGCGGGAAACCCGGCGTCTGGTACTGCGGCGCTGGATACTGTGGTCCCAGGTACGATGGCGTCGGATAAGACGGCGGGTACCCAGGAGCCGGGGGAGCTGCCGGAGCAGACGGCTCGGTCGGCGGCCCCACGGGCAGATCCACATTAAGGGGCCCGGAGGGCCCGACGGAACGGGGATATGCCCTGCCGGCGTCAGCGGTACCGGCGTCCGGGGGGCCGACGTCAGGTCTGGTTCCGTCGGAGAGTCTGACAGAGGAGGAAGATTCCCTGCATCGCCTTGGGATGGAGGAGAGAAATCCCCAGGGTCAGGCTGGGGTGACTCAGGCTCCCCAGAAGGCAGCGAAGGCTGCGGTGAACCGGGTACGACGGATATGGGGGGTCCATCGTCGGTTCCATCGCCCGGCGCACGTCGGGGGAGCCGACGTGCGGCTTAGGGGCAAGTTCCTGGTGGGCGCCGGAGGAGCTGGCATCCGGCTTACGGGAGCCCTCACCGGAGGCGGGCCGAGGGGAAGGGACGGCCCGGTCCGATGGGGAAGTGGTCGTGCGCCACCCCGCAGGGTCGGGCGTTTTATCGACCCTCTCCATGCGGACGTCAGAGGAGCAGACGTCAGAATTAGAGGAGTCGCCCACACCAGTAGGCCGCAAGCCTGCAGCCGAACCGGGGGCGGAGGCCTCCATTCGCCAGGAGGTGCCCGCAAGGCCCAAGCGCGAGCCAGACGGGCGGACAGACGCCTCCTCCAAACCTTTGGAGGCTGCCATCGAACGGTCCCCAGGGGGGAACGCTACCTGGGCCGTGACTCCGGCGGGATACGCGGTACAGGAGGACTTCTCCCGGTGCCTCTCCTTGTCCTTTTTCCGATGTCCTTCCAGGGAAGTGGACGCCTGCCTCAACTTTTTCAACTCTTTTCCATAGAAGACAACTTTTTCTTGAGGAGATGGGCTTCCAGGGACTGTTGGCGCCGTTTACGGGTGGCCGCGTTGAAGCTGACGCAATGCTGGCACTTATCGACTGGGTGATCAGGGCCTAGGCAGAAAAGGCACAGGGAATGGCCATCCTTGTGTGGCAGTTGGGCGCCGCACAAGTCGCACTTGTTGTTGTGCTCGGAGGGTGTAGGGGACGACATACACAGACGATATACCTGACGATTGAAAAGAATAACTTTTTCGTAAAAAACGACTAAAAGGTAGGGCTGACGGGCGACAACTTTACCGCAGGATTGCACGAAGCCAACGCGGAAAGAACTGGAAGGCGGCAGTCCGGGACCGCCCTTTATACTGACGATGACGCCGTCACCTGACGTGGAGCGGTCCTCGCCAGGGACTGCTAGCTAGAAATTTTTCCAGGGTCCTGCCGCCAGCCGGCGTCAGTCCTATATGTAATTACCTACTGCAAGAGCCCTCTCGAAGTAAGATCTCCTGTTACAGGTGAGTAACCTGTATTTCTAGGGACATGGATATGTTGTTCTATCCACACTTAATGGCAGACTCCTAGCAGTTCTCCAGGAGGAGGGAGGCAAGGCGCACACCCCCTAATTAGGAAATAAGGACTGGAGAACCAAGGTCCCAAAACCAGCATCCCGGCATGATTCAAAGTCGATGTGGTAGTGGGTAATGAAGGTGTGTGCCGACTTCCAGGTAGCAGCCCTGTAGATTTCCTGGATAGGGACATCCCTGGAAGCAGCCACCGAAGCAGCGGTATGGCGGGTAGAATGAGCTCTTATCCCTCTAGGAGGCTCCATGCCTGCCAACCTATAGCAGACATCTATGCAGGAGGTCAGCCACCTGCCTATCGTCCACTTGGCTGCAGGTCTGCCAGGTGCGGCTTCAGCGTAGGTGACAAACACCTGGTGAACCTCTCCCCAAACTTCAGCCGTCCACTCCTTATAATAAGAGAGCACTCTTCTAGGGTCCAAAGAATGGAGCCTATATTCGGCCTCCAAGGTGTGATTGGGGTAGAACACCGGCAGAGTCATCACCTGGTTAAGGTGAAACTCCGACACCACCTTCTGAAAGAATTTCGGGTGGGGGCGCAGGACAACCTTGTCCCTGTGGAAGACCAGATAAGGAGACTCGATGGAAAGCACCTGGAGCTCTCCCATCCTTCTGGCTGACGTGATAGCCACCAAGAAGACGGTCTTCCACAACAGTTAGGAGATATCGCACCAGTGCATCAGTTCGAATGGCTTGCCCATGAGCTTAGCCAATACCAACAGTAGATCCCACGGAGGTGGAGGTTCTCGCACCAGAGGGGATATGTGATCAAAGCCTTTGAAAAAGCGCCCGACCACCTTCTCCTGCGCCACAGACTACTTTCCGGCCCGCGCCTGGTAAGCAGAGATGGCTGCCAGGTGCACCTTAAGGGCCGTCAACCGAAGCCCTTGCTGAAAAAGGGACCACAGGTAGTCCAGAATGCTGGCCAAGGAGCAGGAGGAAGGGTCCAACCCCTTATCCTGACACCAAATGGAGAATCTCTTCCATTTGAAGGCATAGCATTTTCTGGTCGACTTCTTACGGGACGCCTCAACAACGTTAAGGACCTTGTCGGAAAGACCCAAGACCTGGAACTTTAGCCACTCAGGAACCAGGCCATCAGGTGCAGGGATTGAAGGTCCGGTTGGAGTACCTTCCCCTGGTTGACTGAGATCAGGTCCGGGCGGGCTGGAAGCCGCCTTGGGAGCCTGGAGCTGAGGCTGAGAAGATCTGGATACCAGAACTGGCGGAGCCAGTCTGGGGCTACCAGAATCACCTGCGCCTTGTCCCTCCTCGCCTTGGGAAGCACCTTGTGGATCAACGGTAATGGGGGAAAGGCGTAGAAGAGGCCTGGGGTCCACGGCCTCGAGAAGGCATCCCCCTGCAGCGAGCCCTGCTGAGGGAGGCGGGCATGAAATAGCCTCAGCTTCGCATTCTCCCTGGAGGCAAACAGGTCCGCTTGAGATGTGCCCCAGTGGGAGAACAGATAGTGTGCTACCTCCATAAGGAGAGACCACTCGTGAGATGCAGCACCTATCCGGCTGAGGGCATCGGCCAGAGTGTTGGAAGCTCCTGCCACATGGATGGCTAGGAGATCCGCCTCCAGTCTGCTCACGAGGGACCAAGTGCGGACAGCTTCCTTGCATAGGGGCAAGGAGTGCGTCCCGCCCTGGCGGTTTAAGTAGTACATGGTCGTGGTATTATCCGTCTGGACCTGGACCACTTGACTCCGCACAAACAGAGCGAAAGTGGTGAGGCCTAGTCAGACCGCTCGAAGCTCCAGCAGGTTGATGTGGCACTGAGACTCCCAAGGGGACCACAGGCCATGCGCTCTGTGCTCCCCCAGATCGGCACCCCAACCCATCAGAGAGGCATTGGTCGTTAGAATTACCGTCGGCTCGGAGCGGACAAATGGGATGCCCTCCTGCAGATGAGCTGGAACGATCCACCACTGGAGAGCGTTCCACATCTCCTGGGTCACCGCCACTGGCTGGTCCAGAGGACCGGAGCGCTATGACCATTGGAGGGCCAGCCCCCATTGAAGGGGACGCATGTGTCAGCGGGTCCACTGGACCACACTGGTGCAGGCCGCCATGAGGCCCAGGATGCGCAGGAAGTCCCGGGCAGGACGCAATTGCCCAACCAGAAATGACTGGGCAAAGGAGGAGAGAACCTCGGCCCTGTCCACCGGGAGCCGTGCTCTGGCTCGAAGAGAGTCAAGCTCTGCCCCGATAAATTGAATCACCTGCGTTGGCACGAGTTCTGATTTGGCCTCGTTGATGAGGAGGCCAATCTGAGAGTAGACCTGGAGGGCTAGATCCCTGGACCGCTCCACCTCCAGCCTGGAGGGGGCTGCAGTCAGTCGTCCAAGTAAGGGTACACCCGAACCCTTCGGCACCACAGGAATGCTGTCACCACTGCCATGCATTTGGTGAAGACCCTGGGAGCTGGAAAGAGGCCAAGGGCATGGCCCGAACTCAGTAAGGACCCCCTTCAGCTGAAGGAATCGCTGGTGGATCGGACGGATTAGGACGTGAAAGAACGCGTCCTGAGGTCCAGAGAACAGAACCACACGCCTCATTCCAAGGATGGAATGATCTGTGCCAGAGTGACCATCCTGAAGGTGTCTGGGACCTTAGGAACGTGTTCAGGTCATGTAGGTCTAGAATGGGCGCCAGCCCCCCAAGTCCGCTTTTGGGACCAGGAAATACCTGGACACAAACCCTGGGTCTGGTGGAGGATCCACTACCTCCTGATCACCTCCTTTCGGAGGAGCAGAGCAATGTCGGCTTGACGAGCTGGACAGAGGCTGCTGATTCACAGTCTCCGTGGGGCGACTGGCCCGACAGGGTGTGGGTCTGCTCGGATCAGAGGCAGACCTTTCCTACCACTTCACAACACCCAGCGTCCGTGGTGATAGAGGACCAGGCAGAAAAGAAGTGGGGGAGCCGCCCCTTGGGGGCCCAGGGGGGAGTGACGCTGGGGGCGACACCCCTCAACCCGTCACTGGGCAGGCTTGGAGGAAAGACCGGCCGAGGGACCTCCTGGGCCTTTTCCTCCCGGCTTCCTGCTGGAGGAAGCTGCAGTCTTGGCTTTGGGGTGCCAAGTGCGAGCCTGTTGGCCCTGATGATGGTGTTGCTGGGCCAGACATGCTGCAGGGTCAGAAAGCCGAAAGGGCTTATGCTGATGTTGGCGGCCTTTGTCCTTCTGGGCAGACGTGACAGAATCCAAGGTGGCATTGGACTTCTCGATCCTCTGCAAGTGACCCTCCACCCCCGGAACAGAACAAGTCGGTACCCAGGAAGGGAATGTCTGCCAGCTTGTGCTGGGTATCCGCCGTGAAGGTGGAGATCCGCAGCCAAGCTCTGTGGCGCATGGCCACTGCGGCCGCTACTGACCAGGCACAAGAGTCTCCAATGTCGAGAGCAGTTTGGAGCTGTTGCTTTGCCACCGCCCTTCCCTGATCCCGCACCTGCTTGACTGTTGTCTGGAGGTCAGCCGGGAGATGAGAAATCACCTCATCCAGGGAGCCCAAAAGGGCGTGGGAAAAGTGTGCCACCAGTACGGCCGAACTGGCCTGACGAAGGCCTAAGGAGGATGCAGAGTAAACTTTACGCCCGGAATAGTCCAGTTTCTTGGACTCTTTATCCGATGGCTTGTCCACATCCCGAGTGTTTCCGGAGCGCGCCAGAAAACACTGTCGGTCACCAACCCCTTCGCAGAGGGGTGCTCTGAGAATCCAGAGAGTGAGCCAGTGGGAACGGCATACTTCCTGGCCATCCCGCCGAGGAGCTGGACAAGAAGTCGGCCGCGCTATAGCTCCAGGGTCAAGGAACAATGGCTTCGCCACAGGAAAGACCTCCGCAGGAGGAACTTTCCTTGGTCCAGTATTCATGAGGGGATATCTGGCCCACTTTTGACACGGGGTTCGAGCTTCATCGCAGTAGATTCTGGAGATGAGCCAAGTAATCCCATGAACGAGATGGGCTCTATCCACCGACTGTCCTCAGAGGACTCACGCCAGAAGCCTGGAGAACAGGGAAGAGTCATCGCCAGACTCGAGGAGTCTGCAAACAGCTGCCGAGGGCCTGAGCCACCTCCACCTGCCGAGGCGATTGGGAGTGAGGGTGACTGACAACCGATGGGGTAACCTATGACCCGACCGAGAATCCTTGGTCGGAGCCCTAGTTTTTGGTTGTGGAGGTGGGGGTTCCACCACGATGGGTGGTGCAGCTGGTTTCGGCCGAACAACCAACGCTGGCTTCGGCTCGACGACCATGAGGGGTTGTTTCGGCCGCTCAAGTAACAGCCAGTTAATGGCCGGGGAAGGCGATGGAGTCGGCTTGCTCCCGGACAAAAGGAGCTGCTGCCACATAAGATCCTCGTAGCGCCAAACGCAACTTGCGCCAGAGCCTATCCTTCGAGAAGGATGATGACGAGGATGAGCGGTGCCACCGCTTCCCTCGGTGCCGAGACAGCCGATGGCGGGATCGGCTGGACCGAGAGGAGGTCCGAGAAATACAGGTTACTCACCTGTAACAGGAGTTCTAGGAATGGTATATGTTGCTCATCCACACTTATTGGCAGGTATCCTTGCCGCTTTAAATCTTGCCGGAAGGTCTTCAAGCTAGCTCCTCTCACCCACCCGGTGGTAAAACTCTGGGCTCCGCCCCCATGACGCCAGATCTGGCCCGGCTGGAAGCTCAGGGTTGTGCGCCGGGCCAGGGAGGTCGGGGAGATGGGATGAACAACATATACCATTCCTAGAACTCCTGTTACAGGTGAGTAACCTGTATTTCTAGGGACATGGATATGTTGTTCATCCACACTTATTGGCAGACTCCTAGCAGTTCTCCAGGAGAAGGGAGGCAAGACGCACACCTCCTACTTAGGGAAAAGAGACTGGAGAACCGAGGCCCCAAAACCAGCATCCCGGCGTGACTCAAGGCCTATGTGGTAGTGGGTGATAAAGGTGTGGCTGACTTCAGGTAGCAGCCCCGGCAGATTTCCTGGATAGACGCCCTGAAGCGGCCACCGATGGAGAGTGCATGGCGGGTAGAATGAGCTTTTATCCTCTGGGAGGCTCCATGCCGCCAACCTATAGTAGAGATCTATACAGGAGGTGACCCACCTGCTTATCGGTCTGCTTGGCTGCAGGTCTGCCAGGTGCGGCTTCAGCGTAGGTGACAAACAGCTGGGCTTAACCTCTCCGATTCTCAGCTGCGGCGCCCTTATAGTCAAGTGTGCCTTCTAGGGTCCAGAGTATGAAGCTCATATTCGGCCTCCCAGGTGTGATTGGGGTAGAACACCGCAGAGTCAACACCTGGTTAAGGGGTGAAACTCCACACCATCTTCTCCGGAAGGAATTTCGGGAAGAGGACAACCTTGTCCCTGTGGAAGACCAGGTAAGGAGACTCATGGAAAGTGCCTGAGCTCTCCCATCCTTCTGGTTGACGAATAGCCACCAAGAAGGCGGCCTTCCACACAGGTGAGAGAGATCACACCTGTGCATTGGTTCGAATGGCTTGCCCATGAGCTTTGCCAGTACCAGCAGTAGATCCCACGGAGGTGGAGGTTCTCGCACCGGAGGGGAAATGTGATCAAGGCCTTTGAAAAAGCACCAGACCACGTTCTCCTGCACCACTGACTGCTTCCCGGCCCGCGCCCGGTAAGCAGAGATGGCTGCCAGGTGCACCCTTAGGGTCGTCGACCTGAGCCCCTGCTGAGAAAGGGACCACAAACAGTCCAAGATGCTTGCCAAGGGACAGGAGGAAGGGTCCAGGCCCTTGCCCTGACACCAAATGGAAAACTTTTTCCATTTGAAGGCATAGCATTTCTGGTCGACTTCTACGGGACGCCTAACTACATTGGAGGACTCACTTGAAAAGACCCAAGGCCTGGAACTCTAGCCACCAGGAACCTGGCCAGGTGCAGGGATTAATGTCCGGATGGAACACTTTCCCTGATTGACTGAAAGCAGGTCCAGGCAAGCTGGAAGCTGCCTCGGGAGCCTGGAGCTGAGGCTGAGGAGATCTGGATACCAGCATTGGTGAGGCCAGTCTGGGGCTACCAGAATCACCTGCACCTTGTCCCTCCTCGCCTTGAGAAGCACCTTGTGGATCAAGGAAAATGAGGAAAGGGTGAGAGGAGGCCCGGGTCCACGGCCCTGGAAGGCACCTCCCTGCAGCGAGCCCTGCTGAGGGGGGCGGGCATGGAACAGCCTCAGCTTTATGCCTCCTGGAGGCAAACAGATCCACCTGAGGTGTGCCCCAATGGGAGAACAGATCTTGTACTACCTCCGCAGGAGAGACCACTCATGGGATACAGCCCCTATCCGCTTAGGCATCGGCCAGGTGTTGGAGGCTCCCTGCCACATGAATGGCTAGATCATCTGCCTCCAGGCTGCGACGAAAGTGACCAAATGCGGAGAGCTCTTGCACAGAGGCATGGAGTGCGCCTTGCCTGGCGGTTTAGGTAGTACATGGTCGTGGGTATTGTCCGGCTTGACCTGAACCACTTGACCTCTAGAGAAATGGGAGCGAAGGCGTGAGCTAGCGGACCGCTCGGAGCTTCAGCAGGCTGATATGGCATCGATTCCCAAGGGGACCACGGCTGTGCGCCTGTGCTCCCCAGGGGCACCCCAACCCATCAGAGAGGTGGCTCGATAGAGAGACCGTGCCTGGGCGGACAAACGGGATGTCCTCCTGCAGATGAGCTGGAACAATCCACCACTGGAGAGTGTTCCACATCTCCTGGGTCACTGTCACTAGCTGGTCCAATGGATCGCAGCGTTGAGACCACTGGCTGGCCAGCCCCCACTGAAGGGGGCACATGTTCCAGCGGGCCCAATGGACCACGCTGGTGCAGGCCGCCATGAGACCCAGGAGGCGCAGGAAGTCCCGGGCAGGGCACGATTGCCCAACCAGAAATGATTGGGCAAAGGAGGAAAGAACCTCGGCCCTGTCCACCGGGAGCCGTTCTCTGGCTCGAAGAGAGTCGAGCTCTGCCCCAGTGAAGAGAATCACCTGCTTCGGTTCGAGTTCCGACTTGGCCTCGTTGATAAGGAGGCCGACCTGAGAGCAAACCTGGAGGGCCAGATCCCTGGACCGCTCCACCTCCTGTCTGGAAGGGGCTGCTATCAGCCAGTCGTCCAGGTAAGGCTACACCCGAACCCCTCGGCACCGCAGGAATGCTGTCCCCATTGCCATGCATTTGGTGAAGACCCTGGGAGCAAGAGACAGGCCGAAGGGCATGGCTCGGAACTCGAAAAGGGATCCTTCCGCTTGAAAGCGAAGGAATCTCTGATGAGACTGACGGATAGGACGTGAAAACGAGCCCCTGCAGGTCCAGAGAGCAGAACTACACGCTGCTCCAAGGATGGTATTATCTGAGCCAGAGTGACCATCCTGGAAGGTCCGAGACCTTAGAAACTTGTTTAGGGTCGCAGGTCGAGAATGGGCCCAGCCCCCGTCTGCTTTGGGACCAGGAAGTACCTGGACACAAACCCTGGTCTGAGGGAGGGTCCCACCTCTCATCACCTCTTTTCTCGAGGAGCAGAGCGATGTCGGCTCGGGCGAGCCGACAGCTGAGGCTGCAGACCTTAGGCCCCCTGGGGGCGACGTGCTCGGAAGGCTCGGGCCTGCTCGAACCTCCAGAGGCAGGCTCTTTCCTACCACTCTCTAACACCCACCGTCTGTGGTTTACAGACCAGGCGGAAAGGAAGATAGGGAGCCATCTCCACGGGGAACCTGGGTGAGGTGACGAGGTTGGGGCTTACACCTCAACCCATCACTGTGCAGGCTTGGAGGAGGGACCAGCCGAGGGACCTCTGGCCTTTACCTCCTGCTTCCTGGAGGAGGAAGCCGGGCTTGATTTGGGACGCTACGCGAGCCTGCTGGCCCTGATGCTGCTGGGCCGGACGTCGCAGGCGCAGATGGACGAAAGGGCTTGGGTTGCGTGTGTGCCCTTGTCCCTCTGGGCGGATGAGACCGAGTCCAAGGTGGCACTGGACTTTCGGTCCTCTGAGGTGGCCTTCCACCCAGGGTCAAGAGGTCGGTCCCCAGGAAGGGACATCCACAATTTGCAGGGTATCCGCCAGAAGGTGGATATCCTCAGCCATGCTCGGCGGCGACAGCCAGCGTCGCCGCTACTGAACTGGTATGAATCACCGATGTCCAACGAGTCTGAAGTTGCTGCTTGGCCACTGCTCTGCCCCCGCACCTGCTTAACCGCGGGTCTGCAGGTCAGCCGAGATGAGGGACTACCTGCCCAGGAGCCCGGCAGGGCGTGAGAAAATGAGCCATCAGTACAGCCGAGCTGGCCTGACGAGCGTCGTAGGAGGACGAAGTAGACTTTTCGCCCGGCGTAGTCCAACTTCTTGGACCTTGTCAGAGGTTTGTCCACGCCCTCTGCGCTTCCGCACGCTTGAAGACGCTGTCGGGACTTAACCCTCGGCCCATGGGTGTTCCGAAACCAGACAGGGAACGGTAGGGACCGATACTTCCTTTGCCATCCTGGCAAGGCGTAGGGCAGTGAAGCTGCTGAGCCTCCAAGGCTGGGCTCTATAGTCTGCCTCCACTGGAAAGGCTCCAGAGAACGAATCCCTCGTCCAATATCTCCGTGGGGGATACTGGCCCGCTTTAGATACGGGTTTCGAGCTGCATCCCGTGAATTCCGAGATGAGCCTAAGCAAACCCATGAAGGACGAAGGGCTATCGCTCCAGTGACTGACCTCCCGAGGACTCCAAGTCGACCCACCTGGAGAACAGGGAGGATCATCGCCTGACTCTGAGGAGTCCGCAAAGAGCTGCTTTTTGGCCTGAGCCACCTCCACTCAAGCCGAGGGCGAGCGGGAGTGAGGGTGACAGACAGCCTATGGGCAGACCTTTGGACGACCGAGAATTTTGGTCGGAGCCCCAAACAACAGCTGTGGAGGGCGGAGGTTCCACCGAATCGGTGGGCAGCCGTTTTGGCCGAGCAACAGGCCTGAAAGTAGGCGCCTTCGGCTAAAGCGTAGGGTTGCTTCGCCGCCCGTGACAGCTTACTTGATAGCAAATGGGGAAGGCGACGAAGGTCGGGCTGTTCCCCGGATACAGAAGAAGTTGCTACATGAGGTCTTGATATCGCCGCCGCACTTAACTTGCGCCGCTTCCCTCGTCCGGAAGAGGATGAGCGGCAGCGCCAGCTGCCATGGTGCCGCATCCAAGACCGCCCAGGACGGGCGGGACTCGGCTGGACCGAGAAGAAGTCCGAGACCGAGACCGCGAACCTCTGCTTTTCCGAGGAGGGTACGGGGGTAGTGCGGGGGAAACCCACCTTCCCCTTGGCTCGGAGGGCTCAACCGTGGACTCCGGAACCGGAGGCACGGGCAAGTCCACGGACTCCTCAACCACCACCGGGGGAACCGGGGAGTGAGGGTTTTCGGCTTCACCGGTCGACAGCCTATCCAACGGGTCGAGAAAAATCTTGACTGCGTCGACGGGAGTCTCGGTCAACTGACCTGACGGGGACACCGTGAAGCCAGTGGCTCAAGCCGAAGGATCGACCGAAGTCGATGGTCGACTACTCGGTGAGAGGGACCTCTCCCGCTCCCAAGAGCGTCAACGGAGGGACTTACCTTTGTGGTCCTTCTTTGACCGAGAGGAAGGCCCTGAAGATGTTGGTCCCTCTCCCTTAGTGGAGAGGGAGACAGAGCTCCTAAAGAAGCTGAATAGGAGGATCCCAGGAGAGCGGGATAAATGCTGCGCGTCAAGATGAAGATATGCCTGCGCCGCCTTTCCTCGAGGGCGATCATCTGCTCAAGCTGTTCCACAGAGTCCGCCCTGAAACCGCCAACCGGCCTCCTTCGACTTTACCGGAGGATAACGTTTGGGTCCCCTAGTTGTAAAGGGGTGTACGGTCTTCCAGGACGTGGAGATAAAAGAAGAGCACAGGTCGCAAGCCCGCGGATCGCGCCCAAGGCCCAAGCAGTAGACGACGGAGTGCGGGTCCATCCGAGACATCTTCTGCCCGCATGGGCACCTCCGGAAACCGGGAGTCTATTTGTCCATCGCAGCCGCGAGGGAAGTGAGTGACCGAAGTCTTGAAAACCTTAGAAGTAATTTCAGGTAAACCGAAGAAATAGGAACCAGTCTTATATGCAGAGCGTTATGAGGGAACCTGAGCCTCAAGCGGTGGTGAAGATTCATGTTGGCGGGGTGAGCGAGTCATTACTGGTGGGTGGGAGATGTTGAAGATTTTCCGGCAAGATTTAAAGTGGCAAGGATACCTGCCAATAAGTGTGGATGAACAACATATTCATGTTCCTAGAAATACAGGTTACTCACTTCTAACAGGAGTTCTAGGAATGGTATATGTTGTTCATCCACACTGTCTGGCAGGTTCCTTGCCGCTTTAAATCTTGCCGGAAGGTCTTCAAACTGGCTCCTCCCACCCACCTGGGTGTAGAACTCTGCCCGCCCCCATGGCGCCAGATCTAGCCCGCTGGAAGCCAGGTTGTGCGTCGGAGCCGGGGAGGTCGGATGGGTTGTGTGGATGAACAACATATACCACTCCTAGAACTCCTGTTACAGGTGAGTAACCTGTATTTCTAGTGACGTGGACATGTTGTTCAATCCACACTTATTGGCAGACTCCTAGCAGTTCTCCGGGAGGAGGGAGGCAAGGCGCACAACCCCAACTTAGGGAATAAAGACTGGAGAACCGAGGCCCCAAACCAGCATCCCGGCGTGACCCAAGGTCGATGTGGTAGGGGGTAAATAAGGTATATGCAGAGTTCCAGGTAGAAGCCCTGCATATATCGTGGATTGGGACATCCCCGGAAGCAGCCACCAATGCAGCGGTATGGCAGGTAAAATGAGCTCTTATCCCTCTGGGAGGCTCCATGCCCGCCCACCTATAGCGGAGATCTATGCAGGAGGTGACCCACACGCTCATCGTCCGCTTGGCTGCAAGTCTGCCAGGAGCGGCTTCAGCGTAGATGACAAACAGCTGGTGAACCTCTCCCGAACTTCAGCCCTACGCTCCCTGAGAAGGTGAGCGCTCAACTAGGGTCCAAATGGAGCCTATATGCGACCTCCGAGGTATGAATGGGGTAGAACCCCAGCAGAGTCAACACCCGGTTAAGGTGAAGCTCTGATACCACCTTCGGAAGGAACTTCGGGTGGGGCACAGGACAACCTTGTCCCTGTGGAAGACCAGACAGGGAGACTCGAAGGAAGCGCCTGGAGCTCTCCCATCCTTCTGGTTGACGTGGTAGCCACCAAGAAGGTGTTCTTCCACAACAGGTGGGAGAATCGCACCTGTGCATTGGTTCGAATGGCTTGCCCGTGAGCTAAGCCAATACCAGCAGTAGATCCCACGGAGGTGGAGATTCTCACCCCAGAGGGGAAGCATGATCAAGGCCTTGGAAAAAGCGCCAGACCACCTTTCCTGCGCCACCGACTGCCTTCCGGCCCGCGCCCAGAGGACAGAGGTGGCTGCCAGGAGCACCTTAAGGGTCGCTGACCGAAGCCCTTGCTGAAGAAGAAGAAAGGACCACAGGTAGTCCGGAATGCTCGCCAAGGAACAGGAGAAGGGACCAGACCCTATCCTAATGCCAAATGGAGAAACTCTTCCATTTGAAGGCGTAGCATTATCCGGTCGACTCCTGGCGAGACGCCTCAACGACGTCGAGGACCTCGCCAGAAGACCCAAGGCCTGGCAACTAGCCGCACAGGAACCAGGCCACCAGGTGCAGGGATTGAAGGTCCGGATGGAATACGTTCCCCTGATTACAGAGATCAGGTCCGGGAAGACTGGAAGCCGCCTCGGGAGCCTGGAGCTGAGACTGAGGAGAGCTGGATACCAGAGCTGGCGGAACCAGTCTGGGGCTACCAGAATCGCCTGTGCCTTGTCCCTCCTCGCCTTGCCTTGTGGATCAAGGGAAATGGAGGAAAGGCGTAGAAGAGGCCCAGGGTCCGCGGCCTCAAAAGGCATCCCCTTACAGCGAGCCCTGCTGACGGGGCAGGCATGAAACAGTCTCGGCTTCGCATTCTCCCTGGAGGAAAAAAGGCCCGCCCGAGGCGTGACCCAGAGGGAGAAAGATCTTGTGCTACCTCCGGCAGGAGAGAACCCCTCGTGAGGCGCAGCCCATATCCGGCTTAGGGCATCGGCCAGGGTGTTGAACTCCTGCCATCGAAACGGCTAGGAAACCACCTCCAGGCTGCGCATGAGACCAAATGCGGAGAACCTCCTTACCCAACGGCAAGGAGCGCGTCTGATCCTGGCGGGTTAGGTAGCACATGGTCGTGGTATTGTCCGCCTGGACCTGAACCACTTGATCCCATATAAATGGAGCGAAGGCGGTGTGAGCTAGGCAGACCGCATGAAGCTCCAGCAGGTTGAAATGGCATGGAGACTCCCAAGGGGACCAGAGGCAGTGCACTCTGCACTCCCCTTGATGGGCACCCCAACCCATCAGAGATGCATCGGTTGAAGAAGACCGTCGACTCGGGGCGGACGAACGGGATGCCCTCCTGCGGATGTGCTGGAACGGTCCGCCATTGGAGAGCATTCCACATCCCCTGGGTTACTGTCACGGGCTGGTTTGAAGGATCGCAGCGTTGTGACCACTGGCTGGCCAGTCCCCATTGAAGGGGACGCATGTACCAATGGGCCCAACAGACCACGCTGGTGCAGGCCACCACGATGCCCAGGAGGCGCAGGAAGTCCCGGGCACGGCGCGACTGCCCAATCAGACATGACTGGGTAAAGGAGGAAGAACCTCGGCCCTGTCTGCCGGGAGCCGAGCTCTGGCTCGAAGAGTTGAGCTCTGTCCCAATGAAAGGATCACCTGCTTTGGCACGAGTTCCGACTTGGCTCCGTTGGAGAGGAGACCCATCTGAGAGCAACCTAGAGGGCCAGAACTCTGGACCACTCCACCTCCACTCTGGAGGGGGTTGCAATCAGTCAGCCATCCGGGTAGGGGTACACCCGGACCATTCGGTGCCGCAGGAATGCTGGGAAGAGGCCGAAGGGTATGGCTCGGAACTCGTAAAGAGATCCCTCCGCTCTGAAGCGGAGAAGTCTCTAAAGAAACGGACGGATCGAAATGTGAAGAATGCGTCCTGGAGGTCCAGGGAACAGAGCCACAAGCCTTGTTCCAAGGATGGGGTATCTGAGTCAGAGTGACCATCCAGAAGGTCCGAGACCTTAGGAAGTTGTTCAGGTTGTGCAGGTCGAGAATGGGGCGCCAGCCCCCCATCCATTTGGGGACCAGGAAGTACCTGGACACAAACCCCGGGTCTGGAGGAGGATCCGCCACCTTCCTGATCACCTCTTTTTCGAGGAGCAGGGCAACATTGGCTCGGCGGGCCGACAGAGAGGCTGCAGACCCCATGGCGCCCCCCGAGGGGCGACGGCTCGGAAGGGTGGGGCCTGCTCGAACTCCAGAGGCAGGCCCTTTCCGACCACCTCCAACACCCAGCGGTCCGTGGTGATAGCGGACCAGGCGGAAAGGAAGTGGCGGAGCCGTCCCTCCACGGGGGGGGGGGGGACCCGGGTAGAGGTGACTAGGCTGGAGGAGACACCCCTCAGTCCGTGATTGAGCAGGCTTGGAGGAGTGACTGACCGAGGGAGCTCCTGGGCCTTTACCTCCTTGCTTCCCCATAGAGGAAGCCACTGGCTTGGGTTCGGGATGCCAAGCGCAAGCCTGCTGGCCCTCATGCTGGTGTTGATGGGCCGGTCGTGCCGCAGGGGCCGAAGGATGAAGGGGTTTATGCAAAGGTTGCCGGCGGCCCTTTCCCTCTGGGCGGGGGTGACCGAGTCCAGAGTGGCATTGGACTTCTCGGTCCCCTGGAGGTGTCCCTCCACTCCAGGGCCGAAGAGGTCAATCCCCAAGAAGAGGATGTCCACCAACTTGTGCTGGGTATCCGCCGAGAAGGTGGATATCCTCAGTCACGCCCTGCGGCGCATGGCCACTGCGGCCGCTACTGACCTGGCACAGGAATCACCTATGTCCAGAGGAGTCTGAATCTGCTGCTTAGCCACCAACCTACCCTGGTCCCGCACCCGCCAGACCATGGCCTGCAGGTCGGCCGGGAGACGAGGGATCACCTCATCTAGGGAGCCCAAGAGGGCGTGGGAGAAATGTGCCATCAGCGCGGCCGAGCTGGCCTGTCAGAGGCCTAGGAAGTACGCGGCGTAAACCTTGCGCCCGACATAGTCCATCCTTTTGGACTCTTTGTCGGGAGGCCTATACACACCCAGAGCGTTCACGGAACGCTGGAAGACATTATCGGTAACTAACCCCTCAGCAGAGGGGTGCTCCGAAAAACCGGGCAAAGAACCGATAGGGACTGCATACTTCCTGGCCGAGGGCACAGGACAGGAAATAGGATGCTGCCAAAGTTCCAAGGCTGGGCCGACAATGGCCTCAGCCACAGGGAAGGCCTCCGAAGGTGAATCCCCTCGGTCTAGGATCTCCGTCAGGGGATAATGGGCCCGTTTGGACACGGGCTTGAGCTGCATCCCGGTGAACTCTGAGATGAGCCTAAGCAGACCCAGGAAGGACGATGGGCTGTCGTCCAAAGACCGGTCCAGGGAGGACTCCAGGCCCACCCGCCTGGGGAACACCGAGGAGTCATCATCAGACTCCGAAGTGTCTGCAAAGAACTGCCGCAGGCCTGAGCCTCTCCTCACCCACCGAGGGCGGGCGGGAGTGAGGGTGACCGACAACCTGCGGGACAGGCCGTGACCCGACCGAGGTTCCACCACAATCGGTGGGGCAGCAAGATTTGGTCGAATAACCGGCACCTCGACTGCAGCGAGCGGTTGCGTCGGCCGTTCAGGCGGCAGCTGCTTGATAGACGGGGAATGAATCAGAGTCAATTGATTCCCGGACAACAGCAACTGCTGCCACATAAACTCCTCGTAACGTCGACGTCATTTACGTTGAAGCCTCTCCTCATCCGAAGAGGAACGGTGTTGCCACTTAACTCGGTGGGAGTGGCTTGACCGAGAAGAAGACCGAGACCCAGATCCTCGGCGAAACAGAGGGCGGGTCTGGGAAGGAGCGGGGGACACCCGCTCTTCCCTCGGCTCGGACACTTTAACCGAGGACTGCCGCCCCAAAGGCACAGGCAGAACCTCGCCTCCACCGGGAAACCGCGAAGGTTGACGGCTCTTGCAGTCGACCGCCTGGTGACAGGTCGAGAAAACTCGACCAAGGCCAACAGGAGTCCCGCCGCTGGCCTGACAGGGACACCGTGAAGCCAACGCCCTGAGCCGCAACCTCGACCGAAATCGACGGTCGGCAGTCCGGGAAGGAGACCTCCCGCCTCCCACAACCGCCGACGATGGGACCTACCTCCGCGACTCGCTCGACCTGGGCCGAGAGGCAGTCCTTTACGGCCCTTCCCTTCGTGGAGAGGGACTGGCGAAGCTCCTTGAACGGAGCCGAATGAGAGGAACTCAGAGAGTGGGATAAATGCCGCGACCGAGGAGGAGTGAGATGCAGTCTTGGCCGCCGCCTCCTCCAGGGCGACAGAGGGTTCGTGCTGCTCAGCCGAGTCAGCCGACACGGACACCACTCGACGAGCCTCTACAGATTTTACTGGCAGGAAAAATCCTCGGGCGCCAAGCCTAAATCGAGGCCACGACGATCCTCCAGGGCGTTATTGAAAAGGCGAGTACACGCAAACTTGTGGGTCATGGTTCAAGTCGAGGCAGTATAATGCAAGCTTCCAGTGTGGATCAGTCTTGGAGATATTCCGCCAGGTGCCTCCGAGAGCCGAAAAATGAATTGTCCATCGTGAGCCGCGAGGGAAGAAGACCGGGTTTAGAAAACTTCAAAACTAAATTCGGACGAACCGAAGAATCAGGAACCAGTCAAAAAACGCAGAGTGCCAGGGAGGGAACCTGAGCTTCCAAGCGGTAAGGAAGATCTGGCATCATGGGGCAGAGCTGAAAGTTTTACCACCGGGTGGGAGAAGCCAGCTTGAAGACCTTCCGGCAAGATTTAAAGCAGCCAGGAACCTGCCAATAAGTGTGGATGAACAACATATCCATGTCCCTAGAACATCAGTGTTTCTGAGGGTGGATCTGGGAAGGAGCAGGGGAAACCCGTTCCTCCCCCAGCTCAGGGACCTTATCCGGGGACTCCGGCACAAGAGGCACGGGCAAGTCCTCTGTTTCCACTGGGGGAACCGGTGAAGATGGGTTTTCGGCTTCTCCAGTTGACAGCCCATCCGACGGATCGAGAAAAATCTCCACTGCATCGACGGGTGTCTCAGCCGGCTGACCTGATGGGAACACCGTGAAGCCAGCGCGCCTTAGCCGCAACCTCGACCAAAGTAGAGTGCCGACTATCTGGGGAAGGGGATCTTTCCCGCTCCCACGAACGTCGACGATGGGACTTACTTTTAGAGTCCTTTTCCTTGGACCGAGAGGAGTGTCCCGATGGCCCTTCTCCTTTAGTAGAGAGGGATTGACAAAGCTCCTTAAAAGAAGCAGAGTAGGAGGAGCCCAAGGAGAGCAGGATAAATGATGTGACCGAGGAAGAAGATGCGGCCTGGGCCGCCTCCTCCTCGGTGGTGATCATTTGCTTGAGTTGCTCAGCTGAGCCCGCCACCACGGACACCATCCAATGGGCCTCCTTCAACTTAACCGGAGAATTACGTCTCTCGGGGCGCCCAAGTTGAAGCCTGGCAGCACGGTCTTCGAGAACGCTGACCAAAAAGGACTTGCATAATTTGCAGGCCTGCGGATCGTGTTCAAGGCCAAGGCAGTAAACGCACGTGGAATGCGGATTGGTCAGAGACATCTTCTGCCCACAAGGGCACCGCCGAAATCCGGGAGTCGATTTGTCCATCGCAGCCACGAGTGAAAAAGAAGACCAAAGTCTTTTAAACTTGAGAACGAGTTTCGGATTAACCGACAAGTTAGGATCCAGGCCTAAAACGCGAAGCGCTAAGGAGGGAACCTCAGCTTCCAAGCGGTAAGGAAGATCTGGCGTCATGGGGCGGAGCCGAGAGTTTTACCACCCGGGTGGGTGGGAGGAGCCAGCTTGAAGACCTTCCGGCAAGATTTAAAGCAGCAAGGAACATGCCAGTAAATGTGGATAGAACAACATATCCATGTCCCTAGAATGTGTCATATAACCAACATCAATGTTCATTCCATCCGCCACCATATTGGGAAGTATAATAAGTCTAATTTCAGAAGCCCGTCTCTGTTGTGTACTGCTGAAATATCCTTTTAAGACCATCACAGACATACCTGAGATTGAGTGGCCATCCTGGGAGAAGTGCTGGGCTACTGGTTTGTCAGTCATCTTGTTATTAATAGAATGTCTGTGTGAACTCATTTAAGTGCGGAGTTGTTGTCTTGTCTCCCCCACATAACCTGTGCGAGGACGTTTCTTACATTGGATAAAACAGACCACATTACTTGATGTACATGTATAATTCCCCTGTATCCTGAATAGTCTGTTTTGTGATGTAACCACACAGTCTGAAGTGGAAATGAGGTTACACTTCTTAGATCTGCATTGATGCCAGGGTCGTGTACCATATGATGTCATGGTATTCTGTTCCGGTTCAAGTTGACTCCTAATAATCAGGTTGGCTAAATTAGGTGGTTGTTTAAAAGATAGTAGTGGTAGTTCTTGAAAAATACAAGTAACGGTTTCATCCTCGCTAATTACTGGATAGAGGTCCTTAAAATCTTACGTAGAAGTTCAAGGTCAGGATGGTATGTGACTACTAAGGGTATTCTGTTGGTAGTCGTCCATTCCTTATATTGCAGTAGTAGTTCTCTTGGGATCTGTGTTGCATGTTCCACTGCTCTGTCAATTTCTCTGGACGAGTGTCCCTGGTCAATAAAGGTGTTTTTCAACATCGCCAGATGTGTGTCTCTGTCTTCCTCATTTGAACAGAGGCGGTGATACCGAAGTGCTTGACTATGACAGATTTCTTTTGTGTGGCTCGGGTGATTACTTTTCTGTGTAAGTATCTCTCTCTGTCTGTTGGTTTCCTGTAAATACAGGTATGTAGGGTTCCATCCTTAATAGTAACAGTGGTATCCAGAAAATGTACACTGGTGGCAGAATATTCCAGGGAAAGCTTTATAGTTGAGTGGACGTTATTAAGTTCCTGATGAAAATCCTTAAGTGTGTCAGTGCCCTCTGTCCAAATTATAAACAAATCATCAATGTAACGGAAATAAGCGAGTGGTTTATGTGTACAGTGCCTTAGAAAATCCTCCTCCAAATTCGCCATAGAAAGATTAGCATACCGGGGAGCCATCCTGGTTCTCATTGCTGTTCCCATAGTTGAACATAATGTTTACCATTGAAGCTGAAGTTGTTATGTGTCAGAATGAATTCAGTGAGTTTACCCACAACTCCAGGGTCAATGTTGGGGTCCAATTCTTTGTCATGCAGGTATCTGAGGCAGGCTGAAATGTCATCTGTGTGTAATATTAGAGTAGAGGGATGTTACATCCATCGTGGCTAAAAGGGTATCAGGTGGTAAGTCCTTAAAACCAGAAAGTTTATGCAGGAAGTGAGTAATGTCCTGGATGTAACTATCCCTTTGTATAACCAGCAGTTTGAAAATAGCTTCTACAAACCCTGATATCCCCTCTGTCAGGGTACCAATACCAGAGACTATGGATCTACCAGGATTACCTGGCTTATGTATTTTAGGAAGCATGTAGAATGTCCCTGGCTTGGGTACACTGGGGATGAGGGCCTTTAGTTTGTCTTGGACATGGTTTGGAAATGTTTCAATTAACTCCTGTAGTTCTCTTTTATATTCTGTAGTTGGGTCACTTCCCAGTACTTTGTAGTAAGTAAGGTCACTTAGCTGCCTGTTGGCATCCTTAATGTAATCTTACTGGTTCAATATCATCACTGCAGAGCCTTTATGAGCTTTTTTTATGACAATGTTATGGTTCGATTTTAGTGTTTGCATAGCCCTCCGTTCCAAGGGAGAGAGGTTGTAACAGGCCTGTTTCTGCCTATTAAGAATCTCACCAGTAACTCTCTGGCGAAAGCAATGAATGTATTTGTCCAGTTTCTTGTTACGGCCACTTGATGGGGTAAACTCATATGGTTTCTTTTTCTTACCCATGATATTTTTACTGTTTGTGATTTCTTCACTGCCTGTGATTTCTTCTCTGCCATGAAAAAATTCCTTGAGTCTCAATCTGCAGAAGTATTCCTCCATTTCACCACAAAACTGTATTCTGTCCAGTGGTTTAGTTGGGAAGAAATTGAGGCCCTTAGAAAGTACATATAATTCCCCAGTAGTCAGTGTGTGGGTAGACAAATTAACAACTGAAAGGTGCCCATCTGTGTGGCTTAGTTGTTCAGTCACTCTGTTCTGTTCTTCATGGTTGTTAGGAAATATGGTACGTTGAAGGGCATCTAACTTCCTGTTTTTAATGAGCATGGATTTTCTTAAGGTTCTTTGGTAGTTCATGTCCATCTCATGCAAGATGTCTGGAATAGGCTCACCAGACGTCTTCTCCAGTGTGGTAGCTATTTCATCAAACTGTTTCTTCAAAAATGCTTTCTTGGCATATGGGCACACAAGGACACTTGTAATGTAAGTTGTAAGCTCATCTTACATGTATTAGAAAGAATGCTATCCCAAGGGTTTTTATCACTAGAATGTTTCTTGAAGCATACTGAGACATTTTTAAATTTATGTAAGAACTCTCTGGTTGTTGATAATTCTTGATAACATTTGCCCTTCTGAGGCTTCTCAGTTAAAAGCATACTGGTGTTAATTAGCTTCTCTGACGTAATCTTCTGTTATGTTTTAAATGTATATGTTAAACCAATGAGAATTATTTCTGTTTTTTTAACATCATCTGGTGTTAATAGTATGGGATATTCAAAATAACTGCCATAAAGCTTCTGAAGAAGGACCTGGTTGGTTTGAAAGCTAGAGCACTTTGTTCTTTTATGTAACATCCATGTTGGTCCAATAAAAGGTATAAAATAATTTGTTTTTGGATCTGTTCTTAAAAGGACCAATACGGCACCTACAACATGTATTTACCATAAGTCTTGATCTTCCAGAATATCTTCACCTTTCTGAGACTTAGGACAGAGGTGCTAGGATCCCAGGGGAGCATATGCCTAAGAATTTTTGGAGGAAGGGAGCCAACGTCTGGGATGGCACCGCCCATGAGGCAGACGTATGACATGGTGCTCGTGGACTAGCCAGTAACCAAAGCCAGCTCTAACTCTTCTCAATTCTGTTTGCCTAGGAAAGGAAGAAAGGGTAAGAAGACAGAAAAGGGTGGGGCAAGGGAGCCCAAGGGATAGGATAGGATACAAGATATAAACTGAACAAATGAATAAAAACCGACCAGAAGACAGAAGAATATCAATTCTGGGTGAAGGTACTTTAGAATAGCCAAGGATGACCAGGACAACTGGGCAGCCAAAAGAGGAAAAAGAGTAGGTCAGAAGGGAGAGCAAAAGAGAGAGAGGTAGGAGGACCCCCACTTCGTAGTCAGAAAAAAAGAATGCATCAGAGGAGCTGGCTTGCTCTTAGCCTAAGTAGATATGTCAGACACCCCTCTGAGTTTGGTAACTCAAAAACAGAGAGCTGTCTCTCAAAATGAAGGACCTGCCTAGGATGGACTGCACAGAAAGGAGCACTTCTCTGAGGTAAGAACGTAAGGTAGTCTGAATCCTGAGAAAAAGATAGCAACCCCAAAGGTTCCTATGAGAAGGAGGACCATAATGGGTAAGTTAAGAGTCCTATATGACCAAAAAGTAGTATGGGAGTAAGGCAAATCTCCGATTTAGAAGATCTGGAGGTTAGCCAAGGTTCAGGCAGCTAAAGAGGCTCAATACCCAAGATAATAAGAAACCGAGGAAAGAAGGAACTCCTAATGACAAGACTGAGAACTGGGTCCCCACAACAAGGGTATGAATTCTGCCCTTCTCTCGAATTCTGAGCGTATGAGAGAAACTGAAAAAAATAAATAAATAATTAAACAGCCAGTGTAATGGTGCTATTTTAATGTACAGTTCTAACTGGGATGTGTTTTTATGATCACTCCAGTATATCTTAATAAAGTTTTTTAGTATGACTTATTGTGCACTGTATATTAAAGCATTTCACAGATTCTCTCCGATTCTGTTGTGAGCTGTGTACTGTGTGCACCAGCAAGTCCTGAGCAGAACTGTGTGTGTGGGGGGGGAGACGGGACGCGTGGCTTGAACTGTTCCGGGCTGCTTACCATTGTGTCTGACAGGCTTTGCCATGGTAATTAATTATACCAGATTGCTTGCTTACTGCAGATGAATAATAAGCTAATGATGGCCCTACCAAGCTGTCTTTAAAGGAACCCCTGCATAACAAGCCACCAACTGCCTTTCACACTGATCACTAAATGCCACTGTGTTCCATTCAGCAGTTGGCATCTGTCTTTTCTGTTACTTTCCTGTGCCCACAATTGCTCTCCAGAGCCTAACTGGTCTGTATTTTCTCACAGGTCCTGGCCCTGATCTACCCTTTTAGGCCGACTAGTTTGTTAGGTTCCACAGGAAGAAGTGCAAACAACGGGGGCTCCTTCACGATTGTGGCTGCTCCCTAGCCCATTCAGTGCTTTTTAACTTTAGCTGTGGTGTGGCTTTAATCCAGCCACTCTTCTGCCACTGCCCCCCCGACTTGCATCAAAAACCCCCACTGGGCACTGCAACTAAAGCAGTGGAGCAACTTCACATGCTGGCGGCTGCCACCTCTCCCGACCTGCATGAAAAGCCCCACAACAAGGGACACTTTAGCATTAGCTGCAGGAGCGGCTTCACTTAGACAGTTTCTGCTGCCTCTTGATCATGATCTGGAGTTTGACAGAGCTGAAAGTGTCTCTCTCTTTATAGTAATTCCCAGAATATATTAACAGAGTGCCATGTTTCCCCTACTACTAGAACCCATTCAATTATTAACCTCGTGTCTCACAGCTAACCCCGATTACTGACTTTATCCTGCCTGCATTCCATCTGCACGATCTGCACCTAGTCTATGAATGCGTTATGATTCATATTAAGAGAGAGTAAGCTGTTTATTTATTTATTGCTGGGTAAACTCTGTTATTTACTGTGCTACTTGAGGAGCTACTGAGTGGTGAAGTGACATGCTGGACGGGCTTGGTATTTTTCTAACCAGTTAATGCTACAGTTAAGCTCTTCCTGTTGACAGACTGACTCAGTTCCCCCAACCATGTCATTATCGTCCTTCAAGCTGCCCTAAGGTGTCGGTCACCACTTGTAGTTCCAGAGATGACTACAGTTCGGTAAAAAATGTATAAATACACAAACATGAGCCTGCTTCTATTAATGAAAGTCATGTTTGACTACTTTATGGTGTGGGACAGTGAGGCAAGCTGTATTACACAGATTCCAGTACACTAGCTCTTTAAGAGAGGTGTAGCAGACCATAAAATAACAGAGATGGGCAGCACAAGGAGGCCGAACTGGAGGAAGTGGGCTACTGAGAAGATAACAAGCCCACAGAAAACTAAGTTCTGCTGACAAGCTCTGTACCAGGGGGATCAGAACAGGCAATCCAACAGCAAAAACACAGACACTCCCTCACCAGAAGACGCGGGTGGTGGGGGGAGACACACGAAGGTATGAGAGCCTGTTTAAAAAGGATCTCTCATCTCTGTCTCTCTCAGAAAAACCAATTTTTTTTTTTTTTTTTTAAACAAGAACACAAAGGGGTCCATTAAGAACTTGCATGTTTTATTTATTTATTGCCCCAAGGGTGCTAACAGAAACCAAAAGGGGCAGTCGCCCAAGTTAGAAACTGCCTTCCCCCTAAAAGAAGCAAGGACCAAAGGATTGAGTCCAAGAAAACGTACAAAGAACAGGTTACTCACCTGTAAATGCAGGTTGTTCACCTTAACAGAAGTTCAAGGAGTGGTATATGTTGTTCATCCACACGGTCTGGCAGGTTCCTTGCCGCTTTAAATGTTGCCAGAAGGTCTTCAAGCGGGCTCCTCCCACCCAAACAAGTGGTAAAACCCTCGGCTCCGCCCCATGACGTCAGATCATCTAGCCCGCTGGAAGTCAGGTTGCGCGTCGAGGCCGGAGGCAGAGGTGGTGGATGAATAAATATATACCACTCCTAGAACTCCTGTTACAGGTGAGTAACCTGTATTTCTAGGGACGTGGACATGTTCTTCAATCCACACTTATTGGCAGACTCCTAGTAGTTCTCCGGGAGGAGGGAGGCAAGGCGCACACCCTCTACTTAGGGAATAAGGATTGGAGAACCGAGGTCCCAAAACCAGCATCCCGGCGTGACTCAAGGTCGATGTGGTAGTGGGTAATGAAGGTGTGTGCCGACTTCCAGGTAGCAGCCCTGCAGATTTCCTGGATAGGAAGTCCCTGGAAGCAGCCACCGATGCAGCGGTATGGCGGGTAGAATGAGCTCTTATCCCTTTGGGAGGTTCCATGCCCGCCAACCTGTAGCAGAGATCTATGCAGGAGGTGACCCTCCTGCCTATCGTCCACTTGGCTGCAGGTCTGCCAGGTGTGGCTTCAGCGTAGGTGGCAAACAGCTGGCGAACCTCTCCCCGAACTTCAGCCGTCCGCTCCTTATAATAAGAGAGAACTCTTCTAGGGTCCAAAGTATGGAGCCTATATTTGGCCTCCGAGGTGTGATTGGGGTAGAACACCAACAGTCTCAACACCTGGTTAAGGTGAAACTCTGACACCACCTATGGAAGGAATTTCGGGTGGGGACGCAGGACAACCTTGTCCCTGTGGAAGACCAGATAAGGAGACTAGATGGAAAGCACCTGGAGCTCTCCCATCCTTCTGGCTGACGTGATAGCCACCAAGAAGGCGATCTTCCACGACAGGTGAGAGATGTCACACCTGTGCATCGGTTCGAATGACTTGCCCATGAGCTTAGCCAATACCAGCAGTAGATCCCACGGAGGTGAAGGTTCTCGCACCGGAGGGGGATATGTGATCATGGCCTTTGAAAAAGCACCCTACCACCTTCTCCTGCGCCACCGACTGCTTTCCAGCCCATGCCCGGTAGCAGAGATGGCTGCCAGGTGCACCTTAGGGTCATCAACCGAAGCCCTAGCTGAGAAAGGGACCACAGGTAGTCCAGAATGCTGGCCAAGGAACAGGAGGAAGGGCCCAACCCCTTATCCTGAAACCAAATGGAGAATCTCTTCCTTTGAAGGCATAGCATTTTCTGGTCAACTCCTTACGGGACGCCTCAACAACGTTGAGGACCTCATCGGAAAGACCCAAGGCCTGGAACTCTAGCCGCTCAGGAACCAGGCCATCAGGTGCAGGGACTGAAGGTCTGGATGGACTACCTTCCCCTGGTTAACTGAGATCAGGTCCGGGCGGGCTGGAAGCTGCCCTGGGAGCCTGGAGCTGAGGCTCAGGAGATCTTGATACCAGAACTGGTGGGGCCAGTCTGGGGCTACCAGAATCACGTGCGCCTTGTCCCTCTTCACCTTGAGAAGCACCTTGTGGATCAAGGGAAATGGAGGGAAGGCACAGAAGAGGCCCGGGGTCCACGGCCTCGAGAAGGCATCCCCCTGCAGTGAGCCCTGCTGAGGAGGGCGGTCATGAAACAGCCTCAGCTTTGCATTCTCCCTGGAGGTGAACAGGTCCACCTGAGGGGTGCCCCAGTGGGAGAACAGATCTTGCACTACCTCTGGCAGGAGAGACCACTCATGAGATGCAGCGCCTATCCAGCTGAGGGCACTGGCCAGACTGTTGGAGGCTCCTGCCACATGAATGGCTAGGAGATCTGCCTCCAAGCTGATCACGAGAGACCAAGTGCGGAGAGCTTCCTTGCACAGGGGTAAGGAGTGCGTCCCGCCCTGTCGGTTGAGGTAGTACATGGTCGTGGTGTTGTCAGTCTGGACCTGGACCACTTCACCCCGTACAAACGGAGCGAAGGCGGTGAGGGCTAGTCGGATCGCTCGAAGCTCCAGCAGGTTGATGTGGCATCGAGACTCCTGAGGGGACCAGAGGCCGTGGGCTCTGAGCTCCCCAACCCATCAGAGAGGTATCGGTCATCAGTGTGACCGTCAGCTCGGGACAGACAAATGGGATATTAGGTGCGGGCGTGTACAAAGCCGTTCCGGGACCCTGCAGCTGAGGCTGAAGAGATCTGGATACTAGAACTGGCGTGGCAAGTCTGGGGCTACCAGAATCACCCTCACCTTGTCCCTCCTCACCTCGATTAACACCTTGTGAATCAAGGGAAATGGAGGGAAGGCACAGAGGAGGCCTGGGGTCCACGGCCTCAAAAAGGCATCTCCCTGCAGCGAGCCCTGCTGAGGGGGGCGGGCACGAAACAGTCTCAGCTTAGTGTTTTTCCTGGAGGCAAACAGGTCCACCAGCGGTTTGCCTCAACGGGAGAACAAACTGTAAGCTACCTCTGGATGGAGAGACCACTCGTGGGATGTCTGGCCTGTGCGGCTGAGAGTATCCACCAGCTGGTTTGAGACTCCTGCCACATGGATGGCTAGGAGGTCTGCCTCCAACCAGCTCACAAGGGTCCAGATGCAGAGCGCCTCCTTGCATAGCAGACAGGAGTGCATGCCACCCTGTTTGTTTAGGTAGTACATGGTCGTTGTATTGTCCATCTGGACTTGAACCACTTGACCCCGGAGCTGAGGAGCGAAAGCTGACAGTACCAGTCTGACTGCTCTGAGCTCCAACAGGTTGATGTGGCATCGGGACTCCTCAGGGGGCCAAAACTCGTGGGCCCTGTTGACCCCCATGTGGGCTCCCCAGCCCACGAGAGAGGCATCGGTCGTGAGAACGACCGCAGGCTCTGGGCGGACAAACAGGATCCCTTCCTGCAACTGGTCTGGGGCGGTCCACCACTGGAGTATGTCCCACATCTTCTGGATTACAGTGATCAGTTGGTCGAAAAGACCATATCGCTGTGTCCACTGGGTGGCCAGCTCCCACTGGACGGGGGCGCATGTGCCTTGGACCCAGCAGACCACCCGGTATACTTCCTCTTAACCCAGAAAGCACAGAAGTCCAGGCAGGACTACAGTGCCCAATCAGATATGATTGGGCAAAGGAGAGAACCTCCGCCCTGTCCGTCGGGGCGAGGCTCTGGCTTGACAAGAGTCGAGCTCTGCCCGATGGGCGCATCACCTGAAGGCACGAGTTCCGACTTGGCGGGCAGGAACAGGTCTGGAGGGCCAGATCCTAGACCTCTCCACCTCCTGTTGGGTGGAACCTGCTAGGAGCCAATCGTTGAGGTAGGGTAATTTTGACACCTCCGCCCGAGATGGGCCGCCACCACTGCAATGCATTTGGTGAAGATCCATGGTGCCTATGACAGGCCAAACGGCATGGCTCGGAACTCGTACAGGGTCCCTTCGACCCTGAAGCAGAGGAACCGCTGATGGGATGGATGGATTGGGACGTGAAAGAACGCGTCCTACAGATCCAGTGAACAGAACCACATGTTTTGCTTCAAGGATGGTATGATCTGGTTCAGAGTGACCATCTGGAAGGTGCGTGACCTGAAATATTGATTTAGTTTGTGGAGATCTAGAATGGGGCGCCAGCCCCCTGTCCGCTTGGACACCAAGAAGTACCTGGAGACGAAGCCTGGGTTTGCAGACGGATCCGCTATGAGAGCAGCTGCCTCCTTGAGGAAAAGCTGAACAACGTTGGCCCGAAGAGCTGACTGGGTGCATGTGGAAATCCGTTCTTCCCGAGGGGCACGGGCTCGGCTGGGAGGGTACTTCTCGAATTCTAGAGGCAGTCCCTGACCGACCACTTTGAGAACCCACCTGTCTGTAGTGATAGCAGACCAGGCGGAAATGAAGTGGTGGAGGCGGCCCCCCACGGGAGGACCCAGAGCTAGTGTGACAGGAAGAGGGATGGCCACCCCCATCCCGTCACTGAGTAGGCTTAGAGGAGGAGGAGGCTCCAGGACCTGAACCTCGGCCTCCTTTATGGGCCTGTTGGGGCCCAGGCTTGGGCAGAGGGCGCCAAGCTTGAGCCTGCTGCTGTTGATGCTGCTGTCCTCCTTGGTAGGAGGACTGCTGAACCGCAGAGGAAGAGTGCTGAAAAGGCTTCTTTTTCTTCTGCTGGTTCTTGCCCGAAGAACTCTTGGCAGAAGTGGCGTCCAAGGTGGTACTGGATTTGCTCAATGCGCTGTAGGTGACCAGCCACTCCTGGGCCAAACAGGTTGGTCCCAAGGAAAGGCACATCAGCTAACTTGTGCTGAGTATCCGTCAGGAAGAAGGAGAGCCTCAGCCAAGCCCTGCGGCGGGAGGCAACTGCCGCAGCCATCAAGCGGGCACAAGAATCCCCAATGTCCAGGGCCATCTGGAGCTGCTGTTTGGCAACAGCACGACCCTGATCCCGGATCTGCTTGACCATAGTCAGCATGTCCACGGGGAGATGTGGGAAGACCTCATCTAATGACCCCAAAAGGGCCTGAGAGAAGTGTGCCATGTCGACGGCCAAACTTGCCTGACGAAGGCCCAAGGAAGAGGCCGCATAGACTTTTCTTGCCGAATGGTCCAAGTTCTTGGACTCTCTACCAGGAGGATGGTCAGTGTCGGCGGAACTGCCCATAAATCGGAACACAGAGGCGGTCACCAGGCTCTCGGCCGAAGAATGCTCTGTGAACCCCACAAGGGACCCCATGGGTACCCCATACTTGCAGGCCATGCGGGCAGACGGTGCTGGGCATGAGGCAGGGCGCTGCCAGAGTTCCAGTGCCGGACCAACAATGGCCTCAGTTACAGGAAAGGCCTCCGTTGGGGTATCCCCTCTCTTGAGGATATCCGTGAGAGGGTACTCCGCCTTTTTCTGGATAGGTTCCAGGGGCACCCCTGTGGAATCAGAGAGGAGGTGGAGGATCCCTTGGAAGGAGGAAGGGCCTTCCTCCATCCCCGCACCGAGGGAGGACTCATCATCGCCTGGATGAGAGTGGAGCCCGGTGCGATCAGAGTCTGAAGAGTCGGGGTAGAGCGGTCTGCCTACCCAAATCACCCTCAATCCACCGGGGGCAGTCTGGGGTGACCGTAACAGAGACACATTTGGGAAGCTCAGTGTCTAGTCTGTCTTCCTTAGAGGGAGCCCCTCCCACAAGCTCCTTGGGCAGTGGTTCCACCACAATAGGTGGAGAGACCGGTAAAGGCCGAGCTGGCCCTGCGGGCGGGGTAACCGAGGGTGTTGGTTCCGAGGGGGTCGGCTTCAGCCTATGAGGCGAGAGCCAAATAATGGCCGAGGTAGCTGGCGGAGCCGGCTTTTGCCAGGTCAAAATCAGCTGTTGCCACATATGGTCCTCATAGCATCGACGGAGTTTCCGCCAGACCCTGTCTTCATCCGAGGAGGAAGAGAATGACCTGTGGCGGCGCCTCTTTTTGAAACGCTTATGGCTCTCCCTCGGCCGTTCAGCCGAGGGAGTTCTGCGCCTCGATCGAGATTGAGTGGGTCGACTTGGTCATTCGGGAGACACCGAAGGGATCAGTGAAACCAGAGGGTCCAAAAATGGATTCCTGATGGGGACACCAACAGGCTGGGTCTCTTCATCAGGGAAGACAAGGACCGGAGTCCTTTCCAAGGAGTCATCGACCATGGCCGGCGACAGAGGGTCGATCAGTTCAAGAATAATCTCGACCTCATCGGCCAGTTCCTCGGTCGTTTGGCCAGATGGAAGATCTGTGAAGCCGGCAGTCGAGGAAGCGATCTCGACCGAGGTCAAGACCGCATTCTCCTGGGACTGAGACCTCTCTCGGTCCCAAGAGCGCCTTCGCCTAGACGAAGACGAACCGGGTTCTTTGTCCCTCTTGCGAGAGCGGGAGGAGTGCGAGCCCGCAGGCTCCTCACACCGGGTGCGGAGAGACAGGCACATCGCCTTAAAAGAACCCATGAAGGTGGAGCCTAGGTTGAGTGGAACAAAAAAGCTTTGATTCGCCGAAGCACCAGCGGCTTCTTCTTCAAATGCCTTCATTTGTTCCAGCTGCTCGGCGGAGCCCGCGGCTGCAGAAACTGCCCACCTAGCCTCCTTAGAATTCTCTGGAGGATTCCTCTTCTCCGGTCTCCCCAACTTCAGCTGTGCCATGCGGTCGTCTAGGACATTGGAATGGAAGACCAAGCAAAAACTGCAGGATGAGGTGTCATGGCCGACACCTAGGCATTAGACGCACATGAGGTGGGGAATCGGTGCCCGACATCTTCTGGGTGCAAGAACACCGGTGAAATCCAGGAGAAGATTTCTCTTCCATGATCGAGGATGCAAAAACGCGATCGCTAACTCGAATGAGTTTTAATATCGGTAAAACAGACGTTTCTGAAGCCAGGACCTACGAAATGTGAGAGCACGAGGGAGGCAACCTGTATCTTCCAGCGGAAAAGGCCTGGCGTGCAGCCAAGGAATACACCATCCAGGTGGGTGGGAGGAGCCAGCTTGAAGACTTCCGGCAAGATTTAAAGGGGAAAGGGACATGCCAAGAAGTGTGGATAGAACATATCCACGCTCCTAGAAAACATTTTTAATTTTTTTTTTTTATTTAGGGGGCACTAGAAGCATATGAGGGAATAAGTCCCTGCAGGAATTTGCCTCCTGACACCAACCCCTCTTTTTTTTTTTTTAAAGGAGAAGGCAGAAGGAACATGAGGAGAGACTGACTAGAAGCCTGGCCATTGCAGGGAAATGTGGGCAGGCAGCAGTGATGAATAGAGAAGATATTCTGGAAGACCAAGAATTACAGTAAGTATGTAATTTTTATATCTTCCAAAAGTTAACCTTCACCATTCTTCACTGGGGGGTCAGAGTATCAAGCCACCACTGAATGGTGGTGTTGGCAAACCCTGAGGGAAATGGTTGTACAATCAGCCTCCTGTGGGGGAGACACAGAGAGGTGGGGGCCCCTCACGGATCTAGTGAGGCCCAAGACTGGTCAGGGGGGAGGCTCTTGTGGCTTGCGAGCAGGAAGGTACCCTGCAAGCTCATGCCTGGCCTAGCAGGAGAAGAAATGGCCCCCCGGGAACCGTGACGCAACCACCCTATGCCGAGTCAAGGGCGACAACCTGTGACAGATGAAGCCTTGTGGTCCACCTACTGCAGACTGCAGTTCCTACCAGTCAGGAGGCTACCTCGTTAGCGTAGTAGTACACCCTTGCCTGGTGTCTCACCAGCTCCAGCCCCTAGGCAGAAAGATGAATGGCCTGTCTGGCTGCCTCACAATCCAGCAAGGACACCAGGAGCTGTCCCAACCTTGCCCACAGGTGCTTGATACAGGACGCAATGTCTGCCTTATGTGCAGCAATGCACAATGCTGTGCACACAGAGAACCTCAACAGCCAAACTCAGCTGAATCGGACGCAGGGGGATGATTGCATTCCGGGCAGTGATGCCCAGAAGGGGTATTCAGGAGCTGGACCTTCAAAGTGGGGTGTGACAGGGCTCCTGGAAACTCCAGGAGTGCGCAATACCTGTACTGGCAGTCTCTCGGGGCTAAAGAGGGGGCAGATGAATGGAGCCAGATGTTCCGCAACGCCTCCATAAATGGCCAGGGCCACAGAGGTATGACTACTTAGTCAGAACTGTACTCCTCAAGGAAAGCCATCGTCAAACGGGAAGGACTGCATCCAGAAAAATCATCCCCAAAAGGAAGCGCTGATAACAGGTGTAATCAGTGTCAGAAGAGGTGGACTGAAGTATCCTCTTCCTCAGAGGAGGAAGACCGGGAAGAGGAGATGGACTAAGGGGGTAGCGGTGCTGGGGTTTCAGGCTTGCATATGGCCTGGTCCACTGCCCTCAGATAGAAGAGGAAAGCACTCATAGATGCTCTGAACTGCTCCCAGGTTGGGGGCCTCACAGGGCCAGAAATACCTGGGAGTGGGTGGAACAGGCAGAGGAGGGTCGTGCCAGACCAGGTCAGGTCAGGTCCTCTGCCAGGGTTCGAGGGACAACGACGACGGAGACCACACTTCAACTCCTACCAGAGGCCTCCGCTACTCTGGACACAGATCACAACGCCACACCAACCAGGACCTCCCAACCCCACCTTATCAGAGAGGGCTCAGCCTCTTGGAGTAGGCCCAACTGTAGCCCCACAATCTGAAACTGAGTGAGAGGGACCAGACACCGCAAACAGCACCAGAACTGGGCCCAGCCCTGTGATACCACCCTAATCCGACTCGGTGCCAGAGGCAACACCAGGCACCAACCTGGCACTGCACACTGAGCCACCATCCCCACCGGTGCTGGAACTGACGCCGGAGGCATCCCTGGCACCACAAGCGGCACTGGGGGACACAGGGTAGTTGGCGCAACAGCTGACAGCGGGAAGAGAACTCTCAGACCCCACAGTCGCTGAAGGCCCAGAGCTAGGCCCAGAAAGGTCTTGATCCTCGTAATAACTGAAAATCCAGTCAGGATCATCCTGATCATCACCCTCCGCATCGGAGAATGAGCTCAGGGAGATCCCCAACTGACAGACTCCTGGGACCCTTCTCCCAGTGCCTCGAACGGCAGCAAGAAGGGATCCAGTCGCGCAGACAGCACTGCCCCACTCACCGGCACCAGCCTTAGTGCCAGGGGCCAAAAGCTGCACCAGACCTCACCACCAAGGGACCACTGGTGCAGGCCCAGCATATAGCTGCATCGCCACTGCCACCGGGGTGTCAGGACCCTTGAGAGAGTACTGGACTGGGAGAGGTATGCAACTGTCCCCCCCCCCCGGAGGAAGCTGACTGTCCCACAGACCCCTCCCCCTAGGCCTCCCGTCTCGGGGGTGGACCAGGACTAGCAGAGGCCTGGTCTCCCTCCGAACATACAGCACCGAGGGGGGCTTAAGGGAAGAACCCAGGGACCTAACTCTGAAGTCTTGGATACAACACCAGCCTCTGAAGGTGGTGGGGGGTCCCCGCTCTCGCCTCATCGCACGCAGCTCAAGGATTGGGAGGTCAGACACCAGGCAGGTCCAACAATGGTCAAGTCAGCGCCAGACCACCTTCTACTGAACCAGAGATGGCATATCAGTCTGTGCCCAGTATCAATCAATCAAAAATACAGGTTACTCACCTGTAACAGAAGTTCTAGGAATGATATAGGTTGTTCATCCACACTTACTGGCAGGTTCCTTGTCGTTTTAAATCTTCCCGGAAGGTCTTCAAGCTGGCTCCTCCCACCCACCCTGGTGGTAAAACTCTCAGCTCCACCCCATGACGCCAGATCTAGCCTGCTGGAAGCCAGGTTGTACGTCGAAGCCAGGGAGGCCAGGTGGGTTGTGTGGATAAACATATACCATTCCTAGAACTCCAGTTGCAGGTGAGTAACCTGTATTTCTAGGGACATGGATATGTTGTTCTATCCACACTTACTGGCAGACTCCTAACAGTTCTTTGGGAGGAGGGAGGCAAGGCACACACCCTCTACTTAGGGAATAAGGACTGGAGAACCGAGGTCCCAAAACCAGCATCCCGGTGTGACTCAAGGTCGATGTGGTAGTGGGTAATGAACGTGTGTGCTGACTTCCAGGTAGCAGCCCTGCAGATTTCCTGGATAGGGACATCCCTGGAAGCAGCCACTGAAGCAGCGGTATGGCGGGTAGAATGATCTCTTATCCCTCTGGGAGGCTCCATGCCCGCCAACCTATAGTAGACATCTAAGCAGAAGGTGACCCACCTGCCTATCGTCCACTTGGCTGCAGGTCTGCCAGGTGCGGCTTCAGTGCAGGTGACAAACAGCTGGCGAACCTCTCCCCGAACTTCAGCCGTGCGCTCCTTATAATAAGCGAACGCTCTTCTAGGGTCTAAAGTATGAAGCTTATATTCGGCCTCCGAGGTGTGACTGGGGCAGAACACCGGCAGAGTCAACACCTGGTTAAGCTGAAACTCCGACACCACCTTCGGAAGGAATTTCGGGTGGGGGCGCAGGACAACCTTGTCCCTGTGGAAGACCAGATAAGGAGACTCGATGGAAAGTGCCTGGAGCTCTCCTATCCTTCTGGCTGACGTGATAGCCACCAGAAGGCGGTCTTCCACGACAGGTGGAAGATGTCACACCTGTGCATTGGTTGAATGGCTCGCTCATAAGCTTAGCCAATACCAGCAGTAGATCCCACAGAGATGGAGGTTCTCGCACTGGAGGGGATATGTGATCAAGGCCTTTGAAAAAGCGCTCGACCACCTTCTCCTGCGCCACAGACTGCTTCCCGGCCCACGCCCGGTAAGCAGAGATGGCTGCCAGGTGCACCTTAAGGGTCGTCGACTGAGCCCTAACTGAGAAAGGGACCACAGGTAGTCCAAAATGCTTGCCAAGGAACAGGAGGAAGGGTCCAACCCCTAGCCCTGACACTAAATGGAGAATCTCTTCCATTTGAAGGCATAGCATTTCCTGGCTGACTCCTTACGGGAAGCCTCAACAACACTGAGGACCTCGTCGGAAAGACCCAAGGCCTGGAACTCTAGCCGCTCAGGAACCAGGCTGTCAGGTGCAGGGATTGAAGGTCCGGATGGAATACCTTCCCTGACTGAGATCAGGTCCGGGCAGGCTGGGAGCCGCCTCGGGAGCCTGGAGCTGCGGCTGAGGAGATCTGGATACCAGAACTGGTGGGGCCAGTCTAGGGCTACCAGAATCACCTGCGTCTTGTCCCTCCTCGCCTTGAGAAGCACCTTGTGGATCAAGGGAAATGGGGGAAAGGCGTAGAAGAGGCCCGGGGTCCACGGCCTCAAGAAGGCATCCCCCCTGCTGGGGGCGGCATGGAACAGCCTCAGCTTTGCATTCTCCTTGGAGGCAAACAGGTCCACCTGAGGCATGCCCCAGTGGGAGAACAGATCTTGTACTACCTCCGGCAGGAGAGACCACTCGTGGGACGCAGCTCCTATCCGGCTTAGGGCATTCGACAGAATGTTGACTGCTCCTGCCACATGGATGGCAAGGAGATCCGCCTCCACGCTGCGCACGAGGGACCAAGTGCGGAGAGCTTCCCTGCACAGAGGCATGGAGTGCATCCTGCCCTGGTGGTTTAGGTAGTACATAGTCGTGGTATTGTCCATGTGGACCTGGACCACTTGACCCCGAAAAAACGGAGCGAAGGCGGTGAGGGCTAGACCAACCGCTCGAAGCTGCAGCAGGTTGATGTGGCATCGGGACTCCCGAGGGGACCAGAGGCCGTGCGCTCTGTGCTCCCCCAGATGGGCACCCCAACCCATCAGAGAGGAGTCGGTCGACAGAGAGACCGTCGGCTCAGGGCGGACAAACTGGATGCCCTCCTGCAGATGAGCTGGAATGATCCACCACTGGAGAGCATTCCACATCTCCTGTGTAACTGTCACTGGCTGATCCAAAGGACCGGAGCGCTGTGACCACTGGCTGGCCAGTCCTCACTGTAGGGGACGCATTTGCCAACGGGCCCAACGGACCACACTGGTACAGGCCGCCATGAAGACCAGGAGGCGCAGGAAGTCCCAGGCAGGGCGCAACTGCCCAATCTGAAATGATTGTCAAAGGAGGAAAGAACCTCGGCCCTGTCCGCCGGGAGCCGTGCTCTGGCTCGCAGAGAGTCGAGCTCTGCCCCGATGAATTGGATCACCTGCTTTGGCACGAGTTCCGACTTGGCCTCGTTGATGAGGAGGCCAACTTGAGAGCAAACCTGGAGGGCCAGATCCTTGGACCGCTCCACCTCCGGTCTGGAGGAGGCCGCAATCAGCCAGTAATCCAGGTAGGGGTATACCAGGACCCTTTGGCGCCACAGGAATGCTGTCACCACTGCTATGCAGTTGGTGAAGACCCTGGGAGCTAGAGAAAGGCTGAAAGGCATGGCCCGGAACTCGTAGAGGGACCCCTCTGTTCTGTAGCGGAGGAATCGCTGGTGGGACGGACGGATTGGGATGTGAAAGAACGCATCCTGGAGGTCCAGAGAACAGAACCACATGCCTCGTTCCAAGGATGGAATGATCTGAGCCAGAGTGACCATCCTGAAGGTTCGAGACCTTAGGAACCTGTTCAGGTCGTGCAGGTCTAGAATGGGGCGCCAGCTCCCCCGTCCGTTTCGGGACCAGGAAGTACCTGGACACAAACCCTGGGTCTGGTGGAGGATCCGCCACCTTCCTGATCACCTCCTTTTGGAGGAGCAGGGCAATGGTCGGCTCGATGGGCCAACAGAGAGGCTGCGGACCCCGTAACCCCCCCGTGGGGCGATGGCTCGGAAGGGCGGGGCCTGCTTGAACTCCAGAGGCAGACCCTTTCCTACCACCTCCAACACCCAGCGGTCCGTGTTGATAGCAGACCAGGCGGAAAGAAAGTGGCGGAACCGTCCCCACATGGGGGAACCAGGGGGAGGTGACACGGTTGGGGGAGACACCCCTCAACCCGTCACTGGGCAGGCTTGGAGGAAGGACCGGCCAAGGGACCTCCTGGGCCTTTTCCTCCTGGCTTCCTGTTGGAGGAAGCTGCAGGTTTGGTTTTGGGGGTGCCAAGTGTGAGCCTGCTGGCCCTGATGCTGGTGTTGCTGGGCCAGACGTGCCGCAAGGGCAGAAGAGCGAAAGGACTTATGCTGCTGTCGGCGGCCTTTGCCCTTCTGGGCAGACGTGACAGAGTCCAAGGTGGCACTGGACTTTTTCAATTCTCTGGAGGTGGCCTTCCACCGCAGGCCAGAACAAGTCGGTACCCAGGAAGGGGACGTCTGCCAACTTGTTCTGCGTATCCGCCGTAAAGGTGGAGATCCGCAGCCAAGCTCTGCAGCACATGGCCACTGCGGCCGCTACTGACCGGGCACAGGAGTCTCCAATATAGAGAGCCATTTGGAGCTGCTGTTTCGCCACTGCCCTTCCCTGATCCCGCACCTGCTTGACCATAGTCTACAGATCAGCCGGGAGATGAGGAATCACCTCATGCAGAGAGCCCATAAAGGCGTGGGAGAAGTGCGCCATCAGTACGGCCAAACTGGCCTGACGGAGGCCAAGGGAGGACGCAGCATATACTTTACGCCCGGCATAGTCCAGCTTTTTGGACTCTGTCAGGGGGCTTGTCCACGTCCCTAGCATTCCCGGAACGCCAGAAGACGCTGTCGGTAAACAACCCCTCCGCAGAGAGGTGATCCGAGAAACCAGACAGAGACCTGGTAGGGACCGCATACTTCCTGGCCATACCGGCCGAAAGAGCAGGACAAGAAGCCGGCCGCTGCCATAACTCCAAGGCTGGGTCAACAATGGCTTCAGCCACTGGAAAGGCCTCCGTGGGAGAATCCCCTCGATCCAGTATCTCCGTGAGGGGATACTTGGCCCGCTTGGATACGGGCTTGAGCTGCATCCCGGTGGACTCCGAGATGAGCCGAAGCAGACTCATTAATGATGATGGACTCTCGTCCATCGAATGTCCCCCGGAGGACTCCAGGTCAAGGGACCTGGAGAACAGGGAGGAGTCGTCGTGAGACTCAGAGGAGTCTGCGAAGAGCTGCCTAGGGCCTGAGCCACCCTCCACCTGCCAAGGACGGTCGGGAGTAAGGGTGACTGACAACCGGTGGGGCAGTCCCTGACCCGACCGAGAATCCTTGGTCGGAGCCCCCGATTTTGGTTGTGGAGGCAGAGGTACCACCACAATCTGTGGGGCAGATGGCTTCAGCCGAGCAACCGGCCCAGGTTTGGGCACCTCGACCACCGCGAGAGGTTGTTTCGGCCTTTTGGGTGACAGCCACTTAATGGCTGGGGAAGGCGACGGCGTCGGCTTGTTCCCAGTCAGAAGGAGCTGCTGCCACATTAAGTCCTCGTAGCATCGATGCAATTTGGGCCGAAGCCTCTCCTCCTCCAAGGAGAAAGATGAGGATGAGCGGCACCACCACTTTCCCTCGGTGGCGAGATCGTCGGTGCCGGCGGGATTGGCTGGACCGAGACGAGGTCCGAGACCGTCTGTGTTTCCGAGGGTGGGTCTGGGAGGGAGCAGGGGAAACCCGTTCCTCCCTCGGCTCGGGAGCCTTAACCAGGGACTCCGGCACAGGAGGCGAAGGCAAGTCCTCAGTTTCCACCAGGGGAACCGGTGAAGAAGGGCTGTCAGCTTCTCCAGTCGACAGCCCGTCCGACGGGTCAAGAAAAATCTCGACTGCGTTGATGGGTGTCTCGGCTGGCTGACCTGACGGAGACACCGTGAAGCCAAGCGGCCTTAGCACAACCTCAACCGAGTCGAGTGTCGACTGTCCGGGAAGGGACCTCTCCCGCCTCCACTTAACGAGATGGTGGGACTTACCCTTAAAGTCCTTCTTGGACCGAGAGGAGTGTCCTGATGGCCCCTCACCTTTAGTGGAGAGGGACTGGCAAAGCTCCTTAAAAGAAGCTGTATAGGAGGATCCCAAGGAGAGCGGGATAAATGCCACGACCGAGGATGAAGATGTGGCCTGGGCTGCCTCCTCATCGAGGGCGATCATCTGCTCGAGTTGCTCAGCCAAGCCAGCCGCCGCGGAAAACCGCCCAATGGGCCTCCTTGGACTTCACCAGCAGATAACGTTTCTCGGGGTGCCCAAGTTGGAGCCTGGCAGCACCGTCTTCGAGGACGTTTGCGGAAAAAGACTTACACAACTCGCAGGCCTGCAGATCGTGGTCAAGCCCGAGGCAGTAGACGCACGTGGAGTGCGGATCGGTCCTGGACATCTTCTGCCCGCATGGGCACCGCCGAAAACCGGGAGTCGATTTGTCCATCGCAGCCGCGAAGGAAGAAGCAGACCGAAGTCTAGAAAACTTTAACATTATTTTCGGGTAAACCGAAGAGTTTGGATCCAGTCTAAACGCAGAGCACTAAGGAGTGAACCTGAGCTTCCAAGCGATAAGGAAGATTTGGCGTAGTAGGGCGGGGCCGAGAGTTTTACCACCCGGGTGGGTAGGAGGAGCCAGCTTGAAGACCTTCCGGCAAGATTTAAAGCGACAAGGAACCTGCCAGTAAGTGTAGATAGAACAACATATCCATGTCCCTAGAAACTTTATTTATCCAGGTGAAACATCACTGAGCAGAGCTCATTTACAAGATGGACCTGGGTAGGACAAGGTCATTAACAATTTCAATGGGATACATATTTTACATGCTAATAAACTTATTCATCCATGAAAAAAAATAAACAAGGTGATACAGCATCATTCATAACATTACTGAAAAACAATATGAGAAAAACCACCCTAGCTCATTTGCAACAATGCTTATGCATAAATAGATGTGTACTTAGCAGCAAAGTGGGATTATGCAGAAGCTCCTGTTGTGGGGAGAAAGGTAGGGGTGGATAAGAATAAGTACTCTTTGTATACTCCTTACCATCCCACACAGAATTTTCCTTAGGGGATGGGAAGGGGGACCTGGTAATTGTGGGCTAATCTGGGAAGGGAGAGCTGTAAGAAGGGAACCATTTATAAGAAAGGGGAGAATGGCATAGGGGGACACGGGGTGGGATGGAAACTGCAAGGTGAAGAAATGAGGTAAAGGGTGAAGCAAGTATTGCTGCTTCTAGAAAAGGGTGGTATTTATGCTAATTTAAGAGCAGTGATGGGCAGCACGTAGAAGATTCACACAGAGAAGGGAAACAAGAATAAAGGAGGAGAATAGTAGTTATACGTTTGGTTGAACGTACTAGTCAGACATCTTCATGGTGCAATGTATATATGTGATCAACGTATGCAGAGATGGCTGCTAGGTGCACTTAAGGGTGTGGACCGAAGGCCCGACAGAGAGAGGGACCAAAGCTAATCAAGAATGCTAGCCAGTAGGCTAGACAAGAGGTCAAGCCCCATGCCCTGACACTAAATGGAGAACGTCTTTCATTTGAAGGTGTGGTATTTTTGGGTCGAACTGCCACTCTTCAAAACCTTGCTGAGACCCTTGTTCTTGCTACACACTCCTACAACCTGCGATCCAGCGGCTCCCAAACCCTCTTGGTACCTAAAACCCGTACACAAATGGGTGACAGAGCCTTCGCTGCGTATGCGCCCAGGGTTTGGAACGCTCTTCCAACTAGCACTCGCTCCTCTCCCTCGCACGAGCTTTAAAGCCTCCCTCTGGGGTTTTCTCAAAATGGCTGCCACCTGTCTCTGCACTAGACAAACCCTCTCAGCCTGAGATGCCCCAACTAACTGAGATGACCTAAACATTACGACTTGGGCAGAGCACAACTGTGCTCGTACTCCTCCTGTTCTCACATTATATATATAAAAATGGACCATTCAGGCCCACCGGCAGAACAGGGTGAGCACTATAACTGTGCACTCCTTTCTCTCGCACTGGGCCCACTCTATCCCAGCTGTGACTCCTCCTTATTCTAACTGCTAGCCTTACAACTTGCTGCCTGGAGCGATGAATTCACACTGCACTTCTTCCTACTGACTGCAATGTTTAATACTGTATTGTAATACCTGTTTTTGGTATTGTCTTACAATGTCCCTGTGTTCTGGTCACTTTATATTAACTCTTCACTACTATTTGCCTGATGAAATCTGATGCTTGTAAAGTCCCTGTTGTGCTAATTCTATGTAATGTAATCCTCCACTTGTATTTGCCTGATGTTCATGTATGTACCTTGTAATGTACTTTGTAATCTCCAGGGTCGCACCTGAAAATAGGCACTTGGCTGTCTAGTGTGCTTGCCCAGTTAACAAAAGCAAATAAATAAATAAATGGTGAGGACATATTCGGAGAAGACCCAAAGCCTGGAATTCTAGCCACTCAGGAACCAGGCCATCAGCTACAGGGATTGAAGGTCCAAATGGGAGTACCTTCCACTGATTGCATGAAGCAGGTCCAGGCATAGAGGCAGATGCCACGGAAGCTTGCATCCGAGCCTGAGAAGATCAAGTTACCAGAACTGGCGGGGTCAGTCTGGAGCCACCACATCATCTATGCCTTTTCCCTCCTGGCTTAGAGCAGCACTTTGTAGATAAGTGGAATGGAGGAAGACATACATGAGGCCTGGAGTTCAGGGCCTCAAGAAGGCATCTCCCTGCAGCATTCCCTGCTGAGGGGGGTGGGCACAATACAGCCTCAACTTTGCATTCTCCCTAGTGGCAAACAGGTCCACCAGAGGGGTGCCCCACCGGGAGAACAGACTGTGCACTACCTCTTGATGGAGACCACTCATGAGACACCTTGCCTACCCGGCTGAGGGCGTCTGCCAGCCGACTGGACATGTCGGCCATATGGATTGCCAAGAGATCGGCGTTCAAGCTGAGCACAAGGGTCCAGATACAGAGAGCCTCCATTGCACAGAGGAAGGGAGTGTGTCCCGCCCTGTTTGTTGTACTACATGGTCGTGGTGTTGTCCATCTGGACCTGAATGACCCGACCCCAAATGTGTGGAGCAAAGGCTGTCAATGCCAGCCAAACTACCAAACGCTCCATCAGGTTGATATGGCACTGGGACTTCTCAGGGGTTCAGAGCCTGTGGGCTCTGTGTTCCCCCAGGTGGGCACCCAGCCAATCAGGGAGGCATGGGTTGTGATGGTGACCATCAGTTACGGGCAGACAAAAGGTAATTCCTTCCTGCAGATGTTCCGGGACTAACCACCACTGTGGGCATCCCACATCAGCTGGGTCACAGTGACCGGCAGGTCAAAGTTACCCTTGCACCAAGACCACTGATGGGCCGGCTCCCACTGCAGAGTGCGCATTCTCCACCGGGCCCAACGGACCACGCTTGTGCAGGTCACTATGAACCCCAGGAGGCAGAGGAAATCCCAAGCAGGGAACAACTGCCCAACCTGAAATGACTGGGCAAAGAAGGAAAGAACCTCCACATGGTCTGCCGAGAGTCAAGCTCTGGCTCTGTAGAAGCTGAACTCTGCCCCAATGACGTGCATCACCTGCAAAGGTACAAGCTCCGACTTGGCCCCGTTCACCAGGAGGCCAAAGGTCAAACAGGTCTGGAGGGCCAGGTCCCTCAACTGCTCCACCTCCTCCTCAAAAGGGAAAAGTTATCAGCCAGTCATCCAGGTATTGATACACTCAGACCCCTCAACGCCTCAGGTAGGCTGCCACCACTGCAATGCACTTGGTGAAGACCCTGGGAGCTAAGGACAGGCCGAAGGGCGTGGCCCAGAACTCGTGGTCTCTCCCTTCTGCTCGCAACTGAAGGAACTGGTGGTGGGACGGATGGATCGGAACGTGGAAGAACACATCCCGAAGATCTAGGGAGCAGAACCACATGTTCTGCTCCAAGGATGGAATTATTTGAGACAGAGTGACCATGCTGAAGATGCATGACTGAAGGAACATGTTCAGGTCATGCAGATCTATGAGGCACCAGCCCCTGTCCGTTTCGGTACCAGAAAGTATCTGGAAACAAACTCTGGGCTTACTGGAGTGTCCAGAACTTGAACCACTGCCTCCTTCTGGAGGAGCTGGGCGATGTCTTTCTGAAAGGCTGACAGCATGTCAGCGGACATGATATCCTCCCATGGGGCTTGGGTCCAGCACGGAGGATAAGCCTCAACTCTAGAGGCAGAACTTGACCGACCACTTTGAGAACCCATATGTCCATAGTGATGGCAGACAAGGCAGAAAGGTAGTGGCGAAGCTGCCCCCCATGGGAGGACCCAGGAGAGACAGGACTGGCATGGGGGAGGCACCCCCCAGCCCGTCACTGTGCAGGCTTGGAGGTGAAAGAGGAACCGACTGAGGGCGCAGTGGGACCTCGACCACCTGGTTTGTGGAAAATCAAATCAACCGACTTCGGTCTTGGATGCCAAGCTTGGGCCGGCTTCTTTCTCTGAAGCCTAGAGCCCTTGTTATCCCTCTTCGCAGAGGTTAGAGAGTCCAGGATGGCACTGGCCTTTTCAGTCCTAGTGATGTGATCTTCCACCTCCAGCCCAAACAAGTCGTTGCCTATAAAGGGGACATCCGCCAACTTGTGCTGGGTTATCTGCCGTTAAGGTAGAAATTCACAGGTAAGCTCTGTGGCGCATGGCCACAGAGCGGGCGCAGAAGTCGCCAATGTCCATGGCCGATTGGAGCTGCTTTTTGGCCACTACCTGGCCCTGGTCCCGAACTTGTTTGACCATGGTTTGTAAGTCAGCTGGGAGCCAGAGAAGCACCTCATCAAGACATCCCAGTAAGGAATGAGCAAAATGGGCCATCAAAAGAGCCAAACTTGCTTGCCGAAGGCCAAGAAAGAGAGTCAGCACAGACCTTTTTGGCCATGTGATCCAATTTGTTAGATTCTCGGGAGGTTTATCCATGTCCCTGACATTGCTAGAACACCGAAAAACCGAATCTGCAACCAAACCCTCAGCTGAGGGATGTTCGGTGAAACCCGACAGGGAACCCGTATGGACCACATAATTTCAAGCCATATGAACCGACGGTGCAGGGCAAGAGGAAGGGTGTTGCCAAAGCTCCAGAGTAGGGCCAAAGGTGGCCCTGGCGATCGGGAAGAGGAGTCACTTCAGTCAAGGATTTTAGTAAAGGGATATTTGGCCCGTTTTTGGATGGACTCCATCTGAATCCCGCCAGATTCCAAAATCAAATGGAGCAAGCCACCAAAAGAAGTGGGATCATGCTCTGTAGACAAATCTTCCCCCGATTCCAGATCTAATGGACAAGAATACAGGGAAAAGTCCTCAGACTCCAAGGATTCGCCAAAAAGCGGTCGACCTCCCGAACCCCCCCCGACTTTGAGGGGTCTATCGGGAGTAACAGTGATCAACAGTCGACGAGGAAGCCCAGGAGTGGTACAGGCATCCTTAGGAGGGGATCCTCCTTTGGCTGCATAGGAGGCGTCTCCACCCTAATGGGCGGGAATGCCGGTAAAGGCTATATTGGAGCAGGCTAGAGCCTTGGTGGCAGCACCCACGGAAGGGCCAGGGTAGGGGCCTGTATCAGCTTAACCCTGGATACCATAAACCACTGCCAAATAGCTCTTCTCAGCGCCGGCACATCTTGCATCAGAGCCTCTCCTCACCAAAAGAGGAAGAGTAGTGGCAACACCGCTTGCCCGAGTGCCGAGAGCAAGGGCGCCTACGCCTACGAGAGCTGCTCGACTCTGGGTTATGGGATCTCTACTTCTACTGTCGCAGAACAGACACTGAGAAAGAGAGGCAGCCGGCGAATGCCGAGATTCCTCCAAGGGCACGGGATCTTGAGGGTTTGGGACAGGATCAGGAAGCTGGTCAAACCCTCCCTGGGAGGCGATGGGTGGGACTGGAGTCCTAAAGAGGGAAGTAGCCCCCTCGTCTTGCGCCAACGCGCCAACTGGCTCAATAAAAATCTCAATTGGTTGGTCGATGCACATCTCAGCCAATGGGGAGACCATGGAGCCAGTGGCCTGGACTGAAGGATCATCTGAAGTTGAAACTGCCAGAGAAGCATGGGAATCCGAGGCCCAAGAGTGCTTGTGATCCCACGACCTTTGACAAGATAGTTTTTTAGGGTCTTTTTTGGAAGATTTAGGAATTTTGTGCCCTTAGAAGGACTCTGCTCCAGGGTGCGAAGGAAAATACAGTTATATAAGAACTTACCGTAACAGTAGATCTTTGAGAACAGCTCTTGCAGCAGGTAACGCCATTAGGACTGAAGCCGGCAGGACCCCACGGAATTCTTCTAGCTAACTTCAGCGGGGACTGCCCCCCGACGTCGGTCCCTCTCCAATGTCAGGCGTAGTACATAAGGGGGCGGTCCCGCCAGATTCCCCAGTTCTCCCGATGGATACTTCCGGCCACAGGACGACATCAGAATGGGAGACTGAGGATCCACCATCAGAAGACAAAAGGGCGTAAGCCCCTGCTCAAGGCTCGGTAAGCCATGCCTCCTCCAAGGGGTAAGGTGGGCGGGAAGATACCTGCTGCAAGAGCTGTTCTCGAAGATCTACTGTTACGGTAAGTTCTTACATAACTGTACTATCTACCGAGATACAGCTCTTGCAGCAGGTAACACCATTAGGACTGATTTCCAAGCAATAACGCTTGTAAGCATTCTGGGAGGAGGAAACTAAGAAAATCCATCCAAGTCCTGACTCTAGGACAGGAGACCCTGTAGCACGGCCAGGCCGAAACCGGCTCTTCACCATGAAGCAATGTCCAGGCTGTAATGCCTGACAAAAGTATGCACAGAGCTCCAAGTGGCTGCAGCACAGATGGCAGAGGAGGAGACGTTGCGGAGTGCTGCGAAGGAGGTAGCCACCCCCCTAGTGGAATGGCCCTGGACTGTACCCGGGAGGGGCTTCTGCCTAGCATCATAGCAGTATGATATACACTGGACAAGCCAGCGAGAAAGGGACTGCTTCGATACTGGTTGGCCCATCATCCTCTCAGCAAAGGAAACAAAGAGTTGGTGCTCAGGTAGTACCTAAGGCAGCGGTGAACATCCAGGGTGTGGAGCAGCGCTTCTCCTCCATTAGCATATTTAGGGAAATAAACAGGCAGGTCAAAGTCCTGATTGAGAGTGAGTGCAGAGACCGCCTTAGGGACACTCTGTCCTGGTGGAAAATCAAATAAGGTTCCTTACACATGAGAGCGTGAAGCTCAGAAATTCTCCTTGCTGATGTAACAGCAACTAAAAATAATGTTTTCCATGACAGGAAACGCAGCTTGCAATCCTCGGCAGGTTCAAAAGGGGGAAGCGTGAGTTGTTCCAGGACAAAGAGTAAATCCCATGGAGGAACAGGGTCCTTAATGGGTGGCCTAAGGTGTAACACCCTCTCAGAAAGTCCAGGAGGCGTCAAGTTGCGTCACTGCGCTGTCCCACCGGGAAGTGGTAAGCAGAAATAGCGCAGAGGTGCACCTTAATAAAGAAGTAGGCGAGACCCGAATGGAAAAGGGAGAGCAGGTATTCTAGCACCGCTTTCACCGGGCAACCTAAAGGGGAAAAGCCGCGTGCTTGCGACCACAGACAAAGACGGCACCATTTCATGGCGTACGTCGCATGCGTTGCCGGCTTTCTGGCCACGGAAAGGACTTCCGCCACCTCTTGCAAGACCCTGTGTCGCAAAATGGCTATGTCTCTAGGAGCCAAGCATGCAGGTTCAGTGAGCGTAAGTCCGGGTGGACTAGAGAACCTTCCTCCTGAGACAAGAGGTGGGAACTGAAAGGCAATGGAATTGGAGGTTCCCGGGACAGCTGCGTTAGCAAGGGGAACCAGATCTGTCTGGGCCAGAATGGGGCTACCAGTATCATTGTTGCATGCTCCCTGCGCAGTTTGAGAAGAACACTCTGGATCAACGGGAAGGGAGGGAAAGCGTAGAGGAATCTGTCCGCCCAGGAGAGGGACAATGCGTCTCGCCAGAAAACACCAGGCCCTGGATCTAGTGAGCAAAAATTGGGCAGTTTTGCGTTAGATGGGGAAGCAAATTAGTCCAGTTCTGGAGTGCCCCATCGAAGAAACAGATCCTCTGCGACCCCTTGAAGAAGTTTCCACTTGTGGACTCTGGCCTGGGAGCGACTCAGGCCGTCTGCGATTGTGTTGTCCACTCCGGGAACGTGAACTGCAATCAGGTTCATGCCGTGTCGAATTACCCAATCCCACACTCATGGCTTCCCTGCAAGGGGTAAGTGTCGCCTCCTTGCTTGTTGAGGTAATACATCACCGCCGTGTTGTCTGTCTGAAGCAGAAGAGTGCACGATGGGATTTCTGACTGAAAGGCTTGCAGGGCATAAAGTACGCCCTCATCTCTGAGCGCTGATATGGGTGAGCCTCCTGGGGGTCCACGTTCCCTGGGACTTCACCCCGTCCAGGTGTGCTCCCACCCTAGACCTGAGGCGTCTGTGGTGAGGATTACCTCGGGGACGGCGCTATAAACGGGACGCCCATAGAGAGTGTCCCTGGGTCTAGCCACCACTTCCAGTCTCGAATCACGGTATTCGTGATTCTGACTGGATGCTGCATGTGGTCTTGCCTTTGGTCCCATTGCACCTTGAGCATCCACTGAGTTACCCGCATGTGGAGCCCTGCGAAAGGGACCGTAGGAATGGCCGAAGCCATGTGTCCGAGCAAGCGAAGGACCGACCTGGCTGGGACGGTCTTCTTCGACGAAAGATCCCTGATGAGGGATCTGATGCGCTCCGCTCTGTCGTCTGGAAGAAATGCTCTTCCCTGAACGGTGTCCAGTACTCCGCCTATGAACTGCAGCTTCTACGACGGTACCAGGAGAGACTTCTCGTGGTTGATTAGGATACCCACAGATCAAAACATGTCCTGGGTACTCTGGATCGCCCGTAACAACGCTTCTCTGGAGGCGCCCATGAGAAGCCAATCGTCCAGGTACGGGAACACATAATGGCCCTGTCTCCTTAGAGACGCTGCCACGACTGCCATGCATTTGGTAAAGACCCTGGGTGCCGATGACAGCCCGAATGGAAGGGCTCGGAACTGAAGATGATGGCAGAGAAACTCGAAGCGCAGGAACCTCTTGTGTGCTTGAGCTATAGGGATGTGCAGGTGAGCGTCCTGCATGTCTAGAGATGCTAAAAAGGCGTCCTGCTTCAGCATGGGAATAAGACCCAGAAGAGTTACCATGCGGAATCTTTTGTAGGCGACCGACAAATTGAGGTCGCTGAGGTCCAGAATCGGACAGAGGTCCCCTGTTTTCTTTGGAACCAGGAAGAAGTGGGAACAGTATTCGTGTCCTCTCTGGTTCTCTGGGACGTACTCTATCACTCCCTTTTGCAAGAGCGCGAGTACTTCTTGTCTGATCAATGACTTGTGCTGACCCGAGTATCGGGAGAGCAAAGGAGGCCTCGAGGGTGGCTTTTCTGCGAATTCTATAAAGTGGCCTCTTCCAACCATCTGGAGAACCCACCTGTCGGTGGTTATAGACTGCCATCCTGGCAGGAAATTAATGTCGACCCGACCATGAAATCACGTTGATCCTAGGGGGCGGGGCGCGGAAGAAGTCAGGCTGTGGCGGCTGGAGGCCTGCTGGCTGGGCGGCTTGGTCGCTGGCCTGGAACCTCGGGTTGTTTTCCTGGGCTCTCACGAGAAGCAGACCCCTCTGTTGTGGAGGCAGGGCGGGACTGTTGTCTCTGCGTCGTCCACAAAATAAACTTTAGTTCCTCTGAAAGACTAAGCTTGGAGTCGGTGGCCTGAACCGACCTCACGCTATCCGGCCTCTTGGGTTTGGTAATTATCTTCGGAGGGTTTGCAAATGACTTTCTCCCTCCGAATGTAGGCGTCCATGATGTTTTCTGGACGTCCGGGGTAAACAGGAGACAGGCCAAGAGTGCCTCCGGATGCATGTCGCCTGAAGCTGCTGCTGCTGGGGCGAGGGAGTCCAGGTCGTCTGGCGGCTCCTGCTACCGAGTTCACGTCCAAACCACGTGCGGAGGCACAACATCTCCTCATTCACTCACCTTCTGGCAATTTCTCAGCTGCATCCAGATCCTGCTCCCAGGGCATTTTGGAACTGCACCATGTGGGTCAAATAATTCAGGGATCTGATGGGCGCGGAAATGGCGGAAGCATGTATAAGCCTACCTATGAAAGTCAGCTGCTTGGACTCTGGGTCCGGTGGCAGGGTGCTCAAATGTTAGCAGTCTGGGACCCGGTCATGTGAGGTACTATGACCAGAGAGTCGGCCTGGGATGCTGAGCCAAGTACTGGTCTTCCCTTGGAGTCTTGTACAGGCGGTCAGCTTTCTTCGGCATCGCGAAGGAGTGAATATGGGCCTTCCAGCTACCTTAGTAGCGATCACAGTGTCTACCAAGGTGGCACCACCACAGGCTTGGGGTCCTTCTGCCAAGATGCTTCTGAGGCGTAGCTTCGAGGTCCTAACTCTTCATCCCATCCCATGTTCTCTTTGGATGTGTCTCATGATATCGAGCGAAGGGTCATCCAGAGCTTTAGAGCTCGTGGGTCGGAAAGGGATGGAGAGAGGGAGATGGGGATCTGGATGTTGAAAACTCTGATCCCGTGTCCTCCGTCGGTGACAGCGGCGTCTTCTGGGTCTCTGAGGGCTGGGTGACCTAGAGGATCTGGGCGATCTCCTTTTGTCTGGTCTCCCCCTTGGAGGGTCCTGGGCTCCGGGGAGGGAGGTAACGGCCTGCAGACCCAGATGGAAGAGGCGCAGGAACGGAGGAGTAACGGTGTAGGAGGAGGTGGAAGCGGAGGTGAGTGGGGACCATGTCCTTTTGATGGTATCCGCCAGTAAGTGGCTCCTTCACCTCTGAAAAGAAATGCCTGACCGCCGGACTGGGCACGGTGGTGATCGTTGGGATCCCGGCATCGGCTCCACAGGGGCTCGGAGTTGCGGTGAGGTTCCTGGGAGTCTCAACAGGACAGGTAGCCCGTCTGGTCCTCGGGCTGGTCAACTCCTCCTCAGTAGCGGTCTCCTGACAGATGTCGGGGTCCTCTTCTCAGTGGGAGGCGGCGCAGTTCCCCCACCGGCATCGGTGGAAGTTGGCTTGGCGGCGTCAGGCGAACCCGGCGTCAGGTCAACGGCCTCTTAAGTGAGGTGAGCTCCCTTTGTCTTCCGTTAGGGAGGAGGCGGACCTGGCGTCGGGTTCAGAATGGCGGGAACCTGACTTGTGGTGATGGTGGCGGTCCCCGACCCATGCCAGGGCCTTGGAGGGCGAGAAGAGCCTGGGAGTCTTGGCCTAAGAAGAGGAGCCTGAAGACTTTCTCACCGCAGCAGGGAGGCTGAGAGCTGGCCGGGAAGGAGGCGGTTGGACCTGGAGCCGGAGCTCTGCAGTCAGGAGGCCCTGAGCGGGGACCTGGAGGGAACCTTCTCTCTATGCTTCTCAGAATGCTTGGGCCTTCTGCGAAGAATCCCCATAGAGCCATGGTCTTGAGTTGTTCCTCAAGCAGGAATGCCTGTAGGGACTTCTGAGTGACGGATCTGAGGTCTGCTGTTGAAACCCTGGCAAGGTACAGGACCGGATGTAAGTGGTCTAGGCCTAGGCACCGGACACAGGCAGTGCGGATCCTTGAATGGGATCTGCTTCCACAGGTGCTCTTGAGGTGACGTAGAGTCGGAGAGGACATCAGAGAAAAAACTGAGCCAGAGAGAATGAATTTCCGTGGGAAAACACTTTACCACGTGTCAGCGCTAGAAGCTGAACCGAAGGTCGAGACATACAGAGTCGGTAGGGAAAGAACTGGAGAATCTGGGCGGGACCGCCTTTATGTCTCGCCTGGCGTGGGAATGGGACCGGCGTCGGGCGATCCCAGCTGAAGATAGCTAGCTAGAATTTTTCCGTGGGGTCCTGGCGCCTGCCGGCTTCAGTCTAATGAAGTGTAACCTGCCAAGAGCTCTGTCTCGAGGTAAGATCTACTATTATGGTAAGTTCTTGCGTAACTGTACTATCTTACTTTGAGAAACAGCTCTTGCAGCAGGTTTTCAATAGAACGATTCTAACAATGGAGACAATCTGCTACCGGGAGAAGGGTAGGAGAGATGACTCAGACTTCAGGACAGGGTCCTTGAAGGACCGTAAAAGCGAATCCAGCTCCTCGTCTAGGTAATATCCAAGCTATTGCTGTCTGATGAAAGTGTGCACAGTGCTCAAGAATCGCTGCCGCACAGATGGCTGAAGTGGAGACATTTTTGAGCGCAGCGAAAGAGGTTGTCACCCTGCAAGAATGACCCTTCACCGGTCCCGGTAAGGGTTTATTGCGCTTCTGATAACATAACATAATGCACTTGACCAACCATCTGGAAAGTGACTGTTTCGAAACAGGAGAACCAAGCATCTGCTGTGCGTAGGAAACAAAGAGCTGGTCCGACTTGCAACAGGCTTTGGTTTTGGTCAGATAATATCAGAGACATCTATGCACATCTAGAGTGTGCATGAGGGCCTCCGTTACCGTAATTGAGTAATACACCGGCAGGTCTGTATCCTGGTTGAGTGTGACCAGCAAGACCACTTTGGGAAGGAACTTAGGATTTGTTCTTAGGACACCCTGATCTAGTAGAAAAACCAAATAAGGATCGCACACATGAGTGCATTAAAAGCTCGAAACTCTTCTGGCAGAAATAACAACAACTAAAGGCGTCTTCCAGCGAGGCGCGGCTAGCAATCTCGTGGCTGGTTCAAAAGGAAGTAGAGTAAGCTGCTCTAAAACAAAGGGGAGATCCCAAGGTGGAACCGGGTCTCTGACAGGAGGTCTCACATGCAGGATGCCACGCAAAAAAGCACGTGAAGCCTCTAGTTGAGCTAGAGAGCTATGACCTATCAGTGAATGATACGCCAAAATGGCACACAGGTGAACCTTAATGGAAGAGCAAGCAAGGCCTGCCTCGTATAGGGTTAGAAGGTAGTCTAAGACTGATCTCTCTGAACAATCCAATAGGGTCAATCTGCAAGCTTGATCCCAGATGCAAAATCTGCGGCACTTCATGGCGTAAGTGGTGTGAGTGAAGGGTTTTCTGGCTGCAGCCAGAACGTCCGCAACTTCCTGAGAGACCCCATATCTCAGGACTGCTATGTCTTTCGGAGCCAGGCATGCAGGTTCAGAGACTGAAGATCCGGATGGACTAAGGAGCCTTCCTCCTGGGACAGAAGTTGAGAGCTGAATGGCAGAGGCACCGGAGGTTCCTGGGTCAGCTGATGTAATGGGGGAACCAAATTTGCCTGGGCCAAAAGAAACCACCAGAATCAGTGACACCCGCTCTTGTCGGAGCTTCAGTAAAACCCTCTGGATCAAGGGAAGGAGGCGGGAAGCGTAGAGAATCTGCCGGTCCAAGAGAGGGACAACGCGTCTCACCAGGAAACACCAGGCCCTGGATCTAGCGAGCAAAAATTGGGCAATTTTGCGTTGGATGGGGAAGCGAAAAGGTCTAATTCTGGTGTCACCCATCTGCGAAACAGATCCTCTGCGACTTCCTGAAGCAGTTCCCATTCGTGGACTCTGCCTGTGATTGGCTGAGACTGTTCGGCGATTGTGTTGTCCACTCCGGGCGTGCACTGCAATAACTATCATGTTCTGCAGCACCCAATTCAATAAACCATGGCCTCCTGCAAAGTGGGAGTGGAGTGCCTCCTGGTTTGTTGAGACAGGTACATCACCGCAGTATTGTCTGTTTGAATCAGAAGAGTACCCAGTGGAATGTCCGTCTGCAATGCTTGTAGGGCATAGAGGACGGCTCTTATCTCCAGAATATGTGTGTAGATGGGACTCTAGAGACGACCATGAGCCTTGAGTCCTGACCCCGTTGAGGTGCACTCCCCATCCAGATCCCGAGGCATCCGTGGAGCGTCACTAAAGGAGGTGGCACCATGAAGGGGACTCCTTTCGAGAGATGGTCCGGGATGAGCCACCATTGCCAGTCTCAGATGACTGCATTCGTGATCCGGACTGGATGCTGCATATGAACTTGCTTCTGGTGCCATTGAGCCTGCAACATCCATGGGATAACCTGCATATGGAGTTGGGCTAGGGGAACCGTCGCAATGGCAGCTGCCATATATCCGAGCAGGCAAAGAACAGTCCTGGCGGGCACTGCTGTCTTTGTCATTGTGTCCCGTATGAGGGATCTGATGTGTTCTGCCCTGTCCGAAGAAAGAAAGGATCTCCCTTGAGTGGTGTCCAGAACTGCTCCAATAAATTGCAGAGTCTGAGACGGGACAAGGTGCGACTTCTCCTGGTTGATGATGATGCCCAACGATTGGAAAAAGAAAGGGTATCCTGAATCGCGGACATCAGGGCCTCCTGAGAGGCGGTGCCATGAGGAGCCAGTCAGCTAGATGCGGAAAAAACATAGTGGCCTGCCTCCTGAGAGTTGCTGCCATGACTGCCATGCGCCCAGAAACACCTGAGATGTGGAAGACAGTCGAGCAGGAGGCTCGAACTGTTAGAGGCGTCCCAGGCTTTCGAGCGCAGAAACCTTTGATGCGTTCGGTGATCGGAGATATCAAACAGCGTCCTGCATGTCCAGTGACGCTATAATAGCACCTAACTTTGAGCATGAGGATGAGACCGTTAGGGTCACCATGTGGAAGCATTTGTATAACACAAACGTGTTGAGATCGCTGAGATCTAAGATTGGGCTCAAATCCCCTGTTTTCTTTGGGACCAGGAAGAAGTGGGAATAATAACCTTTTCCTTTCTGATCCGGTGGAACTTACTCTATGGTCTCCTTGTCCAGGAGGGCCAAGATCTACAGCTGGATGAGCAGAGCATGCTGACCCAAGTAACCGGAGAGCGGGGAGGTCTGGACGGTTGGTGGCCGAGGAACTCTATAGTGTCTCCTCGCTGCACCAGACTGTAACACCACGATCGGGAGGTGATCCTGCTATCCCGGAAGGTAATGGAGATCGACCCCGACCTTTGTATCCTTTGATCCAGAGGGAGGCGAGGGCCTGGGAGGAACCATGCTGTGGTGGCATTGGGTCTCATGGGCTGGGCTGCTTTGGAATAGCACGAGCCCTGGCCCGTGGGAAATCTGAAGCTGACCCTGCGACCAAAATTGCCCTGCGGTTGCTGGCCAAGCGTGGCTGTTGCCGTTGTTGCCTGCCATAGCAGTTCTGGATCCTCCGAAAGGAACCAGATTTGGGCCTGTACATAGCTTGTACAGTCGAACTGCCTTCCCGGCGTCCTGTAGCTTGGTGATGACCTTCTTGGATTCCTCATCGAACAGGACAGCTCTGTTATAAGGGACGTCCAGGATATTCTTCTGAACGTCCAGGGTGAAACCGGAGACTCTCAACCAAGAGCGTCTCCGAAGACAAACACCAGTAGCTGCTACCCTGGCGGCCAAGTCCACTGAATCGTAAGCAGCTCGGAGAACCTGGGTCCCTACATCCGACCCAGTATGAAGGAGGTTGAGCAGCTCCTTCTTTTCGCCATCCGAAAAGTCTTTCAAAAGGTCTTGGCCCTGCTACCAAAGGGCGTTTTGAAATTGCACCATGTGTGTGAGGTAATTCAAAGACCTTATCGAGCATGTAGCAGCCGCATACAGGCATCTTCCCATAGATTTTAACTGCTTAGTTTCTTGGTCCGGGCTGGGTACTCAAGTGTTGTGGTCGTTGAGACCGATCTTGGGACACCGTAATGACCAGTGCGTCTGCCAGGGGTTGCTGCGCCAGATACAGGTCCTCCATAGGAACTCTGTACAGGCAGTCAGCCTTCTTAGGAACAGCCTTTGTCAAGTGTGGACACCTCCAAGACACCTTGGTGACATCCGTGAAGGTGTCCACTAGAGGTGGGACCACCACAGGCTTTGGGTCCTTTTGCCGAAGTTAACGGGCAAGGCATTGTCTCGCGGGGTCCAAGTCTTCAGTTTCCCATCCCATATTCTCCTGGATGTGCCTCATGATTTCGGAGAAAGAGGGATTGTTCGGTGATGACCTTGGCTGGTCTCGTGGGTCTGGTGATGGGGGACTATAGGGGGATGGAGACCTGGAGGTATTGGACGTATCCGGTCTGGAGTCATCCCCCAGTGGGTGTCGTCTGTCCCTGGGTCATTTAGGGCTCGGAGACAGCGACGGCGGTCTTTTTCTCTCTCTAGATCTGCCTCCAGGAGGTGGAGTTGGCTCCTTAGGGGTCGGGGGTCTTGAGCCTTCACCCTCCCGAGGAGGGGGTGTAGGTGGTGGAGGTGGAAGAGGCTTACTGGGGACCACGTCCTTTCTGAGTCTGATGGTCTCCCACCAGAAGGTGAACAATTCCTTCACCTCCTGAATGTTCATGCCTGACGACGGGCCCTGCGTCGGTGTGGGTCTGTCACCAGGGTCAGGCGTCGGGTCTTGGGGAACCACTGGATCCATTGATGGCGAGCCGGCGTCCTCCGTGCCGCCCGTCTGGTCATCCAGCAGCGCGGCAGCCTCCTCTCCTGAGGACCCCCGACGTCCAGTGTCACCCGGTGTCGGTACAAATGCTGTCGGGTCAGGAGTCGGTTTTTTGGGCGTCGGGTCAGGCACCTTTTTATTGTGTGACGTCCGCTTAAGAGGAGTCAGATCCTTGGTCTACCTTTCCGGGGCCTTGGGAGGCTTGGAGACGGACCTGAGGTCTGTGTCCCGGCGTCGGCCTGACGCCCCGCTACATTTTGAGGAAGACTTCCTATGTTTTTCTGAAGAGTCAGGCCTGGAAGAATAGTCGGGCGCCCGGTGGGTCTTGAGTGGGTGCAAGGAGGCTGAAGAACCCCCTGAAGACCTTACCTTAACTGGGGGAGGTCGGGAGAGGGCCCGGGAAGGAGAACGGTCGGACCGCACAGAGCTGGAGCTGGCCCTGGATTCAGAGGCCCTGCTGGGGGATCCTGACCTACCAGAGTCCCAGTGCTTGTCCCGGTGCTTCCCGGTCTTAGGGGAAGAATACCCTTTGGAGGAAGGTCTTTTTTTCATTTTGCAAAGTTTCTCTTCAAGAAGGAACCCCTGAAGGACCTTTTGGCAGCGGATCCTGGTCCTGCTATTAAATTGTTGGCAGATGGAGCAGGCCTGGGTGTCGTGTTCTGGGCCCAGGCACCTCACACAAGCCGAATGATGGTCGGTGAAGGGGATCTGCTTCCCGCTGCGCACTTAGGGGTGTCCTTCGAGAGAAGGAGTTGGAGAAGTAGACATGGGTTTTGTAAAGATTTTGCGCATCGTATCATTGATGCAGGTGTCCGTGAGGTCAATGCTGGCGAGTCGACGGCGGGAAAAGAACTGGGGATGCTGGGGAACCGCCCCTTTTATGTGATGCCTGGCGTTGGGGCGGTCCCTGCTGGATACTACTAGCTAGAATTTTCGGTGGGTCCTGGCCCCTGCTAGTTTAGTCCTAATGGTGTAACCTGCTGCAAGAGCAGTTTCTCGAAGTAATATCTAACAAATCCCAGAACACCCCTGTAAATGTGGTGCCAAAGGAAAGAGGCACAAAAGCCTAAGTGACATGCTCCCCGACCTGAGCCGTTGCTTCCTTGAAGGCTGTAAAGTTGTTCAGCGGACCTTACAGCTATGAAGTGAAAAGGAGGGTCCCATTCATCTGGCCTCCTAACAAAGCTCATATGAGCGAAGCACAGAGGCAGCAGGGTAAAGTACAGTTACGTAAGAACTTACCATAACAGTAGATCTTCGAGAGAAGCTTTTGCAGCAGGTACCACAATTAGGACTGACGCAACCTGGCGGCGTTTCTCGGCATCTTCTTCCATCCAGCAGTACCAATGTGGGAATGCCCCCCGCTGACGTCGGCTCCACCCCAGCATCATCCTATATAAGGGAGGAGTTCCCCATGTGCTTCAGTTCTTGCACGCCCCCTGTCAGGCAGAGAGATAAACGGGCAATGGTCAAAAGTTTTAAATGAATCCCTCACAAGGAGGGAAGGCCAACCTGTAAGGGTCTGATCCCTGGGGGAAGGAGGGTGGGAAATGTACCTGCTGCAAGAGCTTCTCACTAAGATCTACTGTTACGGTAAATTCTTACGTAACTGTACTATCTTACTTCGAGAGGAAGCTCTTGCAGCAGGTACCACAATTAGGACTGATTTCCAAGCAGTATAAACCTATAACAACCCCTGGGAGGGGGAACAATAAGGAAAGGAACAGCAGGAAGGAGAAGGGTCCCTCAGGAAACCAGGCCTTGCAGAACTGCAAGGCCAAACCCTGCTCTGTGTCTGGAAACGATGTCATGGCTGTAATGCCTAACAAAAGTATGAACAGAACTCTAGGCAGCAGCACAAATATCAGCTGCTGGTACCCACATCAGAGCCTCGAATGAAACAGCGACAGCTCTGGTAGAGTGAGCTCCAACAGGCCCTGGGGCAGACCTGTTGTGCTTCTCATAGCAAAAGGGAACAATGAACCAACCAGCGCAAAAGCATCTGTGATTGTGCGACCTAAGGACCGTTGTGCAAAGGATACAAAAAGTTGATCAGATTTCCTGTCCCCCTTTGTCCTGGCTAGGTAACATCGGAGAGCCCTGTGGACGTCCAATGAGTGAAGCAGGGCCTCCCCCCGTTAGAATGCTCCAGATAATATACCGGGAGCTGAATGGACTGATTCAGAGTGAGCTCAGAAACTACCTTCAGTAGAAACTTCGGGTTAGTTTGAAGATCAACCCTATCCTTGTGGAGAACAAGGTAAAGTTCTTTACACATGGGGGCTTGGAGTTCTGAAATGTGCCTCACTGAAGTAATAGCTACCAAAAGCAAAGTCTTCCAGGACAGAAGACGAAGCTCAGCCTCCACAACCGGTTCAAAGGGAAGAAGTGTAAGCTTCTCTAGAACTAAAAGGAGATCCCAAGGGGGAATAGGATCCCTGTTGGGAGGTATGATATGAAGAATACCCAGCCTCCATCTGAGCCACCATCTTATCCGATACAGGCAAGTGATAAGCGGAGATGGCGGGCAGATGAACTCTGATGGAGGAATAACTGAGACCTGTCTCTAAGAGAGAGAGAGAGAGAGAGAGAGAGAAGGTATTCTAGAACCGAATTAACCGGACAGACCAGCAGGTCTATCTTCTTAGCTGTGGCCCATATACAGAAACATTTCCACTTCATAACGTAAGTGGCCCCGGTAGAAGGCTTGCGCATCTTGACTAGGACTTGTGCCACCTGATCGGACACACCAAATCTGGCTTTGGCTAGGTCCTGAGGAGCCAGGCATGCAGGTGAAGAGAGCGCAGATTCGGATGGATCAGGACCCACTGTCCTGTGACAGGAGGTGAGAGGATAGTGGAAGAGGCAAGGAGGCTCTGCCGCTGAACGCTGAAGCAAGGGAAACCAAATCTGACGAGGCCATAGTGGAGCAATCAGAATGAGGATGGAGGGCTCTGACTGTGCTTTGAGGAGCACCTTCTGTAACAGCGAGAAAAGAGGAAATGGGTAGAGAAACCTCCTTTTCCAGCAGAGGGACAACGCATCTTGCCAAAAAGCTCCAGGCTCTGGACCTAGCGTGCAGAAATTGGGCAGTTTTGCGTTGAACCGTGATGCGAAGAGATCCAAGTCTGGTGTCCTCCACTAACAGAAGATATGATGTGCGACATCTTGAAGCAGCTCCCATTCATGAGCTTGCGACTTTGTCCTGCTGAGCGTATCGGCCAGTACGTTTTGTTCCCTCGGGACGTGCACCACCTTCAACAACAGCTGGTGCTCCACAGCCCAATCCCACACTTGCATGGCTTCCCTGCAGAGGGGGTAAGAGTGTGTGCCGCCCAGCTTGTTGATGTAGAACATCACCGAAGTGTTGTCTGTCTGTACCAAGAGGTGGCCCGGCACTAGGACCAAGACCAGGGCTTGGAGGGCATAAAGGACCACTCTCAGCTCCAGAAAGTTGATATGCAGATCTTCCTCTATCGGGGACCAAGAGCCTTGAGTGCAGTGTGTCCCCAGATGAGCGCCCCATCCCGCGGATGACGCATCCATGGTCAGAATATGGGACGGTGCCCCCACGTGGAAGGGGATGCCCGCGAGCGAATTTTTGGACGACATCCACCAGCGTAATTTCTGGCAGACTGGCTCCAAGATCCAGATCAAGGCATCCCAGCTGTCTAATATTTGATCCCACTGTACCCTTAAGGACCACTGGATGGTTCTCATGCGCAGGTGCGCTAGATGGACCAAAACTATTGTGGCTGCCATATGCCCTAGCAGCCTGAGAAGGAGTCTTGCAGGAACTCTTCAGGCTTAAGAGATTGGAGATGCCACAATCTGAATGCGACCCGCTCTGTCGGAAGGAAGAAACATCTTCCCGAGAGCGGTATTCAGAAGAGCGCCGATGAATTGGAGGTTCTGGGCTGGAAGCAAATGAGATTTGTCCCTGTAGATGGTGATCCCCAGACGCTGAAACAGCGAGATGGAACCCCCAATAGTTTCCAACAGGCGAGGCCAGGAGGAGCCAATCGTCCAGATGAGGGAACACAAGGTGGTCCCATCTCCGTAGTGCCGCGGCGACTATTGCCAGGCACTTGGTGAAGACTCTGGGGGCTGAAGAGAGTCCGAAGGGAAGGACTCAAATCTGATAGTTCTTGCCCTCGAACCTGAGAAATCTTAGATGGTTCCTGGCCATAGGGATATGCAAGTAAGCGTACTGCATGTCCAAGGATGCCAACCAGTCCCCCGCCAAAATAAGCGGCAGGAGAGTGGGGAGGGAGACCATCCTGAATCTCCTGCAGGAGACCCACTGACTCAGATCACTGAGGTCCAGAATGGGTCTGAAGTCTCCTGACTTTTTCGGAACTAGGAAGAAGTCTGAGAAAAACTCTCTCTTTCGACCAGGGAAACCGTCTCAATGGCCTTTTTGTCCAAAAGGGACGAGATCTCCCTTCTGACCAGCGCTCGGTGTTCCCTTGTATATGCGGGATGGAGGCGGTGGTCTGTCGGTGGAATAAGTGAGACTCTGTGGAGTGCCGAACTCCACAAGATCGAAATACCCATGTCGGGTCTCTTGACCCACGCGTCCGTGTAGAGAGCGGTCTCTGACCGGCTCCTGACTGAGCGTCTAGGGGGAGGGTAGTTTGGATACTCAGGCGGTGGGGGGTGGAGGAGCGGTGGCTGCCTTGGCCTGTCAAGAAGAGAAGGCAGAAGATCCTCTGGCTCCGCCCCTACAACTGAAGCCACCTTGCTGCAAGTGTTGCTGGAAACAAGGCTGGTGAGTCTGATGTCCCCCACGGGCATGACAATGGGGCTTACGAGATCACCCGTTTCGGACGGTACATGGACTGCACGGTTCGGATTGCCTTGCCAGAGTCCTGCAGCCTGGTGATGATCCTCTCAGTGTCTTCGCAAAGAGCATGGAGCCCTTGAAAGGAGCATCCAGTATGTTTGTCTGTACGTCTGGATCGAACCCAGAAACCCGAAGCCAAGCATGGTGATGGAGGCAAATGCCAGTGGCGGCCGCCCTTGAAGAGGTGTCCGCAGAGTCGTAGGCCGACCTCTGAACAGAGTACCCCGTCTGAGCCGGTCTGAAGTAATTTGGCAAGCTCTGTCCATTGAGGGCAATCGGGCATGCTCTGCACTACGTCCAACCCCTGTTCCCAAAGGGCATTCTGGAATGGACCATGTGCGCCAGAAGTTTAGACTCCTGATACTGCAAGTGGCAGCGGAGTACACCTTGCGGCCCATGGAATCCAGCTGCTTAGATTCTCTGTCAGGTGGCTGGGTGCTCAGGTGTTTGGGCCTCTGCGAAAGGTCGTGAGCTGCCGAAATCACCAGAGTCTGCTGCGGGTGGTTCAGCTAGAAAGGGGTGGTCCGTAGGTGTCCAGTAAAGCCGATAAGCCTTTTTAGGCATGGCAGAGGAGGAGTGAGGGCGCTTCCAGGTCGTATGGGTGACATCCTCAAAGGCGTCAACCATGGGAGGGATGACCATCGGCTTAGGGTCTTTTTGGCGGAGGTATTTAGGCAACCGCAGTCGCTCGGGATCCAGGGCCTCAAGTGTCCCAGCCCATGTTGGGCTGGATGTGCCTCATCACCTCCATGAAGCTCGGGTCATCTGGAGGAGATCTGGGATGACCCTCCATGTCCCCTAGGTCTGGTTCTGCATCGCAGCCTGGACGTGAAGTGTCAGAGTCCACGTAAGAGTCTGGTGTGGAAGGGGATCTGTGCCTCTTCCTCTTGCGCCTCCCATCCAGAGAAAAAGAGCGGGAGGAACTACTGGATCCGGTCCTCCTCGTTTTCGTCTTGTGTTTCTTCCGAGCCGGTTCCTCCCCCCTCCCCAACGTCCAACGGTTCTGGAGTATTAGGAACTGGAACCAGAACGGGCGTGGGATGGGGCGCCCCCAATGGTAGGTCCTTCTTCACAGTGTCCCACCAGTGGGGAAAAAAGCTCGACTTGAGATAAATTCAGCCTGGGTGAACCAGGTGCAGGGGGTGGAGGAGCACCAGAGCCTGAGCTGGCGTCGGCCCCGTCGTCAGAAGGTACCAACGTTGGGTCAGCACTCTTATCCACTGGCGTAGACCTAAGGGGAGACGTTGGGAGTGGTGTCAGCACCTCCATCGTTGGGCTCCGACGTCAGACGGGCCGGCGACCGAGGAGAAGGGGTGCCAGAACTGACGTCAGGAAGCGCCAGGGTAGGGTGACCTGCAGTGGTATGACCTTCGCTGGGTCAGTGGCCAGTGGGGCCGCGGACAGACGTCGGTCCGGCATCCGCTTATCTTTGGAGGCCAACAGGCATCCTTCTGAGGCGTGAGCCTTGAGGCGGTCGGCCTCATGACGGGCAGACTTCTCGACCGAGCGCTGATCAGTGGGCGGAGTCACGCGATTTTGGCGACAAGGAGGAAGCCCTGCTGCCAGAAGACTCAGAGGCCTTGCTTGACTCCCGGCAGTCGGCCTTCAAAGAAGAGGCCAAGCAGGAGGAGGCCTTACCTGTGCCCAGCAAGAAAGCCTTCTCAGTGGGCTCATGTAACCTCAGGGGTTGAAGGGTAGCTCCCAGGAGACCTGGTCGCAGAAGACTTGGAACATGGTTTGAGGGCTGTGAGGCGGGAGTCATGCCCAGACGACCCAGACTTCGAGCCCAAAGATCTGGGCCTAGAGTGAGACCTTCCTCTGTCCTTGTGCTCCCGGTGTTTGTGTGGCTTGTGGGCGGGTGGGTGGTCGGATTCCCCCGTGGAAGGGGCCCATTCCATGGCAGCCAGTTTGGATTCCGCAAGGTAAGCCAAAAGTGACTTCAGACGCCTGATCCTAGTGCAGGAGTTGAAGGCCTGACAATGGGGACAGGCGTCATTGTCGTAGTCGGGCCCAAGACAGAAGAGGCACGCCGAATGACAGTCTTTGGTGGGTATAAGTTGCCCACAAGCACACTTGTTAACATGAGAAGACGAGGACATAGATGCAAACGGAAAAACTCGGTATAAGCGGCGGAGAATGAAGTGATCGGTACTACAGAACAGTAGGCGAGGAGAACTATCCCTGACCATGCGGCGGGAAGAACTGGAGCACGTGGGGAACTCCTCCCTTATATAGGGTGATGCCGGGGGTGGAATCGAAGTCAGAGGGGTGTGTTTCCCTCGTCGGTACTGCTGGATGGAAAAAGATGCCGAGAACCCGCCGCCAGGTGGCATCATGTCCTAATTGTGGTACCTGCTGCAAGAGCTTCCTCTAGAAGTAAAATCGGTCACTACCTAGTTGTTACTTGCCTAAAACAGAGGACCTTGTATGTCTGCAAATGACTGGTACAATAAAACTCAAACTGTATCACGCTTGCATGGTCCTTACTTCTGGACTGCACCTCTTCCTTGGTTCTGTGTATGTTAGTATGGAGCATACCTACCTCGGAATTTACCTTATCTGGTGAGCGCTGTGAAAATTGTTTGGTTATGCATCCTGCATATCCACAGAACAAAGTCGGTCTCCGCGGTGCAGGAGGGTCAACAAACCCAGAAGTGTTACCATCCTAAAGTGTTTGTACTCTACATAGAAATTCAGATGACTCCAATCCAGGATGGGATAGAGATCTCCCTTTTTCTTGGGGACCAGGAAGAAGTGGGAGTAGAACTCCCTGCCCCACTGAGTCGGAGAGATTGGCTCCTATGGCCCTTTTTGCGGAAGGTCCTGTATTTCCTCCCAAATGAGGGGCACATGAAGCTGGGGGGTTGGAGGAGTTGCACGGAGGAGTTTCTTGGGGGCCACTCGAGAAGCTCTAGAGTATGGCCGTGTTCTATGATCTGCACAACCCAGCTGTCTGAGGTAAAGCCTCACCACCCCGTCGAGGTGAATGGAGAACGGACTCCCAACTGCCTGCCCCAGAACTCCTTCTGGGGGTTGGGGGGTCGGCCAAGGAGTCAGGAAGTAGGGGCGGGCACTGGCAGGGCAGTCGCAGGCACTCGAGGGGCTCTGGCGATGGCTGCACATGGGGTCGTCGTCGCCTTGCATTTTCTCTGACCTTTGAAGGGGGGGCCTGTCTGCGAGAGGAGCGGGGGAAAGGGCAGCCTCTGACCAGACTTAGGATAGGTATGGTACAGCAAGTGGATGGACCGGAGGGACCGGCCTGACTCCTGAAGGAAGATTAGGATAGATCCTGGACACCCCCCCCCCCAAAAGGACAGAACCCCTAAAGGGGGCGTCCAAAATAGTGGACTGCACATCAGAGGCAAACTCGGACACCCAGAGCCAAGAATGGTACTGGAGGCAGGTGTCAGCAGTCACTCCTCTGCCCAAGGCATCGACAGCATCACAGGGAGCCTGAAGGACATGGGCTCCCATGTCTGAGCCCGCCTTGAAAACCTAGGCGAGCTGTTTCTTGGATGGTCATCAGGCAAAGCCTTAACCAGTTACCTGGCCTGGTCCCAAAGGATGTTCTGGTACTGGACCATATGGGCCAAACAGTTAATGGCCTGAACGGCCAGAGCGGAGGAAGCGAAGATTCGCTTGCCTAGGTGGTCCAGCTGTCTCAGCTCCCAATCAGTGGGAAGAGAGCTGAAGTGCTTGGGTTTCTTAGTGCAGTCATGCATCGCACTGATGACCACACCGAGTCAGCTTTAGGCTGTCCCTCTAAAAAGGGCTTACCAGCTGGAACATGGCAGAGCCTACTGGCTTTCTTAGGTACAGCTGGGGTCGAAGAAGGGTGATTCCAAGCCGCCCTGGTGACATCATCATCAAAGTCAATAAAGGGAGGCACCACCAAGGGGAGGGCATTGGACTAATGCAAATAAATGGCTAGCCGCACAGCTCCAGATCTTGCTCCTCAGTTTTCAGCCCATGGTGGTCTGGATGTGCCTCATGAGGTCCATAAAGGAAGGATCATCAGGAGGGAATTTGGGGACCACCTTAGCGGGTTCTTCACCCTCAGATGAGTCCCCCTGAATGGAGAAAGACTCAGAGTAATCCAAGTCATCTTCATGCTCCTCATCCAGCTCACTATCAACTGGTGGACATCCGTCCTGACGATCGCTGGAACTGGCGTCAAGTCTGTGCCCCGGACTGCATGGAACACTGGGACTCAACCACACCTGGTCTGAGGGTGGAAGATTCCCGGCAGGCCACAGAGATGATGCCAGTGGAGGGCCCTGAGGGGTGGGGGTCTGTTTCTACATGAAGGACCACTGTGCAGTAAAGAGAACATTGTAGTCCACTGGTGCAGGGTAGTCATAGTCTGGCGAATAGGGGTAGGTTGGTTAAGGAAAGGGTGGCACCAGGACACCCTGGCAGAGGACCAGCAGGCACAGACTGCAGAGCCAGCGCCAGGCCCACAGGCTGCAGTAGAGGCAATACTGGCGCCAGTCCTGTGGGTGTCTGCTGAGGAAGCCTGGGAGGGGGAAACCACAGGTGCCACGCAAGGACAGGCACCGGGGGAGAAATACAGGTTACTCACCTGTAACAGGAGTTCTAGGAATGGTATATGTTGTTCATCCACACTATCTGGCAGGCTCCTTGCCGCTTTAAATCTTGCCGGAAGGTCTTCAAGCTGGCTCCTCCCACCCACCCAGGTGGTAAACTCTCGGCTCAACCCCATGATGCCTGATCTAGCCCGCTGGAAGCCAGGTTGTGCGTCGAAGCCGGGGAGGTCGGGTGGGTCGTGTGGATGAACAACATATACCATTCCTAGAAAGTACAGTTACGTAAGAACTTACCGTAACAGTAGATGTTCGAGAGAGGCTCTTGCAGTAGGTAATTACATATAGGACTGATGCCAGCCGGCAGCAGGACCCCGACGAGAAAAATTTCTAGCCTAGCAGTCCTGGCGAGGACCCGCCCCACACGATCAGGTGACGGTGTCATGCAGCGTCGGTATAAAGGGCGGTCCGGACGCCTCCCTTCCAGTTCTTTCCTGCCACAGGCTCGGAAGGCCCAGACGAGAGAGAAGCAGATGTTTTCCTTCCTGGAAAAGGAGCTGAAAAAGCCAAGGGGGATGGAGGGCGGGAAGGTATTACCTACTGCAAGAGCCTCTCTTGAAGATCTACTGTTACGGTAAGTGCTTACGTAACTGTACTATCTTACTCGAGAGGGCCTTGCAATAAGTAATTACATATAGGACTGAATCCCAAGCAGTCTGGAACAAATGAAAGGCACGGAAGGAGGAACTACTCAAGAGTAGCAAAATCCTTGCAAACCTCAAGACAGGAGGCCTTGCAAAACAGCTAACCGAAGCCTGCTCTCACGAGAGGCAATGTCAAACTGTAATGTTTTGTAAGGTATGGACAGAAGTCCAGGTGGCGGCAGCAAGCATATGTCTGCTGCAGACACATTCTTAAAAAGTCACAGAGGCAGCGACTCCACACGTGGAGTGACCTCTGACCTGACCCGGAAGGGTCTTGTTGTACTTGTCATAACAGAAAGTGATGCAATGAGCCAACCACTTCGACAGGCATTGCTTGGAAACAGCATTGCCTTCCCTTTTGTGAGCAAAAGAGACAAACAACTGATCAGTTTTTCTGAGATCCTTTGTCCTATCGGTGTAGTATCTCAGAATCCGGTGAACATCCATGGTATGGAGTAAATATTCTCCTTGGTTGGAGTACTGTGTGAAAAAGGCAGGTAACTCTATAGACTGGTTTAAGGCAGACTCCGCTACCACTTTAGGCAGAAACTTAGGGTTCGTGCGAACAGCCACTCGTTCTTTGTGAAAAATCAAATGGGGGATTTTACACATAGGGCCTGGAGCTCGGAAATTCTTGGCGGAAATGTGGCCTAAGAAGGCGTCTTCCACGAAAGAAACTTCAGATCTCAGGATGCACGGAGTTCGAAGGGAGGAAGGGTAAGTTTCTAGAGAACAAAGTTCAAGTCCCAAGGGGGAGCAGGAGTCCGGACGGGGGGCCTCATATGAAGGACCCCTCTAAGAAAAGTCTTAGACACTTCTAATTGGGCAAAGGCTTTATCAGCGAAAGGAACATGATACGCTGAAATAGCGGCCATGTGCACTTTCAAGGAGAAATGACTGAGACCCAGGTTGAAGAGATGACGTAGATATTCAAGCAGCACGGCCACTAAGCAGCAGAAAGGCTCCACGTTCCTAGAAGCAGCCCAAATAGAAAATCTCTTCCATTTCATGGCATAAGTGGACCTAGTGGAAGGTTTTCTAGCCTCCACCAGAATCTCGACCACTTTTGGAGAGACACCAAAGCGAGATTGGGCTAGGTCTGCAGGAGCCATGCATGAAGTTGTAGGGACTTGAGGCCCGGATGGACCAGGGTCCCTGATCCTGGGGTCAGCAGTCCTCGAGATAAAGGAAGAGGAAGAGGAGGAACCTCTGAGTATTGTTGTAGAAGAGAGAACCAGATTTGCCTGGGCCAGAAAGGAGCGATCAGAATCATTCTCGCACCTTCTGTTAGTTTCTGCAATGCACGAGGGACCAGAGGAATTGGGGGAAAAGCATAGACAAATCTGTCCTTCCAGTTTAGAGACAGAGCATTGCTCCAGAAAGTGCCTCGCTCAGGAGCGAGTGAGCGAGCAAAAGGTGGGAAGTTTTGCATTTTGGGAAGAAGCGAACAGGTCTACCTGTGGAGTCCCCCAAAGCTGGAAAATGTCATCTAGTACCTTTTGGTCCAACTCCCACTCATGTGGCAGGGCAGAGGAGTGGCTGAGCTTGTCTACCAGGATATTGTCGACTCCTGGAACATGAATCGCAGTGAGGTGAAGGTTGTGAAGTGTTGCCCAGTCCCAAACCCTCATTGCTTCCCTGCATAGAGGGTAGGATCGAGTCCCTCCCTGCTTGTTGATGTACCACACCATGCACATGTCCGTCTGCATCAGTAGGTGCCCGGAAAGAATGTATTGGTGAAGGGCTTGGAGAGCATATAGTACTGCTCGAAGCTTGAGCACATTGATGTGGAGAGCTAGCTCCAATCTGGACCATAAACTCTGGGTTCGGTGAGGACCCAGATGGGCTCCCCAACCTTCGCCTGATGCGTCTGTGGTCAGAGTCAGGGAGGGGGGAGGATGACAGAAGGGAACCCCCTGAAATAGGTTCTCTCAAACCATCCACCATTGCAAGTCTCGTGCCAGCGGCGAGGAGAGCAGAACTAGATCTAGGTAGTCTACAAGTTGATCCCACTGAGAGCGAAGAGTCCACTGAGAGATCCTCATGTGGAGCTGAGCGCGGGGAACTGTTGGGATGGCGGCCACCATAAGCCCCAGGAGACGTAGGACTGACCTCGCCGGAACCTTCCTGCATTCTGATAGCAGGGAAATTTGTGACTGAAGAGAGGCCGCCCTGTCCGGAGGCAGGAAGGCCTTGCTCACCGTCGTATCGAGGATGGCCCCGATAAACTGTAGTCTCTGGGAGGGATCCAGATGAGACTTGGAATGGTTGATGGTAACACCCAGGCAAGTGAAAACCTGCTGGGTGTGGGAGAGAAAATGCAGGAGCTCCTCCCTGGATGAGGCCGCCAGGAGCCGGTCGTCCAGGTAGTGGAACACCTGAAATCCCACAGTACGCAGGTGGGCCGCTACCACAGCCAGGCATTTGGTAAAAACTCGGGGTGCCGAGGAAAGACCAAACGGGAGTGCCCGGAACTGGCAATGGTCCCCCTGGAAAGCAAACCGGAGGTACTTGCGATGCAAGGGACGAATGGGAATGTGCAGATATGTGTCCTGCATATCCAGTGCACAGAGCCACTGGCCCGGCCGAAGAAGGGGCAGAAGGGTTTGTAGGGAGAGCATCCTGAACCTTTTGTATTCCACGTAAAGGTTCAAAGAGCTGAGATCGAGAATGGGACTGAGATCTCCCGTCTTCTTTGGGACCAGGAAGAAATGAGAATAGTAAGCCGTCCCTTGAAGGTGAGGGGGAACGGGTTCTATGGCCTGCTACGCGAGAAGGGCAGAGATTTCTTCCCGGACCAAAGGAAGATGGTCCTTGCATAAGGCGACTTGAGGGGTGGCAGGGTGGTTTCTGTAGAAACTCTATGGAGTGCCCCTCCGCTATAATCTGAAGCACCTATGAATCCCTTGTTATCCTCTCCGAACCCGGAAGGTGGAGGGAGAATCTCCCTCCTACTGGTTCCTCCGGTGTGTCCGGAGGCGGTGGGAGAGGGGAGGAGTCAGGTGGTGTGGGGCAGCGCCGCAGCTGAGGCACCCACTGCTTTTTTGGGCGGTGGGGGCCTGGCAGCTGCGGGGGGCCCGTTTAGTGGCCCACCTTCCTTGGGGTTTCGCTTGTGGCCGACTGCGTCTGCAAAAAGGACGTCGCTGTGGGGGATGGGGATGGTACATGGAATCCACGGATTTCAGAGCCGTCCCCTTCTCCTGCAAGTCGGTGATGATGTCCTTGACATCACCGCTGAAAAGCACTGAACCCCTGAAAGGTGCTTCCTGGATTGTTGACTGCACCTCTGGGACCAAACCTGACACGCGGAGCCAGGCATGACGCCGAAGACTTACGGCAAAAGCGAGCTCCGCCGGCAGTGTCCACTGCATCGTATGTAAGTCCGCAGGATGTGCGACTGGCCAAGCGAGCAGAGCGGACTAAGTCAGCTAACTCCTGCTTGACTGGGAGTCAGGTAAGTCAATCTTGGATTCTGCCTGGGTAAGGATGGCCTTCTGGTAATCCCCATATGAGCAACATAATTCAGGGCCCGAATTCCCAGTGTGGAGGGCGTATATTTTCTTCCATACTGGTCAGGAGGCGAGATTCCTTATTAGGAGGAGGCGAGCTTAGATGTTTGGGATGCTGACCGGCCGTGGTGGCGCTAACCACGACAGAGTCTGCGAGGTGAGAATCCAAAAGTCTACACCCTCCAGACCTGGTATAGCCTGTTAGACTTCCTGGGAGCGGGGCTAAGGCAGCCGGTTGTTTCAAATAGTGGAAACAAGGTGGGCGTGAGCTCGATCAGGGTGGCACTAAAGTAGGAGCTGTCAGGGGCAGGTCCAGATGTTCAGCGAGTTTGACCGCTGAGGACCTGGATTCAATGAGCGCCACTGATGTACTTCCTGGATCTTTCTGAGCAACTCCGTGAAGGAAGGGTCCTCGGAGGAGACTTTGGAGGGTCTCGGCGGGGCTTGGGCGGAGGCGAGGCTCGTCGTCTTTCTCGGAGCATCCGTCGGAGGAATCAAGGAATCTGAGGCGAAGAAGAAATCAGAAGCAGAATAAGACTCCTAACACGTCTAGGGGAGGCGGGTTCCTTAGGGGATCCTGGGCCGCGTGTCTGCCCTCTCGGGATCCAGAGGAAGGGCTCTGGAGTCGGGCGGTGAGGGAGTGTGCCGTCTCGAGGCGTCTGAGGCGCACCATCACCATAAGGCTCTCTACTTCCTTGGTGAGCTGAGCCTTGGCCTCAGTCCACCAGGAAGCCAGAGTCTCCTGCAGATCCACGGCGGCGAGGCGGTGGAGAAGGAGGGATGACAGTACAGATTGTATCCGTGGGAGTATCGAAACCGGCTGCGGAAAGCCGGTGCGGGTATTGGCGTCGGGTACTGCGGCGTCGGCGGGACGGCGTTGGGTACTGCGGACCGGGTACGGTAGTCGGATAAGATGGCGGTACCCGGGCGCGGAGGAGCTGCTGGAGCAGGCGGCCCGGAAGGTGGCCTGGGCTGGTCAACATTGAGAGGCCGGAGGCTGGGCCCGGCGGAGGGAATATCCCCGCCGGCGTCCGGGGCCAGCGTCAGATCCAGTTCCCTAGGAGGAGGATCTGACGGGGGTGGAATATCCCCCGCATCACCCAGGGACGGAGGGGAAAAGTCCTCGGGGTCAGGCTGGGGTGACTCAGGCTCCCCAGACGGCAGCGAAGGCTGCGGGTAACCGGGTACTACGGAGGTTGGAGGGTCCATCGTAGGTTCCGTCACCCGGCGCACGTCGGGGCCGGCCGATGCGGCTTAGGGGCTGAATCCGGCAGGCGCCAGGGAGCAGGCGTCCGTCTTATAAGTCGCCCATACCAGTTGGCATAAGCCTCGGCGGAGCGAGGCTGAGGCCTCCTTTGCCGGGCGCCTGCAAGGCTCGGCGCAAGCCCAAAGGCGGGCTGGCGCCTCCTCAAAACCTTGGAGGCTGCCGTCGGACGGTCCCCGGAGGATATTACCTGGGCATGACTCCAGCGGGTCGCGGGCGAGGCCTCTCCTAGTGCCTTTCTTTGTCCCGCTTTTACGATGCCCTTCTGGAGAAGTAGACGCCTGCCTGAGCTTCTTCAATTCTTTTTCCATCGAAGACATCTTTTTCTTTAGAAGATGGGCTTCCAGGGACTGTTGGCGTCGTCTGCGGGTAGCCACGTTGAAGTGCAGGTAATGCGGGCACTGGTCGACCAGGTGGTCGGGGCCTAGGCAAAAAAGGCAGAGGGAATGGCCGTCCTTGTGTGGCAGTTGGGCGCCGCACGAGTCGCACTTGTTTTTGGAAGGTGTAGGGGACGACATACACCGACGCTGACCTGACGATGAGAAAATAAAAATACTGGAAATCTCGGTAAAACTGACGAAAGAACAGGGCTGACTAAGCACGAACTTTACCGCAAGGCGCTACACGAGCCAACGGCGGGAAAGAACTGGAAGGTGGGAGTCCGGACCGCCCCTTTATGCCGGCGTTGCATGGCGCGGTCACCTGGCGTGAGGCGGTTCCTCGCCAGGACTGCTAGCTAGAAATTTTTCCGTGGGGTCCTGCCGCCGGCCGGCGTCAGTCCTATATGTAATTACCTACTGCAAGAGCCCTCTCGAAGTAAGATCTACTGTTACAGGTGAGTAACCTGTATTTCTAGGGACATGGATATGTTGTTCATCCACACTATCTAGCAGACTCCTAGCAGTTCTCCGGGAGAAGGGAGGCAAGGCGCACACCCGCTACTTAGGGAATAAAGACTGGAGAACCGAGGCCCCAACCAGCATCCTGGCGTGACCCAAGGTCGATGTGGTTGGGGGTAAAACAGTATGTGCAGACTTCCAGGTAGGAGCCCTGCAGATATCCTGGATAGGGACATCCCCGGAAGCAGCCACCGATGCAGCGGAAGGGCAGGTAAAATGAGCACTTATCCTTCTGGGAGGCTCCATGCCCGCCCACCTATAGCGGAGATCTATGCAGGAGGTTACCCACCCGCTCATCGTCCGCTTGGCTGCAGGTCTGCCAGGTGCGGCTTCAGCGTAGATGACAAACAGCTGGCGAACCTCTCCCAAACTTCAGCCCTACGCTCCCTGAGAAGGCGAGCGCTCAACTAGGGTCCAAATGGAGCCTATATGCGGCCTCCGAGGTGCAAATGGGGTAGAACACCGGCAGAGTCAACACCCGGTTAAGGTGAAGCTCCGACACTACCTTTGGAAGGAACTTCGGGTGGGGCGCAGGACAACCTTGTCCCTGTGGAAGACCAGATAGGGAGACTCGAAGGAAGCGCCTGGAGCTCTCCCATCCTTCTGGTTGACATGGTAGCCACCGAGAAGGTGTTCTTCCACAACAGGTGGGAGAATCGCACCTGTATATTGGTTCGAATGGCTTGCCCGTGAGCTAAGCCCCATACCAGCAGCAGATTCTACGGAGGTGGAGATTCTCTCCCCGGAGGGGAAGCGTGATCAAGGCCTTGGAAAAGTGCCAGACCACCTTTTCTGCGCCACCGACTGCCTTCCAGCCCACGCCCGGAGGACAGAGGTGGCTGCCAGGAGCACCTTAAGGGTCGTCGACCAAAGCCCTTGCTGAAGAAGAAGAATGGACCACAGGTAGTCCGGAATGCTCGCCCGAGGAACAAGAGAAGGGACCAGGCCCTATCCTAACACCAAATGGAGAACTCTTCCATTTGAAGGCGTAGCATTATCCGGTCAACTCCTGGCGGGACGCCTCGACAATGTCGAGGACCTCGCCGGAAGACCCAAGGCCTGGCAACTAGCCGCACAGGAACCAGGCTGCCAGGTGCAGGGATTGAAGGTCCGGATGAAATACCTTCCCCTGATAACAGAGATCCGGTCCGGGCGGGCTGGAAGCCGCCTCAGGAGCCTGGGGCTGAAACTGAGGAGAGCTGGATACCAGAGCTGGCGGAACCAGTCTGGGGCTACCAGACTCACCTGCGCATAGTCCCTCCTTGCCTTGCCTGTGGATCAAGGGAAATGGGGGAAAGGCGTAGAAGAGGCCCGGGGTCCGCGGCCTCAAAGGCATCCCCTTACAGCGAGCCCTGCTGAGGGGGGCGGGCATGAAACAGTCTCGGCTTTGCATTCTCCCTGGAGGGGAAAAGGGTCCACCCAAGGCATGACCCAGTGGGAGAAACATCTTGTGCTACCTCCGGCATGAGAGACCACTCGTAAGGCGAAGCCCTTATCCAGCTTAGGGCATCGGCCAGGGAGTTGGAGGCTCCTGCCATCGAGATGGCTAGAAAAACCGCCTCCAGGCTGCGCACGAGACCAAATGCAGAGAACCTCCTTACGTAACGGCAAGGGGCGCGTCTGGCCCTGGCGGGTTAGGTAGCACATGGTCGTGGTATTGTCCACCTGGACCTGAACCACTTGACCCCGTACAAACGGAGCGAAGGCGGTGCAATTAAGCGGACCGCATGAAGCTCCAGCAGGTTGAAATGGCATCGGGACTCCCGAGGGGACCAGAGGCAGTGCACTCTGCGCTCCCCTTGATGGGCACCCCAACCCATCAGAGATGCATCGGTCGAAGAAGACAGTCGACTCGGGGCAGACGAACGGGATGCCATCCTGCGGATGTGCTGGAACGGTCCGCCATCGGAAAGCGTTCCACATCCCCTGGGTTACTGTCACAGGCTGGTCCAAAGGACTGCAGCGTTGTGACCGCTGGCTGGCCAGCCCCCATTGAAGGGGACGCATGTACCAACGGGCCCAACAGACCACGCTGGTGCAGGCCGCCACAAGGCCCAGGAAGCGCAGGAAGTCCCGGGCAGGGGGCGAATGCCCAATCAGACATAATTGGGTAAAGGAGGAAGAACTTCAGCCCTGTCCGCCGGGAGCCAAGCTCTGGCTCGAAGAGTCGAGCTCTGTCCCGATGAAACGATCACCCGCTTTGGCACGAGTTCCGACTTAGCTCCATTGAAGAGGAGACCGGTCTGAGAGCAACCTAGAGGGCCAGAACTCCAGACCACTCCACCTCCGCTCTGGAGGGGTTGCAGTCAGCCCACCATCCGGGTAGGGGTACACCCAGACCCTTCGGCGCTGCAGGAATGCTACTGGGAAAAGGCCAAAGGGTATGGCCTGGAACTCGTAAAGAGATCTCCCCACTCTTGAAGCGGAGGAGTCTCCAAAGAAACGGACGGATCGAAATGTGAAGAATACGTCCTGGAGGTCCAGGGAACTGAGCCACACGCCTCGTTCCGAGGATGGGGCATCTGAGTCAGAGTGACCATCCAGAAGGTCTGAGACCTTAAGAAGTTGTTCAGGTCGTTCAGGTCAAGGATGGGGCGCCAGCCCCCCGTCCGTTTGGGGACCAGGGAAAAAACCTGGACACAAACCCCGGGTCTGGAGGAGGATCCGCACCTTCCTGATCACCTCTTTTTCGAGGAACAGGGTAGTGTTGGCTCGTGGGGCCGACAGTGAGGCTGTGGACCCCGTGGCCCCCCGAGGGGCGACGGCTCGAAAGGGTGGGGCCTACTCGAACTCCAGAGGCAGGCCCTTTCCTAGCACCTCCAACACCCAGCGGTCCAGGGTGATAGCGGACCAGGCTGAGGAAGTGGCGGAGCCAACCCCTACAGGGTACCGGGTAGGGGTGACGAGGCCGGGGGCGGCGCCACTCAGCCCGTCATTGAGCAGGCTTGGAGGAGGGACTGGCCGAGGGAGCTCCTGAGTCTTTACCTCCTTGCTTCCCCTTAGAGGAAGCCGCTGGCTTGGGGTCAGGATGCCAAGCGCAAGCCTGCTGGCCCTCATGCTGGTGTTGATGGGCCGGTCGTGCCGCAGGAGCTGGAGGGGCTTACGCAAAGGTTGCCGGCGGTCCTTGTCCCTCTGGGCGGGGGTGACCGAGTCCAGAGTGGCACTGGACTTCTCGGTGCCCTGGAGGTGTCCCTCCACTCCAGGGCTGAAGAGGTCAATCCCCAAGAAGGGGATGTCCGCCAACTTGTGCTGGGTATCCGCCGGGAAGGTGGATATCCTCAGCCACGCCCTGCAGCGCATGGCCACCGCGGCCGCTACTGACCTGGCACAGGAATCACCTATGTCCCGAGCAGTCTGAAGCTGCTGCTTAGCCACTGCCCTACCCTGGTACCGCACCCGCCGGACCGTGGTCCGCAGGTCGGCCGGGAGATGAGGGATCACCTCATCCAGGGAGCCCAAGAGGGCGTGGGAGAAATGTGCCATCAGTGCGGCCGAGCTGGCCTGTCGGAGGCCTAGGGAGGACGCGGCGTAAACCTTGCGCCCGACATAGTCCATCCTTTTGGACTCTTTGTCGGGGGGGCCTATCCATATCCCGAGCGTTCACTGAACGCTGGAAGACGTTATCAGTAACTAACCCCTCAGCAGAGGGGTGCTCCGAAAAACCGGGCAAAGAACAGATAGGGACAGCATACTTCCTGGCCATCCTGGCCGAGGGCGCAGGACAGGAAGTAGGCCGCTGTCAAAGCTCCAAGGCTGGGCCAACAATGGCCTCAGCTACCGGGAAGGCCTCCGAGGGTGAACCCCCTCGGTCTAGGATCTCCATCAGGGAATAATAGGCCCGTTTGGACACGGGTTCGAGCTGCATCCCGGTGAACTCCGAGATGAGCCTAAGCAGACCCAGGAAGGACGATGGGCTGTCGTCCAAAGACTGGTCAAGGGAGGACTCCGGGCCCTCCCGCCTGGGGAACACGGAGGAGTCATCGTCGGACTCCGAAGGGTCTGCAAAGAGCTGCCTCAGGCCTGAGCCACTCTTCACCTGCCGAGGGCGGGTGGGAGTGAGGGTGACCGACCACCTGCGGGACAGGCCGTGACCCGACCGAGGTTCCATCACAATCGGTGGGGCAGCAAGATTTGGATCGAACAACCGTCCCAGAAGTGGGCACCTCGACTGTAGTGAGCGGTTGCGTCGGCCGTTCAGGCGGCAGCTGCTTGATGGACGGGGAATGAATCGGAGCCGATTGATTCCCAGACAACAGCAACTGCTGCCACATAAACTCCTCGTAACGTCAGCGTCATCTGCGTCGAAGCCTCTCCTCATCCGAGGAGGAGGACGAGGAGGAATGGTGTTGCCACTTAACTCGGTGCCCCGACCGAGACCGCCGAAGTCGGCGGGAGCGGCTTGACCGAGAAGAGGACCGGGACCGAGACCCAGATCCTCGGCGAAACCGAGGGTGGGTCTGGGAAGGAGCGGGGGACACCCGCTCTTCCCTCGGCTCGGACAGAATGACAGAGGACTGCCGCCCCGAAGGCGCAGGCAGAACCTCTGCCTCCACCGGAGAAACCGGCGAAGGGTTGACGGCTCTTGCAGTCGACCGCTCGGGTGTCGGGTCGAGAGAAAACTCGACAACGTCAACGGGAGTCTTGGCCGGCTGGCCTGACCGGGACACCGTGAAGCCAACGGCCTGAGCCGTAACCTCGACCGAAGTCGAAGGTCAGCAGTCTGGGGAAGGGGACCTCTCCCGCTCCCAACGCCGGCATGATGGGACTTACCCTGCGACTCCCTCGACCTGGGCGAGGCAAGACCTGATGGCCCTCTCTCTTCGTGGAGAGGACTGGCGACTCCTTGAGCGAAGCTGAATGAGAGGAACTCAAAGAGGCGGGATAAATGCGACCGAGGAGGAGGAGATCACGGCAGCAGTGCATGCGCCTCCTCAGGGATAGAGTTTGAGCTGCTCAGCCGAGACAGCCGGCGGGCACCGCCCGACAAGCCTCTATAGATTTTACCGGCGAGAAAAATCTCAGGCGCCAAGCCCCAAACGAGCCGCATGATCCTCCAGGACGTTGGTCAAAAGGGCACAGCACAATTCGCAAACTTGCGGGTCATGGTCCAAGTCGAGGCAGTATACGCATGTGGAGTGCGGATCAGTCCTGGAGATATCCGCCGCCAGGGTGCCTCCGAGAGCCGGGAAACTAATTGTCCATCGCAGCCGTGAGGGAAAGAAGACTGAAGTTTTAGAAAACTTCAAAACTAAATTCGGACGAACCGAAGAATCAGGAACCAGTCGAAAAACGCAGAGCGCTAAGGAGGGAAGCTGAGCTTCCAAGCGGTAAGGAAGATCTGGCGTCATGGGGCGGAGCCGAGAGTTTTACCACCCGGGTGGGTGGGAGGAGCCAGCTTGAAGACCTTCCGGCAAGATTTAAAGGGGCAAGGAACCTGCCAGATAGTGTGGATGAACAACATATCCGTGTCCCTAGAAAGAGACCTCCCTGGTGAAGGCAGAGGCAACACCAGACTTGGGGAGACACCAGTAGCCTGCTGTGGGAGCTGCCAATAAGGACTGGCAACAGGTCCTGTGGAGGGGATCAACGCAGAAGCACCAGGGCCCGAGGGGTGGTGGCAGAGGAGCGGATGCCAGTCACAGCTACACCAGCCAAGCCTTCTGGCGGAGAGCCCGCAGAAGTTAAGGGCCTGAGCATCAGGAGCTGGGGAGCAGAAGACAAGAGTCCCCTGCCCCAAGGAGCCACCACCTATAACTGAGGTAAAGGTGGCCAGCGGGGCCACCAGCAGCCCTGCAGGAGTAAGGACAGACGGGGCCGCAGGGATCAATCCCCCCCCCCCCCGAAGACCTAGATGTGGTCGAAGATTTACGATAGGCCAGCGAGCAGGAAGCAGACCGGGCCTGATCCCAGTGTCTGTCTCGGTGTTTATGCTTCCCCTCTAGATTTTTTCCAGGAGCGAGAGGAGGAGAAAAAGCCCTAGAGGACTGTGCTGGAGAAGCTGAAGAGCTCCTGGCATGCAGCTCCTTTTCCATCACAAGCTTCTGCTTGATCAAATGGCTCTCTAGGATTTTGAAGAGACGTTTCAAAGTGGCCTGGTTGAATTTCTGGAAAATCTGTCCAGTTTTGGTGTTGTGGCTGTGGCCTAGGCACAAGATGCAAGCAGACTGACAGTCTTTTTCAGGAACCTGTTTGTTGCTGGTACACTTAGTGGAGCGGTCACGAGACAAGACAGGTGGAGAAGACTTAAACCTGATGTCGGTAACACGGAAAGCTCAATGTTAAAACTAAATAAAATGATAAAAATAAGCGCGGCAAGCGCAGGTAATGGCAGTTGATTGTAGCTGCAGCACCTTCAGTGGTCCAATGTACCCAAGTCGACAACGGAAAAGAACTGAGGAGGGTGTGGGGGACCATCAGCTTTTATAGGATAGGCCGACGTTAGACGGTGATGTCGGCGGTGGGTGGTCCCCCGAAGTAGACTGCTAGCTAGAATGTTTCCGTGACTAAGTCCTACCGGCGTTGGCCTGCTGCAAGAGCTTCCCTGAAGTATTTTATTTATTTATTGAGTATATCGGAATTACAACCTTTGAGTCAGAGACTCCTTTGCAAAGGCGCCACGTCAGACAAAATTAGACATCACACATCAACAAGTAAAAGGAGCAACAGTACATGGGTAAATAAGGCAGGTACAAGGCAAAGTACAATAGAAACAAAGCAACAGTACATGGGTAAATAAGGCAGGTACAAGGCAAAGTACAATAGAAACAAAGCAACAGTACATGGGTAAATAAGGCAGGTACAAGGCAAAGTACAACAGAAACAAAGCAACAGTACATGGGTAATAAGGCAGGTACAAGGCAAAGTACAACAGAAACAAAGCAACAGTACATGGGTAATAAGGCAGGTACAAGGCAAAGTACAACACAAACAAAGCAACAGTACATGGGTAAATAAGGCAGGTACAAGGCAAAGTACAACAGAAACAAAGCAATAGTACCTGGGTAATAAGGCAGGTACAAGGCAAAGTACAACAGAAACAAAGCAACAGTACATGGGTAAATAAGGCAGGTACAAGGCAAAGTACAACAGAAACAAAGCAATAGTACATGGGTAATAAGGCAGGTACAAGGCAAAGTACAACAGAAACAAATGGGCAACACTGGCAACAACAAACAAATATTACTTATATACAAACATCTTGTGCAAGACACATTAACAGTTGGTGGTGACTATAGCAGATACAGTATTCATACCAGCAAGCTCCGGTGTTACCCCAAAAATGTTTGTTTACATTCCTTGATCAACACTATAAATGGACTTTGCTGAACTGGGGGAGTGGTTCACCAGGTCGAGGCCTTTGATGAACGTTAAAAAAACAAAGATAATATATTTTTCAAACAAGAAAAATACTCACAGATTCATATTTTCACAAATACAAATGAACCCCTTAATCAGGTAGATAGTTATTGCTACTTGGGAGTGATTTTTGATTCAGTTAACTTTTAATACTCACATAACCACTACAATAAAAAAGGTGAGTAAGAAACTGGGAGCCTTAAGATGAACCACAAAGTGTTTACAAATAACAGACAGGAAAAAAGTAGCATAACAATTGATTATGCCAACACTGACCTATGGGGAATTAATCTATAGAACAGTGAATAAGCACTTCCTGATTAGATTAGATAGGGTGCAACACAGAATTGCTAGATGTGTTTTACAATGCAATTATCAAACTCATTATTGTAATATGTTCATAAAACTAAACTGGCAGCCCTTAGAAATTGGTTGCTCAAAAAATTGGCCAACATTGATACATAAATATTTAATTTCTTATCCTGACCAGTACATTACGCAAACTCTCTTCCCGAAAGATAGCAAGGGTAAACGTGAATTAACAAGATCTGTGTACAAACACAGACTCTGTCCCATTAGAAGTAATAACAAACATGGCAACGGTACTTTTTCATATCAGGCAGCCAAGGTCTGGAACATTTTACTTCCTCCAATAAGATCTTTAGAAAACCATGTGTCCTTTAAAATTGAAATTTCAAATCTTTTTCATATAAGATGTAGTTGTGTATGATCTTTGTTTACCTTAGTCAAGATCTTTAGATTACCATGTGATTATTACTAAATTATAAATTGTATTAGTTTATAGTTGTACATAATCAATATCTTAGTACAGGTGTTTGTATAAATTATTCCATGCTTTATCTGTTTGTAGTATTTACAGTATGTTGATAAATAGGATTTATTATAAGTTAAACTGTATTTAGTGTAATTTTTGAATTGCTAATGATGTGTCCTATGCTATGTAACATTTCCAAGAGTAACTTAAGTGCACTGTAACAGAACCGTCTTGAGAACAGGGTTGTATATTCCTAATGACTAGTACTCCTGTATAAAATCAAGTTTTTTATCTATCTAACACCCACTGCTTCTTTCCTGGACTTGGGAATACATCCAAGACAGTCTAGCCATTCAACATGCATTTAGAGGAAAGAAGACAATTGCATCATATGTGGCTGCAGTGTTTGGGTGTGCTCCTCGAGTTTTTGGAAGTTATGTAAGAGAGAGTAGATGAAAGATTTAAAATTAAACAGGAAAATTTACACCTTTATTTCAAAATGTGCAACTTTATTTCTGTTCTACTTACTAAAGAAACAGATAAAACAACCAGCAAAATCAATGAATTTTAAAGAAGATGATCATAAATCATCAAAAAGGGCTGATAGTATCCCTTTAAATAACTGTTTAATATTTTTTTCTTTTTAAAGACCCTGTTGTTCCACCCCCTCCCCATCCCTAGTACCTGGACAGATGGCCCGGCTCTCTGGCTTCATGGGGTAAATGTTTCGCTGGACCTTCAGCTATAGGTCTTGTCGCAGGTGATGCAACCGGCTCCCAACGAGAAGTTCTGACCTTCGGACCACTTCCCACACTTGGTCCAGGTTCCCTGAACCCAACAAATATAAACAATGTTATAAAACAAAAAAGAACAGTTACATAAAAAAGAACAGCTAATCTTTTATTTCATCAAAGGTTACCCTACCTTTCATTTCCCACCCTCCAATGCAGTTTAAACCACCGCCACCACCCAAACCAAGAGCCAAAAAGCCCTCTACACCCAGCTGCCTTTACTTTATATAGCTGCACGGAACCCATCCTGCTCTGTAAATGAGAAAGAGCCACCACGTTCCTTTCTCAAGGCATTCCATGGAGTGCTTGCAAACAACATGGGGCCATACTGGATGGGGAAAGATGCTCTGTACACTTCAATGAGGTACAAACACCACCCCCCTCCCCAAAATAGAGACAGGAAAGCCAACCAGCACTACTGACAACTTATGGAAAAACTCTAGACAACCAAAATTAGGTCCATAGATGAAAGCAAGGGATACTTTCTTTGGGCCAGTTGCAGCTGTCACTAATGTAAATCCACCCAGCACACCGATACCTGACCACTCTATTTGTAATAACAGTTTGGGTCTGAACCAGACTGTTGTCCGCCCCCCCCGGAGGTACAACTTGAAACAAGCATTTCACTGGTATTTCAACCTCCTCTTGGGTTACATGGGTTTCCTGCATGAGATTATCACCTTTACGTTTTTCCCTGTGGTAGGGATCCCAGTGTTCTGCACTGCTGTTTTCAACCTGTTTACATTCCAAGTAATGACGGTAATATGATCTGTTCCAATCAATGCAACAGCCTAGTGCACCTGGTAAACAAAAATCCAGAAGAAGAGTACACAATAGCACAGGAGGTACTAACAACAACACGGAGAGAGTGGTGGATACATGGAACAGCCTTCCTGAGGAGGTCATTGGGTCTAAAACAGTGGGGGAATTCAAACATACATGGGACAGACACAAGGCAATTATAGTGGGGGGTTGCAGGAAGTAGGCTGTTGGTTAACTAGAATCTGCAGCTTATCCAGTAGGTAGGGAAATGGGCAGACTGGGTGGGCCAAGTGGTCCTTATCTGCCATCAAAGTCTGTTTCTATGACCCCACTGACATACCCCTCTCCCATCCCAGTACCTTTGCAGACGGCCTGGCTCTCTGGCTTCACAGGGGAAAGCTTCTGCAGGGCCTCCGGCCATAGGTCTTTCCACAGGTGGTGCATTCGGCTGCCTACGAGGTCCCCAATTCGGACCGCTTCCCCAACCTGGTCCAGGGTCCCTGAACACAACAAAAATGAACAACGTTAACAACGAGCAATAGGCAATGTTTTATTTTGCATAAGGCTACATCACCTTTCATTCCCCCTTCCCCCGTTTAACCTGGCTCAGCTTTTTTTTTTTTTTTTTTTAAAACTTTGTTTATCTCCACTTGCCTGGAGAACTCCTTCCGGCATCCTCGGGGCTCCCAGCCCTACCTCTACCCCGTGACTTCTGCCCCTGCTCTCATTGGCCCGGCACCACCTCCAGGTCTGAACCCTCCGGAGGTAGGGCCACCCTATCACGCCCGGCTCTATCAAGGAGCAAAGTGCGGGCACAGGAGCGGTCCCCCATGGAGGGAGGTCAGTCGGGATTGGGAGTGTGGGCTGAGGAGGCCGAGGTGCCTTCATCAATCCCCAGGGGTGTTTTTTTTCTTTTCCTTCTTTATTATGTAGGTCCTTCCCCCTCGAAGTGCGGCTTAGCAAGGCAACGTTATGCCGCAACTCTGCCCCTCACATCCACAGCATCGCCACGCTGGGCGCCTCCGACTACTACCAGAGGCCGCTCCAGGAGCGATCGCTTCTCCCCAACCCTCCCCGGGAAGAGAGAGGAGTCCTCCGGACACTTGATCTCTCCCCCCTTCCCCCAGCGGCCAGGGCTCGTTCCCGAACCCAGGTCGCCGGCGTGGCACAAGGTGTGGTGTCCAGCGCCTCAACCCTCAGCGCCACCGAGCCGGTTCTACCTTGGCTCAACTTAATCTTATTTTTTGTAGTTCCTTATATGTGTTGGAATCCCCAGTCCCTTTTGCAGTTATCCAATTTGTGCCAGCAAGGTGGATTCCTAGGCCAGCTCTTGCCTCGCTGCATCATACGAAATGGCAACACCTCAAGTGAAGGACTTTATGGCTTCCCATCTGCTCCCAGTGGCAGTGTCCCACACCATGCATCTCGAAAGCACACCTGAATTTCTCCCTCCATGAAGGGGAATCTGAAGTCCTTTGACAGTCCTGTCTAGATGCCATCTGTCAGAGCTGGAGTAGTCCCTTCCCCCAGCATGGCAACAACCAGCAGCACATGGTCTGAACGGGCTACTGGCGCACATTACATGTTCATAACAGAGTTCAGCTCCGCCTGAAGGATATGGATTAGATCCATCCTCCAGCCTTTCCCTCATTAGAAAACAGGCACCTAGCCCATTGTGCCAAATTTACCTCCAAATTTTGGTTCGGCTCTCTCTCACCCTACCTCTCTTCCTCAATTACCATTCCTCACCCCCTTCTCATTCTCTCAGATCTCAAGAAACACGCTCTTTGGCTGTCCCTCGCCATGCTACCTCAAAAGACCAGTCCGCCTTCTCGTACCGCTTACCCAAACTATGGAATCAATTGCCTACTCAAATCTGGCATTCTTCCTCCCTAAACGCCCTCTCTACTTCACTGCACAACTTCCCCTCCCCAAACTGCTCCTGCTTCTAGTTTGCCTCTCCTCTCCTATTTCCATTCCCTGACCGCCTCCCTGACTTTGCTGTATTCTGTTCCTGTTTCACTAATCCCTACATTTAGCACTTATCCTATCCCCTCCCCCTCCTATACCTATCCACTGACCCCCTTCCTTGCACTGCTGCATTTTGTTCCTCCCTGACTTCTCCAGTCCCAACTAGCACTTATCCTAGGACATAGGGGAGTCGTGATGGAGTTGAGGAGGCACCCCCCAACCTGTCACTGGGCAGGCTTGGAAAAGGGTCCGACGGGAGGACCGACAAGACCTTCTTCCCCGGGCTTTCTGAAGGAAGAGACCACAGACTTAGTCCGAGAACGGAAAGTCTGAGCCTGCTGGCCCTGCTGCTAGTGTTGCTGCTGAGCCGGTCTGGCCACAGGGGTGGAGGAGCAAAAGAGCTTGCCATTAGCCCACTTGGAGCCCTTGTCCTTTTGGGCAGATGCAGTAGAATCCAAGGTGGCACTGGACTTCTCTATGCATTGGAGGTGACCCTCCACGCCTGGCCCAAAAAGGTGAGTACCCAAAAAGGGGATCCCTGCCAACTTGTGCTGCATATCTACCATGAAGGTCGAGATGCGAAGCCAAGCTGTGTGGCGTATGGCCACTACCAAGAGGGCACAAGTATCATCAATAACCAGAGCAGTCTGGAGCTACTGTTTGGCCACCACCCTCCTCTGATCCCGGACCTGCCGGACCGTGGTCTGGAGGTCAGCCGGGAGATGAGGGATCACCTCATCCAATGAGCCCAAGAGAGTGTGCGAGAAATGTGCCATGAAAAAACAGCAGAGCTGGCCTGATGAAGGCCTAGAGAGGAGGCTGCATAGACCTTCTTCCCGGAGTGGTCCAACTGCTTGGACTCCCTGTCTGGTGGTCTATCCGCGTCTCTCTTGTTGCACGAGTGCCAAAAAACAGAGTCGGCCACCAACCCCACCGCAGAGGGGTGCTCCGTAAAGCCAGACAGGAACCCCATGGGCACAACATACTTGCGGGCAATGCGGACAGAAAGCACAGGACAGGTAGCATGATGCTGCCACAGCTCCAAGGCTGGGCCCACAATGGCTTCAGCCACTGGGAAGGCCTCTGCAGGAGAATCCCCCTTATCCAGAATCTCTGAGAGGGGGCACTTAGCCTGTTTCTGCACAGGCTCCAGGCTCTATCCCCGTGGCCTCGGAGATGAGCCGACAAATGCCCATCTGTGAGGAAGGGCCCTCGTCAACAGAAAAAAAAAAAAACCCCAAGGATTCCATGTCCACCGGACGGGAGACAATGGAGGAGTCCTCAAACTCCGAGGATTCCACATATAGCGGGCTGATCGGGTGGCGACTCCACCCAAATCGGTGGAGTGGCCGGCTTCGGCTAAGCTGGCAGGGCCGTAAGTGGCACCTTGGCGACGGTGGCTGTGGCCGTCGTCAGCCACTCTGGCGAGTCATTTTTTGGCCAGAGTCGAAAACCGGGGTCAGTTTGGATCTGGACAGGACCAACTGCTGCCACATGAGAGCTTCGTAGCGTCGACACAACTTGCGTTGAAGCCTCTCCTCACCAAAGGAAGACGAAGATGATGATGAGCGGCGGCGCCGCTTGCTGTGTTTCTGTCGGGACAGAGACAGACTATAGCAGGACTTTCCCCGACGAAGACATGAAGCTGGACCGAGACCTCAACCGTCGGCGATGCCAGCGGGGAAACTCGACCCCGGGTCCAGCTCCTTGGATACCAGGTCCTGCCCAACATTCTGGGCCGACCCTTCTGAAGACACCGACAGCACCGGCGTTTGGAAAAGAGTGTTGTCGGCCAGATCGGGCGACAACCCGCCGATCGGCTAGAGAAAAATCTTGGCCACGTCGACAGATGCCTTGGCCGGCTGGTTCGACGGGGACACCGTGAAACCAGCAGCACTGGATGCGACTTCGACCAAAGTCTAAACAGGGTTCTCCTGTGAGCGGGATCGCTCCCGGTCCCACGAACGTCAACGAGTCAACTTGTCTTTCTTAGACTCCTCCTTCTTGGAGCGTGAAATATGGGACCCCGAAGGGCTCTCTCCCTTAGTCAAGACAGACTGGCACAACTCCTTGAAGGAAGCCAAATAGGAGGATCAGAGGTGCAAAGGAATAAAGGCCGAAGCTGAAGAGGAACTCACTGCGGACTGAGCCGCCTCCTCCTTGAGGGCCTTGAGCTATTCCAACTGCTCGGCGGACCCCGCAGCCGTGGAGACCACCAAACGAGCCTCCTTTGATTTGACCAGTGGGAAACGCTTCTCCAGTTACCCCAATCATAGTCAGGTAGCACAGTCTTCTAGCACGTTCGGGTTAACGACCAACAAAATTCACAAGCCTGCAGATCGTGGTCTCACCCCAGGCAATAAAGGCACAAGGCATGTGGATCCGTGCAAGACATCTTCTGCCTGCAGAGGCACCGGCGAAACCCAGGGGACAATTTTTCCTCCATCACAGATGCAATTGTAAAACGAGCATATTTTACTCTAGAGAGCTTGAAGATCAGCTTTGGAAGCGAATCCGAAGATTCCGAAGCCAGGGCATACAACATGAGGAGCGCTAAGGAGGGAACCTGAACCTTCCAGCGGAAAGGAAGACCTGGCATCATGGGGCGGAGCCAAGGGTTATACCACCCAGGTGGGTGGGAGGATCCAGCCTTGAACACTTCGGGCACATTTTAAAGTGGCAAGGTCCCTGTCAAATGTGGATAGAACATATCAACGATACTAGAACGAGTATTCTTTACCTGGGGGATGTCTCTGCAGATATCCACCAGGTTCCTTTCCCTAGCCATTCCATGGAGTGCTTCTGGTCTGGACGGGGAGATGATATGTCCATCCCATTGTCCTAAGGAGTACTACCCCCCCCCCCCAAATATAGAGAGGAGCAGGAAGCCCCACCAGCTCTATCAACAACTCATGGGAAAAACTGCATAAAGTTTCTTCCATGGACAGAAGTTAGGTTTACTTTCTGTGGGTCAGCTGCATCTGTCGTTGTTGTAAACCTGCCCAATGGATCAATAACTGACCCTCAATTTACATTGCCAATTCTGGAATGAACCAGACTGCCATCTCTCTGACGTTGGAGGTACAACCTGAAGCAAGGAGGCTCCTACCTAGCATTTCACCAGTATTTTGGCCTCCTTTCTGGTGTCACAGGTTTATTCCATGAGGAGAATACCACCTTTAAGGTTTTAACTACTATCAACTCTTGGATAGTAAACTCACTCACCCAATACTTCTTAACTGTTAAGAAGTATTGGGTGAGTAAGTTTTATTCAGGAGTTGACAGTAGTTGCAGGGCCTTGTTCCAGGAACACACTCCTCACCCTTTTTTCTTTCTATTTTAAATGATGGGCCACAATGGACTCCAACAGACACCTTTAAGTTTCTCCCTGTGGTACAGATCCCTCTGTCCTTCAGTGTTATTTTGAACTCGTTTACATTCCAAGTAACGATGGTAATATGATCAACAATTTGTAATCTACTGTAGTAAATGCCACAACAATTTAGAGGTTTATCATAATGACCTGACTTAAGATCTTTGATCCCAATGACGTTTTATAAAGCAACAGCAACTCAAAGGCCTGTTTTCTTATTTAGGACAAAGACCCTGCTACCTCGCCCATCCCCATCCCCGGTACCTGTGAGGATGGCCTGGCTCTCTGCCTTCATAGGGAAAAACTTTTGCAGCGCCTCCAGGCATAGGTCTTTCCATAGGTGGTGCATTTGGCTCCCAATGAGAAGGTCCCCCCTTCAGACCGCTTCCCCAATTTGGTCCAGAGTCCCTGAGCCAAAAAAAAAAAAAAAAAGAAGTGTTAACATTAACAACAAAGAACAGCTAATCTCTTATTTTGTCTAGGTGACCCCACTTGTCATTCCTCCCATGCACGCCCCCCAATTAACCTGGTTCAGCTTAATCTTATATTCTGTAGTTTTTGTATGTGTGTTAGAATTCATAGATCCTTTTGCAGCTGGCCAATTTGAGGCAGCAATGTGGATTCCCTGAGCCAACTCCTGACTCCCAGGATGTGCATCATAAGAAATGGCAACACCTCAGGCAAAGGCCTTCATAGCTTCCCACTTGTCCCCAGCTAAAGTTTCCCCTCCCTGTATTTTAAGGCACTTCTGTAGTTCTCCCTCCCTGAAGGGGAATGTGGTGTCCTTTGACAGTCATATGTCTAGATTCCGCCCGTTAGACCTGGACTGGCCCCCTCCTTAGCATGGTGGCCACCAGCAGCACATGGTCTGAATGTGCTACTGGCCTGTATTACATGTTCACAATGGAGTTCAGCTCTGCTCTATCCTCGTATATACTTTGTGAGCATGTGTGAAAAACAGTATTCTTTAGCCAAGGGGTAGGGCTCCAGCTATCCACCAGGTTCCTTTCCCTATGCATTCCATGGAGTGCTTCGGGTCTGGAGGGGGAGATGATCTGTCCATTCAATATCTTAAGGGGTACCAACCCCACACACGGCCAGGAAACACCACCAGCTCCAACAACTTATGGAAAAACAATGTACAATCAAAGTTCGGTCCATAGATGGAAGCTAGGAATAAATTATTTGGGCCAGTTGCAGCGGTCACTAAAGTAAACCAGCCCAAAAGATCAATGACTGACCCTTCACAATTTGCACTAGCAATTTCGGGCTAAACCAGATTATTGTCCCCAACTCTGGAAGAAAAACCTTAAAGCAAGGAGAGTTCCTCCCTTGAATTTCTTAGGTATTTCGGCCTTCTCCAGGGTCACATGGGCAAGACCCATGGGTCTCCATGAGGAGAATATGACCTGTAAGTTCTTCCCTGTGGTAGGGATCCTCTTGACCTTCACTGCTATTTTCAGCTCACTTACATTCCAAATAATGATGGCAATATGGTCAATCATTTGTAATCTTTTCTAGTAAATGCAACATAGCTTAGATATTTGTGACAACATGACAAACATCTTTGATCTCAACTATCCCATACTTTTTTTTTTAATAAAGCAACAGTAAATCAAATGCATGTTTTCTTAATGACAGAGACCCCACTGCCCTGCCCCCTCCCCATCCACAGTACCTGTGCGGATGGCCTGGCTCTCTGCCTTCATAGTGGAACTCTTCTGCTGCACCTCCACCCATAGTTCTTTCCATAGGTGGTGCGTTCGGGTCTCAACGAGAAGGTCCCCCCATTGGACCGCTTCTCCAATTTGGTCCAGGGTCCCTGTGCGGATGACCCAACAAAAACAAAATGTTACATAACACAAGAAAAGAGTAGCTAATCTCTTATTTTGTCTAAGGTTACCCCACCTTTCACCCCCGTTTACCTTGGCTCCAGCTTAATCAATTTTCTGTAGTTCACTATATGTGTTGGAATCCCCAGTTCCTTTTGCAGCTGGCCAGTTTGAGCCAGCAAGGTGGATCCCATAGCCAATTCCTGTCTCTCTGCATGTGCAGCATATGAAATGGCAACACCTCAGACAAAGGCCTTCATGGCTTCAATGGAGCTCAGTCGATGTTTCAGCCTCCCTGTACTTACCAACATACTAAAATGCCAGCAGAATAGGCCTAACGGTCTTTAGTGTCTGCTCGTTTGGTCAGACCCACCCTGGGAGCTGACCTTGCTGCCCCCCTCGCCTTCTCTGGTTTCTCCCTTCCCAGTTCCGGATATTCTTGCTGCACTGGATTTTGCTTCCAGAACCCTTCCCCTGTACCTATCCCACCCCCTCTTGAACCCCTCCACCAGCCCCCTGGGCAGCGCATTCCATGGCTCCACCACCCTCTCAGTGAAGTAGCACTTCTCCTTTCTCCCCTGAATCTTCCCCGCTCCAGCTTCCACCGATGCCCTCTAGTTGCCCCCTCCTCCTTCCTTCAAAGCACCCTGACTGCTCCTCTCCTATTTATCCCCTTCATGTACCTGAATACCTTTATCATGTCCCCCTGGTCCCTTCTCTCTTCCAATATGTACATATTTAGCTCTTCGAGCCTCTCCTCATAGGTCCTGTCCCCCAAGCCCCAAATCATTTTGGTTGCCCTCCTCTGGACCCTCTCCAGGAGTTTAATGTCCTTCTTTAAGTGTGGCCTCCAAAACTGCATGCAGTACTCGAGGTGTGGCCTCACCAAGCAGTTATACAGAGGGAGTATCACTTCCCTCCTTCTGGAGTGATCCCCCTAGCGATGCATCCCAGCATCCTGTTGGCCTTGGCTGCTGCCCTCCTACAAGTCTCTGAGCTGTTCATCTTGACATCCACCACCACCCCCAGGTCCCTCTCCGCCATGAGACTTGTAGCATTCCCCCCCCCAGGGTGTACACTTGGCCCGGGTTTCTGGACCCCAGGTGCAGTACCTTGCATTTCCCTGCATTGAACCTCAGCTTCCACTTTCTAGACCATCTTTCCAGAGCCTCCAGGTCCCCCTGTAGGGCCACCCTCCCCTCCTTCCCATCCACCACCGCCCCCAGTTTTGAGTCATCCACAAAGAGACTCATCTCACTCCTGATACCTGTCATTATGTCAGAGACGTAGGCGTTGAACAGGAGGGGCCCAAGGACTGATCCCTGTGGGACCCCACTAATGACCCTCCTTGGGGATGAGACTATCCCGCCAACTATGACCCTCTGGGTCCAGTCCCGGAGCCAACTGTCTATCCATCTGTTCATCTGGTTCTCCACCCCCATTTCTCCCAGCTTATCCAACAGGCCCTCGTGAGGAACAGAGTCAAATGGGTTGCTGAAGTCTAGAAAGAGGACATCCACTGGTCTACCCAGGTCCAAGGCACTCATCACCCAGTCATAGAACTCCACAAGGTTTGTCTGACATGATTTCCCTGGGACAAATCCATGCTGTCTATTGTCCAGGCACCCTGACTTTTCCAGGTCCCCCCCAGCCTCTCCTTGACAATGCCCTCCATCACCTTGCCCACCACTGATGTCAGGCTGACAGGCCTGTAGTTCCCTGCCACCTCCCTTGATCCCCCCTTGTGGATAAGCACTATATGCGCCACCTTCCAGTCCTGGGGCACCCACCCAGCCCTCAGAGAGATGGTAAAAAGCTCCGCGAGGTTTCACCAGGACATCCATAGTTCCTTCAGCACTCTGGGATGCAATTTATCCGGCCCGGTGCTTTCTCAGTCTTAAGGGACCTGAGGCTTCCTCACTCATTCTGCTCGATTTCCACCTCACTACCTCTTCTCCTGCTTAGCCTTCCCCCACCTGCCAGCGATGCCTCCCCCTCTCCCTAGACCAGCCGATCAGTAAGGGTCCCCCTTCCTCAGTATCACTGTCTCCTCCCATGTATGATGCAGTACCCCCATTTTCCTTGGTGAAAACTGAGGTGAAGTACAAATTTAGTACCTCAGCCTGCTCCCCCGGGTCTTGTGCCCATCTCTCCCCTGTTTTAATCATGCTAATCTGCCCCTTCACCCGTCGTTTTTCCCCAATGTATCTAAAGAATCCCTTGTTCCCTCTCCTAATTTCCCAGGCCAGGTTCTGCTCCTTCCTTGCCTTAGCTGCCCTCACTACCCTAGTGGCCCTTCTAGCCATCAGTTCATACTCCCCTCGATCCCTTTCACTCCTTGAGCACTTGAATTGCCTACAGGCTGACTTCTTTCCCCACACCACCACCTGGACCTCCCAGTTCCACCAGCAGGGTTTTTGGGCCCTACAGCATTTTCGTCTTACTCTGGCACAGATGCTGGTAGCATCCTGCACCCCTCTCCTGATTGTTTCCCACCTACTGTCAGCGTCCATGTCTGACCCAATCACATCCAAATGCTCCTCAAGGATCCTTCCCATTTCCTTAAAATCCGCCCCCCTGAAGTCAGTTACCTCCGTCTTTGTGCGGCCTTCTACCCCTCCTAGGTCCAAGCAGAACCAGACCATGGCATGGTCACTCCTATCAGCAGGTCCTTACCTCAGGTCCCCAATCTGGTCACTGTCTGCCAGGACCACATCTAGTACCAGCGCCTCCTGGTCAGTTCCCCACCTGCTGAGTTAGGAATCGTCTTGAAGACATCCAACAACCTCTGTTCCCTGCCACCGAGGATGTCATAGTCTCCCAGTCTGTTCCTGGCATGTTTAAGTCCCTAACACCACCATCCTTCCCTGCCTAATCTGCAGTGTCTCCCAACATCTGCCACCAGACTCTCCACCAGCACAGGGGTCTATACACCACTCCTATTTTTACTTTCTTGCCCCTTGTTATCAAGGTGACCCAAATCACCTCCACGGTCTCCTCCGCCTCCTCTACTCCCTATGCCAATGCAGTTTTGACTATTATTGCTACCCTCCTCCCTTCCCTCCCCGTCCTTCCTGAACATAGTGTAACCATCCAGGTTCAGGTCCCAGTCGTGTCCTGCAGTGGCCCAGGTCTCAGAGACCGCTGCCACATCCACCGCTCCCTCAATTAACATCGCCTGGAGCTCAGGCATTTTATTGCCCAAGCTCCTGACATTTAGCAGGACTACCTTCCACCCTTTCCCTATACTTCCATTTCCCCTGCTTGTGTTCCCATTGGAATTCCATTTTCCCCTGGTCTGCACTTTCAGTCGGCCTTTTCCCGCATTCCTCCAGCTCCCCAGGGGGGTGGAGACAGAGTGCCTCCTTTATCGGACCCCCCCGACAGCCTTTTTCTCCCATCCCTCCCCTTCACAAGTTTAAACCCCACTTTTCACCAATGAACCCTCCATTTTCAACTAAGATTCCTCCTCCAAATTAAGATGGAGCCTATCTCTAGCATACAGCGCCTTATCCTCCAGGTCTCCCCAATCCCCCATCAACCCATACCTCTGGCCTCACACCACCCTGAGCCACTGGTTTATCTCCCTAATCTTCCTTTTGTTCCCCACTAGCCCTCGTCATCGGCAGGATTTTATAGGAAATCGCACCCTATGTCATGGGACCCTGGCAAGCTCCCGAACCTTGCCTGTATCTCTAGCTCGCTATTTCCTCAATATCATTTGTACCCAGGTGGACCAGTATGTCCGGGAACCCCACAATCCTTTGCCAGCTGATATACCTCGTGCTTGGCCTTGTGCACCGTTAGTCCAGGGAAGCATTTTGTTCTAACTGGCCAGGCTTCCCCTTCCCTATCCCATCTGATACCCCTGATCATAGAATCCCCCAACATGAGCACTCTGACCGCTCCTTTTCCTCCATTCCCCCCCTTCCATGTCCCTCATCCTTTCTACTGGCCCCTCCACCCAGCCGGCTCCTTGTTCCGCCCCCTATCTGGGTGCCACATGCCGCCCCCTCATTTATCCTGGCCACCCCCTCCTCTCCGATCCTATGCCCCTCCTCCTCCCGAGTATCCTTCTGTGCCTCGCTAACTCCCCCCTCACTGCTCGCAACTGGTCCTTCTCCTCCATCCACTAAAACTAGCCTGGCTCGTCCTCCCTTCCTTCCTGTCTCCGTTCAGTCCCTCCTTGCCTGTCGTGCTCCCCTGGCCTAAACCCTCAGCTCCCTTTACTGTATCCTCCTTGTACTTCTGGTCCGTCTCCTTACCCTTTCCTCCCTCTTCCCCCTGCCCCTCCTGCTCTGATCCACTGCTCCCCCCATTTTCCTGCATTCCAGGTTCCCCCTCTTCCTCCTGCTATCAGGCCCCCGCCTCCTGCCCCCCACTCTCTTTCCATCTCTAACCAGCCCTGTCATGGCTACATCATCCCCCTCAACCTCAAGCAGAAGAAGAGAATTGAAGCAGTTACTGAGCGTAAGGTCTGATCCACCTCCCCACCTTGCTTCCTTCTGTCCAGCCCCAGCCATCTGCCTACTGCCCTGAGAATGTTGTCCCTCTGGCCCCCCCTTTGTGAGCGTCCCCAGTTACCTGCCTGCTTCCTTGGTAGTGTCCTCCTTTTGGGCCCCCTTTGCCAGGGTCCCTATGTGACCCCAGAGTATTCTCCTGCACTCCTTTCCCTATGCCTCCGCCCCTAGTGCTTGGTGCAATGCCGTGGGAGATCCCCTGCCCTCTTCCCCAACCATACCTCCCCTCTTCCCCCAACTGTCTCCTAATTCCCGCAACCTCCTCCCTAAGCTGTGCAAGCTGGTAGCACACTGGGCAATCACCGAACATCCAAGCCCAGTCCAGTATCATGGCTGCCCCACACCCTGTGCACCCAACCACCCTCCCAAAGATGCCAGTCCTAATGACGTATGGTCCCATCCCCCTCCAAGTAGATTTCCTTGGGTGAGCCACCGTTCTCCACTAGTACAAGATACACCCCTACTGACTAATCAGGTCACCCACTAATCCTAGATACAGTCCCACAGTAAACTGGTAACCCTGTTACTAGGTGCAGTACAACACAGTAAACTTATAAGGGAAGTGAACAACTCCCTAAGCTCCTCTCTCTCAGCCTTTAAATCCAACCCCCAGTGGCTAGAACTACATGAGCTGCACCTGCAGCCTTTTCCTGCAGTTGCAGGGCAGGTGTTCCCCTATAAATAAGCAGAGCTCTGGGAAGGGGTAGGAGAGGTTGGGATTAGGGCCTACACCCAACTCTCAAGAGAGTGCATCAGCCCTGTGTCTGCCCCTCCAGGCCCTGCAACCAAAGAAACAGCCCCAAGCAAATCCCACCAAATAGGTTTTAAATCACAAGAAATAAGCCTCCACCAGCGCAGCCTGTTACACAGTGAAACATCCAACAAATGAGCCCACTTACAGCCACCAAACCAGTTTTCAAACTTCCAACAGCCCCAAAAATAATACCCTGCTAGCTCCTTAGAAGTAGTAAGAAAGAACTTCAAAGGTAATCCAACAGTTCTCCCTCCATTAAGGGGAATCTAGTATCCTTTGATGGTCATTATGTCTAGATGCCATGTGTTAGATCTGGACTGGCCCTCACCCATAGTGGCCACAAACAGCACATACAAAGGTACCAGCAAAATAAGGCCTTTCTATCTATTGAGTCTGCTCATACTACAAAGTCCCCAGCACTAGCTCTGAATATGCTACTGGGCTGTATTACATGCTCACAACTGAGTTCAGCTCTGCCCGAGTAACATGGATTAGATGCATCCTTGTATACACCATGTGAAGATATGAGAAAACAAGTATTCTTTAGCAAAGGGGTGGATCTCCAGATATCCACCAGGTTCCTTTCCCTAGCCATTCCATGGAGTGCTTCTGAGCAACATGGGGACAGTCTGGACAGGGGAATGATCTGTCCATCCTAATGTACTAAGGAGTACTGACATCCCTTCCCCATCCAAGGCGGCATGAAGTGCCGCCAGATCTACTGACAGCATATAGAAAAAGTCTGGACAATCAATAGATGGAAGCAAAGGAAACTTTCCTTGTACCAACTGCAACGGTCACTAATTAAAAGCTGCCCAGTGGATCTGTAACTGAACCCTCAATATGCACTGGCAATATTGTTCTGAACCAGACTGATGTCCCAACTCTGGAGATGCAACTTGAAGCAATGTGTGTTCACCAGCATTTTCCAATTTGTCTGGCCTCCTCCTGGGTCACACGAGTTTCCTGCATGTGAAGAAATTCACCTTTAAATTTCTCCCTGTGGTAGGGATCCTCTTGCCCTTCACTGCCATTTACAATCTTTTTACATTCCATGCAATAATGGTAAAATGATCACTCATTTGTAATCTGTTCCAATAAATGTAACCAGGGCTTAGCTGTTTGTGATACTGACCTGGCTAATATCTTTGATCTCAATACAGAAACATAGACTTTGACAGCAGATAAGGACCGCTTGGCCCATCTAGTCTGCCCATTTCCCTACCTACAGGATAGGCCGCAGATCCTAGTTAACCAACAGCCTATTTCTTCCTACCCCCCACAAGAATTGCCTTATGTCTGTCCCATGCATTCTAGAATTCTCCCACAGTTTTAGACCCCACAATCTCCTCAGGAAGGCTGTTCCAAGCATCCACTACCCTCTCTGTGAAATAATACTTCTCACATTGCCCTGAACCCCCGCCCCTTATCTTTAAATTGTGTCCCCTTGTTCTTGCACGTCTCTTTTTCTGAAAGATGCTACCACCTTGGACTTTGTTGATTCCACTGAGGTACTTAAAAGTTTCTATCATGTCCCCCCCTCCCTTCTTTCCTCAAGGGTATACATATTAAGCTCCTTTAGTCTCTCCTCATACGGCTTCTCTTGCAGACCCTGCACCATTTTAGTTGCCCTCCTCTGGAATGCCCCTATCCTGTCTATGTCCTTGCGGAGATGGGGTCTCCAGAACTGGACCCAGTATTCTAGATGGGGTCTCACCAACTGTCTGTACAGAGGGATAACAACTTCCTGTTTTCTGCTGCTGATGCCTCTCCCTATGCATCCCAGTATACCCCCAGCCCTCGCTACTACCTTCTCACATTGCTTGCTAACCTTAAGGTCATCTGATATGATTACCCCCAGGTCCCTTTCCTTTTTTGTTGTTGTTACTACCTCCCCCCCATTGTGTATTCTTCCCCTGGGTTCTTGTTTCCCAGGTGCATTATTTTGCACTTCTTTGCACTGAATCCTAGCTGCCATACTTCTGACCATTCCTCCAACCTTGCCAAGTCCCTTCTCATCCTTTCCACGCCTGGTATCAACCTTGTTGCAGATCTTTGTGTCATCTGCAAAGAGGCATATTTTTCCTTTCAGTCCCTCTGCAATATCACTTATGAAGACATTAAAAAGGACTGGACCCAATACTGAACCCTGCGGTACCCCACTAGTAACCCCTCTTTCTTCAGAGTGGACTCCATTTACAATTACCTTCTGTGTCCTGTTGTCCAGCCAATGTTTTACCAGGTTACACCCTGGGACCCACTCCCAGGCTGGTTAATTTGACTATTAACCTTTGTGTGGGACTGTGTCAAATGCCTTGCTAAAGTCTAGGTAGGCCATGTCATGGCCCCTCCTGGTCTACTATTTTGGTCACCCAGTCAAAGAAATCTATTAGATCTGGCTCTACATGACCTTCCGCTGTGAACCTATGCTGCCTGGGTCCCAGGCCCCACTGGCCTCTAGGTATTCAACTATTCTTTCCTTCAGAAGTGACTCCATCACTTTCCCTACCACAGAGGTCAGACTGACAGGTCTGTAGTTTCCTGCCTCTGTCTTGGTCCCACTTTTGTGAAGGGAATCACATCCGCCTTCCTCCAGTCCTCGGGTACCACACCATCCTACCATGATTTATTAAAAGAGTAGCCAGTGGTTTCACTAGTTCCCTCTTAATTCTTTTAGAATTCTGGGTGAATTCCATCAGGCCCTATTGCTTTGTCCACCTTCAGTTTTAGGAGTTCTTGCAGAACTCTTTCTTCTGTGAAAGGACTGGGATCGACCCCCCCCATCAAGAGTGGTTCTGTTAATTGGATTAGGCACTTACCCCTCCTCTTTTGTGAATACTGAGCAGAAATATTTGTTCAGTATCCCTGCTTTTTCACTGTCCCTCTCTGCCCACCCACTGTCCTTTCTATTCAGCCTCACTATCCCTCCCTGTGTCTTTCTACACTCGCTGATGTACCTATAAAAGGTTTTCCCTCTTCTTAACAGAGTTGGCTATCTTTTCCTCAGTTTGGGCCTTTGCTATTCTGACTTCCCTCCCTGCTTCCTTCTGCCTTAACTGGTACAGCTCTCTGTCCTGCTCCTTCTGTGTTTCCTTGTACTTCCGGAATGCTATCTTTTTCTTCCTGACTTTCACAGCCACCTCTTTTGAGTACCACAGTGGCTTTTTCTTTCATTTTGATTTGTTAATTTGCTTCACACAAAGGCTTGTTGCCTCTGTGATGGCAGTTTTGATGATTCCCCATTGTTGCTCCACACCTCCTTCTAGCCTGTTTGCTAGTGCTTTTCTGAGGCACTCTCCCATCTTGCCAAAGTCAGCCCTACTGAAGTCCAGTACCCTCACTTTTGTATGGCTTGACTCTGTAGCTGAGTTTAACTTGAACCACACTGTTTCATGGTCACTTGTTCCCAGATGGCAACCCACTTCTAGATCTGAGATCCTCCTCACTGCCCTGCTTGAGAGTACGAGGTCTACGATTGCTCCCTCATGAGTGGGTTCCAAACTAGCTGTCTGAGGCCTGCCACCTGTAGGGCATCAAGAATGGCCCTGTTTTGGATGTGGCTGCAGCAATGTGCTCCAGTTAACATCTGGCATATTCAGGTCTCCCATCAACAGTATCTCCCTTTCTCTGCCATTCTAAGAATGCCTTCTATCATATCCTTGTCAATTTCCTCCCCTGACATTGGGGTCTGTACACAACCCCTAGCGGATTGTGGTGCCCTTCCAGTCTCCAAGGTGACCCACAGTGCCTCCTCTCCTCCCTGTTTACTCTTTTGTTCAGTTGCTTTTATCCTTCCTTTACATAAAGAGCTACTCCTCCCCTCTTCTCCTGCCTGTCTCTCCTGTAGGTTATGTACCTGGTATGTTAACATCCCAGTCATGGTTCTCTGTGTACCATGTGTCTGTGACTGCTACGATATCCAGGCATCCTCTTCATCAAGGCCACCAGCTCAGGGGAGCTTGTTGCCCAGACTACGGGCATTGATACTCATTACCTCCATTTCCTGATGGCCCTACCCTTTTGCCCCATCCCTGTCCTTCTTGCCTTTGTCACTTTCTCCATTTACCCCTGCACTTCTCCCTATCACACCTCTATGTTGGTGTTTACTGCACTTACTACGTGATTTTTTTTGGGGCTAGGATTTCCCTGCTCCTTTCCAGTGCCTCCCTCATTAGTTTAATGCTGCCAATGAAGCATTTAAACCTATCACCTAGATCCTGGTTCCTCCTGGACAGATGCAGCCCATCATGCCAGTATAGGCTTGCATCACTCCAGGTGGACCCTCAGTCCCCAATGAAGCCAAATCCCTGAGCTCCACACCAGTTTTCAACCACTGATTGAATCCCATGGTGGGAACACCCTAGCCTCTCCTACGCCATAGATGGGCAGCACCTCCGAGAAGGTTACCGTATGCGTACTTGTCTAAGGCCCTCCCAATTCCACAAACTCTTCCTGCACTTCTTCTAATCCTTTCTTAGCCAGGTCATTTGTCCCTAGGTGGACAATGACATCCAGCTCCCCTCCTGTGCAGCTGCTCCGCAATCCTGAGGATTCGCCCCTGTGCCTCCAAGCCATGGTGCCAGACAGGCACCTTACTCTCTCCCTTCCTCCCCAGTTCTACCTTCCTAACAATGGAGTCCCCACCAGGAGTTGTTTCCTTCCCTGCGGGTCCCTACCACCCTCTGTGGGTCTCCTTTGTGGAGTTCCCAACATCCTCCTTGGTCTCCACTGCGGGTGCCCCATAGAGGAACCACGCTTGCCAGAATGGCACAGGAATTGTGGAGAGGTACAACTGAGGGATGCGCCTGTTCCACCACCTCACCTCCCCGAGCCCAATGTGGTCCAACCGCCTCTTCCTTGGCAACCTCTGAGGCAATGGCAATGGCACTGGTGGTCCCTGGATGGAAGAGGAGGTCCCACAAATCCTGGCCAACTCAGACTGGAGATGAGCAACCTCCTCCCTCAGCCCAGAGAGGTGCCTGCAGATGGGACAACACCGCATCCTCCATAACGTCTCCCGGAAGACTGCTGCTCCACAGCCACTGCACTGCACCACTACCATCATGTCTTATTTCTGGCCCCTTAACTGTTTGCAATCCTTACTCTTTCCTCTGTTTTTTTTTTTTCTCTCTCCCTTTACTTTCTGCCTGTGTGCCCTTTAAGCTCCTGACTGTCCTGTTCTGAGACAAGAATAGCCTATATTTCTCAATAGACCCCTTACTTGCACAGAGGCAGACCAGCAGCTAGAGGGGGCCGGAGAGCTACTCTTGCCCGTCTAGGATGGTGGGTCTTTGGTGGCTCTGTGATCACTCACTTCCTGCTCCCAAACAGGAAGTTCCTGTTGTCAGTCAAATTCTGTGCCTATAAAAGTAGAACTAGCTTTGGGTAGGAGGCTGGAGGGGAGGGAAGGAGGGCAATACAGTCCCAGTAGAGAAGTCCAGTCACACAGCAGTCCTTTCTCCTGGTGTCTTCTGCCAAGCTATGTTACATACACAAACAGTAAATCAAAATATCTGTTTCCTTTTTTAAATACAAAACTCCATTGCCCCACCCTCCCCTGCCATCCCGTACTCCAAAGCGTGATGACCCTGCCTCTGGCTTCATAGGGAAATTCTGCAGCACCTCCAGGCATAGGTCTTTCCATAGGTGGTACATTTGGCTCCCAACGAGAAGGTCCCACATTCGGACCGCTTCGCCAACCTGGTCCGGTGTCCCTGAACCCAACAAAAATGAACAATGTTACACAACAAAAAACAACAGCTAATCTTTTATTTTGCCTAAGGTTACCCCACCTTTCATTTCTTCCCTACCCCCACCCCAGCCCTCGGTGACACTGGGCCAGCTTGAATTTTACATTTGAAACTTGTAAGTCTGCTGCTGGCTGAATCGCCTGTGATTCATACTGTGCAATTTGGAGGATCTGATGTAATGGGAAACAGAAAAAGACAGCTGGGGCCTCTCAAGACTTTTTCAAACTCAAGGCCAAGGGTAAGGATCCAGGCAGTTTGGGAGAAGCTGTGGGTCCCGTTGTAAAAAAAAACAAGTATACTTGTGCTCCTTTAAACAGACAATGGAAAAAAATAGACAAATCAATATGGTCCCTTAACAGTAAATCTGAATCTCTCCAAGAGATTACAGGTGGTGGCACAGAGAGCAGAAGTCCAGCAAGTGAAGGTGCGGAGGTGATGAGAGCATGGCAGGCTGGGCACTTAAGTCTTGGCTGGACTGATGCAGAAAAAATGAGACTGTGCTCCCGTATGGAACATGCATGAACCAGCTTAGGGAAAACACATACCACAGGATTGGAGGGTGGGTCATGTGGTGCCTATCCACAAGAGTGGCCCAAAGGATGAACCAGGCGATTACAGATCGGTAAAGCCTCACTTCCATCGTAGGTAAACTTATGGATGCGATCCTGAAGGAGACACTGGTGACCTTTCTGAAGGATAATGGATTCCAGGATGGGTAACAGCATGGGTTCATCTCAGGAAGATCCTGCCAGACCAACCTGAGTACTATAACTGGGTGACAAGAGAGCTGGATGTGGGCCATGCAGTGGATGTCCTGTACTTGGACTTCAGCAAGGCCTTCGATTCAGTGTCTCACAGGCGGCTGCGTGGTAAGTTGGAATAGGTGGGGGTAGAGGCAAAGATGTTAAACTTGACTGTGAACAGGCTGAACGGGAAGCAGCAAACGGTGGTAGTGGGGGGACTCTAATCCCCTAGGGCAGTGACGAGCAGAGTGCCGCAAGGCTCTGTTGGGTCCGGTGTTTGGACTTTTCACATCGGATACCTCACATGGAGTTACAGGCAGGATCAGTTTGTTTGCGGATGATACAAACATGGGGCAGTGGTGGATGATATAGATGGGTGGCAGGGGCTACAGGGGGACTGCACAAAACTGGAAGACTGGTAGGCGAAGTGGCACTTGGGCTTCAATGTAAAGAAGTGCAAGGTTATGCACTTTGGAGCAAAGAACCCTAGGAAGGAATATTGGTCAGGAGGAGTTCATCTAGGTGTCACCAAGGAAGAAAATGACCTGGGGTGATAGTAAATGAAAATTATGCACCTACCGTAATTCTTGATATTCTTGTATATCTTCACCATTCATCACTGGTGGGTATACGCCAGAGGCGCTATGACCCCGCAGTAGCTATTAGCTTACAATTTTTTTTGTTTGGAGGAAGGAGTCTGTGCCGGTCCTTGAGGACGATGCACAACGTGCCGCTCGAGCGCTAGCCAGTAACTGACGCAGACTCCTCCACCATCTCAGTTCTGTCCGTTGGAGAGAGTGAAATTAGCAACAGAGAAAAAATAGAGGGCAGGGCAAGGGAGCCCTAGAGATAGTAAAAGGAAAGGATATAAACATAAGGAGAAAAAGCAGACAAAGGAGGGAAGGGAAGTTACCTAAGGGTGTGGTTTAGGAGGGGGCCCCAACCACTGGGCAGTCCTAAAGGATAGAGGGTTGGGAAGGGTTAGGAAAAAGAATCAGAATAAGAAGGGATAGCAGAAAGGATTAGAGACCCCTTAACACCCCACTCTACCGGGAAAGAAGGGGGTCAAGGTCGCCTCCACTCTTACCTTCACCAGATGCTTCTTAAGGGGAGACTGGTACCTTTTATAGGTATATCAGAGAGCACAGAAAGACAAAGGGAGGGATAGTGAGGCTGAATAGAATGGACGGTGGATGGGCAGAGAGGGACAATGAAAAGGCAGGGATACTGAATGAATACTTCTGTTCAGTATTCACAAAAGACGAGGTGGTGGAGGTGCCTAATCCAATTAACAAAAGCACTCTGGATAGGCGGGTCGATCCCAGTCCTTTCACAGAAGAAAGGGTTCTGAAAGAACTCCTAAAACTGAAGGTGGACAAAGCAATGGGGCCAGATGGAATTCACTCCAGAATTCTAAAAGAATTAAGCAGAGAACTGGCGACACCATTGACTACTCTTTCTAACACATCATGGGAGGATGGTGTGGTGAGGACTGGAGGAAGGCAGATGTGATTCCTCTTCACAAAAGTGGGACCAAGACAGAGGCAGGAAACTACAGACCTGTCAGTTTTACCTCTATGGTAGGGAAAGTGATGGAATCACTTCTGAGGGAAAGAACTGTTGAGTACCTAGAGACCAGTGTGGCACAGGACCCAAGGTAGCATGGGTTCACAGCGGGAAGGTCATGTCAGATGAATCTAATTGATTTCTTTGACTGGGTGATCAAAGTAGTAGACCACAGAAGGGCTGTGGACATGGCCTACCTAGACTTTAGCAAGGCATTTGACACAGTCCCACACAAAAGATTAACAGTCAAATTAACCAGCCTGGGAGTGGGTGCCAGGGTGGTAGCCTGGGTAAAACACTGGCTGGAAAACAGGACACAGAAAGTAATTGTAAATGGAGTCCATTCTGAAGAAAGAGGGGTCACTAGTGGGGTACCGCAGGGTTCAGTACTGGGTCCAGTTCTTTTTACTGTCTTTATAAGTGACATTGCAGAGGGACTGGAAGGAAAAGTATTCCTCTTTGCAGAGGACACAAAGATCTGCAACAGGGTTGATACACAAGGAGGCGTGGAAAGGATGAGAAGGGACTTGGCAAGGTTGGAGGAATGGCCAGAAGTATGGCAGCTTGGATTCAATGCAAAGAAGTGCAAAATAATGCACCTGGGAAACAAAAACCCAGCAGAAGATTAAACAATGAGGGGGAGGTAGTAACAACAACAAAAATGGAAAGGGACCGGGAGGGTAATCATATCAGAAGACCTTAAGATAGGCAAGCAATGTGAGAAGGCAGTAGGTAGGGCTGGGGGGATACTGGGATGTACAGGGAGAGGCATCACCAGCAGAAAACAGGAAACATAGAAACACAGACTTTGACGGCAGATAAGGACCCCTTGGCCCACCCATTCTGCCCATTTCCCTACATACTGGATAAGCTGCAGATTTTAGTTAAACAGCCTACTTCCTGCTACCCCCCCCCCACTACACTTGCCTTGTGTGTGTCCCATGCATGTTTGAATTCCACCGCTGTTTTAGACCCCACAGCCTCTCCAGGTTCCATGCGTCCACCACTCTCAGTGAAAAAAAATTTCCTCACATTACCCCTGAACTGTCCCCTCCTCTATCTTTAAATTGTGCCCCCTTGTTCTTACACATCTCTTTTTCTGAAAGATGCTACCCTCCTGGACTTTGTTGATTCCTTTGAGGTACCTGAACGTTTCTATTATGTCCCCCCGTCCCTCCTTTCATCAAGGGTATACATATTAAGCTCTCAGTCTCTCTTCATATGGTTTCTGATGCAGACCCTGCACCATTTTAGTTGCCCTCCTCTGGACTGCTTCCATCCTGTCTATGTCCTTGCATAGATGAGGTCTCCAAACTGTACACAGTACTCAGATGGGGTCTCACCAACTGTCTGTACAGAGGGATAACCACTTCCCTTTTTCTACTTGTGATGCCCCTTCCTATGCATCCCAGTATCCCCCTGGCTCTCCTTACTGACTTCTCACATTGCTTACCCACCTTTAGATCATCTGATATGACTACCCCCAGCTCCCTTTCCATTTTTGTTGTTAGTACCTCCCCTGCTATTGTGTACTCTTCTCCTGGGTTTTTGTTTCCCAGGTGCATTACTTTGCACTTCTTTGCGTTGAATCTAAGTTGCCATAAGTCTGACCATTCCTCCAACCTTGCCAAGTCCCTTCTCATCCTTTCTACCCCGCCCTTGTGTATCAACCCTGTTACAGATCTTTGTGTCATCTGCAAAGAGGCATACCTTTCCCTCCAGACCCTCTAAGTTGTTATCCCCCTGTACAGACATGTGCTGAGACCCCAACTGGAGTACTGCGTCCAGTTCTAGAGACCCCATCTCCGCAAGGACATAGGATAGAGGCAGTTCAGAGGGGCGGCAACTAAAATGGTGCAGGGACTGCAAGAGAAGCCATATGAGGAGAGACTAAAGGAGCTTAATATGTATACCCTTGAGGAAAGGGGGGACATAATAGAAACCTTTAAGTACCTCAGTGGAATCAACAAAGTCCAAGAGGGCAGCATCTTTCAGAAAAAGATATGTGCAAGAACAAGGGGACACAATTTGAAGATAGCGGGGGGGACGGCTCAGGGGCAATGTGAGGAAGTATTTTTTTCACAGAGAGGGTGGTGGATGCATGGAACAGCCTTCCTGAGGAAGTTGTGGGGTCTAAAACTGTGGGAGAATTCAAGAATGCATGTGACAGACAATGTAATTTTTGTGGGAGGTAGGAAGAAATAGGCTGTTGGTTAAATAGGATCTGCAGCTTTTTCTCTAGGTAGGGAACTGAGCAGACTAGGTGGGCCAAGCGGTCTTTATCTGCCGTCAAAGTCTATGTTTTTCTATGTTTCTCAAACTGAGGAGAGATCGACTGCTTTGAGCTAAACTGGCTCGAGAAAAAGACCCTGAAGCAGGAAAGGAGGTGCCTGATTAAGTTCCAAGGGAGTAGGGTGTCGGGGTCTCTAAAGATTGTCCTACAGCAGAGACAGAGTCCACCCCAAGATGAAGGACCACTCAAAAAAATAACATTCAGCAGCCGACGACCCCAAAAAAATCCCAAGCCAGACAAGGCAGAAGGGTTCCTGGAAGAGGAGGCACTGTCCTAGGTCAAGCCAAATGATTCAAGGAGAAAAGGGGGAGGTCCTCGGGTCCCTCATGCCCACAGATCTAAGGACCAAACTCGCGTCTTAAGGAAAGACAAAGCGAGAGAGAGAAAAGAGGGACCCGAGGAGCCACCATATGAAGGGAATATCCTGTTTATCCTCCCTTCACAAGGAGAACCGCTCCAGAAGGAACAGAGTAGGGAAGCAAGGGCTTACCCCACCAGGTCCCCACAGAGGAGTGAGCAAGCAGGGAGGAGGTACTGCTCAAAGGTTGAGGCACCAGAGGAGATGGTGGGTGGGAAGCAGTGATAAATGGTGAAGATATACAAGATCATCAAGAATTACAGTAGGTACATAATTTTCATATCTTCCTATATGTATCTTCACCATTCATCACTGGTGGGTGAGTACCAAGCCCCCCAAAGGGGACTTGGCACATCCCTGAGGGTAGACATTCCTTTAGCCCTCTGTGGGAGGAGGACCACAGGGGGAGAAGCCCCTTACGGGTCTGGCAAGGCCTGACACTGATCAGAATGAGAGGGGAACTCCTGAGACCTGGGAGAAAGAAGGTACCCCGCCAATTCAAAATGGGCTCCTTGGAAAGGGGAGGTAATCAACCTACACCGGGCCAAGAGTGACAACCTAGAAAGGTGAAGCCATGCTGCCTGTCTCACACAGACTGCAGATCCTGTTAACCTAGACGCTATGTCGTTAGCGCCGTAAGACATTCTTGAAAGATGCCTTGCTAGCTCTAGGCCAGAAGCAGAAGGACAGATGGCCTGCCTGGTTGCCGCCGCATTAGGCAAAGTGGCCAAGAGTTGTTTCAGCACCATCCGTAAGTGTCTAGAATAGACAGCCACATGGGCCTGATGTGCTGAAAATATAGGTTACTCACCTGTAACAGGAGTTCTAGGAATGGTATATGTTGTTCATCCACACTGTCTGGCAGGTTCCTTGCCGCTTTAAATCTTGCCGGAAGGTCTTCAAGTTGACTCCTCCCACCCACCCGGATGGTAAAACTCTCGGCTCTGCCCCATGACGCCAGATCTAGCCCGCTGGAAGCTAGGTTGTGCGTCTTAGCCGGGGAGGCCGGGTGGGTCGTGTGGATTAACAACATGTACCATTCCTAGAACTCCTGTTACAGGTGAATAACCTGTATTTCTAGGGACATGGATATGCTGTTCATCCACACTGTCTGGCAGACTCCTAGCAGTTCTCCAGGAGGAGGGAGGCAAGGCGCACACCCCCTACTTAGGGAATAATGACTGGAGAACCGAGGCCCCAAAACCAGCATCCCGGCGTGACTCAAGGGCGATGTGGTAATGGGTAATGAAGGTGTGTGCTGACTTCCAGGTAGCAGCCCTGCAGATTTCCTGGATAGGGACATCCCTGGAAGCAGCCACCGATGCAGCGGTATGGCGGGTAGAATGAGCTCTTATCCCTTTGGGAGGATCCATGCCCACCAACCTATAGCAGAGATCTATGCAGGAGGTAACCCACCTGCCTATCGTCCGCTTGGCTGCAGGTCTGCCAGGTGCGGCTTTAGCGCAGGTGACAAACAGCTGGCAAACCTCTCCCCGAACTTCAGCCGTCCGCTCATTGTAATAAGCAAGCGCTCTTCTAGGATCCAAAGTATGGAGAATATATTCGGCCTCCGAGGTGCGATTGGGGTAGAACACCGGCAGAGTCAACACCTGGTTAAGGTGAAACTCCAACACCACCTTCGGAAGGAATTTCGGGTGGGGGCGCAGGACAACCTTGTCCCTGTGGGAGACCAGATAAGGAGACTCGATGGAAAGCGCCTGGAGCTCTCCCATCCTTCTGGCTGACGTGATAGCTACCAAGAAGGCGGTCTTCCACGACAGGTGAGAGATGTCACACCTGTGCATCGGTTCGAATGGCTTGCCCATGAGCTTAGCTAATACCAGTAGTAGATCCCACGGAGGTGGAGGTTCTCGCACCGGAGGGGATATGTGATCAAGGCCTTGGAAAAAGCGCCCGACCACCTTCTCCTGCGCCACCGACTGCTTCCCGGCCCGCGTCCGGTAAGCAGAGATGGCTGCCAGATGCACCTTAAGGGTTGTCGACCGAAGCCCAAGCTGAGAAAGGGACCACAGGTAGTCCAGAATGCTTGCCAAGGAGCAGGAGGAAGGGTCCAGGCCCTTACCCTGACACCAAATGGAGAATCTCTTCCATTTAAAGGCGTGCTATTTTCTGGTCGACTCTTACGGGAAGCCTCAACTACGCTGAGGACCTCGTCGGAAAGACCCAAGGCCTGGAACTCTAGCCTCTCCAGGAACCAGGCCAGCCAGGTGCAGGGACTGAAGGTCCGGATGGAATACCTTCCCCTGACTGACTGAGATCAGGTCCGGGCGGGCTGGAAGCCACCTCAGGAGCCTGGAGTCGAGACTGAGGAGATCTGGATACCAGAACTGGCGGGACCAGTCTGGGGCTACCAGAATCACCTGCGCCTTGTCCCTCCTCACCTTGAGAAACACCTTGTGGATCAAGGGAAATGGGGGAAAGGCGTAGAAGAGGCCCGGGGTCCACGGCCTCGAGAAGGCATCCCCCTGCAGCGAGCCCTGCTGAGGGGGGCGGGCATGAAACAGCCTCAGCTTCGCATTCTCCCTGGAGGCAAACAGGTCCACCTGAGGCATGCCCCAGTGGGAGAACAGATCTTGTAGTACCTCCGGCAGGAGAGACCACTCATGGGACGCAGCTCCTATCCGGCTTAGGGCATCGGCCAGAATGTTGGAGGCTCCTGCTACATGGATGGCAAGGAGATCCGCCTCCAGGCTGCGCACGAGGGACCAAATGCGGAGAGCTTCCCTGCACAGAGGCATGGAGCGCATCCCGCCCTGGCGGTTTAGGTAGTACATGGTCATGGTATTGTCTGTCTAGACCTGGACCACTTGACCCCGTACAAACAGAGCGAAGGCAGTGAGGGCTAGACCAACCGCTTGAAGCTCCAGCAGGTTGATGTGGCATCGAGACTCCCGAGGGGACCAGAGGCCGTGTGCTCTGTGCTCCCCCACATGGGCACCCCAACCCATCAGAGAGGCACCGGTCGATAAAGAGACCGTCAGCTCAGGGCGGACAAACGGTATGCCCTCCTGCAGATGAGCTGGAACGATCCACCACTGGAGAGCATTCCACATCTCCTGGATCACTGTCACTGGCTGATCCAAAGGACCGGAGCACTGTGACCATTGGCTGGCCAGTCCCCATTGTATGGGACACATGTGCCAACGGGCCCAACGGACCACGCTGGTGCAGGCCACCATGAGGCCCAGAAGGCGCAGGAAGTCCCAGGCAGGGTGCAACTGCCCAACCTGAAATGATTGTCAAAGGAGGAAAGAACCTCGGCTCTGTCTGCCGGGAGCCGTGCTCTGGCTCGCAGAGAGTCAAGCTCTGCCCCGAATTAATTGGATCACCTGCTTTGGCACGAGTTCCGACTTGGCCTCATTGATAAGGAGGCCAACTTGAGAGCAAGTCTGGAAGGCCAGATCCTTGGACCTCTCCACCGCCATTCTGGAGGAGGCCGCAATCAGCCAGTCATCCAGGTAGGGGTACACTCGGACCCTTCGGCGCCGCAGGAATGCTGTCACCACTGCCATGCATTTGGTGAAGACCCTGGGAGCTAGAGAAAGGCAGAAGGGCATGGCCCGGAACTCATAGAGGGACCACTTTGCTCTGAAGCGGAGGAATCGCTGGTGGGACGGACGGATTGGGACGTGAAAGAACGCATCCCGGAGGTCCAGAGAACAGAACCACACGTCTCGTTCCAAGGATGGAATGATCTGAGCCAGAGTGACCATCCTGAAGGTTCGAGACCTTAGGAACCTGTTCAGGTCGTGTAGGTCTGGAATGGGGCGCCAGACGCCTGTCCGTTTCGGGACCAGGAAGTACCTGGACACAAGCCCTGGGTCTGGTGGAGGATCCCACCTTCCTGATCACCTCCTTTCGAGGAGCAGGCAATGTCGGCCCGACGGGCCAATAGAGAGGCTAGGACTCCTGTGACCCCCCGTGGGGCGACGGCTCGGAAGGGCGGGGCCTGCTCAAACTCAAGAGGCAGACCCTTTCCTACCACCTCCAACACCCAACGGTCCATGGTGATAGCGGACCAGGCGGAAAGGAAGTGGCGGAGCCATCCCCCCACGGGGGGAACCCAGGGGGAAGCGAAACGTCTGGGGGCGACACCCCTCAACCCGTCACTGGGCAGGCTTGGAGGAAGGACCGGCCGAGGGACCTCCTGGGCCTTTTCCTCCCTGCTTCCTGTTGGAGGAAGCTGCAGGCTTGGCTTTGGGGTGCCAAGTGCGAGCCTGCTGGCCCTGATGCTGGTGTTGCTGGGCCGCACGTGCTGCAGGGGCAGAAGATCGAAAGGACTTGTGCTGCTGTCGACGGCCTTTGTCCTGAGCAGACGTGACCGAGTCCAAGGTGGCGTTGGACTTTTTGATCCTCTGGAGGTGCCCTTCCACTCCAGGGCCAACAGGTCTGTCCCCAAGAAGGGGACATCCGCCAACTTGTGCTGGGTATCCGCCGTAAAGGTGGATATCCTGAGCCAGGCTCTGCGGCGCATGGCTACTGCGGCCGTTCCTGACCGGGCACAGGAGTCTCCGATGTCAAGAGCCGTTTCGAGCTGCTGTTTCGCCACTGCCCTTCCCTGATCCCGCACCTGCTTGACCGTAGTCTGCAGATCAGCCGGGAGATGAGGGATCACCTCATCCAGGAAGCCCATGAGGGCGTGGGAGAAGTGCGCCATCAGTACGGCCGAACTGGCCTGACGGAGGCCGAGGGAGAACGCAGCATACACCTTGCACCCGGCACAGTCCAGCTTTTTGGACTCCTTGTTGGGGGGCTTATCCACATCCCTAGCATTCCGGGAACGCTGGAATACGCTATCGGTGACCAGCCCCTCCACAGAGGGGTGTTGCGAGAAACCGGACAAAGAGCCGGTAGGGACCGCATACTTCCTGGCCAAAGGCACAGGACAGGAAGCAGGCCGCTGCCAGAGCTCCAAGGCTGGGCCAACAATGGCTTCAGCCACCGGAAAGGCCTCTGTGGGAGAATCCCCTCGGTCCAGTATCTCCGTGAGGGGATACTTGGCCCGCTTGGATACGGGCTCGAGCTGCATCCCGGTGGACTCTGAGATGAGCCGAAGCAGACCCATGAACTATGATGGGCTCTCGTCCATCGACTGCCCCCTGGAGGACTCCAGGTCAAGGGGCCTGGAAAACAGGGTGGAGTTGTCATCAGATTCCGAGGAGTCTGCGAAGAGCTGCCTGGGGCCTGAGCCACCCTCCACCTGCCGAGGACGGTCAGGAGTGAGGGTGACCGACAACAGGTGGGGCAGACCCTGACCCGACCAAGAATCCTTGGTCGGAGCCCCCGATTTCGGTTATGGAGGCGGAGGTTCCACCACAATCGGTGGGGCAGCTGGTTTCGGCTGAACAACTGGCCCAGGCTTGATCACCTTGACCACCGTGAGGGGTTGTTTCGGCCTTTCGCGTGACAGCCACTTATATGGCCGGGGAAGGCGACGGCGTCTGCTTGTTCCTGGACAGAAGGAGCTGCTGCCACAGTAAGTCCTCAGTAGCGTCGACGCAATTTGTGCTGAAGCCTCTCCTCTTCAGAGGAGGAAGACGAGGACGAGCTGCGCCACCACTTTCCTCGGTGCCGAGACTACCGGTGTCAGCGGGATCGGCTGGACCGAGACGAGGTCCGAGACCGAGACCCTTGGTGTTTCCGAGGGTGGTTCTGGGAAGGAGCTGGGGAAACCCCGGCTCCTCCCTCAGCTCGGGAGCCTTGACCGGGGACTCCAGCACAGGTGGCACAGGCAAGTCCTCGGTTTCCACCGAGGGAACGGTGATGAAGGGTTGTTGGCTTCACCAGTCGACAGCCCATCTGATGGGTCGAGAAAAATCTCGACCGCGTCGACGGGTGTCTCAGCCGGCTGACCAGACGGGGACACCGTGAAGCCAGCAGCCTTAGCCGCAACCTCGACCGAAGTAGAGTGTCGACTGTCTGGGGAAGGGGACCTCTCCCGCTTCCACGAACATCGACAGTGGGACTTACCCTTCGAGTCCTTCTTCTCCGACCGAGAAGAGTGTCCCGATGGCCCCTCGCCATTTATTGGCAAAGCTCCTTAAAAGAAGCTGTGTAGGAGGATCCCAAAGAGAGCGGGATAAATGCTGCGACCGAGGAAGATGAAGATGCAGCCTAGGCCACATCCTCCTCGAGGGCGATCATCTGCTCGAGTTGCTCAGCCGAGCTAGCTGCTGCGGCCACCGCCCAACGGGCCTCCTTGGACTTCACCGGCGGATAACGTTTCACGGGGCACCCAAGTTGGAGCCGGGCAGCACGGTCTTCAAGGACGCTAGCGAAAAGACCTGCATAACTCTGCAGGCTCATGGTCGTGGTCAAGCTCCGGTAGACGCGACGCGGAGGCGGATCGGTCCTTGGACATCATCTGCCCGCATGGGCACCACCGAAAACCGGGAGTCGATTTGTCCATCGCAGCCACAAAGGAAGAAGTAGACCAAAGTCTGGAAAACTTTAAAATTATTTTCGGGTGTACCGAAGAGTTAGGATCCAGTCTATACGCAGAGCGTTAAGGAGGGAACCTGAGCTTCCAAGCAGTAAGGAAGATCTGGCATCATGGGGCGGAGCCGAGAGTTTTACCACCCGGGTGGGTGGGAGGAGCCAGCTTGAAGACCTTCCGGCAAGATTTAAAGCGGCAAGGAACCTGTCAGACAGTGTGGATGAACAACATATCCATGTCCCTAGAATACACAAAAGGAGATGTGCTGAGGAAAATAATTCTCCCTAATTGTCAAACTCAGCTGAGTCAGACTCGGGGTCGTGGTCTCTGGCGACGATGCCCAGAAGGGGTATCCAGTAACTTTATCCCAGAAGTGGAAGAGGTAGGGAGCCTGGAGACCCCAGGGGTGCACGATACCTGCGACGGAAGTCCCTCAGGGCAGGAGAGGGGGTAGCTGGAGACTGCCAGACCCGATGGGACACTTTCTCAAAAGGAATGGGCCATGGAAGGATAACGATATTCTCTGAGGAAAACTCTTCCAGGAGAGCAAGTGTCACATGGTCAGGATCGCGGCCTCCAAAACGGGAAATGTGGAGTTCCTCCATCAATCTCGACAAGAATCGCTGACAGCTGGTGGTATCAGCATCTGAGGACAGGTGGACTGAGGCATCTTCTTCCCCAGGAGAGGAAGACAAGGAGGCAGAGGAGCTCAGTTCAGGACTGGGTGCAGCAGGGGGTTGTGGTCTAAAAATGACCCAGTCCAGAGCTCTAAGGTAGCGAGGGAAAGCTGCAGCCGAACCCCTAAACTGGTCCTATGACAACGGCCCCATAGGAGACAAAATGCCTGGGACAGCAGACAGTTTAGGCAGGGGATCCGAAGGTGGAGGGGAAGACTGGCAAACCAGACGAGGATCCCTGCCTGGGCTCCGGGAATATTCGCGCGACCCCTCCTGGAGGGTGGAGCTGCGCAACAAAACCACAGGAGGTCACCCAACCATGCAGGTGTGGCCCGAGTGGTATTCCAAAGAAGAAGCCCAGAAGTGAGGAGACTGGGGACGGTCTGGCCATTGCGGGTGGCCCCTAACTCTACCAGATGCAGGCCCTCCCTGCTGAGGAGAGCGAAAACACGAGGGATCAGCACTGTGGCTCCGACCAGGGTCACCAGCGGCCCTGAGAGAAGTCTCCCAGGCCATCCCAGGAGCTCTCAAGCCCGCCCTTTCAGAAAAGGACCTACCCCATGTCCATCCTACGGGGATTGGGGGGAGGAGACACCATTGGAGCCAGTGTCAGACAGTTTGTGGCCCTCCATTACATACAGTAACAGAGGGCAACCTAGGGGAAGGGTTAAGAGATCTCGCCTTGGCGTCCCGGGACCGACAGCACCCTCTGAAGGTAGGAGGATTCCGACCTTTCAGTGCACAGGCTTAGGACATGGCAGTCCATGGAGAAGCACGCGTCGCAGTTGTCCATGTCGTGCTGTGGACCCAGGCAAAAGACATCGACTGTGATGGTCCGTTACGGATATGGACTTGCCACAGGGGCACCGACGCATAGGGGTACGTCCCGCCTTGGATTTTGATTTAGGCCCTGGACCAGATATGATCGACCACACACAAAAATGATATAAATAAGAAAACTCAGCACCATAGAAACAACAATAAAATAAAGAGTCAGCCCGGTGGCGCAGAGGGCTGAGGCTGAGGCACCTTACCTCGACCCACACCGGTGACCCAGGTTCGGGAATGGACTCGGGATGCCAGGGGCTGGCAGGGGAAGGAGAGGATCACACGTCCGTAGGACTGCTCTCTTCTCCTGGGGTGGGAAGTGGGTTGACATCGTGCTGTAGCGGCCTCTGGTGGAGACCAGGAGCACTATAGATGCACGCTGGAGGGAATGCACTAGAAAAGTGGAAATACCACTCCACGTCAACCAGATGACAGCTGCCTGGCTCTCTGGTGCCAGTCATGTCCCTGCCAAGTCTTCCATCCCAGCAGCATGCCGGGGTCAAGTGTAGCGCTGGCCTGCCCCGCTGGGGCTGGCACATTCCCCCTCAGAGGAGGGAGACTCATCCGGCGAAGGGTACGCCGGGTTACCCTGGGGGTGGCTGCCATGTGGGAGTGGAGGCTCGGAGGGCAGATGGATCAGAGTAACCTTGGCAAGCCTGAAGGAGAGGTTGAAGTGGAGCATGTAGGAGGTAAAAAGAAATACAAAAAAATTAAATAAAATAAAGAATGGTCTCGCCAGTTAGAGGAGTTTGTGGAGCTGAGTATGACGGAACTGTGGTGGCATCGAACTATGTAGCTGTCTTTCGCTCCCATGAGGTACACTCCCGATGGCGGGAAGAACAGAACTGAGGTGGAGGAGGAGTCTACGTCAGTTACTGGCTAGCACTCGAGCGGCACACTGTGTGTCATCCTCAAGGGCAGCGCCAGCCTCAGCGCCAACTCCTCCACCAAACAAAAAAAAAAAACTGAGCCAACAGCTCCCCCGGGGACATGGCACCTCCGGCGTATACCCACCAGTGATGAATGGTGAAGATACATACAGGAAGATCGGGGAGCATGAACAATTCTGCTCAATGCAGGAAGGCATCAGCTAAGGCTAACAGGATGTTGGGGTGTATTGCAAGAGGTTTCTCATCCAGAAACAAGGCTGTGATCATGCCCCTATACAGGTCATTGGTCAGGCCGCACTTAAGTACTCCGTGCAGTACTGGCATCTGTACCTGAAGAGGGATATCAGGCTGCTAGAGGAGGTGCAGCGTAGGGTGACAAAAATGATCCAGGGAATGGAAGACAATACCTACGAGGACAGACTGAGGGATTTGAGTTTATACACCCTGGAAGAGAGGAGGGATCGGGGGGGATGTGATTGAGTCCTTCAGATACCTGAAGGGGATCAGCAAATCTGGTGCAGATGAGTTATTTAGGCTGAGGAAAGGACACAAGAGGGCACAGACTAAGGTTGGAGGGGGTAGATTTAGGAGAGAGATGAGGAGACGGTATTTCACAGAAAGGGTGGTGTCAAAAGGAAACACTCTGCCAGAGGAGGTGGTATCCTGCCGGACAGTAGACAGCTTTAAAAGGACATGGGACAGGGCGGGGTGCAAGGAGAGGGAGGAAGGTGGATGGGGCAGCTGCAGTTTAAGTTTACTAGCTTGCCACTTGAGCAAACTAGACAGATCACAAGGCCCATTTCTGCTTACAGATTCATATGTTCACAACAACGTCTAGATTAACAGTTTGCCGGGGACTTCGAGTCAGCACAGTTGGAGGATACCAGTATCACGAGACTCAGTAAGGTGTTGGGATAGGACCTGTTGCAGAGAGGCTTTCAAACTGAAAAATTGTACGAGATCACCCCTCGGGTGGTAAGAAACAGGACCTTGGATTTTGTTGGTGAAATATGCCTCAGTCAAGCATCTGATGCAATAATGAAGATTGCACAGTGTTAAACATGTCTGAACAGATGGGAACAAAATTTCCTTCTTCCCTGACCTTAATTATTTTACTCATCAACCAGAGTTCTGATGGGTAAGAAGTGACTTCAGGAAGTAAACATCCCTTTTCCCACCATTTTCTAAACTTGGCTCAGGGTTCAGTGTGCTGGACAAACATTTTTATGTCTGATAACAAAGAACTGGACAAACTGTTGGCTAAATTTGCTAATTAGGAAAAAAGTGACTTCAAGACAAAGAGGTTCTGAGACTATGTGCGCACACATCATTTTGCTATTCGTTAAGGTCTCTGGTCTTAGTAATTAGTAATGCAGTGACTTAACGGTTTGGTACTTTCTCATATGACCCGCAAGCAGTGAGTAGAATACAAGAATCATGATAGTGCTGCTTAAACTTGTATAATTAGTTTAATCTTTTTTGTGCACTTGCAATTTTTTTTTTCTTTTTTTAACATTTTATTTATTACTAGGGGTGTGTAGGTCTGATTCTGTGGTACTGCCAATTCGGGCAAATTAGAACCAGAACCAAAAGTGTAAATATACAGCAATAATTAGTGTTGCAATCAACAGAACAGCACAGGAGTAACGTTACACAGCAAGTCTGGATCTGCTGCACTGAAAAGGCTGGTGTGAACCAGTATGCATCACTTCTTCCTCCAGCTGTTCCATTCCCCCTACCAAGCTCCACTAGTACAGTCTAACACCAATGAAATACTGGGTATTGGCTTGTCAGCGCAACAGATGTTTGTCCTCTACGGAAGTAATGGAATACATGCATCAATAGATGCAAGCAGTACTGTCTGTATGTATCTTTCACAATCAGTGAAGGGCATCTAACTACCACGGTGTGTGATGTCTTTTCCGTGGCAGACAACAGAAAGAATGACAGTGCAGTAGTCTGGGGCATGCAATGGCAGCCAGAGAATTATGATGACGAAATGCAAAGAGGAGTCACTCAGGGACAATTTACAATAGGAAGAGTGGCAGTGGTCTGGGATGTCAAGTTATATCAACAAACAACAGCATTATGAGAGAAATCAGAAGAGGAGTCACATGCTGACAATTTACAACATGAAGAGTAACAGTGGGTGTGGGACACACAGTGTATGTTGGACAATTCACAACAGGAGAGTAACAGCGGTGTGGGACATGCAGTGGCAGTAACACAATGTGTACTGGAAATGATCAAGTCATAGAGAATTTAACTGTCATTGGCATAATGGTGACATCAATATAAAAAGAAGACGACTTAGTAATAGTTATGTTACACTCACAGTGTGGATCTGCTGCACTGAAACAGAAACACAGAACGTGTCAGCAGAAAAGTACCGCCAGGCCCACCCAGTCTGCAGCTAGAACTTTGCTGTTGCCTTCCGCCCGTCCCCCTCCCCAGATCTAACAGACCATTATGTCTATCCCACACTCTCTTGAATCCCCCCACAGTTCTTGTCCTCACTACCTCCTCTGAGAAATCTGTTCATTTTCTACCACTGCCTCCGTAAAGTAGAATTTTCCGATTGTGAGAGGGTGCGGGTGAACAAGTGGATCCAAGTTGGTAGTCTGACACAGCAGCGGTTTTCAAAAATCTAAATTTATCACTCCGATATTTTCTTCATAGCAAGACAAATTAGTTGCAGCATACTAGTACGACAATAAATATAAAATGAAAAATGCAATCGGCCCCTTAATTAGACCAGATCAAGCTTAACATTTTCTTGAAACATTTAGCAGAGCTCCCTGGAGTTCTCTCCAGACCCAAAATCCATCTAACTTCATAGCTCAAATGGCAGTGCTTTTATACAGGATGAAGAAATCGTGTGATGGGCTAACTCCAATAAATATAATTTCTTTATATACAGTGCAAATATTTATTTTACATAGCATAAACACATTTAAATCAAAATTGGGACTTGCATTTAGTCTCTAAAGTACATTTCTATCTGTCTAAAGGGTTTAAACAGCCTCTTGGTGTCAGAAAGCACCACCCTCTTCTATGGCAATGTAAATGTAACCAGGAAATGGCCAGCCGGCTCTTGCAGTGATGCTGGAGCTGAAGGTGGTGTGCTTCAGGAGCACTGAGACACTAGCAGAAGCTTTAATACCCTTCGTTTTAAGCACTTCAAGAAACCCCCTAACAACACTTTGTTTTCACAGCAAGAGGTATGTACAAGGCTTAAAGCTTTATTTCAGGAAGAAAACCTAATGCTGAGAGGAGTTAGATGCTTAAATACCCTCGCAACAGTGTGCACGTTCGAGTAGGCTTAAAAGCTTACCGGAGCTCGCACTCACACTGTCGTGAAGGAGGTCAGCAGCTTTTTCACTGGAAAGTCGCATCTCAGGAGAGCTCTCATAATTTGGGCATTTCATGGGACAAGCAAAGGAACCACAAGGTTCTCAGCATTATTTTAAAACCCTGGAACATGCAAGGACAAAAAAAGTGCATTTCCTATGCAGCGCCCTGCAGACTTTTAAAACAGAGTTTTCTTTATGAAAACGGAGCTAACCTGCAGGCATTTTAACAGGGAATAGCCTGCGGAGGGAAAACCGCTCCAAACATTCATTTTTCAGGGGAAAACAGGATGCTTTTTCTACAAGGAGCACAACCAGCTCCAGGCATACAATTATGCAGAGGGGACAGGACGCTTTAAACTTTACAAGGGGGTCAGCAGTCTTGACGTCCTTTATTCATTTTACTTATTAGACAACAAGGAGTTACTCTAATCTTTTTATTTTACAAGAAACAAAATGGCTGAGCTGTACAGCCTGACTGTGCGACGATGCGCACTATCACAGCTCCTTAAAGCAGCTAACAAGGCACTCGTAATTATACAGCAAAGGGAGAAATATATAGGGAACCCACTACAGCTTCGGCCCCCCTCTACTCCTCTACGTTTTCGATGTTCTTCCTTTTAACTTATGCTTAAACAATAAGTGCTACATTCATTTATTTTTAGCTTCAAAAACTTTAAACAAAACTGCAAACCCAAAATTCCAGGGCCCTTAATCCTTCACAGAGCCACTCTGACACTGTTTGTCCTGAACCTAACCTCTACTATCTGCATATCATGACCCTTTGTTTTCGACTGCTCCCTTATCTTGAAGATGTCCCCTACTAGTACCCTGTTGATACCCTTGATATATCTGAAGGCCTCAATCATGTCCCTCCCCCCCCATTTCCCTTGTTTTTTCAAGAGAGTACATGTTGAGGTCCTTCAGCCGTTCCTCATATGACAGATGACAAGTCCCCTTACCGTTTTTGTCACCCCGCCTCTGGACACGCTCCGCCCTATCCACATGCTTCTTGAGGTATGGCCTCCAGAACTGGACCCCACATTCAAGGTGAGGCCTGACAAGCTGCCTGTACAAGGGCATTATGACTTCCCTCTTTCTGCTAGTTATTCCTCTGTCAATACATCCCAGCATCTAACTGGCCCTTGCCACCGCATTCTCACATTGCTTTGCCACCTTCAGGTCCCGTGAAATGAATATGCCAAGGTCCCTTTCCAACTCGGTAACCTCTAGGGCACCCCCCCATGTGGTATTCTGCACCCTGGTTATTCTTGCCCAAGTGCATGGTCTTGCAACTTTCTGTGTTGAAGGACAATTGCCATTCCCTGGACCATTCCTCCAGTTTCTCCAGATCCCTGCACATGCTCTCAACCCCCTCAGGCATATCCACTCTACTGCAGACTTTCATGTTGTTTGCAAACAGACCCACTCTTCCCTTTAGCCCCTTCACTATGTCCCCTATATATATGTTGACAAAAAGTGGCCCCAGCACCAACCCGAAGTACCCCTCTGGTGTCCATACCCTCCTTTGAAGGTACCCAATTAATAATTACCCTCTGCCCTCCAGCCCGTTTTACACCCACCTTCATGAGCGGCCCAAGGCATCCCATGTTATGCAGTAGTCTCCTGTGTAGCACAGAATCAAATGCCTTATTGAAATCTAGATACGCAACATCTACAGACCCCCCCCCCGATCCAGTACCCTGGTTACCCAGTCAAAGAACTCTATTAATTTTGTTCGTTTGACACAACCTTCCCTCAGTGAACCCGTGTTGCCACCGGTCCTATAGGCCATTGGCTTCAAGGTAGCTAGTGATTCTCTTTCTTTTAGCAGTGTCTCCATGAGCTTGACCACCACTGATGTTAAGCTCACCTGCCTACAATTGCTGCTTCCTCGTCTTCCCCCCTTATGGAGGGGGACCACATCTGCCTTTCTCTAGTCATCAGGGATCTCCCGATTCCAAGGATTTGTTGAAGAGGTTGGTCAGAGGTTCTATTAGCACATTACTAAGCTCCCTCAGTACCCTGGGGTGCACCCCATCCAGTCCCATTGCCTTATCCACCTTCAAGACTCTCTAGCTCCCTCAGGACCTTCTCCACCTGGAACAGGCTGGAGTCAACCCACTCCACCACCGCCTCATGTTCCCTGATTGCCTTAAACTCCCCGTCCCTCTCTACTGTGAATACTGAGCAGAAACAGTTGTTGAGTACTTCCTCCTTTCCCTGGTTATCTTCCACTAATTCCCCTTCTTCGTTTTTCAGCCTGACTATCCCCTCCCTTGACTTTCTCCTCTCGCTCACATACCGGAAGAAGGTTTTATCCCCCTCCTCGACTGTGTTGGTTATTCTCTCTTCTGTTCTTGCCTTCACCCTCCTGACCTCCATAACTGCTTCCTTCTGCTTCTCTTGGTATATAGCCCTATCCTCCTCCCTCTGCGTCCTTTTATACCTCTTTTTTTTTTATAATTTTCTTCAGTTATCTTTCCCTCCTGGTCAAGGTCCATGGGGCCTCTCTCGGGCATCCAGTCGGATGCTGCCCTGGCCGAAGTCCTCCTGTATGGGCCTCCTCTCTCCTCCCCCTCGTCCCACCGCTGGCACCCATAGCTTAACTCCTGTGGGGTGGGGCTGCCCCTTCACTTTGGGCGCACTTACTCACGGACTCCTGACAGCAGGAGAGGGCCCGAGCAGAGGAACCTGAAAGGCCAGACAAGACAGACCTGGCTGTTGGCATGGGGGCTGATGCCGTCACCTACCCCATGGACCGATGTTTTCCTTGTTCTGATCTCTCCACCCCCACCGTGCATGGCGCATGCCCCAACGCAACGGCGCACGGCGGCCACACTGATCGTGTGTTGCCCTACATGCTGCAGTGCTCCCGGTCTCCACCGGGGCTGCTGTGCAGCTGGGCCATCCCAACCCCCTCCTCCCAGGGAGGAGGGCACCTCAGCGAGCGCGCGATCCTCAATCCACCCCTGCCCGGCGCAGGCACGTGGCTCCGGACTCGGGTCACCGGCATAGGCGCAAGGTGCGCGGCATCCGGTGCCTCAACCCTCAGCGCCACCAGGCTGGCCCCCTTTTATACCTCTTAAACGCCCTTCTCTTTGTCCTGACCTTCTCTGCCACTTCTCTATTAAACCAAAGTGGCTTCCTCATCTTCCTGTTTTTATTTACCTTCATGACACAGAGGCTAGTGGGCCTCCACTACTGCCCCTTTTATCTGACCCCACATTTCCTCCACCCTCCCCTTAGTCCCCCCCCCACCCTTGCAAATGCTTGCTGAACACTTTTCCGCATTTTCTGAAAGTCTGCATGCCTGAAATCTAGGACCTTCACTCTTGGCCGATGGACCTCAGCAGTTATTTTTACCGCGAACCAGACAGTGCTGTGGGTCACTCGTAGTTCTCTCCTACGGATATCTCACTTACCTGTTCCCTACTCGTAAGAATCAAATCTAGGACTGCTCGCTCCCTGGTCAGTTCCCTTACTAGCTGCTTCATGAGTGCACCCTGTAAGGAGTCCACGATTTCCCTGCTACTGGCAGATACTGCTGACGGGGTGCCCCAATCCACATCTGGCAAGCTGAAGTCCCCCATCAGCAGCACCTCCCTCTTTGTGCCATTCTCTGGATCTCCTCCATCACTGTTCTATCCACCACATCTTGCTGCGCTGGTGGCTTATATATCACCCTGGTATGTGTGAATTCTCCCTTCCCTGTGTCCAATGACACCCATAAAGCCTCAGCGCCCCCCACCCCACCCTGCAATTCCATAGCCTTAATGTGTTCCTTCACACATAAAGTACCCCTCCTCCCCGTCTTTCCTATAAAGTGCATACCCCGGTATTGCCATATCTCAGTCCTGGCCGTCATGACCCCACATCTCAGATTCCCATGATATCCAGGTCCACTTCAGCCATGACGACTGCTAAGTCTGGGATCTTACTACCCAGGCTTCTGGCGTTGGTACACATGGCTCTCCATTCGCTGGGCTCATTCTCTTGTCCCCCGGTGTGTGTTACATTCCCTACTCCTCTAGTCTGTTTTTTCCATCCTTGGGAGGGTCTGGTGGCCCCCCATTTCTCCTGTTCCTGAAAAGACTGCTGTGCATAAACCTTTGGCATATCGTCCTCCATCTGTTCCATCCCCCCGACCCTGCTTCACAGATACAGTCTCACACAGGTGAAATATTTTGGCCTGGTCAGTACAACAGATTTTTGACCTATAAGGGAGGAATGGATGACATGTAAAGACAGATACAAGCAGTACGGTATGTCATTTTCTTTTCAGATCAGTGAAGGAGATGGTATACAACTGCTGCCAGTATGTGTGATGAATATTTTATAAGGACTTTCAAGGACAAGGACATTGTTAATAAGGGAACACGTTAGGCATTTGCTGGGTCAAAAATTGTTTTTTTTTTTTGTTTAAGAGACAGTGGCAGACAAAGTAGTGCCTAGCCTTTGTGAAGAACTCTGCAGTAGCAACAGCAGACAGCAGCAGTAAGGCTTTTAACGGGGCACCGTCTGCCCTTTACCTACATTTTTGTCCATATTCAGAAAAGTGCCTGCAGTCCCTCTGGCAGTCTGTATTGTAATCCGTTATACACCGCCGCAATTGATACCTTCAATCAAGATTCATTTTGATCAATTTTATGCAAAACTCTAACCCTGACAGTCCGCTCTTATTTGCGGCCACCTGATACCAAAGCACGTTCACTGCTCTGGATGGTGCTGAAGCACCGGTAGGCACATCCATGGATGAGTTTGGTCTCTTTTAGCCAAGTTCAGCTAGAAACTGGTTGCGACAGCAGAAAGCAAGCTGAACTCGGCAAAGTATTTCATTTTTAAAAATGAGCACTCTAACTTATGTAAATCTTTGCCTGAAAATTGAGTCATGATACTGAGCTTGTGCATTAACCTGCAGATGTCCGGTATGAAAGTTAAACTTTCAGGAAAGGATTTACATAGGTTAGGGCGTCTGTCATTAAAAATGAAATACTTTGCTGAGTTCAGCTTGCTTTCTATCATCACAAGCAGTTTCTAGCTGAACTCAGTTGAAACAGACCAAACTCGTCCATGAATGGGCATACTGGTGCTTTGGCACCATCCGGAACTGAGAATGTGGTCTCGCATTCGGTGGTCGCAAGGACCAACAAGGTTAGAGTTTTGCACAAAATTTATAAAAAAAAATGTATCCTGACTGTCACCTGATCCCTCACCCCGGGCTCCTGCCCAATAGGAGCTGCTCCCAGACACCGTCTGCAAAACGAAAGCTGCCCACCCTCTCCCCAGGCTCCTGCCCAACAGGAGCTGCTCCCAGACGCCACCTGCAAAACAAAAGCTACGAGTAACTACACGTGGCGCCTGTGCCCAGCTTGAATCTGCTCTCAGATTTTAAACTTGGCGCCATTTCTGTTTGCTCAGGCTACCAGCATTTCTTCTAGCTCGGGCTGGTCTTACTGCCTTAGGCACTGACTGGTTCAGGAAACAGCTGGAGCAGGACAATTATATTATTTCCCAAAGGAAACTTCTGTCTTTTTTCAGTATAAGAGGTCTCTCCCCACCTCGGGATATGGTGCGCTACTAGTCAGCTGAGCTACGCTCTTGGTGTGCTTTTGCTCCGTGGCTGATTTTGTGCCCAGCAAAGCCCATAGGACCAGGCTCTCTCTCTCTCTCTCCTCCTAGCTGCTATCCCCGACGCCTCCCCACCCACTATCTGGGCATTTACTTTTATAGTGTTTTTTAGCCAATCAAGTAAAAGACCATCTCCTCATTTTTCCATTGGCTTGTTATACCAACCAGCCACTGGGGGGCACCCTAAAAGTACAGTTACGCAAGAACTTACCCTAACAGTAGATCTTCGAGAGAGGCTCTTGCAGTAGGTAATTACATATAGGACTGATGTCGGCAGGCGGCAGGACCCCACGGAAAAATTTCTAGCTAGCAGTCTCTGGCCCGCCTTCCAGTTCTTTCCCGTCACAGGCCACTGGATGAGAGAGAAGCGGATATTTCCCTCACTGGAAAAGGAGCTGAAAAAGCTTAGGGGGATGGAGGGCGGGAAAGCATTACCTACTGCAAGAGCCACTCTCTAAGACCTACTGTTACGGTAAGTTCTTACATAACTGTAGTATCTTACTTCGAGAGGGCTCTTGCGTAGGTAATTACATATAGGACCGAGTCCCAAGCAGTCTGGAACAAGAAGAAGCACACTAGAGGAGGAAAGCTACTCAATGCAGATCCTCCAGCTGTGAAGGCCTTAAGAGAGAAGGCCTTGCAGAACAGCGAGCCCGAAGCCTGCTCTACGGCAAGAGGCAATATCCAAACTGTAATGTTTTGTAAATGTATGGACAGAAGTCCAAGTGGCGGCAGCACAAATTTCTGCCGCTGACGCATTCTTGAAACATGCCTCAGAGGCAGCAACCCCTCTGGTGCAGTGACCTCTTATTTGACCCGGAAGGGTCTTGTTGTCCTTGTCATAACAGAAGGTGATGCAATGAGCCAACCAATTAGACAGGTATTGCTTGGAAACAGCATTGCCTTCTCTTTTGGGGGCAAAAGAGACAAAAAGTTGATCAGTCTCTCTGAGATCCTTTGTTCTGTTAGTGTAGTATCTCAGAATGCAGTGAATGTCCATAGAGTGAAGTAGATACCCCCCCTGACTGGAGTACTGCGTAAAGAAGGCGGGTAATTCTATGGACTGGTTCAATTTAGATTCCGCTACCACCTTGGGGAGAAACTTAGGATTGGTGCGCAGAGCCATGTGTTCCTTGTGAAAAATCAAGAACGGGATTTTACACATCAGGGCCTGGAGCTCGGAAATCCTCCGAGCAGAGGTAATGGCCACTAGGAAGAGAGTCTTCCATGAGAAGGACTTCATGTCTGCTGGGGCCGCCGGTTCAAAGGAGGCAAAGTAAGTTTCTCAGAGCGAGGTTCAAATCCCAAGGAGGGTGGGAACTCGGATGGGGTCTCAAGTGAAGAACCCCTCTGAGGAAAGTCTTAGAGACTTCCAGTTGCGCAAACATCCTATCTGTGAAGGGAATATGGTAGGCCGAAATGGCCGCCATGTGTACCTTTAGAGATGAGTGACTAAAACCTAGGTCGAAGAGCTGACGCAGGTACTCCAGCAGTCGCCCAACTGAGCAAGAGAAAGGCTCGAAGCCTTTTGAAGCGGCCCAGATTGAGAACTGTTTCCACTTCATGGCATAAGTAGACCTAGTGGAGGGCTTCCTAGCCTCCACCAAGATCTCAGCCACCTGGAGAGAAACCCCAAATCGGGCTTGAGCTATGTCTGCAGGAGCCACGCATGCAGTTGAAGGGACTTGAGACCTGGATGAACCAGGGTCCCCTGATCCTGGGTCAATAGAATCAGTGACAGCGGAAGAGGAAGATGAGGCTCCTCTGAGTATTGTTGCAGAAGAGAGAACCAAACTTGCCTGGGCCAGAAAGGAGCGATCAGAATCATTCATGCTCCTTCTGAACCTAGTTTCTGCAAGACAAGTGGGATCAGAGGAATCAGGGGGAAGGCATAGATGAATCTGTCCCTCCAATCTAGAGACAGAGCGTCTCTCCAGAAAATGCCTCACTCTTGAACGAGCAAGCAGAAGTTGGGAAGCTTTGTGTTCAGAGGTGAAGTAAACAGGTCCACCTGAGGTGTTCCCAACATAGGAAGATATCGTCTAGGACCCCCTGATCCAGCTCCCACTCGTCAGCTTGAGCAGACAAGCGACTTAGTTTGTCTGCTAAGGAGTTCTCGACCCCTGGAACATGAATTGCCATGAGGTGAAGGTCGTGTTGTGCTGCCCAATCCCAGACTCTCATCGCTTCCCTGCAGAGAGGGTAGGACCGAGTCCCGCCCTGTTTGTTGATGTACCATACCACACACATGTCCGTCTGGACGGCTAGGTGGCCTGGATGAAGATGCAGATGGAGGGCCTGGAGAGCGTAAAGCACTGCCGGAAGCTCGAGCACACTGATGTGCAGTGATTGCTCGAGCTTGGACCAAAAGCCCTGGGTCCAATGTGGACCGAGATGGGCTCCCCAACCGTCGCCCGAGGCGTCTGTGGTCAGAGTCTGGGAGAGAGAAGGAAGGAAGAATGGAACTCGTCGAAGGAGGTTCTCTCGAACCATCCACCATTGTAAGTCTGGAATCATGGGAGAGGAGACTAGGACCAATTGGTCCAAGTCGTCTACCAACTGATCCCACGGATAGCGAAGCATCCATTGAGAGATCCTCATGTGGAGCCGAGCGTGAGGGACTGTCTGGATAGCAGCCGCCATAAGCCCGAGGAGGTAAAGAACTGACCTTGCACTGACCCACCTGCGGACGGACAACAGGCTTATCTGAGTCTGGAGTGTGGCCGCCCTGTCCAGAGGCAGAGAGGCCCTGCCTAGGGTCATGTCCAGTATCGCCCCAATAAACTGAAGCCTCTGGGATGGGATCAAGTGAGACTTGGAATGGCTGATGGTAATACCCAGACAGGCAAAGACCTGCTGGGCGAGGGAGAGGCAGTGCAGTTCCTCCTCCCTGGACGAGGCCGCCAGGAGCCAATCGTCCAGATATGGGAAAACCTGTACCCCCTCGGGAACGCAGGTAGGCCGCCACCACCGCAAGGCATTTGGTAGATACTCGAGGGGCCGAGGAGAGGCCAAATGGAAGTGCCTTGAACTGGCAGTGGTCCCCCTGGAAAGCAAAACGAAGATATTTGCGGTGAGACGGGCGGATAGCTATGTGCAGGTAAGCGTCCTGCATATCCAGAGTGCACAGCCACTGGCCCGAGTGGAGGAGGGGCAGAAGGCTCTGCAGTGAGAGCATCCTGAACCTCTTGTACTCCACGAACAGGTTTAGGGAACTGAGATCTAGAATAGGTCTTACATCTCCTGTCTTCTTCGGGACCAGGAAGAAGTGGGAATAGTAACCCGTTCTTTGCAAGGGAAGGGGGACAGGTTCTATTGCCTCTTTCAGCAAAAGTGCTGAAATTTCTTCCTGGACCAGAAGAAGATGATGTTCCCGAGAGTATGACGACCTTGGGGGAGGGTGACGAGGTGGTTTCTGTAGAAACTCTATTTAGAGTGTTGTTCTGCAATTAGCTGGAGCACCCATGAATCCGATGTTATCCTCTCCCAGCCCGGAAGGTAGAGGGACAACCTCCCTCCTACCGGTTCCTCCGGGAAGTCCAGAGGTAGTGGGAGAGGGAAGGAGTCAGGTGGTGTGGGGCAGTGCAGCAGCTGAAGCTCCCGCTGCTTTTTGGGCGGGGGCTTGGTAGCTTGTTGGCCCTTTTTCCCTGTGGTCTCACTTTGGGCTGATTCAGTATGCGAAAGGGACGGCGCTGCGATTGATGGGGATGATACACAGAGTGGACAGACTTTAGTGCCATCCCTTCTCCTGCAGGTCGGTGATGATGTCCTTGACATCACCCCCGAACAGCACCGAACCCCGGAAGGGCGCTTCCTAGATAGCAGACTGCACTTCCGGGACCAACCCTGACACTCTGAGTCAAGCATGACGCCGTAGACCTACGGCGAAAGCTGAGCTCCTACCAGCAGTGTCCACTGCATCGTAGGTCGCACGAAGAATGTGCCGACTGGCCGAACGTGCAGAGCGGACAAGGTCAGCCACTTTCTGCTTGACCTGAGAGTCCGGAAGGGAGTCCAATTTCGACTCCACCTCACTAAGAATCGCCTTCTGGTAATCCTCCATCTGGCCAATGTAGTTCAGGGCCCTAATACACAGAGTGGAAGAAGCAAATATCTTCTTGCCATACTGGTCCAGAAGGCGGGATTCCTTGTCAGGTGTAGACGAACTAAGATGTTTGGGTTGAGCTGACCAGCCTTGAGCAGCGCTAATCACAACCGAGTCAACTCGAGGGTGGGAGTCTAAAAAGTCAACACCCTCTGGAGCCTGGTATAGCCTGTTCGACTTCCTGGGAAGTGGGGCTAAGGCCGACGGTTGTTTCCATAAGATGGTAATAAGGTCGGCATGAGGCTCGATCCAGGGTGGCACCAAAGTGGGAGCTGTCACGGGCAGATCCAGATGCTCAGCGAGTTTTTTTATGCTGGGGGTCTGGCTCCAAGGATTGACACTTATGTACTTCCTGGATCTTCTGTAGCAACTCCGTGAAGGAAGGATCCTCCAGAGGAGACTTCGGAGGATTCCTTGGCCGGGGCTTGGACAGAGAGCGTGGCTCGTCGTCTTGCTCGGAACAACCATCGGAAGGATCCAAGGTGTTCGAGGAAGAGGTAGACTCCCTCTCCCGACAAGGGGGGTCTGGACCCAGAGGTTTAGCCCTGGTGTCGGAGGTGGGAGGGAGTGAGTCGTGGGTGGGACGTGCAGGAACCGGCTTTCATTGTCGGAAGCGACTCCACCTCTGGTGAGCTGAAACTTGGCCTCAGCCCACGAGTAGGCCAGAGACTCCTGCAAGTCCACTGGCGGCTGAGGGGGCAGTGGAGGAGGAGGGGGGGAGATATAGGTATGGACTACACCCAAAGGGTGCGTACCCGTAAACAGACGGTGGGAAGCCCGGCGTCGGGTATTGAGGAGCTGGGTACTGCGGCGTTGGATATGTCAGCACCGTATACTGCAGTCCCAGGTATGGGGCATCAGATGCGATGGGGCGGTGCCGGGAGCTGGAGGAGCTGCCTGAGCAGATGGCCTGGCCAGAGGCCCCACGGGCAGTTCTGGAGTGGAAGACCGGGGGGGGGGGTGTCGTCCGGCGTCAGCAATACCGGTGTCGGAGCCGGCGTCCAGGGAACCGACATCAGATCAGTCGGACCAGAAGGTGGACAGTCTGATGGAGGTGGACCAGAAACCTCAGCGTCGCCCGGGGATGGGGAGGAGAAATCCTCTGGGTTGGGCTGAGGAGACTCAGGGTCTCAGGAGGGCAGCGAAGGCTGGGAGCCAGGAATGATGGAGCGTGGGGGGATCCAGCGTCAGCTCATCTGCTGTGCAGGCGTCGGACCGAACTGGCGTGCGGCAGCAGCGGGATCGAGGCGGGCGCCAGAGGGCTGGCATCCAACCGCGGACCCTTAGCGGAGGCAGGCCACAATGGAGGTGGCCAGGTCCCGACAGAATGGTTCTTGGCGCCATCCTGAAGGGTCGGACGACCTTCTCCGTAGCGGGTGTCGGAGAAGCCGACGTCCGCTTATCAAGCCGCTTGCACCAGTAGGCCGCGAAACACGGCTTTTCTGGGAGGCGGAGGTCTCCTGAGCGAGGCACGCCCGAGGCCCGGCGTGAGCCAGAGGCGGGAGAGCCGACGCCGCCTTAGAAGTTCTAAGGCGGCCGTCAGGAGCGACTCCCTTAGGAAGACGCCCCTGTCCCAGTGCCTTTCCTTATCCTTTTTTCATCGATGGCCTTCAGGGAAGTCAACGCCTGCCGAAGCTTCTTCAGTTCTTTCTCCGTGGAGCTCATTTTCTTTTTCAAAATGTGGGCTTCCAGGGACTGCTGCCGCCTTCTCCGGGTGGCCGCGTTAAAGCTGAGGCAGTGCTGGCAGTTCTCCACCAGATGGTCGGAGCCTAGGCAAAAAAGGCACAGGGAATGGCCGTCCTTGTGCGGGAGTTGGGCGCTGCACGAGTCGCACTTGTTTTTGTGCTCGGAGGGTGTAGGGGACGACATACACCGACGGATACCCGACAATGACTGAGAAAAAAAATCAAAACTACTCTGTAAAACTACCGAAGGAGCCTGACGAGCAGGGAACTTTTCCTTGGCGCTGGCATAATACACGCGAGAAAGAACTGGAAGGCGGGCGTGAGGGACCGCTTCTTATACCAACGTCTCCGACGCCAGTCACCTGACGTGGGGGCGTCCTCGCCAGAGACTGCTAGCTAGAAATATTTCCGTGGGGTCCTGCCGCCTGCCAACGTCAGTCCTTTATGTAATTACCTACTCCAAGAGCCCTCTCGAAGTAAGAGCTAGTTTTCCCCCTTTTTCTCTTCACTTCACGGCCTATTCGATTCTATAGGGTGGAAATCTTTCTAGCTCAAGACCATTTCTGATCTTTTATATCCAAAGCCTTTTTAGGCAGAAGTTCTTATCCTTATTTACTGTGGTTAAACTGTCTGGTTGACTGGTCATCTTTGCGTAGCTTTTCACTTCACATCTTGCAATTCCTTCAGTTATGCTGTAGATATCAGTTGCCCTATCGGACTGATACTCACACACCCTTCAGACAATATAAGTTTTTTTTCTTTCGGAAATTTAGGGATCGCAAATAATTAAACGGATCACAAAATCTAAAAACTAGGCGGACTTTAGAAGTTCCATTTGCGGCAGTTACTTTTGCACTCCACTGCATCCCCTAACCCACCATCCAGCCTACCCATTCTGCTTACTATTAAATTTTACAGGATGGCTTGGATATCTCTATTTGCGCCCTCTATTATCCTGGTTCTTATGTTACTTAGTATCCTCACAGTGCCTGATCCCAATAATCACCTCCAAAATAGTGACATGAATCTAAACGATTTCACTTACTCTAACATGCTAACCCTAACAGAAAAAGGTCTTGATGTGACCCCTGCCCTCCTCCCTAAACTGCTCATCTACTACATCTGTTGCTAAATGGTGGCGTATCTATAGCTATAATAGCCCTCAATTTGCACTGCATAAGTTAAGGTACAAAATATTGTTGATTCTCTTGCTATCTGGAGACACTGAATTGAACCCTGGACCAATGCCAAAAAAATTACCTCCAAATTGCACTGGCTATGATATGAAAGGCCTACACATGGTCCATCTAAATGTTAGGGGTCTTCTCCGTAATCATGCAGATCTTGAAGCATGGATGGCAAACCACCACCCTGATGTGCTCTGTCTATCTGAGACATGGCTAAAGCCCTCTATCCCAGATACCTATTGCCTGCTCCCTAACTACAACCTTCTTAAGTGTGATACGCCATATCCTAAGCGTCGTGGAGGTGTCGCAATTTATTACAAAAACAATTTAAACTTAACCATGTTAATGGAGAAGAAAAACTCCTTGTGTGACTACATCCATGCCATACTCAGACTAGGAGCTAAGAAACTCCACATTGTCTGTGCCTATAATCCCCCTAAAAGTGGACTAAATGGCCTTATGGACTTGCTGGATCATACGGCTGCATATGCAGGGAAGAATGAACTCATCATTCTCAGAGATTTAAATTTAAACTGGCTTAGCAAATCGCAAGATACCCTACAATCACTGGTGCAGAGCTATAATTTACACCAAATAATTACTGACCCTATAAGAGTGTCTGTTACCTATGACTTTAGCACCCTTATTGATTGGGTCTTAACGAATCGCGTGGACAGAATAGTAGAAACAGGAACACTACCTGACAATATCAGTTATCATTCCCGTTTTCTGCATATGGAGTCCATCTACAACCACCACGTTCCCCCAACACTGTATATGCTTCAGAAACTATGCAAACTTAAACCAGGCTCATTTCCTATATGTTGCGTCTCATATCGATTGGTCCCCTGTATACCAATCAGTGAGTATGGATGCTGTCCTCCATGCTTTCCTGAGTAGGTTTGTGCTCCTTCAAGATAAACATACTCTGGTCATCACTCGGCGCGTTCGTGGTAAACAAACCAGATGGCTACATAAGGACCTCCTTACAGCCCTCAAAAACAGGGACAAATGCTGGAAGAAGTTTAATATCTCAGGTCTCACAGCAGACTTTAACATCTACAGAGAACAGCGATCAAAGTGCAAAACACAAATAAGACATGCAAAAAGCCAATACTGCAAGGGCCTTCTGATGGATGCAACTGGAGACCTAAAGAAATTTTTGGTCACATATAAAAACTTTCCTCGGATCAAAGCAAACTCTCCTAAACAATGACATGATACTGAAAGGTGTTCACTGTAATGACTCTGGCACAACTGCCAATGCATTTAATTCTCACTTCTCTGACCTCTCCAGTTACACCACTGCTATCTGTTCCAATAACCTAATGTCTAGATCCCCTATCCCGATGGACACTACATAGACGCCTCCTTTCTACTTTAAAGCCATCTCAAAGAAGGCTGTCCTCAAACATCTTAATTCCATATCAGACAGTACCGCTGTTGGATCTAACTGCCTTGAACCTAAACGCTTAAATCTTGCGGCACCGTTCATTGCAGATCCACTGTCCAGGATTCTCAATTTGTTCCTGAGTGAAGGCGTGGACAAAGTACGACCTCCTCCACACTAACCAACATGGCTTCAGAAAAGGCCACAGTACTCAAACTGCTCTACTACAGTTGACAAATGATGTTCTTCAAGCCATGGATCAGGGTCAGCAGACCGGTGCAGTTTTCATCGATCTGACGAAAGCTTTCGATCTTGTAAACCACCCTCTTCTGCTTGCTAATCTCTAAACCCTGGGTTTCTCGACTGGAGTCGTAACCTGGTTCCAGAACTACCTATTGAACAGAACTCAAGCTGTAAAATTAAATTCGGCCATCTCCGAAACAGCAATCATTAATGTTGGTGTACCACAGGGATCTATCCTTGGACCCCTCCTATTCTCGATTTTTATTAATAATATAACACAAAATATATCCTCCTGTTCATCACTGATATACGCTGATGACCTTGTTCTTTACATTAGCTCTGATAATGTCCATTCTATTAATCATAAGCTCTCTACAGACCTACTAAATATTCACTCCTGGATCACCAAACATATGCTCGTTCTCAACACTGGAAAGACCCAGGCCATGCTCTTTGGATCCTCTATCAAACTAAAACAGTGCCGTGAATTTTTCCGGGTCTCTTGGGCTGATGGCTCCTCACTGGAGATGGTAACCTCCTTTAAATATCTGTGTGTCTTGCTCAATGAATCCCTCACTTATGACACCCATGAAACCACCACATGTAAGGCTGTCAATGCCAAACTGGACTTGGCCTACAGAACAAGTCATATTCTTACCCCTTCTGCACGGACAGCCATTGCTAGAGGATTCCTACTCCAGTCACTCGCTTATGGATACGTAATCTGTACTAACACATCTAAGGCTACTCTTCATAGGTGGGACCCAACTTACAACAGTATATGCCGTTATGCCTCTGCATCCCCCAGTCTCAGACATCACTGCTTACCGTATTCAGACCTAAATTGGCCCTCCCCCATTGCACATCAGATCCTCTCTCTGGGGAACCTTCTAGATGGCAATATCTAATACAGTGGCAACACCACCTCCTTCCCTCCACTGGTGATACCCCCCATGCCCCCCAGCATCCCACTGGCTTCTTGCCACTTTAAGGTCATCCATATGACTATCCCTCAATCCCGTTTACCCTTGACTGCAGTTTTCAACTAGTTTCCATTCCATGTAATAATGGCAATATGATCATTTATAATCAACTCCAATAAAGGCGACAGCAGCTTAAAAAGTTTCTGATGACGACCTACCGTCTCTAATCTTAATTACCCCATGTATTTCATAAAGTGACAATAATTCAGATGCCTGTTTGTTTTTGTTAACACAAAGACACCATTGCTCTACCACCTCCATCCTGGTACCTGTGAAGATGGCCTGGCTCTCTAGCTTCATAGGGGAACTCTTCTGCTGGGCCTCCAACCATAGGTCTTTCCATGCGTGGTGCATTCGGTTCCCAACGAGAAGGTCCCATCTTCGGATCACTTCCCCAACCTGGGCCAGGGTCCCTGAACCCAACAAAAATAAACAGCGTTACACAACAACAAAGAACAGTCAATCTCTTATTTTGTCTAAGGTTACCCCACCTTTGCTGTATCTGTATTGGGAAACTGAATTAAAAATGATGGCTTTGCAACTACACCCTAGACAACATCTGAATGATGGCGTGGGGAAGTTTTCCTGGTTGCCAGATGCCTTTATGGGAGGGCCAACAATCTGAATATTAATGAACCACCCATGGCTTTCTCCTCAAGAGCCGCCCAGGCTGGACATCCAGACAGTAGATGACTTTCACTAAGGAATGAAAGCTGCACAGTCGAGTAGTAATTTGGAAGTTTGGGCGTTAAAGATCTCCCTCTGATTCCTTCATCTGCAAAGTTGCTTACTTAAATACAACAGTTCTTACCTCTTTACAAGAAGGCTGATACAATGCTATTTGCCTTACGAAGAAATGGATGGAGAAGCACTTCCGTAACCTGAAAATCACCTGTCTTGTGTGGCAACATTAGTGACCTTATATTTTATATGATATACCATTTTATGCTGTTTTGTACGACTGAGCCCTGTTTCTAACTAACAGGAAGCAGGAAGAGAGCTGGTAGTTCAGGCATAGCTGTTCCTGAACTACACACAGCTGGATTTTTAGTATTTTTACTGCTAGTAAGGTCTATACCTTGTGCCTGAGCCACGCTTGAGTGGTTCTTGCACACTGGACAAAAAATAACACTTTTGGGGGGTTTCTGTGTAGCGAGTGATCCCGCGACCCTTGCCACCACTTCCAGGTTGTTGGACCTTACAAAACTCGCCCTGCAGCGAGCAGGGCGCGCGGAGATGCGCGCAGAGACACGCGCGTTTGCGCATGTCCGCCGGGATTGCGGGGATAAAGGGCTTTTTTACAGTAAGTTAACGGTAGTTTGATGTTGTATTTGATTGATCTATATCCTGGTTTACTAGAAGTTTATTTATAACATGGAGGCCCCAAATAATCACTGTTTGTCTTGTTTGATGTTTGCTATTGGTCCTCATATTACTAACTATGTATGTAGCAAATGCTTAATGATTGAAACCCTTCATGATGAAATAAATCGTTTATTGGCCTCTACAACTGTTAGCCCTGAGACTGAGGCATTGGAGGACTATATTGATTCCATGCTTGGTCAGTCTTTACCTTTGAGTCCTTCTTTGGTTGATGATTTATCACCCTCTTTAAAGTGTAATGATCCCATTATCTCTCCCTCACCTGCTTTATCTTTAGAGGAATCTGATAATTGGGCGGTTGTACCTAAGGGCAAATCAAAACGTAGAGGGGGCAAATTGGTTACACCGTTCCATCCCTACCCTTATCCAATAAATTTGATGTCCTTAAGCATGACACTACTGTCTTTCCACATGATGGTTCTTTAAATGTTCCCCAATGTAATCTATCAGAATCTAGTCCATCTTTTAAAAGGGCAGAAAGTAAAATTGTAAATTTATCATTTAAACAAAACAATTTTCAACTTAATTTAAGTGATCAAACTAACGAACCTGTTACCTTGTCACCTACTCCCAGTAATATGGATCTCCACTTATCATCGAAACAAATTTTTGTTATTGGCGACTCCATTATTAAACACTTGGATCGCCCTATATGTAATGTGGAAAAATTTAATCGTACCTGCTCTAATTTAAGAGGTGCTCGTGTATCAGACATCACTTCTGTAGTGAAAAATATATTAATGGGGGCTGGTGAAAACCAATTGTTTATAATACATGCAGGTACTAATGATGTAAATAGAGGTAGCCTTGATGAGCTTAAACAGGACATCACAGCACTCAATAATGTACTAGCTGAAAAAGACAGTCTTGTATGTTTCTCAGAAATTCTTCCTGTACCCAGAGCTTCTGATGCCATCATCACTAAGATTAAAGCTTTTAATGATTGGCTGAGATGATGGTGTCTTCAGCAGGGCATCCTTTGCCTTGCACATTGGGAAACTTTCTGCCTAAAAGACTCACTGTTCTGTTGGGATGGACTTCATCTCAGTCGTAGGGGGTAGTACCCTATTGGGTAGAAGCATTATAACAGCTATTAAACTTTTAAACTAAAAACTGGAGGTGAGATCAGAGAAAAAAAATCCTGTTCTCTAAAGAGACCTATTACTGATTCTATTGAGTGTGAGGTGCTTAGTCTTAATGCTAGATCCTTAAACCTGGTTAAAATGGCTGAACTTGAGGCTATGTGCCTTCTGAACAAATTTGGACTTATTTCTATTACTGAAACTTGGTGGGACCCGGTCACCACCTGGATCCCACATATTCCTGGGTATAAATTATATCATAAGGATTGTCAAGGCCAGATGGGGGGGAGGGGTCTGTCTCTATGTTAGGGACGACAGTTTCATTCCAACTCCCCCTTATTAGTAATATTGAAACCATTTGGGTAAACATTCAGTTTAAGGGACAACCACAACTGTTGGTAGGGACATGTTACAGGCCTCTATCATCCAATTTAGAATATTCTATATGCCTGCAAAAAGAGAAATTTCTGATATGGCTTCTAAAGGAAAAATCCTTGTTTTGGGTGACTTTAATATGCCCTCTATAAACTGGAATTCCTTAACTGGTAGTACGCAGGCTGAGAAAGACTTAATAGCACTTATTGTAGATATGGGACTTGAACAAATTATTACTGAACCTACACGAGGAGTTAATATATTGGACTTAGTTATTACTAATATAGGGAGCTCAATATCTAAGGTCTTAGTTGGTGACCCATTAGGATCAAGTGATCATTACTCAATTTCCTTTATCTTGTTATTTTGTCAATATATCTCCAACTTTTCAGAATTTAAGAATTATAACAGTGCTAACTTTAGCACTATTAATGATCAAATAAACTCAATTTCTTGGGATGCAACACTATCTCCTCTTTCCCTGGAGGAATCCTGGGAATATTTTAAATCTTCTATTTACTACTTAGAAGATTTACACGTCCCTATCACAAAAAAGTATAATAAAAAGGGAAAATACCCCTGTGGTTTATCAAAACTATCAAAGTATTAATTAAGGCTAAACAAAGGCTTTTTTCATGTGTAAAGAACAGTGAGGGAGATGCCAAAGAATTATTAAATATAGGAAAACCTTAAAACTACTAAAGCATGCATTGTACAATCTAAAAAGAAACTCGAGTTTCGTTTTGCCCACACAAAAGACAGTTATAAATCATTATTCTCCTATCTTAATAATAAAAAAATGAATAATAGATATGTGGGGCCCTTATGTGTAAATAACTCAATTATAACCACTGATAGGGACACAGCTGACACATTCAACAAACAGTTTTGTTCAGTTTTTACAAAGAAAGTAGAAGTTCCTAAACTCTTTAGGCAAATAGTTAACTATACTCTCTCCTACACTATTACTAAAGATGATACACTAGAAGCTATTTTGTCTTTAAAACCTAACTCTAGTCCTGGACCAGATAACATCAATCCCAGATTCTTACTTGAGACAGCTGTTGCTATCACTGAACCCCTATCAATCATCTTTAATAAATCTTTATGTGAAGGGGTCATCCCTCACGACTGGACAATAGCTATGGTTATTCCAATCTTTAAAAAAAAGGTAACCATTCCAAGCCAGAAAACTATTGTCCGATAAGTCTAACGTCAGTCATAAGTAAACTTATGGAGAAAATTATTAAGAAATTGTTAGATTATGAATCCACTTTGGGTAATATAATTGATGTTACACAGCATGGCTTCAGACAAGGATATTCTTGTACCACTAACCTGGTATCTTTTTATAATCATATCAGTATGGGTTTGGATATTGGTATCCCTATGGATGTAATCCTTCTTGATTATAGTAGAGCATTTGACAAAATCCCCCATGATATTTTGCTTGACAAAATGGAAAAAATGGGTTTTTCTCACTATATAGTCAAATGGGTTTCAAGTTGGTTGAATAAAAGACAACAGCAAATCAGAATAAATGGCACGCTTTCTCAGGCTTTGAGCGTGACCAGTGGGGTTCCGCAGGGATCTGTGCTGGAACCAACCTTATTTAACATCTTTATTAGTGACTTGCAGGTTGGCCCTGACAATGTTCTCTCAAAATTTGCTGATGACACCAATTAGGAGGCTCTGTTCTTACATTATTAAATAGAGAATCTATGAGAAATAATTTAAAATCTATTGAAGAATGGGCAGTCTTAAACAAGATGACACTTAATTCAGACAAATGCCATGTCTTACATTTTGGTAAGAACAACCCCAAGCAAATTTATTCACTAAATAATATTCCCCTACATGTGTCACTGTTAGAGCGAGATCTTGGGATTATTATTAATAATAAACTATCTTCTAATGATCACTGTACGATGATAGCTAGAAAATCCAATGCTATGCTCACTCGGATTCAACGTTCTTTTGTGTCAAGGACTCAGGAATGTATTATTCCTTTGTATAGAACATTCGTAAGGCCCCATTTGGACTACGGGTCTCCCTTCTGGAATCCATACTTGAAGCAGGATGTGGATAGAATGGAGAAGGTCCAGAGGAGAGCTACAAAAATGGTCCCATATCTATCTAAATTGGACTATAGGGGAAGACTACAAGTTACATTCGCTTCATACAAGACGCACTAGATGAGATCTTCTCCTATTATATAAAATTCAGAACTCCCAGGAGCTCATGTACCACTGTGGCTTAAACTTTTCTACCATAATAAACAAATTATTGTTCCAAAATCAAAAACAACTAAAAGGTTAAATTATTTTACTGTAAGAACACCCAGCATTTGGAATCTGCTTCCTCAACAATTAGTGGATAGTAGTTCTAATATAATTTTTAAAAAAAGGGTTGGATTGTTGGTTGGAGTGTAATAATCTTAGGGTATAATTGTCCCACCATGGTGGTGGGGGACAATCTCGATGGGCAGTAGCCTCCTTTTGTCCTCATAGAAGAAAAAAAAAAGCCTGGTTGCAAGTGCTTGAAACACGTATAAAAGCTTTGGGAGAAAGCACATTTTTAAAGATTGGACTACCTATTAGGGACAGGGGGAGAGATAGCCATCTCAGTATCAGTGTTCAGCTTGGTAAAGAAAAACTACACCCTCAAATCTTCTAAATATTATTTGTTTCCATGTCAACAGACAACTCTTCATGTAGCTGTTAAAGATGTATGCAACTGCTTCGGTTAGTTTTCACACTTCATACTAGATCCTGTCACTGTCCTGGGAGCGTCCATTTCGTGGTTTTTGAAATCTCATTGTCCCGGAGAGCTGCATTAGCACATGACAACATGTCAGATCAACCATTCATATGCATCTCTATGCTGAAAATACAGGTTACCCACCTGTAACAGGAGTTCTAGGAATGGTATTATGTTGTTCATCCACACTGTCTGGCAGGTTCCTTTCCACTTTAAATCTTGCCGGGAAGGTCGTCAAGCTGGCTCCTCCCACCCATCTGGGTGGTAAAACTCTCGGCTCCGCCCCATGACGCCAGATCTAGCCCGCTGGAAGCTAGGTTGTGCATCAAAGCCGGGGAGGCCGGGTGGGTCGTGTGATGAACAACATATACCATTCCTAGAACTCCTGTTACAGGTGAGTAACCTGTATTTCTAGGGACATGGATATGTTGTTCAATCCACACTGTCTGGCAGACTCCTAGCAGTTCTCCGGGAGGAGGGAGGCAAGGCGCACACTCCCTACTTAGGGAATAATGACCGGAGAACCAAGGCCCCAAACCAGCATCCCGGCGTGACTCAAGGCCGATGTGGTAATGTGTAATGAAGGTGTGTGCTGACTTCCAGGTAGCAGCCCTGCAGATTTCCTGGATAGGGACGTCCCTGGAAGCAGCCACCGATGCAGCGGTATGGCGGGTAGAATGAGCTCTTATCCCTCTGGGAGGCTCCATTCCCACCAACCTATAGAAGAGATCTATGCAGGAGGTGACCCACCTGCCTATCGTCCGCTTGGCTACAGGTCTGCCAGGTGCGGCTTCAGCGTAGGTGACAAACAGCTGGAGAACCTCTCCCCGAACTTCAGCCGTCCGCTCCTTGTAATAAGCGAGCGCTCTTGTAGGGTCCAAAGTATGGAGCCTATATTCGGCCTCTGAGGTGTGATTGGGGTAGAACACCAGCAGAGTCAACACCTGATTAAGGTGAAACTCCGACACCACCTTCGGAAGGAATTTCGGGTGAGGGCGCAGGACAACATTGTCCCTGTGGAAGACCAGATAAGGAGACTCGATGGAAAGCGCCTGGAGCTCTCCCATCCTTCTGGCTGACGTGCTAGCCACCAAGAAGGCGGTCTTCCACGACAGGTGAGAGATGTCACACCTGTGCATCGGTTCGAATGGCTTGCCCATGAGCTTAACCAATACCAGCAGTAGATCCCACAGAGGTGGAGGTTCTCGCACCGGAGGGGATGTGTGATCAAGGCCTTTGAAAACACGCCCAACCACCTTCTCCTGCGCCACCGACTGCTTCCCGGCCCGCGCCCGGTAAGCAGAGATGGCTGCCAGGTGCACCTTGAGGGTCACTGACCGAAGCCCTTGCTGAGAAAGGGACCATAGGTAGTCCAGAATGCTAGCCAAGGAACAGGAGGAAGGGTCCAGGCCCTTGCCCTGACACCAAATGGAGAATCTCTTCCATTTAAAGGCATACCATTTTCTGGTCGACTCCTCTTACGGGACGCCTCAACAACGTTGAGGACCTCGTCGGAAAGACCCAAGGCCTGAAACTCTAGCCGCTCAGGAACCAGGCTGTCAGGTGCAGGGACTGAAGTTCCGGATGGAATACCTTCCTCTGATTGACTGAGATCAGGTCCGGGCAGGCTGGGAGCCGCCTCGGGAGCCTGGAGCCGAGACTGAGGAGATCTGGATACCAGAACTGGCAGGGCCAGTCTAGGGCTACCAGAATGACCTGCGCCTTGTCCCTCCTCACCTTGAGGAGCACCTTGTGGATCAAGGGAAATGGGGGAAAGGCGTAGAAGAGGTCCGGGGTCCACGGCTTGAGAAGGCATCCCCCTGCAGTGAGCCCTGCTGAGGGGGGCGGGCATGAAACAGTCTCAGCTTCGCATTCTCCCTGGAGGCAAACAGGTCCATCTGAGGCACGCCCCAGTGGGAGAACAGATCTTGTACTACCTCCGGCAGGAGAGACCACTCGTGGGACGCAGCCCCTATCCGGCTGAGGGCATCGGCCAGAATGTTGGAGGCTCCTGCCACATGGATGGCAAGGAGATCCACCTCCAGGCTGCGAATGAGGGACCAAATGCGGAGAGCTTCCCTGCACAGAGCGCGTCCCGCCCTGGCGGTTTAGGTAGAACATGGTCATGGTATTGTCTGTCTGGACCTGGACCACTTGACCCTGTACAAACGGAGCGAAAGCGGTGAGGGCTAGACGAACCGCTCGAAGCTCCAGCAGGTTGATGTGGCATCGGGACTCCTGAGGGGAACAGAGGCCGTGCGCACTGTGTTCCCCCAGATGGGCACCCCAACCCATCAGACAGGCATCGGTTGATAGAGAGCCCATCAGCTTGGGGCGGACAAATGGGATGCCCTCCTGCAGATGAGCTGGAATGGTCCACCACTGGAGAGCGTTCCACATCTCCTGGGTCACTGTCACTAGCTGATCCAAAGGATCGGAGCGCTTTGACCATTGGCTGGCCAGTCCCCATTGTAGAGGATGCATGTGCCAACGGGCCCAATGGACCACGCTGGTGCAGGCTGCCATGAGGCCCTGGAGGTGCAAGAAGTCCCGGGCAGGGCACAATTGCCCAACCTGAAATGATTGGGCAAAGGAGGAAAGAACCTCGGCCCTGTCCGCCGGGAGCCGTGCTCTGGCTCGCAGAGATTTGAGCTCTGCCCCGATGAATTGTATCACCTGCTTTGGCATGAGTTCCGACTTGGCCTTGTTGATAAGGAGGCCAACTTGAGAGCAAACCTGGAGGGCCAGATACCTGGACCGCTCCACCTCCATTCTGGAGGAGACCACAATCAGCCAGTCGTCCAGGTAGGGGTACACCCGGACCCTTCGGCGCCGCAGGAATGCTGTCACCACTGCCATGCATTTGGTGAAGACCCTGGGAGCTAGAGAAAGGCCGAAGGGCATGGCCCGGAACTCGTAGAGAGACCCCTCTGCCCTGAAGCGGAGGAATCTCTGGTGGGACGGACAGATTGGGACGTGAAAGAACATGTCCTGGAGGTCCAGAGAACAGAACCACACGCCTCGCTCCAAGGATGGAATGATCTGAGTCAGAGTGACCATCCTGAAGGTTCGAGACCTTAGGAACCTGTTCAGGTCGTGCAGGTCTAGAATGGGGCGCCAGCCTCCCGTCCGTTTCGGGACCAGGAAATACCTGGACACAAACCCTGGGCTTGGTGGAGGATCTGCCACCTTCCTGATCACCTCCTTTCCGAGGAGCAGGGCAATGTCGGCTCGACGAGCCAACAGGGAGGCTACGGACCCCGTAGCCCCCCCGCCCGTGGGGTTGACGCTCGGAAGGGTGGGGCCTGCTCAACTCCAGAGGCAGACTTTTCCTACCACTTCCAACACCCAGCGGTCCGTGGTGATAGCGGACCAGGCGGAAAGGAAGTGGTGGAGCCGTCCCCCCACGGGGGGAACCCAGGGGGGAGCGACGAGGCTGGGGGCGACACCCCTCAACCCGTCACTGGGCAGGCTTGGAGGAGGGACCGGTCAAGGGACCTCCTGGGCCTTTTCCTCCCTGCTTCCTGTTGGAGGAAGCCGCGGGCTTGGCTTTGGGGTGCCAAGCGCGAGCCTGCTGGCCCTGATGCTGGTGTTGCCGGGCCGGACGTGCCGCAGGGGCAGAAGGTCGAAAGGACTTATGTTGCTGACGACGGCCCTTGTCCTTCTGGGCGGAGGTGACGGAGTCCAGGGTAGCGTTGGACTTTTCGATCCTCTGAAAGTGGCCTTCCACTCCAGGGCCAAACAGGTCGATCCCCAAGAAGGGGACGTCCACCAATTTGTGCTGGGTATCCGCTGTAAAGGTGGATATCCTCAGCCAGGCTCTGCGGCGCATGGCCACTGCGGCCGCTACTGATCGGGCACAGGAGTCTCCAATGTCTAGAGCCGTTTGGAGCTGCCGTTTTGCCACTGCCCTTCCCTGATCCCGCACCTGCTTGACGTAGTCTGCAGTTCGGCCGGGAGATGAGGGATCACCTCATCCAGGGAGCCCATGAGGGCATGGGAGAAGTGCGCCATCAGTACAACCAAGCTGGCCTGACGGAGGCTGAGGGAGGACGCAGCGTACACCTTGCGCCCGGCATAGTCCAGCTTTCTGGACTCCTTGTCGGGGGGCTTATCCACATCCCTAGCATTCCCGGAGCGCTGGAAAACGCTATCGGTGACCAACCCCTCCGTGGAGGGGTGTTCTGAAAAACCAGACAAAAAGCCAGTAGGGACCGCATACTTCCTGGCCATCCTGGCCGAAGGAGCAGGACAGAAAGCCGGCCACTGCCAAAGATCCAAGGCTGGGCCAACAATGGCGTCAGCCACCGGAAAGACTTCTGTGGGAGAATCCCCTCGGTCCAGCATCTCCGTGAGGGGACACTTGGCCCGCTTGGATATGGGTTTGAGCTGCATCCCGGTGGACTCCAAGATGAGCCGAAGCAGACCCATGAACGATGATGGGCTCTCGTCCATCGAATGCCCTCCAGAGGACTCCAGGTCAAGGGGCCTGGAAAACAGGGAGGAGTCGTCGTTAGACTCCGAGGAGTCTGCGAAGAGTTGCCTGGGGCCTGAGCCACCCTCCACCTGCCGAGGACGGTCGGGAGTGAGGGTGACCGACAACCGGAGGGGCAGACCCTGACCTGACCGAGAGTCCATGGTCGGAGCCCCCGATTTCGGTTGTGGAGGCAGAGGTTCCACCACAATCGGTGGGGCAGCTGGTTTCGGACGAACAACCGCCCAGGCTTGGGCACCTCGACCACCGCAAGGGGTTGTTTCGGCCTTTCGGGTGGCAGCCACTTAATGGCCAGGGAAGGCGACGGCATCGGCTTGTTCCCGGACAAAAGGAGCTGCTGCCACATTAAGTCCTCGCGAAGGCCGACGCACTTATGCTTAAGCCTCCTCTTCCTAGGAGGAAGACGAGACGAGCGTGCCGCCGCTACTCGGTGTCAGACCAAGACCGCTGATGGCGGCATCGGCTGGAATGAGACGAGGTCCAAGACCGAGACAGAGATCCTCGGTGTTTCCGAGGGTGGGTCTGGGAGGGAGCAGGGGACAACCAATCCTCCCTCGGCTCGGGAACCTTGACGGGGGACTCCGGCACAGGAGGCGCAAGCAAGTCCTCGGTTTCCACTGGGGGAAACTGGTGATAAAGGGTTGTCTGCTTCACCAGTCGACAGCCCGTGCGACAGGTCAAGAAAAATCTCGACCGCGTCGACGGGTGTCTCGGCTGGCTGACCTGCCGGGGACACTGTGAAGCCAGCAGCCTTAGCCGCAACCTCAACTGAAGTAGAGTGTCGACTGTCCAGGGAAGGGGACCTCTCCTGCTCCCACGAACGTCGACGGTGGGACTTACCCTTCGAGCCCTTCTTTTTTGACCGAGAAGAGTGTTCCGATGGCCCCTCTCCCTTCGTGGAAAGGGACTGGCAAAGCTCCTTAAAAGAAGCTGTAGGAGGATCCCAGAGAAAGAGCCGGATAAAATGCCACGCACCAAGGAAGATGAGGATGCGCCTGGCTGCCTCTTTCCTCGAGGGCGATCATCTGCTCGAAAGTTGCTCAGCCGAGCCAGCCCCCATGACACCGACCAACGGGCCTCCTTGGACTTCACCGGCGGATAACGCTTCTCGGGGCGCACAAGTTGTAGACTGGCAGAGCGGTCCTCAAGGACGTTGGCTGAGAAAGATCTACACAACTTGCAGGCCTGCAGGTCGTGGTTAAGGCCGAGACAGTAGACGCACGTGGAGTGCGGATCCATCCTGGACATCTTCTGCCTGCATGGGCACCACCGAAAACCGGGAGTCGATGTGTCCATCGCAGCCGCGGGGGAAGAATTTGACCAAAGTCTTGAGAATTTTAAAACTATTTTCGGGTGAACCGAAGAGTTAGGATCCAGTCTATACGCAGAGCGTTAAGAAGGGAACCTGAGCTTCCAAGCGGTAAGGAAGATCTGGCGTCATGGGCGAGTCAAGAGTTTTACCACCCGGGTGGGTGGGAGGAGCCAGCTTGAAGACCTTCCGGCAAGATTTAAAGCGGCAAGGAACCTGCCAGACAGTGTGGATTGAACAACATATCCATGTCCCTAGAAAAACAAATACCCTGCAAAAACTCTCTGGAAACTTGGAAACGAACGGAGTTTAAAGGGGAAAAAAACAGGTTACTCACCTGTAACAGTAGTTCTAGGAGTAGTATATGTTGTTCATCCACACTCTTTGGCATGTCCCTTTCCCCTTTAAGGATCACAGGAAGTCTTCAAGCTGGCTCCTCTCACCCACCCGGGTGGTATGTACCCCATGATGCCAGATCTTAGCCTGCTGGAAGCCAGGTTGTAAAGGCCCTCAAGCCAGGAGGCTGAGGAATTAGTAGGGATGAACAACATATACCACTCCTAGAACTACTGTTACAGATGAGTAACCTGTTTTTCTAGGATTGTGGATATGTTGTTCATCCACACCCTTTGGCAGATTCCTAGCAGTACTCTGGGAGGAAGGAGGCAAGGTGCACACCCCCTACTTAGGGAACAGAGATTGGAGAACTGAGGTCCCAAACCCGGCATCCTGGCGTGACTCAAGGTTGATGTGGTAGTGGGTGATGAAGGTGGTTGCAGACTTCCAGGTAGCAGCCTGGCAGATTTCCTGGATAGGGATGTCCCTGGAAGCAGCCACCAATGCAGCGGTATGGTGGGTAGAATGAGCTCTTTTCCCTCTGGGAGGGCTCCCTGCCCACCAACTCGTAGCACAGACTTGTGTATGATGTGATCCATCTTGCATTAGTCCATTTTGCTTCAGGTCTGCCAGAAGCGGCTTCAGCGTAGGTGAAGCTAGCGAACCTCTCCTCGAATTTTCGCCATCTTCTCCTTGTAACAGGAGAGCGCACATCTCAGGTCTAAAGTATGGAGCCTGTACTCGGCCTCAGAGGTGTAATTAGGGTAGTATACCAGCAGAGTTAGCACCTGGTTAAGGTGAAACTCTGACACTACCTTCGGAAGGAATTTCGGTTGGGGGCTCAGGACAACCTTGTCCCTGTGAAAGACCAGATAAGGAGAGTCCACCGAAAGCGCCTAGAGCTCCCCTGTCCTTCTAACAGACGTGATAGCCACCAGGAAGTCTGTCTTCCACGACAAGTGTGACAAAGCACACTTTTGCATTGGTTCGAATGGCTTGCCCATGAGCTTTTCCAGTACCAGCAGTAGATCCCACAGAAGTGGAGGTTCACGCACCAGAGGGGATACGAGATTCAGGCCTTTGAAAAGGCGCCTGACCACTGTCTCCGGTGCCAACATCGGCTGACTGGCCCACGCCCAGTAAGCAGAGATGGCTGACAGGTGCACCCTAAGGGTCGATGACTGTAGACCCCCTTTGGAGAGAGATCAGAGGTAGCAGAGAATGTTAGCCACTGGACAGGATAAAGGGTCCAGCCCCTTGACCTGATACCAAATGGAAAACCTTTGCCATTTGAAGGCATAACATTGCCTGGTCGATTCCTTTCTGGATGCCTCCACCACGGTGTAGACATCTTCGGAAAGACCCAAAGCCTGGAACTCTAGCCGCTCAGGTACCAGGCTGTGAGGTGTAGGGACTGAAGGTCCAGATGGAATACCTTCCTCTGATTGAGCGAGATCAGGTCCAGGAGTGTGCAAAGCAGCTCTGGGGGCCTGCAGCTGAGGCTGAGGAGATCTGGATACCAGAACTGGCGCTGTCAGTCTGGGGCTACCAAGATCACCTTCGCCTTGTCCCTCCTCACCTTGAGGAGCACCTTGTGGATCAAGGGAAGACGTAGAGGAGGCCTGGGGTCCAAGGCCTTGAGAAGGCGTCCCCCTGCAGCAAGCCCTGCTGAGGGGGGCGGGCATGAAACAGCCTCAGCTTGGTGTTTTCCCTGGAAGCAAACAGGTCCACCATCAGTTTGCCCCAGTGGGAGAACAGGTTGCAAACTACCACTGGATGGAGCGACCACTCGTGGGATGTCTTGCGTAAGTGGCTGAGAGCATCCGCCAGATGGTTCGATGCTCCTCCCACATGGATGGCTAGGAGATCTGCCTCTAACCGGCTCACGAGGGTCCAGATGCGGATCGCCTCCTTGCACAGCAGATGGGAGTGCATGCCGCCGTTTGTTGAGACAGTACATGGTCGTGGTATTGTCTGTCTGGACTTGAACCACTTGACCTCGGAGCTCATGAGCGAAAGCTGACAGTGCCAGTCTGACTGCTCTGAGCTCCAACAGGTTGATGTGGCATCAGGACTCCTCATGGGTCCAGAGCCCATGGGCCCTTTTGTCCCCCAGCCCATGAGAGAGGCATCGGTCATGAGGACGACGGGGCGAACAAACAGGATCCCTTCCTGCAACCATTCTGGGGCGGTCCACCATTGGAGAGCATCCCACATCTTCTGGGTCACAGTGATGAGCTGGTCGAAATGACCGTGACGCCGAGTCCACTGGGCGGCCAGCTCCCATTGGAGGGGGTGCATGTGCAACCAGGCCCAACAGACCACCGAGGTGCACGCCGCCATGTAACCCAGAAGGCACAGAAAGTCCCGGGCAAGGCGCAAGTGCCCAACCAGAAATGACTGGGCAATGGAGAAGAGAACCTCCGCCCTGTCCGCCGGGAGCAGAGTGCTGGCTTGACAAGAGTAGAGGTCTGCCACGATGAAGCACATCACCTGAGAAGGCACGAATTCCAACTGGGCCTTGATCAGGAGGGCCAGGTCCCTGGACCTCTCCACCTCCTGTTGGGTGGAACCTGCTAGGAGCCAGTCATCGAGGTAAGGAAAAATCCTGACCCCTCGACACCGGAGATGGGCCACCACCACTGCAATGCATTTGGTGAAGACCCGTGGGGCCGATGACCAGGCGAACGGCAAGGCTCGGAACTCGTGCAGGGTCCCTTCGTCCCTGAAGCGGAGGAACCGCTGATGGGACGGACAGATTGGAATGTGAAAAAGCGTCCTGCAGATCCAGTGAACAGAACAATATGTTTTGCTCCAAGGATAGTATGATCTGGGACAGAGTGACCATCCGAAAGGTGCGTGACCCGAGATATTGATTCTGGTCGTGCAGATCTAGAATGAGGCGCCAGTCCCCCATCTGCTTGGGCACCAGGAAGTACCTGGAGACAAAGAATGGGTCTGCTGGAGGATCCACCACTGGAGCTACTGCCTCCTTGAGGAGGAGCTGATCGATGTCGTCTGGAGAGCGGACCGAGTCTGAGGGGATACTCTTTCCTCCCGAGGGGCACAGGCTCGGCTTGGAGGGTACTGCTCGAATTCCAGAGGCAGTCCCTGACCAAACACTGAGAACCTACCTGTCCGAAGCGACAACGGACCAGGCGGAAAGGAAGTGGCACAGCCGGCCCCCCACAGGAGGACCCAGAGCTCAGGTGACGGGAGAGGGGTTGACAGCCCCTGCCCCGTCACTGAGCAGGCTTGGAGGAGGAGGCTCCAGGACCTGAACCTCTGCCTCCTTTACAGGCCTGTTGGGGTCCAGGCTTGGGCCAGGGGGTGCCAAACTTCAGCCTGCTGCTGTCCCTCTTGAAAGGAGGACTGCTGAGTCGCAGGGGAAGAATGCCGAAAGGGCTTCTTTTTCTTCTGCTGGTTCTTGCTCGAACTGTTGCCAGAAATAGCGTCCAAGGTGGCACTGAACTGCTCAATGTGCTGAAGGTGACCAGCCACTCCTGGGCTGAACAGGTCGGTCCCTAGGAAGGGCGCGTCAGCTAGTTTGTGCTGGGTATCTGCGGGAAAGAGGAGAGCCTCAGCCAAGCCCTGCAATGAGAGGCAACTGCGGCAGCCATCGAGTGGGCACAAGAATCCCCAATGTCCAGGGCGGTTTGAAGCTGCTGTTTTGCAACAGCTCGGCCCTGATCCCAGACCTGCTTGACCGTGGTCTGCATGTCCGCAGGGAGATGTGGGAGGACTATATCCAGCGACCCTTGAACGGCTTAAGAGAAGTGTGCCATGACGATGGCCGAACTTGCCTGTCGAAGGCCCAAGGAGAAAGCCGCATAGACCTTCCTAGCTGAATGGTCCAAAAGCTTGCACTCTTTATGAGAAGGTTGGTCAGTGTCAGCAGAACTGCCAGTATGCCTGAACACAGAGGTGGTCACCAGGCTCTCGGCCGAAGAGTGCTCTGTGAACCCCGCAAGGGACCCCATGGGCACCGCATACTTGTGGGCCATGCGGAAAGACAAAGCTGGACAAGAGGCAGGACACTGCCAGAGTTCTAAGGCTGGGCCAACAATAGCCTCGGCCACAGGAAAAGGCCTCCATCAGCGTATCCCCTCTCTTAAGGATGTCCGTAAGAGGCTACTCCGCCTTTTTCTGGATTGGCTCCAGGGGCATCCCTGTAGACTCAGAGATGAGGTGAAGTATGCCCTGAAAAGACCAGGGACCTTCCTCCATCTCTAAGCCAACAGTTGAGTCCTCACCACCTGGATGAGAATGCAAGCCGGTGATGTCCGAAACCGAGGAATCCAGGTATAACGGCCGACCGCCCAGGTCACCTTCGACTCGCCGAAGGAAGTCCGGGGTGACCGTGACCGACAAACGCCAGGGGAGCCCGGTGTCCGGTCTATCTTCCTTGGAAGGAGCCCCTCCTATAGACTGTTTGGGCAGTGGTTCCACCAGAATTGGTGGAGAGATGGTTTTGTGCCGAACTGGAGGTTTGACCAGCTCTGCGGGCTGGGGAACCGTCTTAATCGGCTCCCGAAGGAGTTGGCTTCGGTCTAGGAGGTGAGAGCCAGGTAATGGCCAGTGTGGAAGCCTGAGCCGGCTTGTGATCCATCAAAATCAGCTATTGCCACAAGAGGTCCTCGTAGCACCGGAGTTTCCGCCGGAGCCTCTCCTCATCAGAGGAGGATGAAGACGACCAATGGCGTCACCTCTTTTTAGAGCGTTTATGGCTCTTCCTCGGCCTGTTGGTCGAGGGGGTCCGAGACCTCGATTGAGATCTGACACGCCGACTATGGAGACACTGGCGGGACCGGTGATTTCCCTGAGATCAGGACCAGGTCCTCGATAAGAGTCCCAGCAGGCTGCATCTCGTCATCTGGGAAGACCAAGTTAGGAGTTCAGTCGAGGGAACTATCGAACGGAGTCAGCGATAATGGATCGATCCGATCAATGACGATCTCAATATCGTCAATCAACTGACCAGACAGAAAGCCGAAAAGCCAGCGGCCGAAGAAGCAATCTCTACAGAGGTCAAGACAGCATGTTCCTGGAACCAAGATCTCTTCCGCTCCCAAGAACATTTCCGTCGAGACAAAGACGATCCTAGATCCTTCTCCCAATTACAGGATCGAGAGGAGTGCGAGCCTGCAGGCGCCTCTCCCTTGGTTGGGAGGCACTGGCACAACTCTCGGAAGGAACCCGAGAAGGTGGAGCCCAGGTTAAGCGGAATGAAGAAGCTCCAAGAAGTCTCTTCAGCACGAGCCACTTCCTCCTCGAACACTTGCATGCGTTCCAATTGCTCGGCGGATCCCGCAGCCGCAGAAACCACCCACCGAGCCTCCTTGGATTTCACTGGAGGGTTCATTTTATCCAGCCTCCCCAGCTTCAGGCATGCGAGACGGTCATCAAGAACGCTGGGATGAAAGGTGAGACATCGCATTTCAAAGTGTCATGGTCCACACTGAGGCAATAGACGCACACGGTGTGGGGATCAGTGCGCGATATTTTCTGCCTGCAAGGGCACCAACAAAATCTGGGGGAAGGCTTGTCTTCCATAATCGAAGCAGTAAACTTGCGAAAGCTAACGCGAACGATGCAAATTTTCGGAGTAACCGAGGGTTTGAAAGCCAGGGCCTACAAAATGCGTGAGCACGACAGAGGCAACATGAATCTTCCAGCGGAAAGGAAGATCTGGCGTCATGGGGCAGATCCAAGGTATATACCACCCAGGTGGGTGGGAGGAGTCAGCTTGAAGACTTCCGGCTGATCTTAAAAGTGGAAAGGGACATGCCAAAGAGTGTGGATGAACAACATATCCACGATCCTAGAAAATCATTTCCCCACAGTTCACCTCATCAATTCCTTTTAAGAACTTGAAGGTCTCTATCACATCTCCTTCTATTTTCTGGTCTCCAGCAAGTACATGTTCAGTGCCTTGAGATGCTAATCACCTGCCCTGTTGGCCATGAATAATTTTTGGTTACCCTGCGCTGCACCATCTCCAGCCTATCTCTATCCTTCCTGAGGTAAGGACTCCAGAACTGGGTACAGTTCTCCAGGTGTGGCCCCACTAAGGATCTATATAGGGAAAGTATTACCTCTTCCCTTCTGCTATCAGAACCCCTCCCGATACATCCCAGTATCCTACTCACTTTGCTATATGCCTCGCTGCACTGATTCGATTGTTTAGGGCATCACTGATGATAACTCCATGGTCCATTCCTCAGCCACTGCGATAGCCTCACCCCACCCATCCAGTACTCTGTCCTGGGCTTCTTGTTCCCTAGGTACATTACATTACAAGTTTTGGCGTTGAATTTCAAATGCCAAACTTCAGGCCACCCCTCTAGCTTTCGTATGTCACTCTGTATTTTCCCCAATTCCCTCATCGTGATCTGCCATCCCACAGAGCTTAGAGTCCTGTGCGAAGAGACACAGCCTTCCCTGGATACCCTCACCAATGTCGCTACTGAACATACTAAAAAGGACTGGTCCAAGAACAGGTCCCTGTGGTATCCCACTCATGACCTCCCTCTCTGCTGACTTGACCCTGTTGACTACAACTCTCTGCTGCCTCCCATTTAGCCAGTTACCTTCCCAGTTTACTATGACTTTAGCCACACCCAGATCCTCCATCTTCTTCAACAAGCATCTGTGAGGTATAGGATCAAAAGCCTTGCTGAAGTCAAAGCAGAGCAAATCCACAGCATGGCCTCGATCCAGTTCCTTTGCCACACAGTTAAAGAAAACTATCAGGTTAGTCTGACGAGACCTCTCTGCCAGAAATATGTCCCGTTTACTATCCTGGACCCCATCATTCTCCAAGAAGTCCACAAGGTCCTTTTTGGCAAGTGACTCCATCAGCTTCCCTGTAACAGATGTAAGACTGACAAGTATGTAGTTCTCACATGCTCCTTGCCCCCCCATGAAGCAGAAGTATGTCCATCATCATCCAATCCTTCGAAACTACCCCCCATCCATAGACATCTGTTTAATAGATCTCAGAGGGGTTCAGTCAGTTCTGCTGCCAGCCCCCTGAGTAACCTCAGAAGTAACCCATCTGGTCCCACAGTATTCTCTATATTTAGTGCTGCCAGCCCTTTCTGGATCCTTTTGCTTGTATATATACACTGGCTGCCTCACCTCTGGGACCCACTTAGTGGTCGCTCTGATGCCACTCTCTGGCAAAGGTCCACTGTTCTCCTTAATAAGAACGGAGCTAAAATAAGCATGAAGGCTGCTGGTCTATTGCCCCATCCTCCTCCATCATCCTACCCCCTTTGCTACACTTACGATTCCCCTTCCATTCTTCCCCTAGCATATCAGACCACCTGCTTTTCTCCACTTTTGACCCCCTCCACAATCTACAGTTCTGTCTGCTTTTGCCTCCCTATTTTTCAGTATGTGTTTTCCTCATTCTTTCTCCCCCTGCTTTTCTTTATGCTTGCAGAAGGCCTTCTTTGCCCTCATCGCTTCTCTGACTCTTGCTGAGAATTCTAACTGTCTCTTGAACCTGTTTGTTTTGGTTACCATTCTCATGTGCAACTCAGATGTCTCGTGAATATCTCCCTTAATTGTTCCCCGGCTCTAATACACTGCCCCAATGTTTTCCACCCTGACTAACTTGTCTCTGATTAGTCCCCTCAGCCTGTTGAAGTCCACCCTTCTGAAATCCAGGACTTCATCTCGCAACTGGGGTTTTCCGGAACCAAGGGCAAGTTCAAACCAAATGGAGTTATAGACCCTGTTCCTCAGTGTCTCTACTCACAGCTCCAACCACCTCCGAGCTTGTGAGCACCACATCAAGAAATACAGTCTGCCTGGTGGGTTCCTTAGCTAGCAGTACCAGATGGCAGTCCAGAACCACATCCAGCAAGCCTGACTTTTGGTGTTCCTGGCCACTGAAATATCCCAGTCAGTGCCTAGCAGGTTCAGATCACCCACCACCACTACTTCTCCCTTTGCCACCCTTCTTTCAAGTTCTTCCCTGAGCTCTCTCTCTTCCCCTTGCCCTGGAGGTCTACATATCACCCCCAAGCACAATTTTTTGCTAAGGCTGCTGTGGGTTGCACCCACAATCACTCAAGTCTCTCCATTACTCCTTCTGATGCACCCATCTTCCATCACTTCGATACCCTCCTTGACAGAAAGAGCTACTCCTTCCCTCTAATTGTTCCTCCATCCGGCCTAAACAATAAGCACCCAAGGACCATTAGGTCCCAGTCATTATTTTCCAAAGCACACATTTCTGTGATGGCCACTAGGTCTACCTCAGTGTCCCCCATCAGCGTCTGGAGGGCACTGTTTTTTTGTTTGTTTTTTTACCCAGGCTCTTGGCATTAAGGCATACCACCTTCCAGCTAACTCCATTTTTTATTGAGACAGTTTAGTTAATTTTTACATTACTTTATACATCTTTTAGGTTACAGTCGTCATTACCACTTATTCATTTCATACATCATTTTTCAAGTTTCATCACAGGTTATTAAATGCTTCTATTTCTCATCTTTCAATGTCCTTTGTTTCTCAAATTTCATCACAGGTTAATACTTTTCTTCTAATTCCACTTTTGTGTCTGTATTCTGGTGATTAAGTCATACATACAACTTATTCGTTTTTATTTTTTATGTAGTGAGAACCGTTTTGGACCACAAGTTCCATCCTTCAACACAGTCAGGTCCCACTTCTCCATGGGGACCCAATGCACCATCTCCCACCCCCTCCAGATTTCCAACCACCATTCTCTTTGAGCTTTTCTGGTATACTTACTACCCCCCCATCCACCGTATCCCCCTATCAGGTCTGTTATGGTGTTTGTTCCCTTACCCTCTCCAGTGTTTTATTTTTTTTGTTTGTTTGTTTTTAAGAGTTTTCTAGTTAATCTATTATGGAACAAAGTCTGGACACAGGTCTGACATATACAGTATCCATTTCTGCCTTTTATTTCTATGTTGTCTCCTTTATCCTGGATCCGTGCCATAAATTGTTCCATGTAGTATGTATGTATATGTCACACACATACATACAGGAATGCATATAAAGTAGTACATTATAAATATCACAGGTAGGCTAAAACAGAGTAGACTTCTATTATTTACACTTTACTAGTGTTAAAACTCATAGCTTGGTTTTAGACCCTTCTTCACTTTTCTAGATTTATTTAATCTTATTCTAGTATTAGTTTAACCAATTTCCACTGAATGAGATCCTTATAAAGAACCTAGTTGAAAGGTAAAAGTTCCATGTAGTCTATTTCATTAATAATTTTTCTCCAGTTAGTAACGGTAGGAGGGTCCACCTTCATCCAGTTTCTTGTTATTGTTTTGTTTCGCGACCAGCAAGAATAGCCAAGTGGGGGAGCAGTCTGCCTCGTGGGTTCCTTAACTAGAAGTACCAGCTGACAGTCCTGGACCACATCCAGCAACCCTGACTTTTGGTGCTCTTGGCCACTGAAATATCTCAATCAATGCCTCACTCGTAGGGACCGAAATCAAGGCTAGTTGTGGGGTCAGCTCGAAGGGGGCTCCCTCTAGTATCTTGATTTGTAGGAGGATTCGTTATCAGAATTCTTGTAATTTGGGGCAAGATCAAAAGATACGACTTTGATCAGTAACTACGGAACCACAGTTCCCCCAGCATTCACCATACCCACTGGGCATATTATTTTGACAGTATCGCTGGGGTTCTAAAGTATGTGTATCGCGCCTTCCATGCAAAGTCCCTCAATTGGGTGGTGGATGTAATTTTTACTGCTGGGATAGAGTACTTGAGCCATGTTTCATAGTCTATATTTACACCTAGCTCTTTGTCCCAGCTTTCCAATATCGTTTTGGTGGAATCTCCCAGTTGTTGCTGAAGAGCTTTATATCGTTCCTATGAGGATGTCCCCATAAACCCCGGGCATCTATTATCATGGTCATGAGTAGTGGGGATTGGGGGTTGTTTTGTCACAGATTTACGTTTATGCAGTAGGTAAGTTTGAACTTGTAGGTACCTAAAATGGTCCCTGCCCGTCGATTATATGTTTTTTTGTAGTTCTTCGAAGGATCGGACACCATATTGGTCCAGAAATTGGAATATATACGTTAGACCTAGTTGTCTCCATTGATGGAACGCTAGGTCTGTTCTTACAGATATGAACTCCTCATCAGATTCCAGAACTCTGCAATAATAGAATATCTCCTGGAATGCCAAGTGTTGTTTAACTGTGTTCCATACTTGCAGTGTATTACATGTTATTAGTGTAAAATTATTCGCCAGTAAGATGGAGCGAGGTGTGGACAACAGGATACCACCTATGTTGTAGAGTTCGTTCAAGTGGAATTCAATCTGTTTCCAGATCGGGTTAACTTATGGGGACAGCCACATGAGAACTATGCGGATATGGGCTGCTCTAGCGTATTCCTTTAAATCTGGCAGGTTAACTCCTCCTTGACAGAGGGAATTGTAATACAGATATTCGGATTCGTGGTTTCTGACCCACCCATAAAAATCGAAATATTTTCTGCCATGATTTGAAATAGGTGGACGAAGGAAAAGTTGTGAGGGTTTGGAAGACGTAAAGTAGCCGTGAGTACATTCATTCGGGTTGTTTCCACCCTAGCGAAAAAAAGAGTGGGAGATTGGTCCATCTGGCTAGGTCTGTTTGTAGCTGGGTAGTCAGCGGCTCGAAGTTGACCATTTCTACGCTGGACTGGTTCTGGGTGATTGTTATTCCCAAGTATTTCATTTTAGTGGAGCGCCACTTAATTTTGTACGTATCCTTCAATGTTTGTGTTTAACTCATTTCCTCCAATAGCTCCATATGAATTCCGAAGTATCCACCGTTTACCCGACACAAAATGGCTGCCCAGGAGGTAATGAGTTAAGACTGAGTTCCGTCTTTTTCAGGTTTAACTTGAAACCAGCTGTCTGGCCAAATGAGGTCAAGACATGACATCCCGCCTGGACCGACTGCTCTGGGTTAACAAGGGTTAAAAGAACATCATCCGCATAAAGCATGAGTTTGTGGTTCTGATACCCTCCACCCTTGGGTCCTGTCGTACTGCCTGCACCAGCGGCTCTATACAGAGTGCAAACAGGAGTGGCCAGAGCAGACGGCCCTGTCGTGTGCCTCGTTGAAGGTGTATTGGCTGAGATAATGTGCCATTAACTCGGACATACGCCTGGGGAGTTATATATATTTACATCTGACTCCTGATCCTCTATGGTCCAAACAGGCTACTGACATAGCAAGACATGGCCTGAATAAGGAACTAGCCCATATTCTGCACTCACAACCAAGTTCAGCTCGGTCTTAGAGACAAGGATCAAATCTATCCTTGCATATACACTATAAAAGTGCTATGGCAAGACATGGTGACCCGCAGAGGATTTACCAGACTTACCATCCGACTTCTTGGGCGGTGGCTGGGCCTTGCTCGTCGAGGGCCACGTGGTCTCTTCCGTGGAGCACTCCCGCTCCCTAGACTTCTCCTTGTGGCGTTTCTTCGAAGGAGACAATTTTTCGGACTAAGATTCCCTAATATGGTCCATCTGTTTCTCAAGAGATGCTAAGAGAGTCTTTAAGAGGTGGGCCTCCAAAGCCTGCTGTCTCTGCTTCCTGGTGGCCTGGTTGAAAATCTGGCACTCTCGGCAGGAGGAAACAGGATGGTCTGGGCCCAGACAGATGACACACTTCAGGTGACCGTCCTTATGCAGGATCTGCGTGCCACAGGATGAGCACTTCTTAGGTGAAGACATCAAGTTAGCAAACAAAAGATGAAGAAAATTAGGACAAAGAAAAGATTCCGACGCAAGAACTTTACACGACGATCGCTGTATGGAAGTCTCCAATGTGACTGATTCTAGGCGACGGAGGGAAAGAACTGGGGGACGGGTGTGGAGACCGCCCACTATATACAGCCATGCTGACGTCGGTCACGTGACGTCTGGTGAGCAGTCCCCCATCAGGGATTGTTAGAAAAGTCTGCCATGCGGTCCAATGCCAGGTGGTGCCAGTCCTATATGTGATGACCTACTGAAGGAACCCTCTCGAAGTAAGATCAAGAAATCTTTACTCGAGGGGTGCATCTCCAGACACCACCAGGTTCCTTTCTTTACCATTCTGTGGTATGTTCCAGGGCAACATGGGGCTGGTCTGAACGGGGAGATGATCTGCCCATCCTAATATTCTAAGAGGTACTGACACCACCCCCCACCCCACCCCCCATACAAGGGGGCAGAAAGCCCCGCCAGCTCTACTGACCAGTTATGGAAAAATCTCTGGACAATCAAAGCTGTCCACAGATGGAAGCTGGGAATATTTTGTTTGGACCAGTCGCAGCTGCCTGCCTTGTGAATCTAATAGACCCCTCAGTTTGCACTGGCAGTGTTGGTCTAAACTGGACTGCCGTCCCACTGGCACAGAGGTACAACCTGAAGCAATGAGGGTTCCTCCCCAGCATTTCCCTAGCTACCTGGCTTCCTCCCAGGTCATATGGGTTTCTTGCATGAGGAGAATATCACACCTTTAAATGTTTCCCTGTAATAGGTGTAATTCTGCCCTTCACTACTGTTTATTACCCATTTACATTCCATGTAATATTGGTAAAATGATCACTCAGTTGTAATCTGCTCCAATGCATGCAACCATAGCTTGGCCATTTGTGATGATGACCTAACATATTGATATAAATGACCCCATATGTTTCATAAAGCAACAGTAATTCAAATGGCTGTTTATTTTAAGACGAGTACCTCATTACCATCCCCTTCCCCCATCCCAGTACCTTTGCAGATGGCCCGGCTCTCTGGCTTCATAGTGGTAATCTTCTGGGGGGCCTCCGGCCATAGGTCTTTCCATAGGTGGTGCATTCGGCTCCCAACGAGAAGGTCCCACATTTAGACCGCTTCGCCAACCTGGTTCGGGGTCCCTGAACCAAACAGAAATGAAAAGTATTACATAACAAAGAGCAGCTAATCCCTTATTTTATGTATTTAGTTTTTATTGACTGGGAAAGGTGCGCTAGCCATAGCAATGACTATTTTCAGGCACAACCCGGGAGTTTACAGAAACAAAACATTTGTTTAACAAAGACAGAACAATCCTAAACAGTAAAAGCTCAGACAATAATTCAGTGCAGGCAGGAGAAAAACAATAAGTACAACTGATTCAACAATAATGTATAACATAGAATGATAAGAGAGCAAATACAATAAATAAAACCATTTAGCAGCAATTCAGGAAGCAAAATAGGGTGAGATATAAGAACAAGTACCATTATAATAGTCGTATTAGATGGATATAGGAGAGTCAGGAATTGAAAGGGGTGGAGGATGCAATAAAAGGAAGGGAGGATAGGATAAGAAAATAAGGCAAGGTAAGAGGATGAGGACTATATATAATAAAAGTAGGGCAAAGAGGTAAGGAAGGAGGAAAGTACAGTGCTTAGCTATTGAGGTGAGGGGGTGCATAGATCAGGAGAAGATAATGGGCTAGGGGTTTTGAGGCAGGAGTAGGAGCAGGAATCAGTGAGATAGTCACAAAGCAATTTCTTGAAAGAGGCATGGGATGGTGCTAGCCGTAAAGCTAGAGGAAGGGAATTCCAGTGATGGGGGGGCACAACAGGAGAAGGCGCTAGCACCTTTGGAGTAGTGGTGTCAAGGGATGAGTAGAAGGGTATTTGCAGTCGAGCGTAGACCGTATCTGGATGTCTGGATGAAAAATAGTTCCACCAAGGGCTTCGGTGTTTGGTTATGGACATTATCTATGACCGAGCAGTACGCAAACTCTCTGGAGGACTCCGGAGAAAGCCATCCCAGTTCAGCATATAGGAGGCAGTGGTGTTTCATCTGATGTGAGGAGGATGCGTATCTACAGATATTATTGTAAGTGACATCCCACTTTCGAAGACTAGTTTTACCCGTTGAGGTATACACTGCAACCCCATAGGTGAGTGATGGAAGGAGTATGCCACGAGCTATGGCAAGCCTCGCTGAGGGTGTGAGCATATAGCGGGAATGGTAGGCCATACCAAGTTTTATGTTAGCCAGCTTACAGGTTTGTTGAATATGGAGATCAAAAAGCAAGAGTCAGATCGCGTGTGAGACCAAGGTATTTAAATGAAGGTACCACTCCAACAGAGGACCCATTTATGGTAGTGACATTGAAAGTGGGTTGAGAGAGTTTGAGTTTGGCATTAGAACCAAACAGCATGGCTTGAGTCTTAGATACATTCAAGACAAGTTTATGGCTGAATAGCCACTGGTGAATCCATTGAAAGTCTAGGGAAAGTCGTTAGTTGATTTCAGTAATGTTTTACGCACTGGCGTAAAGGACAATATCATTGGTGTATAACAGGGAGGCAGCCTGGAGAATGTCAGAGGTAATATTTATATAAATGGAGAACAGCAGGGGACCGAGAATAGAACCTTGTGTCACGCCAATGTTTATGGTAGCATAATCAGACATGGTGGATTTGAATTTAACTTGTTGGGTGCGACTCGAAAGGTAGCTGCCAAACCATGCAGTGACATCTGGTGAGAAACCTAGGGATTTAAGAGCAGCTAGGAGGATAGGATGGTCGACCAGGTCAAAAGTTTTAGTCATGTCCATAAAAATTGCCCCCGTTAGGAGACCAGACTTCATGGCCGATAGGGTATCAGATGTAAATTTGAGTAATGCAGTGGTGGTGTTGTGACACTTGCGGAAACCATGCTGCGCGGTCGTAATAAAGTCATGTTTCTGAAGACAGTCTAAGGTTTGGGTGGCTACGAGCTTCTCAAGGATTTTGCTGAGGACAGACAATATGGCAATAGGCCTATAATTGGAGGGATTTTTGCGGTCACCCTTTTTGAATACGGGGGTAATCCTGGCATTCTTCCAGAGGTCAGGAACATAGCTGTGACACAGGGAGAGTGTAAAGATCCTGGCAAGAGGCGCTGCTATGTTAAGGGGCAGCAAGTTTTAGGAGCTTAGGTTCTATATTGTCAGACCTAGCTGCAGTGAGGTCGGAGATGGTGTTGAGCAATCTATGTATATCCTGGCGGGTGACAGACCTGAAACGAAATTTGGGCCCGGAGGCATTGGGTTGAACATTTGAGTTTGGTGTAGCTGAGAAGGATGAGGTATAATTGGTAAGGTCTGAAAACTGAGCATTGAAAAAAAGTTTGCAATAGCAGAGGGATTATTGCAGTGGACACCACTGAGACATGTCAGCTGGAGTGGGGGCCAGACTTGAACCTAGGAAACACTTAATGTGGCACCAGAATTTTTTGGAGTCACCATATGATTTAGTTAAAAGGTCCTTACAGTAGGTACTCTCTGCCCTTTTGATATCCTTTTTGCAGGAATTTCGGAGTGCCCTAGAGGAATTAAGGTTAGCTGGTAGCCCTGTCTTTTTGTAATGGAGCCAACATTTATCACGCAGTCATAGTTTTGAGAGAAGGTCGGACTTAAGCCAGCGGGTATGCTTGTTTTTTTACACGACGAGTAACAAGAGAGCAGTGTTTGTCCCGAATCGCCAAAAAATGAGTCAGGAATAGATTTAGAGTAGTCTGAGGGTCATCAGATTCAAAAAGAGGAGTCCAGTCGATTGTGGCAATGTCCAGTAAGAAGGACTATGACTTGAGGTTCGCGTAGTTTCGGAAAGTGATAAACAGAGGCTTCGACAGGGAGGGCCTAGTCTTACCCCATATACAAAAGGTGGGGGAATGGTCTGTGATGGCATCTGCTAGTACGCCAGAGGAGATAATATTTTCCGGGTGGTTGGTCATTATCCAGCCCAGCAGAGTACTGGAATTAGAATGCTGTGCAGTTCTAGTGGGCTCACTAATTACCTGGTTAAAGTTTAAACTTTGGATCTTGCATAGTATGCATGGATGAATACTTAGTCGACGGACATTTGTCCGACGACGGTTTAGAGTGCCTCGGGGGCTGTGAAGCAGATCTCACTGAGGAGTGCCCCAAGGTCTTATGCCTGTCCAGGGAGTTGGCACCAGATACAGAGGCCGACCAGGAAGGCACCGATGTCTGCCCCGTACCGGTATCAGTAGTACAGTCTGAAGGTAGGTGCGACGTCTGAATATTTAACAGCTGAAGGGTTGTCCCGAAGACCCAGAGTTGCGGTCTTTAGTGCCAGATGCCCGAACCAGTGTGTGGGGGCTTAACTACAGTAAGGCGAGAGGGAGAACGGGTCACCTGCAAGGCTGAGTCTGAACTGCCCCTTGGAGGCAGAGTGGGAGCCAGAAGATCTGGATCTCGATGGGGACCTCTCCCTTCTCTCTCTTTCCTTCCTCTTTTCATTATGCTTCCCCGAAGATTTCTTATGGTGTGAACAGCCTTTTTCTGAAGAGGTCTCCCTCTGCATGGTGGCCAGATGTTGCTCAGTGAGGTAGGTCTGCAGGGTCTCTTCTGGTGTTGGATCAGAGTCTGGCTACTGAATTTTTGGCAGTGCAGGCAGTTCTGAATGTCGTGGTCTGGGCCCAAGCACAGCAGACAAGCCAAATGGCCGTCTTTGGATGGGATCTGTTTGTTACAGGGACACTTGCAAGGGAGCCCCTTGGAAGACGACGACATACAGAAGTGGATCGCTGAAAAGCGGTACGTTCCTGAAGCAAAAATAAGAAATTCGACTAAGTTGTATAATAACTATGGCGGTCAAACTAGCGAGAGGCAATCCGTGGAGCCGATGAATGCGAGTCAATGGTTGGAAAGAAAAAATTACTCACCTTAGTAATTGTGTTTCTTCTAATGGAGTCTTGCTGTATTCTGACATATGCAGTTAGCCCCAGCACTTGAACTGCCCTGGAGATGAAAGAGTTAACTTTATGCAGAAGCATAGAACGTTGAGCTCGAGCTCAGATTTCAAACCTCTGTCTGTAGTACTTTAGAGTGTAACTGTCAGATTCTTACGAGCAACTAACTACACTTCTAGTGTGGAAACTGTAAACAAACCAACAGGTAAAAAATTGGGGTCCCAAAAGACTCAAGTCGAGAACCCAAGATTAAAAAAAAACAGGTAGTGAACAATATATAGAGAATAATGGATGGGGAGGTATGTGCTATGAGAATTTAATTCATACCCGAGGTGTGGGATGCTACATAAACCCAGAGGGGCCGCTGTTTGTTGCCCAAAGCTAACGAGGCACAGGATCAACCAGATACTTAAAAAAAAAAAAAATGGTATGGTCACTAAAATAGATTACAAAAAATTTGGGAGGTAAGGATTTATATGTGGGGGCTCCTCACTAAGATACAGAACCGCAAAGTTTTCGGAACTGTTAGCCCGCCCACTCACAAAACAGGAGCCGATGAAGGAGCGCTCCCTTTTGATAGATGGAGCACGTGAATGCCGTAATAACCGACTGGTTATTACAGCAAATATCAACTCAGTAAGCCCATTTAAAAAATTGGTCACCAGTAATTATATAGTAATATATAAATAAACATAGAACAACAACCACACCCTAAGAGGAGGGGTGTAAGGTACACCTCTGAGGTGCAACACTGTACCTACCAGCCCACATCCCAAAAACTAGGTTCTGAGAGGGGAGGCGGGGGGGGGAGTCAGAATACAGCAAGACTCCATTAGAAGAAACAATTACTGAAGTGAATATTTTTTTTTTCCCAAACAACATGAAGTCTTGCTGTATTTGGACATATGCAGACTACCAAGCAGTACCTCTATGGAAGAGGGTATGCAGAACCTATTTTGGGAATAGGCTCTGCAGTACTGCTGTACCAAACCTAGCACCACTCCTAGCCTGGCTATCCAGAGAGTAATGCTTGGTGAATGTATGGACTGTTTTCCAGGTGGCTGCTTTGCATATCTCTGGCAGCAGCCAGAGAAGCTGCTGTACCCCTAGTGGAGTGGGCCCTCAGGCCTGAGGGAGGTGTTTTACCTAGCTTGGTATAACAGAACTGTATACAGGCTACAATCCACCTGGCAATAGTTCTTTTAGTAGCTGGCCTACCCTGTCCCACTTCACCATAAGTGAGAAACAATTGAAGACAGTCATTCCTATGTGCCTTAGTATGCTCTATGTAATAGCTAAGTGCCCTTTTAACATCCAAACTGTGTAATCTTCTTTCTCCTGAAGAGGAATGATCAGTGAAAAACATAGGAAGGAAATCTGAGACCACGTTGGGTAAGAACCTCCTATTGGTTCTGAGGGCCACCTTATCTCTATGGAATGAGATAAAATTAGGTTCAACTGACACGGCCTGTAATTCACTAATTCGCCTGGCAGAAGTGACAGCTACTAGAAACAGTTTTCCAGGTCAAGTACTTAAGCTCGGCTGAAGCCAAAGGTTCAAAGGGTGGCTGCATAAGCTAAGCAATACAGATACTGAGATCCCAAGCCGGGGTAGGCTCTCTAAAAGGAGGGTTGATATGGATCAGACCTTTAAAGAACTTTCCAAAGACAGGGTGGGATGCCAGAGAACAGCCCTTCCCTGCTGACAGGAATGCAGAAACAGCTGCTAAATGATCTTTTAAAGTGGCTGGCCTAAGCCATTAAGGTGAACCAGATAATCTAAGACTGTAGCAATACCTACAGCATCTGGCAGGATATCCCTGTGTGAATACCAAATGCTGAATCTTTTCCATTTGTAGTTATAGGTTTTCCTGGTAGGAGATTTCAGAGAACCCTTGAGGATGTCTAAAACTCCCTGAGAGAGGTGCAGGCCTGCGTACTCTTAACTCTTCAACAGTCAGGCCTGAGACTGAGAGACTGGAGATTGGGATACCAGATCCTCCCCTGAGAGGAGGATAAGAGATTGTCTCTCTTGCGAAGAGACAGGGGGAGTGAGACTGCTAAGGACAAAAACAGAGGATACCAAGGTTGCCTGGCCCAGTCTGGAGCAATTAGAATCACTGTGCAGGGTTGTGACCTGAACTTGACTAGAACCCTGAATAACAGGGGAAAGGGAGGAAAGGCATAAAGGAACTTGCCTTCCCAATCCAAAATCAGAGCATTCATGGGAACAGTTCCCAGGACTGGAGATCTGCAGAAGAACTGGGGAAGTTGAGGACTGTCTGGGGCTGCAAAGAGATCTATCTCTGGAGTGCCCCACCTGGTGAAGATTACTTTAAAGATGAGAGGGTCCAAGGTCCATTCGTGATGGCCATGGGAAATTCTGCTGAGAGCATCTGCTAGCACATTGTCCTTCCCTGGGAGGTGGACTGCTATTAGGGAAGTTTGTAGGGAGTAGGCCAGAGACCATACTTTCATGGCCTCCATGCACAAGGCCGTAGACCGAGTGCACCCCTGCTTGCTGATGTACCAGATGGTGGTGGTGGTGTCTGTCCTGACCGGGACCACCTTGTTCCTCACTGAGTCCGAGAAAAACTGAAGGGCCAAGAATACTGCTCTGAGTTCCAGAAGATCGATATGGAGAAGAGACTCTTCTGGGGACCAAACTCCTTCTGCTGTGAGGGCTCCCAGGTGAGCTCCCCAGCCCAACAGAGAAGCATCTGTGGTGAGGACCACCGAGGGAGTTTGCTTGAGAAATGGCACACCTTACCTGAGACTGTCTTGGTCCAGCCACCACTGGAGAGCTTGGACCAGAGTCTGAGTCACTGGAATCAGTTTGGTAAGAGAGAGTTTGTTCTGAGACCAAAAGGACCTTAGATGGAATTGAATGTCCCTCATCTGGAACCTGGCCCCTTGCACCACTGCAGTGGAAGCTGCCATGTGGCCTAAGAGCTGAAGAAAATGTCTTGCAGGACGAGAAACCAGAAGATGAAAAGAAGAAGCGAGATCTGTAAGGGCCTGAACTCTTACAAGTGGAAGGAATGCCTTTGCTTGAACAGTATCTAACTCTATCCCTATGAAAGTGAGAAGCTGTACTGGTTCGAGAACTGACTTTGGCAGGTCGAGAAGGAACCCCAGGGAACTGAGCAGATTCTGAGTGACCTGTAGAGCTGACATGACCTAGTCAGAAGACTGCCCTACAATGAGCTAGTCGTCCAGGTATGGAAATAGAGAAATGCCCTGCCTTCTGAGGAAGGCCACTACTACCGCAAGGCACTTTGTAAACACCCTTGGAGTTGATGTCAGACCAAAAGGCATAGCTCTGAATTGATAATGGCCCGAAGGCAACTCGAACCTGAGGTGCTTTCTGTGGGAGCACCTGATGGGAATATGAAAGTAGGCATCCTTGATGTCCACGGAAGCTAATCAGTCTCTTGGCCTTAGAGAGGGAAAAGTTACTCCCAGAGTCACCATTTTGAACTTTGGTTTTAAAATGTGTTTGTTCAAATACCTTAAGTCTAGGATGGGTCACCACTCCCCTGTCTTTTTTGGGGTAAGGAAGTATCTGGAGTACAGACCTTTGCCCCTGTGTGGAGTAGAAACTCTCTCCATGGTTTTGAGAGCCAGCAAAGAGGAACCTCTGCTTCTAAAGCAATGGTTTCGAAGATGTTTGCAGGTGGAAAAGACCCGATCCTCATTTTTGGAAATTTTTTGAAACTGAGGGCCAGTCCCTGGCTTACTACCTCCAGGACCCACTTGTCTGAGGTAACAGGCTTCCAGACCTGTAAGTAGTAAGCCAGCCTGCCTCCTACTGGAATTGGGGAGTCTATCCAGGCTGACACATCAGGGTGTCTGCTTGGCAGGAGCCTTAGACTGGGAAGAGGATGCAGCCCTGCTCATCCCCCTCCTGTCTCTCCCTCGAAAGAACCCCCTCTGTGGGAAGGGAGAGGAGGCCTGGGCTTGGTACAAAGGCCTGTGAAAGGGCCTTCCCCTAGACTGCTGCCTCTGAGGAGTGGCTTGCCTTTCCTTGGCCTGAGCACTCCTGTAAGCAGTCCTGTATTCATTCGTTTTCTTCATATAAGCCTCTGTCTGCTCCCTAAACAGGAATTACCTACTACAGGGAAATCCATGGCCTTAGCCTGGGTGTCCTGTGAAAGGCTAGTATATCTGAGCCAAGCGAATCTCCTGAGAGAGACAGATGTAGCCATAACTCATGATGCCACATCATTTGAGTCCACAGCAGTATGGAATTGCACCTTGGACGCGTCAGTCCCATCAGCAGCCACCTCCTCCAGCTCTTTGGCCAGCTGGGGGGAAGCCTGTTTGGCCAGTTCCAGAACAATATCCCACCTGGACTTCTGGTACCTGGCTGCATAAGCCATATAGTTTACCTGCCTGAGTCCCAAGGATGATGCCAAATATTTTTAGGCCATGCAATCCACCTTCCTGGAGTCTTTATCTGGGGTGTGTGAAGCCAAAGGTATGCCCCCATGGATCCACAGCACAAAAATTGCCAGGCCCATTGATGACAGTCCCCATAGTGAACAATGTCCACGGGGAGCCCACTCCTGTGGCCTTGCCCTGGGAGGCAAGCCAGGGTCATGAGATGGTGTTCCTTGGGGAGCACCCAGGAGGGGGCAAGCTTGGTCAGGAGGGAGCAGAGCAGGAGGCTCGAATCTCCAGGCTGGGGAAGGGAGCCCCAGCCAAAAAAAATATAAAAAAATATATACCATTCATCTGCAAGCTGCTCCAACACATGCAACCACAGCTTGGCTGTTTGTGATGATAACCTAACGCACTAATATCAAAGACCATGTAAGTTTTATAAAGCAACAGTAATTCAAATGACTATTTTCTTTTAACACAAAGACTCCATCCATTGCCCTACCCCCTCTCCCGTCCTGGTACCTGTGAGGATGGCCTGGCTCTCTGCCTTCATAGGTGAAATCTTCTGCTGCGCCTCCAGCCATAGGTCTTTCCGCAGGTGATGCATTCGGTTCCCAATGAGAAGGTCCAGCCTTCGGACCACTTCCCCAACTTGGCCCGAAGTCCCTGAACAAAAAAACAAAACATTAACAATGTTACACAATAAAGAACAGCTAATTTCTTATTTTGTATAAGGTTACCCCACTTTTCATTTCCTCCTGGTTTAACCACCCTCCTCAGAGCCAAGACTGGCTTGCAATCTCCCTCTCTTTGATGGACAACTCTCAGACGTCTTAATTCAGCTGTTTTACCCTTTAAAATGTCACATGGAAAACCATCCTGCTTAGTACATATGAAACTGCCTGCAAATACAGGCCTTATGGTCTATCGAGTTTGCTCGAGTGTGCAGCACTGTTAAACTGCAGCTGCCCCTCATCCCCTTGCCCACCCTTCTGATTTATTGCCCTCTACCTCCAATTTTCCCCTCCCCAGCTTCCACTCAGTTTTGACCCTCCCTCTGACCCTATCCCACCCCCTCTTGAAGCTGCCCACCATCCGTGCTGATACCACTTCCTCCGGGGCAGCACATTCAACCTTGCCACCACCCTTTCCATGAAATACTGCTTCTTCATCTCTCTCCTGAATTTACCTCCCTCCAATTTCAGACTGTGCTCCCTGGTATCCCTCCCCCCCTTTCAACTTAAGCAAACCCTCTGAATTAACTTTGTTAAGTCCCTTTAGGTACTTAAAGATCTCAATCATATCCCTTCTCCCCCTTCCATCCTCAAGGGTGTATCTGTTGAGCTCCTTCAGTCTCTCCTCATAGGTTTTGCCCCAAGTCCCACTATCATCTTCATCACCCTATGCTGGATCCCCTCCAGTAGCCTGACGTCTCTTTTCAAGTAGGAGGCCAGAAAGTACAGTTACGCAAGAACTTACCATAACAGTAGCTCTTCAAGAGGAGATCTTGCAGCAGGCAACACTGGTAGGACTGAAGCCGCCAGGTGCCAGGGAAGATACTGCCACTCTTTTTTTTTTTTTTTCATTATATTATTATTTCCTATACTTTTTTGTCTGCGCCAATGTCGGGACTATCAGCCCCGATCATGGTTCTTACATGTCCCCCAAACTCCCACGAGCAGCATTCCTTTGCTCCCCCTTGGCTTGCTCCCCAGGCGGGCGGCGGCACCTGCCGAGATGTTGAGGACATTAGTCAGGTCAGGGAGCCGCATGGGAGCTGAGTAGGAGCGGCGAGGTGGGTGTCATGTGAGCACTGGCTGCAGTGTTTTTGTCCCATTTTCCATGGGGAGACACGGACGTGCAATGTCGTCCGATGTCGCCCCACCCCTGGACGTCAGACACGGCTGCTTGTGGTACCCGGCCTCCACCAGGGGTCCATGAGAGCACCAGGCGTTCTACCACCCTCCCCTAAGAGAAGAACAGCAGTCCATGGGACGCTCCATCCCCGGCCAGCCCTCTGACAACCCAGGTCACCGGCGTTGCAAGCAGAAATCCTATCGCTGCGCCAACAAGCCGTCGAGATCCTGCTACTTGAGGACCAACCTTTCTTAAATCTGTTGCAACAGTTATTCAGTTTCTTAGCTTAATTTATCCTTTACAATGTCAAGTCCATAAGGTTGGCCACCTATGATGCCCCACCTCTGACTATGTTATAGTGTACACTTTAATTTTCCTTTTCCCTCCGAGGTCCTTGTACAGGAGGTTATTGTGGTGACGTCTGAGCTTATGTAAAACAACAGGCTGTGTTTATCATTGTTGGATTTAGTATGTAATAGCACTATGTCATAAAATGCCTTGATTTATATACCTTATGTTTATGAAACCTGTAAATGTTAAAAATACCATGATACTAGATGTTTGTGATAAAGGTAAAAAGTACTAGGTGGCTGTATTATAGAAATTAAGTTGTGTGTGTTGTTAAATGTATGCAAATTGGTATCATGCATTCCTGCTGTAAACAGCCAATCTGAAATTTCATGGCGATTTACGTATATCCCACAATGCTTTGCATTATGGAAGTATGTATGATGTTGTGTTTCTTTGAAACCTGGCTCATTGTCAATGCCCTTTGGGGCAACCCTTGTTTCAGTGCTTCTGCACTGAGTTTCTCGTCAGTAGCTTGTTTTGGATTTTTCCTTTTTGAGCCCCCACCACCTAAGCACACAAGGCAACCATACGAATGAAGGGTTTTCACTGGAAAGTTTAGATCAGTAGATGCTGACAAGTGCAGAAGAGGGATATACATAGTCTGTTGCAGCAAACTGATGTTTTGAAGGAATATGCCATTGCTGATGGTTATCTTCTGTATTTTGAATAAACATTACACAGATACTGTGTGTTGAAACTGAAGTTTGGTGTCTGGTTCAACTGTTATCCCACAACCCCTCCACAAGGACAAACACAGAAAAACTTCTAGCTAGCAGTCTAGATCACGGGGGACCGCTGACATCCACCTATCCTATAAAGGAGATGGTCCCCAAGACCAACCTCACAGAAGGTGAAAATAGAGAACTAAAGTGGTTCCCTCAGAGCCAAGGAAAGGAAGAATAGATATGAAGAAGCAGCTATCGGGGAGAAGGAGGGAGGGAAAACACCTGCTGCAAGAGCTCCTCTCTGACCTATTGTTACGGTAAGTTCTTACATAACTGTACTACCTTACTTCAACGGGGCTCTTGCAGCAGACACCACCGGTAGGACTGAGTCGGAAGCAGTACCAGAACGTACCCAAAGGTCAGCTGGGAGGAGGCAGAAGGGATCAGCTGAGAAATTCAGGAAAGTAGGCCCTGAAGGATAGCAAGTCCAAAATTGGCCCTGCATCTCAAGGCACTGTCCAGACTGTAATGAGGGACAAAAGTGTGAACAGTGCTCCAAGTGGCAGCTCCAGAGATATCCGCAGCAGACACATTCCTGAAACAGGTGGAAGAGATAGCCATTCCGCTGGGGGATTGTCCCTTAACCGCCCCAGGTAAGATCTTGTTGTACTTACAGTAACAATAAACAATGCAATTTACCAACCATTTCGACAACTGAAAACAGGTGCCCCTTCTCTTTTGGGGGCAAACGAAACAAACAACTGATCATTCTTTCTAACCGACTGGGTGCAATTCGTATAATAACAGAGTACCCTATGAACATCCAAGGTATGCAGTAAGACACCCCCCCCGATTAGAATACGTAGGGGAATAAACAGGAAGGCAAATGGACTGGTTTAGAGTGAACTCAGACACCACCTTAGCCAGAAACTTAGGATTAGTTCATGAAGACACCCTGTCTTTGTGAAAAACTACGTAAGGCACTTTACACATCAGAGCCTGAAGCTCGGAAATCATCTGAGCAGAAGTAACAGAGACTAAAAAACACCTTCCACGACAAAGCGCAGCTTGCAACTCACAGTCGGCTCAAAGGGAGGCAGAGTGAGCTTTTCCAACATGAAGAGAAGGTCCCATGGGGGGGCGGGTCCTGAATGGGAGGCTTCAGATGCGGAATACCCCACAGGAATGTCTGGGATACCTTCAGCTGGGCAACAGCTTTGTCCTCAATAGGTGCATGGTATGCAGAGATGGCAGAAAGGAAGAGAAGAGTACTCCAGACCCAAGTCAGAAACGGATAGGAGGTACTCTAAAATCAGATTCACCAGACAGATGAAGGGATCCAAGTGGCGAGCAGCGGCCCAGAGAGAAAAACTCTTCCACTTTATGGCATAGTTGGCTCTAGGTGAAGGTTTTCTAGCAGCCACTAGGACAGCAGCGACCCTGAAAGAAACCCCCAAAACGGGCGACAGCCAAGTCTGCAGGAGCCACACATGTAGATAAAGAGACCTGAGGTCGGGATGGACCAGGGTGCCCTGCCGCTGGGAGAGCAAGCTGGTGCACAGGGGCAGGGTGACTGGAGGTTCCACTGCCAGCTGCTGCAGCAGGGGCAACCAAATCTGACACAGCCAGTAGGGAGCTAAGAGAATCATCTCTGCCCCCTCTTGACTGAAGCTTGAGAAGAACCCCCTGCAGGAGCGGGAAGGCATACAGAGACCTCCCCTTCCAGGAGAAGAACAACGTGTTGCTCCAGAAAACTCCAGGCCCTGTATCAAGCAAGCAAAAAAGCGTCAGTTTTGTGCTGAGTGGGGATGCATAACGGTCCAACTCTGGACGGCCCCACCTGTCAGAGATCTTTAACCATAGAGGACAGGAGTTCCCACTCATGAGACCTCAACCTGGACGAGCTTAGACTGTTGGCCAGGGCATTTTGGTAACCTGAAATGTGGACGGCTGAGAGTTACAGGCCGTGCTTGATGGCCCAGTACTAGATTCTCACTGCTTCCCAACAAAGGGGGTAGGAATGAATGCCCCCCCCTTTTGTTGATGTAGTATACCACAGATATGTTGTTCGTCTGTACTAGTATCATGGCAGGAAAAATGTGGGTGTGGAAGGCCTGCAGAGCATAAAGAACTGCCCGCATCTCCAGTATATCGATGTGAAGATACTGCTCTGACTCAGACAAGATCCCCCGGGTTTGATGGTCGGCTAGGTGAGCACCCCAGCACAGACCCAAGGTGTCTGTGGTGAGAATCCGCTGAGGGGACAGCTCAAAAGGCAACCTCTCTCAAGAGATTCGCAGAGTTCTGCCACCACTCCAAGGTTCTCCTTGCCGGGTCGGAAACCATTATCAACTGATCCAGGTCATCAGTGAGTTGGTCCCACTGGATCCGAAGAGTCCACGGGGGAACCCTCAAATGCAGACGGACCAGGGGAACTGTGTCCATAGTCACCATGTGCCCCAACAGGCAAATGAACACTCTGGCTGGTATCTGATGACTCAGGGATACCAGCAGTGCCTGCGCTATCAGGTACGGTGCTCTGTCCACTGGAGATAGGCTCTGTCCTGGGGTGAATCCAGGACTGCCCCAATATATTGGAGGTATTGGCTGAGGGAGAGAAGACGTTGGTAGGTGTATCGTGATCCCTAGGGCCTGAAAAAGCAGAAAGGTGTCTTCCAGGGTCTGCAGCAAAAGATCCCTGAAGGAGGCAGTCAGTAGCCAATCATCTAGGTAAGGGGACACATAAAAACCCTGCCTCCTCAGTGCTTCAGCTACCACGGCTACTCACTTGGTGAAGACCCAAAGTGCTGAGGAAAGGTCAAAAGGGAGGGCCCTGAACTGAAAGTGGTCCACTGGGAAGCAGAAGCAGAGGAAGCAGTGGTGGGCTAGGAAACCAGGATATAAAGATAGGCAACCCCCATGTCCAGGCAGCAGAGTCAGTCTCCCTGATGGTGGGGCAGTAGTCCCTGGAGGGTAACCATTCTGAAGCACTTGTACTCTATACAGTGATACAGGCGGCTGAGGTCCAGGATCAGTCTCAGGGCCCCCGTTTTCTTTGCGATGAGGAAGTAGTAGTAGTAGTAGTAGTAGAAGAACCCTTTCCTCTTTGAGCCGGAGGCAGGCTCTATGGCCTTTTTATGCAGAAGAGCCAGAATCTCTTCCTGGATGAGGGAAATGTGAGCGTGAGGGAAATGGGAGAACATAGGAGGGCTTTACAGTGGAAACTCCAGAAATCTGAGGAAGTGACCCCATTTAATAATCCGCAGCACCCATTGATCAGAGTTCACTGTGCACCACCCATCGAGGTACAGAGAATCAACCCCCACCTGCCTCCCCCAAGACCTCTGCTGGGGGTCAGTTAAAGAGTCAGACAGTGGATCCAGGGGGTGGACATAGTGGCTGTGGGCGTACTTAGGGCCCTAGAAGCAGCCTTTCCAGCTGGTGGGGTGTTCGCCTTGCGCTTAAAGGGTCCTTTTAGCTGTTGGCCCTTGGAGGACTGACGAAAGGACTGACACTGGGAAGACCGAGGTTGAGATCGGTAAAGGAAATGCACCAACCATAAGGCCTTATCAGATTCTTGGGAGGTGAGAGATAATATCCTGGGCATCTCCCCCAAACAAGACAGAACTCCGGAAAGAGGCATCCGTTATTTTGGACTGAACATCAGGCACAAAGCCAGACACCCTACGCCATAAATGGCGATGAAGGCAGATCCCTGCAGCCACCCCGGGCCTAGAGGCATCAACAGTGTCATATGCCACCCTTAGAACATGGCTGCCCACATCTGATTGAGATTTTAGGAGGTGGGCCAACTATGTCTTAGTAGCAGCCTCAGGGAGGATGTGGACCAGATCCCTCACCTGATCCCAGAGGGCATTCTGGTACTACACCATGTGGGCCAGGTAGTTAAGTGCCTGAATGGCCAATGTGACCAAAGAAAACATCTGCTTGCCCAGCTGGTCCAGTGGGAGGACTCCTTGTTTGGGGGGTTAGTACAGTCATGGACAGCATTTATGGCCACTGAGTCTGCTGTGGTGTGCTCGCCCAAAATAAGGGCTTGGCCCCGAGCGCATGATTAAGACCAAAGCCAGGGTGGAAGAGGGGTAGTTCCACACCGTAGTAACATCCTCGAGGAGGCACCACTAAAGAGAGGGTCTCCTTTTTCAGGAGTTATACAGCCAGATGATGGCACTCTGTGTCAAGCTCCTCTGTTTCCAACCCCATCAGGGACTGGATATGGAACATAATGTCAAGGAAAGAGGGACTGTCAGGAGACTACTTAGGGGTCTCCTAATGAAGCTCCTAACCATCAGAGGAGCCCCTTGAGCCCTCCGATGACTGAGGAGGAAGAAGAAGAGTCGTCCCCTGACTGAGCGCTGTTAGGAACCGGCATTTTGAGGGAAACAATCATCCAAAACGCTGGTCCGAGTTCCCCGTGCGTCCTCAAGCAGACCCTGTGGTACAGAGGTTGCCAGGTCATGCCCAGTCTGAGTCCTGAGGAGGTGGGGTCCCAAGGAGGATGAGGAGGAGAGGGCTGCCTGGGAATATCTTTGCTCTGCATGAAGGACCACCAGGCAGTAAACAAAGAACTGCAGTCCACCAGTGGAGGAGGAGCATAGAGTGGATAGGGATACTGAAGAGGAGGGTACGGGTACGGTGGTGGAGGGGCCGGTGTAGGGTATCCTGGCGTAGGTCAACCAAGCACTGGATGAGGATCCCTAGGAGGGCCAGCAGGCATCGGCTGTGGCGTAGGAGGGGACTGAGGTGATGATGGCTGAAGAGTTGTCGGCTGAGGTGCTGGCGTAGCCAGTGCCAGCCTGAGAGGTGAAGGCTATGATCAGTCTGGTTAAGTAACAGACATTGGCCCCAAAGGCGAGACTGGCACCTGCGGAAGAGAACTCCCCTGAGGCAGAGGTGTCACCTACGTGGAAGAAGAGGCGAGTGCTTGCTCCAGGTGATGCCTGGAAGGGTTAGCACCAGCCCCGAAGCCAGGACCAGATGAACACAACACCTTCACCTGGGGGGGGAGGGTGCAACATGGGCAAAAATCCCACCACCACAGGTCGCAACCTCAGTCAAGCCGCCTGGCTGAGGACCCATGAGAGCTAAGGGCTTGAGCATCAGGGGCTGGGAGGCAGGAGACAAAGTCCACTGCCCTGAACAGCTGCTGCACGATATGGAGATGAGGGCAGGCAGCTGCACCACTACCAGTAGCCCAGAGGGAGTGAGGGATGCTGGCGAAGGAAGGGCCGACACCCCCCTCCCCAAAGCGTGGGAGGAATACCCAGAGGTGGAAGCCAGTCTGTGCACCAAGTGAGAGGCTGACCAAGGACAGTCCCGGTGCTTGTGCTTCCCACTCAACAACTTCTGGGAAGATGATGATGATGCCCCAGAAGACTGATCCGGGGAAGCACAAGAGCTCTTAGCCTGAAGCTCCTTCTCCATCACGGCTAATTTCTGCTTCAACAGGTAACTTTCCAAATTCTTCAAGCAGTGTCTCTGTGTGGACTGGCTGAAGTCCTGTCAGTGCTGGCAGGCCTCGGTGTCGTGGTTGGGGCCTAAGCAGAACAGACAGGAAAAGTGGAAGTCTTCGGCGGGTATCTGCTTGCCACAGGCACACTTTGACCAGTCGGAAGACGAGGCTGCAGAAGAAGACAAACGAAATGAAGAAACAATGAAAATCGATGTTACTAGCAGTAGAAAAGGAAAGAAATAAAGCACGGGTTAAACGTGAGTAAAATGGTGGTTGATTGAAGCAAGCGTCAGTGAAAGTCCAACGTGTGCGGGTCGCCGGCGGGGGAGGACTAAGGTAGGTCTGGAGGACCACCCCCTTTATAGGACAGGCAGACATCAGCGTGCCAACGTCTGTGGGGGCGGTCTGCAGTGATGGACTGCTATCTAGAAGTTTTCCGTGTGGTCCTGGTGCCTGACAGCTTCAGTCCTACCCATGTTGCCTGCTGCAAGAGCCCCTCAAAGTAAAATCTGCACACAATACTCCAAATGCGGTCTCACCAGGGATCTGTACAGGGGCATAATGACTTCCTCCCTCCCAGAGGTGATCCCCCTTGCGATGCATTCCAGCATTTTGTTCACCTTTGCAGCTGCCTTCCTACACTGCATCGAATGATTAATTTCCCCTGTAACTAGCACCCCCAGATCTTTCTCCTCCACTGAAGTGGATAACAGCACTCCCCTCAACCAGCACCTATTACCAGGGTTTTTGGCCTCCAGAAACAAGACTTTTCACTTTTTAGCATTGAACCCCAGCTGCCATGTGTCTGACCAGTGCTCAAATCTCTCCAAATCTTCTTGGAGTATTTTACCCCCTTCTTCACTATCCACCTTCGCGCAGATCTTGGTGTCATCTACAAAAGAGTTGATCTTACTCCTTATCCCATCCGATATGTCGGCAATGAAGATGTTAAATAATACCAGTCCTAGCCCTGTGGGACCCTGTGAGTCCAATATCAAGCCCTGTGGGACCCTGCTGGTTACTGCCCTAGGTGCCGAGAGCTCTCCCCCGACTACCCTCTGCTGCCTGTCCTGCAACCAGTTCTTAACCCACCCAATCAGTTTTTTCCCTAGCTCCCAAGCTGCTCAACTTGCTGGTCAGCCTTCCGTGTGGCACAGAGTCAATGGCCTTGCTGAAGTAAAAAGGAGTTTCAGGCTGGCCAGTCAGCGCAGCAGTTGGATTTTCGCTTGTGCGCCAGCGGCCTGGGTTCGGGAATGGACTCAATGCTGGATGGCAGTCGAGAAGAGAAAGGCTTGAGCGTCGATTGACGGCTCACCTTCTCTCGGGGGAGGGTGGAGACGTGACCCGGCGATTGCTAACCGCCTAGCGGAGGCTGGATGAACGGCAATACGCAGGGTCCCATTCACCAAGGAGGAAACAGGAAAAAGAGCCCCGTACCTGACCGGATGACAGTCGCCATCTCCCACTGCCGTGAGTCTGAGGACAGTGCACACACCATCCCAGCAGCACCCGGGGTAAATATTGCTGGCCGCCCCCAATACCTTCCCTCGGAGAGAATTGCAGAGCCAGAGGGTTACGTCAAGTTAGCTGGGGGGCACAGTAATGGGTGAAGGGTGGCTGATCCGAGACAGTGCGCACGGAGGGCATAGTGCTCTGAAGGAGAGGCTGGCCCGGAGCTGGGAGGGAACAGAAACAAATAAATAAGTTTAAAAAAATGAAGTTTCTAATTTTCATTCTCTTCCCCTGTGACAGAACTCAGAATTAGGACCAAGAGCTTTTACTGTTCCTGGTCCCAACTAAGGGGCTACCTACTTATGTTGTCACGTATTCCCCAGGGATGTATTTGGTTAGCCTTGGTTGAATTTTACATTTTAAACTTGTAAGTCTGCTGGCTAAACCACTTCTGATTCATACTGTGCAATTTGGAGGATCAGTGAACAGGAAAAGGATTCAGTCTAGTTTGGGGGCAGCAAGCTCCACCAAAAACAGACATATACCTTGTGCTCCTTCCAGAAAACAATGGAGACAATGCCAAAAATCAATAGAGCCCCTTATAGAGAAGGTCCCTTCAGTCTTTTATTCTGATCACTTGCATAGTTTGTAGGTGTGAACAATGATTGCTTCTACTGCCCTCTTCTAATTTCTATAAAAAAAAAAAAATCACATTGTCTCTCACCACTCCCTCAAAGAAGTGCCCACACAAATTCAGGCTTTAAAGCACAATTTCATTATATTCTAAGATTCTGAATAAAAAAAAAATTAAAAAACCTTTATCCAAGTACCTGCGATGGTTTTTCACTGTGTTCAGAGCATTTTTTTTCATATTTGAGGATGCGTCCCTCATTTTTAAGGCCTGTGTCCCTTATTTCAGGGACAAAAGTTTAAGAGGTATGCCAGCTCCAACACCATGCATGCCACCCCCCCATATCAGTCCCTCCACCCCAGTGTTCCCATTAAGGCTGTAGATCTGGGGGTGCACTGCACCCTCTCCAAAAAGTTTCAGGGGTACAAATTAAATTAGAAGCGTTCATTCTACCATTTGTACAACATTTTTGAGGGGGGTACATATACTTCAAACAGAATTATGGGGGTCTGTACCCCCTTCACACAAAAATGTACTTGAATTTCATAATTTGTACATGAATCACGTACAGTTGGGGGTAATTGGGAACACTGCTCCACCCTCCCCACCTATGTCCCCACAGACACTCACCCACAAGTAGTTAACTTTCTCCAATGGCCTGGAGGGTGCAGCTGACAGTCTGTTTGGCGGCACAGTGCAGGTGACTGGAGAATTTATTTTATTTTTATTTTATTTAGTTTTTGTTGACCGGGTAAGTGCACTAGACAAATCCTGCCTATTTTCAGGCATGACCCAGGGAAGGGGGATACAGATGAATGCCAACTTACCTTGAACCAGATGAAGCTGCTGGTGGTATTTTTCGTGAATGGAGGAAATTTGGCCATTGCACCAGAGAAATTCCCCTGCTCTTTCCAAGAAGTGCCATGGGATCTTTAATAACCACCTGAACTACCTCCAGAACAGGCAGATGGGACCTCGGTTTAACATCTCATCCGAGAGACGGCACCTCAGGAGTGCAGCACCCCCCTCATGCTGCACTACAGTGTCAGTATTGGGATATTAACCCAAGTGCCTAGTGTGGGGATAGAACCCACAGCCTACTGATCTCCCGGCCTCAGAGGCGAGTGTGCTACCTGCTGAGCCACTGACACTGCGAATGTTAACTACTTGTGGGCGAGTGTCTGTGGGGACATGGGTGGGCAGGGTGGTGGGGTTCAGATGCGAGGGGGAGGGTCACGTAATGGATCACATTTCTTTGTGATCCAAAAGTAGAAATGGACTGCATGAGCAGCCAGATCACATCACAAAGTGTGATGTGATACCAGCTATTTAATACGCTGTGGTGTCATTTGTCAAAAAAAAAAATGATCCGACTCAGAGTGAACATCCATAATCTGCACTTCCGCATGAACTGGTTCAAACTGTGCAGTTCCAGTATGGGGTACATTAGGGAGTGAGGAAAGACCAAGGGAGGGATAGTGAGGCTTAACTCTGTCTCCTAGCCGACGCCTGTAGGAGTTAGTAAAATACACTGGTGTGTCCTGAGAATGCCTACAGAAGTCAGCTACTGACTTCCTGTGTGCCCTGGCAACGTCTGGAGAAGTCACTTATTTATTTTATTATAAAATGTAACAGACTATAATATATATTTGACTGCATAGCACCATTGGAAAGGTAATTTTGTGCTGAACAACTTTGCCACTGATATTCTGTGTATATCATGTATACTTTAGGAGTTACTGGTATTTTTTCATGGTATGGTGTGTATGGCTTATGTTGCCTGTTCCAGTGGAAAAAAAAAAAAATACGTTTTTTGCTGTTTCAACCAGCATAGAAAAAAACAAAATTACATATTATGCTTTGCATACCACCACTGGAAAGGTAATTTTGTGCTGAATAACTGCCACTCATACTTTGTGTCTAGCACTTATGGTTCTTGAGCCATTAGGATTTGTTTGTGGCATGCTGACCATAGCTTGATGTTGCTTAGAAAGGCCCAGGATTTAGTATTAACAGTATACAGGAGACAAGTGGTGCAACTTCAGAGAGTTCCTGTGGAGGCAATGAGTTAATAAAAGGGAGGGTGGGTGGGCAGAGAGGGACAGTGAAAAAGCAGGGATACTGAACGAATACTTCTGCTCAGTATTCACAAAAGAAGAGGAGGGGGAGGTACCTAATCCAATCACTAGAAGGACTCTGGCTAGGTGGGTCGACACCATTACTTTCATAGAATAAAAGGTTCTAAAAGAACTCTTAAAATTTAAGGTGGACAAAGCAATGGGCCCTGACGGGATTCACCCCAGAATTCTTAAAGAACTAAGGAGAGAACTAGTGACACCACTGACTACTCTTTTTAACAAATCTTGGGAGAATGGTGTGGTATCGAAGGACTGGATGAGGGTGGATGTGATTCCCCTTCACAGAAGTGGGAGCAAAGCAGAGGCAGGAAACTACAGATCTGTTAGCTTAACTTCAGTGGTAGTTACGCAAGAACTTACGCAACAGTAGATCTTCAAGACAGCTTCCTGCAGTAGATCACCACATGTAGGACTGCGCCCCCTTGGAATCAGGACTGCGTCTAGCAATGCCTGGCAGGGGACCGCCCACCCGATGTCAAGTGAGAGACGTCAGCATGACCCTATATAGTGGGTGGTCCCCACATCTGCTTTCCAGTTCTCCCACCGGAGATCCAAGAAGGAAGAGACAGGAGAAAGGATACAATCCTGGAGCCCAAAAAGGAAAGGCTGAAAGAAATGCAAAAACTGGGGGAAGGAAGAAGCAAAAATGTGACCTACTGCAGGAAGCTCTCTAGAAGATCTACTGTTAGGGCAAGTTCTTTCGTAACTGTACTTTTTTTACTTGGGAAGCGTTCCTGCAGTATGTCATCACATGTAGGACTGAATCCCACGCAGTCACTCAGAAAGAGAGACAGAGAGTCACAGGAGGAGGAGCAACTGAAAGGTCAATACAGGACCGGCCTAAGACAGTAGGGTCCTGTAGGACAGCAATGCCAAACCCGGCCCTACCTCTAGAGGCAATGTCCAGACTGTAATGCTTGATGAAGGTATGGACCGAACTCAAATTGCTGCCTTCTGAAATCTCTACTGCAGAAACATTCCTCAAAAGAAGGCTGTAGACGCATCCACGCCTCTGGTAGAGTGACCTCTGATTTCCCCCGGCACAGGTTTATTGTGCTTCTGATAACAGAAACAAATGCAGTTAGCAAGCCACTTAGAGAGGCACTATTTGGAAATTGCCAGCCACAAAGATTTGGTGGCAAAGGAGACAAAGAGCTTGTCAGCTTTTCGAAGGTCCTTAGTCAGACGTACACAACATCTCAGGATTCTATGTACATCTAGCGTGTGCAGAAGAGTCTCACCTTTGTTCAAGGGAATGGGGTAGTAAACCGGGAGTTCCAGTGTCTGGTTAAGGGTGAACTCAGAAACCACCTTGGGAAGACACTTAGGATTTGTCCGGAGGACCGCCTGGTCCTTGTGAAAAATCAAATAAGGCTCCTTGAACACCAGGGCCTGAAGCTCGGAGATTCGACAAGTCGCAGTAATAAGCAAAAATAGCACTTTCCAGGAACGGTAGCGCAATTTGCAGTTCATTGCTGTTTCAAAAGGGAGAAGCGTGAGCTTCTCCAACACAAAATTTAAATCCCAAGGTGGGGTGGATTTGCGGATGGGGGGGTTTCAGGTGGAGAATCTCTTTCAGAAAGATTTTGGAGATCTCCAGCTGCGCCACAGGTTTATCATCCACTAACACACGGTAGGCTGAAATAGCGGACAGGGTGAATCTGAAAAAAGAGTAGACTAGCCCTGAATCTGGCAGATGGAGCAGATACTCCATAATATGAGGAGCTGAGCAAGTAAATGGGTCCCAACCCTTGGAGGCTGCGCAAATAGAAAAGCGCCTTCCACTTCATGGCGTAGGTGTATCTAGTGGAGGGTTTTCTAGCCTCCACCAGAACCTGAGCTACCCTGTTTGAGACCACAAAACGGGACTTAATTATGTCTAAAGGAGACACGCATTAAGATGCAAGGTCCTGAGTCCCAGATGCACCAGCTTGCCTTGATCCTGCATCAACAGATCGTACTGGAGAGGAAGCAGAACTAGGGGTTCCGCTGAAAGCTGCTGCAGAAGCGGAAACCAAATTTGCCTCGGCCAGAGGGGATCTATCAGAATCATCCCGGCTCCCCCGGCGGAGCTTCAGAAGAACCCTCTTCAGAATGGGAAATTTGGGGGACATACAAATTGCCCTGTCCAACAGAGTGACAATGCATTGTGCCAGAAAGCACCATGCCCTGGAATGAGCAAGCAAAAGCTGGGAAGCTTTGTGTTGGATGGGGAGGCGAACAGATCTAGATCTGGCTAACCTCATCGCACAAAAAGAGAATCTGCTACTTTCTGACTTAATTCCCATTTGTGAGCGAGGGATGTCGACCGGCTGAGGCTGTCCGCCAGGACATGAATCAATCAATATCTTTATTTTGCCAGGCGGAACACCATTGAGACAAGCTCATTTACAAGATGGACCTAGGAACAATATAGTAGCCGGACGGGCCATTAGCTAAGCATACATAATAACAACATAATCATACAAGGCAAGCATGTACATGGAATATGCAGCAGGCTAAGAGTCACTAGCAAGCTATATACATTAGCACTTTTGAAGGACAATAATTAAATGCATTTAACCACATTTTAAACACATTAAGTAAAGATTACATGGTTTCAGTTTAGAGAAGTACTCATTTTGCATAACTGTAGAATGACAGGGTCTATATGACCTCAGTGCAGCATGTTGGAGAGTACGGACTGCTCATGTTTGAGTTAGGAAGACAGAGTGGCCAGGCATGCTGGTGCACTGAAGGATAGGGTAGAGAGACAAGTATGAGCAGTTCAGATGTATGTTTGTTGAATTTTGTTGACCCGGTAAGCCCACTGGGCCTAGAAGTCCCTTTTTCAGGGGTGACCGGGGGAGGGTGGATACAGATGGTGAGCAACTGAATTTGAACCAGATTAAGCTGTTGGTGGTATTTTTAGTGAATAAGGGAAATTTGGCCAGGACACCGGGGAAATTCCCCTACTCTTTTCGATAAGTGCCATGGGATCTTTAACATCCACCTGAACTACCACCAATCCAGGCAGATGGGACCTCGGTTTAATGTCTCATCCGAAAGATGTAGTAGTGACAAGACAGTAAAAGAGGAAAAAGAAAAAAGGGGGGGGTAGATGAGGGCAGATAAGGACAGTACAGAGGTAGGAAGAGGGAGGGATGTACAAAATGTAGCAGATGGCGGATAAATGTTGTCAGTAGGTGGTGTACTAGTCAGAAACAGTCTCCCCTAGGTAGATATCCTAGTGGACAAAGCCTAATGAAGTATAAGCAATACAAAAGGCGGGTTGGCCATAGGGATACTACTTTCCTTATTTGAAACAGTGACAGACTTCAGAGAAGGTCTTTAGAAGCATGGCTTTAAATCGGGAGAGTGTTACAGGGTACGTGAGCCTTAGGCATTTTTGTATCTTGTTCAAGAGCACTGGAAGGGCAAAGCTTATGGAGGCTCTACCAAAGAGCGTTCCAACTTTGGGAATAACAAGGAATATGTAGGTAAGATTTCTAAGGAGATAAATACTGGGGGGCAGGTGGGCAGGCAGCCTATGAGGTACTGAGGAAGCTTATGAGTGATGGCCTTGTAGGTACAGAGTACAGAATTTTTTTGCCTCCTCAAGGTAAGTGAGCTCCAACCTATGGAAGGATAAAGGGCGCAGTGGTGAGTGGAGTAAGGCGCATCAGAGAGAAACCTGACATTGCAAACATGTTGGACTGCCCAGTTCCAGATTCGCATCGCCTCCCTGCAAAGGGGGTACAATCGAGTGCCCCCCTGCTTGTTGACGTCCCAGACTACAGACATGTCTGTCTGGATCAGCAGAGATCCTCTTGATAGGATGGTCTGAAAGGCCTGAAGGGCATAAAGAGCTGCCCTCCTTTCCAGAATATTGATGTGCAGTGACATTTCTAGCTGGGACCACAAACCCTGAGTCTGGTGGTCCCTCAGGTGAGCTCCCCAGCCCAGGTTGGAGGCATCCGTAGTGAGGACACATGGAACGGCTATCCTGAGGAGGTCGTGGGGCAAAAAACAGTGGGGGAATTCAAGAATGCATGGGACAGACATAAGGCAATTCTAGTGGGGGTTAGGTAGAAGGCTATTGGTTAACTAGGATCTAACTAACAGCAAAGACCGCTCTGCTGTTATAGTAGTGCAAGTTCAATTTATTTCAATTCAGAAGCCCGCAAAACCGCACTCACCACTGAACTTGCAAAAAGCTTTTTATTGTGCAATCAAGCAGTTTAAAAAATGCTGTCACTACCCTTTGATGACGTGCTAGATGGCACGAAACCGGTCAGGGACTTGTATGTTCAGCGCTTGGTGCTTGGTATGAAGCGGCATTTTTTAGAACTGTTTGACTGCACAATAAAAAGCTTTTTGCAAGTTCAGTGGTGAGTGCGGTTTTGCTGGCTTTTGAATTTAACTAGGATCTGCAGCTTATCCAATAGGTAGGGAAACGGGCAGCCTGGGTGAGCCAACCGGTCCTTATCTGCAGTCAAAGTCTATGTTTCTACATCTTCTCTCTTTACTAACTAGCCTCAGACATAGGCTTGATACTGTTTCGATTCCTTCCCTATTTTCCCCTAAATCTCCTCCACCTCTTGCAGTTCCTGCACTCCTTCCACGACCTCCCTCAGATATATGGCCATTTCACCAAAGGGAAGGGCTTTTTCCCCCATTAAAATTTTACTGGATATTCATACAGACAAACAGCTTAAAAGCATCCCTAGAGAATATCTTGCAAAAGTAGATAAGACAATCAATAGTTAAAATTACATAAAAAAATTATTCTCTATGCCAGCCCACCGGCGCAGCAGTTGGATTTCCGCTTGCGACGCCAGCAACCCTCTTGGACGAAGTCTCCAGCACTCATTCACACGAATGGAAGTACACTGGAGGTGCTAGGACCTAGCGGGAGCCAAGCTTTTTAGGAGGGCTGGTGCCGAGACAGAGCGGCACCACAACCAGACTTGCATGGTATAGACCATCTTGGCATCGACCCTCCAACCGCCTCAATACCTTTTTTCTCCGAGGAGGTGCAGCGTAACTGTTCTATAGGGGACTGACCTAAAAATCAGACATAAGATAGTCCGAATGACCCATGTAAGAAGGGTCAAATAGCCAAGTCTTCACAGCCCAAAGACTGAAGGACAGAAGACTATAAACAGAGAAGTGAGCTCGGGGGATAATGGGCAGGCGTGTGAATGAGTGGTGGAGACTTTGTCCAAGATTATCAAGAATTACGGTAGGTACGTAATTTCCATATCTTCCTGGACATAAAGTCTCCACCACTCATTCACACTAATGGGAGAGTACTGAGCTAAAATAATCCTGAGACAGGAGAGAGGCTCACTTTTTAGGACAGAAGCCAATTAAGAATTGTCCGCCAAAGGACTGATGCTGTCTGGCATGGACGTCTAAGGCGTAGTGCTTAAAAGTGTGTCTGCAATGGGGACATTACGAATTTCTGCCAGAGATGCCTCAAATGCTCTGGTAGAGTGAGCATACACTCTGCCTCCCAGCTTGACCTGTGCCATGGAGTAACAGGGGCGAAGGCATGCCACTAGCCATGCTGAAATGCACCCGATAGCAACAGGCTGACCCAGCCGGGTCGTGCTGAAGGAGACAAACAGTTGTTGAGCCTTGCAAAGTTCTGTCGTTCTGTCCAGATAGAAACGCAAAGCTTTTTACATTCAGAGAATGAAGGGTAAGCTCTCCCTCATTCTGGAAATTAGCAAAGTAGGTAGGAAGGACTAAAGGTTGATTCAGATAACACTCAGACAACTTTAGGAAGGAACTTAGGATGAGTCCTAAGAACTACTTTGTCCTTGTGAAATACAGTATACGGGGGGTCCATGACCAAGGTGTGTATTTCTGATACCCTACGAGCAGAAGTAATGGCCACCAGGAAGGCAGTCTTCTAAGTGAGGAATTTCACCTCGCAAGTAGCTAAAGGCTCGAAAGGTTTACGAGTGAGCATGTCTAACACAAGGTTAATATCCCAGGCTGCAACTGGATGTCTAATAGGAGGTCTGGTATGCAGAATGCCTTTAAGAAACCTCTTAACTACAGGTAATTGAGCCAGAGACATGGAAAGTACCGGCTCACGATATGCAGAAATTGCACAAAGATGAACTTTGACTGTAGAGTATTGCAGACCTGTGCTCGAGAGGCCTAGGAGATAATCCAAGACTTTATTCGGTGGGCAGGAAAAACGATTCCAAGAGGATTTTGCACACCAGACAGAGAAATGCTTCCATTTAGCTGTGTAGGTTTTTCTGGTAGCCATCTTGCATGCAGCCAAAAGAATATCTGAAACTCTATGAGAAACATTAAAATCTGCTCACCTCTATCTCCTCGGGAGCCAAGCATGGAGCTGAAGAGACCCCAGGTTGGGATGAACTACCGGGCCCTGGGTCAGAAGGTTTGCCTGAAGCGGAAGCAGTTTCGGAGAGGATTCCAATAGTCTGTTGATCAGAGGAAACCAAATCTGACGAGGCAAGAATGAGACAATGAGAATCATTCTGCCCTCCTCCCCCCATGCCTCCAATTTGAGCAGTACTCTCTGAACTAGGGGAAGAGGAGGAAATGCGTAAAGAAAGCGTTTTGTCCACTGCAGCCTGAATGCATCCAAACAAAAAAATGCCAGCTCCTGGATTTCTGGAGCAGAAGAGAGGCAGTTTTGCACTGTGTGTGTGTGGGGGACTCAAAAAGGCCCAGGTTCGGAATTCCCCATTCTTCCAAGAGTGACTGAATGACAGTTAAATCGAGAGACCACTCAAGAGGATCTGCCTCCATTCTGCTGAGACAGTCTGCCAGTTTGTTTTGTACTCCTAACAGATAAACTGTCTTAATCAGAGCCTTGTGCTCTAGGCACCATTCCCACACTCTCATAGCTGCCCTGCATAATGGGTAAGAGGGTGCACCACTCTGTTGATGTAATACATCACTGCCTTGTTGTCCATTTGAAGGAGAATAGTCTTGTGACAAGAGTATGTCCTTCAAAGCCTGGACTGCATAAAGGATGGCCCTCATTTCCAGAACGTTTATGTGGAGTTGAGATTCGTCCTGAGTCCACATACCTGGTGTGGAGATCCTGGGAGTGGGCTCCCCATCCCATCAGGGACGCATCCGTGGTAAAGGAGACCAGATGATCCAGAAGGGCAAAGCGATATCTTTCCAGAAGGTTGTCCTCCTGAGACCACCAGGTGAGGGACCTCGTCACAGGTTCTGTCACCTTGATGAGAAAGGACTGAGGGTGAGTGGTTGGGGACTACTAAGTACTGAGCATCCATTGGCTGGTTCTCATGTGGAGATGAGCCAAAGGCACAGTGAACACTGAGAATGCCATGAGACCCAGCATCCGCTGGATCGAGAAAGCTCGAACTGAGCTGTGTTCTCTGATAAAGCGGGCCATCTGTAGGATACCACTCCTTCTGTCCTCTGGAAGAAATGCTTTCGCACAGGAAGTGTCCAGAAGAGTTCCTATGAAGAGGAACTTCTAGGAGGGCTGCAACTGTGATTTTTTGAGGTTCAGCAGGACTCCCATGGACGTGAGAAAGTCTGAGGCCATGGCCACCAGAGTCCCTTGTCTGGAGGGGCTTGCTAGAAGCCAGTCGTCCAGATATGTGAATACTTGAATTCCGATTTTCCTTAAATGTGCCGCGAGAACTGCACAACACTTTGTAAAAACTCGAGGCACCGAGGATAGCCCAAAGGGCAGGACTCTGAAGTGACAGTGCTGCCCCTAATGCCACGAACCTTGGGTATTTGTGATGCTTTGGGTATATGAGAATGTGTTGGTAGGCGTCCTGCATGTCCAGGGAGGCTAGTCAATCGTGTTGATGAATCAAAGGTAGCAGGGTACGGAGTGATATCATCTTGAACTTGTCCTTGTAGAGGAATTTGTTTAACTTTCTGAGCTCGAGATTAGGGCGCATGCCACCAGTTTTCTTTGGAACCAAAAAGTAATGGGAGTAGAAACCTGTGTTTCGTTGATCCAGCAGAACTATTTGTACTGCACTGTTGTTCAGAATCAAGAAGGTCTGACTGCGCAGCACACAGCCTGGGCTGTGCTTGGGAGGATGATCCAGAGGGGTTTCCCAGAGAGGTTGAGAGAGTACCTCCTGCAGATTATCCTGAGGACCCATTTGTCTGATGTTATAGACTTCCACTGATCGTAGAACTGAGTCAAACATCCTCCTACTGCCGAAGAGTCCCCCTCGGACAGCTGAGGTGGGACCTGGACCGGAAACTCAGAAGGTGGCACTGGACACTTTTGGGCACTGTGCTTTCTGCTGCATTTTCTTTTGCAGCGGAGGAGTCTGGTTTCTGTTAAAACCTCCTCTGCCATGAAAGAACTGATGGTTGTGAAACTGACGCTTGTTCCCGCTTCCTCAAGAGGGAGCGGGTGGGGTCTAGTTGTCTTAATAGAAGACCTAGTCTTCTGAGTAGCCTCTAGTGCTTGCTCCACCTGAGGCTCAAACAGATACATATCGTTGAAGGGTAAGGCCGTGACTTTTTGTTGGGCGTCATTCGTAAAGCCTGAGGTACACAGCCAGGAATGGCGACGGGTGCAAATGCCAGCCACCACCGCTCTAGAAGCGGTATCGAAAGTGTCCATTGCAGCTTTAATCTGTTGATTATTGGACTCTACATCTCTAGTTATGGTCTGTAGTAGCTCTGAGTTAACCTCCGTCTTGGGCAGAGTTTCTACCATTGCTTTAAGCGAATACCAAAGAACATACTCGTATTGAGAAAAATAATCCTGGTAGCTAGCAATACGCATGCCCAGAGTTGAGGTAGTAAAGACTAGCTTCCCCAAGGTGTCAATCTTGCGAGATTCTTTGCTTATAGAATATGCTGTGGATTCCTGAGGGAAGACAGCCTTATTCTCTGCCAGGACCATGATGGCATCAGCAAAGGCTTGTGAGGCTAAGATGGGATGATCCTTGGGAGGGGCATATTTCCTATCTATGAACTTAGCCACAGAGGGAATAAGAGCTGGATTGTTCCACGGCATCTGAAAAAGTCTCAAAAGAGGGCTGCACTGGAGGGGTTAAATCCATAGGGATTTCCAGGACATACAGATACTGGAGCGATATAAGCGTCCCAAGATTGATTTCCGTGGTCTGAAGAGAAAGAGTAGAATTTAAATTCTTGAGCAGAGACAAAGAAAAGGTCTTCTACCACAGGCTCTGCAGGAGGACTGATTGCTTCCCCCCAGAGCAGAGTTGGCATCGAAATCATCACCCAACCGAAGATCAGGATCAAGCTCAATATCATCTCCTGACAGTCTGGGGGGATTGTATAGATAGGAAAGGAGTGAAAACCAAGAGGAAGAAGAGGAGACAGAACTGGCGTCGAGAACCTCTGGAAACCATGCATTATGCCGGCCTAGAAGCGCCGAGGTCTGACGTGGCGCCACACGAAAGGTGCGCAGTACCACAAGGACACCACCCCCGGCACCACAGGCGTGCCAAAAGGGGATGCAGCACCGTGCACGACACCACACGGCACCGCCAAAGACCGCGGCACCACAGAAATCTGCGAACTACGATTTGAAGGAAAAGAATGGCAGGAGATAGAGGCATCGGTGGGGACCCCTGTGCCACAGCCATATGAGGGAGATAGACACCAGAGTGCAGAGTAGACGGCACCAAAGGAGGCACCACGTGACTAGGAAGTCCTAACCACCCCGTCTGCTGATCCGAAACTGACAGGCACGAAGGCCCCGGCGACGGACTGGCCAGTTCGGGTAGCCAGGACAACCTTCGAGCCCACTGCTCCGAAGAGCTGCCCAATGGTTAAACTGCTCACTGGAAGCCCCTCCAATAGGCGAGAGGGCTCGGTCTCTAAGCCAACCACCCAGAGAAAGAAATTGGCAATTCGGAAGGCGGAGACAGACCTCTGACCCGACCAACTACGCATAGGCGTATCACAGGGCGACCTTGGTGATGCAGTTTCTTCTTGACGGTGGGCGAAAAAGAACTCGGGGGCGAAAGATGCTGTGAATGGAATCGTTTCTTTTATGCTTGTTGGAGGCCCAATCCTTGAGCACTGGACCATCTATTGTCAGACCCCAACTCTGGCGAGGCGGCGGACTAGACCCAGCCGGCTGATCGAACAGCTTTCACATGAAGTCTCCCACCCGTCACCTGCCACACTCATGGTCGACCCCATCAATGTAGGGTTGAAGACTTCTTTCTTGTACAAGTAAGTATATTTTATTAAAATGTACTCGGTACTATTCGTAATAATATACAAAATAATAAAACTCTAAGCTGCTGTTTGAAGTTAGACTCCCAGCGGACGAGCCACGTCGTCACTGAAGCGCTCGCGACGGCTGGGAAAAAAGGAACTGAGACAGTTGAAGGGTTGATGCTGAGACAGTCTATGCTGCACAAGCCTGGCTCACAGTGCCACTCCCTTGTGGCTCCATCTCGGCGCCAGCCCTCCTGAAAAAGTTTATCTCCCGCTAGGGCCTAGTGCCTCCGGTGCACTCCTATTCATGTGAATGAGTGATGGAGACTATGTCCAGAAGATCTCTTCACTCTCAGGTGCAGGGATTGAAGGCTCAGGTGCAAGACCCTCCCCTGGTGGCAAGACAGAAGACCAATCAATTAAAATTTTGTTTACAAAGCGCCCCTTCCCGGGGCTCAGAGTGCTGTACAATACACGAGAACACATTTAAATCAATTTTAAAGCATTTCAGAGCACAAATGCCTCAACTGACATTTACAATCCATTTCAAAACATTTAGAAACATAGAATTTGACGGCAGATCAGGACCGCTTGGCCCACCCAGTCTGCCCATTTCCCTACCTAATAGATAAGCTGCAGATCCTAGTTAACCAGCAGCCTACTTTTTCCTACCCCATCCCCTAGAATGGCCTTATGACTGTCCCATGCATGCTTGAATTCCACGGTTTTTGACTCCACAACCTCCTCCTGAAGGCCGTTCCATGCATCCACAACCCTCTCTATGAAAAATACTTCCTTAAATTACCTCTGAGCTGCCCCCTCTATCTTCAAAATTGTGCCCCTTGTTCTTGCACACCTCTTTTTTGAAAGATGCTACCCTCTTGGACTTTGTTGATTCCGTTGAGGTACTTGAAAGTTTCTCATGTACCCCCTCTCCCTCCCTCCTTTCCTTGAGGCTATACATATTAAGCTCCTTAAATCTCTCTTCATATGTCTTCGGTGCAGACCCTGCACCATGTTAGTGCCCTCCTCTGGACAGCTTCCATCCTGTCTATGTCTTTGCGGAGATTGGGTCTCGGAACACATGCATGTACTCCAGATGGGGTCTGACCAGCAGTCTGTACAGAGGGATAATAACTTCCTGTTTTCTACTGGTGATGCCTCTCCCTACGCATCCCAGTATACCCCCAGCCCTCCTTACTGCCCTCTCAAATTGCTTGCCCACCTTTAAGTTATCTGATATGACTACTCCCAGGTCCCTTTCCATTTTTGTTGTTGTTAGCATCTCACCCCCCATTGTGTACTCTTCCCCTGGGTTTTTGTTTCCCAGGTGCATTACCTTGCACTTCTTAGCACTGAATCTAAGCTGCCATACATTTGACCATTCCTCTAACCTTGCCAAGTCCCTTCTCATCCTTTCCACCCCACCTTGTGCATCAACTCTGTTGCAGATCTTTGTGTCATCTGCAGAGAGACATACTTTCCTTCCAGTCCCTCTGCAATGTCCCTTATAAAGACATTGAAGAGGACCGGTCCTAATACTGAACCCTGCGGTACCCCACTAGTAACCCCCCCTTTCTTCAGAGTGGACTCCATTTACTGTTACTCTCTGTGTCCTTTTCTCCAGCCAATTCTTTACCCAGGCTGTCATCTTGGGACCCACTCCCAGGCTGGCTAACTTGTATATTAATATTTTGTGTGCAACTGTGTCAAATGCCTTGCTAAAGTCTAGGTAGGCCATGTCCACAGCCCCTCCCTGATCTACTACTTTGGTCACCCAGTCAAAGAAATCTATCAGATTCGTCTGGCATGACCTTCCCGCTGTGAATCCATGCTGCCTTGGGTCCTGTGCCCCTCTGGCCTCTAGATACTCGACAGTTCTTCCCTTCAGAAGTGATTCCATCATTTTCCCTATCACTGAGGTTAAACTAACAGGTCTGTAGTTTCCTGCTTCTGCCTTGCTCCCACTTTTGTGAAGGGGAATCGCATCTGCCCTCCTCCAGTCCTTGGGTACCACCCCATCCTCCCATGATTTGTTAAAGAGGGTAGTCAGTGGTGTCACTAGTTCTACCCTTAGTTCTTTCAGAATTCTGGGATGAATCCCATCAGGCCCCATTGATTTGTCCACCTTCAGTTTTAAGAGTTCTTTCAGAACCCTTTCTTCTGTAAATGGGCTGGTATCAACTTCTGTGTCCAGAGTGTTTCTACTGTTTGTTTTAGGTACCTCCCCTCTTCATTTGTAAATACTGAGCAAAAATATTTGTTTAGTATCTCTGCCTTTTCACAGACTCCCTCTGCCCACCCTCCCTCCCTTTATTAAGCCTCACTATCCCTACCTTGGTCTTCCTTCACTCCCTAGCGTACCTATAAAGGTTTTATCCCCTTCTTAACTGAGTTGGCTATCTCTTCCTCGGTTTGGGCCTTTGCTGTTCTGACTGCCTTCCCAGCTTCCTTTTGCTTTAACGGATACAGTTCTCTGTCCTGCTCCTTCTGTGATTCCTTGTACTTCCTGAATGCTTTCTTTTTCTCTTGAACCTTCACTGCCACTTCCATTGAGAACCATAGTGGTTTCTTACATCGCTTTGTTTTATTTGCTTCACACAAAGGCTCGTTACCTCTGTGATGGCAGTTATTATTCCCATTGTTCTTCCACCCTCCTTCCTGCCCATTTGCTAGTGCATTCCTTAGGCACTCACCCATTTTGGCAAAGTCAGCCCTCCTAAAGTCCAGTACTTTTGCCTTTGTATGGCTTGACTCTATTGCTGTGTTCATTGTGAACTATACTGTTCGATGGTCGCTAGTTCCCAGATGGCTACCCACTTCTACATCTGTGATCCTCTCTTCATCTCCATTTGAGAGAACCAGGTCTAAGATTGCTCCCTCTCGAGTGGGCTCCAATACTAGTTGTCTAAGGCATACCCTCTGTAGGGCATCTAGAATAACCCCACTCTTCGAAGTGGCTGCTACAACTGCACTCCAGTTAACATCTGGCATATTCAGATCACCCATCAGCAATATCTCCCCTTTTTCTGCCATTCTAAGTATACTTTCCATCATTTCCTTGTCCATTTCCACCCCCTGAGAAGGGGGTCTGTATACAACCCCTGTGCGGATTGTGGTGCCATTGCCTGCCTTCAAATTTACCCACAGTGCTTCTTCTCCTCCCTGTTTACCCTTTTGTTCTGTTGCTTTGATTCCTTCCCTTATGTAAAGAGCTACTCCTCCTCCTCCTCCTCTTTTACCCTCCCTTTCCCTCCTGTAGATAGTGTATCCTGGTATGTTTACATCCCAGTCATGGTTTTGTGTGTACCATGTTTCTGTGACTGCCACGATATCCAGATGTTCCTCCTCCATCAATGCCACTAATTCAGGAAGCTTGTTACCCAGACTACGGGCATTGGTACTCATTGCTCTCCATTTTTTGATGGCTTTACCTTCTGTTACAGCATCCCCCACTGACCTTTCTACCTTGGTCTTTTTCTCATTTGGTACCCTGTTTTGTAGGGAGAGGCTGGGATTTTCCTGCTGCTTATCAGTGCCTCCCCTTTGACTAGTTTAAAAGCTTGCCAATGAAGCATTTAAACCGATTGCTGAAAAGACTTGTTCCCTTCCTGGACAGATGCAGACCATCCTGCCAGTATAGGCTGGTGTCCCTCCAGGTGGAACCCCAGTCCCCAATGAAGCCAAACCCCTGTGCTCCACACCATTTTTTCAACCATTCATTAAACTGCATGGTGCAAAGTACTCTCGCCTCCCCATGCCATTGACAGGCAGCACCTCTGAGAAGGATACTGTGTGCTACTTGTCTTGGCCCCTCCCCAACTCTCGAGAGTCCTTCTGCACTGCTCTAATCTCATGATGAGCCAAGTCATTTGTCCCTAGGTGGACAATGACGTCTAGCTCAGACTCCTGTGCAGCTGTTCTCGTGATCCTGAGGATGCGCTTCCTGTCCCTCCAAGCCATGGCACCAGGCAGGCACCTTACTTCAGTTTTCCCTGCTCCCCCCAGTTCTATCCCCCTAATAACACAAATACCTCAACTAAAGATATAAAATCATTAACGGTCATTAACTTTATTCTCCTTCTATGTTAAGCTGAAAGCTTGCTCAAATAGGAAACTCCTAAGCCCCCTCTCAAAGGACTTCTACCGAGGGGGCCTCTCTAATATAAGCCAGCAATGAACGAGAGAGGACAGGCGTGACCACAGAGAAAGCAAAGTCTCCAGAAAGCCGCAGCCTCGTCCTTGGAACCACAAGGGGGCCACCCTCAGAGGAACGAAGGGGGTGAGCCAGGTGATGGGAAACCAGGAGGTCTTGCAGATAGTCAGGTCCCTGACTGTGTAGGGCTTTACAGATCAGTAATCCATCCTTGAAGATAATCCTCCACCTTATCGGCAGCCAGTGCAGTCCATGGAGAACCGGCACAATATGCTCAAATCTAGGAACGCTCATCAATTTTCTGGCCGCCACAGATCCGGACGTAAAGGTGAGCATCATGGAAGCCCATTGTTGAGGCTGAGGAGAACTGGGTACCAAATCTGGCGTGGCCTGTCTGGGGCTACCAGGATCATCCAGGCCTTATCCCTCCACACCTTGACCAACATCTTGTGGATCGGGGAAAGGGAGGGAAAGCTTAAAGGAAGATTGGGGTCCAGGGCCTCACAAAGGCAACCCTCATCAGTGTCCCACAATGTGGGGGAGACCCTAACTGAACTACGCCAGAGGCGCTAGGAACCAGTAGGAGCCAAAAATCTTCAGGAGGGCCAGCGCCCAGGTAGGGCCGTGAGGAAGCGGCACCACGAGCTTGGCTCACGCCATATAGGATACCCTGGCGTCAATCCAACCACCTCAGTACCTTTTTTTTTTAACCTGGGTGGTCATGAGAATGTGTAGCGTAAACTAACTTACTGAAACTAACCTATATTGGACATAAAATAGTCCAAATGACCCATGTAAGAAAGGTCAACTCAACAGAGTCTTTGCAGACCAACAATGAGGGGGTGAAGACCAGAAAAGGATGAGTGAGCTCAGGGGATGGTGGGTGGTCATGTGAATGTGTGGTGGAGACTCCGTCCAAGAAGATCAAGAATTACGGCAGGTACGTAATTTCCATACCTTCCCGGACATAAAGTCTCCACCACTCATTCACACAAATGGGAAAGTACAGAGCTAAAATAATCCCCAGAGACAGGCGGCTGAAGAGAGCTCGCTCACTTAGGACAGAAGTCCATTAAGGATTGTCCTGCCAAAAGACTGATGCTGTCTGGCATGGATATCCAAAGCATAGTGCTTTACGAAAGTGTGCACGGAGCTCCAAGTGGCCACACTGCAGATGTCCGCAATGGGCACATTCTGAATTTCTGCCAGAGATGCCGCAACTGCTCTGGTAGAATGAGGTATATTCTGCCTTCCAGCTTAACCTGTGCCATGGAGTAGCACTGGCGAATGCATGCCACTAGCCATGCAGAAAAGCATCTGATAGCAAAAGGCTGACCCAGCTGGGCCATGCTGAAGGAAATAAATGGCTGTTTTGACATGCAGATTTCTTTAGTTCTGTCTAAGTAGAACTGCAAAGCTCTCTTTACAGCCAGAGAATGCTCCCCCTCATTCTGGAAGTTAGCGAAGTAAGTTGGAAGGACCCAAGGCCTGCTTCAGATGAAATTCTGAGACAACCTTGGGTAGAAACTTACGGCAAGTCCTAAGAACCACTTTGTCTCGTGAAATACAGTTTACGGAGGGTCCATGACTAAAGCATGTATTTCAGACACTCTATGAGATGAAGTGATGGCTATCAGGAAGGCAGTCTTCCAAGTCAGAAACTTCAGTTCACAAGTAGGTAGGGGCTCAAAAGGTTTATTGGTGAGCATGTCTAACACAATGTTAATGTCCCAGGCAACTACCGGTCATCTGACTGGTGGCCCAGAATGCCCTTAAGAAACCTCTTGACCACAGGTAGCTGAGCCAGAGACATGGAGTGTGCAGGCTCACGGTATGCTGAGATTGTGCAAAGGTGAACCTTCACGGTGGAGTATTGCAGGCCTGTATTCGAAAGATCTATAAGATATTCTAGGACCTTGTTTGGTGGGCAGTAAAACTGATTCCAGGAGGATTTTGCACACTACATAGATACATAGACAGTGTCGTCAGATAAGGGCCTATGGCCCACCCAGCCTGCCCATTTGAGCTTGCAAGTTCAGTTTATGTTTTCCTAGAAGTCTGTTGCCCCTTACCCCAGATGGAGAATAACTTCCACTTAGCCGTGTAAGTTTTTCGAGTAGCTGGATTGCATGCAGCTAACAGAATATGTGAGACCCTACATGACATGTTAAACCTGTTCACCCCTATCTCTTCAGGATCCAGGCACGGAGGTTAAGGGACTTCAGGTTGGGATGGACCACACGGCCCTGGGTCAGCAGGTCCGTAAGAAGTGGAAGCCGTCTCGGAGAAGTTTCAGATAATCCGCTGATTAATGGAAACCAGATCCAACAAGGACAAAAGAAAAAAATACTCACCATAGTAATGTTTCTTCTAATGGAGTCTTGCTGTATTCAGACAGAATGCAGTTAGCCCTAGCACTTGAACTGCCCCGGAGAGGAAAGAGTTAACTCTATGCAGAAGAATAGAATGTTGAGCTCGAGCTCGGTTTTCAAACTTCTGTCTGTGGTACTTCTCAGTGTAACTGTCAGATTCTTATGAGCACACTAACATACTATAATATGGAAATTGTTCAACATATAGCCAAAGGGCAAAAAATTATTTTTGGGCCCAAAAGACTCAAGTCAAGAACTCAAGAAAGAAATGTAGTGACAATATTTAAGTATAAAACACCAGAAAAATAACAACATCCACCCCACCCAAGAGGGAGGGTACAAGGCACACCCCTGAGGTGCAATTGAAAATAGAGGGGTTCATTGGTGAAAAGTGGGGTTTAAACTTGTGAAGGGGGGTGGGATGGGAGAAAAGGCTGTCAAGGGGGTGCCGATAAAGGAGGGACTCTGTCTCCACCCCCCTGGGGACCAGGAGGATTGCAGGAAAAGGCCAACTGGCAAAGTGCAGACCAGGGAAAACAGAATCCCATGGGAACATGAGCAGGGGAAATGGAACTACAGGAAAGGGTGGAAGGTGGTCTGCTAAATGCCAGGAGCTTGGGCAATAAAATGCCTGAGCTCAGGCGATGCTAACTGAGGGAGCAGTGGATGTGGCAGCGGTCACTGAGACTTGGGCCACTGCAAGACATGACTGGGACCTGAACCTGGAGGGATACACTATGTTCAGGAAGGACAGGGGAGGGAAGGGGAGGAGGGGTAGCAATGATAGTCAAAAACTGCATTGGCATAGGGGGAGTAGAGGAGGCGGAGGGAACCGTGGAGGCGATTTTGGTCACCTTGATAACAGGGGGCAAGAGAGTAAAAATAGGAGTGGTGTATAGACCCCCTGCCCTGGCGGAGGAGCTGGAGGACAGTCTGGTGGCAGATGTTGGAGACACTGCAGACTGGGCAGAGGAGCAGTGGTGGTGTTGGGGACTTAAATATGCCAGGAACAGACTGGGAGACTATGACATCCTCTGTGACCAGGAACAGAGGTTGTTGGATGTCTTCAGGACCATTCCTAACTCAGCAGGTGAGGGAACTGACATGGGAGGCACGGGTACTGGATGTGGTCCTGGCAGACAGTGACCAGATTGGGGGCCTGGAGGTAAGGGACCCATTGGCGGGGAGTGACCATGCCACGGTCTGGTTCTGCCTGGACCTAGGAGGGGTAGAAGGCTGCACAAAGGCGGAAGTAACCGACTTCAGGGGCAGATTTTAAGGAAATGGGAAGGATCCTTAAGGAGCATTTGGATGGGATTGGGTCAGACATGGGCCTGATAGTAGGTGGGAAATCATCAGGAGAGGGTGCAGGATGCTACCAGCACCTGTGCAGAGTAATCTGAAAATCTGTTGGAGCCCAAAACCCTGTTGGTGGACCAGGGAGGTCCAGGAGGTGGTCTGAGGGAAGAAAGCAGCCTATAAGCAATTCAAGTGCTCAAGGGTGAAAGGGATCGAGGAGTCTGAAGCTGATGGCTAGAAGGGCCACTAGAGTGGTGAGGCGGCTAAGGCAAGGAAGGAGCAGAACCTGGCCAGGGAAATTGGACAGGGAACAAGGGTTCTTTAGATACATTGAGGAAAAACGAAGGGTGAAGGGGCAGATTAGCAGGATTAAATCAGGGAGGGATGGGCACAAGACCCGGGGAGCAGGCTGAGGTACTAAATGGGTACTTCACCAGTTTTCCAGGGAAAATGGGGTGCTGCATCATACATGGGAGGAGACAGAGATACTGAGGGGGCCCTTGCAGTCGGCAGGTCTGGGAGAGGGGAGGCATCACTGGCAGGTGGGGGAGGGCTAAGCAGGAGAAGGGTACGGAAGTGGAAATCACAGCTGAGAGAGTGAGGAAGCCCTCAGCTCCCTTAAGGCGGAGAGCTACGGGCCGGATAAATTACATCCTAGAGTGCTGAAGGAACTTGCAGATGTCCTGGCAAAACCCCTGGCAGAGCTTTCACCATCTCTCTGAGGACAGGGTGGGTGCCCCAAGACTGGAAGGTGGCACATATAGTGCCTATCCACAAGGGGGGGGTCAAGGGAGGTGGCAGGGAACTACAGGCCTGTCAGCCTGACCTCAGTGGTGGGCAAGGTGATGAGGGCATTGTCAAGGAGAGGCTGGGGGGGACCTGGATAAGTCAGGGTGCCTGGACGATAGACAGCATGGATTCATCCCGGGGAAATCGTGTCAAGACAAACCTGGTGGAGTTCTATGACTGGGTGACAAGTGCCTCGGACCTGGGTAGACCAGTGGATGTCCTCTTTCTGGACTTCAGCAAGGCATTTGACTCTGTTCCTCACGTGGGCCTGTTGGATAAGCTGGGAGAAATGGGGGTGGGGAACCAGATGGATAGGCAATTGGCTCCAGGACCGGACCCAGAGGGTCGTAGTTGGTGGGATAGTCTCATCCCCAAGGAGGGTCATTAGTGGGGTCCCACAGGGATCAGTCCTTGGGCCCCTTCTGTTCAACGCCTATGTATGTGACATAAGGACAGGAATCAGGAGTGAGATGAGTCTCTTTGCAGATGACTCAAAACTGGGGGCAGTGGTGGATGGGGAGGAGGGGGGGAGCCCTACAGGGGGACCTGGAGGCTCTGGAAAGATGGTCTAGAAAGTGGAAGCTGAGGTTCAATGCAGGGAAATGCAAGGTACTCCACCTGAGGCCAGAAACCCAGGTCAGAGTGTACACCCTGGGAGATGCTACAAGTCTCGATGGCTGAGAGGGACCTGGGGTGGTGGTGGATGTCAAGATGAACAACTCTAGAGACTTGTGGGAGGCAGCAGCCAAGGCCAACAGGATGCTGGGATGCATCGCTAGGGATCACCTCCAGAAGGAGGAAGTGATACTCCTCTGTATAACTGCTTGGTGAGGCCGCACCTTTAGTACTCGTGCAGTTTTGGAGCCACACTTAAAGCAGGACATTAACCTCCTGGAGAGGGTCCAGAGGAGGCAACCAAAATGATTTGGGGCTTGGGGACAGGACCTATGAGGAGAGGCTCAAAGAGCTAAATATGTACACATTGGAAGAGAGAAGGGACGGGGGACATGATAGGGTCTTTAGGTACATGAAGAGGGTAAATAGGGAGGAACAGTCGGGGTGCTTGAAGGAAGGAGGAAGGGCCACTAGAGGCATGGCTGGAAGCTGGAGGGGGGAAGATTCAGGGGAGAAAGGAGGAGGTGCTACTTCACTGAGAGGGTGGTGGAGCCATGGAATGCACTGCCTAGGGGACTGGTGGAGGCAGAGACAGTGGAGGGGTTCAAGAGGGGGTGGGACAGGTACAGGGGAAGGGTTCTGGAAGCAAAATCCAATGCAGCAAGAATATCCGGAACTGGGAAGGGAGAAGCCAGAGAAGGCGAGGGGGACAGCAAGGTCAGCACCCAGGTTGGGGACTGACCAAACGAGCAGACACGAAAGACCGTTAGGCCTATTCTGCTGGCATTTTGGCATTTTAGTATGTTAGTATGTAATACTGTACCTGCCAGCCCACTTCCCAAAAACCCAGGTTCTGAGAGGAGAGGCGGGGGGGGGGGAGCTCTGAATACAGTAAGACTCCATTAGAAGAAACATTACTATGGTGAGTAATTTTTTCTTCAAACATGAAGTTTTGCTGTACTCAGACATAATGCAGACTACCAAGCAGTTCCCTATGGAAGAGGGAATGCAGTACCTACTTTGTGAAGAGGCTTTGCAGTACTGCTGTGCCAAACCTAGCATCACTCCTAGCCTGGATGTCCAGGGAGTAATGCTTGGTAAAAGTATGTACTGTTTTCCAGATGGCTGCTTTGCAGATCTCTAACAAAGGTACATCTCTGGCCGCAGCTAGAGAAGCAGCTGTACCCCTGGTCGAATGAGCCCTCAGGCCTGAAGGGGCGTTCTACCCAACTTGTCATAACAGAACTGTATACAAGAAACAATCCACCTGGCAATAGTTCTTTTAGTGGCAAGCTTACCTTTCCCCACTTCACCATAAGTGAAAAACAATTGAAGACAGTCATTTCTACGTGCAATAGTATGCTCAATGTAGTAGCTAAGGGCCCTCTTATCGTCCAGACTGTGTAACCTTCTTTCACCTGAAGAAGAATGATCAGTGAAAAACACAGGGAGAGATACAGACTGGTTCAGATGAAAATCCGATACCACTTTGGGCAAGAACCTCCTATTGGTTCTTAGGACCACTTTGTCCCTATGGAAGGAGATTAAGTCAGGTTCAACTGACAGAGCCTGTAACTCACTAATCCGCCTGACAGAAGTAACAGCTACCAGGAACACAGTTTTCCAGGTCAAGTACTTCAATTCAGCCGAAGCCAGAGGTTCAAAGGGTGGCTGCATAAGCTAAGCTATACAGACATTAAGATCCCAAGGCAGAGTAGGCTCCCTAAAGGAAGGGTTAATGTGAACCAGTCCTTTGAAAAACCTTCTGAAAACAGGATGAGATGCCAGGGAAGAGCCCTTCCCTGCTAAGAGGAATGCAGAGACAGCCGCTAGATGAACCTTCAGAGAGGCAGGCCTAAGGCCTAGACCATTCAGATGAACTAGATAGTCTAAGGTTGTGGAAATGTCTGCAGAATCAGGCAGGATGCCTTTCTGAGAGCACCAAATACTGAACCTTTTCCATTTGGAGTTGTAAGTTTTTCTAGTGGAAGGTTTCCTGGGGACCTTCAGAATATCCAGAATTCCCTGAGATGTAGTGCTGCATATTCTAACTCTTCAAGAGCAGGCCTAGAGATTGAGAGACTGGAGACTGGGGGTACCACATCTGCCCCTGGGAGGAGGACAGGAGATTGTATGTCCTGGGCAGAGACAGGAGACGTGACACTGACAAGGACAGCAGTAGAGGATACCACGGCTGTCTGGCCCAATCTGGAACCATCAGTATCACTGTGCAGGGTTGAGTCCTGATCTTGATCAGAACTCTGAACAGCAGAGGGAAGGCATAGAGAAACCTGCCCTTCCAGTCCAAAATGAGAGCATCCTGGGGAACAGACCCCAGGACTGGAGGTCTGCAACAAAAAAAAAAAAAGGGAAGTTGATGATTGTCCAGTGCTGCAAAGAGATCTATCTCTGGAGTGCCCCACCTGGAGAAGATGACCTTCAGTATGTGAGGATCCAGGGACCATTCGTGGTGTCCCTGTGATATTCTGCTCAGAGCATCTGCTAGTATGTTGTCCTTCCCAGGAAGGTGAACTGCTACCAGAGAAGTCCAAAGAGAATAGGCCAGAGACCACAGCTTCATGGCTTCTGTGCACAAGGCCGAGGACAGAGTGCCTCCCTGCTTGTTGATGTACCACATTGTGGTGGTGTTGTCCGTTCTGACTCTGACCACCTTGCCCGTGACTGAATCCGAGAAGCTCTGCAGGGCTAGGAAAACAGCCCTGAGTTCCAGGAGATTGATATGAAGGACAGACTCTTGAGGGGACCAGACTCCATGAGCTGTCAGGGCTCCTAGGATGGCTACCCACCCTAGGAGAGAAGCATCTGTAGTTAGAACTACTGATGGGACTTGAGGGATAAATGGAACCCCTTGTCTGAGGTTGTCCTGGTCCAGCCACTACTGGAGAGCTTGGACCAGAGTCTGAGTCACTGGGATCAGTTTGGTAAGTGAATCCTTCTTTTGAGACCAAAAAGACCTTAGATGAAACTGAATGTCCATCATCTGGAACCTAGCTCCCTGCACCACTGCCGTGGAAGCTGCCATGTGGCCCAGGAGCTGGAGGAACCGTCTTGCTGGGCGGGAGACAGGAGGTCAAAAGGAGGAAATGAGATCCACTAGGGCCTTCACCTCTGCCAGGGGAAGGAAGGCTTTTGCTTGTACAGTGTCCAACTCTATGCCTATAAAGGTGAGAAGCTGAACTGGTTCGAGGACAGACTTTGGAAGATTGAGAAGAAACCCCAAGGAGCTGAGTAGGTCCTGGGTAGTTGGAAGAGCTGACTTGACCTGTAAAGGTGACTGACCCACTAAGAGCCAGTCGTCCAGATACGGGAAGATGGTGATACCCTGTCTTCTGAGGTAAGCCACCACTACTGCAAGGCACTTTGTGAACACCCTTGGAGCTGATGTTAGGCCGAAGGGCATAGCTCTGAACTGGTAATGGCCTTAAGGCAGCTCGAACCCAAGGTATGTTTTGTGGGAGCACCTGACAGGAATATGGAAGTAGGCATCCTTGAGGTCCAGAGATGCTAGCCAATCCCCTGGCCATAGAGAGGGAAGGATTATTCCCAGAGTTACCATTTTGAATTTGGGCTTTGAAATGCGTTTGTTCAAATACCTTAGATCTAGGATGGGTCGCCATTCCCCTGTTTTCTTTGGGGTAAGGAAGTACCTGGAGTACAGTCCTTTTCCTCTGTGCTGAGTAGGAACCTTCTCTATAGCTCTGAGAGCTAGAAGAGAGGAAACCTCTGCCTCTAGGGCAACGGTTTCTGAGAGTGATGCAGGTGGAAAAGACTTGGCCCTCTTTTTTGGAAATATTTTGAAGCTGAGGGTCAGTCCCTGGCTTACTACTTCCAAGACCCACTTGTCTGAGGTCACAGACTTCAAGCCTGGAAGTAGTAAGCTAACCTGCCTCCTACTGGAAATGGGGAGTCGACCCGGGCTGACACATCAGGATGTCTGCTTCGCAGGAGCCTTAGACTGAGAGGAGGAGGGAGCAGCTCTGCTCATCCCCCTCCTGCACCCTCCCTCTGAAGAACCCCCTCTGTGGAAAGGGAGAGGAGGCCTGGACTTGGTAAAAAGGCCTTTGAAAGGGCCTACCCCTAGACTGCTGCTTGTGCGGAGTGGCTTGCCTTTCTTTGGCCTGTGCACTCCTGTACGTGGTCCTGCATTCATCCATTTTCTTCATGTAAGCCTCTGTCTGCTCCCCAAACAGAGAGTTACCTACTACAGAAAAATCCATAGCCTTAGTCTGGGTATCCTGTGAAAGGACAGTACATCTGAGCCAAGCATGTCTTCTGAGAGACACAGATATTGCCATGACTCTAGATGCCACATCCCTGGAGTCCACAGCAGTATGAAATTGCATTTTGGATGCCTCAATTCCATCAGCAGCCACCTCCTCCAGCTCCTTGGCTAGCTGGGGAGAGGCCTGTTTAGCCATTTCCAGAACTGTATCCCATCTGGATTTCTGGTACCTGGCTGTGTAGGCCATGTAAGTAGCCTGCCTGAGTCCTAAAGAGGATGCCAAATACTGTTTTTTTTTTTGGTCATGGCATCCACTTTCCTGAGTCCTTATTTGAAGCCAAAGGAATGTTAGCCCTGTCACAGGCTGCAGCCTGCACTACCCCAACATGGCTGCAATGACTATAAAGGAACTCCACAGCTGAGTCTGATAAACACCTCCTGTCCATTCTCTTATCCACAGGAGGTATTGAATTAGGAGTTTGTAAAGTTTAGTGCATCTGTTTCCCCAAGGATTTATGAAGAGGGACAGACAGACTCTGGGATGGCCATCATTTCCACAAAATCAAGGCTCTTCATCCTCCTCTGTAGCTTCAACCAAGGGAAGCTGCAGGGTTTCTGCCACCTTTTTGTAGAACAAAAAATGTGAAGGGGACTCAGAGAGCCTGGGAGGAGAGACACTAGAGAGCCCGTCTGGGGAGATGTCCGGTTCAATGGGCACATTCAGACCCCCCTGGTCTTCGTCATCATCCTCGGGATTGTCTTCATCTCCCTCCCACTCCTTATAAAAAGTGTCTGGATCATAATCCGGAGAAGGATCCGACCGAACCAACCGCCTAACCGGCGGTACCGGTTCAGACAGAACCGGTCTCAGCGACTGAACAATGCTAATCGCTTTGGCCATTTCGTCCGCGGTTGGAGAGTGTGATACCGGATCCGAACCGGCAGACTTGCGCTTCTTTTTTGATGGAACCAACCCCGCCTAGGTCAGTAGGCGCCATCTCAGGTTCAGTCGCAACCGAACCGGGCTGGCCATCCAGATCTACAGACTTCTTGGCCTCCCTTCCTTCAGCCTACTCAGTCTTTTATCTAGAGTGGATTTAGGAAAGTTTTTACAGATTTGGCAGTCTGACTTGAGGTGGTCAAACCCCAGACAAACACAGATGAGGTGGGGGTCAGCCTTAGCAAAGGCCTCCCCACACTCAGTACAGTGTTGAAACCCAATGGGACTGGTTTTCTTCTTGGGTTTCTCAGACATGGCCAACCTAACAAATTACCCTGCTGCAGCTTTCGAGCCAGGTAATGCAGTAACCGATCGGTTACAAACCGTGTCACGGGCTTTTTAAAAGAACCGGCAAAAAACCTCAGTTCTTTTGAAATCTATTGGTACCGGAACACCACTCTAATCCCAGAAATAAATTTAAACAGAATGGGTCAGTTCCAAACTGGACCAACCGGAAAGAAACCAAAGAAAAGCGCAATTTCCAACTTTTTCACAGAATAAAAACAGTCACTACCTATCTACACACTACCTGTACCGTGGACGAAGGCTGGAAATCCGAAACAAAAAAAAAAAAAAATTATACGGTTTTAACCGAACGTTTTACTTTTACCGAACCGAGTAGAGGAAATCTCCAGAGCGACTTCACTGTTAGGTGGAGTAAAGAATATATGATGGTTACACTGAGAAGTACCACAGACAGAGGTCTGAAAACCGAGCTCGAGCTCAATGTGCTATGCTTTTGCATAGAGTTAACTCTTTCCTCTCCGGGGCAGTTCAAGTGCTGGGGCTAACTGCATTACGTCTGAATACAGCAAGACTTCATGTTGCTTGAATGGGGCGATGAGGATCATCCTGCCCCCCCCCCGTGCCTCTAGTTTGAGCAGCACCCTCTGAACTAGGGGAAGAGGAGGAAATGCGTACAGAAAGGCATCTTGTCCACCACAGTCTGAATGCATCCTGGCAAAAAATGCCAGGTCCTGGATTTCTGGAGCAGAAGAGAAGCAGTTTTGCGTTGAGTGGGGATGCAAAAAGGTCCAGGTCTGGAGTTCCCTACTCTTCAAAGAGTGACTGCACTACGTTTGTGTCGAAAGACCACTCGTGAGAGTCTGTCTCCGTTCTGCTGAGATGATCCGCCAGATCATTCTGTACACCTGACAGACAGACTGCCTGGATCAGAGATTTGCGCTCCAGGTACCATTACCACACTCTCATTGCTTCTCTGCATAAGGGGTAAGAGTGTGCTCCGCCCTGCTTGTTGATTTAGTACATCACTGCTTTGTTGTCCATTTGAAGGAGAATGATCTTGTGACAGAGTATGGCCTTCAAGGCTTGGACTGCGTACAGGACTGCTCTAATTTCTAAAACATTTATGTGCAGTGGGGACTCGTCTTGACTCCATCAACCCTGGGTGTGGAGATTCTGGCCGTGAGCTCCCCATCCCAGTAGGGATGCATCTGTGGTGATGGAGATCTGGGATTCTAGAGGCGCGAAGTGATAACCTTGCAGAAGGTTGTCCTCCTGAGTCCACCAGGTGAGTGACCGTTTTGGAGGGTCTGTCACCTTGATGTAGAAGGACTGTGGGTGTGTGGTTGGTGACCACTGAGTGCCGAGTATAAACCGAGAAGTCCTTATGTGAAGACGAGCTAGAGGCATAGTGAAGAAGAAGAATGCCATGAGATGCATCGAAAGAGCTCGAACAGAGTTGTTCTCTCTGACGAAGTGGGCCATCTGGAGGATGTCATTCCTTCTGTCCTCCAAAAGAAAGGCTTTTGCGTTGGGGTATCTAGAAGGGCTCTTATACAAAGGAGCTGTTAGGAGGGCTGTAGCTGAGACTTTCCCAAGTTTATCAGGACTCCCATGGATGTGAGAAATTTGGAAGTTGTAGCCACAGCTTTCTGAGTCTCTTGCCTTGAGGGACTTGCTAGAAGCCAATCGTCCAGATATGGGAAAACCTGAATTCCGAGCTTCCTCAGATGCGCTGCGAGAACTGCAAAGCACTTTGTAAAAACTCAAGGTGCCGAGGATAGCCCAAAGGGCAGGACTCTGAACTAGTAGTGTTGACTCAACGCCACGAATCTGAGGTGTATATATAGTGGTTTGGGTGTATGAGAACATGTTGATAGGCATCCTGCATGTCCAGGGAGGCTAGCCTATTGTTTTGATGAATCAGAGGTAAAAGTGTACAGAGTGATATCATCTTGAACTTTTCCTTGAAAAGGACTTTACCTTCCCGAGATCGAGAATAGGGTGCATGCTGCCTGTTTTCTTTGGCACTAGGAAGTAATGGGAGTAGAAACCTGTGTTCCGCTGATCCAGGGTAACCACCTCTACTGCCCTGTTATTCAGAAGGTCTTGAATCTCAGAAGCAAGGTCTGACTAAGAGAGACAGCTTGGGCTGTCGTTTGGGTGGGTGATACGAAGAGGTTTCTGAAATATTCAGAATACACCCCTCGCAGATTATTCTGAGCACCCACTTGTCTGACGTGATCGACTTCCACTGGTCGTAAAACTGAGTCAAACACCCTCATACTGCTGAAGAAGAGTCCCCATCGGACAGCTGAGGTGGGACTTGGGCCAGGATCTCAGAGGATGGCACTAGGCGTTTTGGGACCCTGTGCCTTCTATATTTTTTTTGTGGCTGAGGAGTTTGGTTTTTGCTAAAGCCTTCTCTGCCTTTACCACGAAAGGACTGACGGTAATGAAACTGACGCCGGTTCCTTACCCTTTGAGGGACTGTGGATGGCGTTCTGGCCATTTTGATAGCCATTCTAGTCTTCTGTGTGGCCTCCAGCGCCTGCTCGACCCGATGACCAAACAGGTACGTACTATCAAAAGGCAAAGCCATAACCCTCTGCTGGGCATCATTTGTGAATCCAGACATGGGTAACCAAGAGTGGCGACGGGTGTATATGCCAGCCGCCGCTGCTCTGGAGGCAGTAACAAAGGCATCCATGGCAGCTTTAAGCTGCTGATTATTGGATTCAATGCCTCAGTAATGGTTTAAAGAAGCTCTGTGTTAACTTTCAAATATATGGCCGGCCTGCCGGCACAGGGGCAAAGTGCCGACCTGCGGCACTGGCGACCTGGTTTGAGAGCGGACACAGGTTGCTGGAATGGCGGCCAGAGGAGAAGGATAGAGCATCCCGGCTGCTCTCCTTCTTGAGGAAGAAGAAGCGGCAGTCGCGTTAGCACTAGGACACCTAGTTAGGCTTGGTGCACCACAGCGCCAACGCCAGTATGTCTAGGCGAGGGCAGACACTAGCCGTCACTGCACATCCCGCCCGTATATGGGAGAAAAATCTCGTAGTTGGCCGCCTCCGGCTTCAATTAGCCTCTCGGCAGGCTCCCCCAGTCAGTCACAGGTTTCACGGCACCTGGGGCCAGCGCCGCGACCCCACCTCCTTGGGGGCAAAACAGGGGTCTCGGGGGCTGGGCGCGGCCAGAGGCGGAAGCGAGGAGGCGCCGTGACCGGCAGATGATCGGCAGCCAACTGCGGGGCAAAAAGTAATTAAAAAAAAAAAAAAAAAAAATTTTCGAATACGGAAGAGCTTCTACCATGGCCTTAAGCAAATACCAGTTTATATACTCATATTGAGAGAAGTAGCCCTGGTAAATAGCAATGCGCCTGCCCAGGGTGGAAGCAGCAAAGACTTGCTTTCCCAAAGTGTTGATTTTGCGAGATTCCTTGTTTATGGGATGTGCTATAGAGCCTTGCAGAAGAATGGCCTTGTCATTCTCTGCTAGGACTACTATGGCATCTGCAAAGGCTTGTGAGGTCAGAAAAGGTCGATCCTTGGGAGGGGCATATTTCCTGTCTATGGACTTAGCCACAGAAGGAATAAGCGCCAGATTATCCCACGCCATTTGCAAGAGAGTGTTTCAAAAGAGGGTTGCAGGGGGGTCAAACCCACAGGAATGTCTGGAACACAGCAATTTCCCAGGATCGATCTCCCAAGTCTGGAGAGAGAGTGTGGTATTCACGTTTCTAAACAGAAACTTAAAGGAAAGGTCCTCGACCAGAGGCTCTGCTGTAAGAGTAAGGGCAGGATTATTCACTACCCCTAGAGAGGAATCATCATCAAAGTCATCCTCCAATCATAGATCAGGATCAGTATCATCTCCTACTAGTCCCAAAGGGACTGTACAGATAGGAAAAGAAGGAGGAGGAGGAGCACCATGAATCAATGTCAAAAACCCAGTGTCGCATGTGGCACCACAGGCGCCTTAACAGAAGGCGGTGCCGAAAACACAGGCGGCACCGGCACAGGATGTGGAGCCAAGCGCAGCACCAGTGCCAAGCTAGAGGTTTTCAACCCTCAACTTGCTGAAGAAATTCGAAGAAATTCAGCAGGAGATAAAGGCACCGGAGTAGACCTCTGTACCACAGCCGTATGAGGGGGATAAACATCAGAGCGCGGAGTCATCCGCACCGAGGGAGGCACGACCAGGAAGCCCCAACCACCCTGTCTGCAGGTCCGAGACTGAAAGACCAAAGGGCCTCAGCGATGGACTTGCTAGCTCGGGCAGACGGGACAACCGCCGAACCCACTGCGCCATAAGAGCTGCCCAATGGTGAAACTGCTCACCAGAGGACCCCCAGGGGCCGGGGAGTGACTCCGGAGCCGAGGATGCCTGTCACCAGAAACAAAAGTCGGAGAAGATCCCGGAAGGGACAGAGTCTGGCCCCTGCCGCTGGTAACCGACAATCAACATGCACATGTACCTCGAGTGGTGCAGTTTCTTTTGTGATCGGGAGGCTGAAGAACTCGAGGCCGAACGGTGCTGAGTCCTCAACAAGGATCAAGAATAGGATCGCTTCTTTTTGTGCTTTCGGGAAGACCACCCATCCTCCCAAGCACTGGACTGCCTACTGTCGGACCCCCATGAGGGCAGTGGACCAGGACCAGCCCTGTTGACAATACAGTTTTCGTGCGAAGTCTCCCTACAGTCACCTGCCCCATTCATGGCAGACTGTCGAAGGATGGCTGAAGACTTCTTCTGCGAAAAATTGACAATAAAATTACTTATTTTTCTTTAAACTGAGAAAGAATATAAAACTAAATGAAACTGAAAGACTATAGCTGCTGTCATATAGACGCGAAGTTTTGACTCCCAGCAGGCCAGCAACGTCGTCACTGAAGTGCACTCAAAGGCGGGGGAAAAAAGGAACTGAGGCGGCTGCAGGGTCAATGCCAAGGTAGCCTATATGGCGCGAGCCAAACTCGTGGTGCCACTTCCTCGCGGCCCTACCTGGGTGCCAACCCTCCTGAGGATTTCTGGCTCCTGCTGGGTCCTAGCGCCTCCGGTGTAGTCCCTTTAGTGTGAATGAGTGGTGGAGATTTTATGTCCAGGAAGATCAGTCTCAACTGTGCATTCACCCAGGAGGTGAACAGGTGGACCAGGGGAGTGCGCCACTAGGAGAAACATGATCCACCACATCCTGATGAAGAAAATTCTCGCAAGACGCCTCGCCCAACCAGCTGAGGGTGTCCATAAGCTGGCTGGAGAATCCAGGTGCGTAGGGATTCTAGACACAACCAGAGGGAACGTATTCAGCCCAAATGTTGAGGTAGTACATGGTTTTGTTATGGTCCATCTGGACCTGAATGACCTGCCCCCTGACTAAGGGAGCAAATGCCATCAGAGCAAGATGTACTGCATGGAGCTCCAGCTGGCTGATGTCATACTGGGGACTCCTTGGGGATCCAGAGCCTGTGGGCCCTGCGGTCCCCCAAGAGGGCTCCCCATCCCACCAGAGATGCGGCGGTCGTGAGTGACCATGGGCTCTGAGCGGACGATTTGGACTCCTTTATCTAGCTGTTCTAGGATGATCCACCACTGAATGGTATCCCACACAGGCAGTGAAGGATGCTAACCACGGGGCAGGACAGGGAATGCAGCTCCCTGCCCCGACACGCAATGGAAAACCGCTCCCATTTGAAGGCATAGCACTGGTGGGTTGACTCCTTCAGAGAAGATTCTACAACACGGAGAACCTCACAGGAGAGACCTAAAGCCTGGAACTCTAGCCTCTTAGGAACTAGGCTGTCAGGTGCAAGGATTGAAGTTCCAGGTGCAAGACCTCCCCTTGGCAAGACCGTCCCCTGGTGGCAAGATAGCAGATCCAGGTGTAGAGAGGCAAGCACCACGGAGGCCTGCTGCTGAGGCTGAGGAGATCTGGGTACGAAAACTGGCATGGCCGGTCTGGGGCTACCAGGATCATCTGGGCCTTATCCCGCCGCACCTCGACAGACATCTTGTGGAGCAGGGGAAGGGGGGAAAGCTTAAAGGAAGACTGGGTTCCAAGGCCTCACTAAGGCAACCCCCAATAAGTGTCCCACACTGGGGGGGGGCACAGAACAGCCTCAGCATCGCGTTCTCCCAGGAGGAGAACAGGTCGACAAGGGGAGTGTGCATCTGACAGAACAGGTGATCCACCATCTCCTGATAAAGAAACCACTCGCGAGATACCTCGCCCACCGGGCTAAGGCTCCGGCTACATGAATTGCCATGAGATCAGCACCCAAATTGCGCATGCAAGTCCAGGTGTGGAGGGCTTCCTAACACAACCAGAGGGAATGCGTTCAGCCCTGCTTTTTGAGGTGTACATGGTTGTGGTGTTGTCCATCTGGACCCGAATGACCTCACACTGGACTAAGGGAGCAAATGCCATCAGAGCAAGATGCAATGCACGAAGCTCCAGCTGGCTGATGTCATACCGGGACTCCTGGGGGTCCAGAGCCCATGGGCCCTGTGGTCACCCAAGAGGGCTCCCCTGAGTGACTGTGGGCTCTGGGCAGACAAACGGGATTCCCTCCTCTAGCTGTTCCGGGATGAGCCACCACTGAATGGCATCCCACACTAGCTGCGTCACCATGACCAACTGACCTAGGTGATCGAGGTGCTAAGACCACTGGTGAGCCAGCTCCCACTGTAGGGGCACATGCACCAGCTGGCCTACTGAGCCACGCTGGTGCAGGATGCCATGTACCCCAGCAGCTTCAGGAAATCCCGTGCAGGGCACAAGCGCCCCAACTGAAATGATCGGGCAAAAGAGGTAAGATCCAAAGCCTGGTCCGCTGGGAGTTCGCCCCGAAGGGAGTTGAGCTCTGCGCCAATGAAGTGGATGACCTGCAAGGGGTAGAGTTCCGACTCGGACACATTGATCAAAAGACCCAAGGCCGAGCAAGTCTAGAGGACCAGGACCCTGGAGCGCTCCACTGCCTCCTGGGATGAGCCGGCAATCAGCCAGTCGTCCGGGTACAGGTACACCAAGACCCCTCAGTGCCTCAAGAATCCTGCCACTACTGCGATGCACTCAGTGAAGACCCTGGGGGCCAAGGTGAGACCGAAAGACATGACACGGAACTCGTAGATCACCCCATCTGCAAGGAACCGATGGAACCACAAGTGGTACAGATGGACTGGAATGTGAAAGAAGGCACCCTGGAGGTACAGGGAACAAAAACAAATACCTGGCTCCAGATCTAGAACTATATGATGCAGTGCGACTATGCAGAACATGCACCTCCTCAAGAACCAATTCAGATTGTGAAGATCCAGTACGTGGCGCCAATCCCCCCCCATCCATTTGGGAAGCAAGAAGTGTCTGGACACAAAGCCCTGGATGGCTGTGGTGTCAGAGACACGAGCTACAGCTCCTTTCTCTAAAAGTTAAACGATGTCCTCCCCGAAGACAGACAGCACGTCCTTAGACACTACAGTCTCCCATGGGGCATGGGCTCAGTAGGGCGGGAGAGCCTAGAAAATCGAGAGGCAGATCCTTGCCCACCACGTCTAGCACATATTTGTCTGCAGTGATGATGGACCAGGCGTGCCAGAAATGATGAAACCAACCCACCCACAACCCTTCCCCCATGATAAGCTAAAGCAGGGACATGATGGGTAGGACAGAGACAGCCCCCGACCCGTCATTATACAGGTTTGATGGAGGCACCAGCTGCCAGAGGAGTGCCACCAACCCAGCCTCCTGGCTTCTTGGAGCCTGAGGCGGCGGGCTTGGATTTAGGCCGCCCAACTGAAGACTGCCCTGACTTGAGCTGCTGCAACTTGGACTGCTGGGGTGGAAAGTGCCAAAACTGAAGGGGCTTTTTCCTTTGGTTTCTGGCCCTTGAGGTCCTTCTGAGAGGAAGTACAGGAATCCAGGGTGGCACTGGACTTCTCAATCCTGTTAATGTGTCCGTCCACCCCTCGTCCAAACAGGTCTGTACCAAAGAAGGGAACATTCACCACCTTATATTGGGTATTTGCCATTAAGGTGGAAATACTCAACCAAGCCCTACGACTGCTGCAGCCACCGACCAGGAACAGGAGTCACTTCTGTTGAAGGCCATCTGAAGCCGGTGCTTTGCAACAGAACATCCCTGCATCTCGGGCCATCCTGACTGCCAACCAGAAGTCCAAAGGGAGGTGGGGATGGACACTGCCCAGAACCCACATGAGGGCATGATCAAAGTTGGCCTTCATGACGGCAGAGCTCACCTGCTGGAGACCCAGGAAGGAAGCAGCATAAAACTTTTTTAGCTGCAAGGTCCATGCAGAGTACAAGGCCCCTCTTTGTTGGGAGGCTTGTCAACGTCCCTGACCTTCCCTGTGCAGTGGAAGACTGAATCCACTACCAGTTCCTCTGCAGAGGGGTGATCGGAGAACCCGGGAAGAGAGCCGGTGGGTACCGCGTACTTGCAAATCATACGGGTGGAGGACACAGAGCATGAACCTGGATGCTGCCAAAGCTCCAAGGTGGGGCCTAGAATAGCTCCCGCCGCTGGGACGGTGACCTCTGGGGAGTCACCCACTCATGGCGATCCTAGACAAGGACATCTGGCCAGCTTTTGGACCAGCTCCAAGGACATCCTCCATGGATTCAAAAATGATAAGCAAGGCCCTGAAGAAGGCTGGTCCATGTCTGGTGGTGAGGTCTTCAGTCAACTTGCAATCGAAAACCTTGGGTCCAAGAGGAATGGATGGAGGATCCCTCAGAGTCCAGTGACTCCCTGAATACTGCCTTCGTCCCTCGCTCCCTGTGGACCACCCAGGACTCATCCAAGTGGGTGATCTGCATGGACAGTCGTCCAGGAAAATCAGAGGTAGGGAGAGCAGCCCTGGACGGGGCCCCATGCAAGAGTTCCTTAGGCAGGGGTTCCACCAACATCAGCGGGGAGGCTGGCACCAGCTCAGCCAGCCAGGGCAAGACCAGAGTGGGCCGTGCTGACAGAAACCAAGGGAGTGCCAGGGTCTTAGGCATAGGTCATCCGTGGCCAAGGATCCACTGCTGCCACATCAGCTTCTAGTAGCACCGCCGCACCTTGCATCGAAGCCTCTCGTCATCCAAAAGTAAGGAGGAAGAAGAGCATCGATGGCACTTCCTAGTCAAGTATTGAGAGCAGGAACACCCAGATTCCCTAGACAACGATCTCAATCAGGACCAAGTCCTCAACCTGAATATAGGCCGACGACAAGCATGTCACCAGCAAGGAGACATGGGGGAAGGGGCCGTGTACCTGGCACAGACCAGGTCCCACTGCGGAACCCTAGAGGGGTTGGTTTCTCAGGGTAAGACAGCATGGTTGGCTGGTTTATCTGGACCCTCTTGGGAGAGAGCTGAAAGGTGCGGAGTCCACGAGAGCGAGTCATCCTCAACCTCTTCTGACAAGGGGTCGATCAAGTTAAAAAAATCTTGTCTGGCTGGTCGGTCCACGACTTGGCCATCAAGCCTGACAGGGGCATGGTGAAGCTAGCAAACTGTCCAGGGACCCCAGAAAGATTGGCCAAAGCCAACTGCTTGACAGCTGTCAAGTCAGCAACAGAATCACGAGAGTGAGAAGAGCAAGCCTGTTTCCTGTCCCACAACCTGTGTCAGGGCCACTTGAACGTTTTAGATTTGTCCCCTTGGGAATGGCCCTCCCAGAGAGTCTGAAGAGACTGAAACATGTCTCAGAAAGCACCCGAGAACAAGGACCCAATGCTGGCACCTGCCAGAAGAAATGTGGGAGTCGAGGAGGTGACTGCCTTGTCCTGGGCTGCCACCTCTTTAAGCATGGCAAGCTGCGATGCAAAGCCCTCAAGCACCAAAATCACCATGCGTGCTTTCTTGGATCGGACCGGCAGATCCCATTTGTCCGCGTAGCCTAGTAAAAGGTGGGCATAATGGTCCTTGAGACAAGGGCTGCAGGGACTGGCACATGGCCGCAGGCCTTCGGATTGTGCTGCATCTCCAAACAGTACACACGAGGCATGCAGGTCGGCACACAACATTATCTGGTTGCCAAGTGGCATACCGTTTGAACCGAGCTCACTTTTCGGGTTGTTGCGCTACATAACCAAACCAAAAAGAAAATCTGAGGAAAATGGTACAAAATTCACCTGAAGATAAGGTAGATTTTGGTCTACACCACTTGCAGCAGCTGCGAAGGAGAAGACCCGACTCTTCCAGTGGAAAGGAAGCTCTGATGTTACGGTTCAGAGTCAAGGAGGATACCACCCAGGTGGATGGGAGGAGCATAGCTTGAAGGCATTCTGGTTGATTTAAAGGGGAAAGGAAGATTTAAAGTGGAAATGAAGACTGCCACAGGGTGGATGAGTGCACCATATCCACATCCCTACAATTTAAGTTATCTACCTATGCAGATGATATTCTGTTTCATGTGTCAGACCTTCAAACCTCCATCCCCAGGACACTGATGGTAATCGAGGAATTTAGCCTTTTTGCTTCATACAAGTTAAATGTGAATACAACAAGCATATTCACATTAAACAGTCAAATAGATAAGCTTGCAATAATATCCCTAGGTCTACAATGGGTACCAAAATGTCTCATGCATCTCAGAACTGAAGTCTTTAGGAAACATTCAGACTTACTTAAGCAAAACCTAAACTCCTGGGTTCCGCCAAAATCGACCACAATTTAACCAGGTGGTCCTCCTTGTCACTCACTTTGTTGAGCTACACCTACGTTACTAAAATGAATGTGCTACCTAGTCTCTTATATCCTCTTGGCATGCTGAATCTGGTTTTACCCCTCAAATGGTTTAAAACTATCCATGCACATACAAGCAAGGTTCTTGTGGCAAGGGAGAAAAATCAAGATGTGGCTATTTGAAACTAATAGGACCTAAACAACTTGAGGGGGGTCTGAGGTTGCCCAACCAGCTTACTGCTGTTTCGTGCTTCAGAGTAGCAAGTACCTACAGTGGTGCCCCACAAAGGAGAATGATAATAGAGGACCCTATAAACTGCAATGGCTGTCTATTGAAGAACACCTAGCCCAAACTTGTGGGATTCAGTTCCCAGCTCTGTTGTTCGCTACCCCAGCCTGAGTACCGCAATCATTGAGACCCACACCCCAATTATGTGATCTGTTAGGGCACATGCACAGATGTGCAGACAGATGGGACTACAACTTCACAAACATCTCTCGCAACAGATATTCCAAAATCCTAACCTAAAAATCTGTCGGAAGCCTTGACCCCAAACACAGGCTGCTGATCAACACCCCACACACGGGCTGCAGATTAACAACTCAAACATCAAATATCTCACTTTGAATAATTCCATTATACCCTTTCAAACTTTTCTAGTGCAGACTGGGGTGCCAGCTACCTTTGTTTTTAAATTCTTCAAACCGAGACACTGTGTACTAACTAATCCAGGCCCTCCACCCTAGTCCCAAATGGGTGGCTTGGTGTTAAGTAGATTGATTAGGGAAGCCCACCAGCTGCACGCAATCTCCCGTTTCAGAATATAGACCGCATAAAGGTTAATATAATGAGCACTTACTGGGCTGCAGAGTTAAAATTTAACAAGGTAGGAAAACAACTGGCAAAAACTGCAGGCTGATTTGTGTAAGTACACTACTTAACACAGATTTAGGTTGTAACAATTCAATATGCTGAATAATATGTATTGTACTCCCAGGAAATTGTATAAAATTCGCAAACTAGAAACAGATGTTTGTACAAAATGTAAATCAGAAGTCGATACGTTATACCACATTCTGTGAAACTGTCCCAAAGTTGAGCCCTTCTGGACACTGATCCAAGCTAAATCTCAGGTGACTGAAAGGGCTTGATAGCTGTGCAGTTTAAACTGCTTATAGAAAGATCTAGTAAGCAGGGGGAGGAGTGGCTTAGCTAGAAGGAAGCTAAATTTAAAGACTGCCTTAGAAAGATTCTGCTACAAGCTTGGCAGAAGACACCAGGAGGAAGGAGTGCTGTGTGACTGGACTTCTCTACTGGGACTAAAGAAGTAGAACTCTTGTACTTGGACCTTTAATTTAGGGTGAAAAAAAACAAAACAATTAATTAGTGTGTTTGTCTGAGTTAACTGAACTGAATGGTTATCTGAACAGTTATCTAGGTGTAAATCTCAGGTGACTGAAAGGGCTTGATAGCCGTGCAGTTTAAATTGCTTGTAGAAAGATCTAGTAAGCAGGGGGAGTGGCTTAGCTAGAAAGAAGCTAAATTTAAAGACTGCCTTAGAAAGATTCTGCTAGAAGCTTGGCAGAAGACACCAAGAGGAAGGAGTGCTGTGTGACTGGACTTCTCCATTGGGACTATATTGCCCTCCATCCGTCCCCTCCACCCTTCCACCCAAAGCTAGTTCTACTTTTATAAGCACAGGATTTGACTGACAACAGGAACTTCCTGTTTGGGAGCAGGAAGTGACTGATCACACAGCCCAAAAAAGATCCACCATCCTAGAAGGGCAAGAGTAGCTCTCCAGCCCCCTCTAGCTGCTGGAGGTCTGCCTCTGAGCAAGTAAGGGGTCTACTGAGAAATACAGGATCTTCTTGTCTCAGAACAGGACAATCAGGAGCTTAAAGGGCACAGAGGCAGAAAGTAAGTAGAGAGAGAAGGGAGAAAAAAAAAACAGAGTAAAGAGTAAGGATTCCAAACAACAGTTAAGGGGCCAGAAATAAGACATGATGGGAGTGGTGCAGTGTAATGGCTGTGGAGCAGCAGTCTTCCGGGAGACATTCGAGAGGATGCGGTGTTGTCCCATCTGCAGGCACCTCTCTGGGCTGAGGGAGGAGGTTGCTCATCTCCAAGCTGAGTTGGCCAGGATTTGTGGGACCTCCCCTTCCATCCAGGGACCACCAGTGCCACTGCCATTACCTCAGAGGTTGCCAAGAAAGAGGAGCAGTTGGACCACAGTGGGCTCAGGGAGGGTGAGGGTGGTGGAACAGAGGCGCATACCTCCAGTTGTACTGCTCCACAATTCCTATGCATTTCTGGCAAAGTGTGTTTCCTCTATGGAGGCACACACAGTGGAGACCAAGGAGGATGCTGGGAACCTCCACAAAGGAGACCCACAGGAGGGTGGCATGGGACACCACAAGGGAAGGAAACTACTGGTGGGGGACTCCACTGTTAGGAAGGTAGAACTGGGGGAGGAAGGAGAGAGGGAGGTAAAGTGCCTGGATGGTGCCATGGCTTGGCGGGACAGGGAGCGAATCCTTAGGATTGCCGGAGCAGCTGCATAGAGGAGGGAGCTGGATGTCACTGTCCACCTAGGGACAAATGACCTGGCTAAGAAAGGGATTACAGCAGTGCAGGAAGAATTTGTGGAACTGGGGAGGGGCCTTAGACAAGTGGCACGCACAGTAACCTTCTCAGAGGTGCTGCCCATCTATGGCGTAGAAGAGGCTAGGGTGTTTCGCACCATGGGATTCAATCAGTGGTTGAAAAACTGGTGCAGAGCTCAGGGAATTGGCTTCAGTGGGGACTGGGGGTCCACCTGGAGTGATGCAAGCCTATACTGGCATGATGGGCTGCACCTATCCAGGAGGGGAACCAAGATCCTAGGTGACAGGTTTAAATGCTTCATTGGCAAGCATTTAAACTAGCCAAGGGGGGGAGGCACTGGAAAGGAGCAGGGAAATCCCAGCCACCCCCCAAAGAAATCACGGCAGTAAGTGTGGTAAACACCAACACAGAGGTGTCGACAGGGAGAAGGGCAGGGGTAAATGGGGAAAGTGACAAAGGCAAGAAGGGCAGGAATGGGGCAGAAAGGAGTAAGACCATCAGGAAATGGAGGGTAATGAGTACCAATGCCCGTAGTCTGGGCAACAAGCTCCCTGAACTGGTGGCCTTGATGGAAAAGGGATGCCTAGATATCGCAGCAGCCACAAAAACATGGTACACAGAGAACCATGATTGGGATGTTAACATACCAGAGTACATAACCTACAGGAGAGACAGGCAGGGGAGAAGAGGGGGAGGAGTAGCTCATTATGTAAAGGAAGGAATAAAAGCAACTGAACAAAAGAGTAAACAGGGAGGAGAGGAGGCACTGTGGGTCACCCTGGAGACTGGAAAGCGCACCATAATCCGCACAGGGGTTGTATGCAGACCCCCATGTTAGGGGGAGGAAATGGACAAGGATATGATAGAAGGCATTCTTAGGATGGCAGAGAAAGGGGAGATAATGTTGATGGGAGACCTGAATATGCCAGATGTTAACTGGAGCACATTTGCTGCAGCCACATCCAAGAGCAGGGCCCTTCTCAATGCCCTACAGGTGGCAGGCCTCAGACACCTAGTTTCGGAACCCACTCGTGAGGGAGCAATCTTAGACCTTGTACTCTCAAATGGGGGCAGTGAGAGGATCTCAGATCTAGAAGTGGGTTGCCATCTGGGAACAAGTGACCATCAAACAGTGTGGTTCACATTAAACTCTGCTACGGAGTCAAGCCATACAAAAGTGAGGGTACTGGACTTCAGGAGGGCTGACTCTGGCAAGATGGAAGAGTGCCTCAGAAAAGCACTAGCAAACCGGCTAGAAGGAAGGGTGGAGCAACAATGGGGAATCATCAAAACTGCCATCACAAAGGCAACAAAGCCTTTGTGTGAAGCAAATAAATCAAAACGAAAGAAAAAGTCACTATGGTTCTCAAAAGAGGTGGCTGGGAAAGTCAGGGAGAAAAAGACAGCATTCAGGAAGTATAAGGAAACATAGAAGGAGCAGGACAGAGAGTTGTACCAGTTAAGGTAGAAGGAAGCAGGAAGGGAAGTCAAAATAGCAAAGGCCCAAACTGAGGAAAAGATAGCCAACTCGGTTAAGAAGGGGGATAAAACCATTTATAGGTGCATCAGAGAGCATAGAAAGACAGAGGGAGGGATAGTGAGGCTGAATAGAATGAACGGTGGATGGACAGAGGGGGACAGTGAAAAAGTAGGGATACTGAATGAATATTTCTGCTCAGTATTCACAAAAGAGGAGGGGGAAGTGCCTAATCCAATTAACAGAAGCACTCTTGATTGGGGGGGTAGATCCCAGTCCTTTCACAGAAGAAAGGGTTCTGCAAGAACTCCTAAAACTGAAGGTGGACAAAGCAATGGGGCCTGATGGAATTTACCCCAGAATTCTAAAAGAATTAAGGGAAGTGAACTAGTGAAACCACTGACTACTCTTTTTGCAGCATGGGTTTACAGCAGGGAGGTCATGTCAGACGAATCTAATAGATTTGACTGGGTGACCAAAGTAGTAGACCAGGAAGGGGCTGTAAACATGGCCTACCTAGACTTTAGCAAGGCATCTGACACAGTCCCACACAAAAGATTAATAGTCAAATTAACCAGCCTGGGAGTGGGTCCTAGGGTGGTAGCCTGGGTAAAACCTTGGCTGGACAACAGGACACAGAAGGTAATTGTAAATGGAAGTGGAGTCCACTCTGTAGAAAGAGGGGTTACTAGTGGGGTACCGCAGGGTTCAGTACTGGGTCCAGTCCTTTTAATGTCTTTATAAGTGACATTGCAGAGGACTGGAAGAAAAGTATTCTCTTTGCAGAGGACACAAAGATCTGCAACAGGGTTGATACATAAGGAGGGTGGAAAGGATGAGAAGGGACTTGGCAAGGTTGGAGGAATGGTCAGAAGTATGGCAGCTAGGATTCAGTGCAAAATAATGCACCTGGGAAGCAAGAACCCAGGGGAAGATTACACAATCGAGGGGAAGGTAGTAACAACAACAAAAAAGGAAAGGGACCTAGGGGTAATCATATCAGATGACCTTAACGTTAGTAAACAATGTGAGAAGGCAGCAGGGAGGGCTGGAGGTATACTGGGATGCACAGGGAAAGCCATCACCAGCAGAAAACAGGAAGTTGTTATCCCTCTGTACAGACAGCTGGTGAGACCCCATCTGGAGTACTGCGTCCAGTTCTGGATACCCCATCTCCGCAAGGACGTAGACAGGATAGAGGCAGTCCAGAGGAGGGCAACTAAAATGGTGCAGGGTCTGCAAGAGAAGCCGTACGAGGAGAGACTAAAGGAGCTTAATATGTATACCCTTGAGGAAAAGAGGGAGAGGGAGGACATGATAGAAACTTTTAAGTACCCTCAGTGGAATTAACAAAGTCCAAGAGGGTAGCATCTTTCAGAAAGAGAGAGAGACGTGCAAGAACAAGGGGACACAATTTAAAGATGGGGGCGGTTCAGGGGCAATGTGAGGAAGTATTTTTCATAGAGAGGTAGTGGATGCATGGAACAGCCTTCCTGAGGAGGTTGTGGGGTCTAAAACTGTGGGAGAATTCAAGAATGCATAGGACAGGCATAAGGCAATTCTTGTGGAGGGTAAGAAGAAATAGGCTGTTGGTTAACTAGGATCTGCGGCCTATCCTGTAGGTAGGGAAATGGGCAGACTAGGTGGGCCAAGCGGTCCTTATCTGCCGTCAAAGTCTATGTTTCTATGTTCCTTTACTGGGACTTCAAGAAGCTTTCACTTCAGAAATTTGTTTGCCTGGGCGATACCCAGACATGGTTTTTGGCCCGCGAAAGAGACACATAGCCCTCATTTCTTCAGTAGCTAAACTGGTAATACTTCACCACTGGCTAGATGAAGAAATTCCCTCTTGGGTGGAGTGGCATAAAGAAATGCTCGTTGCATTAATTGTGGAACAAACCATAGCATGCATTAACCATAGGTAACAGTCATTCTGCAGAAGGTGGGAAACACTGCAGACCTTAAATAAGATGGGGGACCTTCTGTAGCAAAGGCTGGGTTATTTTGACAAATTTGAACTCTACTATTTCCAATGCCAACCACATCATAACAAGACAAGCAAGGCATGGCTTGCCCAAACTATATCCAGGAAGAAACGTCTGGATCCTCTATCAGGGTTGACAGACTGGATGCAGGTCACTGGGGAGGGGTATGTCTTTTGCTGTTATGTCCTGTTTGACATGTCTCATAGCATTTTATGTTTGTAATAGCTTAAAAATGTTCAATAAAATACAATGCATTAAAAAAGACAAAAAACTTTGATGTAAAGGTTTGCCTGTGGCGCTCACATTCATAAGAAGGGGAGTGAAGGCAGTGCCCAGTCCTTACAGTGCAAAGAGAGATCTGACATCATAGTGGAGTTGAGGGATGTACCAACCGGCTAGTAGTAGGAGCTCAGCTTCATGTCTGACGAATCAACACTTCCAACGGAACTGCCAGAGTGTGGATAGTAAACTGCATCCACACCCCCAGAAATTAACATTTTTTTAGCCATGGGGTGTGCCTTCAAACAACAATCAGGTTATCCTGATGTCCTAAGGAGTACTGACATAACCCACCCCATACAAAAGGGCATGAAGACCCACCAGTTCCATCTACAACTTGTGGAAAAACTCTGGACAATCAAAGCTCGGACCATAGACAAAAGCTAGGGATATTTTCTTTGGGTCAACCACAGCAGCCATCACGAATTTAAATCTGCCTTGTGGATCTAGAACTGACCCCTCAATTTGTATTGGCAATTTTGGTGTGAACCAGGGTGCTGTCCCCTGGCTCTAGTGGCATAATTTGAAGCAAAGAGGGTTCCTATTCTTCCCTATATTTCTTCAGCTTTTTGGCCTCCTCCCAGGTCACGTGGATTTCCTGTAAGAGGAGAATACTGACCTACCCTATGTATTATTTTCCTGCACTTATAAAATGTTCTGTATGTTATACTGTTTTGTACCCTCCCAGGTCATGCCTGAAAAGAAGTCATGCTATGGCTAGTGCACTTACCCAGTAAACAAACACTAAATAAAAATAAAATAAAATATCACCTTCAAGAATTTTTTTTTTTTTTTTTTGTGGTATGGATCCCTTCTGTGCTTCACTGTTGTTTTTAACCCATTTTCATTCCAAGGTAAGATGGTAATATGGTCATTCATTTGTAATCTGCTCCAGTAAATATCACATATAGAATAGTGGATGGGTGAGCATCCACAACAAGGCTGTGCTTCCATCAAGGGAGTTGATGACATCAGAGACCTCGAGAGCGAAGCTCGAGATGTCTCACTGATGTCATCAACTGCCCAAGATGGAAACATAGCCTTAGCTGTGGATGTTCACGCTTTCACCGTTTTATATAGTACATGGGCTTTTTGTTTCGTGTCACATTATTTTATTTTTGTCATTTGCTGTGGGTGCTGCTCCCATTCCTGCTGGTGCCACTCCTGCTTGGTCCTGCTTCTCACTTTTGCCCGTCCGCGTCGCTTATTTTTAAAATCAGGAAAAAAAAAAAAAAAAAAAATCGTGTTTTCGAAAGGGAGCCATGTATATGGCTCTCCATGTCCAGACTCCCAACTTCAAAGTTGGTGGCTCCGCTGCCTGGTACTCACTAAATCGCATCGCCATGTTTGTTTTTATTTTCTAGATCAAGCCTCGTCTGAGCCAGTCAGGTGGTAGGTCAAGGTTAAAAAGTTGTTGTACTATTGATGTGACGTCAGAACGATGGTACAACAACTTTTTTTTACTTTTGAACTGTCCTACAACAAGATTTCAGCAGTTGCTGAAATCCATGCACAATCGATGGCACCCATATACTATAATAGCTTAGATGTTTGTGATAATATCTCCAATGTTTTTGAGCTCAATGACCCTGTACGTTTCATAAACACTAATTTAGATGCCTTTTTTTCCCCAAAAAAACATAAGACAGGGGTCAAAATTAAGATATGCAGCCACTAGCCAGCAGGGCTAATCAACTGAAAAAATCTATTAGCCCCACAGAGTTTTCCACTGGCCCAGCTGGTGTACTTATTGTATTGTTACCTTCCCCAGTACAAGCCCGTAGGGCTAGTTAAAGGAGAATCTTACTAGCCCAATACAAAAATCTATCAGCATTTAGCTAGTAGGCCAGTGCCTATTTCGACCCCTACGAAGACCAAGTTGCTCTACCCCACTCCCATTCCAGTACCTGTGTGGATGACCCGGCTCTCTGGCTTCATAAGGAAAATCTCCTGCTGCGCCTCCACCCATAGGTCTTTCCATAGGTGGTGCATTCGGCTCCCAACGAGAAGGTCCCTCCTTGAAATTGCTTCCCCAGCTTGGTCCAGGGTCCCTTGAACACAACAAAAATCAACAATGTTACACAACAACAAAGAACAGTTAATCTCTTATTTTGTCTAAAGTTGCCCCACCTTTCATACCACCACAATTTATCTCCCCACCACCCTCCCTGGAGCCAAGACGGACTCACAATTCCTCTCTCTCGTGGACAATTTTTCAGACATCTTAGCCATGCTGTTTTACTCTAATTTGGGAAACCACCCTAAATCAGTAAATAACAGTCTTTACTTTCCAGCAAGATCAAGGTGGTTCTCGGCGCCATACATTAAAAATGTCAGAGGCATGGGGGGGTTCAAAATTTTATGAGCGACGAGGTAAATAAATACTTGGTTTATTATGGTGACTGCAAGGGGAACCGGAGCGGTGAAGCCCCAATCTGTGCAGTGGTCAGGGCTTCTCTGTTGCCAGTAGTTCTCCTTTAAGTTGAAACTCCAACATAACCTTCGGGAAGAACTTCGGGTGGAACACCAAATATGGAGACTCCACCGAGAGCACCTGGAGCTCACTACTCTTTCTGGCAGACGTGATAGTCAGTCTTCAACAACAGGTGTGACATCCAACACCTGTACACTGGTTCAAACAACTTGCCCATGGGCATCGCCAGTACCATCAAGAAGTCCCAAAGTGCTGGAGGTTCATGCACTGGCAGGGATAGGTGGTTCAGGCCCTTAAAGAAATGCTTGACCATGTTCTCTTGCGCCACTGTCCAAATACCAGCCCATGCCCAGTATGCAGAGAAGGTCGCCATGTGCACCTTGAGGGTTGTCTACCTCAGTCCCAACTGGGAGAGGGACCACAGATAGTCAATAATGCTAGCCAAAGGGCAGGCTAGGGGGTCTAGCTCCCTGCCCTGGCACCATGTGGAAAACCGCTTACACTTGAAGGCATAGCACCTAACGACAGGTCACCTCTTTCCAGGAGGCCTCCACAATGTGGATAACATCTTCTGAGAAACCCAAAGCCAAGAACTCTAGCAACTCAGGAAGCAGGCTGTTGCAGGACGTTTTTCTTGTGACAGGAGAAGAGGTGCAGGCATAGGGGCAATCGCCATAAAGGCCTGCTGCTGAGGCGATCAGAGTATCAAACCCATTGTGGCCAGTCTGGGACTACCAGAATCATCCACACCTTCTTGTACCTCCTCACCTTGACAAACACTTTGTGGATCAGGGGAAAGGAAGGGAAGGCAAGGAGGCGGCCTGGAGTCCAGGGTTACAACCCCCACCAGTGTCCGCACTGTGGAGGAGGACACAGAACAATTTCACCTTGGCACTCTCTCAGGAGGCAAACAAGTTGACCAGGGAGTGCCCCACTGGAGGAGCAGGTGGTTCACCACCTCCTGGTGCAGGGACCACTCATGAGATGCCTCACCCACCCAGCTAAGGGTGTCTGCTAGCCGGCTGGAAGCTCCTGCTACATGAGTCACCAGGAGATTGACACCCAAGCTGCACACAAGGGTCCAAGTGCAGAGGGCCTCCTGAAACAAACAAAGGGTGTGCACACCACCCTGCTTGTTCAGGTAGCTTTTAAACTAGTCAAAGGGGGAGGCACTGACAAGCAGCAGGAAAATCCCAGCCTCTCCCTACAAAACAGGGTACCAAATGAGAACAAGACCAAGGTAGAACGGTCAGTGGGGGATGCTGCAACAGAAGGTAAAGCCATCAAAAAATGGAGAGCAATGAGTACCAATGCCCGTAGTCTGGGTAACAAGCTTCCTGAATTAGTGGCCTTGATGGAGGAGGAACATCTGGATATCGTGGCAGTCACAGAAACATGGTACACACAAAACCATGACTCGGACGTAAACATACCAGGATACACTATCTACAGGAGGGACAGGGAGGGTAAAAGAAGAAGAGGAAGAGGAGGAGGAGGAGCTCTTTACATAAGGGAAGGAATAAAAGCAACAGAACAAAAGGGTAAACAGGGAGGAGAAGAAGCACTGTGGGTAAATTTGGAGACAGGCAATGGCAGCACAATCCACACAGGGGTTGTATACAGACCCCCTTCTCAGGGGGAGGAAATGGACAAGGAAATGATAGAAAGTATACTTAGAATGGCAGAAAAAGGGGAGATATTGCTGATCGGTGATCTGAATATGCCAGATGTTAACTGGAGTGCAGTTGCAGCTGCCACTTCGAAGAGTGGAGTTATTCTAGATGCCCTACAGGGGGCATGCCTTAGACAACTAGTACTGGAGCCCACTCGAGAGGGAGCAATATTAGACTTGATTCTCTCAAATGGAGATGGAGGAGGATCACAGATGTGAAGTGGGTAGCCATCTGGGAACTAGCGACCATCGAACAGTATGTTCACAATAAACACAGCAATAGAGTCAAGCCATACAAAGACAAAAATACTGGACTTTAGGAGGGCTGACTTTGCCAAAATGGGTGAGTGCCTAAGGAATGCACTAGCAAATGGGCAGGAAGGAGGGTGGAAGAACAATGGGAATAATAAAAACTGCCATCACAGAGGTAACGAGCCTTTGTGTGAAGCAAATAAACAAAACAAACGATGTAAGAAACCACTATGGTTCTCAAAGGAAGTGGCAGTGAAGGTTCAAGAGAAAAAGAAAGCATTCAGGAAGTACAAGGAATCGCAGAAGGAGCACGACAGAGAACTGTATCAGTTAAAGCAAAAGGAGGCTGGGAAGGCAGTCAGAACAGCAAAGGCCCAAACCGAGGAAAAGACAGCCAACTCAGTTAAGAAGGGGGATAAAACCTTTTATAGGTACATCAGGGAGCGAAGGAAGACCAAGGGAGGGATAGTGAGGCTTAATAAAAGGGAGGGAGGGTGGGCAGAGGAGACTGTGAAAAGGCAGAGATACTAAACAAATATTTTGCTCAGTATTTACAAATGAAGAGGGGAGGTACATAAAACAAACAGTAGAAACACTCTGGATACAGAAGTTGATACCAGCCCATTTACAGAAGAAGGGTTCTGAAAGAACTCTTAAAACTGAAGGTGGACAAAGCAATGGGGCCTGATGGGATTCATCCCAAAATTCTAAAGAACTAAAGGGTAGAACTAGTGACACCACTGACTACCCTTTTAACAAATCATGGGAGGATGGGGTGGTACCCGAGGACTGGAGGAGGACAGATGTGATTCCCCTTCACAAAAGTGGGAGCAAGGCAGAAGCAGGAAACTACAGACCTGTTAGTTTAACCTTAGTGATAGGGAAAATGATGGAATCACTTCAGAAGGAAAGAACTGTCGAGTATCTAGAGGCCAGAGTGGCACAGGACCCTAGGCAGCATGGATTACAGCAGTGAGTCATGCCGGGACGAATCTGATAGATTTCTTTGACTGGGTGACCAAAACAGTAGATCAGGAGGGCTGTGGACATGGCTACCCAGACTTTAGCAAGGCATTTGACACAGTCCACACAAAAGATTAATATACAAGTTAGCCAGCCTGGGGTGGGTCCCAAGATGACAGCCTGGTAAAGAATTGGCTGGAGAATAGGACACAGAGAGTAATAGTAAATGGAGTCCACTCAGAAGAAAGGAGGGTTACTAGTGGGTACATGAGGTTCAGTATTAGGACGGTCCTCTTCAATGTCTTTATAAGCGACATTGCAGAAGGACTGGAAGGAAAAGTATGTCTCTTGCAGATGACACAAAGATCTGCAACAGAGTTGATGCAGGGTGGGTGGAAAGGATGAGAAGGACTTGGCAAGGTTAGAGGAATGGTCAAATGTATGGCAGCTTAGATTCGATGCTAAGAGTGCAAGGTAATGCACCTGGGAAACAAAATCCAGGGAAGAGTACACAATGGGGGTGAGATACTAACAACAACAAAATGGAAAGGGACCTGGGGTAGTCATATCAGATGACCTAAAGGTGGGCAAGCAATGTGAGAGGGCAGTAAGGAGGGCTGGGGATACTGGGATGCATAGCGAGAGGCATCACGGTAGAAAACAGGAAGTTATTATCCTCCTTACAGACAGCTGGTGAGACCCCATCTGGAGTACTGTGTGCAGTTCTAGAGACCCAATCTCCGCAAAGACAAAGACAGGATGGAAGCTGTCCAGAGGAGGCAACTAACATGGTGCAGGGTCTGCACCGGAAGACATATGAAGAGAGACGAAAGGAGCTTAATATGTATAGCCTCGAGGAAAGGAGGGAGAGGGGGGACATGATAGAAATGTTCAAGTACCTCAAGGGAATCAACAAAGTCCAAGACGGCACAATTTGAAGATGGGGCTGCCTCAGAGGTAATTTAAGGAAGTATTTTTTCACAGAGAGGGTTGTGGATGGCTGGAAGGCCTCCGTGGAGGTTGTGGAGTCAAAATCAGTGGTGGAATTCAAACATGCATGGGACAGTCATAAGGCAATTCTAGGGGGTAGGGGTAGGAAGAAGTAGGCTGCTGGTTAACTAGGATCTGCAGCTTATCCAGTAGGTAGGGAAATGGGCAGACTGGGTGGGCCAAGCGGTCCTTATCTGCCATCAAATTCTATGTAGTACATGGTCGTGATATTGTCTGTCTGGACCTTTATGACCTGACCCTGAACAAATGGAGACAATTCAGTCAGAGCAATGTACACTGCACAGAGCTCCAGCAGGTTGATGTGATAACGGGACTCTGGGGTTGGGGGGGGCCCAGGACCACTGGACTCTGCAGGCCCCCACGTGCACTTCCCATCCTATCAGTGATGCATCAACTGTGAGGGCGACAGTCTGCTCTGGGCAGACAAACTGACTCCTTCATCAAGATGTTCCGAGATGAGTCACCAACGGATGGCATTTTAGGCAAGACAAATTGAATTGCTCTGGGAGCCGAACAAAGAAAGCATACTATCAATACTATAACACAAATTAATATAAAAACAATAAAATATCAGCATGAATAAATATAACAAATATCTCTATAAAAAAACAAACTCAAACAGAAAAACAGGGTACCCAGGGGACTAATACCCGAGATCCAGGAAGGCCTGATTAAACAGGATAGCCTTGAGGCGGGCCTTAAAAACCTCAACTGAAGGGGCCTCCCCAACTGATGGAGGAAGTGAATTCCACAGGACGGGGCCGGCGACACTAAATGCTCTGTCACCTGCAGTTTTAAGCCTCGTCCTGGGAATTGCCAAGAGGCCTCTAGAGGAGGACCAGAGGGAGCGGACTGGGACAGCAGGTATAAGAAGGTCTGACAGGTAACCAGGACCCTGCCCACATAGGGCCTTAAAGGTGAACAAGCTCATCTTAAAGAGGATCCTCCACCTTACTTGGAGCAAGTGCAGATCATGCAAAATCGGGGTGATATGGCAGAATTTTGGCTGTCCAGTTAGCAGCCTAGTGGCCATGTTCTGCACTAGCTCCAGCTGACTGAGGTTATCCCCCGAGGTAGAGTGCATTAAAGTAATCAAGTCTGGATGCCATGAAGGCATGCACCAAGGTGGGAAGGTCCATAGACAGAACTAGGGGCTTAACCCTGGCGATATTCCTAAGATGGTAAAAGCTTGTCGGACAACAGGTGACACCTGAAAATCAAATGACAATCCGCTGTTAAAGGTCACGCCAAGGTTTCGCACCCTAGAGGAAGTCCTCAATGTCACAAATCCCAGGAATAAACCGGTTTCGGTGCCAGAGGGCAACCTGTTCCGTCTTCTGTTCAAGTCCACCACCAATATCTCCGTCTTTCCGGGGTTCAGTCGCAAACAGCTGGAGTACCTCCAGTTATTTATCTCCACAAGGCAGCTATTTAGTACTTCCACCGCATCAGTAGTTCTCGGGGCAAAGGAAAAATACAGTGGGTATCATCAGCATAGCAATGCAAATCCAAACCGTACTTCCTAATGAGCTCACCCAGTGGTAGCATGTACAAAGCAAACAACACTGGTGACAAGACCGAACCCTGAGGTACTCCACATGACAGGAGGCTGGAGGAGGATGAGAGTCCCCATCACTACTTGTTGCCTCCTGTTCATGAGATATGACTCATACAAGCAGATGACAGAACCAGTAAGCCCACAAAATTCCCTCAGGCGGTCAACCAACACACAATGGTCTACTGTGTCAAAGGCTGAAGACAGATCGAGGAGGATCAGAACTGTTTCCTACCCTGGATCTCTAGTCCTGAGGAGGTCATTACGCACCCAAAGTAATGCGGCTTCTGTACTATGCCTTGCACGGAAACCAGACTGGAATGGCTCACAGAGATCGAAGGCCATGAGGTGCTCCTGAAACTTCTGCGCCACAACCTTCTCAACAACTTTTCCCAAGAATGGGAGACTGGACAGTAATTTGCCTTGACATCAGGGTTTAACTACGTTTTTTTCAAGAGGGGACAAACCAGCACCTCCTTCAAGGCATCTAGAAAAAATCCCCTTCATCAAAGAGCACCGGACAATCAAGGGGAACGCCAGGCCAACAGTGTCGACACATCTCATCAAGAAACACGTTAAAGGAGAATCTTACTAGTCCAACACAAAATCTATCAGTATTTAGCTAGTAGGCCAGTGCCTATTTCGACCCCTACGAAGACCAAGTTGCTCTATCCCACTCCCATTCCAGTACCTGTTCGGATAACCCGGCTCATCGGCACAGGGTCCAGTTCACAATACGTGTGCTTCATCCCAGAAGCAACCCTGATGACCTCATACACCTCCACCGATTTAAACTCCCCCAACTAGGCGGAACACTCTCCGGACAATCCAGACGATCACCGTAGGCCACTGTAAGGCTCACTGGTGGCACGGTCTGCCAGATGGTGGACACCCCGTCCGAGAAGAATTGCATGGACTCTGCGCACAAGGTGTCAGAAAAAGTATTTTTCAGCTGGAGACAGGCTGGGTTTAGGAGCCTGTCCACAGTCCAAAAAAGCAGTGTCGGTCGATTCTTCCTGGCAGCAATCTCTCTGGACAGGAAAGTACAGTTACCGTAACAGTAGATCTTCGAGAACAGCTCTTGCAGCAGGTTACACCATTAGGACTGAAGCCATCAGGCGCCAGGACCCCAGGGAAATTTTCTAGTTAGCAGTCTTCAGCAGGGACCGCCTCCGACGTCAGTCCCACCCCCGACGTCAGGCGTAGTACATAAGGAGGCAGTCCACCCACAATCCTCAGTTCTCCCACCGGAGACTCCCGGCCGCTGGATGATATCAGAAGAGGAGACTGAGGATCCGCCATCAGATGGCCAAGACTAAAGACAGACTATCCCATCTCGTAAGATGGATGTTTGGCTATGACCTACCTCCACAGGAAGGGGGATGGTGGGCGTGAAGGTACCTGCTGCAAGAGCTGTTCTCAAAGATCTACTGTTACGGCAAGTTCTTACATAACTGTACTATCTTACTTTGAGATACAACTCTTGCAGCAGGTTACACCATTAGGACGGATTCCCAAGCAATAGCGGCAATCTTATGCCACAGGGAGGAGGAAAAGTAGGGATCACAACCCTACTCAAGCCTAAGACAGAAGTCTCTGAAGGACGGCTAGGCCGAAACCTGCTCTTCGCCTTGATGCGATGTCCAGGCTGTAATGCCTAATAAAGGTATGCACCGAGCTCCAGGTGGCTGCAGCGCAAATAGCTGAGGTGGAGACATTCCTTAGCGCCTCAAAGGAAGTGGCCACTCCTCTTGTGGAATGACCCTTGACCACACCTGGTAAGGGTTTGTTGCGCTCATCATAACAGAAAGAGATACACTGGATGAGCCACTGCGATAGACTGTTTAGAAACCGGAGCTCCTTTCATTCTCTCAGCAAAGGAGATAAACAGTTGATCCGACTTGCGATACTGTTTGGTTCTAGTCAGATAATATCTGAGGCACCTGTGTACATCAAGGGTGTGAAACAGTGCTTCTCCTCGGTTGGTGTACTTGGGAAAGTACACTGGTAAGTCGATATCCTGATTAAGGGTGAGGGGCTGAGACCACCTTAGGCAGAAACTTTGGGTTTGTCCTCAGGGATACCCTATGCTGGTGGAAAATTAAATAAGGTTCTTTGCACATGAGTGCATGCAATTCGGAGATCCTTTTCACCGAAGTAACTGCAACTAAAAACGACGCTTTCCACGACAGAAAACGTAGCTCGCAATCCGCGGCTGGTTCAAAAGGTGGCAGCGTAAGCTGCTCCAGGACAAAGGGCAAGTCCCAAGGGGGAACTGGATCCTTGATAGAAGGCCTAAGGTGGAGGACTACACTTAAAAAGGCATGAGTAGTGTCCAGTTGGGCCACCATCTGATGGCCTATGGGGGCATGGTAAGCCGAAGTTGCGCAAAGATGCACCTCAATTGAGGAGTAAGCAAGTCCGGACTGAAAAAGTGAAAGCAGGTAGTCCAGAACCAGCTTTTCAGGACATTCTAACGGCGAGACACAAAATCTGCGCCATTTCATGGCGTATGTTGCATGTGTTGCCGGTTTTCTGGCGGCAGAAAGTACCTCTGCCACTTCTTGCAAGACCCCGTGTCGCATCATAGCTATGTCTCTAGGAGCCAAGCGTGTAGGTTCAGTGAACGCAAGTCCGGATGGACTAACGAACCCCCCCTCCTGAGACAGCAGATGGGAGCTGATTGGCAAAGGAAGTGGAGGTTCCTGGGATAGCTGATGCAGAAGCAGGAACCAAATCTGTCTGGGCCAGAAAGGCGCTATCAAAATGAGCGTCGCCTGCTCCCTGCAAAGTTTTAAGAGAACTCTCTGGATCAACAGGAAAGGAGGGAAGGCATATAGGAATCTGCCCGCCCAGGAGAGGGACAACGCGTCTCGCCAGAAAACACCAGGCCCTGGATCTAGCGAGCAAAAATTGGGCAGTTTTGCGTTGGATGGGGACGCGAAAAGGTCCAACTCTGGAGTGCCCCATCTGTGGAACAGATCCTCTGCCACCTCCTGTAGAAGTTCCCACTCGTGGACTCTGGCCTGAGAACGACTCAGGCTGTCTGCAACTATATTGTCCACTCCGGGGACATGCACTGCAATAAGGTTTGCGCCATGCTGTACTACCCACTACCACACTCTCATGGCCTCCCTGCAAAGGAGGTAGGAGTGAGTGCCTCCTTGTTTGTTGAGGGAATACATCACCACAGTATTGTCTGTTTGCAACAGGAGAGTACCCGGTGGAATCGCCGACTGGAAGGCTTGCAGGGCGTAAAGGACCGCCCTCATCTCCAAAATGTTGATGTGGAGATGAGATTCCTGGACTGTTCATGTGCCCTGGGACCTCACTCCGTCTAGGTGTGCTCCCCCACCCCAGCCCTGAGGCGTCCGTGGAGAGAGTCACCGTCGGAGACGGCGCTGTGAAGGGAACCCCCACAGAGAGGTTCCCCGATCTAGCCACCATTGCCAATCCCGAATCACGGCCTTTGTGATTCAAACTGGCTGCTGCAGATGGTCTTGCCTTTGGTCCCACTGCACCCTCAGCATCCACTGGGTTACCCGCATGTGGAGCCTTGCCATCGGGACTGTTGCAATAGCCGCAGCCATGTGTCCGAGCAGGCGAAAGACCAGTCTGGCCGGGACGGTCTTCTTCACCGACAGGTCCCTTATGAGGGATCAAATGTGTTCCGCTCTGTCCGCGGGAAGAAAAGCTTTTCCCTTGACGGTGTCCAGAACTGCTCCTATAAACTGCAGTTTCTGGGACGGTACCAGGAGAGACTTCTCGTAGTCGATGAGAATACCCAGTGACTGAAAAAGGGCCTGGGTACGGTGGATGGCCGACATCAGTGCTTCCTTGGAGGGAGCCATGAGAAGCCCGTCGTCCAGGTACGGGAACACGTAGTGGCCTTGTCTCCTTAGAGATGCCGCTACAACCGCCATGCACTTCGTGAAGACGCGAGGTGCCGATGACAGCCCGAAGGGAAGCGCTCGGAACTGATAATGATGGCTCTGAAACTCGAAGCGCAGGAACCTCCTGTGCGCTTGAGCAATTGGGATGTGCAGGTAAGCGTCCTGCATGTCTAACAACGCCAAAAAGGCGTCCCGCTTCAGCATGGGGATTAGACCCGGAAGGGTCACGATGCGGAAGCATTTGTAGACCGACAAATTGAGGTTGCTGAGGTCCAGAATTGGACGGAGGTCCCCTATCTTCTTTGGAACCAGGAAGAAGTGCGAATAATAGCCTAACCCTCTCTGGTTTTCTGGAACGTGCTCCATGGCTTCCTTCTCCAGAAGCGCGAGCACTTCCTGCTGTATAAGCAGGGCATGCTGACTCGAGTAGCAGGAAAGCAGAGGAGGCCTTGTAGGTGGGCTGCCTACAGATTCTATATAGTGGCCTTTTTCAACCAATTGCAGCACCCACCTGTCGGTGGCGATCGATTGCCACCCTGGTAGGTGATGTGCGATGCGACCCCCAACCTTCATTTCCCGTTGATCCTGAGGAGGGGCGGGGGCCGGGAAGGAGTCATGCTGTGGCAGCATTAGATCCCGCAGGTTGGGCCGGTTTTGCAATTCTGTGGCCTCTGCCTGAGGATGACTTAACCTGGGCCTTTTCCTACGAAAGGAACTAAGTCAAGATCTGTACATAGCTTGGACAGATCTAACTGCCTTCACTGCGTCCTGAAGTTTGGTGATCACCTTCTCAGAGACTTCACCAAAGAGGACTTCACCAAAGTAAGGAACGTCCATGATATTCTTCTGGACGTCCGGGGTAAAACCGGAGACACAGAGCCAAGAGTGTCTCCGAAGACACACGCCTGAGGCTGCAGCTCTGGCCGAAGAGTCCGCAGAATTGTATGCGGCTCTGAGTACCTGGGTCCCCACATCCGAACCCGTACGGAGATATAAAAGCTCCTCCTTTTGACCACCATCTGGCATCTTTTCAACCAGGTCCTGTCCCTGCTCCCACAATGCGTTCTGGAACTGAACCATGTGGGTGAGGTAATTTAGAGACCTGATGGCGCAAGTCTCGGCCGCGTACGTACGCCTACCCAGGACATCCAACTGCTTGGATTCCGGGTCCGGTGGCTGTGTGCTCAAGTGCTGAGGTCTCTGGGACCGGTCACGTGAGGCCATGATGACCAGGGAGTCAGCCAGAGGATGGTTCGCCAGGTACTGGTCCTCCCTCAGGGCCTTGTACAGGCAGTCAGCCTTCTTCGGCACTGCCGGAGTCGAATGCGGACACTTCCACGCAGCCCTGGTGACATCCGCGAAGGTGTCCACCAAGGGTGGGACTACCACAGGCTTTGGGTCTTTCTGCCGAAGATAGCGGGCAAGGCGTTGTCTCTCGGGGTCTAGTTCTTCAGCATTCCACCCCCTGTTCTCCTGGATATGCCTCATGATCTCAGCGAATGAGGGGTCATCCGGAAGGGACCTGGGAAGGTCACGTGGGTCTGGGGAAGGGACGCTAATGGGAGAAGGAGATCTGGAGCGCCCTGAGGTGTCAGATCTGGAGCCTTCCACAGACGAGGAATACCGTCATCGTCTGGGTCTCTTAGGGCTATGAGACCCTGAAGTGGATCTTGAGTGAGGTCTTCTCCTATCCGATCTGCCCCTAGGAGGGGGTGTTGGCTCCTTGGGGGTCGGCGACCGTCCTACAGGCCCCCTAGATGGGAGAGGGGGCGCAGGCACTGAAGGAATAACCGGAGGAGGAGGAGGGTGTGTGGCAACCACATCCTTCCTGATGGTGTCCCACCAGAAGGCGAAGAGCTCCTTCACCTCTGCCAGATTTAGGCCAGACGACGGGCCAGGTAAAGGTGGCCTGTCGCCGGGGGCGGATGTCGGGTTCCCGGGGGTCTCCCGCTCCGGGGAAGGGTCCCGTGGAAGCTCAACAGTTCCGGAGTCGCCCGCCTGGTCCTCGGGCTGAATGGTATCCTCCTCCTCCAATGATGCCTTCCGATCGATGTCAGTAGGTGACAGTGGTGCGGTCCTCCCCTCTGGAAAAGCCGACGTTGGTCCCCCAGCCGACGCCCATGGGGGCGAACACCTGGCCAGCGACGGGTGTCTCACTGTAGCCGGCTGCTGGGAGTGCCAATTATGCTTGGCTGACGTCGGATGGGCCAACGTCGGGTCCGACGTCCGTTTAAGGGATGTCAGCTTCTTAGTCTTGCGCTGGACTGGGTCCGACCCATGCGGCGGTTGGGACACTGACCTGGCGTCGGAGTCTGGACGGCGGGAGGAAGACCTGTGGCGCTCCCCAGACTTGGACGAGGCCTTAGAAGGAGTGGATGAAACAGAGGGCCCGGAAGTCTTGATAGGCTGCAGGGAGAAGGAACCACTGGAGGATCTGACCTGAACTGGGGGAGGTTGAGATTGAGCCTTGGAGGGAGAGCGGTCTGACCTCGAGCCGGAGCTGCGGGAGTCCGAGGCCCTTGACGGGGATCTGGGCCTTTCCTTCTCCCTGTGTTTTTCCCCGGTGCCTATGAGACTTCCCCGATGACTCTTCCCCTTGAGGAAGTTTCCTTATCCATAGCTTTGAGTTTTTCCTCTAAGAGGAATGCTTGAAGGGCCTTCTGGCGGTGGATCCTGGTGCGACTGTTGAAGCCCTGGTAGAAGGAGCAGGCCTTGGTGTCATGGTCCGGGCCTAGACAACGCACACAGGCAGAGTGAGGATCCTTGAAGGGGATCTGTTTGCCGCAGGCACACTTCGATGGGTGACCTTCCAGAGAGGTGTTTGGAGAGAACATCAGATTAATCCAATTTCGATATGAGAAGAAAAAGATCGTCGTAGTTCCTAGTCATCGCAAGCTAGAAAGTGACCGATGCTTGCGATGTCGATGGCGGGAAAAGAACTGAGGATTGTGGGAGGACCGCCTCCTTATGTACTACGCCTGACGGGGGCGGGACCGATGTCGGAGGCGGCCCCCGCTGAAGACTGCTAGCTAGAAAATGTCCGTGGGGTCCTGGCGCCTGACTGCTTCAGTCCTAATGGTGTAACCTGCTGCAAGAGCTGTATCTCGAAGTAAGATCTCTGCCTTCTTACAAGCGATTGCCCCCGGATACTCACAATAATGTGTGCACAGGGCAAGTCTAGATACCTCCAAGCAAGACTTCCGCCAGCAGCGCTCCAGCCTCCGATCCACAATCTTCATCGCTTTGAGCTCCCCACCAAACCAAGGAGACCTCAAGTGAGAAGATCTTGGTCATGCATGGGCTAGCGCGAGGGAGTCAAGCGCTGCAGTCATCACCCTATTATAGATAGCAACTGCCATGCCCGAACCCCCAGCACATGCACTGTCCACACTATTAAATCAGCCACCGCCAGGAATCCCTCCAGGGTCAAACCCCTCAAAGGCGAGAAGCTGACCATCTCAGCAGGGGACAGCTCGGGGCCCGGGCGACAACCCCACCGTACAATGATCGGACCAGATGATCCAGTTATTAACCTCAAGCTTCAGTGAGAAGACCAGCTTCAACATGTGGCCATCCCAGTGGGTTACAGCGGAAACATCCTGCAACAGGCCCAGAGATCACATAATCTGGAGGAAGTTATAACCTAGTCTAAATATGTCATTGGCCCAGGCACTGAAGCCCCCCAGGACCAAACACTGGGGTGACTCCAATGTCTCACCGGTGACAAGGTCGGCTACCTCCTGCAGGAATTCACCTGCCACCCCAAGGGGGCAGTAAATTATGAGAATCCTGCAACCTGCGCCAGGACCCCCATGTACTGCTACATATTCAAATGAACCCGGTCTTCCCACTGAGCGCACGGAGAAGCCAAGCTCAGATATTAAACAGATGGCTATTCCCCTGCGTTCCACTCTGGGGCAATGCACCACTGAATACCGGGGGGGTGGGGTGGCCCTCTAAAACCGGACCGGCATCATCACCCACCCAGGTCTTGGTAATGTATGCCAGACTGGCAGAGAAAGTCAAGTCCATGATAATTGCAGTCTTGCTCCTAATCGATATGGCATAGCATAGCACTGCCCTTAAGGACTTGGTGGACAGTGGAGTCCTTCTGGCTATCTGCCCAGTCGGTCTGTTTGGAGCCCTAGAAACAGGAACCAGATGACTTTCACCTCTCTGTGGAGGGGTTGTGGGATAACAGATGGCCCAGACACCAAATTTCAGGTTCAACACACAATCTCTGTATGATGTTTATCAAAACACAGGAAATAAGCTTGTGCAATGCCATATTCCTTCTTCAGTACATCAGTTTGCAGCCACAGACTATGAATGTCCTTTCTCTGCACTTAGCCAGCACCTACTGGTTCTGATCTAACCACTTTTCAGTGAAAACCCTTCATCCCTATGTGGGCCGTTTGCTTAGGTAGTGGGGGCTCAAAAAGGGAAACCAAGCTAAAAACAAAGAACGTCAGTGCAGAAACACAAACATGGGTTACCCCAAAGGGCTCTGGCAACAAATCCAAGTTTCAAAGCAATACAACATCATACATACCTCCATAATGCAAAGCATCATGGGAGATATGCAAATCACCATAACATTTCAGACTTGTTCAGTTTACAGCAATTTACACACATTTTAAACAGCATAACTAACAATTTCTATAAAATTGTCACCTAGTATTTTTTTTACCATTATCAAAAACACCTAGTACCATGGTATTTTCAAAATTTACAAGTTTCATAAACATAAGGCATATACATCAACGCATTTTATGACATACTGCTATTACATACCAAATCCAACAACAATAAACACAACCTGTTTTACATATGCTTTTGGAGGTAACCACAATAACCTCCCTGTACGAGGATCTGAGAGGGAAAAGGAAAATTAAAGAGGACACTATAGCATAGTCAAGAAAGGGTTGGGGAGTGCCCATAGGTGGCCAACCTTATGGACTAGAAATTGTAAAGGATAAATTAGGCTAAGAAACAGAAGAACTGTTGTAAACAGATTCATTTATTTAGTTAGTTAGTTTATGTTGACCGGGTAAGTGTGCACTAGACAAATCCTGCATATTTTCAGGCACGACCCGGGGGAGGGGGATACAGATGAATGCTAACTGACCTTGAACCAGATTAAGCTGTTGGTGGTATTTTTAGTAAATGAGGGAAATTTGGCCAGGACAACGGGGAAATTCCCCTACTCTTTTCGATGAGTGCCATGGGATCTTTAACATCCACCTGAACTACCACCAATCCAGGAAGATGGCACCTCGGTTTAACGTCTCATCCGAAGGTCAATCCTCAAGAGTGGCAGGAGCTCCCTGTCACACTCTCACAGGGCACATTCTGCACCTGACCACCCCAATCATACCCCCTCTCATAGTGCACAGGACGCCACGCCATAAGTGATCAGTGGGCCTTCTCTTAATCCCGACCTCTCGACAGCAACATGCTGTAGTGGTGGAGACTGGGAGGTCAATGAAAGGCCGCAGATCAAGCAGCTGGGATGCCCCATACGCTATCCAGGCCCCCCCAGACACAAAGAGTCCAACCACAAAGGGCCCCTAACAACTAATTTATCCACTCATTTGAGCCCAATCATACCACTAATACAAAAAGCAATGTTAACCACTCACACACCATAAAATAATAAGCCCAATACCCAATCCCACCGAACCCAACCAACAAAGAGGAAAAAGTAGGGAGCAGGCCTTAACATTTTTTTAAAAGAAGCAACATGTCCCCAAATCTCTTTTGGCTTAAAAGTACTTGGCCAAAAATAAAGCAGTTCATTCCACATCGGCTGGGTCATTGTGACCAGCTGGTCCAGGTGATCTAGGCACCAAGATCACTGATTGGCCATCTCCCACTACTGGTGGAGTATCTGCCAGCAGGCTCATCTGACCATGCTGGTGCAGGATGCCATGTACCCAAGCAGCAGCAGGAAGTTCTGGGCAGGTGAGAGCACTCAACCTGAAATGATCAGGCAAAGGAGATAACATCCAATGCCCCATCTGCAGGGAGTCGGGTCTTGGCCAAGAGAGGGTCTAGCTCTGTCCCAATAATGGAGATCACCAGAGAGGGGCAGAGTTTGGACTTGTCTGGACTGACCAAAAGGTCCAAGTTTCTGAAGGTCTTGAGGGCCAGGTCCCTGGACCACTCCACCGCCTCCTTGGAGAGCCCAGCTATCAGCCAGCTGTCCAGGTACGGGTAGACCCTGACTCTACGGTGCCTCAGGAATGCTGCCAACACTGCAATACACTTGTTGGAAGACTCCGGGGGCCAAGGAGAGGCCAAAGGGCATGACCTGGAACTTGTAGAGAATACCCCTCTGTGCAGAGTCAGAGGTACTGCCAGTGGGACAGACTGACTGGAATGTGGAAGAAGGTATGATAGAGGTCCAGAGAGCAGAATCACATACCCTGCTCCAGGGATGGAATGATTTAGTTTAGAATGACCATCCGGAACTTGCACATCCTCAAGAAATGACGGAGATCGTGAAGAACCAGTAGGGGGTGCCAGCCCCCAACCCCCGTCCATTTTGGAACCAGGAAGTACCTGGACACGAACACCTGGCCAGCCATGGCGTCAGAGACACGGGCTAGGGCCCCTTACTCCAAGAGCTGAGAAATGTCCTCCCTGTGGGTGGGACAGCATGTCCTGTGACACCAGACTCCCCTGGTGCGTGGGGTTGGTATGGCAGGAGAGCCTCAAAGTTGAGAGGCAACCTTCTGCCCACCACTTGCAGCACACATATGTCCAAGGTGATAATGAACCAGCTGTGCCAGAAATGATGTAGCTACCCCCCCCCCCAAACACAGGGAGCTGAGGCAAGGACTGGATGGGAGGGAGACAGACGCACCTGACCTATCACTGGGAAGCCTTGAAGGGAGCACCAGCTGACAGAGGGGTATGACCACCCCTATCTTCAGTTTTCTTGGAGCCCTGACTAGCGAACTTGGTCTTGAGTCACAAAACCTGTGACTGCCCTTGCAGGGGCTGCTACAGCTATAATGGCCGAATCTGAAAGGACTTCTTTTTCAGCCACTACACTTCCCAGTTCTTCTGTGAAGTTGTCATAGAATCAAAGGTAGGACTGGACTTTTCAATCCTGGTAAGATGCCTATCCACCCCAGGACCGAACTGGTCGGTGCCCAAGAAGGGGACATTAGTCAAATTTGTGCTTGGTGTACTCAGTGAAGATGGAAATCCACAGCCAGGCCCTGTGATGCATCATGATGGCTGCTGCCACAGATCGGGTGCACTGCCGCCAATGTCCAAAGTCATGGTGGTTAGCCAGCACTCGACCCAGGTCTCAGACCACCTTAACTGCAGACTGCAAATCCACAAAAAGGCAAGGGAGGACACAGTTGAGGACTTCCATCAGTCCAAGGACCAAAGTTGGCCACCAAAGTGTAACTAGTCTGACTGAGACCCAGGGAGGATGCAGAGAACACTTTCTTTGCTACGAGGTTTAGCTTTTCTTTTGGAAAACTGAGACTGCCACCAACCCCTCGACCAAAGGATGGTCCAAGAAACCAGATGAGAAGCTAGTAAGACCGCATACTTGCAGACCATATAGGCCAACTCTTCGACCAATTCACAATCGAAGCCAGGGGTCCATGAGGACTGCATGGAGGACCCAACAGACTTCGAAGATGGCCCTCGGCCACTTCTCACCATGTACCACCCTGAACTTGTCTGAGTGGGTGATCTCCATCGACAACCAGCCTAGCAAGCCAGTAGCTTGACAGGAGGCCTTGGTAAGGGCTCCCTGCAATGGCTGGCCAAGGCAGTAGTTCCACCTTACTTGAGGGACCAGCCTGCATCGGAGATAATGGTTGCAGCAGGACCTGAGCAGGCCGGACTGGAGTCGACAGGGGAATCAATGGGGGCAGGAGCCTACCCTGGCCAAGAACCCATTGCTGCCACATCAGCTCATCATAGCACCCATGCAGCCCGCAACAGAGCCTCTCCTCATCAGAAGAAGAGGAGTGCCTGTGGTGCTGCCAGGCTGAGGATCGAGAGTGGGAGTATGATGAATCCCTCGACCACAATCTCATCCAAGATCGGGATCTCAACCAATGATTTAATCGTCGACGGCGAGGAGGGGCCATGTAAATAACATGGAACAGCTCCTGCAGCTGGACCACCAAAAGGAGGAAACTCCTGAGAGGAGACAGCGGAGTTCACTGACTGCTCCTGACCCTCCTGGGAGACAGCTGAATAAACTGAAGTCCTGGAGATCGAGTCATTCTCAATCCATTCAAATAACAGGTCAACTGGGTCAAAAATCTCGACTGGCTGGTCAGCCTGTGTCACTGCCAACAAGGTACTGTGGAGCTAGCGGCCTGGCCCGCAACCAAAACACGTTCGGTTGAAGCAGAGTGCTCGATGGTTGTCAAGCAGTCGAGAGAATCGCAGAAGCGGGAAAAGCATGCTCATTCCCAGTTCCACGACTGACAGCAGGATTTTTTAAGATTTTTTTTCTTACTGCTAAAGGAAGGGCCCTCCCCAAGTATCTATAGGGATCTGCACATCTCCCAGAATATCTCTGTGAATGAAGTCCCAACATATGACCCAGCCAGGAGCAGTACTGATACAGACAAGGCTCCAGCCACAGCTTGGGTGCCATCACCTCCTCTATGGCCACAAGCTGGGCTGCCAAGCCCGTTGCCACAGACAGTGCCTTACGGGCGTCCTTTCAACGAACTGGGGGATCCCATTTGGCTGGACGGCTGAGAAGGAAATATACGCAGCAATCTGAGCAGGAAACATGTAGCGATCCTCTTAAGATCAAGGCAAAAGCATTTTGCAAAGGCCATAGGCCTCAACGTTGCGCTCTGCCCCGAGGCAGCAGATGCACGATGTGTGCAGGTCCATCCTGGTCATCTTTTGGTTGCAGTGAATTCAACGCTCAAATCCCAGACAGGACCTGGGTTCCTCTTGATCCACAGTAGACCGGGGTTCCTCTCAATCTACAGTAGCACAAAGTGGAAACCAAGAAATAACTACGAAAATATGAAGATGAAATGCTAATAGCGCAGTATTGGGCAAAGGCCTACACTGTACATGGAGCTGTGAAGGAGGAGGCCTGACTTCCAGTGGAAAGGAAGATCGGACGTCGTGGGGCACAGCCAATAAGTATACCACTCGGGGGGTGGGAGAAGCTTAGCTTTAAAGACGTTCCAGCTGAACTTAAAGGGAAAGGAAGACTGCCAGAGTATGGATAGTGCACCATGTCCACACTCCTAGAAATGTCTTTATTCTCTGACCTTAGTTTCTCTACTCACCTGAAATTTTGATGGTGGTAAGAAGTGCCTGTGGGTAGTAAAATCGAAATTTAAATTCCTGTAAATTTTCTTTCTCCAATGGCTGGTCTCCAGGCTTCCTTACTCCTGGGCTGTACCTCCTGATGCTGATCCACAGGCAGGAAACAGACCTCGGCAGCAGGGGACATCTGGCCCTCCACTTCTCCTCAGTTCTTCCTAAAGCAGTCCAATGTGGTAATACTACAAGAACTTGGGAACAAAACACAAGAATTTTAATGCATATATGGCCGTGAGGCCAGCCAACTATATACATTCTGGAAGGGAATCCTAAGCCCGGAGACCAGCCGTCTGAGAAAGAAAATTTACAGGTGTTTAAATTTCGATTTCTCTCTCCTAAGCTGGTCTCCAGGCTTCCTTACTCCTGGAATATACAAAAGCAGTACGTTCCCAGATGTCCCGGGTGGGAAGAATGTCAAGAGCCCATAAGGGTTCACCATCGCTTGAAATACTCTGCGGCCAAAGGATGCCTCTGCTGAGGACATCACCCCCAGTGAGAATTTTTTTTTTTTTTTTTTTTTTTTTTGAGCACTATAGTGTGTGAATGGATGATCAAAAAGGCCACTCAGTGTGAGTGTGCTGTCGATGCTCCTCTGAATTATGCCCACAAAGGAGGCCATGGACTCTCACTGGGCCAGGCAAGTTACTCTGGCCTGATCATAAGCCGTAGAGTTGATGGATAGAATCCGTTTGGCTACAGAGGCTATTGAATCCTTGCTGCCCCCAATTTTTTCCCCTTTAGTTGGCAAGAACATAGTTGAAGTTTTGTGAATAGCGTCCTCTCTCTCAATGTACATTTTTCTCCCTCTTCCCAGGTCTAGTGTAAATTTTCCATCCTTGTTGCTTTTAGAGAGTGGGCAGAAGGAAGAATGAACCCTTGATAATAGATGGGAGACATAACTTTGGCAAACAAAAACTGGAACTGTTCCAGCCTGATGAACAAGTGCACAGCTCTTGGGGCAAGCAATGCTTTTATTTTGTTGAAACTCCTGGCTGGAATAATCATTTTGAGAAAAAAGGGGGACCTTTATTTTGAGATGCATGATGGATGGCTTGAGAGGCTCTAAAGGGGGCCTTGAGAACCATATTAAGACTCCAAGGTGATAGCGTTGGTGGACTGAAGATGTTTTAATACTGCTGCCCGAAGAACTACCAGACATGGGGATATGAGCCCAACAATTCCCCACGGTCTGTCAAGAGTGCCCCCAGTGCAGAAACTCTACTTTGTAAGGTGGTTGGTTGCAGTCTTTTGTCCATCTGTCTTAAAGGAACTACAGTAGTACAAGCGATTATACTGTGTTGTTCTGTATGTGTCTGGAATGAAGCCAGAACCAAAATTTCCTCTAGATTCTATAATGCACTTTGGAGGAAGAAGAGACACACGAGTTCCCCATCATGTCAATAGCAGGAGCTGTGCCGCATAGCTCTTTGAAAGCTTTTCCACTCACTTTCCAGGTCTAGAGAGACCAGTTGTTAAAATGGGGTGTAGAACTGGACCTTGATGGATAATGCCCAGGCTGAACCTGAATGTTCAAAGTGGTAGCCCTGACCAATGAATGAGAAACAACTAAGTGCGGAAAAATACACAAGAGACAGACTAGAATCATGACTGTCCTGTCCAAGGCCACTTTGTGGAGGACTCTTGATAGAGGCGGTATTGCAGGAAGGCATACAGGAGACCAAACAGATCCCAGTTTATGGGGAAAAGGTGTCCTGAGCCACTGCTGGTTAGTCCTTGGCCAGGGAACGGAACAGCTTTACCTTGGCATTCTGTCAGCAAGCGAAAAGATCTGTTTGAGTATTGCCCCACTATTCTGTCTCAATGTGGGAGGCACTATCCTTCAGCTGCAATCCCTTGGTCAACCCACTTGCAACTGAGACATTCTGCTGTGACATTTTTCTGTCCCGATACAAACATCGCTCAGTGGTGCTCAACCCACTGAAACAGAAGGGATTCCTTTAGCATCTTTGAGCTTCTCATTTCGCCCTGATGGTCGGTGTATGTCAGTGTTGCCAAACTGTCAGTTGGAATCAGGCTAGCCTGATTGAGGAATTGTTGTTCAGCATGTCACGGGGCATGGCCTACTGTTCCCCCCCAGAAATGCTTATACTGTACCATGCGTCCAACAGCGATCCCCTGCCAGTGCCAACAGCTGATGCAGGTGAGTCCTTCCGAGCTCCTGAGGCTTGCAGTGGTCGCAATTCCGACTTAGTGCGGATGGCCTAAATTATGGTCCTTCATGACCTCTGACCTCTGGGACCGTCCCTGGAGGAAGGGCTTAATCCGTCTTAATGAGCTGTGTGAAAAAAAATAAGCAGGCAGCTGAGGAGCTTACAAAACTCCTTGATGAGCAATTACAGATCCCAAAATCTAGTTTTCAGGTAGAGAAACCTTGAGTCATGATGTGAGCCCCCAAGGAGGATCAAGGTCTGGTTTGGAATTAGGGAGCTCTTTCTCCAGTTGATGGGAAAACCATGTGCCATAGGGGACCTGACTACTTCTGCCACTGCCTGTAATGCTTGGTTGAGCTGTGGGGCCTTTAATGGACTATAACCACTACTAGCACCTTAAATATTGTCCATGGGTCTGAAAAGGCAGCAATGGTAGAGTCTGATTTGAAAGTACAGCTCTCCCACTCTGAATCTGGGATATTGCGTGCGGCATTACTGCATGGGAATAAGCAAATAGGCATCTTGCAGAATTATGGGTGCCGGAAAATCCCCTGCATGTACTGTTTTGTCGAGCTGTGGGTTTTTAAAGTGGACTGTTTCCACTTATGGCATCGTTAATAATGCCCGTGGGTCTTGGGAATACTCAAGATGTCAGAATTTTGAATAGAAGAACTGCTCCCCCATCTTGAATTTGAACTGGTGCTTGTGTAGTTCCTGAATAGGAATCTGCCGATGGGTCTCTTGCTTGTTAAGTCCTTTGAGATGTAGGAGGGGCCTGAACTCCCTAAATATTTTGCTCCATGAAAAATAGGGAGCAGCCCCTTAGTTAATCTCTGTGACTGCACTTTGTTCAAGGGGGCACTTTGTACAATATCCTCGGACTATAGAGGGTTTTCGTTTTTGGATGAGCCACCATAGAGAGGGAAGGGCACACCACGAAGCAGGGGCTTGTTGGTGATGCACAGGACCCACCTGACCGACTTGGTTTGGACCTCTTGTTCAAGAAATATGAAGGTATGCCCCCTACTCGAAAATGGGCCCAGATAGCTTGTGACTACTTGTTGTTGATTGCTGTCACCCTCTCCACTAGATTTGTCCCTTCTGAGGTTACACTGCTTAGGTAAGGAGACCAGTACTCACTTTTCCTTGAGAAGTTGAGTTTGATCCTAGTTATAAGCTTGGCCATGAATTCTGCGTCTGGGGTCTCTGGACCCTGAATTGCCCTTGCCCCAGACTATGACATGCATTACCGAACACCTCATGGGAGAGGACCCTGCCTGCTAGGGCCAAAGCTAGAGACTGTGGCACGCCAGGGATTATCACCCCATGCAGCCTCTTCTGACTAGTTTGCTGCGTAAGCAAGGCCTCTACGGTCCTGTCCAGTGACTCACTGTTTAGTTTGAAATCAGAGGGTAGCTTTTACGGCAGTTTTAGCCATTTTTCCCCATTGCTGCGTTCCGAGCCTAAAAAGCTTAAAGTCTGCTGGAGCAATGGATAGGGGAGGAAGCTTAGAGAGTTGCCACTCCTTTGACCATTTCCCTGTTGGCAGGAAGAGTGGGAAAAGTTGTGGCCAGTTTGACAGCAGATGACAAACAAGAAAAACCTGTTCTTGTTGGCTAGGAGCCGCTGGGTGAGAACCAAGGAAAATCTCGACAGTGACCTCTATTTAAACAGAAATTTGGCCATTCCCCCAGAAGATGATAACCTGGGGTCCTATGAGTGCCAGAAATACCCCCTGCAACGCTTTAGGGCACCCTCTATACCTTATCTTTCTCCTAGGAGGTGGAATGTTGATCCTTCCAGGTCTACTGCCTCTCTGGGTGAGAATACAGAGGAATGAGAATAAGGATGGTCCATTTTCTTGTATCCTCTAGAGAGGTCTCATATCTGGTCTTATTTAACTGTTGGGTTGTATTTAACTGTTTTATGAGGTGAGGTGTGATGTCAGAGGGGGCTGCGGATTGCAGAGTCCCTCTGGAAGCTGTTGGTTAACATGATCCATGGGCTAAGATACTGAGCCGAGGAGGATCTTCCTCCGTAACGTCTTCCCCATTCGCAGATGTTGCCCTCTGGACATTACAGAAGAAGCTACCCAGCCAAGGTCATTAGCAGCGGGCAACTAGCCGCGCCGACCTTTTCTGCCCCGGGAAGGCTTGTGCGAGGCCATAATACCACAAAAGGCCCTATTTCCCTTAATTCAGCTTACTCCCACCTTCTTGATGTCCTGCTGCTGAAGCAGGTAGAAAGTGTGCTGGCCCTTTAAGAATTGTGCCAGTCCTGTAAAGGCCATCAGAGCTGCCCATGTGCTGTAGTCCTTTTTCTAAGGTTTTTTATTTTACTCCCCCTAGAATATGCAGGGATCTGAAAAAACCTAGGCAGCTGGCTCACTTCTTTACAGTTTTTGGTGGGGGGGGCAGCACGGTGAACAAAAGGCTCCATAATAACGCTCCTCGCGCGCTGTAGTGCTCGTCAATGGAGTCACTAAGCTGTGCTGCAGGTCCACCGTCAACGAGCGGCTGAGGTAATCTAACTGCCTGCCGACAATGGCTGCCTCATATATGATAATTTAAGCCATTTGCGTGCTCGTTGGAGTTCCTCATTCCTGCAGTGCTTTGTCGAGCAGTGATTCGTCAACAAGTTGCAGCTGACAAGCTGCCGGTCCACCATCGATGAGTGGCTCAATTAGAATGCCATCAATGGGATAACAAGAAAAAATATGAGGAAAAGATACAGGGCTGCCAGCTGAGGAGATGTAGTCTCATAGAGTCATATGCGTTTATTCCTTACAATCATGCAGGTAGTAAGCAAGGAAAACAAACACACACACACACACACACACACACACACACACACACACACAGTTTCTGCCCAAAAGCTGAGGGGAGATGTATTCTCCCCAACTCCTCATACTGTTTACACCCTAGAAAGCGCAGGGAAAACAGCTTCACGAAGAGATGGGGCCCATCCTGTTCTGACCACCTAAAAATAGATGTTGTGGGTTACTGAGCTCTCCGAGCCCGTTCCGATTCCCTGAAAATCACTCTGGTGCCCGTTTTGATTCCCTAAGAAACACTTTCCACTGCACTAAGTAGCATTTCAGGCCTAGTGCAGGATGTGCAGGGAAAAAACAACCCAGTGAAAATGGGGCCAGACTGTGCAGCTTGCAAGGCTGAGACTGGCATCAACCCTGGGATTCCAACATACAGCAGTGAAATCTGATCCTCACTGAAACAAAATTGCTTAACTTACAGTCTGCTGTCTTCGGCTCTGCCACATGGCAGAGCTCTGCTTGCAGAGTACCTGCCAGACTGAAGGCAGGAAGTAAACTGAAAACAGGAAGTGGAGGGCTGGATGTCCCCTGCTGCTGAGGTCTGTTTCCTGCCTATGGATCAGCATCAGGAGGTACAGCCCAGGAGTAAGGAAGCCCGAAGACCAGCTTAGGAGAGAGAGAACAACTCCTTTCCCACCATTTCTTCCAGCTCAGTTCAGTGTGATGGACCTACATTTCTGTTTTCTGATTCCAAAGAACTGGATCAATTGTTGGCTAAATTTGCAAATCAAGAACAAGGTGACTACAGGATGAATGGGCTTCGGAGGCAGAGGAAACCTGAACCTGGGACTATGTGTAGACTATGATCCTGCTATTGGCCAAGGACTCTGGTCACAGTAAGTAATAATGCATGGACTTTTAACTATACTGTCCCACACCAGGCACTTAGGTTAAATCCTAATGCAGACACTGTAGTGCAGCATTTTGTGTGTGTGTGGGGAGGGTGCCGACTCTGAGGAGCCGCTTTGGATGAGACATTAAACCAAGTCTCATCTGCCATTTCTGGTGGATGTTAAACATCTTATGGCACTTCTCGAAAGAGTAGGGAATTTCCTGTGCCCTGGCCAATTTCCCCATTCACTAAAAATACCATCGACAGCTTAACCTGGTTCAAGGTCAGTTGGCATTCATCGGTACCCCCCCTCCCCCGGGTCGTGCCTAAAAATAGGCAGAATTTATCCGTAAGTGTACTTATCCGGTCAACAAAAACCAAGTAAAATAAATAAAATTAAATGTTTGAGACTTTTCAGATAAACTAATAAGCTGCGATCAGTTAGTACATGATAGTGGCATTTAAAGTGCATTCACTGATGTCACCTTTTTTTGTGTGCACTTACTAATGTACTAAAATTGCCAGCAGAGCAGGCCTAATGGTCTTTCATGTCTGCTCGTTTGTCAGACCCCATAACGGGTGCCGACTTAGCTAACCCCCCCACCCCTAGTCCGAGATATTCCCCTTGTATTCTTCAGCTCAACCCTCCCCATACCTGTCCCAGCCCTCTTGAACCCCTCTACAGTCTCTTCCTCCACCAGTCCTCTGGGCAGCGCATTCCATGGTTCCACCTCCCTCTCAGTGAAGTAGCACCTCCTCCTCTCCCCATGATTCTCCCCTCCTCTAGCTTCCACCTGTGCCCTCTAGTTGCCCCCCCCCTTTCCTTTGGAACACCAAGGTTGAGCCTCCCTTATTAATCCCCTTCATATACTTGGAAGACCTCTATCATGTCCCTTTTGTCCCTCCTCTCCTCCAGAGTGTACATGTTGAGCTCCTCAAGCCTCTCCCCAAACCCCAAATCATTTTGGTTTCCTTCCTCTGTACCCTCTCCAGGAGTGCAATGTCCCTTTTAAGTGCGGTCTCCAAAACTGCACACAGTACTCTAGGTGCAGCTTAACCAAACAGTTATACTGAGGGAGGATCACATCCCTCCTTCTGGAGGTAATCCCCCTATCAATGCACCCCAGCATCCTATTTGCTTTGGCCACTGTCCCCTTACAAGTCTCAGGAATTGTTCATTTTGATATCCACCACCACCCCCAGGTCCCTCTCACCCATCAGGACTTGTAACATTTCTCTCCCCAGGGTATACACTCGACTTGGGTTTCTGGCCTCCAAGTGCAGAATCTTGCATTTCCCTGCACTGAACTTCAGTTCCCCACTTCCTCAACCACTTCTCCAAAGTCTCCAGGTCCTCCTGCAGGACCACTCTCCCCTCCTCCCTGTCCACCACCACTCCCAGCTGCGAATCATCCGCAAACAGACTCATTTCACTCCTGATACCCTTCCTTATGTCAGAGACATAAGCGTTAAACAGGAGGGTCCCTAGGACCAATCCCAGGGGAACCCCACTAATGACCCTCTTTGGGGTTGAGACTAGCCCCCCCAATCACCACCCTCGGAGTATGGTCCAACAGCCAATTTCCTATCCATTTGGGCATCTGCTTCCCAACCCCTGTTTCCCCAAGCTTCGCCAGCAGGCCACAGAGAGGCACTGAATCAAGCGCCTTGCTAAAGTCGAGAAAGAGGACATCCACCAGCCTGCCCTGGTCCAGGGCACTCATCACCCAATTGTACAACTCCACAAGGTTTGTCTGACATGATCTTCCCAGGGCAAAGCCAGGCTATCTATCATCCAGGTACCCCAATTTCTCCAGTACCCCCTAACCTTTCCTTGATAATACCCTCCATTACCTTGCCCACCACAGATGTAAGGCTAACTGACCTGTAGTTTCCCACCTCCTCTCTTGTTTTTCCCTTGTGGATAGGCACAATATGGGCCACCCACCAGTCTTGGGGCACCCACCGCGTCCTCAGAGAGATGCTGAAAAGCTCTGCCAGGGGTGCTGCCAGGACATCCACCAGTTCACTCAGCACCCTGGGACGTATTTCATCTGGCCCTGGTGTTTTCTCCGTCCTAAGGGACCCGAGGGCTTCCCTCACTCTCTCAACCAGGATTTCCCCCTCCATGTTCTCCCCCCTTGATCTGCCTTCCCTCTACTTAACTGTGCTGCCCCCAAAGGCCCATCAGGCTCCTGTTCTGTAAGGGTCCTGCTCCCTCAACAGGGATCACCATCTCCCCCCATCCTCCCTGGTGAAAACTGAGGCAAAGTACTGTTTTGTACATTGGCCTGCTCCTCACATCCTGTGCCCATCCCTCCCTGTCCTAATCCTGCTAATCTGCCCCTCACTTTCCTCTTTTCCCCAATGTATCTAAAGAACCCCTTGTTCAATAAACTGGGAGTTGAGGAGGCAACCATAACATGTACAAGGGTCCATAGTAAGAGGGCTAGGGCCAGAAAGCATAGCTGGATGAGGCGGGGGGTCATGGATAAAGTAAGGAAGAAAAGAGCCACCTTAGAAGGTACAAAAAAAAAAAAAAAAAAAAAAAAAAAACACAGAGGGGAGGACAGAGAGGAACACCTGAAGGAGTTGAGGGACGTGACAAGGGCAGTCAGGTCAGTCACCAAGGCATCCAGGGAACACAGACTAGTACAAGGCATCAAAGGCGGGGAGAAGGACTTCTTCAGGTACATAAAGGAGAAAGAGAGTTTTAAGGACCAAATAGTAAGGATAAAGGAGGATGGGCAGAAACAGGGGCAAAACAGGTAGAAGCATTAAACAAGTGCTTGTGCTCAGTATTCACTAAAGAGAAGGGGGGAGCTATACCCAAGGGAGGTGGGAGGGTAAGCGCGGGGGTTGGGGAGTGAAAGATGGGGAAATCACAGTGGGTAGAGTACTGGAGGGCTTGAGGGCACTGAGTATGGACAAGATACCAGGCCCAGATGGCATACACCCCAGGGTGCTAAAGGAGCTGGCAGACCTATTCAGTGCCTCCCTGGACTCAGGGAGTGTACCTCAGGATTGCAGGATGGCACACGCGGTACTCCTCCACAAGAGCAGCCCCAAGGATGAACCAGGGAACTACAGACCGCTAAGCCTCACATCCATCGTGAGAATGCTGATGGGAGACAATCCTGAAGGAGAGGCTGGTTTCCCGTCTAGAGGCTAATGGGCTGCAGGACAGCAGACAGCATGGGTTTGTTTCAGGCAGATCCTGTTGGACCAACCTGGTGGAGTACTATGACTGAGTAACCAGGCAATTAGACAGAGGCCATGCAGTGGATGTCCTGTACCTGGATTTCAGTAAGGCATTCAATTCGGTGCCGCATGGGAGGCTAGGAAGTTAGCAGGAAGGCACAGGGGTGAGGACGAAGATGGTGGGATGGGTACTGAACTGGATGCAAGGGAGACAGCAGAGGGTGGTGGTGGGAGGGGAGCTCTCATCTCCCAGAGCGGTGACAAGCAGGGTGCCACAGGGCTCTGTAATGCAGCCAGTGTTTGGGATCTTCATGGCAGATGTCTCAATAAGTATCAAGAGCAAGATCAGTCCGTTTCCAGACGATACCAAGATGGGAGCAGCAGTGGATGACTTGGAAGGATGGCAAGGGTTGCAAGATGATCTGGCAAAATCGGAGGCCTGGTCGGGCACTTGGCAGCTGGGGTTCAATGCCAAGAAATGCAAGGTGCTACATTTCAGCACAAAAAAAACAAGGAGAAGCAACCAGCTGGGGGGATTCAACTAGCAAAGACAGAAAATGAGAAGGATCTGAGGGTGATCATAACAGGGAGCAATGAATGACTCAGCACAGTGTAGAAAGGCATCTGCAAAGGCCATCAGGATGCTAGGTTGCACTACCAGAGGCATAGCCTCGGGGGAGGGGGGGGAAGAGAGAAGGATACTGCCGCTATACAGGTCACTGATTAGATCACACATGGAGTACTGTGAGTAGTTCTGGTGACCGTACCTGAAGGACATCAGGTTACTGGAGGGGATCCAGCGCAGGGCAACAACAATGATCCAGGGGCATGGAGACTTACCCTACGAGAGCAGGCTGAGGGAGTTGAGCATGTACTAACTGGACAAGAGGGATGGGGGACACGAGTGAAACCTTCAAGTACATGAAGGGAATAAGTAAGACTGGCATGGAGGGGCTATTCAAATTAAGGACAGGGAGGGACACTCAAGGGCATGATGAGAGACTGGAAGGAGGAGTTCAGGAGGGAAATGAAGAGACTTTTTATGGAGAGGGTGGTGTGTGGGTGGAACGCATTGCCAGAGGAAATGGAATCTAGTAGAACAGTGGGCCGCTTCAAAAGGGGACGTGACAGGGTAAGGGGGAAGGTCACTGGAGAGGGGGGAGGGGAAGTTGCAGAATAAGGGCTGCTAGCTGCACAATCTAGCAGACTTGATAGACTATAAGGCCTTTATCTGCTGGCATTTTCCTATGTGCAACATTTGAGAAATGGCAATTCCACTGGCAGAGGCCTTCATGCCCTCCCACCAGATTCCAGCCGAAGCCTAACCCTCCCCGTTATTTCTAAGGCACTACTATAATTCTCCCTCCATGCAGGTGAAGCTGATGCCTGTTAACAATAGCGGTTTTAGACACCACCTGTTAAATCTGTACTGCCCCCTCAACAAAGCGACCACCAGCAGCACAAGGTATGAATACGCTACTGGGCAGTATTCTGCAGTCAGAATGAGTACTCTTTAGCTGAAGTGTGCGTCTCCAGACAGCCACCAGATTCCTTTCCCTGCCGATTCCATGGAGTGCTCTGGGGCCGATCTGGACGAAGGGAGAAGATCTGTACATCCCAATGTCTTGGGGACACTGACATCTCCATCAATATTAGGACTCGGGAAACCCCGCCAACTCTTACCATCAACTTAAGGAAAAACACTGAACAATATAAAGTTCAATCCAGAGACGGAAGTTAGGGATACTTTCTTTGGGACAACTGCAGCCAACACCAACGTAAATCTGCTCAGCGGATCAATAACTGACCTCACAATTTGTGCTGCTACCTTTGTTCTGAACCAGAGTGCTGTCCCCGTGGCCCTGGTGGTATAACTTCAAGCAATGAGGGTTCCTCTCCTCCCCCATATTTCTCCAACACTTTGGCTTCCTCCTGGATCATATGGGTTAATGATATCAAAGACCCCATACGTTTCATTAAGCAACAGTAATTCAAATGCATATTTACTTTCAACACAAAAATCCCACTGCCCTACCCCATTCCCATCCTGATACCTGTGCAGATGGCCTGGTTCTCTGCCTTCAAAGGGAAAATTTTCTGCTGGGCCTCCAGCTATAGGTCTTCCTGCAGGTGGTGCATTCTGCTCCCAACGAGAAGGTCCTGCCTTGGAACTGCTTCCCCAACTTGGTCCGAGGTCCCTGAACCCAACAAAAATGAACGATGTTACATAACAAACAGCAGCTAATCCCTTATTTTTTCTAAAGTTATCCCACCTTTCTCCCCCCCCCCCAGTTAAAACCCCCACCACTCCTCCCCAGAGTCATGACTGACTCACATGATCTCTCTCTCTCCTTGGTGGAAAATTCTTTGAACTCTTAACCCAGCTGTTTTACCTTTTACAGATTCACATGGAAAAGCACCCTGCTCAGTAAATGATCTTTACTTTAGACAGGTCATCATCCCTTGGAGAACACAGAAACAGGACCCAGCTGGCTTGTACTGTTCCACTTACTAAAAAAAGTTACTACCATCCTATGTTGTAATTATCTTATATCACCCTTATATGCCCCCATCTACTGTGACAGGCTAAATTATTCTCCAAGGGTGCATTCGGTCAGTCTTTGCTAACTCTCTAAATGGATCTCGGCCTTGGAAATTAAACACGATTCCACACGGTTCCACATTTCGACAAGGCTGCATATCCCTCTCTGCATCTAAGGAGAAAAGATTGCAAAGAGGCAGGACAGGAGCAGGCGCATGACTAGGCTATTCTAATCTCTTCGGAGGAAGCCAGACTCATGGATCTACTTTAGTACACGTCCCCCGACAGGATCGACCCACCACCACCACCCCCATCCAGCTCTGCTCCAAAATCTATCAAACACAAACACCTGTATAGCCCACTTCCACAGATCAAGTGACTTAGGGAGCAGCATGGGAGTATTGTCAGCCTGTAGTCCAGCTCTTATGCTACAAGGTCATTTAGTCCACCCTCTCCTCCCTTTCCAATCTGATAGAATGGACAGTTATCACAGTCTGACCCCCACACCCATGGGTGCAGTCTAGCTGCCTCCGATATTAAATATCCATTTATTATCATACTGTCTTTCTCCCACCATTATTTACTAATTCTGGCCTGGGAGTGCTGCAGAAGACAAGTTAGCTTTTATACTTCCCTCCCTCATTCATTCTGGTGGCTCACCCAAATATTTGGCTAAAAGAGAAAAAAAAAAACTCACCCATAGCTAACATGCAGATATGTTCAAAAAAAATCTCAGCTTAACATATAAACAGTTAATTATGAACAACATGCAGTAACAACATTTCTGCTCGTTAATCACTTAATCCTCAGCCGGCATGGGGACGCTGAGGGTTGAGGAGCTGGACGCCACGCCGGCGACCCAGATTCGGAAATGGACTCAGGCCACCGGGGGTTGGCAGGGGAGGGAAGAGACTGAGAATCCGGAGGATTGCTCTCTTCCCGGAGAGGGCTCTGGGGGATGCGCCGCAGAAGAGCGGCCACTGGCCGTGATCAGAGGTGCGCCAGGAATGCGGCACTTACATAAGTGGGGGCAGAGCTGCAGCAGGTGCCGGCACTCACTGCCTAAACGACATTGCACGACCGAGCTCCGGGGGAAAGAGAACAAAGGAAAAAAACCTTCCCATTGGTAGGTGAAGGCAGGTCTAGTGGCACTGGCATCACGTCCAATACCGGGCCGAGGTGCTCTCCTGGTATACCCACATCTTTCGGCAAACACTTCAATAGAGCACCAGTAGGAGTTGGTAGTCCTTGCCTCGGGACTCTGACCCGGGGCCTGGATGATGGTGGGGGGCGGTACCAGAGAGAGCACTGAGCTTCAGGTGGGACGGGAACAGCCACAATAGCCCCATGTCCCAGCTGGAGAGAGTCCAATAAGGTAAGGGCGAATAAATAAATTGTACAAAAAAAAATACAAAATTTCAGCTAATCCTCAGAGGTGGTTCAGCTGGGAATTAACGGGGGTGGGCTGCTATATGGACACAGTTACCTACAATGGCCAATGAAAACTGATTGTCTATGATGCACCCAAGAGATGGTCATATCCGCTCTGTCCCTCCAACCACTGTGGCATCCTATTACGTCACCACTTCCAGAACTAACTGTGCAGGTAACAAGACGACATGGACCCAGTTAATACATTTTTCTGTAGACAGGAGACTCAACTAGAAACCTGAATCCTGCACTCTGTAGACTTGGTTTCAGTTTCTGTCTTTTCATCTGCGTGTATCACAATATCCTGCAGTTTGCCCTGTGGCCCTGTAATGCAGAAGCAGCATGAAAACAGCCAACATTCTGCTCACTTTACCAGTTCCAGGGTACTGCAGTGTAGCTCGCATTCAGGCCTCCATGCCCCGCCCGATCTACCTTCTTCTGCTGCAGTTTCTGACTCAATTAAAGTGGCTGCCAGGACTGGCTTGGTAAACATTTGTTTTTGGGTTTTTTTTGGTTTTTTGGGGGGGGGGTGTCTCCATTTATTTATTTATTTAAGAGTTTAACGAGGCAGGCATACTGAGGAGGGAACCACTCGTTTCCAGATGCGACCTGGGGGAAAATACATAGGCTGACATTACAATATTGGTTTTTCATAAGGTACAGAGATACATACAAACCATAAATAACATTGAGGTACACTAGGCTTTTTGAGAATAGTACTAGTAAAACACACGGAGAATCAGAACTACAATTTAGACTTTGGATCACCAGCCAAAATGGGTAGATAAAAGGGCAAATGTTTTTCCATTTTCAAAAATGTACAATTCTTCTTGAGAAATTATTAAATCATCCCCCACATTCATTTTTTTCTCCAAACTGAAGGAAAATCAACATGTGTTGTACAAATATTTGGCTCAAAACAAGAGTGTTTGAACCAAAAAAGGCTGGTGTAAAGTGGAACTATTTACACAATAAAGTGGTGCAATGATGTTTTCCATTGAAAATAGAAAATCACTGGCCCTAAGAGAAATGCTAACTGCCACTGACGTACTCGCAAACTTCTTCTGACCTCAGCAAATTCCAGGCACCTTTACTGTATTCTGCAGCTGAAATCCAGAAAGAATGTACAGTTGCGGAGCCCACCATTATCAGTCCCTCTCTCCGAGCAGCCTGTAGTGCCATCATCTGGTTAAGGCGATGAAAAACCTTAGTCTAGGTCTCTCACTGGCATCAGATTTTTCCCTGGTGACCAACAGGCCTGCTGGATCTCTAACTGAAGGTAAACTGTTACCAGGCCCAACAGAGTTGGCAGTAATTTTTTCTCAAAAACCAAGCAGATCACCCAAATTCAAATGGTTACTCTGACACTGGTCGTACAGTTTTTACCGCAGAGAAACTGGCTAGCCTCCCTAGACTTAAAGGATGCCTTCTTCCACATACCCATAAGGAGATCTCACAGGAAGTTTCTCTGGTTCAAACTTCCTTTGGGTCACTATCAGTTCACCGTAATGCTATTCGGTCTCTCCTCTGCCGAGAGTCTTTACCAAGTGTTTCGCAGTGGTAGCAGCACATCTCAGGAGACAGAGTGTCGCTCTCTACCCTTATCTGGACGACTGGCTCATAGTAGCAAAGTCTCTTTGCCAGGTTATGAAATCTCTTTCCCTCACAAAATGCACTCTGGAGTCTCTGGGTTTCCTGTTAAATCTAAAGAACTCTCACCTGGACCCCACCCAGTTGCTCACCTGGACCCACCTCACCAGCCCTAATTGTTCTCTCTCTTATCCCCCTGTCTTATCAACACTAGGCCCGTCTATCCCCTTATTCTTCCTTTCCCAACCTCGGCTAGGAGCTCACTACCCTGGGTTGTGACATCCTACCATGCCCCGTACTTTATAGTATGCAATCCCGGCGCTCACACATACTCCTTTTCTCCATCCACCTTCTCTGCATCCCGTTTTACCAACTCCTCTCTGTGCACCGTGCCCTCCTAGCCTTTCTCCCCCTTCCCCCCTACCTGGTGTATATTTCTATTTTTATTTTTCTTCTTCCGTTACTTCCTCCTGCAACCTTAGATAATCTGCTTTATCTTCTTATAGACATTTCTATGTATGTAAATACTGTGTAATCTGTACAATATCTGTATAATTCTATGTACATATGAACTTCTTTTTCTTCCTCTCTGTAAAGAGTATTATCTGTATTGCCTTGTAAATACCTGTGTTGACCTGTATATACAATTGTTCATGCTCCACCCAGGTCCATCTTGCAAATGAGCTTCTGCTCAACGATGAACGCCTGGTTAAATAAAGACTTGATTGAGTTGCTCACCTTCATAAGGGCCCAGCTGGACACTCAGAAGGGATATGGTTTCCTTCCGCAGGAAAGAATTCAGAGCCTCTGGTAGCAGACCTTAGCCCGGCCTGGGACAGTCAAGACCAGCCAGACATTTCCTTCAAACTTCTGGGACATATGGGCCTCTATGACTGCAGTAGTCTCAGGGGTCAAATACAGGATGAGACTCCTGCAAGCCTACATCAGAGCTCACTGGTCTCAGAGAAGCAACAAATTGTCAAAGTTGATACCTGTGTCGGAGCTGTTCCTCCAAAACTTGCTGTGGTGGAAGAACCCTGCAAATTTGCAGGCAGGGGTTCCCTTTCGAGCTCCTCTTCCCAGAGGTGATCACCACAGATGCCTCCCTTCTGGGCTGGGGAGCTCATTTGGACAGTGCCTGAGTAAGCGGCAACTGGACTCCTGAAGAGTCACAGTTGCACATAAATCTTTTGGAACTTAGAACAGTCTGCTTAGCTCTCAAAGCTTTCGCTCCCAGCATAGAAGGGCAGGTGGTTCATATTCGAACGGACAACACCACTGCAATGTTCTACATAAACAAGCAGGATGGTACCACATCAGGAACACTCTGTTCGGAAGCTCTGGTCTCTAGCATTCTCCCTGGGAGTCAGCCTCTCAGCTATTCACCTCCCAGGCAAACTCAATACTCTGACAGATGCTCTAAGTCACATCAGTCAAGGCCAGAGCAAATGGACACTGAACAAGCAAGTACTGGCCACAGTGTCCAGGTGGTGAGGCACACCAGACGTGGATCTGTTTGCCTCTCCTCTCAATTTTCAGCTTGCTCAGCACTGCTGCAGGCCCACAGTTCCAGGAACATTTCCTCTGGATGCCCTGATCCTGGACTGGTCAGGGAGGTTCCTATACACATTTCCTCCTTTTCCCCTGATATTCAGGGTTTTGCTTAAACTCAGACAGCAGCCTGCATTGATGATCGTATTGGCTCCGGACTGGACCAGGCAAGCCTGGTACCCTCTCCTTCTCTCAATGTCCTGCAGCAGGCTCAGTCGCCTGCCTCCAACTCACTCCCTGCTGACACTTCCTCAGACAGGACTGCAGTACCCAGAGACGCACTCTTCACCTCAACGCCTGGTTCTTGAGGAGTTTCTATCCTCACAGTACTCTAAATAGGTCCTGAAGATACTGAGGACAGCTAAAAAAAAAAAAAGACGAACACTAAGAAGACATGCAGCCAAATGGAAAAGGTTTTTCCTCTGGTGCAAGAGTGAAAAGGTCGAACCCATAATCAGCTTCAGACCCTCAGCTGCTAGATTACCTGGTACACTTAAAGGCATCAGGCTTGAAACCATCTTCCCTCAAGCTTCACCTGGCAGCAGTTTTGGCTCACCTTCGTGGGAAAGAAACATCCCCCCAAAGACATCTTTAAACAGTTTTCCAGAGGCCTCCTGCACCTCCAACCTGGGAGCCTGCTCCTCCTTGGAACCTGAACCTTTTCACAGGCGGGCTCATGAATCCATCCTTCGAGCCTGTGTCCACGCCCACATCAAGTTTGTAACTTGGAAGACTGTCTTCCTGGTAGCCATTACGTATGCCAGGAAGATTTCAGAGCTACATGCCCTGTGCACTGAGCCGAATTACATCATCCCTCACAACAATAAAGTTGAGCTCAGGACAAATAGGAAACTTCTGCCAAAGGTGGTTTCAGAGTTTCACTTGAACCAGTCCATTGCTCTGCCTGTCTTCTTTACTGAGCAATCCATTCCTGGCGAGCAAAAGCTCCACAGCTTGGATGTCAAGAGAGCCATCTTTTACTACCTGGAGCATCCTAGACAGTCCAGAGGCTCTTCCACTCAGTTTTCCTCACCTACAGGAATGTAGGCAGAGGAGGACCAGCTACCGAAAGAACAATTTCTCGGTCTCTTGTATTAGATTCTGCCATGAGAAAGCTGGTCACCAACCTCCAGTGGGGCTCAAGGCCCACTCCACCAATGGCACTGCAGCCTTGCTCACAGCAGCAGTGGACATTCCCCTCCTGGATATCTGCAAAGCAGCTACCTGGAAATCTGTACACACCTTTGTGAAACACTACAGTTTGGATGTGTAGACCAGATCTGATGTCAAATCTGGCAGGGCAGTTCTGCAGAGCCTCTTTCCTAAGCAGTTTCTCTGCCCACCTCCCACTTGGTACTGCTCGGTAGTCTGCAAAAAAGTTACTGGTGCTAAAGGACTCCTGGGGTAAGAAGAAAACATTACTCACCACAATAATCTTCTTTCTTCCAAGGGGTCCTTTAGCATCAGTAAGCTCCCACCCTTCCTCCCTGGTTCACCATTTGGAGTTTTCTTATTGATGAGTTTTTAGCTTGTGCTGCTGTTTATATTTCCACTTTTGTGGACATTTGCATGTTTTTTGAATCCTGCTGATTCTTTTTCAGGACAACTGCCCTCGTTGTTTCTCAAATAAATTTTGAAGCCTTCAACAGCTCTCAATCAGCTCACACCCCTTCCTGTCTTCTGACTGGCTTGTCCCTAAGCTCATTTAAATATCTCTTAAAGGGCACACCTCTGAGGCAGTTGCACCTAGCCAGCAAAGTGTAAAAATAGTTACTGATGCTAAAGGACCCCTTGGAAGAAAGATTACTGTGAAGAGCAATTTTTTCTTACTGTCTGAAAGCAGTAATTGAGAGTTTGTGTAGTTAATGAGGAAAGTTGTCTTTTCCAGTGTTTTCCTTTAAGAGGATATGAAAATAAGCATCCTTTAGAGCCACAGTGAACCCTGCTCAGATCTTTTGTTTGATGGTCCCCCTGTCCTCTCTTGGCTAAGTATAGTCCCAGAGGACTGTACTTAGGCCAACTATACTTAGCACTGGGAAAACAGTGGGACTGGCAAACATCTGAGCAGCGCTTATAAAATCTCTAACATGACTATGCCCTTTTAAGTGACATTGAGCATGTTAAACTAAGTTCAGCTATGGCCAGGTCACATTCTCAAGATAACACTTTTTATTTAAAAAATAGAAAAAAAATAACTTACGACCAATTACTTACAATGGTTTCCTGAAAGACAACAAAATAAATACATGTGTAACACACATGTAACTAAAGAACCCCAGAGCAAATGCACTGGGGCAAGGGTTATCCTGGAGGATATTGGCTATACAGCCAAATTTAAAAGACAACACAAACTGCACATACCCCAATAATGCAAAACATCATGGGAAGCATGGGCAAATATCCACAAATTAATCTGGACTAGCTTAACTTTAAGCAGAATTGTATGGTGCCAGAAGGCCTCACAATACAATCAGCAAAAGCTAAACAGCGGACGACACATGTTTCGTCCTCATCTGGACTCATCAATGTGCCATATCTGTACCTCAGCCCAAGGATAAATAGCCAGCCACCCTATATGGGATCTTATTGGTTTGGGTCGTGGGCAGCCCAAAGTAGGGAGAGAAGAGAACAACAAAAGAACCCCAGAGCAAATGCACTGGGGCAAGGTTTATCCCAGAAGATATTGGCCATACAGCCAAATTTTAAAGAAAACACAAATTGCACATACCCCAGTAATGCAAAGCATCATGAGAATCATATGCTAATACCCATGAATTAATGTGGACTGCCTCAACTTTAAGCAGAATTGCATGGTGCCACACATAAATCACAATATTGGCAGATAGAGAATTAAGATTCCAAATAAAGGTCACACACTACTCTACAATTTTTTTTTTTTTTTTTTTTAAAACAAAGCTTGAGGCCGCACTTTGAGTACTGCGTACAGTTTTGGAGGCCACACTTAAAGGGGGACATTAACCTCCTGGAGAGGGTCCAGAGGAGGGCAACCAAAATGATTTGGGGCTTGAGGGGCAGGACCTATGAGGAGAGGCTCAAGAGCTAAATATGTACACATTGGAAGAGAGAAGGGACCGGGGGACATGATAGAGGTCTTCAGGTACATGAAGAGGGTAAATAGGGAGGAAAAGTCAGGTGCTTCAAGGAAGGAGGAGGGCCACTAGAGGGCATGGGTGGAAGCTGGAGGGGGAAGATTCAGGGGAGAAAGGAGGAGGTGCTACTTCACAGAGGGTGGTGGAGCATGGAATGCCACTTAGGGGGCTGGTGGAGGCAGAGACAGTGGAGGGGTTCAAGAGGGGTGGGACAGGTACAGGGAAGGGTTCTGGAAGCAAAATCCAATGCAGCAAGAATATCCGGAACTGGGAAGGGAGAAGCCAGAGAAGGCGAGGGGACAGCAAGGTCAGCACCCAGGGTGGGGGCTGACCAAACGAGCAGACACAAAAGACCGTTAGGCATATTCTGCTGGTATGTTAGTATGTTAGCTTTTATACTACTTAAGGATGGTAAGCTCTCTGTACATTTACATAGGTGGCAAGGCACCTAAACAAATATTTTTGCTCAGTATTTACAAATGAAGAGGGGGAGGTACCTAAAACAAACAGCAGAAACACTCTGGATACAGAAGTTGATACCAGCCCATTTACAGAAGAAAGGGTTCTGAAAGAACTCTTAAAACTGAAGGTGGACAAAGCAATGGGGCCTGATGGGATTCATCCCAGAATTCTAAAAGAACTAAGGGTAGAACTAGTGACACCACTGACTACCCTCTTTAACAAATCATGGAGGATGGGGTGGTACCCGAGGACTGGAGGAGGGCAGATGTGATTCCCCTTCACAAAAGTGGGAGCAAGGCAGAAGCAGGAAACTACAGACCTGTTAGTTTAACCTCAGTGATAGGGAAAATGATGGAATCACTTCTGAAGGAAAGAACTGTCGAGTATCTAGAGGCCAGAGGGGCACAGGACCCAAGGCAGCATGGATTCAAAGCAGGAAGGTCATGCCAGACGAATCTGATAGATTTCTTTGACTGGGTGACCAAAGTAGTAGATCAGGGAGGGGCTGTGGACATGGCCTACCTAGACTTTGGCAAGGCATTTGACACAGTCCCACACAAAAGATTAATATACAAGTTAGCCAGCCTGGGAGTGGGTCCCAAGATGACAGCCTGGGTAAAGAATTGGCTGGAGAATAGGACACGGAGAGTAATAGTAAATGGAGTCCACTCTGAAGAAAGTGGGGTTGCTAGTGGGCACCGCAAGGTTCAGATAGACTAGTCCTCTTCAATGTCTTTATGTTTACATTGCAGAGGGACTGGAAGGAAAAGTATGTCTCTTTGCAGATGACACAAAGATCTGCAACAAGAGTTGATGCACAAGGTGGGGTGGAAAGGATGAGAAGGGACTTGGCAAGGTTGAAGGAATGGTCAAAAGTATGGCAGCTTGGATTCAATGCAAAGAAATGCAAAATAATGCACATGGGAAACAAAAACTCAGGGAAAGATTACACAATTGTGGGGGGGGGGGGAGAGAGGTAGTAACAACAACAAAAATGAAAAGGGACCTGGGGGTAATCTTATCAGATGACCTTAAGGTTAGCAAGCAATGTCAGAAGGCAGTAAGGAGTGCTGGGGAGATACTGGGATGTATAGGGAGAGGCATCACCAGCAGAAAACAGGAAGCTGTTATCCCTCTGTACAGTCAGTTGATAAGATCCCATCTGGAGTACTGCGTTCAGTTCTTGAGACCCCATCTCCACAAGGACATAGATAGGATGGCAACTAAAATTGTGCAGGGTCTGCAAGAGAAGCCATACGAGGAGAGACTAAAGGAGCTTAATATGTATACCCTTGAGGAAAGGAGGGAGAGGTGGGACATGATAGAAACTTTCAAGTACCTCAGTGGAATCAACAAAGTCCAAGAGGGTAGCATCTTTCGGATGGTGAGGCCACACCTCGAGTACTGCATGCAGTTCTGGAGGCCACACTTAAAGAGGGACACTGAACTCCTGGAGAGGAGTCCAGAGGAGGGCAACCAAAATTATCTGGGGCTTGGGGACAGGACCTATGGGAAGAGGCCTCGAGGAGCTAAATATGTACACACTGGAAGAGAGAAGAGACCGGGGGACACATGATAGAGGTCTTCAGGTACATGGGGGGGGCAACTAGAGGGCATGAGTGGAAGCAGGAGGGGGGGATTCAGGGGGGAGAGGAGGAGGTGCCAATTCACTGAGAGGGTGGTGAAGCCATGGAATGTGCTGCCCGGGGTGCTGGTGAAGGCAGAGACAGTGGAGGGGTTTAAGAGGGGGTGGTACAGGTACAGGGGAAGGGTTCTGGAAGCAAAGTCCAGTGCAGCGAGAATATCCGGGACTGGCAAGAGAGAAGCCTGAAAGGGCAAAGAGAGCAGCAAGGTCAGTTCCCAGGGTGGGGGTTGACCAAACGAGCAAGACGCGAAAGACTGATAGACCTATTCTGCTGGCATCGTAGTATGTTAGTAAAAAGAAATGTGCAAGAACAAGGGACACAATCTGAAGATAGAGGGGGCACGGCTCGGGCAATGCAGGTTTTTTTTTTTTTTTTTTTTTTTTTTTACAGAGAAGGTGTGTACGTGCATGGAACAGCCTTCCTGAGGAGGTTGTGGGGTCTAAAATCGGAGAATTCAAGAATGCATGGGACAGACATAAGGCAATTCTTGTGGGGGGCAGGAAGAAATAGGCTGTTGGTTAACTAGGATCTGCAGCTTATACTGTAGGTAGGGAAATGGGCAGACTAGGTGGGCCAAGCGGTCCTTATCTGCCATCAAAGTCTGTGTTTCTATGTATGGCGTGCATCGCTGACATTGGTCTTTCAAGCCTCACCTAAGCACCTTGAATAAATCTTAAACACACAGTTGTTTGGTATTTCAGCTAGTATAAAATAAAAACTAAAACGGATTACAATTGATTGCACAGCACCCTTAGAAAGGTAATTTTGTGCTAAATAAATTTTGCCACGGATACTTTGTGTCTCCCACATATACTTTAGGAGTTATTCGCATTTGTTTAAGGTATGCTGTGCATGGCTGACACTTGTCTCTCAAGCCTCACCTAAGCACCCTGAAAAACAACTGGGGGAAGGGGAGTTTGGTATTTCAGCTAGTATAAAATAAAAACCAAATTAATTACAATTGCATAGCACCACTGGAAAGGTAATGTTGTGCTGAACAACTTAGCCACTCGTAAGTTGTGTGTAGCACTTACAGTTCAAGAGGTATTCACATTTGTTTGTGGCATGCTGATTATGGCTTTATTTTGCTTAGAAAGGCCCAGGATGCAATGCTAAGAGTATACAGGGCAAAAGTGGTGGAAGTCTCAAAGAGCTCTTCTGGTGTGAATGAGCTTTTCGCAAAGAATTTCCTCACTTTTGAGATAGTATAATCATAGCCTTATTTGCTTGTGGGAGCGTAGGGCCCTCCAGGTCCTGCATTCCTATCCATTCACAATTTTTGAGAACTTGCAATTGTATACACTTCTGAAAGAAAGAATAGTAGAGTATCTAGAGGCCAGTGGAGCACAGGACCCAAGGCAGCATGGATTCACAGTGAGAAGGTCATGTCAGACTAATCTATTTCTCTGACTGGGTGACCAAAGTAGTAGACCACGGAAGGGCTGTGGACACTGCCTACCTAGACTTTAGCAAGGCATTTGCCATAGTCCCACACAAAAGATTTATAAACAAGTTAGCCAGCCTGGGAGTGGGTCCCAGGATGGTATCTCCTGGTTAAAAAAAAAAAAAAAAAAAAAAAAAAAAGGCTGGACAACAGGATGCAGAGGGTAATAGTAAACAGAGTCCACTCCAAAGAAAGCGGGGTTACTAGTGGGGTACTGCAGGGTTCAGTATTGGGGCTGGTCCTCTTTAATGTCTTTATTTATAAGTGACATTTCAGAGGGACTGTAAGGAAAAGTATGCCTCTTTGCAGATGACACAGTGATCTGCAACATGGTTGATACACAAGGCGGGGTGGAAAGGATGAGAAGGGACTTGGCAAGGTTGGAGGAATGGTCAGACATATGGCAACTTAGATTCAATGCAAAGAAGTGCGAAGTAATGCACCTGGGAAAAAAAAACCCAGGAGAAGAGTACACAATTGGGGAAGGGGGGGGAGAAGAGAGGTACTAACAAATAAAATGGAAAGGAACTTGGGGTTAGTCATATCAGACGACCTAAAGGTAGGCAGGCAATGTGAGAAGGCAGTAAGGAGGGCTGGAGGGATACTGGGATGCACAGGGAGTGGCATCACCAGTAGAAAAACAGGAAGTTGCTGTCCCTCTGTATAGACAGTTGATGAGACCCCATCTGGAGTACTGCGTGCAGTTCTGCAGACCCAATCTCCGCAAGGGCATAGACAGGATGGAGGTAGTCCAGAGGAGGGCAACTAAAATGGTGCAGGGTCTGCACCAGAAACCATATGCAGAGAGACTAAAGAAGCTTAATATGTATACACTCGAGGAAAGGAGGGAGAAGGGGGACATGATAAAAACATTCAAGTACCTCAAGGGAATCAACAAAGTTCAAGAGGGTAGCATCTTTCAGAAAAAAATGTGCAAGAACAAGGGGGCACAATCTGAAGATAGAGTGGGACAATTCAGGGGCAACGTGAGGAAGTATTTTTTCACAGAGATGGTGGTGGGTGCATGGAACTGCCTCCCTGAGGAGGTTGTGGGATCAAAAACAGTGGTGGAATTCAAGAATGCATGGGACAGACATAAGGCAATCATAGTGGGGGGTAGTATGAAGTAGGCCATTGGTTAACTAGGATCTGCAGCTTACTGAATAGGTAGGGTAATGGGAAGACTGGGTGGGCAAAGCGGCCTTCATCTGACATCAAAGTCTATGTTTCTATACTTTTCCTGTGGAAGCACAGCTTCCATCAGTTGATAATTGTATCCGTATTTCCATGTGGGAATGCAGGACCCTCTGGGTCCTGCGCTGCCATCCTGTAGTGTGCAGCGTCAAAAAGACCTCACATTGCAATGTTATCCTACAGAAAACACAGTAAAATGTCAAACCTGTGTAAGCAGACACTAAATTGATATATTTTCATGAAACAACCAAATGGCACATCAGTGGCACAAAGCCTTTGTACCCTGAAAATTTTTAGAGTAAAACTGAAAACCATTTCTTCATAGCACAGTGACAAAGAAACGACTGTGTAAACCTCACATTACAACGTTATTCTATGGAAAACCAACCAAATTTTAAAACCACAGAACTCCCCAGCAAACGAATATATTTGCACCAAACCAGTGAAAGGCACTGTAAGCAAGCCTTTGTACCTCGAAATGTCAGATCTAAAAATCGAGCAAACCATTTGTAAACTTGCAGTGACAAAGAAACAGTTGTCTTACATAGAAACATAGAATTTGATGGCAGATAAGGACTGCTTGGGCCCACCCAGCTGCCCATTTCCCTACCTAATGGATAAGCTGCAGATCCTAGTTAACCAACAACCTACTTCTTCCTACCCCCGTTCCCTAGAACTGCCTTATGACTGTCTCATGCATGATTGAATTCCACCACCGTTTCTATTTCCACAACCTCCTCCGGAAGGCCATTCCATGCATCACAACCCTCTCTGTGAAAAAATACTTCTTTACATTACCTCTGAGCCGCCCCTCCCAATCTTCAAATTGTGGCCCCTTGTTCTTGCACAGCTTTTTTTCTGAAAGATGCTACCCTCATGGACTTTGTTGATTCCCTTGAGGTAATTGAACATTTCTATCATGTCCCCCCTCTCCCTCCTTTTCTCGAGGCTATACATATTAAGTCTCTCTTCATATGTCTTCCGGTGCAGACCCTGCACCATTTTAGTTGCCCTCTTCTGGACTGCCTCCATCTTGTTTATGTCTTAGCGAAGATTGGGTCTCCAGAACTGCATGCAGTACTCAAGATGGGGTCTCACCAGCTATCTGTACAGAGGGATAACAACTTCCTGTTTTCTACCGGTGATGCCTCTCCCTATGCATCCCAGTATCTGCCCAGCCCGCCTTACTGCCCTCTCACATTGCTTGCCCACCTTTACGTCATCTGATATGACTACCCCAGGTCCCTTTCCATTTTTGTTGCCAGTATCTCACCACCCCCATTGTGTACTCTTCCCCTGGGTTTTTGTTTCCCAGGTGCATTACCTTGCACTTCTTAGCATTGAATCTAAGCTGCCATACGTTTGACCATTCCTCCAACCTTGCCAAGTCCCTTCTCATTCTTTCCATCTCACCCTGTGTATCAACTCTGTTGCAGATCTGTGTGTCGTCTGCAAAAAGACATACTTTTCCTTCCAGTCCCTCTGCAATGTTGCTTATAAAGACACTGAAGAGGACCAGTCCTAGTAACTGAACCCTGCGGTACCCCACTAGTAACCTCCCTTTCTTCAGAGTGGACTCTATTTACCATTACCCTTTGTGTCCTGTTCTCCAGCCAATTCTTTACCCAGGCTACCATCATGGGACCCACTCCCAGGCTGGCTAACTTGTATATTAATCTTTTGTGTGGGACTGTTTCAAATGCCTTGCTGAAGTCTAGGTAGGCCATGTCCACAACCAGTCCCTGATCTACTACTTTGGTCAACCAGTCAAAGAAATCTATTAGATTCATCTGACATGACCTTCCCATTGTGAATCCATGCTGCCTTGGGTCCTGTGCCCCTCTGGCCTCTGGGTACTCAACAATTCTTTCCTTCAGAAGTGATTCCATCATTTTCCCTATCACTGAGGTTAAACTAACAGGTCTGTAGTTGCCTGCTTCTGCCCTGCTCCCACTTTTCTGAAGGGGAATCACATCTGCCCTCCTCCAGTCCTCAGGTACCACCCCATCCTCCCATGATTTGTTAAAGAGGGTAGTCAGTGGTGTCACTAGTTCTACCCTTAGTTCTTTTAGAATTCTGGGATGAATCCCATCAGGCACCACTGCTTTGTCCACCTTCAGTTTTAAGAGTTCTTTCAGAACCCTTTCTTCTGTAAATGGGCTGGTATCAACTTCTCTGTATCCAGAGTGTTTCTACTGTTTGGTTTAGGTACCTCCCCCTCTTCATTTGTGAATACTGAGCAAAAATATTTGTTTAGTAGCTCTGTCTTTTCACAGTCACCCTCTGCCCACCCCCTCACCTTTATTAAGCCTCACTATCCCTCCCTTGGTCTTCCTTCGCTCCCTGATGTACCTATAAAAGGTTTTATCCCCTTTCTTTAACTGTGTTGGCTATCTTTTCCTCGGTTTGGGCCTTTACTGTTCTGACTGCCTTCTCAGCTTCCTTCTGCTTTAACTGATACAATTATCTGTCCTGCTCCTTCTGTGATTCCTTGTACTTCCTGAATGCTTTCTTTTTCTCCCTAACCTATCCCGCCACCTTTGAGAACCATAGTGGTTTCTTACATCGTTTTATTTGCTTTACACAAAGGCTTGTTGCCTCTGTGATGGCAGTTTTGATTATTCCCCATTGTTCTTCCACACCTCTTTCCTGCCCATTTGCTAGTGCATTCCTTAGGCACTCACCCATTTTGGCAAAGTCAGCCCTCCTGAAGTCCAGTACCTTTGTCTTAAAATTCCTTTTTTGCAAATTGAGAAAAAGAATCCTTTTCTGTGGTTCCTTTTTCACAAGTTGTGGGAAAAGAAACTTTTTCACAAATTGCAAAAAAGGATCCTGTTTCGCCACCCCACCCCCCACCCCAGTTTATGGAAAAAGATTTCTTCATGTTTAAAAAACATGAAACAACTAAGCCCAGAATCGGCTTCTTGGGGCTCGATTAGGTAAACAACTGTTAGCGTTTCCTAAAGGCCAAGCCATCCATTTTTAAGTTTTTTACATTTGCTGTCACCACTAACTGAAAACAAGATGGGGTCGGCGCAAAAAAAGATTCCACAATTGTGATAAAGGATTCTGTGTTTGCAAAAAAGGATTCTGCATTTGCAACAAAGAATCATTTTTCAAGAGGGACATCTAACTGGTCCCATGGGGGAAACTCTGCAATTTAGTAAGTTTGGAACAGATTAAAAATTTTTTCACCAAACCTTCAAAAGGCACATGCGTGACCCAAGACATATATGGAGTAAAATTCCACACCAGTTTTGCACAAAGGTGTGACAAAGAATTACACCAAAAATTTTATTTTTTACAATCCATATCTCTGACCCACACATCCAACTGGAACGAAACCTAGTACATTGAGAGATCTTTGGTCCCTGGTGGCACATACATTTCACGTGAATTGCTTGAATGGTTGTGAAGTTATTAAAGTGGAAAAACTTTTGAGTTTTAGTATTTCTAAATGACCTATCCTCTGTTTGTTCATCTGTGTACATTCATATTAACACACACACACACACACATAGACATATATACACACACATACACATACACATATACATGACAGTTCTTTTTGCATCTGCGCCTCGCCCGGTGTCCTTACCTCCAGACTTCAGTTGGATTTTGACAATATAATGATTCGGCACTGGTTCAAGGATAACCAAACTTCTCTTAATGCCACAAAAATAGCCTCAATTACTTTTGTTTCCTGTCAGAGGCTTGCCAAACTTATTTCTCCCATACTATTTAATACACTTGATGGTGCCGATATTGAAGATGTCTCCTCCTTTACGTACCTTGGCATCCTGCCTTGACTGGCATCTTGATTTCTCTGTGCACACATGCAATTCAACAAAAGCTTCACCCTAAACTTGGTGCTTGGTACAGGAAAAAAGTGAGCATACCACTCCCTGCCCGCCAAAAGAATTGTCCTAAAAGTGATCCTTCCAGCCAGCACCAGTGGCTCAGAGGGCTGAGGCACTGGATGCCTTACTTAGTGCCACGCCGGTCACCCGGGTTCGGGAACAAGCTCTGCCTCCACTAGTCCCCTGGGCAGCACATTCCATCATTCCACTACCCTCTCAGTGAAGTAGCATCTCCCCCCCCAGCTTCCACCAGTATCCTCTAGTTGCCCCCTCTTTCCTTTAGAGTACCCCGACTGAGCCTCCCCAGTTTATCCCCTTCATCTACTTGTAGACCTCTATCATGCCCCCATCCCTTCTCCAACGTGTACATGTTGAACTCGAGCCTCTCCCCACAGGACCTTTCGCCCCCAAGCCCCAGATCATTTTGGCTGCCCTCCTCTGGACCCTTTCCAGGAGTGCAATGTCCCTTTTTAAGTGTGGCCTCCAAAACTACACACAGTACTCAAGGAGTGGCCTAACCAAGCAGTTGTACAGAGGGATTATCACTTCCCTCCTTCTGGAGGTAATCCCCCTAGTGAGGAATCCCATTATCCTACTGTCTTTGGCCACTGCCCTCCTACAAGTCTCAGAGTTGTTCACTGTGACATCCACCACCACCCCCAGGTCCCTCTCAGCCATCGAGACTTGAAGCACCCCCCCATCCCCCCAGGTATACAACTGGCCCGGGATTCTGGCACCCAGGTGCAGAACCCTGCATTGAACCTCAGACTCCACTTCCTTGACCACCTCTCCAGAGCATTTAGGTTCTCCTCTTATCACCCCTTCTGCTATTTCCGGGCCACCCTGACACCTTCATTCAGTCCCCCGGTCTCTTAATGGATAGCTGTTCCTCCCTCTTCCTAATACTGTACCTTGCACTTTATAATAATAATACATTTATAAAAGCGCCTTTCACTTTTCAAGGCGCTGAACACAATAAAACACTAACATCAAATACAAAATCCAATGGTACATATAAATAAGACCACAACACAAATACATCAGGCATTAAAATCAAAATAAATAAGGATAAAACCACAGCACAATCAGCAGGTTACAATATAATTAACCATCCAAAAAGGCCCCTCCTGGTTACATGCCCACTACCTCTACTGACTTTACCTTCCTACAGGCCTCCCTAGCACTTAAAGATTCATTATTGTATTGTTCACCTCTAGATATTCATCACGTCATTTTTTATTCTGCTCTAATTGCTGTATTATACCCATTACACATCTCTCCCCCACACACTTTCTCCCCATGAGGTCTTACTACCTCAACCCTTCCTACCTACTTGCTCCCTTCTCTGGTGTTGTATACTTTATGTTATAACCAGTTTTGTAGAATAGAGTTGATACCTAGATTGATAATTAACTGTTTTATGTGCATTTGGGCAAGGAGTTATAGGCCCGTTAGCCGGACCTCGGTGGTGAGCAAGGTGATGGAGGGTATTGTCACGAAAATGGTTGGGGGAGGGGAGAGAAGAGTACTGGGAAAATGGTGTACCTGGATGATAGACAGCATGGCTTCATCCCGGGAAGATAGTGTCAGACCAGCCTTGTGGAGTTCTACAACTGGGTGATGAGTGTCCTGGACCAGGGTAGACTGGTGGATGTCCTCTTTCTAGACTTCAGCAAAGCGATTGATTCGGTACCCCATGGTGGTCTGCTGGCTAAGCTGGGGGATATGGGGGTGGGGACACAGATGGATAGGAAATTGGCTATCGGAGTATACACAGAAGGTAGTGGTTGGGGGGCTAGTCTCCTCCCCAAGGAGGGTCATTAATGGGGTTCCCCAGGGATCGGTACTAGGGCCTCTTCTGTTTAAAAACGCATATGCCTCTGACATAAGGAAGGGTATCAGGAGTGAAATGAGTCTCTTTGTGGATGACTCGAAGCTGGGTGCAGTGGTGGATGGGATGGAGGGGAGAGTGGCGCCCTGCAGGAGGACCTGAAGACTCTGGATAGGTGGCCGAGAAAGTGGAAACTGAGGTTCAGTGTGGGGAAGTGCAGAGTTCTGCACCTGGGGGCCAGAACTCGCCCATGGGTACACGGGGAGAACAGACGGACAAGTCACAGAAGGCTAGAGGGACCTGAGGCGTGGTGATGCAGAATGAACAACTCAGAACTGTAGGACGGGTGCAGCAAAAGCCAATAGGATGCTGGGTTGCATCACTAGGGAGATTACTTCTAGAAGGGCGGAACTGATCCTTCCTCTGTATAACTGCTTGGTCAGGCCGCAGCTCGAGTACTGTGTGTAGTTTTGGAGATCGCACTTAAAGAGGGACACTGCACTCCTGGAGAGGGTACAAAAGAGGGTAACCAGAATGATCTGGGGTCTGGGCAAAAGATCTACTGGGAGAGGCTCAAGGAGCTCAACATGTACACCCTGAAGGAGAGGAGAGACAGGGGGACATGAGAGAGGTCTTCAGATATATAAAGGGGATCAATAAGGGAGGCTCAGTCGAGGTGCTCCAAAGGAAAGGGGGGAGGCAACTAGAGGGCATGGGTGGAAGCTGAAGGGGGGGGGAGGCTCAGGGGAGAGGAAGAGGTGTTACTTCACAGAGAGGGTGGTGGAACCATGGAATGCACTGCCCAAGGGACTGGCGGAGGTGAAGACTGTGGAGGAGTTTAAAAGGGGCTGGGACAGGTATAGAGGGAGGGTGAAGTTGACTAAATCCAGTGCAAGGAGAATCTTGGACCAGAGACAGAGAAACCACCGGGGAGCAAAAATCAGCGCCCAGTCGACCAGACATGAAAGACCAATAGGCCTCATCTGCTGGCATTTTAGTATGTTATCATGCTTTGATATGTGAAATGTCTGTACTGTCTCCTGGTTACACCAACTGTTCAAACCGTTATCCACTTTTACTATATCCTTAAATGCTATAGTATGACATGCACTTACTTTCGCTTCAAATAAAATATCAGAATGTTTTTCCAGTCACCTCAGATTGTTATCCATTTTAAATGTATCCCTAATATGTTATACTCCTATATTGTACTGTATCATCACTGTTTTTCTCCTGTTGATGTTGTAACCTCCCGGGTCATGCCTGAAAATGGTCACTTTTGTGTCTAGTGCACTTAAGCGGTTATCAAAAACTAAATAAATAAATGTTGATTGTAATTAGCTGCTATTGTTCTGTTAACCAATTCTTTGTATTTGTTTGTATTTCCACTGCTCCTGGAATCGAACCTCGACTCAGTGTGCCTTTCCCGGTTACCAAATGTTTAAATAAATACAAATTTCCCCACATACCTGGTTCTACTACACTTAAATTGTATAAATTGGCTTTTCATTTGTTGCTTAGTGTTGTCACTTGGTTTTCTTCTGGATGTAACTTTATGTAAAATCAAAATTTAAATACCTGTAAATGTTCTTTCTCCGACAGCTGGTCTCCGGGCTTCCTTACTCCTGGGCTGTACCTCCTGATGCTGATCCACAGGCAGGAAACAGACCTCTGCAGAAGGGGAGATCCAGCCCTCCACTTCCTGTTCTTCTCAGTTCTTCCTAAAGCAGTCCAATGTGGTAATACTACAAGAACTTCGGAACAAAACACAAGAATTTTATAGGTATATGGCGTGAGGCCAGCCAAGTATATACATTCTGAGGGAATTGAAGTCTGAGACCATTGTTGTCAAGAAAGAAAATTTACAGGTATTTAAATTTTCAATTTTTCTCTCCTAAGCTGGTCTCCAGGCTTCCTTACTCCTGGGATATACTAAAGCAGTATGTCCCCAGATGTCCCGGGTGTGAGGAATGTCAAGAGCCCATGAGGGTTCACCACCACTTGAAACACTCTACTGCCAAAGGATGCCTCTGCCGAAGACATCAATTCCAGTGAGAACCTTTTTGTTTGTTTGTTTTGTAGAGAGTGTGAATGGATGATCGAAAGGCCACTCAGAGTAAGTGTGCTGTCGATGCTTCTCTGAATTACGCCCACGAAGGGGGCCATGGACTCTCACTGGGCCAGGCAAGTTACTCTGGCCTGATCATATGCCGTAGAGGTGACGGATAGAATCCGTTTGGCTATACAGCCTATTGAATCCTTGCTGCCCCAAATTTTTTCCCTTTAGCTGGCATGAACACAGTTGAAGTTTTGCAAATAGCTTCCTCTCTCTTAATGACCATTTTTCTCCCTCTTTCCAGGTCTGGTGTATGACATTTTCCATCCTTGTTGCTTTTAGAGAGGGACAGAAGGAAGGAAGAATGAACCCTTGATTGTAATAGAGGGGAGACATAACTTTGAAAAACAAAAATTGGAACTGTTCTAGCCTGATAAACAAGAGTACAGTTCTTGGGCCAGCAATGCTTTTAGTTTGCAGAAAATCATACTAACATACTAAAATGCCAGCAGAATAGGCCTAATGGTCTTTCGTGTCTGCTCGTTTGGTCAGCCCCCACCCTGGGTGCTGACCTTGCTGTCCCCCTCGCCTTCTCTGGCTTCTCCCTTCCCAGTTCCGGATATTCTTGCTGCATTGGATTTTGCTTCCTGAACCCTTCCCCTGTACCTGTCCCACCCCCTCTTGAACCCCTCCACTGTCTCTGCCTCCACCAGCCCCTAGGTAGTGCATTCCATGGCTCTACCACCCTCTCAGTGAAGTAGCACCTCCTCCTTTCTCCCTGAATCTTCCCCTCCAGCTTCAACCCATGCCCTCTAGTGGCCCCTTCCTCCTTCCTTCAAGCACCTCACTGTTCCTCCCCTATTTACCCTCTTCATGTACCTGAAGACCTCTATCATGCCCCCGGTCCCTTCCTCTTCCAAAGTGTACATATTAGCTCTTCGAGCTCTCCTCATAGGTCCTGTCCCCAAGCCCCAAATCATTTTGTTGCCCTCCTCTGGACCCTCTCCAGGAGGTTAATGTCCTCTTAGTGTGGCTCCAAACTGCACGCAGTACTCCAGGGCGGCCTCACCAAGCAGTTATACAGAGGGAGTATCACTTCCTCCTTCTGGAGGTGATCCCCCAGCGATGCATCCCAGCATCCTGTTGGCCTTGGCGCTGCCCTCCTACAAGTCTGAGGAGTTGTTCATCTTGACATCCACCACCACCCCCAGGTCCCTCTCAGCCATTGAGACTTGTAGTATTCCCCGGTGTACACTTAGCCTGGGTTTCTGCCCCAGGTGGAGTACCTGCATTTCCCTGCATTAAACCCTCAGCTTCCACTTTCTAGACCATCTTTCCAGAGCCTCCAGGTCCCCTGCAGGGCCACCCTCCCTCCTCCCCATCCACCACTGCCCCAGTTTCGAGTCATCTGCAAAGAGACTCATCTCACTCCTGATTCCTGTCCTTATGTCAGATACGAGGCTGAAACAGAAGGGCCTAAGGACTGATCCTGTGGGACCCTATTAATGACCCTCCTTGGGGAAGAGATTATCCCACTCAACCACGACCTCTGGGTCCGGGTCCTGAGCCAATTGCCTATCCATCGGATCATCTGGTTTCCCACCCCATTTCTCCTAGTTTATCCAACAGGCCCCGTGAGGAACAGAGTCAAATGCCTTGCTGAAGTCCAGAAAGAGGACATCCACTGGTCTACCCAGGTCCAAGGCACTTGTCACCCAGTCATAGAACTCCACCAGGTTTGTCTGACACGATTTCCCGGATGAATCCATGCTGTCATCGTCCAGGCACCCTGACTTATCCAGGGCCCCCTAGCCACTCCTTGACAATGCCCTCCATCACCTTGCCCACCACTGATGTCAGGCTGACAGGCCTGTAGTTCCCTGCCACCTCCCTTGATCCCCCCTTGTGGATAGGCACTACATGCGCCACCTTCCAGTCTTGGGGCACCCACCCTGTCCTCAGAGAGATTGTGAAAAGCTCTGCCAGGGGTTTCGCCAGGACATCTGCAAGTTCCTTCAGCACTCTAGGATGTAATTTATCCGGCCCCGTGCTTTCTCCGTCTTAAGGGAGCTGAGGGCTTCCTCACTCTCTCCGGCTGTGATTTCCACTTCCAGTACCTCTTCTCCTGCTTAGCCCTCCCCCACCTGCCAGTGATGCCCCCTCCCCAGACCTGCCGATTGGTAAGGGTCCCCCCTCCTCATTATCTCTGTCTCCCCATGTATGATGCAGCATCCCCATTTTCCCTGGTGAAAACTGAGGTGAAGTACTCATTTAGTACCTCAAATCCTAGCGAGAGTAATAGTTTTGAGAAAAAAAGGGCAACCTTTATTTTGAGATGCATGATGGATGGCTCGAGAGGCTCTAAAGGGGGCCTTGAGAACCATATTAAGACTCCAAGGTGATAGCTTTGGTGGACTGAAGATGTTTTAATGCTGCTGCTGCCTGAAGTACTACCAGACACGGGGATATGAGCCCAACAATTCCCCAGGGTCCGTCAAGAGTGCCCCCAGTGCAGAAACTCTAATCTGTAAGGTGGCTGGTTGCAGTCCTTTGTCCATCTGTCTTAAAGGAACTGCAGTAGTACAGGCGATTATATTGTGGCATTCTGTATGTGTCTGGAATGAAGCTAGAACCAAAATTTCCTCCGGATTCTATAATGCACTTTGGAGGAGGAAGAGACATACGAGTTCCCCATCATGTCAATAACAGGAGCTGTACCGTATAGCTCCTTGAAAGTTTTTCCACTCACTTTCCCAGTCTAGAGAGAGACCAGTTGTTAAAATGGGGTGCAGAACTGGACCTTGATGGAGAATTCCCATGGCTGAACCTGAATGCTCGAGGTGGTCGCCCTAACTAATGAATGGGCAACAACTAACTGCGGAAAAAAACCCATAAGGGACAGACTAGAATCATGACTGTCCTGTCCAATGCCACTTTGTAGAGGACTCTTGATAGAGGCGGTATTGCAGGAAGGCATACAGGAGATCGAACAGATCCCAGTTTATGGGGAAAAGGTGTCTGGAGCCACCGCTGGTTCTTCCTTGGCTAGGAAACAGAATTGCTTTACCTTGGCGTTCTGCCAGGAAGGCATACAGGAGACTGAACAGATTTCAGTTTGTGGGGGAAAGGTGTCCTGAGCCACCACTGGTTCGTCCTTGGCCAGGGAACAGAACTGCTTTACCTTGGAGTTCTGCCCGCAGACGAAAGGATCTGTTTGAGTATTGCCCCACTATTCTGTCTGAATGTGGGAGGCACTGACTTCAGCTGCAATCCCTTGGTCGACCCACTTTGCGACTGAGTCGTTCTGCTATTACATTTTCCTGTCCCGATACAAACAAACATCGCTCAGTCGTGCTCAACCCACTGAAAAAAAGGGAGTCCTTTAGCATCTTTGAGCTTCTCGTTTCACCCTGACGGTCGGTGTATGTCAGCGTTGCCAGAATATCAGTTGTAATCAGGCTAGCTGGATTGAGGAATTGCTGTTCAGTGCATCTCTGGGCATGGCCTACTGTTCCCCCTCAGAAACGCTTATACTGTACCTTATGTCCAACAGCGATCCTCTGCCCAGTGCCAACAGCTGATGCAGGTGAGTCCTTCCCAACTCCTGAGGCTTGCATTGGTTGCGATTCTGACTTAGTGCGGATGGCCTAACGTGTGGCCCTTCATGACCTCTGGGACCGTCCATGGAGGAAGGGCTTAATCCATCTTAATGAACTGCGTGAAAAAATAAGCAGGCAGCTGCGGAGCTTGCAAAACTCCTTGATGAGCCATTACAGAGCCCCAAAATCTAGGTTTCGGGGGAAGAAACCTTGTGTCATGATGCGAGTCCCCCAGGAGAATCAAGATCTGGTTTGGAATTAGGAGCTCTTTCTCCAGCTGATGGGAAAGCCATGTGCCATAGAGGACCCGACTACCTCTGCCACTCTCTGTAAAGCCTGGTTGAGCTGTGAGAAGACTGCAATGGTAGAGTTTGAATCGGAAGTACTGCTCTCCCACTCTGAATCTGGGATAGTGCGTGTGCCATTACTACAAAGGAATATGCAAATAGGCATCTTGCAGATTTATGGGTGACAGAAAATCCCCTTTTTGCGACTCCCTGATTACTCGTGACAAGGCTTCCACCTTGAAGGGTCTGCTGCGAACAAAACTGCCAAGGCAGATTTCGTTTGTACTCCGAGCATGCATGGGCTTGAATACTCTGACTGGATCCCTACGTCCAGGGTCTGTACGTGCTCCTGAATTGTGGTAGTTAAGTTTTCGGCTCTTCTCTGGGATCTTTTATCACTTCCTTTAAAGACTATCCATACGGGAGCTCTCCCTTGTTGGGGGCATTCACCCAGTGAGTTTTGCTGACCTGTCCGCCTGCAACCTTAAGTATGTCGAGGTGAGGTGAGTTAAAGCATGGCCCTTGCTGCGCAACTGGCAGCTTCCTTTGAGATATCTGCTGAAAATGCCAAGAATAGTCCCGCTCTGAGGCTGTTGTGGGGTGGGCTTATCTACAGCTGGCTCATCAGCACACTGGAATGCCAGGATAGTGGCCCATGGTATTGCGGCTCCTGTGGAAAAACAGGCTGGCTGGGCTTGCTTATATGTGGCTCATCAGCACGCTGGAATGCCACGTCAGTGGTGTTGAGAACAGGTTGTTCGCAGCTGCTTTAAGGGAGGAGTGGCGGACTAAAAGTGTCTCTTTGAGGGAGGGACTCTCCATTCTCGTACAATGACCATCTCAGGAGTAGCCTTTGTGGTATTAAGTAGCTGCCAGGCCATAATTTAATTTTTTTTTTTTTTTTTGTGTGTTTAATTGGAACTTGAAGGGATTGGCCATAGGGCTAAATGCAAAAATATTGGCCATCACAGCCATGAGTGATGTTGTAGACGCCTGAACGGTCTGTATTAGAGATACCCCCATTTGCCTGACCAAGGGGTTCTGGGTTCAAAACCAGAGTCTCCATTCTGTGGTGGCCTGGCCCAGTTTCTGAATGTTTTTGTCGAACTCGGGTGAACCTGGAGGTTGATGCCTTCTAAATTATAAACAGAGAGTAGCTCAGAATGGCAACTGTGGTGGGTCTAGGAAGGATGCTACCAGGCTTATCCTAAGATACGCTGGGGGTATGTAGTCTCTTGTTGCTGGCGGATACCCCATGCCAGTCCCATAATCCACGAGATCCGGTAGTCCAACTGCTAGGGGATAGGATCCGCATCTAGAAACTGATTTTCATTTGTGGCCTGGCCCACTTGTGGACTGGTTCCCAGAACCGAAAAAGGTTTAGGAGCAGAGAATTAAACTCCGGTGTGAGGTCACCAGGACTCCTCGCTTGCAAGCCTTCGTAATCTGTATTAGCCAAGATGGTGCACCAGGCCTTTGTAATCCGTATTACCCCAAGATGGAGGACCTTTATTGAGGGGGGCTCTGAGAAGCCCTATCCCGCAGCTGACGCTGCTGAAGATGTAGGGAGTGCTTGTCATTAATTTCCTGTGGAAGCATCCCCCTTCGCTCCTGGTAGTGGTCTCTGTACGCAAGCATTTGACACCAGTGCTCGGCAACAGGCTGTGCTATTTAGCAGAGATGCAAGTTGAATGAGGCCCCCATCTATGAGCTAAGAGCACCAGGAGCTCGTTGATGGTCTGGACAGACTCTGAGAAGTCTGAAGGCAAAGCCGCTAGCACAAGGAGGCCTCCGTCGATGAGTTGAGAGCCCAAGGAGCTAGTCGATAGCCTGAGCACACTGCCACCAGAGAAGGGAAGCTGATGGCCTGAGTAGCGGGAACGGCCTCAGTCGACGAGCCATAAGTCACCCCGTGGGCTCGTCGACAAACTGTGCATCTGCCTGCTAGTAGCGTCGCCAGCTGCTGGGAGCCCGAGGGGCTCGACGACTGCCAAGATGAGATGCACAAGGACTCTCTGCCGTGAAAGTGCTACTGTGCCGTGATCTCCATCGCGGCTCCTGTGCCCTGGTATCGATCACGGGCAGCACACCACATGTGTCATCTCCTCCGCTGCCTATAAGCCCCGTTTTTTGCCTAATACTTCCCCCATTTCATCCTCTGACCAGGCGTGTGTGTGGGGGGGCAGCGTCCGCTAAGTCTGTTAGCTCAGGAGGCATTTAGCACGGGAGAAATAAAATGGCGTGCCAGTCGGCTAGGAATGCGTGCTGAGCCTGCGGTGGCGCAGGAGACAAGCTGAGAGGGGACAGTCTGTCCAGCATGCGCAGCTGAGACCGGGACCCCCAACTGCAGCGAGAGAGTTATCGTGGAAGTCCTTAGAGAGGAAAGCAGACAGCGCATCATTATGGCCCACTGAGAGGGGCCAGTCTGTCCAGCATGCATGGCTGAGACTGGAACCCCTGAAGAGCAGAGAGAGAGCGCTTCGCCTCTTGATCCACCCATCTCTGCTGTGTCTGCATGTCCAATAAGAAAAAAATATCCAAACTTACAGTGCTGAAGTCTTCAGCCCTGTCACTCCAGAGACAGAGCTCTGCTGCAGAGTACCTGCTCTTTGCAACGCAGGAAGTAAACTGAGGAGAACAAGAAGTGGAGGGCTGGATGTCCCCTGCTGCAGAGGTCTGATTCCTGCCTGTGGATCAGCATCAGGAGGTACAGTCCAGGAGTAAGGAAGCCCGGAGACCAGCTTAGGAGAGACAATTTACTGGTTATAGTCGTTTTCTTCTTCTTCTTAACCCCGAATACATCTGGAAACGAGCTGTTAGCAGTTCAGTATGTATTTCCTGCTGAAACTTTTGAAATAAATAGATTCATACATAAATTCCACTTACAAATCCAAAAAAAGTTCAAAAATGTTATATGCAACAGATAATACACTTCAGGGTGTGTGGTCATGCTCTGTCAAAGGAACTCTTTGGGGGTGTTTTGAGGCAGGAGGCCGAGTATGTTATGAAGCATGCAGACGCTGGTCAGGTGCCATATGAGACACGAGGCCACAGGCTGAGTGCGTTCAACCACCTAAGGCATGCGTGTATATATCTGAGCATGACCACACACACTGTAGGGGATTTTACATCACCACACGGAGGCTCCACAGTTACTGCTATTCCCTTTTAAATGATGCCACCACAGCAGCAAGGAAAAAATATCACATTACATCAGCAGACCGGGAGAAAACCCCATTCTGCAAGAAAACAACATTCCTCCAGTATCCCATGCTCCCACAATGCAGTGCACAGGGGTATAACAGTCCAGTATTTCCACTTCCTCTTTTCTTGCTGCTTGCCATAGAAGCAAGTTTATTTATATTATAGTTCTTTGTTTAGGCTTTGGCCTTGCTTGTACCACATGGTTTTAGCATCAGAGTTCGGTTGCCGACTCGTTTTGCTCTCCGGATGATTTATTCGACTATATTACAATGCCAATTAAACAATCATGAGCTTTTTTTTTTTTTTTTTTTAAAATCGGAATTTCTCAAACATTTTTTTTTTTATATATATATATATATATATATAACGGTTTTGGCTGAATCGTTTGGGCCTTTCATCCAGCAACAATGCCCAGAGAGAAAGAGCTCCAAGAAGGATAAGCTGAAGATGGACATCTTACAAGAGGTCATAAAGTTACTAAAGAATGCAATTAGGGAGGAAGATTCCTCCGCTTCAGCTGGGGCTTCTACCTCTGATCAGCAGGCCCAGGTAGACTCGGACCACTCTGTTTTTGTGGAAGAGGGACTATCTGGTGATGTCCAGAATCCCCATGAAACTTCCAGCTCTGGCAGGAAATCTGTATCAAAGAAAAAGAAAATGCTCAAAAAAGCCCCTTAAAGGTAAAGCAAAAAAGACAAAGAGGTCCAAAAACTATACCACCTCTTCTGATTCTTTCTCAGACTCTGACAGTGACTCGGAACAATTGTGATCTTCTGATTATACCCTGGATACTAATGGAGAAGGGCACTCCTCTGATGACTTGCATCCTAGGGAAGAAGGCTCTATTGGGTAAACCACCACCTTGTGTAGGCAGTTCGATCAAGGAGGCCAACTCGTTACAGGTCACCAGGGGGAGGACTAGAGGGGCCTTGGCTATCCCCTTACGTCACACCTCACTTGGGCAACCTGCATTTGCCTACCAGGCCCCCCTGTGAATTAATAAACTCCCTGGGCACCTCTTGGCCACCAACTGTCTGGCCCAATTCAGAACTGACCTCAAACAGCACCTAATGACACTCTCCAAGTACACCTGCCCCTAAGTCCAGCCACACCTGCTCTCTCTGCCCCCCCCTCCAGTAAGCACTAGGCAGGCCTCAGGTACCCACTCCCTCTGTCCCTTCTCATGACTTGCCCCAGCAATCAGTTCACGTCTTGCTCCTTCAGCACCCGCCACCCCACTTCCCCCAACTCCCAGTCCCGTGAGTTTCCCCAACAGTCACTACTAATGCAAGCTGCCTGACCATGCCCCCTCACTCCCCACCATTTCTTCTCGGCTCAGCCTCCCTTCACCCCCCATTTCTCCCTATACCTTATCGCCCTTCTTCCCCCACCCTTCACCTCCACTGCAGTACCTACCTCTCTCTTGTACCTCCTTTATTTACCCCACTGCCAGCTAGCCCCATCCCTCTGGACTACTGAAAAGGCACTTTGTGGCTGCTTATCTTCCCCCCCCCATAAAGTGTTTTTCTTGTTATTTTAACTTGTACCCATGTTTTGAATTATTCTGTAAGTTCTGAATCCAAGCTGTATCGTTCATTGTAATGTACCTTCACTTTCTCCTATTGTTCTTTGTTTTGCAATCTATGACATGGAACCTTTGTAAAAGAGCTTGCGCTCAAAGTTCTTTTCCGAATCACTAAATAAATAAAACAGCCCAGGGCTGGCAGACCCTGACATAGGGGAACAAGATAGCCCATTTGACCCTGAGAAGAGGACACTCCAGCATTCCTCAGAGTGGGCCCCTCAAGAGAGGGCCGCAAAATATATGGTTAAAAGATTAAGAAAACCAGTTGTTAGGAAAGACAGATACAAAATGAAAACTGAATGCCCTCGGCTAAAATTAAAACATAAGGTGGCCTTGGCTCCAGAAGTGGATGATGACTTTATATCCTTTTTTGGAAATAATGGCAAAGACCCCAAGAAAGGGCTAGATAGAAGCCTTAGGGCATGCCAGAATAAACTCCTGGACATGTCTGGTCCTTTTGCACTGTTACTGGATGAGGCCAAGAGGGCCATTAACGAAGACAAATTGATTGACCCAAAAGTTTTAAGGGGATGGATCCAGAGAGCCATATGCTTCATGGGTACTGCCAATTCCGCCATTGCAACAGAGCGACATAAAACAGCTCTGCTGAGATTTCATCTCAAAGCTGTTAAATTAGCTTAGAAAAATGCAGGTCCAACAGCAGAAGGGTGGCTGTTTGGTAACCCACTGATTTCAGAAATGGGTAAAAAAGCCAAAGTATATTCCTCCATGACAAAAGCCCAGTCATCGTATAACTATGCCAATAAACCACGTTTTTGGCAGAGCCAAGGGTAGCAGGGGCCGCACTCTCGGCCACGACTTTCCACCCAGAGGCTCCTACAACAGACAAGCTTTCCAAAGAAGCCAGGGCAGAGGCAGATTCCAGCCGAGACCATACACAAGAGGTTTCAGAGATAACAAGCAAGGTTTCCACCCCTGACAAGATGGAGACACGCATGCCCATACCCAGGGCCAAGGAATCTTCTCTATTGTGCAGAGTTAAGGAATATTTTGTTTTGACCCCCGAACATACCTCTCAACCTCCTGCCTCATAAATCAGGGACAAGGCTTAAAAAAAATCAGGGACAAAGGACCAAAATCAGGGACACATCTTCAAAATTGGAAATATCCACTCGTGAAGCTGGTAGAATAAGGGGCTTAGTGTAAAATATATTTTCCAAGGAAGAACAAGTCTGTAACTTCAATATTTAACATTATTTTGTGCTTACAACCCCCAATGATTGGTCACGGAAACACAATTTTTAGGAGGGACAGAGTAAAATTTTGAGGCAAAATCAGGGACAGTTGAGAGGTATGCCCTCGAACCACCATTTTTGCATGCAGATTATGCCACTACACCCAAGCTCTTGGAAAATCACAATTTTCTCTTCTAAAAGGTCCCGGTGGTGGCACTTTTCCTAATGAGTGGTACTCCTCACCTGTCAAATCAAGGAAAGGGGTGTGCTAAAGAAAGAAATCGGGGTACTTGTTTTCAAAAACTGCAGACGAACATAAGTACCATTTTATATTTTGAGTGCCACCACCGGGTAAAACGTCCAGGAGGCTGGATTAAGAGATTAAAAGAAGTGCAGCCCGCAAATCCTTCAGGAATAATGCACAGTCACGTGGTGTGTTTCATCCAATCAGTAGTCTGGCTTTTCAGCTATCTTTTCTTACCCGTTCTACAAATTTTAAGAATACTACTGGTGACTTAGTATTAAAATATGCAAGTAAAGATGTGGCACTCACGGAATCGCATCCCACTTTCGGGTGCTGTGGCTCATTTCCTTGTTCGGTCCCATCTGGACACCAGAAGGTTTTCCACGGCTGGAGTCGTACGGTGGAACAACCACGCTGCTGGAGTATCGTCCCAGTCCGGGTAGTGAACGCATGTTGTCAGCAATGTGGGGGTCAACCGAGACCACAACAACAACAATAAACGAAAATCAGAGCGCTCGCTCCCGCCAACACACGGACGGAAGAATATTCCTGTGTTATCGAGCGACCCAACGAGCACGTACGAGACGCGTACTAGCTCTGTCACTGACTGTCGCTAGATTTCTACATCACAGCACGAAGTCTCGTCTACTAACGCAACGTTTGTGATCTCGTAGGCCGGCCGTTTTAGCTGACGCAGTAGAGGTCTGCCTAGTAATACCCCGGACTCCAGGACAAACAAGTGGGCGGGGCAATACTACTGGATGCCATGTGATGGACGCGTACTTTCCACATAGTTACTTTATCAATCAATCACGCACATCTTTATTTAGTGCCTTTCGAAATCAAGGGCTGTGCGCAATATAAACCAAGGAAGATTACACAATTGGGGGTAGTAACAACAACAAAAATGGAAAGGGGAGGGGGGGTAATCATATCAGATGACCTTAAGGTTGGCAAGCAATGTGAGAAGGCGATAGGGAGGGCTGGGGGGATACTGGGATGTATAGGGAGAAGCATCATCTGCAGAAAACAGGAAGTTGTTATTCCCCTGTACAGACAGTTGGTGAGACCCCATCTGGAGTACTGCGTTCAGTTCTGCAGACCCTCCAACTACATAGATACATAGACAGTGTCGGCAGATAAGGGCCTATGGCCCACCCAGTCTGCCCATTTGAGCTTGTAAATTCAGTTTGTTTTCCTAGAAGTCCGTTTCCCCTTACCCCTGACCTCTAGAATTCCTTTATGTCTATCCCATGCATTCTTAAATCCCGTGATTGTTTCAGCCCCCACCACTTCCTCTGGCAGGGTGTTCCACTTGTCCACCACCTGTTCTGTGAAGAAATTCTTTCTCATGTTTCCTCTGAATCGTCCCCTCCTCCAACTTCATCCCATGCCCTCTAGTCCTGGAACACTTTCTTCGCTTAAAAATAGTGTTTTCCTGCACCCTGTTTCTCCCTATAAAATACTTGTATGTCTCTATCATATCCCCTCTCTCCCTCCTCTCCTCCAGGGAGTACATGTTCAGTTCCTTCAACCTGTCTTCATAGGACTTGTGATGCAATCCATGCACCATCTTTGTTGCCCTCCTCTGAACCTTCTCTACCCTGTCTATGTCCTTACGTAGGTATGGTCTCCAGAACTGTACACTGTACTCCAGGTGGGGCCTCACTAGTGTCTTGTATAGCGGAATTATGACCTCCCTTTTCCTGCTGGTGATGCCCTGCCTATACATCCCAGCATCCTATTTGCTTTACCTGATGCCTTGTCACACTGTTTCTACCTTGAGGTCATCAGTGATGACAACCCCAAGATCCCTTTCCTGCTTGGTGCATGCTATATCCTCACCCCCAACTGATATATTGTGCCAGGGTTTTGTGCCCCATATGCATTATCTTGCACTTCTTTGCATTGAATTTCAACTGCCAAACCCTTGACCATTCTTCAAGTTTCTGCAGGTCCTTCTCATTCTGTCTACACCCTCTGGTGTGTCTACTCTGTTACAGAGCTTTGTGTCATCAGCGAACAGTGAAATTCTGCCTTCTAGATCCTGTGCAATGTCACTGATGAAGATGTTGAATAGGACCGGTCCCAGCACTGATCCCTGTGGTACCCCACTGGTCACTCTTCCCTCTGTGGAGTGACAGCCATTTACCACCACCCTCTGGGTCCTGCCACCCAGCCAGTTACCTACCCACCACACTACTGTCCTGCCCACACCCATATTCCCCAGTTTATGTAATAGTCTTCTATGTGGCACAGTGTCAAAGGCCTTGCTGAAGTCCAGATAGGCCATGTCCACTGCCCTCCTGATCCACCTCCCTAGTCACCCAGTCAAAATTCAGTGAGGTTGGTCTGACATGACCTCCCCTGGTGAAACCATGCTGCCTTGGGTCCTGTAGTCCATTGACAACCAGATGTTCCACCAATCTCTCCTTCAGTAGTGCTTCCATGATCTTTCCACTACCGAGGTGAGGCTGACTGGTCTGTAGTTCCCTGCTTCTTCTTTGTTCCCACTTTTGTATAAGGGGACTACATCTGCTGTCCTCCAGTCTTTGGGTACCTCCCCTGTTTCCAGTGATTGGCTAAACAGGATAGCTAGAGGTTCAGCCACCACCTCTCTTAGTTCTTTAAGGACCCTGGGTTGCACCCCATCTGGCCCCATTGCTTTGTCAATTCTTATTACTCCCAGTTCCTTCAGGACCCTTTCTCGTGTAAAGGGACTTGTGTCCATTTCTGCACCATTCTCACCCCTTGTACTCCCTTCAGACCCATTACCCCCCTCTTCCTCAGTAAAGACTGAGCAGAAATACCTGTTCAATATGTCAGCTTTACTGTTGTCATCCTCCACGCGACTCCCATCCTCCCCCTTCAGTCTCACTATCCCTCCCTTTGTCTTTCTTTTTTCACTTATGTACCTGTAAAAGGTTTTGTCCCCTTTAGCCACTGATTTTGCAATGTGTTCTTCTGTCTGAGCTTTGGCTTCCCTTACTGACTTCCCTGCCTCTCTTTGTTTCTCCTGGTACTTCTCCCTATCCCCTTCTGCCTGTGTCTTTTTGTATTGCCTGAATGCAATCTTTTTGGCTTTCACTTTCTTTGCTACCTCTTTGGAAAACCATAATGGTCTCCTCTTCCTTTTCCTCTTGCTAACCTGCTTAATGCATAATTTGTTGTCTTATAATCCCCATTTTAAATACTGCCCACTGTTCTTCAACCCCTGATTCCTGTCCCATTCCTATTAATGCCTCTTTTAAGTATCTCCCATTTTCCCAAAGTTTGCCCCCTACTGGTTTTGCGGTACAATGCCGTTTTTAATAATGGTTCCGAGACATCTGTCCAGTGTACGAATTTGGGAAAACTTTTGAAAATCTCATTTCGAGCCGCCCGAAATGAAATTTGCAAAAGTTTCCCCCAAATTCGATACATTGTACAGATGTCAAGCCAAGAAGCCGCAGCGCGACTGCCGCTAGAGAGCGAGAGAGTGGTTTGCTATGCTCACTGGTGCGTTACTAGTAGGTGCCCTGCAGAGGGCGCCTTCCTTCATGACAGTTCCTGATCGGGGCTTCACGTCTGCGCTGCTGACACTCTCTCGATCTCTGCTCACTGCTACCGCGCTGGAAGTGCTGCTGATGACAGAGAGTCACTGGCGGGAGAACGAGCAGCCCTGAGTGGCTAATTGCCCTGTGACACTGTATCCCGCGTGCAGCACTGAGGTGTCATTGAGTAGAGGAGTGCAGTGAGTGCGCAGAACGAATTAGTCACGGTGGGTAGGGTAAAATCTCACAGCTGTCAAGGGATTTCGGGCTCTGGCACTGTTCAGACGCGGGGCTGAGTTGGATATCTTTCAGATCCACTTAATTTAATTAATCTCCTTCGGCCGTCGCTGCTCGCTCTGCGATTGTCCTCCTGTGTTGTGTGCTGCCTGGTAGTGGTGTCTCGGGCCATCCATCGGTGAAGAGAAGACTCAAGGTCTCGCCCCCACTGTCTGGGCCAGATAGCTGTTTAGCACCAAACAAGTAGATAGAAACAGCCTGAGCTGACTGTGTTTTAATTTCAGTCAGAAAAGCAGCAGATCACTGCAGGCCAGAACTGTGCACTTGGAGGACAGAGGCCAAGGACTGGACAACTCGGTAAGTACTGCCTAAAATATAAGCAAACAATAATATGATCTGAACAGGCTTCCTGTGTGTTGTGTGCCCTGACTCACCCCACCACATCATGATCCAGGGCACACAACAACATTCGGGGTGGGGGGCAGAGATGGTATAAGCACTGATTGGTGGTCACTGTTGCTTGCAAGTGGTGGGGGTGGCCACTGCAGTCAGGACAGACATTCCTCCTGCAGAATGCTGGATGGGGCTAGTGCTGCTTGCTGGTGGGGGGGAGGGTGGCCAGGACCCCTCTTGCAGAATGATGTATGGGACTTCGTGGCCCATGTGTAGCCCTTCCCCTGTTATAAAATTAGTTACTTGGGGCCCCAACAACATCAGCTGTGGTACGATGGCCCCTTGGGAGCCAACTGATACCCCTCCTTGTTACTCTCTGCCTTCTGCTGGTTTTGTATTTAAGCAGTATATCCCAATAGGGTGTGGGTATACTGGTGGATTTACCACGGCTGGTGTGGTTCGTCAAGAGGCGCAGCTAAGTGACTTTAGCCACACCAGGAGTGGTAACTCACCAGTATACCCACACCCTGTTGGGGTATATTGCTATTATACAATAGTTCCATTTTTTATACTGGAAAATAGTAAAAGAAAGTTTTGTTTTATATTTTATGCAATTATTGGTGATTTTATTGTTCTCCAGAAGAAGTACTGCTGGGTTCTGGGGCTGTGGAGTATTGCTTTGTGTGCTCGGCTTTGTAGGGCAGTGTGGTTTTATTTTTGGGGGGACGACTAGGAAGTGTTTGAATGTGGACCTATATATTTTTTTTTTGTTGTGTTACGGCTGCTTTTTGATATATGAGCCGGGACAGGATTCAAATTTATTGCTCGTTTGTTTTGGTTTTTTTAGCACGGAGGTACTACTCCATTTTTTGCTACTTGTGCGTATGTGTTGCAGCATTGGTAATTGCTGCGGTCACTGTTAGGTGTGTTTTTAAGTTCTTCCATTTTGGGCCGAGAGAATGCAGTCCATTCTGTTCATATTTTTATTTTTGTTATGCTTTTGCTTGGTTGAGAATGGTGCAGACTGTTGATGTGTCACATTTAGCGTGTGCTAAGCAGTGACAGCTTCTTGTTATCATTTTGGAGCATGGTGACGAACTATCGGATGTTATCATAGGATTGGAGGGACAACACTGTGTTGAAAGGAATGGGCAGATACACACTTGGCGTTTTAAAAGAAATATATTTTAGCTACAGGTTGTGGCTTTAAAGTACTGTTTGGAGAATTACAGTGCCAGGCCAGTTGGGACACCGGTGTTTAGCAGGGATCCAGTATGGCGGATTTTGTTTTTTTGTTGGGTGCTCGGAGTGTTTTTTTGAGACATGAGGCTGGTCAGTGATTTCATTCCATGCCATCAAAATGGAAACGTAATGTTTTTTTTTAAACAACTGTAAGCAATCATGGTATAAGAGGGCTTGGCATGTCTCTGTAAAGGCACTGGTTCTTTTTGTATTTTTCTTAGCCATTATGTGATGCAACAATTAGAGGTCGAGGACAGAACAGTCGTGTAAAATAAAGGGTATATGCAAATATGCATATCAGTCAGTGTTTTAGACTTTAAAAGGATATATTAACACTTCTTATACCATATTGCCCACAGTCGTTTAAAAAACATTTTACCTATACGACCCAAAATTTTGTAGTATTTGCTAAAGCAGCTAATTCTTTAGTATCTGTTGTTATCTGCCATAATATTTGGTGTGATAGATGGGCAGATATGCACAACCAGTGTGTTCTGTCACAGAGGGGGTTTGATTCCCTATGACCTTGAGAACGAAGCTCTAGAGGTCAATGGGAATCAGAACCCTGAGGTAGCAAAACACATTGGTTGTGCCTTAAGTTGCTCATCCTGTAGTGTGATGTAGTATGTGAAATGTATGTTGTGAGTTATTTTGATTTCAAAATGAAACCAACCCCTGCAGTCTCTAGATGTTCTGCCAATGTAGGTAGAATCACATTCCATTAGCTTTGAACTGTGGTAGAACAGCATTTTGAAAGGAATGGTATTTTGTACAGGACAACATTTCCAATAATATTACAATATCGCCCAGCGGGGTATGCAATGCTTGAGATAACGCCACGTCTCAGGTGGTTGGGCACAAGGCCGTAGGCCGAGTGCATCCAATACCTGAGGCGTTACGTTATCCCAAACGACACACACCCTGGAGGGCATTATTGCCATTATACAATGACTCATTGCTATATATATAAAAGGAAAAAATAATTTGAAAGAATGTTTTTATTAGTGTGGAAAAATATTTTTGTTTGTTAAGAGAAGATGGAAAAAAAGAGAGATTATGCTAGCGGCCATCCATAATGTCATCTACATTGGTTCACAGTGAGGCTGAGACTAGACCTGTGATGATGTGCTGGGATAACATCATAGATCCAGCCCCACACTGACCGATCACAGTCCAAGATTCTTTCTTGCCATTGTAAGATGTAAGGTTATGTAGCGCCTTTATTAATATTTTTAATTTTTTGTTTTTTGTTGACTGGGTAAGTGCACTAGACAAATCCTACCTATTTTCAGGCACAACCTGGGGAAGGGGGATACAGATGAATGCCAACTGACCTTAAACAAGATTAAGCTGTTGGTGGTATTTTTAGTGAATGAGGGAAATTTGGCCAGGACAACGGGGAAATTCCCATACTCTTTTCGATAAGTGCCATGGGGTCTTTAACATCCACCTGAACTACCACCAATCCAGGCAGAAGGGACCTCAGTTTAACGTCTCATCCGAAAGACAGCACCTCAGAAGTAAAGCACCCCTGTCATGCTGCACTACAGTGTTAGTACTGGGATATTAACCCAAATGCCAGATGTGGGAACTGAACCCACATCCCTCTGATCTCCCGGCCTCGGAGGTGAGTGTGCTACCTACTGACACTGATATTCTTGGTACCACTGCAGGCTTCAAACCCTGCACCCTTGCTACCAGAATCAGCAGCTCTACCACTCAGCCATCATATCTGCATCACTATACTGTGTGTGTACCTTTGTATGTTTCCTGAAGTGCTGGATTTCTGTCTCTGTGATCGTATGCAATATTTATCAGTGAAGTGCTGCAAGTGAAGTTCAAAAGATGAGCCCCGGCATAACTCAAGTATTGATGTTGGTTGTGGTGTTAGTAACTGTTACTGTTTTTTAGTACTGTATTAAGAAAGTTATTGAACTGTAGCTTGTCATATTGCAGGGGAAGAAAGCGAAGGTGACAACACTGAGAAGAAGAGTAGGACAAGCTTCAGACAGATTACAGTAACAGGAAAGAAAAAGAAAAGAAAACGAGGCAGATAGAGTAGACATTATAAAGAGGCATGACAGAAGTGTAAGCATCAGGATAAGCAGAGAGGTTACAGAAAAGTGAGGAGAATCAGCCAGAGTCAGAAAGACCAGGAGAGTCACAGACAGAAAAAAAAAAAGGTTGCAAGAAGGAGCAAGCAAAAACAGTAAAGTACAGGCTAGTAGAAAAAGTAGGAGCCAATAGCCCATTCCAAATCAACATCATGTCTCAGTCTAAACAAGTGCGTCGTGATAACACTTTTAATGTTTCTTACTCAGCAGAAGGAAGGGACTTCATAAAACCATCCCGGAAAGGGAACAAGCATGCATTTTGTGAACATTGTGCTTGTGATTTCTCCATTTCTCATGGTGGCATCCACGATGTGAAGGTCCATCTAAAGACAATCAAGCACCGGTCAAATGCTGAACTAAAAAGAGTTTAACCTCATCAAGAGGTCTGATGAATGCCTGGGCCAATCCACATAACCCAGTGAATGACGGAACAACAAAAGCGGAAGTTCTTTTTCAAGGATTTGTATTGCAGCATAACCTTCCATTTGCTGTGAATGATAGCTTCAACAAACTGGTTGCCAGGATGTTTCCAGACAGTGATATAGCCAAACGATATGCATGTGGTCACACAAAAGCAAGTCATCTCATTCAATGTATTGGGAAAGAAAGTATTGATGAGGTCAGAAAACAACTGATGCCAGATACTGGAGAAGACAAGAAATGGCATTCCCTCAGCACTGATGGAAGTTCTGATAATCATGACAAATACTTCCCCGTACTGGTTAACTGTGAAGACGAAGAAGGGATAATTAGGACTAGATTCCTGGACATGCCCACAGTCAATTATGCTGACGCCAGAAACATTGCAGAAGCTATCGAAGATGTCTCACCGCTTCAGGGCTTAGTCTCAGCAACTGTGCAGCTTTTGTCTCTGACAATGCATCAATATGATTGGCAAACACCGAGGAGTTCTCAAACTCTACAAGAAAACGAGTGGAGGAGAAATATATGAGTAGGTTGTGCCTGTCATCTTGCACACCTTTGCTGCAAAACAGGGAGCTAAAGTGCTGTCATTTGATCCACAAGATTTTCTAGTAGATATATTCTACCATTTTGACAAGAGCGCAAAATGGAAGGAGTTGCTGGAGAAGACATTTCTTCTGTAATGAAAACATTAGGAAAGTATTGAAGCATGTGCCAACTCGATGGCTTGAGATGTCACGTACACTGGAAAGATTACTGAGATCTGGGATGGACCCGATGCTATTTTCTAACCCACTACGATAATGATGAGCCTTGTCCATCGAAACGACAGAAGACGAGGGAACAAGGTGATACTGGAGCCAGGAGAGAAGATTGGTTAATATTTTCAGTGGACCCATCTACAATTGTATGTGCTCTTTTTACATGCCATCATTCCCAGATTTGACACATTCAACCTGCTGCTTCAGCGTGAAGATCCCATGATCCACAGACTACAGCCAGCTATGATGAAGCTATATCAGGAGCTGCTAGGATGCTTGATGAAACCTTCTGTGATCATGGACAATAAGGACGATCTCCTTGCTATAGATGTCACTGAAAAAGATTTGCAGAAATTGAATGCAGATTTATTTATTGGGTTTTCTGCATCTCAAATGATTAGGAGACAAGATCTTGAGGGATCCTATGAAGTTGTCAAGTTCCGTGCTGAGGTGAGGGGATTTTATCAGAATGCTCTGGTGTACATGAAACAGAAATTCCGCTCAGTGACCCTGTACTTAAGGCTGTTGTTGTGTTTGACCCACAAAATCAACTGACATCCAACTTCTCCATGATCGAAACTCTGCTGCAGAACTTCCCTGATGTAATTCCACAGAACCGAACTAACGAACTGTTCATGGAGTTCATGATATACTAGACATCCACTGATCTACCTACCTTCTCTTGAAGAGGACAGGATTGATAGATTCTGGGCAGGTGTGTCACAAATGACAGAACCAGCCACTGGGCAACCACAGTTTAGATTATTGTCACAGTTAGCTAAATATGCTCTACTGCTCCCCATATAGCAATGCTTTCTGTGAAAGCATATTTAGCATGGTCAGGAAAACACTACAGAGGTTAAGCTCATTAGAAAATCGGCAGAAGGACATGCACTAACCGGAGCATATGGTGAGCATACAAGCATCAGAAACAACCTCTGTGCAGTGATGGCTTCTAAAATCAATGTGTTCAAGAACATACCATGTACAGCATGGTCACCATCCAGTGACCTCATCCAGAAGGCTAAATCAGCAACATATAAGAGTCTGATGGCAAGAAAAGAAACAAAGAATTAAGAAAGCAATAACAGACTTCCGGTTAGGTGGCAGCTTAATTCACGAGCTCCGAGCTGGGGCCTCTGTTGAAAACCCTAAAATAACAGACCAAAGCAGGGGGGAAAAATAGACCGAAGGCACGACAGTCGAGCACGATGGACACCAAACTTGACAAAATACTGTTGGAGCTGCAAGTATTCAAATCAAACTTTCATCAATTCAAACAAAATCAAGAATCTCTTCAAAAGGACCTCGAGATCTACACATCACATTTTCCTCCTTGAGAAAACATGCAAGAGCAGGCCTCAACCAGCTCACAACTTCAGAACACACTTAATCAAGTAGTTCACCTTTGCCAAGTTACGATGGAGCACCAGGAAGATGTGGAGAATCGTAGCCGCCACAACAACCTATGGTTCTATGGAGTTCCTGAAAATAGCGAGGGTACTGACCTCCAGCTGTTCATGAAGACGTTCATCCGAGAGACGCTAGAGCTGAGAACTGACTTTAATTTTGCGATAGAATGGATTCATAGGACCCCTTACCCTAGCTGGTGGTACAGTTCTCCTCAGGTCAGCAAACCTATGACAACGCGGAGGAAGCTTGCAGACTTGAAGAAGCACAGCATATCCCTTCCAACCTCTGCTTGTCTACCCCAGAGATCTACAGTGGAATGTGGCCCTACTAGATGGACTCCTCCAGGCCCACGAGTCGATCAGCAGGCCACAGTCCACTCAATCAAGCGGATGCTGGCCTAATTCTCCAGGAATCCCAGCTGAGGCCCTCTTTGCACTCCGATTTTGGGTCGCAGTGAGTACAGAAGTGGGAAGTGGATGTGGTCCGTGGACGCCTCTGGCTGACATTGTGATGTGGGAGGGTTTGAGGATTCCTGGGGTTGATGGGCTGGTGGGACAGACTCTTAGGATGGTTGGAAGCACCTGCTCAAGGTGGGCAGTGGGGGAGCGCCCACACAGTAGGCTCACCTTCCTGGTCGGGACCAGAGAGGAAACAGGGAGGATGTTTTAACCAATTCCCACAGTCTGAAGTAAATAAAGGTCATGCAGGTGAATGGTAAACTGCCAGGTCATTCACAGTAGGAGGATATGGGCTCCGATTTGATCAACACCTTGCTCGGATATGAAGTTTGATCTGCTATTTGCCAATTCCCGTTATATAGGTGCTTTCAGGGGTTCCCATGCTTGAGCTGAGGCTGGTTGGTCTTAGTTGGTCATTTCCTGCCCGGCAGGGCCCGGACGCCCTCGCTGAACTTGGGATGTCACCCCATCAAACTCTATCATAGCAGGCTTTACTGTATTAACCCGCTAAATAGGGTGCAGTTCGGGTCTCTCGGTCGCAAGTGATTTCATGCACCGATGCACACTTGAGAATAATTGACCCTTGATAATGTAGGTTAGTGTACTTGGAGATTGTCTGGAACATTTTCAGTGGGCATAGTGTCTCACACTGTCTCTGTTAGACTTGGAAGGGATAGGCTGCAATAAATAGGGCCTGGTGGTTGGCTGCCTATGCCGCCTCCCCTCTCGACTAGGGACACCGTGATTGGGTGCCTCTGATCTAATTGGATCCACCCCAGATGTTGGGATGCGATCAAAGGTGCAAATGGTATTTGACAGACATGGATCCGGTCCCTCCCTCATCCTTCCCCCACATGAGGGTCACCTCTCTCCACTGCAGCAGCTAGTGGAAGGACTGGTGTCCTTGAGACCCCCACTTCACTCGTTCCCCAGAACTATCTCCTCTCAACAAATACTGTGACTCCAGCATGGCAGCGTACACTGGGACTGAATGCACCTATAAATTTGTGAACAGACTATTTATGTGCCATACATCCTATGCTTTTACAGACTTGGAAAGTCCATAAATAATTACCTTTACCTACCTGGAATATTTGGGAGGGTGGGCAACTGGGAGAGACCCTGGGAGGATTGGTGCTCCCCTCATATTAGATATCTTAATACACACAGGTGAGGGGGTACTGCAAAGTGGGTAAGCATTAAAGACGCAATACTTGAAGCAACATCCCATTGTGTTGGAAGAGGAAGTGCAAAGGAAAAAGGAAACTACTTTGGTTCTCAAATACAGTAGCAGAAAAGGTCAGAGTTAAAAGGCTGGCCTTCAGGAAATATAAGGAAACACAGCAGGATGAAGATAGGGAGGCATACCAAACTGCCCTAAGGGAAGCAGGGAAGGCAGTAAGGCAGGCAAAGTCCCAAACTGAGGAAACACTAGTACGAACAGTAAAGAAAGTTACAACACTTTCTATAGATACATTAGTGAAAGGAGAAAGTCCAGAGGGGTATCACTGCTTAAAGGAGAAAAGGGGGGTGGAGGAGGAGGACTCTGTAAAAGCATCTATCCTAAATAGATGCTTTGCTCAGTATTTACTGAAGAGAAGGTAGGGCAGGGCCCACAGCTCAGCACCATGGACACAGGGGAGGAAGGTGAGCACTACACCCTTCACAAAAGAAGGGGTCCTACAAGAGCTCGCTAAGCTCAAGGTGGACAAGGCAATGGGACCTGATGGCATGCATCCCAGGGTACTTAAGGAGCTAAGGGTGGAGCTAGCAGAGCCATTAGCAGTACTGTTTAGTGAGTCTCTGAGCACAGGAGAGGTCCCAGAAGACTGGAGAAGGTCTCATGTGATCCCGCTCCACAAGAGTGGTAGCAGGGAGGAAGCAGGGGACTACAGACCAGTCAATCTTACCTCAGTAGTGGGCAAGATTATGGAGGCACTTAAGGAAAGGATAGTGCAACACCTGGAATCCATTGGGGCACAGGATCCAAGACAGCATGGGTTTACAAAAGGAAGGTCCTGTCAAACTAATTTCATAGCTTTTTGACTGGGTAACCAGAGTGGTGGACCAAGGGGAGCAGTTGATGTTGCCTACCTTGACTTCAGCAAAGCTTTTGATAATGTTCCACATAGAAGATTGATAAATAAGCTGGGGAAGCTTGTGGTGGGTCAGAAGTTGGTCAACTGGGTGGCAAACTGGTTGACGGGAAGAAAACAGAGTGGTGGTAAATGGTATACGGTCAGAAGAGATGCAAGTAACAAATGGGGTACCTCAGGGATCAGTCCTGGGGCCAGTCCTCTTCAATATCTTCATTAGTGACATTGCAGATGGACTAGAGGGTAAGGCTTGTCTGTTTGCAGATGACACCAAGATCTGCAACAAAGTAGATGATCCAAATGGGGTGGGCAGAATGAGAAGAGATCTGGATAAACTAGCAAAATGGTCAGAAGAGTGGCGACTGGGATTTATAAGTGAAGCTTAGATGGTTATAGTTGACACTGTGCATGAGCTTATTGTGGTACCAAACTGGGAAACAGGTCAGAGTTGTCTAGGTCTTGCATAGAGTTCTAAGGGTTCATTTTGTAATACCTGATTAGGTGCCCATAGGCAAAGATATCTGGCCTCCCCAAGACAGAATTATCTTAGCCTGTGCATTGGGTACGCTAACAAGAGGTTCACAGTTTGAATCCCTCCAGAACTGAGACCAAAGGTTGATTCAAACCCACAAAACAGACAAGAGGGTTATATTGTTCTGTTAACTGTTCACAATTCTACGATCAGAGGTTAGCACTTTGGAAGTAGAGGGCTGACCTGTTGATTGGGATTGTGACGGTTCTCACCCCCTCACATATACTTTTAGAGGAGTTTCTAATTTAGTCACAGTAGTTGCCTGTCTGGCCTATTACTCTTTCTCAGCTCTCGCTGACATCCTTCCCTAATTACTGTATGGGACGCAGAGTAGCAAGTTATTGCACACTTTCCTCTCTGTTACTATTTAAAATTGTAATTCTGTATCTACCTATAGAACAGTTCAGTTCCTGTAAACATTCTTGTAAATGACAACTTTAAAAGTATCAGAATATTATTGTGTAGAAATTGAGACTCTTCTGAATGTAAGTTTTGAATTTTCATCTTTAAACAATTAAATTTGCAAAAACATTTAGAAACTTGATGCAAAATTAAAAAGACACACTAATTAATACACTTGCTGTCTGCTGACTTGTAGCTGTATGTTTTCATCCATCACTGAAAAATGGTGACTCATGGCCTATTTGAATAGTGGGAAACCAGAGGTGTGGGGGGTTGAGCTGCCAAACATCCCGGTTTGACTGGGACAGTCCTGGTATCCAAAGGGCTGTCCCAGTGCCCAGAAGCTTTTCCTGAAATCGGAATTTAGTTGTGTAGAGGTTGTGTTATCCAAGCTGCCTACTGCACACTCTCCTTCTCCCTGCATGCCAGCCAATGATGATCCTATTACCTGTTAGCTGTCAGCATGTGTCCCTTTAATTGAACAACCAATATCAGGTAAAGGACCAGCTAGGAATGGCCCAGTCGGACTGTCCCATAGTCAGTGATGTGCATGTTAACTCAATTGGAAAACAGAACTTGGAAATTTCAGTTCTATTGGCTGTGAATCACCAATGGCAGGTGAGCAGCCTAAAGGCCAGGTGATCCATCCGGGATGGGTGCCCAATGAAAATCCATTGCCGGCTTACACAGCCAGCCTGCCATATTTCTGCATGTAGAGACTGCCATTACTCTTTTGGGCCAGCTGAAGTCTTCATCTGCATTTTTTGTTCAAGTTTGTTTGAGGCCCATTTGTGACTCTTGTTGCCTTGTCTGCCTGTGAGAATGGGTTGGGTAGGGATGATTTGGTCGGATGGATAGAGGCAGCAGAGCGTACCACACAGTAACGGCCCTTCAAATCTGAGCTACATTATCGAAGGAGATCAAGAGAGAGACAGAGACAGGGGAGAGAAGAAGTCAGGTGAGTCCTACTCATTTTATTCTTACAGATTAACAAGAGAAGCAGCTAAATTGTGGCCGTGGTGGTACAGTGGAACTGTACTGAAACTTATCTCTATAGGAATGTCACCATTTGCAAAGCAACCCAAGTACATAATTGCAACGTTATTTATTATTGTAGTGCTTCAAAACAAATGTGTTCAAGTTTAGTTAACATATAGCGGTGGGGGCATATTGTTGACCTTTGTCCTTGTTTTTGTGAAGAAGAAGTAGAAGAGGAGGAGGAGGAGGAGAGGTAAGGGCAGAGGGATGAGGAGGGGGAGGAAGAATCATCACCAGACATTGCAAAAAAGGTCATGAGGTGGAGGATTGACATTGTTGGTCAGCCAGCTGCCCACCCCAGTTGCAGCTAAAGACTCTAAGCCAAGGTTAACCAGAGAGACACCAACATCCCTAACTCCAGCGAAAAACAATAATTTTCCCCTTGGAGTCATGACTAGTGAACACATAAAAATAGCATATTGTGTCTTCAAAAAAATAGCCATAAAACTCCCCACAGATCAGACTAAAACCTAGAGCATCAAAAGTGTGTTTTACCTTCAGTAAATGCCCCAAAACTCACCACAGAGCATCTAAAACCCCAGAGCTTCTGGGGGCCCAGCGGCCCCCAGACCCCCGGCTGCAATATGTCCCCAACTCACTGAAACACAGAAGTGTACCTATTTTGACTAATGAAATGTTGGAGGGTCTGGTTCTGAGACCCCATTTCCGCAAGGACATAGACAGGATGGAGGCAGTTCAGAGGAGGGCAACTAAATGGTGCAGGGTCTGCAAGAGAAGCCATACGAGGAGAGGCTAAAGGAGCTTAATATGTATACCCCTTGAGGAAAGGTGGGGGGACATAGAAATGTTTAAGTACCTTAGTGGAATCAACAAAGTCCAAGAGGGTATCATCTTCAGAAAAGAGATGTGCTAGAACGAGGGACACAATTTGAAGATAGAGGGGGACGGCCTAGGGCAATGTGAGGAAATATTTTTCACAGAGAGGGTGGTGGACGCATGGAACAGCCTTCCTGAGGAGGTTGTGAGGTTTAAAACTGTGGGAGAATTCAAGAATGCATGGGACAGACATAAGGCAATTTTTGTGGGGGGTAGGAAGAAATAGGCTGTTGGTTAAATAGGATCTGCTGCTTATCCTCTAGGTAGGGAAATGGGCAGATTAGGTGGGCCAAGCGGTCCTTATCTGCCGTCAAAGTCTATGTTTCTATGTAAGCAAAATATTAAAACAAGCAATAATATAAATTATTTAAAATCAGTCTGGTAAAGCTAAAGGGAATAACGTTTTTAACATAGTTTTAAAATTACTGACAGTCAGTATCTGCATACGTTTCAACTATCCTTGATTAAGGAACGTGTCATTTATTAAAATTCCTTTGTCCCTTTTAGGAAAGGCGGTGCCCACACGGAATGAGCTGCAAATTTGGGGCAGGATTCACAAAGAAGATGCCCTGAGTGCAACTCGGCTGCCCTGGCGCAGGGGAGAGGCACTGAGGGCAAAACGGGCAATTCACAGAGGAGGCGAAGGGAGTTGCCTCCGGTGCATCCCCTTTGTGAATAGCCCAGACATGCCCCACACAGGATGCGCCAGAGCATCCCAGGCTGCACCGGTGCATCCCCCATTGCAGGCTGTGAACCCTTATGGGGCAGGGCATCTCAGGATGCCCTATGCCCAAAAACGCGATCCACAGCCAGGGGCATGCAAATGAGGCCATTAGGCTGCCATTATGGTCCTATTTGCATTGCACCGGCAGGGATGCCCCGGAGGAATGCTCCGACCTGTAGACGTCGCACAAGACTCCCCGCCCCAAGCCCCCAGTAAATGCCGCTCCTGGTGGTGGTATAAGGCATGTAGGCTCCCTCCCACCATGCTCCCATAGACTGCTGCACCTGGCGGCAGTACATGTACTGCAGAACCCTCCCAAGCCCCCCATTGTAGCCACCCTCCGTGGTAGTAGTGAAAGTAAAGAACAACTCCCCTCCCATCCCCAAGCCCTCCAATGCAGCCACCCTCCGCAGCGGTGGTGAAAGTAAAGAACAACCCCCTGTGACACTTGGACAGCTGGTTCTGATCAGTGTATGATTTTTGTAATATAAAAATGTGTTATGGAGTGTCTCTCAGGAAACATGCTGTTTCAGCTAACAGCCAGGAGATAATTACAGGCTAGAAGAGGCCTAAATTAAGCATCTCATGTTTGTCTAGTTTATTTGTAGCTTGCCAGCTGCTAGGAGGGGAAATCATAAACTTTTATAACGTCTAGAGGAAGAGAGCAGGTTGTGACGCTTTAGTGCGAAGTCATAAAAGATTCTTTGATGTGTCCTGGGAAGAAGAGCTAAAGTACTTGAGATCAAAGAGGGGATGTTATTTAAAGAAAGTCACGTGGGGACATGAGTTTTGCTGAGGTCACCTTTATTAATTTATGTTCTGCTGGATAGACATCCTGATTGTATAATTTTTACTAAACAGAGGAGGAGCTGGGTGACATCATGGAGAAGGCAGGGTCAAGACAGTATTTTAATTATGCAGTAACAGACATTTACTGACACACATGTTTGGATTCTCTTGACAGCAACAGCTGTCTATCAGCACTATTAGAAGAGATACATTAGATATATAAGTCAAATTGTCTGATGGTAGGAATTTTGCACTTTTTTTAAATTTTTGTGATATATGGTTCTGTATTTACATGTTATTTTTTTAATCTATCTTTAAGTAAACCTCTACTTTAGAGACTACTTGGTGTGCCTTTGAAATTATTTTTCTTAACAAGTGAAGCATACGTGGTTAAAGTTGACACTGTACAAAGCTTACTGGTTTTACCAAACTGGGAAAAGGTAAGAGTTTATTCTGAGGTCTTTAATAGAGTTTTAAGGGTTCATTTTGTACGCCTAGTTAGGTGCCCGTAGGCAAAAGATATTAGCCTGTACATTGGGTACGCTAGCAAGAGGTTCACTGTTTGAATCCCTCCAAGACTTGAGACCAAAGGTTGATTCAAACCCACAAAACAGACAGGAGGGTTACCCTGTTTCTGTTTCCTGTTCACAAGACTGCGCTCAGAGGTTGGCACTGTGGGAGCAGAGGGCCTGACCTGCTGAGTGGGTTTGTGACAGATTGGTTGGCAGCGGTGTGATAAATTTTGGTATTACAAGCTTTTATTATTCAGTGTGTCAGCTTGAGACCGTCAGCTCACTTGCAAAGAAAGAAAAGGGCAGTGATTTATTTTTAAAAAGGAGACAGAATTATATCACTTGATGTACAGTCAAGTTCCTATCCGTTTTATTCTTTTCCTAAAGTGCAAGTCAGAGTAGCCGTAGTTAGGGGAGAAGATGGCTTTCAACTACAGCAGGCACACTGTAGACTACTTAAAGCAGTTGTGCGGGGACAGAGGAGTCCCGTTCGAGGTGAAAGCCAGCAAACAGAACCTCTTGGATGCCCTGATGGTAGCAGATACCCAGAGCATTGAGTCACAGATAGTGACTGAAAAGGACCAGACCTTGAGTGTGGCAGGGCTAGAGGCCAGTACAGTGTGCAGATCTGATGAGGAGGGCAACAGGGCCACTGTCAGCGAAGGGCCACAGCAGCAGGGGAAGGTCACCAGTATCCTGGATCCAGAAGTACTCAGGCTGCAAACTGAGTTGTGCAGAATGGAGCTGGAGTTCCAGAGGGAGAGGGACCATGAACAGCGGGAGGCAGACCGAGAGGCAGAGGGAGAACACCGAGACGCAGACTGTGAGGAGCATGAGCATCAGAGGCAACATGAACTGGAGAAGCTGTGACTCCAACCAGCGGCACCAGAGCAGGTAAGTGGCTTGGGTTTAACTGGGACTACAGGACTGGGTTACAAATTGAATTCCAAATTGGTAGCCGAATTTAAAGAGGGGGAGGATATGGATGCCTTGTTAAATTCTTTTGAAAAAGTTTGTATTTAGGCTAAAATTCCTAGGGAGTCCTGGAGCTTCCAGCTATCCTCGCTACTTACTGGGAAAGCTCAGGATGCATTGAGTCAAATGGACAATGAGGACAGTGATGATTACAGCAAACTTAAAGCTGCACTGTTAAAGAAATTTGAATTAACTGGTGAATCATACAGAGCTAAATTATGTAAGCTCAGGAGAAGCCCTGACATGAGCTACGAGAAGCTAGCCACGAAACAACGTCAGTTTTTTAAACGTTGGTGGGAAGAAATTGATGCAAACTCTGTTGATAAAATTGAAAATGTGATTTTGTTAGAACAGTTTTTCTGGGTATGCCCAACAGAGCTGAAAACCTGGCTAGAGGACCGAGATCCCAAAACAGTGCAAGAGGCTGCTGAACTCTCGGACCACTATGCCAAGAGCAGACCTGCTCAGAGAGCGAATGGGGCAGGCGTGGCAGCGCAGAAAGGGAAAAGCGCGCCTTCAGGGCAGCTAAAACCCTCATTGCCTCCACCAAAACCAGTTAGCCCCAGGTTTCAGAGAAAAGATTTCTCTGAGAGAAGTAATGAATGTTAGTTGTGTAAAGAAACTGGGCATATTGCCAGACAGTGTCCCAAACAGACGAGGAATAATACGCAAGGTGATGCTAGGAAAGAAGTGGGTTGTTTGTGTGTCCCTGGAAGCATGCCTGTGAACATGAGGGAACACATGCACCCAGTCATGGTAAATGGTGTACAGATGCAAGGGTTAAGGGACACAGGGGTATCCTTGACCTTTGTAAAGGGGGATTTAGTAGAGCCTGGTCAGCTTATAACCAATAAATACGTCACTGTACAGGACTTTACTGGTGAAGAGAAAACATTGCCCCTTGCTAGTGTTCTCGTAGACTGGGGTGAAACAGGGGGAACTGTGCAACAAGTGGCTGTAGCCCAAACCTGAGCAGTGGATGTGATCCTGGGCAACAATCTCAAACAAGGACTGGTGTGTGCAGTTACCTGTAGCCAAGCGGCAAGGGAAAATTGTAGTTCCCTGAACCCCACAGAAGCCATTGTGGAAACCACTGGGAGTCTGGTTCCCCAGCCTGTGTCTCCAGATGGGGAGATTAATGAAAAGGGGGTAGAAATTTCCTCAGTAGCAGTTAACCACACAGCTATGGAGGGTTACTCCGAAGAGGGAGGGGTGACCCATTGACAGAGGGTTGGGATTGACAGTGATCCTGAGTGCCCTGACGCTAGTGCTAGAGACCCTAGTTTAGTGACTGAAGGGGACCTGTCCCATGCCTTGGGAGTGTGTGAGGGGTTTGCAGGTGCTCAGAGAAGTGACCATAGTCTAGAGAAGCTGAGGGCTTGGGCAGTCTCTGACGAGGCACAGGGAGGTGACGGCAGACATAAGATTTATTGGGAAAATGGACTGATGTATACTCAGGCTGTGCAGACAGAGGGTGGGGTGCTAGGCAGGCAGCTTGTCATTCCCCAGAGGTATCATGAGCAGTTGCTCAAGATTGCACATGATATTCCCTTGTCTGGTCATCTGGGAATCACGCGCACTATGCAGCGGTTGGCCCAGAATTTCTATTGGCCAAACTTCACCCAGCAGCTGAAAGAGTATTGCTGGTCTCGTCTCCAGTGCCAAGAAATAGGGAAGGTGGGCAAGAAGACCCAAGCCACCATGATTCCATTGCCCATAGTGGAGAAGCCATTCCAGAGGGTGGGAATGGATATTGTGGGAACTTTAAATACCACCAGCTCCTCAGGGAAGAGACTCATCCTGACTGTGTTGTATTATGCCACCCAGTACCCAGAGGCAGTCGCCCTATCCTCACTGAGGACAGACAAAGTGGCAGATGCCTTACGTGGGATTTTCTCCCGTGTTGGGTTTCCACAGGAGGTTGTCACCAATCGAGGGGGTTCCTTCATGTCGGACCTGATGAAATGTTTATGAGAGAAGTGTGGGGTGGTACAGAGATGCACAACACCGTATCACCCACAAGCCAATGGGCTTGTGGAAAGATTCAGTGGTACCCTAAAATCAATGCTCCGGGCGTTTGCTGAACAGTATGGGAGGGACTGGGAGAAATACCTTCCTCACTTGTTGTTTGCATACAGGGCAGTGCTCCAAGAGTCGGCAGGATTTTCCCCCTTCAAACTCTTATATGGACGCCGGGTACATGGGCCCCAAGACTTGATCTGGGAGGACTGGGAAGGCAAGCACGCCACCCAGGGAACTCCCATTGTAGATTACTTCCTTAGGTTTAGGGAAAGATTGAAGGAGCTTATGGGGACATCCCAGAGCAACCTGGCAGCTGCCCAACAGAAACAAAAAGTGTGGTACGACCGCAGAGCCAGAGCTCGCTCGTACATGGTAGGTCAAGAAGTTATGGTCCTTATTCTGGTTCAGAAAGACAAGCTGCAGGCTGAGTGGGCAGGACCGTACAAAGTGGCTAGGAAGGTAAATGATGTGAACTATAGTGTAGAGTTACCTGACCGAAGACAGACAGAAAAGATGTACCATGTCAACATGATGAAGCCATATGCAAATAGGGCTGACATGGTGTTTGCAGTGTGTAGTCCTGGGGAGGGGACGGACGAAGGAGAAAGCCTTCTGGACTTGCTGGAAGGAAGAAAGCAAGCGGGAGTCCTCTGTGGAGGCAGTAAAATTGTCTCCCCAGCTGGCCCGGACCAGATCCAGGAAGTAAGGAAGGTTTTAGCAGACTTTGCCCCATTGTTTAGCGCCAAGCCTGGACTAACCCCCTTAATGACTCACGATGTGGAGACAGGGACCCAGACGCCCATACGGCGGACAGCAAATCGGGTGTCAGAGGCTGTCCAAAAGGACATTAGGAGGGAAGTGGAGGAGATGCTGGATTTAGGGGTAATCCAGAGATCCCACAGTCCCTGGGCCTCACCCATAATCCTTGTACCCAAGCCAGATGGCTCTACTCATTTCTGTGTGGACTATCATGGACTGAATGCAGACTCGAAGTCAGATGCCCACCCGATGCCCGGGACGGATGAACTCCTGGACAAGTTGGGAGGAGCGACCTACCTTATGACCACTGACCTGAACAAGGGGTATTGGCAGGTAGAGTTAACTGACAGAGCTAGGGAGAGGTCAGCCTTCATCACTCTGATAGGCTTATTTGAATTTAAAGTAATGCCTTCCGGGATGAAGAATGCCCCGGCCACTTTCCAAAGATTGGTGAACCAGGTGTTAAATGGTGCTGAGGAATATACCGCGGTGTACCTGAATGACATTGCCATCTTTAGTACCAGCTGGGAGGAACACCTATCCCACCTTAGGGAAGTGCTGGGCAGAATACAGAGGGCCGGGCTCACTGTCAAAGCCAGGAAGTGCCAGGTGGCCATGGGAGAGGTGGCATACCTCGGGCAAGTGGTAGGCTGAGGACAGCTCCATCCTAACCAAATAAAGATAGAGGTAATCCGGGCATGGCCCAGACCAGAAATGCAGAAGCAGGTCCGGAGTTTTCTTGGGACAGCAGGATACTGTAGAAAATTTGTACCCAGTTACAGTGCCCTGGCTGCTCGCCTATCTGACCTGGTAAAGAAAAAGGATGCCAAAGAAAATTACCTGGGGACCAGCCTGTGAAGAAGCCTTTACCAGATTGAAGGAGGCACTGTGCAGTGCTCCTGTTTTGACAAGTCCTGACTATAGCAGACCCTTTATAATTCAGACTGATGCCTCAGACGTGGGTTTTGGGGCAGTACTGAGTCAGACATCCAGCCAAGGGAGAGATCGCCCAGTACCATACCTGAGTAAAAAGTTACTTCCCAGGGAGCAGGCATACTCCACAGTGGAAAAGGAATGTCTTGCCATAGTGTGGGCCCTAAAGAAATTAGAGCCATACTTGTATGGGAAGCATTTTGTGGTACAGACTGACCACAACCCCCAGGTTTGGCTGTCACAGATGGGAAAAAACAATGGTAGATTGCTAAGATGGAGTCTTGCTTTGCAAGGGTATGATATGACAATATTACATAGGGCTGGAGCCAAAAATCAGAACTCCGATGGGCTGTCTCGTGTCTACGAGGAGTGAACTGATTTGGGAAGCTCATCCCATGCAGGGGATAGAGCCCCCAAATTCAGCCTAGGTGGGGAGGATTGTGACACTTGGACAGCTGGTTCTGATCGCTGTATGATTTTTGTAATATAAAAATGTGTTAAGGAGTATCTCTCATGAGACATGCTATTTCAGCTAAAAGATAACAGCCAGGGGATAATTACAGGCTAGAAGATACCTAAATTAAGCATCTCCTGTTTATCTAGTTTATTTGTAGCTTGCCAGCTGCTGGGAGGGGAAATCATAAGCTTTTATAACATCTAGAAGAAGAGAGCAGGTTATGACGCTTACGTGCAAAGTCATAAAATATTATTTGATGTGTCCTGGGAAGAATAGCTACTTGAGATCAAAGAGGGGATGTTATTTAAAGAAAGTCACATGGGGACATGAGTTTTGCTGAGGTCACCTTTATTAATTTACCTCCTGCTGGATAGACATCCTGATTGTATAATTTTTTTACTAAACAGAGGAGGAGCTGGGTGACATCATGGAGAAGGCAGGGCCAAGACAGTGTTTTAATTATGCTGTAACAGACCTTTACTGACACACATGTTTGGACTCTCTTGACAACAACATCTGTCTATCAGCACTATTAGAAGAGATACATTAGATATATAAGTCTAATTGTCTGGCGGTAGAAATTTTGCACTTTTTTTAACCCTTGTTCTTTTAAATGATTGTAGGTTTTTGTGCTATATGGTTCTGTATTTACATGTTACATTTTTTATCTATCTTTAAGTAAACCTCTACTTTAGAGACTACTTCATATGCCTTTGAAATTCTTTTTCTTGACAAGTGAAGCGTACATGGTCAAAGTTGACACTGTACAAAGCTTACTGGTTTTACCAAACTGGGAAAAGGTAAGAGTTTATTCCGAGGTCTTTAATGGAGTTTTAAGGGTTAATTTTGTACGCCTGGTTAGGTGCCTGTAGGCAAAAGATATCTGGCCCCCCGAAGAGCAGAATTATCTGAGCCTGTACATTGGGTACTCTAGCAAGAGGTTCACAGTTTGAATCCCTCCAAGACTTGAGAGCAAAGGTTGATTCGAACCCACAAAACAGGAGGATTACCATGTTTCTGTTTCCTGTTCACAAGACTGCACTCGGAGGTTGGCACTGTGGGAGCAGAGAGCCTGACCTGCTGAGTGGGTTTGTGACACCCCCTTCCCATCCCCAAGCCCTCCGATGATATTGAGCCCGCGCGGTGGTGAAGTAAAGAACAACCCCTTCCATCCCCAAGCCTGCGATGAAGCCGCTTCCTGTGGCAGCAGTCCATTATGACAGACCTTCCCTCAAGACACCAACCCATTTTCCACGATTCTCAGCAGGGAACTTACTAAAGGGCGGGAGTGGCTTAGCCCACTAAGAGAGCTGCCACGTGCAGCCCACCGACAGAGCTGTCTGATAATGACAGCTACCAGCTGTCATTGTCAGACAGCTCTGTCGGCAGGCAGCCGTGGCAGTGTGCAGGCAGCTGAGCCGCCTGCCAAAATTGGACCCCTGCTGGGGTGGGGGTGAGGGGTGGGTTGGGGATGGGGGCTGCCCAGGGAGCTGCTTCATCGGAGGGCTTGGGGAAGGGGGGTTGTTTAATTTCACCACCGCCATGGAGGGTGGCTGCATCGGAGGGCTTGGGGTTGGGAGGGGTTTGTACTGCACTGTCACCACCACCACGGAGGTGGCTGCAACAGGGCTTGGGAGGGTTCTGCAGCACATGTACCACCGCCAGGTGTGGCTATCTATGGGGCTTGGGGCGGGGGGTACACTGGACTGCCAGGGTGGGCAGGCTGCCGTGCTGCTGCCTGCAGTATGGCAGCCTCGCCTGTGGGTAGCCACCCACTTAAGTCTAGTTCTTCTAGACTCATCTTTCTGTGGCGCATCCCCAGACTTGCCCCGGGCATGCGCCACTGAATAGGGCTGTGAATGGGGTTGCGCCCAGTATGCGTGTGCACGCCCCTTCACAGCCCCTCCAGATGCACTGCATAGCATTACTGGCAGTATGCAGCGCATTGGGGTTGCGCTGTCGCATCAGCACCCCGCTAGAATCGCCCTTGGGTGCATGTTGGGGATGCCCCGGCGCATCCATTTTGTGAATGCTGCCCTTGGACTTTAAACTAGAAATTGCTAATAGACTAAGATGCTAAACCAAAAATATGCTTTGGGTACATAAATGGTGATTTCCTCAGTGTTCTAAGATTGTAGCTCCATTATGAGGGTACCTGTCCATCATTGTCCTTCATTTTAGTGTCCAAAGGCTGAGACCTATGTATGCAAGGTTTTTATGTTTTAAACTAAGCACACCCATGCTGAAGCATAATGGATCAGCTGCAGAATGAGGTGATGTTATTCAGATGAAAAATTGAAGCAATGGTCTTCTCTGTCTCACCAGTGGTCAATTATCGTGGGCATTTTAGATACCATGACACTTCTGAAAAATATTAGCAGGCATTGCCCAGTGCTCTGTCTGTATCCCGCCCCATTCACGTAGTTATTCACCAACATGTTAGCCTGGTGGGTTTCTTTTCCAATTGTTTAACCTGGAGTAACACACTAAGCTGAAAGCTTGTTTACAGGTGTGACCTGGGAGCCCAGGGAAGTTAAGTGACTTGCTCAGGGTCACACAGTATGCAAGATGGGGCTGTGAGATTCTAATATAAATCAGATTGCATTTGGGGCGGGAAGAGCAGCATGGCTCTGTGTACTGTGCTGGTGTACAATGGTGGGTGGGGGAGAGATCATGGGAATAAAGTGGGGTGGAACATTTTCTGTAATTTTTTTCCTCCCTTTGCCCAGTGTGACCTCTTTTTTTTTTATCATTTAACATTTTCTACCTGCAGCCACAGCCCTGCTCCACATCCAACCACCGCTCCCCCGTTTCACCTCCAACCCTGAAGCTCGCATGCCCAGCTGGCAGACGCATCTACACCTGCGAAAGGGCCCCCCCCATAGCCCCCGCGCCCGGCGAGGAACCATTACCAACACATGCCATTCAGACATCATCAGCTGGTGAAACTCCGGCCATCAAGCTGCCACAGGCTTGTGCTGCCTTTTTCCCTTATCTCCCCCGATGGAAGCACGGGCGTGCCATGATGTCGACGCACTAGTGTGCAGACATCTGCCATGCTTCCCCCGCTAGGTACACATGCCTCTGTAGAACCTCCGGGCAACCCCAGGGACTAGCAGAGCACGGTGTACATCCACCCCTTATGCCCAGGACTAGGAGAGCTGTCATCGGACGCTCAATCCTGGTCCTCCCCTGCCAACCTCCAACGACCCAGGCTCGTTCCCAAAACTGGGTCGCCGGTGTGGAGCGAGGTGTGGCGTCCAGTGCCTCAACCCTCAGCACCACCGGGCCGGCTAGTGTGCCTTCTTCAACCATGCCACTGCTCCCAGCCCTGTCACCTGTCTTCTCCTGGACTTTCCCATCTCCTGTTCCTCCAGAATTTGCCCCCAAGGCTTGTTTGTTGGGGTGGGCAGTATCCCCCACTGGATGTCATGCTTGGTGCAAAGCTGAGTGCCTTGTCAGTGGTCTGGGAATTTAGGGGCAGGTCCAGCATCATACTGCCGAAGTCAAGGGGGGGTCCTGTTTTTCTTCCCCCTACAAAAGGACACTGACATTTCTGGGCTAGAAGGCATGCATCTTCAGTCCCTGTACTACATTGCTAGTCCTTTGACTGATCTCACTAAAAAGAGGTGCCTGAATAAGGTTCAGTGGACCACTATTTGTGATTAGGCTTTTAGGAATATCAAGGCCATTCTATGTACAACTCCTGTATTGAAAGGCCCGACTTCATTCAGCCAAGTGTTTGAGGTCCAGACCGATGCATCAGAGAATGGTATTGGGGCACTCTTATCTCAGAAGATAGATGGGGAAGATCATCCGATCATGTATATCAGCAGGAAGCTACATGAGAGGGAGAGAAGATATGCTACCATAGAGGAATAATGCTTTGCTCTGAAGTGGGCTATTGAGTCTCTAGAATATTACTTGTATAGGGCTGAATTTAAGGTTGTAACTGATCATCCCAAGATGATAGCCTGGGTAAAGAATTGTCTGGAGAATAGGACACAGAGGGTAATAGTAAATGGAGTCCACTCTGAAGAAAGGGGGGTTACTAGTGGGGCACCACAGGGTTCAGTATTAGGACTGGTCCTCTTCAGTGTCTTTATAAGCAACATTGCAGAGGGACTGGAAGGAAAAGTATGTCTCTTTACAGATGATACAAAGATCTGCAACAGAGTTGATGCACAAGGTGGAGTGGAAAGGATGAGAAGGGACTTGGCAAGGTTAGAGGAATGGTCAAATGCATGGCAGCTTAGATTCAATGCTAAGAAGTACAAGGTAATGCACCTGGGAAACAAAAACCATGGGGAAGAGTACACAATGGGGGGTGAGATACTGACAACAACAAAAATGGAAAGGGACCTGGGGGTAGTCATAGCAGATGAATTAAAGGTGGGCAAGCATTGTGAGAGGGCAGTAAGGAGGGCTGGGGGATACTGGGATACATAGGGAGAGGCATCACCAGTAGAAAACAGGAAGTTATCCCTCTGTACAGACAGCTGGTGAGACCCCATCTGGAGTACTGCGTGCAGTTCTGGAGACCCAGTCTCCACAAGGACATAGACAAGATGGAAGCTGTCCAGAGGAGGGCAACTAAAATGGTGCAGGGTCTGCACCAGAAGACATATGAAGAGAGACTAAAGGAGCTTAATATGTGTAGCCTTGAGGAAAGGAGGCAGAGGGGGGACATGATAGAAACTTTCAAGTACCTCAAGGGAATCAACAAAGTCCAAGAGGGTAGCATCTTTCAAAAAAAGAGGTGTGCAAGAACAAGGGGGCACAATTTGAAGATGGGGGCGGCTCAGAGGTAATGTAAGGAAGTATTTTTTCACAGAGAGGGTTGTGGATGCATGGAACGGCCTTCCAGAGGAGGTTGTGGAGTCAAAAACAGTGGTTGAATTCAAGCATGCATGAGACAGTCATAAGGCAATTTTAGGGGTTGGGGGTAGAAAGAAGTAGGCTGCTGGTTAATTAGGATCTGCAACTTATGCATTAGGTAGGGAAATGGGCAGACTGGGTGGGCCAAGCGGTCCTTATCTGTCGTCAAATTCTATGTTTCTATATCCCCTTTTGCTGATTGCACCAAATGAGAGGTACTTAGCTCTTCAGCCCTATCGATTTACTGTGTCCCACAGAGCAGGGACAAAACATGTAAATGCTGATTTCATGTCTTGATATGGTGCAGGAATTGACATCAATGAAATATGACAGACTTTCCCTAAAAAAGAGATAGTGCAGGGAAGGTACCATTAGTCTCTGTTGTGAAATGTGTTAATGCCTTAGGGTAAAGGATGATGATATCCACTATGTTTATGATGGGATATTTATCATTGATAGGGACCTTGAGATGGAGCTTCTGAAGATGGATGGGTGGAAGCTCCACTCTTTCCTGAGACAGGAAGGTAGTAAGCAGTCTGAAATAACTACTTCCCTTTTAAGGTGGGGGATATGTGACAGGGAGATTCTGCTACTCTTGAGGAACAACCTTTTCTTAAATCTGTTGCAACAGTTCCTCTATTTCCTAGCTTAATCTATTCTTAACAATTTCTAGTTCATAAGGTTGGCCACCTATGGTTGCCCCTTCCCCTTTCTTGACTATGCCATAGTGCCCTCTTTAATTTTTCCTTTTCCCTCTCAGGTCCTCGTACAGGGAGGTTATTGTGGTGACCTCCAAGCTGATGTAAAACAACAGACTGTGTTCCTCGTTGTTGGATTTAGTATGCAATAGCACTATGTCATAAAATATCTTGATGTATATGCCTTATATGTATGAAACCTGTAAATGTTGAAAATACCATGGCACTAGATGTTTTGGATAAAGGTAAAAAGTTACTAGAGGATTGTATTATAAAATTTAAGTTACAAAGGTAGGTATCAGAAACCCCCCATTGTGTTATTTAAAATGCATGTAAATGGCAGATTGTTTGAGAGGCCCTTTGGCACCATGCATTCCTGCTTTTAGCTGAGCCAGCCTAAAATTTAATGGTGATTTGCATATGCATCCCATGATGCTTTGTATTATGGGTGTATTTATGATGTGTTTCTTTGAGACTTGGCTATATTGCCAATGCCCTTTGTGGTAACCCTTGCTTCAGTGCTTCTGCACTGAGTTTCTTTGTCTTTAGCTTATTTTGGGGTTATTTTTGTGAACTCTCCATCACCCAAACACACAAGTCCAATATAGGGAATGAATTGGTTCTCACTAAAGAGATGTATCAGTAGATCAGTGGGTGCTAAGTACAGAGGATGGACATACATAGTGTCTTGCTACAAACTGATGTAATGAAGAATGAATGTGCCATTGCTTAAGGTTATCCACTGTGTTTTAAATAAATATCACACAGGAATTGTGTGTTGAACCTGAATTTTTGTGTGTGGTCCATCTGTTATCCCACAACTCCTCCACAAACTCAGTAGATTATTATTGATCCGGTACATTACCATAACCACACACAATAAACATATGACCATAACTAGGGTTACAAAGTACTTATATCCACGGAGGCCAGCTTATACGGTAATATTTCTATGTGGAACAACATAATACATTTAGGTAACAACCCAATCATTTAGTTCAAGATTGTGAGGAAAAAAATAACTTATAAGTTGTACTTGCCACAACATGGTTGCTACAAAGAGAAAAAGGAAAAAGGTCCATATCAAGTAACAAGTCTGATGTGTTTTGCAGGAATGTTCCAGCCATACACAATAACACAATATGATAACCTCTGTTAAGAGATTTCCAAGGAGAACCCCAACTAAAGAAAAGGAAAAAGGTAGAAAACCAGTATGTGTGTGTAAGTAGAGTGCAGTATGAAATTATTACATCTATAGAAACAAAACTCTGACAGTATAGAATAAAGTGGGCATGCCACTACCCCCCCTCCCGCAAAATGATGAGTACTACAGATGGACTTGGCCTCAGACCTAAGCAATGGAAGGCCCTGCAATAATCTGTTTTGTCTGCTACAGTTATGATAAGTCAGTCATCTCTGACTTATGCCAAGGGCACCAAATTTCCCAAAATTTGTCATGATAGAGCCGGACAATACTAGTTATGTTCTCTTTTCTCCAATTAGCTCACCCTCCGCCTCAAACACTCCACCAAGGGATGCTGTGGGGCTAACCAGCTGGAAGTGATACACTTGAGTGCCACCACCCTCAGAATCTGGCCCAGCATTCAGATACAAACATACGAACCTGCTAGCAGAAGCAGACCAACAGATCTATCAATGTCTGCCCGAGTGTGCAGCTAGCTAGATCTTACCAGGACAGGATAGTAAAGCGGGAAACCACAGTACGAATTTAGTAAATGTAAACGGGAAGGTTAGCTCGGTTAATTGTTGGATTTCCATATGGATAGCTTACATAGAAACAAAGAAGTTGACGGCAGATAAGGACAGCAAGACCCATCCAGTCTGCCCATTTATTCTACTTTATGAATGTGCTATAGGCCTGTACTCTGTCAACGGCCTATCTAGTCATACTCATCTGTATTGTACCCTTATGCCTGTCCCATGCCTGTTTGAAGCCCTGCACTGTATTTATATCCACCACTTCCTGAGGTGGCTGTTCCATGCATGCACCACCCTTTCTGTGAAAAAGAACTTCCTCATATTACCCCTTAATCGGCCTCCCTCTAATCTCATGCTGTGTCCTCTTGTCCTGCTATTTTTCTTATATTGAAACATGTTAGACTCTTTAACCTTGTTAATGCCCTTAAGGTGTTTGAATGAAGGCATGATTACAAGGTGGCTTACAAGAGTGCTGCTGCCAAGGAGAAAGCAGCAACATATCAGAAATTCCAAGGAAGAGGGGGCAGGGGTAGAACCCCCTACAGGCCCTTCTTCCAGGTACAAGCTCTGCCTACCTACCTACCAGCCCCAGGGGCGTGCCTTAGAGGCAGAGGCAGAATGGACAACAGGAGGGCTGGCCCCAGCACTCAGGCTAGTGCACAGGCAGAGCAGACCCCCTGAGAGGTCTGTCAGGGTCACCTCCCCACTTCCAGTAGGGGTAGGCTGGCTCACTACCTCCAGGCCTGGCAATCTATTACCACAGACAAGTGGGTCCTGAACGTAGTCAGCCAGGGTCTTGTTCTCAGCTTCACGTTTCTGCCCAAGTTAAGAGCAAGACTGTTCAGACCTGCCAACCCATCAGAGGCATCTCTGTTAGAGGAGGAAGTAGCAAAGCTCATTCAGGACCATGCAGTGGAACCTGTTCCCTTGCGCCAAAAGGGAAAGGGTCTCTACTCAAGATGCTTCCTCACTATAAAGAAAATAGGGGAGTGGTGACCCATCCTGGATCTCAGATTTTTAAACAAGTACTTGACAAAACCAAAGTTCAGGATGGTCACTCTGGCTACCATCCTCCCCACGCTAAGACAGGGAGATTGGTTGTCATCCCTGGATCTAAAGAATGCCTATTTCCACATTCCCATCAGGCAATCACACAGAAAGTACCTCAGGTTTAGATTGTCATCAGGCCATTACCAGTTCAGGGCCATGCCCTTTGGCCTGACTTCTGCTCCAAGGGTGTTCACCAAGTGCCCAGCAGTGGTGGTGGCACACCTAAGGAGGTGGGGAGTATCATTCTTCCCATATTTGGATGACTGGCAGGTGGTAGGTCAGTCTCTTCAGCAGGTGCAAGAGGCACTGTCCACCACTCAAGACACAATGAAGGCACTGGGCATCCTGGTAAATCAGAAAAAGTCAGTGCTAACCCCTGTTCAACTCCTGGAGTTTATAGGGGCAGAGATGGATACGCTATGAGGAAGGGCCCTCCTCCCTCAGGGAGAGAAGGGTGGACAATCTGGTACAGCTATCAAACTCTTTTCAGCTCCATACTCCCACACCATTAAGACATTTTCTCCAGCTGCTGGGTCACATGGCTGTGTCAACAGCAACAGTCTCCAGATCAAGGTTCCAGATGAGAGACATTCAGTTCCATCTCAGGGCCCACTGGTCTCAGAAAAGGGACTCCCTGTCAAAGATGGTGCCAGTCACAGGAACCCTTCTTCAAGCATTGCAGTGGTGGCAAGAAAAGGGCAACCTCGGGGAAGGAGTGCCTTTCATTCAAAAGCCTCCATCAGCAATTTTGACAACAGATGCCTCCCACCTAGGGTGGAGCACCCAACTAGGGGCGCATACTGTCCATGGTACCTGGCTCCAGCAGGAGTTCCTGCTTTACATAAACCTACTGGAACTCAGGGCAGTTTATCTGGGCATTCAGTCTTTCACTGCAATGCTGCAGGGCAAGGTGGTTCAGAACAGACAATACAACTACAATGTACTACATCAACAAGCAAGGGAGCACAAGGTCTTCCCCCTTATGCACAGAAGCCATGAAGCTATGGAGCTTAGCTTACCCACGGAAATCTCCCTGTAAGCAGTTCATCTCCCAGGGAAGGACAACATCCTAGCAGATGCCCTCAGCAGGGTCAATCAGAACCACCACGAGTGGTCACTGAACAGGCAGGTCCTGTAGGTGGTGTTTAAAATGTGGGGCACCCCAGAGTTGGACCTCTTCGCAGTCCCAGACAGTCACCACCTGTCACTGTTCTGTTGCAAACCCCTTGCACTGGTCACAGTGCCTTTAGATGTCTCATTGCTGGATTGGACAGAGAAGTTTCTGTATGCCTCCCACCATTCCCTCTGCTGCTCAGAGTACTGAACAAGCTCAGGGTTCAGCCAGCAACAATGATTCTCATTGCTCCAGACTGGGCCAGACAGCCCTGGTACTCCCTACTCCTGACCCTATCAATCACCAAACCAGTCTCCCTTCCCAGGAGGCACAATCTTCTGACTTTCTCTGAGGGCAGAGTTCTGTATCCCAACCTTCAGTCCTTCAGACTCAGAGCTTGGCTCTTGAGCACTTGGAGTACACTGATTTACACCTCTCTGAAGGGGTGCTGCAGGTCCTCAGGGTGTCTGGAAAACCTTCTACTAGAAAGACTTATTTGTCCAAATGGAGGAGGTTTTCTATTTGGTGTGGACAAAGGCAGATAGATTAACGCCCAGCTGGCTTGTCAGTAGTCTTGGACTACTTGACACATCTGAATTCTTTAGGTCTGTGGCCTTCCACCCTTAAGGTACATTTAGCAGCTGTCTCTGCATAACTCTCTGCAGGGAAGGGAGCATGCCTGACCTCTAATCAGGTATTCAGGAAGTTTTTCAAGGGTCTATTGCATTTGCATCCCCTTCATAGGGAGCCCACCCCTGTATGGGATCTCAGCATATGCATTGGCCAGCTAATGCAGCCACCATTCGAACCCATGTCCTCAGCTGAGCGTAAGTATGTGACATGAAAAACAGTGTTCCTGACGGCCATCATTTCAGCCAGGAGGATCCGTGAGCTCCAGGCCTTGTCTACAGAGCCGGACTATATAGCAGTCCACAGGGACAAGGTGGTCCTTAGGACCAATAGGAAATTCCTTCCTAAGGTGGTTTCAGACTGCCACCTTAATCAGTCCATGACTTTGCCAGTCTTCTTCACTGATCATCAGGTGAGTAAAGACTTCATAGACTTGCTGTCAAGACAGCTATTAGCTACTACTTGGATCACACAAAGGGGCAAAGGCAGAATAGAACCCAGCTCTTCCTGACCCATGGAGAAGTGGGGAAGGGCAAATCTCCCTCAAAGAGGACCATTGCCCACTGGATTGTTGCCTGTATCCAATTTTGCTACAGAAAAGAGGGTAAAGAGCCTCCTGTAGGCCTCAGGGCCCACTCTACGGGGAGTACAGCTGCTTCTATAGCAGCTGTGAGGGATATCCCTTTGTTGGAAATCTGCAAAGCAGCTACCGGGAAAACGGTTCACACCTTTACCAAGCACTACAGCCTGCCTACCCAGGTCAGAAGTGATGCCAGGTTTGGCACAGCAGTGCTGCAGAGCTTGTTTCCTAAGTAGGTTCTCTACCCTCCTCCAAAGGTACTGCTTGGATAGTCTGCAGAAGTCAGAATATAGTACGATTTCCAGGGGTTTGAAGAAAAAATTACTTACCATAGTAATCTTGTTCCTTCCAAGGGAATCTTACTGTATTCTGAGCTCCCACCCTACCTCCCTTGCTAGAATCTATAGGCACTGCAACATAGATGTTCATGCTGTTCAAATCCTATGGGTGTTTTGTTTTTGGACTTAGTGGCTTGAGTCTTAGTTTGGTCCACATTTTTAAATAAAGGGGGAATTGTTTGGTGTTGGGTGTTGTTAAATTGTCAGTTTTTTCGGCTGAACCACCCACCCCCTCCATCCTTTATTAAATATACTTCCACACTGATCCCTGCCCCCTGAGGCCTCATACTAGTCAATTACAGCAACTTCCTAAAGGGGCTCTCTTCTTCTGCAGCTTCTTAAAGGGGCGGTCCTACCTTATGCTTTGATTTGACAAATATTGCTGACTGCCCTAGCTTAATAACACGCTCTTTCCAACAGTCTCCAACTACTAGTGCCTTACCACTGCTTTACCCCTGGACATAGTTTCTTCTACCACACTCAGTTTTGTACCCCACTTTCCTATTCCCTCACTGATTACTGTCCTGTCACTTTCCCTCTTTCTTACCTCCAGCATGAAGTGCTCTAAGTGGTTCCACCTCACCTACTTACTTTCACTTCTTGTTCTCCTCTGCCCCTCTCTGCTCAACTCCCCTCACCTTCCCCTCCCCATCAGTTTGGCCCCCAATCCTTCTCACACCCTTCCTCATTTCTCTCACTCTCCCCTTGTCCCACACATCCTTCCCCCCACTCCTCACTTACGCATCCAAATCCATCCCTGCTCCTTCCCATGCAAACCCCTTCATCAGCCTTTGCCTGTTCCATGAGCTCTCCCCTTCCTACCACAGCCATATCTTTTTCACCCACCACTACACCAGGCTATACTCCACCAAGTTGTCTTCACTTGCAAACCGCAGGCACTTAAGGCTCCTCCTCCTCCTATTCCTTACCTCAGGCTCCATTCAGCCCAAGGCCGGCCCCACACCATCTACCGATTTCACCCCTCACTCCTCCCCCAAACCCACTAAACAGCTCAGTTTTGCTCACCTTAACGTGCAAAGCCTTTTGGCAGAAAAAACCTTAATCAAGTCCTGGGTGACAGCTAATGTTTTTGATGTCATTGCCCTCACTAAAAACTGGCTGAAGGAGGACATCTCCTCCAATGAAATCCTCCTTGAAGGTTACTCAGTCTTTAGAAAAGACAGGGTGGGGAAGTATGGGGGAGGCTGCCTCATCCGGGTTGCCGATCACCTCCTTGCCACCGAATTTGACCCCCCCCCACTTCCCACCTCCTCCCTCAAGACCATCTCAATTAACCTCCTCCTCCTACTTGGAGTGGATAAAATGGTCACAGTTAATGGGGTGTACCTGCCACCCTCCTCTTCACCCTGTGATCTCGATCTCTTCCTCGATATCAAGACCTCCCTGCCCCAAGGGAGAGATTGAATCATCCTAGGGGATTTCAACCTAAACTGGCTGTTCCTTCACTGTGACTCCACCAAGGAATCCATACTTGGCCTTGGCCTACACCAGCTCATCACTGAACCTACCAGAACCAACTACAAAACTGGATCTCTGTTCCCCATTGATTGGGTCCTGGTATCACACCCTTCCCATGTCACCACCTCCGGAGTACTTCCCAGCTCAGTCAGTGACCACTGTGCTGTTTTCTGCCGATGGTCCACAAAAACACCCCCCCCACACACAAATTTATCCAAGCCAGGAAATTGAAGAAGCTGGATGCCTCTGAGTTTTCCAAAGCCACTCTAGCCCAAGACTGGTCCTTCACTGAAAACATTTCTGACATCTGCAAAGCACTTGAAGCCTTTAGCAATAAGTTCCTTGCCCTCTGTGACTGTTTTATCCCATTTAAAAATATCTGGGTTAAGGGTTCTAGCCAAGAATGGGTCACCCGTGCTTTGCAAGCTGATGAGGGATAGGGACTAAGCCTGGAAGTTGTACAGAAAACACAAAATCCCCCAACTCCTCCAAGACTTCAAAACCCTCTGGAACAGGTGCAAATCTTCCACAAGATCTGCTAAATCCTCCTTCATCCTGGAAAAACAACATGCTGCCCAGGGGAACCCTAGGAGGACCTGGAACATTCTTAACAACCATATTGGTAGGGGAATTTTTGAAGAACATATTTGTCTTACCTCCAAAGGGACAACCACCACCGAGCCAAGCGAAATAGCCTCCCTTTTCAATAAATACTTCTGCGACTTCGACTAGTACAAGCCCAGCTTCACTCCTACCCCATTTACCCCCACACCCCTCCCAGTCTCCCACCCTAAGTTCCATTTCAGGTACTTGACACCTGGTGAAGTGGTCAAGTTAATCAGAACAAACAATCCAAGACCTTCCAAGGGTGCCGACAACATTGACTTCAGAGTTCTCCATCTTGTCTGTGACTCTCTGGCCATCCCTCTTACTAACATCCTCAACCACTCCCTCTGCAATGGGTCCTTCCTGAAAGCTTGGAAGTGTGCCGTTATTAAACCTCTTCACAAACCTGGTTCCAAGTATCTAGTATCCAACTACTGTCCCATCTCCCTCCTTGCCCCTCTCACCAAAGTTTTAGAGAAAGTGGTCCACAGGCAAACCACAGAATTCCTCTCCAAATACAACCTGCTCACAGAGGCCCAGCATGGGTTATGTGCCCAACACAATACCGAAACTGCCCTCATCAAGTTCACCCACTCCATAGACAAAGCTAACAACAAAGGCCTCTACACCGGTGCTGCGTTCGTAGTCCTCACCAAAGCCTTTAACCTTGTTGATCATAAAGTCCTCCTCCGTACCCTGGCTGGCCTCCATTTCTCACCTGAGGTCTGCCTCTGGTACAAGGATTACGTAATGGGAAGATCCCATCACACCATTATTGGCGGTGTCCTCTCTGAATCCTGCCCTATTAAATACAGCATCCCCCAAGGGTCCATCCTGGGCCCTCTTCTCTTCTCTCTGGTCATTAACTCCTTGTCTGACATCTGCACCACCTCTGAACTCATTCCTTCACTGATGATGCAGCCCCTTTCCATCAGGACAAAAACCCCAATGCTCTCATTAACAAACCCCAATTTGATTTCAGCAGACTTCACACTTGGTTCACATCAAAGGTCTTGTACTCAACTCCAAAAAAACTAAGTTCATGGTTTTCTCCAGCCCCTGCAAACCCCTTGGCTTTGACTTCTCCCTCTATGACAACCTTGGTAGCTCCATTGAAAGAGTCAGTGAATTCAAGTACCTTGGCATACTCCTGGATAGCAACCTCAATTTCAATGCTCACACTAGCCTCATAATCAAAAAAGCCCACCAACGCCTCAGTATCCTCCACAGAACCAAGCATTACCTTAACATGGAATCCAAATCTCTCTTAGTCTCCAGCTTCCCCCTTCCTGTCTTCACCTATGGTTTACTAGTCTCCTTCCCCTGCCTCTCCATCAAAAATTTCTCCAGACTTTGAAGCTCCTACCACAGCGCTATCCGCTTTGCTTCTGGTCTCCCTAAACTCACACACCACTGTGACTTTTATGAGCTCACCAGTCAGCCCTCCCTTGAGGCATGCCTCAACTGCAAGATGGCCACCTTCTTCTTCAAACTGTCCTGTGGACTACTCCCTGAATGCCTCACCTCTCTCTTTCAGACAGCCACCACCACCAGGACCACTAGACTGCAGTCTACTCTCTCTTTCACTGTTCTTTTCTGCTGGACCACTCAAGGTCAGAAAACACTCTCTTTTATGGGACCCAAGCTCTTTAACTCTCTCCTTCCAGAATTAAAAATCTGTCCCTCCACAAATGCCTTCAAACACAATATCAGGAGATATTTATTTCCCACCTGAACCTGCTCGCAGCCCCTTTGGCACTTTTTTACCCTCACTGTTGTGGTTATCTACCTCTGGCAGTTATCCTCTCTTTCTAGCACTTGTAGTATGGTTAATCCACCTAGGCTAGTTTTTAGATTGCACTTACATTTTTTGTTTCCCACTGTTATGTTATATTATTGTTAAACCCTCACTGACTGCTTAATGTCACCTTATATTTGTTAATTCACCATGGCTAATTTGTGGTTTGCCCTTTAGTGTATATTATCCTAAATGTATGTACCATTGTATTAACCCTCGCTATTAGTTAAATGTTTTAGTCTATATCATGTCTCATGATTGTTGTATGTAACTGGAAGCTTTTGTATACAGTCAGCAATGCTCACATACCTTTCCAGTATAACTAATAAAAAATGAAATGAAATGAAATAGTTATTAGTATACTTTAGTTAGCTTATTATTAGCTTTGCTCTGTAAGAATCTTACGGTTGCAGAATGTTTATCAGGGACAGTGGTTTGAAAACTGAGCTCCAACCTAACATTCCATGATTAGCATAGGTTCTATTAACCATTTCGGCTTTGGTGCAGTCTTATAGTGAGACCATACCTCAGAAGTCAGAATACAGTAAGATTGCCTTGGAAGAAACAGGATTACTATGGTAAGTAACCTTTTCTTCTCGACTTCAGGTCCTGTTTTTTTTGTTTTTTTTTAAGTTTTGTGCTTCTGTTTCTTGTTGTTCTTGTGGTGCTTGTGCTTTGCTGTGGGTTACCAGCGGTTTATATCCACTGGAGGCGGATGCAAAGGAAGTCCATAGGGTGCCATGAGTCAGGTTTCAGAGTCCTTGGTTGGGGTAACCTTTATATCTCGAGGTTGGGCACCCCTCTCACTTTAACATTGTCTTATTCGGAATCTGTAGCAGTTCAACTGGGGCCATGTTTTGTATATAAATGCCTCAGCAGCTTCAGGTTCTTCAAACTGCTGGAAGATGCCATTTCTAGTAATGTGTAGAACAGCCGGGTACCTCAGGCTATAGGGCAGTCCTAATTCCATAAGGGCCTTTCTCTGGTTTGAGAGATCCACAGAGAAATCCAGGAATACTGCTGGAAGATGCCATTTCTAGTAATGTGCAGAACAGCCGGGTACCTCAGGCTGTGGGGCAGTCCTAATTCCATAAGGGCCTTTCTCTGGTTTGAGAGATCCACAGAGAAATCCGGGAATAGTTTAATTGAGAAACCAAGCAGTACAAACTGCCTTTTTCCTGGCTAACTACATAATAAACTGTTTGTTGGAGAAATGGAGGAATCTGGTCAGCAGGGGTCTCAGTCTTTCCCGAGGACTGGGTGGGGGTTGGGGGACAAGAACTGGCTTGAGCAGCCTACCTCTATGTTGGGTAGGCAGTCTGGTGACAGTATCTCCTTGAGGGCTTTCTGCAAAAAGTGGCTTGTATTTTGCCACTCACTCCCTTCTGAAAAGCTCACAAATCACAGGTTGTTGCACTGACCTCAATTCTTGAGGTTCTCTGTTCTATCCCTCAATAAGTGCACTGTTCAAATACCAGGAAATCTTAACTGTATTCTGATTTATGCCGTATGGTCTCACCATAGGACTGCCCCAGAGCCCAAATTGTTAATGGAACCTATGCAAATTATGGAATGCTAACCTTGAGCTCAGTTTTCAAATCACTGTCCCTGGTAAACAACTCTAAACCATCAGATTATTTACTCCGCTTGCCTCAGTAAGACGTCTCTGGAGAGCTCTCCTTCATCACTTCAAAAAACGTTATTTTCTCAGTTATTTTACTAGTAACATTATTTTATTTGATATTCTTTTCACTGTCCTTGGTTTTCAGGTAGTGTTTGTTTAGTTATTTAGTGTTTAGGGTAAGTAGTCATTTTTTCTTTCCGGTTCCTTAACCGGGAGAAAAGCGTCACATCCCTCTGTTCAAATTGTCAATCTTGTAATTTTAGATTCAATTCTGTTTAGACTCAGTATAGTTGATTAGATAGTTGAAATTTTACCGGGGTAACTCCTGATTCTGTGGGTCAGTTTCAACTGGGGTAACTCCTGGTGTTATTATTTAAAAATCCAGGGTAACTCCTGGTTTCCTGTGCTTATGTTTAAAATTAAAAAAATGAAAAAACAATAATTCTTTATTTTTCCTTCTGGTATCTGGGTTATGTCACAGGAACCAAAAAAGAGAACAGGACCCACTGATTTCCAGCACCGTACTGAGTGCGGGAAACTATTTACTAAAGCAGATCCTCATTTGGTGTGCTTATTCTGTCTGGGGTCTGGCCACTTGCAGAAAGATTGTGAAATCTGCTCTGATTTTCCTCAGTCTACTCTTGATAGGAGATTGAAAAAACTGAAGGAAAAAATGGCTGAAAAGGCTGCTAACCCAGCCACCGAACAACTGGATGAACCAGAGGGGCTGCCCTGTGACGGGGCGATAGCTCTGCAAAAAAGATACCGCTGAAAAGGCCATTGAACCAGCCATCATGGTTAAAAAGAAGAGGAAAGAAAAACACCAGGAACCGCAACCGAAGCAAACTGAGGTTCCTTCTGCCAAAGAGATTGCTAATGCAATCAAAATAATTCAGTCTCTACAGTCCCCGGTTTCGATTGCAAAGCAACTGGTTAACCAAACTCCTGGTTCACATTCAACCAACGGTTTAACCGACCAAGGTGGGGATCTCATCGGGGATGATGATTTTGGGAATGGAGCCTGATGATGATGAAGATGAGGATTATGGGGAACCTATTGATCCTGACATTTCCCCTGATCCTCATAGGCCAGAATTCTCATATAAGGGAAATGAGGATTTTACCTCTTATTTTGCTTTCATGAAGCAAGTGGCTCAGTCTCTTGACCTCCCATTCCAGGAAGATATGGAGGATGAGGAGGAAGAGGACTATAAAGAAATGGATGTCCCACCATCAAAAAGATTGCTCCTCCCTCTTCACAAATCTTTGAAAAAGCAGACCATGAAGATGCTGCAAAACCCTACTTCTGTTCTACCCACAGACAGGAAGGCTGACAGAAAGTACTGGGTAGCCAAGACTGGGGCTGATTTTCTTTTTGGGCATCCCAGTCATGAAGGAGTGGTACAGGCTGCTGTTTGTGATAAAGCTGGCATCCCTCTGGCCTCCCACCCCCCAGAAAAAGATTCTAGGAGGGTGGATTCCATAGCAAAGAAAATGTATTTAGATTCTTCTCTAGCTATAAGGCAAGCTACCTATATAGCCTATATAGCTAGGTACCAAAAGAACATGTGGTCCACAGTCCTGAAGATTGTCAAGGCAGCCCCTCCTCTCATGGCTGCTGACCTGGAGGAGGCTGAAAAAAGGGGCATTGAAGCCTCTAGAACACAATTCAGGATGGCAGTGGATGTTAACGACACTGCATCTAGACAAATGGCATCTTCTGTATCCTTGAGGAGGTTTGCCTGGCTCAGGACTACAAACCTAACTCAAAATACTCAGAACAAGGCAATGGATTTCCCTTGTGACCTGGTGTCTCTGTTTGAGGAGCAAACAGAGGCATACATAAAAATATGGATGAGTACAAGACTGCTTTCAAAAGTGCAGCAGCTAAGGAGAGGGCTGCCAACCCTCAGAAGCACCATGCAAGGGGTGGCAGAGGCAGAACTCCTTACAGGCCTTTCTTCCAACCTCAAGTTTTTCCCCAGTACCAGTCTAGGGGATACTTCAGGGGTAGAAGCAGGAGGGGTAATGGCCGCACTAGCCCTTCCATCCAGCCTGTAGCTCAGTCCAAGCAGACTCCCTGAGGGGATTGCTTGGGTTGCCTCCCCAATTCCAGTAGGGGGCAGACTGACCCATTACTTCCAGGGGTGGGAAAACATCACCACAGACAAGTGGGTCCTGGAAGTAGTGGGCCAGAGACTTGTTCTCAGCTTTATGGCCTTGCCAAAGGTGAGGTCAAGAGCATTCAAACTTTGCTCCCCCTCAGAAACAGCCCTGCTGGAGAAGGAAGTTTCCAGTCTGCTACTGTTAAATGCAGTGGAATCAGTCCCACTTTCCCAAAAAGGGAAGGGATTGTATTCTAGGTACTTCCTCACAACAAAGAAAACGGGAGTGGCAACCCATCCTGGACCTCAGATATCTAAACAAGCATTTGACAAAGCCAAAATTCAAAATGGTCACCCTGGCAACCATACTCCCTACCCTAAGGCAGGAGGATTGGTTAGCATCCTTAGATCTCAAAGACACCTACTTTCACATCCCAATCAGAAGGTCACATAGAAAGTACCTCAGATTCAGACTACCATCCGGTCATTACCAATTCAGGGCAATGCCCTTTGGTCTGACATCTGCTCCAAGGGTGTTCACAAAGTGTCTGGCTGTGGTAGTGGCACATCTGAGGCATCAAGGGGTGGCAGTGTTCCCCTACCTAGACCACTGGCTCATAGTAGCCCAGTCACACAAGTAAGCGAGGGAGGCCCTGTCAATAACACAAAACACTCTGTTCTCTCTCGGGTTCCTAGTGAAACACAAAAAGTCTGTACTAGAACCAGTTCAGCTACTAAAGTTCATAGGGTCAGAACTGGACACAAAGAAGAGAATGGCTTACCTACCCCAAGATGGGGTGTACAGCCTTATCCAGATAGCCAGTTCCTTCACACTTCATGTCTCCAGGCCAGTAAGGCACTTCCTACAGTTGTTAGGCCACATGGTAGCCTCCACAGCTACTGTGTTAGGCTCCAGCTTTCAAATGAGAGACATCTGATTTCACCTAAGGGAACACTGGTCCCAAAAGAGGGACTCTCTTGCAAAGCTAGTCCCAGTGACAGCTACTTTTCTTCAATCCATGTAGTGGTGGCAAGAAAAGAGCAGTCTCAAGCAATGGGTACCTTTTCTGCAACAGGCGCCTTCCCTGGTGCTAACCACAGATGCATCCCTGCTAGGGTGGGGAGCACATCTGGGGACCACATTGCTCACGGTTTATGGAAAAAGCAGGAATCTCTCCTGCACATCAACCTGTTGTTATGCAGGGCAGTTCCTTTGGCCCTTCAGTCATTAGGCATTCAGATCAGAGAGGGCAGGTAGTACAGGTCAGAACAGACAACACAACCACCATGTGCTACATAAACAAACAAGGGGGCACAATGTCAACCCCTCTGTGCACAGAGGCAATGACAATTTTGGCCTTTTGATACTCCCTAAATGAATCCCTCTCAGCTGTCCACCTGCCAGGAAAGGACAATGTCTTGGCAGATGTTCTCAGCAGAATAAACCAGAACCACCACAAGTGGTCACTGAACAAACAGGTCTTGCAGATCATTTTCTGGAAATGGGGCACCCCAGAAGTGGATCTGTTTGCAGCCCCAGACAATCACCAGCTCCCTTAGTATTGCTGCAGGCCCCCTGTCAAGGGCACAGTTCCTGTGGATGCACTTTTGCTGGATTGGACAGGGAGGTTCCTGTATGCTTTTCCTCCTTTTCCTCTGTTACTGAAAGTATTAATCAAACTCAGGCTTCAACCTGCTTCAATGATCCTCATTGCTCCAGATTGGGCCAGACAAACTTAGTACTCCATCCTCCTATCAATGTCAGTAACCAAGCCAATCAGTCTCCCCAGGAGGTACAACCTACTGTCTTCCTCACAGGGCAGGATCGTGTACCCCAACCTGTTGTCCCTCAGACTCAAAGCATGGCTCTTGAGGACTTAGAGTATGCAAACTTGCATCTCTCAGAGGGAGTCATGGATATACTACGAGTCTCCAGAAAGCCTTCGACCAACAAAACCTATGCCTCTAAATGAAAAAGATTTTCTTTTTGGTGCCAAGGCAAGGGTTTGGACCACACCCAGGCTAGTCTCTCTATAGTCCTGGATTATATGGCCCATTTGCATTCCACAGGTTTAACTATTTCCACCTTGAGAGTGCACCTGGCTGCTGTCTCAGCTTATTTATCAGCAGGTAAGACTTCCTCCTTGGCTTCAAGGCCAGTGTTCAAGACATTTTTAGGGGGTTATTACATTTGCATCCACCACTTAGGGAGCCTACCCCGATGTGGTATCTGAATATCTGTATTGCTCAGCTTATGCAGCCCCCTTTTGAACCCATGTCCACAGCAGACCTCAAATATGTGACTTGGAAAACAATGTTTGTGGTAGCCATTACTTCTGCCAGAAGGATCAGTGAACTCCAGGCATTGTCTACAGAGCTTGGTTATATTGCTTTCCATAGAGACAAGGTAGTCCTTAGGACTAACAGAAAGTTTCTGCCCAAGGTGGTATCAGAGTTCCACCTCAACCAGTCTGTTACTTTACCAGTCATCTTTACAGACCATGCCACCTCAGGTGAGTGCAGGCTGCACAGCCTGGATGTAAAAAGGGCAGTCAGCTATTATCTTGACCTCACAAAGGGTCACAGACAAGGTCAGACCCAACTCTTCCTTACCTATGGAGAGGTGGGAAAAGGGAAACCTGCCACAAAACAATCTATTGCAAGATGGATAGTGGCTTGTATCCAGTTTTGCTACAGCAAGGTGGGTAATCAACCACCTGCAGGCCTCGGGGCCCATTCAACTAGGGATACTGCAACTTCTGTGGCAGCTGCTAGAGATATTCCCCTAGTGGACATTTGCAAAGCTGCAACCTGGAAGACAGTTCACACATTCACCAAACACTACTGTCTGGACATCCAGGCCAGAGGAGATGCCAGGTTTGGCACAGCAGTCCTGCAGAGTCTGTTTCCTAAAAAGGTTATAGGTCCACCTCCAAAGGCACTGCTTGGTAATCTGCATAAGTAAGAATACAGTAAGATTTCCTGGTGTTTGAAGAAAAAAATTACTCACCTTAGTAATCTTGTTTCTTCTAAGGGAATTTTACTGTATTCTGAGCTCCCTCCCTTCCTCCCCTGCTAAAAGACTTTGGTCACTGCATTACAGCTGTGGTAGAGTTGTTGCAAACCTGGGGGTAGAGATGATCTTATTTTTGGGCATCTGTGACTTGAGTCTTAGTGATGCCATTTGGCAAGTTTTCAGGGGGAAAAATAATTCCTTGAGAATTTAATTTTATTCATTAGGGAGGATTGTTGTTGTGGTTACAATTATTATTGTTAGTATTTTTATTATTATTATATTATTCAAAATGTGCTTAGTGCATGCTTCGTAAGAATCTGACGGTTTAGAGTTGTTTGCCAGGGACAGTGATTTGAAAACCAAGCTCGAGCCTAGCATTCCATAATTTGCATAGGTTCTGTTAACCATTTCAGCTCTGGGGCTGTCCTATGGTGAGACCATACTGCATACTGTAAGTCAGAATACAGTAAGATTCCCTTAGAAGAAACAAGATTACTACGGTGAGTAATTTTTTTTTCAGTCCTCTTACCGCAGGTGAGCCAGCAACCTCTTAGTACTGTCCTCATTTAAAGCGATGTGCTGTTCTGCTGTGTTTACTCTGTCCGCTGTTTGAATGATGTCGGCATTTGTACATTGAGCCATTATCTCTAGTTTGTCAATCTGTTGAATTAGCTGCTTGAACATTGCTTTAAACTCTGCCAGGGCTCCCCCATTCTCAGAGCTTGCCATCCCATCACTGTTTCTCCTTTCTGACTGAATAACCATGCAGCAAATCAGACATGATGATTTCTCAGTGATTACTTGACCAGGCTGGACAAGTATGGTGCTGTCCTGATATGTGAAGTTTTGTCCGATAACTGTACATTAATGAAGTGAACTAATAACCTGAGAAGGAGAGTGTATTCAAAGAGCAAAATGTTTAGATGAATTCTGGTAGTGAAAGTTTAATAACAGTATAGAAATGGCTTAGCCACATTATTAGCGAAATGATTTGTTTAAAAGTATAATTACTAACTGTTGTCATATACAAGGAAGTGACATAACTGATTTGATGTATACAAAGGGAATTACTATACAGAAGCAAGCTCTTGACGCAGGTAACCAATACAAAATAAGAAATCATTTAAAACAGGCAGTGGTCCATATAGGACAAATATTTAATAAGGTTTACTTCTTTATCAGCACCAGATAACTAACAAGTAGAACACGGCAGCCAAGGAGCCAAAGGGGCCAATTAAAAAGACAGGTAGTGTTATTACACTGAGTAATCCAATGGTGGCCGGTTAATAGTGGTGACTAATGTATAATGTAACATACTAAGAATTATAAACTTGTACATTTGATGCTTGTTTGCAACTAATTTGAAAAGAGGAATAAGTATGTAACGTGACTGAAAGTGTTAACGAACTGTTAAGAGATATTTTATTTTCAATATGTATATTTTTTGATTAAATCTGCAGTTCCCCAGAAGAAGCCTATTTATTAGGCGAAACGTTGGGATTGAACTTGAAATTCAGAATAAATAAGAATATCAGTTGAAGGATTTGTGTCTAGTATTGATTTGCTTGAGCAGGCTAAGGACACTTTTGTTTTGGATTATTGAAGTACCGAAACTGGCCAGCTCCACAAAAAGAACATTATTAAGAAAGGATTGTGGCAATTACCCTATGGGCCTCTCAACAATTGTCACATGCCTTTCCAGTACAACCAATAAAAAATGAAATGAAATAGTTATTATTAGTATAGTTGAGATAGTTTGTTAATAGCTATGCTCTGTAAGAATCTGACGGTGCAGAATGTTTTCCAGGGACAGTGGTTTGAAAACTGACCTCTAGCCTAACATTCCATGATTAGAATAAGTTCTATTAACCATTTCAGCTCCGGGGCAGTCTTATGGTGAGACCATACCTCAGAAGTCAGACTACAGTAAGATTCCCTTGGAAGAAACAAGATTACTATGGTAAGTAACTTTGTCTTCTTGACTTCAGGTCCTGTATTTTTTTTTAAGTTTTGTGCTTCTGTTTTTGTTTTTGTTGCAGTGCATGTGCTTTGCTGTGGGGTACCAGGGGTTGACATCCACTGGAGGGGGATGCAAAGGAAGTCCATAGGGTGCCATAAGTCGGGTTTCAGAGTCTTGGGTTGGGGTAACCTTTATATCTCGATGCTGGGCCCCCCTCTCACCTTGACTTTGTCTTATTCAGAATCTGTTGCAGTCCAACTGGGGCCATGTTTTATGTATAAATACCTCAGCAGCTTCAGGCTCTTCAAATTGCTGGAAGATGCTATTTCTAGTAATGTGCAGAACAGCTGGGTACCTCAGGCTGTAGGGCAGTCCTATTTCCAAAAGGGCCTTTCTCTGGTTTGAGAGGTCCACAGAGAAATCCAGGAATAGTTTGAGTGACCCCACCAGGACAAGCTGCCCTTTTTCCTGGCTAACTGCATAATAAACTGTTTGTTGGAGAAATGGAGGAATCTGGCCAGCAGGGGTCTCAGTCTTTTCAGAGACTGGGTGAGGAGTGGGGGGGGGCAAGAATTGGTGAGAACAGCCTACCTCTATGTTGGGGAGGCAATCTGGTGATAGTATCTCCGTGAGGGCTTTCTGTAAAAAGTGGCTTGTATTTTTGTTCCTCATTCCCTTCTGAAAAGCCCACAAATCACAGGTTGTTGCACTGACCTCAGTTCTTGAGGTCCTCTACCTCAGGTGAGCCAGCAACCTCTTAATACTGTCCTCATTTACAGCAATGTGCTGTTCTGCTGTGTATACTCTGTCCACCGTCTGAATGTCGGCATTTGTACATCGAGCCAATATCTCTAGTTTGTCAATTTGTTGAATTAGCTGCTTGAACATTGCTTTAATCTCTTACAAGGCTCCCCCATTGTCAGAGCTTGCCATCCCATCACTGTATCTCCTTTCTGACAGAATAACCATGCAGCAAACCAGACACAATGATTTCTCAGTGATTACTGGACCAAGCCGGACGAGTATGATGCTATCCTGATCTGTAAAGTTTTGTTCGACAACTATACTGGTCTTGGGCCTATGGGGTTGGTTAATTAGGTGGATTTGGTCAGATCATAGGGGTGTTCAGAGAGAAAACACTAGGCAGACATCTTGGTGGGTGCCAAGCCACTCTCTCCCATCCACTTTCCTGATAAAACAAAATAGATACATGAATAAAAGGTTGTATGTTATTTGTTTTTTTTATAAATTGCAGTTTCTACTCCCCCTACATCCTGCCAGCCCCGACCCTTCGGGGCTGCCAAGGAGTCTTCCTCCTGCCTCCCACTCTACCCCCACCTACCTCCAGGCCCCATGGAGCTTTGGTTTTCCCCCCGAGTGGGGACAAGGTGGGGCACTACACCCCGTGCTACTACCTTTTCATCAGTCTGGAGGTGGCTGGGTGAGCGGGGGCACATCGGAGGCACACTCCAGGCAGCCCGTCTTCCCAGCGCTGGCAGGCGTGTTCCTCATTTTCTCCACTTATGCAGTGTAACCTCGATGTCAAGGCTGTAATGCTCCCAATGTCCACTGTGCACTCTAGTGCGCATGCCTCCCACGGGGCTTGCAATATCCTGAGTCTCCAGTGTCATCGGCCCCCCTTCCCCCTGGAGAAGGCGAGCTGTCATTGGACGCCCAAGCCATTTTCCCCTGGCCAGCTCTCCAGTGACCCGAGTCTGCTCCCGAACCAGGGTTACTGGTGTCTTAAGCAGAAATCCAACCACTGCGCTGACTGGCTGGCTTATTTGTTTATTTTATATACTCTGTAGACAAGCAGTAAGAGGCAGCATGATTGGCTTTATGTTTAAGATTTCGCAATTTCCAGAGAGTTTGTTAGAACTGCTACCAATTCTCTCAGCAGCATAGGGTGCATGCCATCAGGCCCAGGCAACCTATCCACTTTGAGGACCTTGTCCTCTGAGATAATCCCTTCGCACCTCCTCAGTCGCCTCATTCCTGTATTTTTCTGTGGAACCAGTCCATCCTGTTTCATAGTGAATATTGAGCAGAAGGATTTGTTTAAGGCTTCTGCCATTCCCCAGCTGTCCTCCACCAACTCAGGTCCTTTCCTCAGCTTGACAGTACCTTCCGTTATCATCTTTCTCCCACAGTATACTGAAAAAAGGTCTTGCCATCTTCCTTGGCCCTCTAAGCTGGCTTCAATTCCGTATCAGCCTTAGCCTTTCTTACCTCTCTGCTTCCTGGTTTTAGTTTCTCCGGGTAGTCTGGGACTTCCTGTATTTCTTGAAAGAAGCCATTTGCTCTTTCTCATGGTACTGTAAACCTCCCCTGAGAATGAAAGTGGTTTCTTGTGCTTATTCTTTTTATCCTTCTGTTTCAGACTGGTGTGTGACCGCCTAGGCTCTATCCCAAATTACAAACCACTTTTCTTCCACTCCCACAGACATCTTGAGCTTAGTTGGGTGCTCTACCAGTTTTACCCCTATTTTGGGTGAAGTTGGCCCTTTTGAAGCCCAGAATACCTATCTTTGTGTTCTGGACTTCCTTCCCCATGTCAAACTGAAACCATACTGATTAGTGATCACTGTTTCCCAGTGACTCAGCCTTGCAGATGTCACTAACATGGTCACAGTTTGTCAGTGCCGAGTCCAAGATTGCACAATCCCTGGTTGGCTCTGATGTCCATTGGGTTAAGTAAGAAGCCATCTTGGATGGCATCAAGGAGTGTTTGACTGCTACTGCTGCTGATGTGTGTAATGCTCCAGTTACTGTCTTGTAGGTTAAAGTCACCCACGGTCACCTTCTTCCCATGGTTTTAAGCCTTTCTGATCTCCTCACCTAACTCACTTTCTTTGGTTTCACTCTGATTTGGTGACCTATATACCACCCCACCCTTATTTATTTTCTTAACCTTGACTGTGTCTATACCCAGACTTATTTAGTACCCATCCCACCCCCCATATCTTCCCTCATGGCTGTGATTCCTTCTTTAAAGTTTAGAGGCAGTATAGCACAGTGGTCTAAGGCTCTGAGCTGCAAATCTGGTGATATCCAGCAGACCAGACCTGGGTTTGAATCCTACAGCTTCCACTTGCATACTGTGTGACCCTGAGCAAGTCACTTAACCTCCTTGTGCTCCCAGGTCGCTCCTGTAAAAAAGCTTTCAGCTTAGTGTGCTATACCTGGTTAAACAACTAAATAAAAAAAAAAATAATGTAAAGTGCCACCCCTTGCCTTGTTCAGCCTTTTCTGTAAAGGGTGAACCTCTGAGTAGAGAGATTCCAGTCACGGTTGGAGGTTGCCCATGTCTCGCTGACTGCCACCAGATCCGCTTGTCCCTCTGGCACCATGGCCTGGAGGTCATCTTTCTTGTTCCCCAGGCCCCTGGCATTGACAGACACCACTCCCCAAGATGCCCTACTCTCCCTTCCCTGTTGTTTCCCCATCTTTTCTGCTGACACACTGAACTCCTCCCTTTCCCCTTGCTCATTATTCATTTGCCCTTCAGTTGGCCATCACTTAACCTCCTCTTCACCTCCTCTTTCCATACTACCTTCACATTTCCCTGCATCCTCCATGCCCTTACCTCCCGAGCCACCACTACCTATATGGCCAAAAGCTAAGGGGAGGCCTGCCATCTCTCTCCTTGAGAACATTTTGGGTTCCGTGCCTCATAGTAGGCTGGTTTCCCACCCCTACTCAGTTTAAATTTAAGGTATACTTGAGATATTCTCCAGTCTTGTCATTAAGCATCCTGGATGGTACCCTTCCTGCTAAGGTTTAGCCCGTCCAATGAGTACAGGGGTTTTTCATCCCAGACTCTTTTCCAGCTCCTTGTGAACCTTAAGCTCTCCTCCTTCTTGCCCCATTCTCTGTGCCCATTGTTGAAGCTAGAGATCCTAAGCTTCCTAACTGAACTGGCTGTGGGCACCGGCCACACATCCTAGATTCTACATCGACACTTCTGGAAAAAGAAAAAAGGAAATTTTTGAAGCAGGTTATAATTTTGTAATATAACAAAAAACTGCTGTGAGTTAACTAGCATGCCTTGTTGCTTCACTGAAGTCACTTGGCTGTGGCTCTTGTGTTACAACATTTGAATTACAGCCCTGTTGTGAGTTACAGCAGAAGGGATAAAGGGTAGAACAGGTGGTGGGGTTGGGCACCCACTGCTGGTGTTTCTGACACTGACTTTGTGGAACATTTATAAACAGCAAGAGATGGGAGAAGGTAATGAACTACCAGAAACAGAAAAGGCATCACATACCATGCCCTCAAATAAACCCCACTACAGGTAGCCTGTGATTCATGCACAACACTTTATGTTGAAGACAGACACAAACAACTAATAACAGCCTAAAAACAAGAGTAAAGTTCAAAAATGACAGAAGAACAAAATAAATGGCAAGGCACATGTACTATGAATACATTGCTCATAGCGAACATTAATAAAAACGTTCATCCTTGCATAACCAGTGTATAAGGTATTTTAAATTAAATAAATGCAACATATGAAAGGAAACACTATGCTTTCCAATACCAGCTCTGTTAGGAGAGCCGTTTGCAGAACACTTGATGACCATTTTGCATATTTTTTTGCCCAAAATTGTGACATTTGATGCAGTGTACTGGACTTTGTGTTTAAACTACTTATGGAACTTTGGCATTTCAGCCCAAAGCATGGCACCTTCTTGTGTAGAAACATAGAAACATAGACTTTGACGGCAGATAAGGACCACTTGGCCCACCTAGTCTGCCCATTCCCTATGTATTGGATAAGCTGCAGATTATAGTTAACCAACAGCCTACTTCCTTTTACCTTTCACTATAATAGCCTTATATCTGTTTCATGCAATCTTGAATTCCCCCACTGTTTTTGACCCCTCAACCTCCTCAGGAAGGCGGTTCCATGAGTTCACCACCATCTCTGTGAAAAAATACTTTCTGACGTTGCCCCTGATCTGTCCCTCCTCTATCTTCAAACTGTGCCTCCTTGTTCTTGCACATCTCTTTCTCTCAAAGATGCTCCCGTCTTGGACTTTGTTGATTCCCTTGAGGTACTTGAAAGTTTTCCTCATGTCCCCCTCTCCTTCCTGTCCTCAAAGGTGTACATATTAAGCTCTTTAAGTCTTTCCTTATATGGCTTCTGGTGCAGACCCTGCACCATTTTAGTTGCCCTCCTCTGGACTGCCTCCATCCTGCCTATATCCTTGCAGAGATGGGGTCTCCAGAACTGGACACAGTACTCCAAATGGGGTCTCACCAACTGTCTGTACAGAGGGATGACAACTTCCTGTTTTCTACTGGTGATGCCTTTCTCTATACATCCCAGTATCTCTCTAGCCCTCCTTACTGCTTTCTCAGATTGCCTGCCTACCTTAAGGTCATCTAATATGACAACCCTGAGGTCCCTTTCCATTTTTGTTGTTGTTAGTATCTTCACTTTAAGCCACACTCTTGATCTTTTTTTTTAGACTTTTTTATTTATTGACTTACTGCATCAGTCGAACGTTGTAGTGCTACCCATCGTGGTGTTGGAATGTTATAATCCAATTAATCTGCACTATGGAGTCAAGAATAGTTCATTCTGGTTATTTACAGGATGGAAAGATGACTTTCCTGTTGAATCAGAGGTCTCATAAGTTTCAGAATAGGTGGTTCAGATGAATTATGTATCCTGGGGAAGGGAATTTCTTGATTCGCTGAGGGGGGGTTACCTCTGGATGGCGAAGTCAGGGAATCCAGAATCTACTTCGTTACCGAAATGGTTAAAGTCCATGATGCAGTTCCCCTTGCCTCTTCCTGTACTCCTCTGCCCCTCTTTTGAATCTTAGGTGGAAGTACCTTCTGGAATCCTATGAATTACCTTTGCCCAGCATAGGTAGGAATTTGGTATGTGTGGTACTTTTTTTTTAAATTCTTTGGTAACTGGCCCACTAGGCCCAATGCCTGTTTTCAGGGGCAACCTGGGAGGACTGGGAAGGTTAAGCGACTTGCTTAGGGTCACACAGTATGCAAGTGGATGTTATGGGAATCAAACCCAGGTTTGCTGAACAAACTAAGCTCATTCCCAGCTGGTTACTCTAACATCTAGGTTGTAATGTGTACCTTGGTATGTCTTCTCTTGCTATATGTTGTGTACATTTTATTGTTCAGCTATAATGTGAGTACTGCCTGTATAGTACACCTACTACTTAATAAAAGTTAGAAATTCCAGCCATCGAGACCCCTCCAACTGGAAGTGGAGCATGCTTGTGTGTCACGGATGACCCTCCTGGATATGTATCAAGAAAGTTTGCCTTCAAATGAGCTGAAGGTAGGTTGCAGGGAGGCATGGGAGCATAACCAAGGTAATATCCAGTCTCCTGAGGGAGGGTTACTGACATCAGGCCCTTTGACACCTGCTGTACAGAAATAGCATGATCCCTGCTTCTGGATGCAGCTGTCAGTATATCTGTGGGACTGCATACAAACTTACGAACATATGAACAAGCTAGAAGAAGAAGTCCATTTGATCTATCTAGTCTGCTTGTAATGCAGTGTACACAGCTTGAGTTACTGTCCCTGCCCTCCCTCACCACACCTCCCATCCTCCCTACCCATGATCCTTACCTTCCCCCTATGCCTATCCCAGCCTTTCTTAAAGCTGCCCACTTTCTTCAACAAGATCACCTCTTCCGGCAGCGCATTCCAAGTGTCTACCACCCTCTCTGTGAAGAAGTGCTTCAAACAACATGAAATCTTGCTGTATTCTTTTTTTTTTTAATTTGCTATTCTTTTTTCCACTTCTGGCCACCGGACATCTGCCCAGTCATGGACCCCCGCGCTTCCACCTCCAAGTTGCCTTTGCTCTCCTGGCACCACTGGCTTACCCACCAGGGGGGTGGCGTTGCAGCACCAGGCCATGACACCGCAATCCTGGGTAACTATCCAGGATGACACGGCCTGGAGGCTAATTGAAGCCAGAGGCAGGCTTCACTAATGCAGCCAGTTGCGTGGTTTTCTTGCATATCCCCAGGAGTGGGGACATGCAATGATGTCCTGTGTCCACCCTGCCCCTCTTACATGTAGGTGCCGATCCCCTAAGGTTCTCCTGGCTTCCGCCAAGGGCTTCCCATGCACCAGTCACTCACCCCAACCTCCCCCCAGAGAAGGACAGCAGTCCATAGGATGCTCGATCCTTCTCTCCTGGCTGGCCCTCTGGTTTCCTGGGTCCGGTCTCGAACCCAGGTCGCCAGCATCACAAGCGGAAATCCAACCGCTGCGCCAGCAGGCCGGCAAGTCTTGCTGTATTCTGGCTAAATGCAGTTAGCCTTTCCAGTTCAACTGCTCTGGAGATGAAAGAGTTAACTCTATGCAAATGCATAGAACATTGAGTTTGAGCTTGGTTTTCAAACCCCTGTCCCTGGTACAGTCTATGTAACTGTCAGATTCTTAATTCTACTTGCCTGTGAAGTTGCTCCGGAGATTTCTCTTCACTTGCTTCAGTTAGAGTGTTTATTCAATGTTTTTTCCAAACCGCATTTCATTTTTCAGTTCTTCGAGCCTCTGTCCTACGGTACAGGTTAGACTAGTTTCGGTTTTCTTCAAAACTGGTAAGTCTTCAGTTTTCTCTCATGGTTTGCGTAACCGGAGGGAAACCAAGTGATTTCTTTCCTTTTGAGGTAAAAATTTGAAGTTTAGCTTGTTTACAGTAGTTGGTTTGGGATCCTGCGGTTTTCAGTTAAAAAAAACAAAATAGGCCGGCCTAGTGGCACAGAGGGCTGAGGCACTGGCGCCTGCTGAATCACGCCCGCGGCGGTTCGGGAATGGACTCTGGTACAGGGGGCTTGGACAAGCGGAAGGAGAGGATCGAGTGTCAGTAGGGACTGCTCTCCTCTCCTGGGGTGGGTAGTGGGCTGATGTCGTGCTGCAGTGGCTTCTGGTGGAGACCAGGAGCACTGCAGATGCACGCAGGAGGGAACAGCTTTAGAAAAGTGGAAATACTGCTCCACGTACAGCTGGATGCCAGCTGCCCGACTCTCTGAGGCCGTTCATGTCCCTACCAAGCCCTCCATCTCAGCAGCACCCTGGGGCCAAGTGTAGCACTGGTCTGCCCCACCCCGGGGCTGGTGCATTCCCCCTCAGAGGAGGGGGACCCATCCAGCGAAGGGTTATGCCGGTTTACCCTGAGGGTGGCTGCCATATGGGAATGGGGGCTCGGAGGGCAGATGGATCAGAGGAGGCCTTGGCAAGCCTGAAGGAGGGGCTGATGTGGCAGCACATAGGAGATAAAAGAAAGAAAAAAAAAACAAGACCTTTTCTCATTTTTTTCTGTCAACCATTGAACCGGTCGTTAACCGAAAACACATTTAGCTACTCAGGCCTGACCACTACTTCAAAAGGGTAACTTGGCTTTCAGTACATTGTGTCAGAGACACCCAAGAAAAAGACTGGTCACACTGGGTTTTAGCACTGCAAAGAATGTAGGGAGATGTTTGCCAAGGCTGATCCCCACCTTATCTGTGTCTACTGTCTGGGGTTTGACCACTAAAAAACAGACTGCCAAATCTGCAAAAACTTTCTGAAAGCCACGCTGGATATGCGTTTAGCCAGGCTTAAAGAAAGAATGTCCGAACAATCCACTGACCCGTATGGCCAGTCCAGTTCAGCTCCTGAGGGAGCTGCGGAACCAGAGAAGGTGCCTTCTGACCAGGGCGATACCTTCTTGACTAAAAGGAAGGCAGATACTGAGGAGTTAGTACCTGCAAAGAGAAAAAAAAACAACCGGTTCAGAGCCAACGTTTGCAGCTCCAACTACTGAGGAAATTGCTAAAGTGATATGGATTGTACAGTCCTTACGGACCGATTCTGACTGGGTGACCAAAGTAGTAGACCAGGGAGGGGCGGTGGACATGGCCTACCTAGACTTTAGCAAGGCATTTGACACAGTCCCACACAAAAGATTAATAGTCAAATTAACCAGCCTGGGAGTGGGTCCCAGGGTGGTAGCCTGGGTAAAACATTGGCTGCACAACAGGACACAGAAGGTCATTGTAAATGGAGTCCATTCTGAAGAAAGAGAGGTTACTAGTGGGGTACATCAGGGTTCAGTATTGGGTCCAGTCCTTTTTAATGTCTTCATCAGTGACATTGCAGAGGGACTGGAAGGAAAAGTATGCCTTTTTGCAGATGACACAAAGATCTGCAACAGGGTTGATACACAAGGAAGCGTAGAAAGGATGAAAAGGGACTTGGCAAGGTTGGAGGAATGGTCAAAGTATGGCAGCTAGAATTCAATGCAAAGAAGTGCAAAATAATGCACCTGGAAACAAGAACCCAGGGGAAGAATACACAATGGTGGGGAGGTAGTAACAACAACAAAAAGGAAAGGGACCAGGGGTAATCATATCAGATGACCTTAAGGTTAGCAAGCAATGTGAGAAAGGCAGTAGGGAGGGCTGGGGTATACTGGGATGTATAGGGAGAGGCATCAGCAGCAGAAAACAGGAAGTTGTTATCCCTCTGTACAGACAGTTGGTGAGACCCCATCTGAGTACTGTGTCCAGTTCTGGAGACCCCATCTCCTAAGGACATAGACAAGATAGAGGTAGTCAGAGGGAAGCTAAAATGGTGCAGGGTCTGCAAGAGAAGCCGTATGAGGAGAGACTAAAGAGCTTAATATGTGTACCCTTGAGGAAAGAAGGAGAGGGGGGACATGATAGAAACTTTTAAGTACCTCAGTGGAATCAACAAAGTCCAAGAGGGTAGCATCTTTCAGAAAAAGAGACTTGCAAGAACAAGGGACACAATTTAAAGATAGAAGGAGGGCGGTTCAGGGGCAATGTGAGGAAGTATTTCACAGAGAGGGTAGTGGATGCATGGAACAGCCTTCCTGAGGAGGTTGTGGGGTCTAAAACTGTGGGAGAATTCAAGAATGCATGGGACAGACATAAGGCAATTCTTGTGGGGGGTAGGAAGAAATAGGCTGTTGGTTAACTAGGATCTACGGCCTATCCTGTAGGTAGGGAAATGGGCAGACTAGATGGGCCAAGCAGTCCTAATCTGCCGTCAAAGTCTATGTTTCTATGTTTCTATTCAGGTGATACTGGACTGGTTCAGAAACCACATGCCGCGGTTCGGCCACCTGCCGATTCACTCCCCACCAGTTCATATGATCTGGAGGCCTATTATGAACTCGAGTGGGAGGGTGAGGATGAAGAGGAGGAGGAAGAGGAAGGCTTGGGTGATCCCATTGAGCCTGATGTCTCCCCTGATAGCCCAGAGTTGGTTTCTCCTCCTAGGCAACCTGGGGAGTCCTCCTCACACTATTTGTTTTCCAAAAAAGTAGCTGAGACTTTATAGCTGCCTGCTCTTGAGGCAACTGAAGAGGAGGAGGAGGAGGAGCCAGATTTCCTTGAAATGATGGATGTCCCTGACACTAAGAGACTTTCAATCCCTCTTCTTAAGTCTCTTAAAAAACAAACACATAAAATTCTACAGATGCCTACTTCCATTCCCCCTGTGGACAAAAGAATGGACAGGAGGTATATGTTGCCTGGCAATGGTACAGAGTTCCTGTATAACCATTGTAGTCACTCACTTGCTGGACGCTCAGGGGTTTGAGAGGGTGGCCCTTGGCCGTGGGTCCCCTCCCCCGGCCACGACCTCCTGAGGATCACCGAACGACTTGTCTTCTACTCCTCAGGGTGAGGCACTTTTCCAAGCGGACTTCCCCCGAACACCACCAAGCCAGTGACCGGATCCCTTCGGTTGCACTCCCGGCCTAAACCCTGGACTTTGCACTCGCCTACTTGGGCGTGGGGGGACAGAACTTTGCTCAAACAAACATCCAGCACAGCCTTACCTCGCTACAACCTTCCAGGACGCTGACTGCCAAAAGAACGCGAACCCGATTTTGAACACAGGGACTGAGCGCCCATTGGTCCTGACCCTCAGTGACGTTTCAGGCGGCGGATTTTAAAGTCGGCTCTCGAGCCCCGCTGGCCACACTCGCTTACCAGACACCCAGGGGTTTGAGAGGGTGGCCCTTTGCCGTGGGTCCCTTCCCCCTGCCACGACCTCCTGAGGATAACTGAACAACTTTTCTCCCACCCACCACCCGTTCCTCCTCCTTAAATGGACCTTTGCCCCGCCCCTTCCCAGGAGAACCTATCCTCCCTACCTACCCCCTGCCATGTAAGGATACCACCCACCAGACAATTTGCCTTCTAATCTGTGCACATGTTAACTTGTTTACTTAATCTACTGCCTCTCTCAGTTCTACAAAGCTGTCCTACACTGTTTAAACCTGTTATTGCCCAACTCAGGAAAAGCTGATCTAAACAGAATATCACTGAGCCTGCTGACTGCCTGTCATAAGCTAACTTTTGCTGTTCTACCTCTGCCTTTCTTAGATGTGTACAACGTTAATTTGAATATTGACTTGCTGCCTGTTGAATAACATTATCTTTCTCCCCACTGAGGTTACTGTTCCACAACCTGTTCTACCTCTGCCTTTCTTACATATGTACACGTTAATTTGAACATTGACTTGCTGCCTGTTGAATAACATTATCTTCTCTCCACTGAGGTTACTGTTCCACAGACTGTTCCTACACTATTTAAAGTTATCTTTGCTATACCTGGTATAAGCTGAACTCTGCTGTAAATCTCTGAGCTTGCTGCCCATCTGCCCTAAGTGAACCTGCCACTAGAGATTTATTCTACTAGCCTAATTGCCTTGCACTCTACCCTGACCCCCCTTTCTTCTCCTGCCAAAGGGAAGGTATCTGGTCCATAGGCTGTCTTACTGGTGAACCCTCCCCTAAGGTTTCTGCCTCCACTTCCTACCTTAGGAACCGCAGACTCACTCCTGGTCATAACCTAAGCTACCATGTGGGGTGCTGGACCTATGGTAGCCCTTGTCTACATAGTCTTTATCCTGGGAGCTGGCCTGCTCTCCTCATGGGCCCCCAACCCCCCTGACCAGGATGCAGCCTCAATCAGCCCTATTATCCCCCAAAGCCCCTGGTGGAGGAGGCCAACCCACTGCTCCTCTCTTTATATGGGATAACCTATAACGGAAACTGCTGCAACCTCTTCTATGGTACCTCCCTGGGAGACAGGTGGAGATACTCTTTCTCTCCCTCCAAAATCATTAAGTACTTTGCCAGGCTCAAGCTTGCACTGGGGGAGATGTTGAGCCCAACCCTGGCCCCCACTCCCCTAACCTTGCTCTCACTGACCCTGGCAACCCACTCTGGGCTGCAGCCAGGGGCCTCCAGCTGGTCTACATGAACATAGGCAGCCTGAGAAAAGACTTTTCTGCTTCTGTTGGAGGCTGAGAAACTTGCTATACTGCAGGGAACAAACTAGACTGCATTTGAGGAACTGGGAACCTGGTAAGACATAATATTGTTGGGGACTTGTTAGGAAGGTAAGCTACGCTTTCTACAGAAAGTTTCATTTTTTCTTATTGGCATTAAGAAGAGAATTGGAGGATTCCATTAAAGTGTAGTAATTTTATAACCAGAAGGGGTGAAATACAACTGAAGTTGCTTGATTTCTGTGCTAGAGACCTAGGATTTGGAAGGATATTTGTGCAACATTTTAGAAGTGTCCTGCTGGCTGAGCAGTGAGTTTATCTCTGGTTTCAGATAAGGGTTTGTGTATTAGAATCAGACATAGCAAAGTGTCTACACTGAAAAGCCTGCTTACATCACAGGTGTCACTAGTCAATCAATTGATTCTGGGTGGGGCTTTTCTCACTGAGCTGTCTTAGGCAAACTACAGAGTGAGAAGCCAGTCAGAAAAGACTTGCCTGCTTCTGTTGGAGGCTGAGAAACTTACTATACTGCAGAGAACAAACTAGAACGCATTTGAGGAAGTGGGAACCTGGTAAGACATAATATCCTTGGGGACTTGTTAGGAAGGTAAGCTACGCTTTCTACAGAAAGTTTCATTTTTTCTTATTGGCATTAAGAAGAGAATTGGAGGATTCCATTAAAGTGTAGTAATTTTATAACCAGAGGGGGTGAAATACAACTGAAGTTGCTTGATTCCTGTGCTAGAGACCTAGGATTTGGAAGGATATTTGTACAACATTTTAGAAGTGTCCTGCTGGCTGAGCAGTGCGTTCATTTTTATCCCTGGACTCAGTAGAGTGGTTTGTGTGGAGCAGTGGTCTAGTAAATTGGGTGTTGGTTGACTTACTATAAAGGCAGTACTCACCAGGGTGGTGGAGCAGTGGTGTATTTGATTGTTTCTGACAGTCACCAGTGGTTGTGTGGCCTCCCACCCACCTTCCCCTCACCCACCCACCCCAGGCGTGGCATTTCCTTTATAGCCAAGGTTCTGACATCACTTCCTCAACAGGTCTTGGGGCAGAACTGTCATATTCTTAATAACCCAGCACAGTGCATAAAGGGTAAGTACACACCAAACAAACAAACAAAACAATTTATATATTACTCATTGTATATTATATGGAAGAGGGACATGTGGGGAGTGGTGCAATGCACTGGTTGTGGGGCAGCAGTTTTCCAGGAGACATTCTGGAATCTGCGTTGCTGCCCTATTAGCAGGCAACTGTCAGCTCTGAGGGAGGAGGTTGCCCACCTCCAGGCTGAACTGCAAGGACTAAGGAGGCCTCCCCCACCCAAAGAGCACCAGTTCCACAACCACTGCCTCAGAGGTTGCCATGTGTGAAGAGCAGATGGACCACAGTAGGTTCTGGGAGGTGAGGGTGGTGGAACAGAGGTGTAGCCCCGATTTGTACCTACACAAATCATATGTCAGTCTGGCAAATCAAGGTTCCTCTGTGATGACACCCTCAGTGGAGACCAAGAAGAATGCTGGGGACATCCTCAAGGGAGACCCACAAAAGAGTGGCAAGGGACACCACAGGGGAAAGAAACAGCTTCTGATAGGGGACTCAGTTGTTAGGGGTGTGGTCCTGGGGAGAGGAGAGGGAAGTAAGGTGCCTGCCTGGTGCCATGGCTTGGAGGGACAGGAAGCAAATCCTCAGGATTGCAGAAGCAGCATTACAGGAGAGGGAACTAGATATCATTGTCCACCTCAGGACAAATGACTTAGGTAGGCATGAGATCAGTGCAGTGCAGGATGAATTTGTGGAGTTGGGGAGGGGCCTCAGACAGGTAGCAAGCACGGTAACCTTCTCAGAGGTGCTGCCAGTCTATGGCAGGGGTGAGGCTAGGGTACTGAACACCATGCAGTTTAATGAATGGTTGCAAAACTGGTGCAGAGCACAGGGCTTTGGCTTCATTGGGGACGGGGAGTCCACCTGGAGAGATGAAGGTCTGTACTGGCATGATGTTCTGCATCTGTCCAGGAAGGGAAACAAGCTGCTAGGTGACAGGTTTAAAGGCTTCCTTGGCAAGCTTTTAAACTAGCCAAGGGGGGTGGTGCTGATAGGAAACAGGAAAGTTCAAGCCTGCCCCCACAAAACATGGCAGGTAGTAGGGTAAACACTGAGGTACAGAGCTTGACAGAGGGAAGGACAGGAGTAAATGGAAAAATAGACAAGGGCTATAAGAGCAGGGATGGGGTCAAAAAGGATAAAGCCAACATTAAATGGAGGGCAATGAGTACCAATGCCCGTAGTCTTGGAAACAAGCTTCCAGAGCTAGTAGCTCTGATGGAAGAGGAACATTTGGATATTGTGGCAGTCACAGAAACATGGTACACGGAGAACCATGTCTGGGATGTCAACATACCAGGGTACACAATCTACAGAAGGGACAGGGAGGGTAAAAGAGGAGGTGGAGTAGCTCTCTACATAAGGGAAGGGATCAAAGCTACAGAACTAAAAAGTAAAGAGGGAGGACAAGAGGCACTTTGGGTCACCTTGGAGACAGGAAATAGCATCACAATCCGCACAGGGTTGTATACAGACCCCGTCTCAAGGGAGGAAATGGACAAGAAAATGATAGAGGATTCTCAAAATGGCTGAAAAGGGAGATACTGTTGATGGGGACCTGAATATGCCAGATGTTAACTGGAAGACATGGACTGAGCCACATCCAAGAGCAGGGTCATTCTCAATGCCCTAAGGGGCATGCCTTAGACAGCTAGTGGTGGAACCCACTTGGGAGGGAGCAATATTAGACCTTTCTCTCAAATGGAGAGGATCACAAATTTAGAAGTCAGTAGACATCTGGGAACAAGCGACCACTGCAGTGGCTTCACAATAAATACAACCATGGAGACAAGCACACAAAGACAAGGATACTGGACTTTAGAAGGGCTGACTTTGGCATAATGGGTGAATACCTGAGGAATGCATTAGCAAATGGCCAGAAAGGAGGTGGAAGAACAATGGAAAAAATCAAAACTGCCATCATGGAGGCAACAAGCCTTTGTGTGAAACAAAGAAAACAAAGCGGAATAAAAAACCACTACGGTTCTCAAAAGAGGTGTCAGGGAAGGTTAAGGAGAAAAAGGTTGCATTCAAAAAGTATAAGGAATCGCAGAAGGAGCACGACAGGGAACTGTATCAATTAAAGCAGAAAGAAGTGGGGAAGGCAGTCAGAAAAGCAAAGGCCCAAACCGAGGAAAAGATAGCCAACTCAGTTAAGAAGGGGGATAAAATCTTTTATAGGTACATTAGGAAGCATAGAAAGGATAAGGGAGGGATAGTGAAGATTAATAAAGGAGAGGAGAGGAGAGGTGGGCAGAGGGAGACAGTGAAAAGGTAGAGATACTGAATGAATACTTTTGCTCAGTATTCACAAAACAAGATGAGGAGGAGTTACCTAAACCAAACAATAGAAGCAATCTGTGTAGTGGGGTTGACGCCAGTCCATTTACAGAAGAAAGAGTCCCGAAAGAACTCCTAAAACTCAAGGTGGACAAAGCCATGGGGCCTGACGGGATTCACCCTAGAATCCTAAAAGAGCTAAGGGAGGACCTAGTGACACCACTAACCACCCTTTTTAACAAATCATGGGAAGATGGGATGGTACCTGAGGACTGGAGGGCAGATGTGATTCCCCTTCACAAAGTGGGAGCAAGGCAGAAGCAGAAACTACAGACCTGTTAGTTTGACCTCAGTGGTGGGAAAATGATGGGATCACTTGAAAGAAAGAATTGTTCAGTACCTAGAGGCCAGCGGGCACAGGACCTAAAAAGCATGGATTCACAGCAGGAAGGTCATGTCAGATGAATCTAATCGATTTCTTTGACTGGGTGACCAAAGTAATAGACCAGGGAGGGGCTGTGGATATGGCCTACCTAGACTTTAGCAAGGCATTTGACACAGTCCTGCACAAAGATTTATAATCAAGTTAGCCAGCCTGGAGTGGGTTCCAGGGTGGTAGTCTGAAGTAACAAACTGGCTGCACAACAGAACACAGAAGGTAATAGTGAATGGAACACATTCTGAAAAAGGGGGTTACTAGTGGAGTACCTCAGGGCTCAGTACTGGGTCCAGTCCTCTTTAACGTCTTTATAGGTGACATCACAGGGGGTCTGGAAGGAAAGGTATGCCTCTTTGCAGATGACACAAAGATCTGTAACAGAGTTGATACACAAGGGGAGGGTAGAAAGGATGAGAAGGGAGTGGCAACGTTGGAGGAATGGTCAGACATATGGCAGCTTAGAGTCAATGCAAAGAAGTGCAAAGTAATGCACCTGGGAAATAAAAATCCAGGAGAAGAGTACACAATAGCAGGGGAGGTACTAACAACAAAACTAATGGAAAGGGATCTGGGTATAGTCATATCAGATGACCTAAAGGTGGGTAAGCAATGTGAGAAGTCAGTAAGGAGAGCCGGGGGATACTGGGATGCATAGGGAGGGGCATCACAAGTAGAAAAAAGGGAAGTGGTTATCCTTCTGAACCGACAGTTGGTGAGACCCCATCTGGAGTACTGCATGCAGTTTTGGAGACCTCATCTATGCAAGGACATAGACAGGATGGAAGCAGTCCAGAGGAGGGCAACTAAAATGGTGCAGGGTCTACATCAGAAACCATATGAAGAGAGACTAAGAGAGCTTAATATGTATACCCTTGATGAAAGGAGGGACGGGGGGACATGATAGAAACTTTTAAGTACCTCAAGGAAATCAACAAAGTCCAGGAGGGTAGCATCTTTCAGAAAAAGAGATGTGTAAGAACAAGGGGCACAATTTAAAGTTAGAGGGATGGCTCAGGGTAATGTGAGGAAGTTCTTTTTCACGGAGAGAGTGGTGGACGCATGGAACCGCCTTCCTGGAGAGGTTGTGGGGTCTAAAACAGTGGGGGAATTCAAACATACATGGGACAGACACAAGGCAATTATAGTGGGGGGTTGCAGGAAGTAGGCTGTTGGTTAACTAGAATCTGCAGCTTATCCAGTAGGTAGGAAAATGGGCAGACTGGGTGGGTCAAGTGGTCCTTATCTGCCGTCAAAGTCTATGTTTCTAAGGCACAAAATCCATGACCTTGAAGCGTGGTCAGCACTGTACAAACCTGATGTACTAGCAGTGACGGGGACCTGGCTTAAACCTCATATACTCCCACATGAGGTAGACCTGCCTGGCTACAGTTCCTATAGAAGGGATCATGTAGGCAAGGGAGGTGGTGGGGTCCTTATCTACACCAAGATGAGTCTCAATGCCTCACAGATGGACCTCCCCCCCTTATGATGCTGTAAATGAGATCATCCTTGTTAAGTTATTACTTGGAGACACCAAACCACTGTACGTCGGGTGCGTTTACCTCCTGCCCCAGACTGCTGCCGCTTCCCTTGAATCCCTAATGCATGCCACGGCCGAGCATCCACTGGGGGAACTCATCCTCCTCGGAGACTTTAACCAAAATTGGCTTGCCCTTGGGACCTCGACTAATAGAAACCCGGTCCTTGACTCCAACCTGACCCAAGTTATAAACCTGCCCACCAGGCTCAATACCAAGTCTGACAACCACTCCCTACTTGACTGGGCCCTTATCTCTTCCCCTGACCATATTCTTGCTGCCGGGATCATGTCTGACTCCCTGAGTGACCACTCCCCAATCTTTTGTGTGTGGTCCAACAAGCCCCCTAAACTGGATGCCAGGATTATAGAGGCCAGGAATTACACCAGACTTGTCACCAACAATTTCTGCTCTGACCTTCGTGCCATCTATTGGCACCCCATTCTCACCCTCCCCACCCTGGATGAGGCTCTGGAATACTTCATCTCTTTGTTTCTGTCCATGGCTAATGCTCACGTGCCACGCAAGAAGCTCAGGGTACAGGGAAAGTGTCACAAATGGCTAAGTCCAGGCCTTAAACGCAGCATGTTGCTCCTTGACAAGGCCTGGGGATTGTTCAAATCCACCAGCAGTAGCACAGACTGGGAGAAATATAGAGAATTAAGGAATTACTGCAAGAAAGCCTCCAAATATGCCAAAACTAAGTATCTGTGTGATCTCCAGACTAGTCACCTCCCTGACCCCAAAAAATTCTGGAGCCAAATTAACCTGTTACTTAAGGGTGTCTCCCCTGCACAGGATGGAGCTCTGCTTATCGGAGACACCATGACCAATGACCCCTCCATAGTAGCGGAGGCCTTCAGTGTCTCCTTCTCCAACCCAGGCGGACCCTCCCTCCATATCCCACATGGCGATCCCCTCCCCTCTCCGGTGACACCACCTGGGAAAACACACAACCCTAGTTTCACCTCAAACTCACCAAACCTTCTGAAGTACTGCACCTCCTGCTCAGGATTAACCCTGATTCCTCACCAGGACATGATCTGCTTGAACCTAGACTGCTGAGGGCTGCTGCCCCTGCCATTGCCCTCCCTGTCACTTGGCTCATCAACAGATTCTTCCTTGAGGGCACGGCCCCGAGCAAATGGAAAGTAGGCACCATAGTCCTGGTTCACAAAAAAGGGCCTAAGGACAGAGTGGGGAACTTTAGGCCCATTTCTATCCTCTGCTGTCTCGCGAAAGTTCAGGAGATACTGGTCCACAACCAGCTACATGACTACTTAGAGCATCACTCCCTCCTAGCCGATATTCAGCATGGCTTTAGGAAAGGCCACGGCCCTCAACTGGCTCACATCTGATGCTCTTGACACCATGAACCAAGGCTCCCTCACTGGAGCCCTATTTATCGACCTATCAAAGGCTTTTGACTTAGTCAGCCACAGCCTGCTGCTCGCCAAACTTCGCCTCCTTGGTCTATATGGCCTCTCCTACTCCTGGTTTGAGAGTTACCTACTAAACAGAAGTCAAAAAGTCACCTGGAAGGGAACACAGTCCAGCATCCATCCAGTGGTCTCAGGGGTACCCCAGGGCTCAATCCTGGGCCCCTTGCTCTTTACTCTCTTTGTCAATGACACAGAGTTGGCTCGTAGGCCGAGCAATCTCATCCTTTATGCTGATGACACTGTTGTCTACTGCAGTGACCCGGTACCCAGTGTCATCACTGCTAAACTCCAATCTAGTCTCACTACACTTGAAGCCTGGTTCTCCCCCAACTCTGTACTACTGAATGAGGAGAAAATGAAGGCTGTCTTGTTTGGGCCCAGGTGCCTCGGCCCGGATAGGAGTGACCTTCTCTAGCTTAAACTGAACCAGGGAAGCAGGTCAAGGTCCTCAACAGTATCAAATACCTGGGATACTTCTTGACCATTAACTGTCCTACAAGCCCCACATCGACTCACTTACCAAGTCCATCCACCAGAGACTGAACTTCTCAACGACTGGGAAACCTTCTCACTGACGGGCCATGCAATCAACTGCACACCCTCCCCTACCCTTCTATGGGCCCCCTACTGCAGCGTTCCTATAGAAGGGAACTCAAAAACTAACGGTACTTTATCACAGAATTGCAGCGCCACAAACTCTCCTCCTAGGAGACATCACTGTGAGGTCATTGCAGACCTCTACTGGCCGACCCACCATAAACTGGCCTACTCCACCTTCTGCCTGACTTATAAACTCACCACCGCCAACCCTCCTCCTCACCTCCGTGGGCTGCTAAACCCCAGAGTACAAAGCAGAGAAATTAGGTCTTCGTCCAGCTGGCCCCTAACCATCCCCCGAATATGCACTAACAAGGGTAAGTGCTCTTTCTCTTACGCTGCCCCGTACCTCTGGAACACGCTTCTGGCTAATCTGGTTGAGAGGCCCTCTCTTCAAGGATTCAAGGCCGGCCTTAAGGTCTACTTGCTGGAACTTAGCCTATGTGGCTGCACTCGCTAGTCCTCCTTTCTCCTACCAGACCAAATGTTTCTCTCATGCCCTGTTGTCAAATGGCTGAACTATGACATTTACTAACTCTGTATTGTTACAATTGTTTCACCGAATTTGCCTACCTGTAATTACTGTCTCTACAGTTGATGCTGTCTCACTTCTACTCCCTCTACTACTGTCTGATGTATGTAATATTGGTGTATGTAATTTAACCCCGGGTCGCCCCTGAAAAAGGGACCAGTGGTCTCAGTGGGTTTACCCGGTCATCAAAATCTAAATAAATAAAATGTACGGGTTGTTCAGGTTGCTGTCTCTGGTAAGGCTGGCATCCCATTGGCCTCACACCCTCCAGAGAAAGATTCTCGGAAGATTGATGCCATGGCCAAGAAGCAGTATTTGGCTGCCTCACTGGGAATTAGACAAGCCTCATACATTGCATACATCTCTAGATACCAGAAATCCAGATGGGAATCTGTTCTGGAATTGGTTAAGACTGCTCCACCTCAGCTGGCTAAGGATCTGGAGCGAATAGTCAAGCATGGCATCAAGCATCCAAAGTCCAGTTTCACTCTGCTGTGGATTCAAATGGCATATCCTATAAGGTCGTGGCTACTGCAGTCTTCGTAAGAAGATTCTCTTGGCTCAGGTGTACCAACCTCTCCCAAGACACCCAGTCTAAAGCTATGGACTTCCCTGTTGTCCAGAATTCTCTGTTTGGGGAACAGACAGAAAATTACATGAAGAAAATAGATGAATGTAGGTCTACTTACAGGAATGCAACTGCTAAGGGAAAAAGCCGCAACACCACAAAAGCAGCAGCCTAAGCCAGACAGAGGCAGGCCTTACCAAAGACCCTTCTACCAGCCCCAGGGGTTCCCTGCTTTCCATCAGCAGAGAGGACTCTTCAGGGGCAGAGGCAGGAAGGGTGTAAGTAGGGCTACTTCCACCTCTCAGCCTAGGACTCCTGCCAAGCAGACACCCTGATGTGTCAATCAGGGCCACCTCCCCACTGCCAGTAGAGGGCAAGTTGGCTCACTACTTCCTGGCTTGAAAAGCCATTACCACAGACAAGTGGCTCCTGGAAGTAGTGAGCCAATGCTTTGCTCTAAGTTTCAAACAATTTCCAAGAACAAGAGCAAGGTCATTTAAACTTGCCAACAGTTCAGAGACAGCCCTCTTGTAGGCAGAGTTTACCACACTTCTGGAGCACAAAGCTGTGGAACCTGTTCCTCCTCTTCACAAAGGAAAAGAATTGTACTCAGGATACTTCCTTACCCAGAAGAAAGCTGGGGAGTGGCGGCCCATTCTAGATCGGAGGTATCTCAACAAACACCTAACAAAACCCAAATTCAAGATGGTGACCCTAACCAAAATCCTTCCTACCCTCAGGCAAGAAGATTGGCTAATGTCCTTGGACCTCAAGGATGCTTATTTCCACATGTCAATCAGACACTCTCACAGAAAGTACCTAAGGTTCGAATTACCCTCAGGCCATTATCAGTTCAGGGCAATGCCCTTCAGCCTCACCTCTGCCCCCAGAACATTCACAAAATGTCTGGCAGTGGTGGTAGCCCCTCTAAGACAGTGAGTGTCTATGTTTCTCTGTCTGCATGACTGGCTAATTGTAGGTCAGTCCCCTCACTTTGTGAGGGATGCTTTGGGTCTGGTGCAGGATACCCTCATATCATTAGGATTTCTGGTAAACCTAAAGAAGCCGGTACTGGAGCCTGTCCAGATCCTAGTATTCATAGGAGCAGAGTTGGACATGGTCCAGGCAAAGGCTTTTCTGCCAGTGGGAAGGGTAGACAACCTCATCCAGCTGGCAAACTCTTCTCATCAACAGGCGTCTTGTCTGGCAAAACATTTCCTCCAGCTCCTGGGGCACATGGCAGCGTCTGTAGCAGTTGTTCCAGGAGCCAGGTTTCAGATGAGGGATATCCAGTTTCATCTCAGGTCCTGTTGGTCCCAGAGAAGGGATTCCCTGTCCAAACTGATCCCAGTGACAGCTACCTAGATCCATGCATTGCAATGGTGGAAGGACAGGGACAACCTCAGGGAGGGTGTTCCATTCCTCCAGCAGTCTCCTACAATGATTCTGACCACAGATGCTTCTCTCCTAGGGTGGAAAGCTGACTTGGAGAACCACACTGCTCATGGGACATGGTCTCACCAGGAGTCCCTGTTCCACATCAATCTGTTGGAGCTCAGGACAGTGTTATTAGTTCTTCAGTCATTCATAAAGATGGTACAGGGGAAGGCGGTCCAGATAAGAACAGACAACACCACCACCATGTACTACATCAACAAGCAGGGTGGGACGAGGTCCACTGCCCTGTGTTTGAAGGCAATGAAGATCTGGAGTCTGGCTTACTTCCTCAAGACTTCCATCTCAGCTCTGCATCTGCCAAGCAAGGACAATGTACTGGCAGATGCCCTCAGCAGAATAAATCAAAGCCACCACGAGTGGTCTCTCAACAGGAAATACTGCATGCAGCAATCAGGAGATGGAGCACACCACAGATAAGTCTGTTTGCAGCTCCAGATAATCGTCAGCTACCCCAGTACTGCTGCAGACCACCAGTTCTGGGTTCGGTGCCTCTGGATGCACTGATACTGGACTGGACAGGCAAATCCCTGTATGCCTTTCCCCCATTCCCTCTAATCTTCAGAGTTCTGATCAAACCCAGAAGCCAGCCATCATCATTGATTCTGATTGCTTCGGATTGGGCCAGACAACCCTGGTACCCCATGTTGCTGTTTCTGGCAGTGACCAGTCCAGTCTGCCTCCCCAGGAGGCACAATCTTCTGACCTCCTCACAAGGGGGGATCCTATACCCCAACCTCAAGTCCCTCAGGCTCAAGGCCTGGCTCTTGAAGACCTAGATTATGCAGGCCTGCATCCCTCTGAAGGGGTCCTGAATATTTTGAAAGTTTCCAGAAAACCTGCCACCAGAAAGACTTATGCTTCCAAATATAAGAGATTTACTATTTGGTGTGTTCAAAAGGAAATGGATCCACAGGCAGCTGGACTGGCAGCCCTGTTGGATTATCTGGCCCACCTTCATTCCTTAGGTCTTTGGCCTTCTACACTAAAGGTACATCTGACAGCTGTTTCTGCCTATCTCTCAGCAGGAAAGGGCCCTTCCTTGGCCACTCATGCAATCTTCAAGAAGTTCTTTAAAGGGCTGCTCCACCTCCAACCCCCCTCACAGGGAGCCAACCCCTTCTTGGGATCTTAATATCCGCATAGCGCAGCTAATGCAGACCCCATTTGAACCCATGTCCTCTGCTGAGCTCAAGCTTCTGACATGGAAAACTGTCTTTCTGGTAGCCATAACCTCTGCAAGGAGGATCAGTGAGCTACAGGCCTTGTTAGTGGAACCTAACTACATAGCAATCCATAGGGACAAGGTCATTCTTAGGACAAACAGAAAATGTTTTCCTAAGGTGGTCTCTGACTTCCACCTGAATCAGTCCATGACATTACCTGTCTTCTTCACTTAACATTCTAGTTCAGGAGAGCGTAGACTACATTGCCTGGATGTAAAGAGGGCTTTTAGCTACTATCTGGATCAGACAAAGACCCATAGGAATGAGTGCACACAGCTGTTGCTCACCTATGGGGAAGTGGGTAAGGGCAAGCCAGCCACCATCGCTCGGTGGATTGCGTCTTGCATTAAGTTTTGCTATGGCAAACTGGGGAAAGAGCCACCAGCTGGCCTCAGAGCCCACTCTACTAGAAGAACAACTGCTTCTATTGCAGCTGCCAGAGATATTCCCCTGCTTGAAATTTGCAAAGTAGCTACCTGGAAAACTGTTCACACATTCAGTAAACACTACTGCCTGAACACCCAGGCCAGGACTGATGCCATATTTGGCACAGCAGTACTGCAGAGCCTATTTCCTAAGTAGGTTTTGTGCCCACCTCCATGGGGCACTGCTTGATAGTCTGCATTTAGTCAGAATACAGCAAGACCTCATGTTGTTTGAAGAAAAAAATTACCACAGTAATCTTGTTTCTTCTAAGTAGTCTTGCTGTATTCTGACCTCTCTCCCTGCTTCCCCTAACAGAACTGGAGGGGGGGTATTGCATTACTACTGTTCTATTACTTGAGTTCTGCACCACTGAGTGGCATTTTCTTGGGCATCTCTGACTTGAGTCTTTAATTTGCCCTTTGGTTTGGTTATTGGTCTTTTGATCACTGTTTTATTAATTGTTCTGTATGTAGTGTAGTTTAGCAGCCACTGTTTTAGTGTTCATAAGAATCTGACAGTTACATAGAATGTACCAGGGACAGGGGGTTGAAAGCCAAGCTCGAGCTCAACATTCTGTGCATTTGTACAGAGTTAACTCTTTCATCTCCGGGGGCAGTTGAACTGGGAAGGCTAACTGCATTTAGTCAGAATACAGCAAGACTCCATTAGAAGAAACACGATTACTGTGGTCATTTTCTCTTCCTGACCTCCCTCCTAAAACTCCCACCCTCCAGCTTAAGACTGTACCCCTTGTGTTTTGGTTGACACTCGGCTTAAAGAGACTCTCCTTATCCACCTTATTTATCCCTTTCATGTACTTGAAGGTCCCAGTCATGTCCCCGTTCTTTCTCCTATCTTCCAGGGAGTACATGTTCAGTGCCCTCAACCTCTCCTCATATGCCTTATCCTGCTGACTTGCTATCATCTTTGTAGGCCCTCCTCTGGACCTTCTCCAGCAGGTTAATGTCCTTTTTGAGGTGTGGGCACCAATACTGAACCCCATACTCTAGATGAGGCCTTACAAGGGACTTGTACAAGGGCAGTATAACCTCCTCTCTAATACTACTGATATCCCTAGATATGTATCCCAGCATCTTGTTTGCCTTTGCTGTTGCTTTCTTGCACTGTGCAGAGTGCTTCAGGTCACTAGTGATCATCACTCCCAGGTCCTTCTCCTCCTCTGATGCAGATATTCAGACTCCACCCAGGTAGTACTCTGTCCTGGGATTCTTGGCTCCAGTATGCATAACTTTGCATTTCTTGGCATTGAAGCCAAGCTGCCAGATCCTGGACCACCTCCCCAGATTTTCTAGATCTTCCTGTAGGTCCTGTATCCCTTCAGCTGTGTCCACTCTCCTGCAGAACTTAGTGTCATCCACAAATAGGTACATTTTACCCTTAATGCCATCACCAATGTCATTGATGAAGACACTGAACTACACCAGCCCCAGCACCGAGCTCTGTGGGATTCCACTTGTTACCTCTCTGGTGCCAGATAACTCTCCCCCCACAACCACCCTCTGGGTTCTGTCCCTCAGCCAATTTTCCACCCATCTGGCCATCTTTTCCCCAACCATGAGATCCACCAACTTCCTGATCAACCTTTTATGGGGCACAGAGTCAAAGGCCTTGCTGAAATCAAGACAGAGGATGTCTACCGCTTGGCCCATGTGACAGGGTAGAAAAGAACCCAATCCCAGTTTATATGGAGAATGTGTTTAAATGCAATGATCTTTCCTTTTCTGTCTCTTCTCTGTCTGGTTGCACAACCAAATTTTCCTGTGAGACTTCAAACTTGATCAACCCGAACAGTCTCACAATTCTTTGCCTCTCACAGTCTATCAGCCCTCCCTTGCTGTCTGTTTTTCTCCCTTGCATATCTAGATCTGCTGATATAGAAATATGTGCAAATCAATATATGGAAATGAAACTAATATTGGGAATCCATATTGTTTAGAATATATATAGTATTACTGTTGAAATGTGTATAATTATATTTTGAGATGATTGAGAGAGTTATGGAAAACTCAGGAGGTTACCAGAGCTCAATTTTTAGGTGTTTTTGAAAAAGGGGCCTCAAGCACACTCTGTTTCATAGATTTCATAGATATTTACAAGCAGTTAGACTTATGTCCTTAAAACTTGCCCATTTGTAGCATGTCTTAAAATAGAAATTTCTTTTCACCGTAATGTAGATCCACATTGTTTTTAAATTGATTCATACTCTGACTGTTTACTACCAGCCCGTGGTAAAGCATTCAATGGGACAACCACCCTCTGACTATACCAGTGCTTTCTTATATTATGTCTCCATTTGGGTTGTATCAGTTGTTTGTTGTGCCTTCTATTACCATATTCATCTGTTCTAGGACAAATTCCAAATTCAGAACAATAGCTACCAGATCCAGTTATCTTCTGTAACATGCACATATCACCCCTAAACCTTCTATAACATAAGGAATATACAGTAGATTAAGAAATACAAGTCTATCTGGATAAGACAATTATTTTGTTCCCCTGATAGCTTTTGTGAGTCTTCTCTGGACAGATTCAATTTTAATGATATCTTCTCTGTATTGTGGGGACCAAACCTGAATAGCATATTCAAGATGGGGTCTAACTAAGGCTATGTAGAGTGGAATTAGGACTTTGGCCTCCCTACCAGCAATATAGCGTAGTATACAGTTTAAATTTTGGATAGCTTTCTTTGGGCACTACAATGTATGCTAAACTTGAAATCTGGACAAAAAGTTACCCCTAAATCTTTTTCTTCAACTGTATTGGTAA